>CM059562.1:67199734-68593240 GCA_030386875.1 Morinoia aosen
GTTTGAAAGTTACGCTGAGCTTCATTTTTGCTCTCACCAGAATGCTGAAATTATTTCAATTGACCAGTTTCATTGGATTGGTAGAGTCATCCACATTTAAACAAACTCCATTGTGAATTTGCTGATCAAGTACGTTCAATGATATGGCCATGTAATGTTAAAAATTAGTGTTCAATAGGCCGAAAATTCTCAGCATTTCCTAATGCTTTCTCCTCCTGTCAACTTCCCGTAAATGTTGTAATTTTCCAGCTCTACTGCTTCACTCGAAGTTATTATCAATACGAATTATTCATTGTGCTGCCTTCGCAGCAATTTAGGAAATTTCTATTTTCAAACAGCGGTAGAAAATTTGTGCCTTCGAATATCGAGACAACCAGTCCGCACGTTCACTCGTTTTCCGGAAACGCTCTCTTCCGGTACATTAGGTATTTAAACTCTGCGAGCTGAGTAGAGGCCGCCAGTTGTGTTGAAGTAGTGTGTAGACTCCAGAGAAGGAAATGTAAGTAAAGAGTGCTAAATATTAAGTGCATTGGGTCCCTATAGATGTCTGTTTTGTGTCTCCTACTAGACAGTGAATTCTTAGGTCCTAGAAAAGCTAAAAGATTTCAGGGGATGTTAGAATGTGTGCTGTCACAGTTTTTCTGTTTGTGCTTTTACAATTCTAGATACTGATTCTTCATTCGCGGTGCCAATATAATGTAATGCTGTGTTTACCTATTTGTACCTGGCTCAAATTGTCTAGTGGTATTGCCCTGTGTTGGACAGGGTTGTGAGACTTTCTTGCAAACACTCAGTCATGTTTTGATTATATTGCTGAGCCTGATTTGTTCTGTGCTTGTCAGTGCTACTTAATTTATTTGCTGGAATTCACAGCTGGATTCATTGTGCTCAGTTGTTGATTTGATCTAAGCACATTGCATTATATAGATCCTTGTTATCATTCACGATTAATGTTAGTGGATTTAAACTCTGGTATTTGGACTCTAGAATTGTGTAATTCCTCACTCAAGTTGCTATTTTACCAGTCTGTAGAGTGTGGTGGTTTTTGCCTATTTTTATTTGTGTGATTTTTACTGTGCTGCGGATATTTTATATTGCCTGGTTGATGATGTGTTCATGCCTGTTAGGTAACTATTTACTAGTTCAGAGGTGTCTAAGTGTGCCCCCTTGTTCACTTATTAACCACCTTTATAGATGGGTGTGTTTTAACTATGCCCAGGTGGTACTATAGATTGATAGACTTTTGTGACTAGTCATGTGAGTCAGAAACAACTCAAGTTGTCAGGCACTGTTTACGTAGGAATAGCTGTGTAACTTTAGTTCAGCGTCTACCGGGTTGGACATGCATTTTTATATGGGAATAGCCGTGTAACTTCAATTCAGCATCTACCTGGTTGGACATTAGTGTGTAGAGCCTACTGCCTGACCTTAGTATTTAATGAGGGCCTCATTAGGTTGACTGGTTATATCTGATTGTGCCATTGGGATGCTCGTATGAAAATTGTACTAGGTCTCGCCAATGATTTGGGTGTTGAATGAGCCGCTGAAGTATTACCCGTGTTCTCTGAATTAGATTTTCTTGTGCCAGTGATGCAGTTCTGCCCCAATTTTTGCGTCCTTATTTTCTGGTTTGCCCTCTGAATCACTTTTAGATATGCAATCTCTAAAAACTGTATATTTTTTGTATTACTTTTGTGCTAACTAGACCTTTCTATTTCAGGAAAATTTATGTACAATAAATGGCTGCTTAAGACAAGTTTTGCATCATCCGTGGACTTTTCTGAACCTTCCCCTCGTCGATAGAAATTGTTGAGGCAGTCACATTCATGTTTTCCTTGAAATACATTTAGGTCCATAACTTTCACAGTCTCATGTGAAATTTATTGCATTAATAAAATACAAGCAGGGAGTGTGACGTAATGTTAGTTTTTACACGTTTCAAATAATAATTTGGTAGTCTTCTCTGACGTTTACCTGTCTTTTCTAAACAAGCTTTAGCTCCGATAAAGATCAATGATGTATGATCAATAGCGTTGTTTAAATAAGAATTTCCATTTAATTTTAGCCAACGAAAGAACGACATACGCGCGAAAAAAAACACTATTAAATCCTCGATCCTTACTTTGATTACCACGTGAATCTTAGGATCTTACCAGGACATTTGAGAAACAGATTTGCTTTAAGTCGGAGATTTATGAGGAACTTAAAAACGAGGAAAATTACGAGGAAATTCATCAGATTTGATAGGAGAACTTTTTGTAGTCCTGCTCCCTCATCAATTCAAAAAGTACAAATCGTTTTGTCTGCAAAATAAAAGATTAAAAAACTGTAAATGACAGTCATTAAAGGATACCACGAAAACAAAATACGTCAAATAAAATTAAAATTGAAAAGATTGCTATCTATTTACTATTTTCAACGAGCATTGACTGTGAGTATTGTTGAGGGCGGGTTTTCGTTTAAAAATATATAAAGACTAATATCCTAAGGTCATAGGGGGTTGAGGCAGTGTCTGTTTTGAAGTAGGCAGAAGGGTACATTGAATTTTTCGGCGTAATTGCATTCTGCGGAGTGAAAAGGGAGTACTAGTCTAGACGGTACGGAAGCTTCAACCTCGATACTCAAACACTCTGATATTAAAATTTCGTAACGTCATGCCTACGTACGATGATGTGTACTGCACTCTACTGTACGAATGGACTAGAGAGGCCAGAGAAAGTATGTTCAACCTTCAAAAATGTTCATTGTGAATTTGAATATTTACGCACAACCTTTACAACTAATGGGTTTCCGTTGGGTGTCATTAATTCACAAACTATGAAATTTCTCTCGAAGCATTGCCCGTCGCAAGCCATGGAAGAAAACAATAAAGACCATTTATACTGCTTGTTCCCTTAATTTGGAGAGCCATGAAAGAAATTAACAGGTGAATTTAAATAACTGTGTGCACAATACTAACGTTCATAACTTCCAGATAAGAATCGCTTTGGTTCATAATTTTAAGGTGGTTGTTTTTTTCGCAACATGGATACGCTTCCCATTGACATGCGAGACTCTCTGGTTTATACTTACTGTTGTGTGCAGTGCACATCATCGTACATCGGCATGACGGCACGAACTTTTAATACTCGTTTCAGAGCGGCAAAACATCGAAGTAGAAGCTTCCGTACTGGGACTCAATTAGCACACCCTTTTCACTCCGCAGTATGCAACCAAGCTGAAAAATGTAATGTACCTACATCTTCTTCCGGTTTTAAAATCTTAGATTCAGCCTCACCCTGCGCGGCACCCTAACATGACCAAATGATTTTAGTCTTTCCATATTTTGAAACGAAAACCTGCCCCCCAACAATACTGACAGTTCATACCCATTACAAATAATAAATAGATAGCAATCTTTTAAAAATTTTTCTTAATGTATTTTGTTTTCGCGATATTTTTCAATGACTGTCAGTAACAGTTTTTTATCTTTTATTTTGGAGACATAATGATTTGTTCTTTTTGAACAGATGATGGAACTGGGCTCCGAAACGTTTTCATGTTAAATATGATTAATTTCCTCGGAATTTTTTTCATTTTTAAGTTCCTCAAATACGGATTTATTTCAGGCATACGTGATATTTTAAGGAATAATCATTTTCCTGAGGTACATTTTTATCGAAAATGAATTTTTAAAGGACTGGCATTTTAATTCTATTCTTTTATTATGATATCTTTATTTAAGAACATTTAATTCTCGCTGATTTCATAAAACTTGCGGCTCATCAGTCATCAGACAGGCGTCAAGTGGTTTTTTTAAGCATGTAGTTTTACTGAAGTAAATTGAATTTCCACCTCTTATATTTCCACCTTTCTGTTTTTAACTAGAAAAATACACTTTATTACTCACAAGCTATAGAATTTCCCAAAACTATAACATAAATCGTTATAAAAACCATTCATGAGTTTTGCTTTTTATATAAAATAACAGAATACGGGACTTGTGGAGAGTTTCTCACCTACAACAACATTACCAGCAAATAGAGGTGTTAGATTTCTTTCTGATGAACGTTCTCAGCATTGACTCATCAACATCGAGGTACATTATAAACAGGGTACACACAGGCAGTTAAACCCGCATTGAGATGACGAAAACATTTTTGCGATAACTGGCACCAGTATGCTGATCGTTTAAAATCATTACCCTCAGGAAAACAGGAAATGATTTGATAAGCCTGCATATAATGAAAACTTTTTTCTACTTGATATCTTACACCTTTAAAATTATAATGGAGAATGGCACTTGTCCACGGACTCTTTTATTTGTAAATAGGAGGTATGAGTTCCAAAACTTAGTTACGAATTTGATGCTCAGCCTGCTTACAATACAGAGCACGGTAGGTTTCCCCAACATACCCAGGCTTGAGTCTTCGCGATTGAACCATAAACGAGTAATTCTGGCACCTGAATTAAACATTCATAACAGTTGTATAATTAGCTCATTAACGTTGATCATAGAGTGCTTAGTAGACTCAATGGCACGATTTCATTTTGTTGTCACCGCTCGATCGTTATATTTAAGAGTTTTTCATGTACTATGAAAATTGATTCAAAAAACGTAGTTAAATAAAGCATGATCAGATGACATTCGTAGAGCTTGCTTTTTGGCAGTACGTGAAAACCGAGCAGTGGGAGAAAGAATGTATTTCTCGTGTATCCACTTATTTCTTTCTGTTCACTTGCGTGCTTATTTTTCGTCAGCTTTTTTCTTAGCCAATTGGCTAGCTGTTCCTTTCTTATTTCTTACGTTGGAAATAAGTCGTTTCAAGCAACTGCATCCGGGTGCAACTTTTTTTGCAACACTAGCAAGTGCTTCGGGCATCACTACATGGCAATTTGAGTATTTTCGAGAGAAATTATTTGCCGTCATGGTCATTTACATTGACTGATCGGCATCGACGTCGAGTCGTTTCAACTAAATGTGTTGCTCCATTGAGCTCCTTAAGCTGTGCAGCGGTGTCATGGTTTAAAAAGCGATCTGAGGCGAACACATGAGGGGAAATATAGAACTATACACAGCCCTGAACGCTTACTCATAACTTGCAAATATTATCTGGGCCGGAAAGGCTCAGTAAGATTCGAATTACTTTACGTTGACTGAATCTTCAGATCTTTACTTCAAATAAAGATTTTCAAGACGTTCTCGTTCATAACCTCAACTCACTTTAATTTTGATAAAAATAAAATACAGGGCAAGAAATTGTTTTCGTTACAGCAGAACGTCGCAAAGTAAATCAACAGCGGCTATTGTGTGGTGTGGGGCAGCGGCGCTCTGTGACGTGCGAGACTACATCCCATGACACACCAGCCACGCGCAGCAACACCAGCCACCACGTGCAGCAACATTCACCACCACGTGCAGCAACACCCACCACGTGCAACAACACCCACCACGTGCAACAACACCCACCACGTGCAGCATCACCCACCACGTGCAGCAACACCCACCACGTGCAACAACACCCACCACGAGCAGCAACACCCGTCACCACACCCAGCAACACCCACCTTGCAGCCCTCACACGTGAAGGCACCGAAGTGGAAGCCAGCTGCCGGCTCAGCGCACACCTTGCACAGCTGGTTCATCTGCGAGGAATAAATGCAAAGGAAATTAAATTCTGGAAAATCCATAGCATCAAGTTGAAATTCTGGCAGAAGTTAAGCAACGAATTGAAATTGGACAATCATGAGCAAGCCGTGTCTCTCTGCATAAATTTGGAAAAAGATATTTATCATACAGATACGAAATGGTGAATAAAAAAGTGTAGTTTCTTTTATAAGCTTCCTTTTCGTATATTGGTCGTGGAATTTCATATTGTTCCTTTCAAATGAAGGGTTCCCCTGTGCTAAGTTAATTTTAATTATTTTCTCGGTAATACAATGCTTTGCCCTAATCATTATCCGCCAGATGTCATCTGTTCACGCCACATTTACCCAGATATTTTTATACCTATTACCATGGTGCACTAACAATAATTGAATAAAACGAGCGACGACAACCGCATAAAATCGAGCCGCTGCCAAAAACGCGTGCAGTTCACATTGTCTCCTGTGCGGTACCTCCACCACCCAATGAATATGCGGTACCTCCACCACCCAATGAATATGCGGTACCTCCACCACTCTCAATATTTGGACGCGGATACGCTCAGAAGTGCAGTCTATACAGTAGCGCACCACCGATTTCTGATGTCTCAGCGGCGGCATGTGCGAGCTAAAGAATATGAGATATGCAGACCGTCCACAAAGAAATTGGGAAACTTCAGCCAGTAATTTGTTTGTTACGCTTTACAAGAGAACACTTCAAGGGACAGTCAGCAAATTTCAGTTTTGTAGTATGTGGAAAATATCTACAACTTTAGCTATGTTAGAAACAAGCCCCGTCATGTTACAAACAAGCATAATTTTAGAATTTTAAAGAAATGAGACAAACTTTTAAAATGACCATGCAGCTGTAGAAATTCTGAGTTTTTTATTCTTAATTAAAGCAGGGTAAGGATCAAACTCTCAGCATTACATTCGTAAAATAAAGAAGCTTAATGAAAAAGACTTTGCAAACATTTAATTGAAATGTCTTTAAATGTTAACGAAACATTTGTACTTAATTCATTCTATCCCAGTGAAACATCCTTTAAATCCTAATGCTTTATTGCAAACATTCATGGTTATTTAGGTAGTTCTGACAAAGTTATGGGCTCGTAGTTTCCTCCTGCTAACGCCAGGCTTCACGAGACAGCCTGGCTGGCAAGCCGCGTCCGCTGCAGTCCGCAGCCGCAGCGCTGAGGCTCCTCCTAGCCCTGCATCGTTCAATTCATTGACCACCCTTACGATATACTGGGCAGTTTATGGTTCATTTTGAAAGGAAAAGGTCTCTTTTTGATTCGCAAATCTAAACGAACCATAAAAATGTTCATTTGGTCAGAAGTGGGTGAGGCACTCTACATTATGGGGTCGATTCGGTGTAAGTAAATCGAGTCACATGCACGTTCCCCCACAAACTTAAAAATAACTGTCGAACCTGATGAGTGAGCAGAGCAATTTTTTATGATAAGAATTATACATATTTTAAACGATTACAGATTTTTATCTATGAATTTTGCATTGTGTTGCCCTCAATATAGATTGCGTGTTCAGTGCTGCAAAATTCAAATCAATAATTATCGTTGGAGTCTTGGCCAAAGTTTGAAGAGATTCTTCATTTACGATTAAGACTTAAGAAATTCAACGTCAATGTAAGTCTCTGGATTTCAATTTGGATCTTAACATCAGTTCACTAACTTTTCGATGCACGTAATGCAGATGTGTTAGTTATTTCACCATTAAATTTATGCGTCTTGCATTGTAGCTCAACCAAAGACCACAAAACAAGCTCAGGAAGGAATACTAGTTGTCAACATTTTTTAATTATAAACTTTAACTCAAAAGGATTCGCTTACTATATTGCAAGAAAACTGTAAAAAAAATTCCCCATATATTGAAAATAATTTATTTTTCTCCTCCGAATATTGGTTTGAAGCCCAATGATGTAATAAAAAAACTCGAATTACAGATCAATCATAAAAGCTATCTCCAATTAAATGTTGAAGCTATCTGCAGTGAGGTTGAATATAGGTAATATGTTTAGAGATCACATCTAATTTATTAGGGTCAGCAACGTGGTGTATTGGTGCTAGTCTAGGCGGTGACAGGGTACCTGTGGAGATGAAAGACGTTTTCACAAGCGCATTCCTGAGCTCAAGGGTGTTCCCTCTGGTGCTAACTGGCCCGTCGCAACCCCAAGGTAACATCTGAGATCGAGCCAATGCCTTTTATACTGTTGACCGATTTCAATATTTTAGCTCGGTGTGTTGCCGTAGATTTCAGGTTATGCGAAAGTATTGTGATTCGTCTAAAGAAGCCAACTTTCAATATGTTAATACATTTCAACTCTTAAATATTCTAAGTTAAGTGGTATGCTTCTTAGCGGAGGCATTTTCTCGCAGGTTTTCATCATTTCATGTTGTGTACAATAGCCTCTATCCTCAGTTATAGTTCCAATGCGATCTATCCAATGCGATTCCAATGCCAGGCTAACGCTTTAAAGTGCAGCAAATATTCTCATTATTATACTGTTCGTATTGATGATATGCAGAGCAGCGAGTAAAAGCAGTCGAGATTAAAACCTTTAGAAAAAATTGGAACTATGTACTATGATTTCCCCGCTTATATTGATAGTTGTAAATTATAGTTGCACATGCGTCGCCAGGCACAATGCATAAATGCACTGGTCTTGACGTAGTAATTTTCTGACCTTTAGGAAAGATGCCCTACTTTGTGATCCCAATCGGTTGAGTAAAATATTTAGAGCACATAAGCAGTGAACTTAAGAAGCAAATATTTTCTGCGAATGTGAAAGCAGAATTCAGTAACATGTAAGAAGGAAACATGCAGATATTTAGGCTGAAGTTCGGGATTAGGATCGTAAATAAAAGGTCAATAGTCAGCGAGTGAAGTGTATCACGGCGCGGCGGACCTCCGAGATCGCTATCTAGGCTGCATCTGGTGCGCCTGAGCCCACACGCCTGAGCTGCTTTGAGCGCCCCGCGATTGCGAGGGAAAGAAAAGACTTCAAGATGAAGACGAATGTCAGCTCACTGCGTGCTTTTCTGTAGCGCGATAGCCACCTTTGACACGTATTAAATTAAATCGGCTTAAGTAACACAGATCTTACCAAAGGGTTTTGTGCGGCATGTCGTATATTTGAAGATAATGTTGCAACTTTTGTTCTCAAATGAGGCCCACAGCGAAGAACTACGATTCCGAAGCAAAGCTGCAGGAGTCTGAGTGCGGTGTTGGGGCGCCGCGAGTTGGAGGGTGAGAGAACAAACCCTTAAATCTCCCTACATTGAAATTTGGATTTATTGTGACGGTCGTCTCAGCTCGCTCGATAGGGAAATGCCCTGCGTGAATTATTTCTCAAATCATTTATTGAATTCCTTATAAGACGACGGTAGGTAAAATTAATAGGAATACTGCTACACACTATTTTGTGCGGCTGTATCACCTTTATTTAAAATGTAATGCCTTTATTTAGAAAAACTAAACATAGAATCTGCGTATTCCAAAGCGAGATCTTAATTTTTTTCACCCTAATAAAATTAAAAAAGCTGTTCAGTTTTGGCCTCGTATTTTGAAGATAGTTTTTAACTCGTTCACTCACTGCGCTTTTGCGGTTCTTGCAGTTGTATGGTTAGGCAATAAGTTTAAACTTGGGAGATCGACTTGACTGCTCAAAAACATTTCTGTCCTTTCTAAAAAATTGATAAATATAGTTGCACAATAACATTTTACCTAGTATGGTAACATTCATTTTTTAAAAAGGTTGCGAAATAGATTTAATGTTATTCGTTTATACCAGTACATGAATGGCCTTGGCTTATAGCTTTAACTTTAAAGAATATTTTTAAAGACTGCTTTGAAACATGCCTCTAAAAAGACGTTCTTATTGTGAGCCTATCACTACCCCGTGGTGCGACAACTATGAAAGTTTAACCTTTAAACACACCCAGAATCATATATGTCACAAACCGCATTGGTCAGTAAAGAGATGTACGCCTACTCGCAAGTCGCAAAATGACAGTTGATTGCCCCGAATAAGTACAAATAATTATCCCTCGTCTCAGAACCTGGAAATGTGGACGCCCGTTAATTATCTGTCAGCTATTGAAGATGCTAAGTTTTAAAATTTATTAGCACGCAGTCTACGCTTTGCCTTTTATTTAAAAAGATAGAAGTGCATCACTAGGTTTCATATTAACTGATATGTACCTCGTGTGTACTGTTAGTGAACACGAGTGATGAATCAATTAGTTAGTGATTCATCTATTACTTCTTAAGTGAAAGAAATACTCAAATTTGCTTTCATATAAAAAATAATAAAAAATCAAATCAAATCGTGCGTCTATACACTGCATACAATCGGCTACATTTCTGTTTATAATCTGTTACATTCAATATAATCTGTTACATATGCGTCCATTTATGGAGAGGTAGATGTAGTCCATAACCAAACCCAAAACATAATTCTTGTGTGGGCCGCGGCTTAATTACGCCAAACTTCCCATTGAGTCAGGTAAAGGAAGATACATTACATAGAATAGTTTGCTGTAAATCTCACGGATTAGAAAAACAGCACGTTGTCCCTCACCAAATTTATTTCTATATCAAAACACATAAAAATCTATTTCCAAAGTTTGCGAAAACTGTTAATATGTAATACAGCATTCTGTTTTCTTAATGAGCGCAAACTTTCCGTAACAACACAAGATTCAGAGAAGACCACGCGGCCGCGATGTATCAGTACAGATCAATGACTGGAGTTTGGATTCCCGTATCATAGGAGTCCGGGACAAATACAAATTTCGTAAAAAGAAGACGACCCTGTACTGAACACTGCATCTTCAATTGGAGGTACCTTTACTTGATAATTTTTACACGGAGATTTGAGAGACTACACAGATTTGGCATATGTTGGTCATTTCGTGTCAGCTCGTATCAATAATTTCACATTAAGCAATCTTTTGACCTTACTGCACACACTACGAACTGTCCGAAATTATTTCTTGCTTTTAAGACGGACTCCATACACCGTAAAGGGTTTTGAAGTTTTCATTCTACAGAAAAAAACGAATTATAATTTGTCAGTGTTCATTTCATGTAATGGGTGAAAGTTACACAACATGAAAACCTCCCCCTACGCATTTTATCATTTAATTCTCCATTGGAAAATTTTTCAGAATTGCTTTCAAGTCAGCATCGATCAAAAATGCGCATTGGACTCCTTTCAAAGAAGTTAGCATCACATACGTGTTTTGTCAAGAAGTTAGTTGTACAAAATTAGCTTTGGCATCATTCATGTCCTTTATTTACTTCTACTTGGGCCAAAAACTGACTTCGCATAATTAAGAAAGTGTTTCCGAATTCCTAAGCTGAAAAATATTTTCACGTAATAAAAATTATTATCAGCATCAATCAAATTCAAAGACAGATGCTTCCAAGGATGGCGAAAATGATTATTTTGCGACTAGTTTAACAATTGAATAGCTTCAGTACGTCCATAGCTTTATTTGTGGTCTTAACGAATTACCAACAATAGCATCAGCCTAATAATAGCAATTACTAATAATAGCATATAATTCAGCTTATTGGCAAAATGAAAAGTTGATTATTCATGCGAAGGAAATACATCATTGAAAGTTTGTACATGGAAAAATAAACTGTAAAAATGGCATTTCTCCTGAGTTTTAGCAAGGCTACGCTAGCATTAGAAACCAGGGTTTGCTTAATAAAAGGGATGGTGAGTACATAGAGAACACTACTAGGTGTGATCAAAACGACAAAAATTTTATGAAAATCCAAATAGTCTATTGGCATTCTGGCTACATTTGGTCATTTGACAACAACGGGTCCCATAAATTCCCTCAATGCTAAATCTCAAGCAGAGAAAGAAGGCCTGCCACGCCCACGTCGTCCCACTGCAGAATTTCATTGTTCTTGTCAGGTTCCGGCAGACCGGATGAGCTTCTTTATGGCCCGAGCTGACCTGCTGCCGTGCTGCTGTTTGACCACCGGCCTGATGACTTGCTGCTGTGTGGCGCTGCTCATTACCCCCAGCATAGGTAGTATCGCCAGTGGCTTCCTGCTCGCTCTGCTTGGTTTACGTCAATATTGGAATTCTTAATTCGTATTCTCTCAAAATGAAAAATCTCGTTTTTTTAAGTAGAAAATAAATTTCCTTGTGTGAAATTTATTTTCTACAATTCTACAATATATTCTACATCGTGTGAAATTGTACGACTATTTACTTTGGTACAAGAAACAACTAAAATCAAAGTAGGTGAAAGTAATATCGAAACAGCGAAATCCGCAGGGTTTGTTCTAATATTTGTTCGTATTATTTTGAAGATAGACGGTGTATTTTTTTTATGAAAAGCGTCGCTAAGGCGAAGAGGCAGTAATATTTGTAATACTCTGTGCCTGGTTCATGGTTGTGCAGATTTTTGTATTCTCTATTTTTCTATTCTCTCACGGTAATGGAATAAAATCATGCAGATGTTCAGAGGTAACCCAATTTATGGTACTAGTAAATTTTACTCCCGCAATCCGTATTTATCTCCCTCTAATTGGTTTTTAATAGTAACATAAACTTTAGAATTATTATAACCAGATGAAGCTCGTGAATGTCGATAAGGCCTAAGTGAGCCCTATGTAAGCACGCGAAGCGCATCAACGACCAATTTCGTATTAAAGAGGTGTAACTAATCACATATTCAGCATTTCTTCATAATAAAAACGCAATTATTTTAAAAATTTCTAAGTAGGCATTGAAGAGACTGAATTTAGTATATGTTGCTAGTAAAAAAGTCACCTAAACCTTCAGTTAAATATATTCTGTCAAACAGATCGCATGACCTATATGTCACACGCGTTGCAAACTCGTTGACATCATTTCCTATTCTTAAGACTAACGTCATGCACAGAATTTCTCTTGAAATCATATTCATATCAAAAAAATTTCTATTATCTTCGCCTAGTACTCATTTTTTGTACTACAAATTCTGTCACCTTGAAATCTACAAGGTACTTTCCGCACTACACGGTTACGACAGCAGAACCCACCAGAACACAGGGTGGGTCACTAAACTCCAGCTCAAATATAAATGGCAATAGCAATTAATGCATCACTGATACACAACTCTTTACAGTATTGAAATGGCTCGCAAATAATATAACTGCTAATATGCTAATGCTAATAACTGTTCCACATGTATATACTGATCTTCAAGGATTGAATCTACAACTGAGTTAATGGGTAGCAATATGAACCTTTTAACATGACGCTGAGGTTGCTTCAAATGACAGATTCAGATGACGATACGGATGTTAGTAATCATTTTTGGAAAACGCTTTTAAAATGAAAACCGTACTTTAGTATTTCAGGCCAAACTATTAATGCAGAGTGTCCCTAAAAATTTGAATTATTATATCGCTAATATTACAGTTCAGATTTTTGCAGCCCAGTTCGTAAAGAAGCGTGCACGCGCGGCTGCAGGTGCAGTAGCGTGGGGCCCACAAGGCCAGTATTACGCCACAGGATATGCCACCACATGCCCTGTTTGCAGCGCGCATTTTATGGCTTCTGTCGGCTTCCTATACAAGGACACGGCTCACACTTTTATTTCTATTCGCAGAAGATCATTAAGTCCAAAACTGGGCATCATTAACAGCATTTGGGAATTCTCGGGTTCTTTTCCGAGAGTAATTCAAGTAGAACTAAATTAGCATCTATGGGAGTCTTGTGTAGAAAAACTGAGGGAATAATTGGTTTTATTACTTTATTGTTACTATGATCATGAAACTTTGGCATCACCGTAAGTCTTAGAATTACTGCCTTCGCAGTTCGTTTAGTACAATGATGATCATCGTGTGAGGAGTTTTTATAGATATGAATTACATTTTGAAGTTATAGCAACAATTATGTACATCAAGCAAAAATAACTCCAGCATTGATGCTTCTAAGCTTTAAAATAAAAAGCAAAGCGAAAGATGAACTGTTAGCCCGAAACGTTCAGTTTTGTTAGATCATTTTTAATAAAAATTACTTCACGTGTAGCTATTTCAGCCTTGCTTTTTATTAACATCAAGCAAATTACAGGCAAGCTTTGCTCATTAGCTGTCGCTCATTCTTTTCACGTAATGTCACACAAATACGCGAGGTAAATTCTTTTTTAACTCCTTTCACCAGCAATACGTAAACCGTACTGCTCAAAAGTGCCCAGAAGAGGTACGTAAAACAAAAAGCGTATTTCACAAGGAGAAGACAATTTTATCATTTTTTCCTGCTTTTCCTTGCATTAGTTCTCAGTAGCATTATCCAAATTTGCATTACTATTTATTTTTTACACTAAGTAATATTAAAAAACGCGTCGCGTTTCAGCCAGCTCAGAGAACTGACGTGCGTACTTCAGTGATGACAACTCAGCAAGGCTGATCTCTTGTTCCCAAATGTCGTCTTTTCTCCAGAGCTGAATCACAAATTGGATGGAGTGAAGTAAATAAGAAAACAAGCTCTTGACCACATGCCTCGAAATCGATCGAAAACTTTCTCTTCTTGCTCAACTTTTTAGACGCGACCATTCAAGAGAAATTCGGAAGTTGCGCCACAGTTTGCTTGGCACACTCGCCTCTGCAAACAAGAGCTAACCCAGAAAAGAAGCAATTTCCCGGAGAGGGCCAGCGTAACATTGCATGTGCTTTGTTGTCATCGTTGCGTCGGTCGCTTAAGTGTTCCTGGACACGCAGAGGGCACTCCATCAACACAAAGGCTGCCCAGCGGCGGTCAAATAGCCTGGTTAGCGGTGGCCCGCCAAACGGCCGTGACAGGCTTCATGCACAGTCTATCCTAGAGTTATTCGTCAACTTACGCGAACTTATACAGACACGAATAAATTTTAGTCCCACTTATTACCAATTTGAGTCGAGCACCGTATTTGTTGGGATACTGGGACTACTTTTTATCTGTGTAAGTTGAGCTGCGCAGAAGGTGATGTGTAACTAAAGGGTCAGCTGTGCGGTGTTCCAGTTCGTCTGATGGAATTTCCTGGTAGTGTCAATATCTTCAAGAATTCTAAGAATATTTCGCCTCTGTAGAATTAGACGAAAAAGGGATGTCATGTATTCGACGAATTGCACAGAGCACCTACTGTGGTGTTATTGTAATCCTTGAAAAAAATACTTCTCTCCATAAAAGAAATACGACACACTGGAAAAAATACTTTTCAATTGTGAAAATGACATTGAAGTTTCTTCAAACGCCAGTTTCAGATGACATGATACGAATACATGTAACTATTTTTGATAAATGTTCTGATTATGGAAACCTTATTTTAGTATTTTAAGACGAATTATTAACGCGGAGTGTCTCTAAAAATTAGAATTATTAAATGGCTAATGGCCGACAATTTCAGTACAAATTATTCCTGAAATTCGAAGTACGTCTCGAGTTCACTTCATTTTAAAAACAATTCATCTTTCCTGTTAAAAAACAAATTTGAAGTAAACCACGCACGTTTCCCTTGTTTGGAGCAAATGCGCTGATAAGATCAACAAAGAAGAACATTTTATGCATTGAAATCCACCTTACATCAATGAAATGTTTACCGCAACGTGTTTTTGTTTCAGGCTTCCTCAAGCGAGGATCAACAGTAAAACACATTCCAAAATATTTTCTCATAAATTTATGCTATAAACTCTTTTTTGGACTTAACTAAAACTATCAGGTAGTTTCGCTCATCACGGAATATTCTCTCCGACTGAGAGGTCTCAAATGATATCAGATTTTTTCAAATGCCTCGTACAACGAACGATTTTTAAAAGATCCTATGATTTCTTTCTCTATCTTTCTTTCGCTCTCTCTGGACTGCAATTGAAAGTACCTGAGGTATGAAAATCCCATGTATTAAATGATGACGCACAGAAAACTGTCACAAGAAATGACGCACGTTACAGTAAGGTTGAGAGAGAACAGTACTGAAAAGGTACAATAAAAGCAATTTTCACCTCAAAGAACAGAGAATTTATTACACTCAACGTCCGCTAGGTTAATATTTTTTCTACAAAGTGCTGTCTGCCCCCTAGTGGAGTTTGGAACTCGTCCGGGCTGGTAAGAAAGGCTCCATTGCTATACTTATTTTTAAACCGCCCCCATAAAACGATGGATTCTTTGCCATTTTTTAACGTGCATAACTTTTTCAGAACCTCCCTTTAATCATCATCGTACTATTGCAAAAAATGATGTCAAATATTACTATGTGAAATATTGGCAATTGTGACACAGGTATTTTCTGTTGAAATAAATTTTCCTCCTGCTCTTGAGAGGGATGCAGAGTATTTTTAGATATCTGTACGGATTAAAATATAGTTAAAGCTTCCCTAGCCCCATAAAATATGTTTCAAAGAGAGGAAATAAGAAAACACTATTTAATAAAAACACTTAGGGAACGGGGAATCAACGCACAATGTGTTCTCCCTCAGGATTCCTTGAACTTAGAAACAGCAAGATTGGAAGAAGTATATTAATTAAGTGAAAAGTTGAAGAAGTAAGTCATTGGAGCTAAAAAACTAGCTATGAACCAAAGAAATGCTTCAAACTAACAAAATAACTTAATCTATTTTAAAAAAGGAAGGCTTAGCTCACTTTCAACACCAGACCGTTTTAAACAATTTTAAAAAATTGTTTAGCACAAGCGATTCATCAGTAGATATTTTCTTGAGGACATTACAATAGGCACTTTTGAGTATAGCTACTTGTGGATACGAATAAGTTTAGTGACTTCTAGGGCATCATATTATCAACGTTATTTTAAGCCGCACAATTATGTTTAACCTAATTCACTTAACCTGGCTGTACACTAGACTGATCAATGAATTGGTTCGCTCAATATTCGATGCTTAATTTTATAAGACTTAATTTTATATGGGCTGGATGAAAACATTATATTCCAAAAATCTTAAGACCTATGTCATTAATCATGGTAAATTACCCTATCAAGACTAGTCATGTAGAAGGAAAAATTTGACTTGATAACCGTATAAGATTAATAATCCGATAAAAAGAGGAATTCAAAATTACTTTTGAAACCTTTCTAAGAACTTTTTTCATGGATCTTAGCCGGAATCGAATTCCAAATCTTGGTTTCACTGAAAATGATACTGTATTGTGATGTGACCGTGCTTACGAATAATAAGGAAATATGAAGTTATTTCTTTTTCGGGCTATGTGATCATGAAAGCCAGTTTGTGTAGTAAATAATTGTTTAAAAGTCAATGTTTTATACCTAATAATACTTGCATGATATTACAAATAATATATCTTCCAAGTGGGAGAGATCCTTGTACAAATAGCTGCCCAGAGAGTTGCTGTAACTTTGCTCTCATGATTATGCAGACTGCGTTTCCTTGCTTGCTTTTTGTTTGATGGAAAAAGAAACATGTATGAAGTGAAGGAGACATCCATTAGTGGGGTTTTGACACATTTCTTTTACTTACCGCGCCGCGTGTTAAATTTATTCGCAAAGTCACTCTTAGATTACCTCCTCTTCGCGAACATGTGTTATACCGTACATTATTTCAGTTATTTTTCCAGACAATATAGGTTTATTTTAAACTCACTCCTAACGTCACTCCTGAATTACCCACATTCGCGAGTATGTGTACTATCATCCATTGTTTCAGTTATCTTTTCAAGCAATTTAAAATTTGTAAATTTCTCCGGAGGGCCTCGTGAGAAAGAGAAAACATTGATGTGAAAACTTACGTAAAAAGATTTGGTCCAACGATTCCATTTCGCACGAAAGTGAGTGTTGACAACCGCATTGCTGCGCATCGCTGGACGAGGCTAAGGCCGCTAAATTTGACGAGAATGTACGAACAACAAGGTTACTTTCGCTAGACCTGGCTCCATTCTAATGTTTCGAGTCTATAACAGAGTCAATTAAGTTAATTAAATATTATTCATTGGCACTATTGTAAAAGCAAGACTGAATAGAATTGTTTGATACATAAGTTTGAGTGTGAAAAATAAGTAATTGGCATCATACCCAGAGATAATTTCTCCATGTTCATTAATTCCTCCCACACAGCTGTCCTATCGCGAAATAGTATTTTTCGTCATTAAAATAGAAAAATAAAATGAACCTGTCGAACCTTCCCTACAGACCTCAAGACTGGTCCTGGAACTCAAGCACTTGAGAAATGTAGATTTTCACGTCATTCACTAGTTAGGACACTAAAGCCTTAAGTTCATTTGATGAGGCGTTTCTGAAGCTGAGGCCTTTTCGCGTTTAGCCCCCGCAGTTCACGCCTCAGACAACAATGACAGGGACGCTTTGTTTGACGCCCCGTAAATGAGCGTCTGTTTGTAGGCCGGTGTGTGCGCGCGGGCTTAGGAGCCTCAAACACGGCTCTGAGCCGGCCACTTGCCCAACAGCCCGCCGCATAACGGGCTGTGCTCACAACAATTCTGTGAACCATTCAACCACTGTGTATTGCAGTCCATCCTTTCAACCTCTTCCTCCTTGGCCCATGATCTATTTTGCCCTAATGTGAACTTCGAGGATCGTTTTCTGATTTGCATTGAAGTCTTCTTGACTTGTTGTAAAAGTTATGGAACTGTTGCGTATTGTAGTCCATCCTTTGAACTTCTCCCTCCTTGAATAGCACGTGATCCACTTTACCCTCTTGTGAACTACGAGGATTGTTTTCTAATATGCATTGAAATCTCCATGACTGGAAATAAAAGTTATGGAACTGCCGCGTATTAAAGTCCATACCTCTTAATGTCTTGCACCTGAACAGCATACAATCCATTTTACCCTCATTTGAACTTCGAGGATTATTTTCTAATATGCATTGAAATATTCTTGGATTGATAGAAAAGTTATGGAACTGTCGCGTATTGCAGTCCATCCTTTGAACTTCCTCCTTGAACAGCACATGATCCCTTTTACCCTCATGTGAACTTCGAGGATTGTTTTCTAATATGCATTGAAATCTCCTTGACTTGAAATAAAAGTCATGAACTGTCACGTATTGCAGTCCGCACCATTTAACTCTTTCCTCCTAGAACAGTACATGGTGTATTTTGCCCTCATGACAGCTTTGGGATCGTTTTCTGATAGGCATTGAAGTTGCCTTGATTTGAAATAAAAGCTATGAAACTGTTGCGAATTGCAATGTACACCTTTTAACTCCTTCCGCCTTGAACTGTACGTGTTTCAATTTACACTCATGTGAGCTTCGGAGATCTTTTTCTGACATGCATTGAAATTTTCTTCGACTGAAATAAGAGCCATTAAACTGTCATGTACTGCAATTCATACTTTTACTGTACTGCTGGTATGTATTGATTCCTGCAAATAGAGAACATTGGCAAAAATATTGAATGAGACCAGTATTTAAGCTAATTTTATTTCTTTTTAAACGCGTCGTGGATATAATTTTTAAAAAACGCACTCTTCAAAAAATTATTCTTTATAAAAGAATAAAATATAAAAAAAAATTTTCTTAAATATCTTGCTGCAGAATTTGAGAAAATGTAAAAACTCGCTCTAAAATAAAATTTGTATTTTCTTGAAACATAACCCTAACACACACCTATTATTATTATTTTTTTTTGTCACGAGGAGCTCGGATTTGCTTTTGACGAAGTCACCGACGATGCCACTCGCGTTGCGGCGCGAGCAACGGAAACATGCGCTGCTTTGAGAGCTCCACACAAACATTGTACTCGAGAGGACTCATCCTCCTCTCCAGCCCTCGTCGCTTTCCGCCGACTCACGAGCGCGGGCGTCGTGCGCGCAGCAAACACGCCGTGGCTCAGTTTCAGAGTATCTCGCATCCTGCTTAAGTAAATATTATCAAAAATGACTGCCCAGAAAGCGAGCACACAGGTACAAGGCCTTTTAAAATTTATTCTAACGTTAGTGGCATACGGGAATTGAGAATTTCTGGATTTTTATACCATTCTTCCTGGATGATGTAAACATCAAGGAATGCTCTGCATAAAAGTGATAAACTCTGCAAGGTTTTATTTAAGGCTGCTGGGATTTTTTGTTATTGTTAGTTGGAAATACTCTATGACCAATAAATTTCATTTTTTAAGGTCTTCATTCAGTTTTACTATATACGCGTAACAATACTCTGCAAAAACTGAAATTAATTGAAGCAAAGCGTTTTTTTAAAGTGAATATTTACTTCTATATACGAAATAATTTCAAAAATTTACAACTTCGATAACTTTTCAATCACTTTCTGTTCTCTTTAATCTTAGAGAAAATTCATACAATGTAAATTAAACAGTAAAATATTCAAGTAATCAGAGACAAAAATCCTCCCTTAACACAGAGGGAAATAGCAGATGAATAGCAATTTAAAAGTAGCAGGACGTGAGGTCTCGTACCTGCATGACATAGCGAGGTACACGTGTCCTTGTGATGGCTATGAATGTTTCTTTGGTTTTAACAGAAGCCTGAGGCTGTTGGCAGGGCGGGCCTAATCCCTTTGAGTTTTTACAAGCGAAGATACCCTCTGATTAATACGGTCTCAGACAGCGTCTTGGGGAGGCAGAGGACACTGTTGCATGTACATAAATTAGCGTAATAGCCCTGAATTCATCTCATAAAGCGCCTCTCTCCCCGAGTAAACTGTCGCTGCCTGGGCCTCGCTACTGCGTGATTGACTAGTGTGGAGAGCAATGTAGCGGCAGTCTTCTTCAGGAAAGCAACAAGACTATCAAAAGTTGATAGGTATATCTTTTTCGAATGGTTGCATATACACCATAGAAAGTTTTTTCAACTACATGTAACAATTGGAATGAAAAAGAAATAAATTGCTTAGTTCATTACTACGTTATATGCATCTGAAGACATTAGGAAGTTTCATTTGTGTCCTCCTCTTGTGTGGTTTTATTCCCTCTCAGAGTGCAAGCGATTGAGCGGTACTGAACACAGAATTTTCTTCATTTACTCTGCAGGTATGCTTGCTGAGGGTAGTATATTTATGATGGTTTTGAATTATCAGCCAAATAATTGACTCAAGAATACTGCCCAGTTTATTTTCAAGCCATACTAGTCATATTCACATCATCTCAAAATTTTTACTTACATTCATCGATCATTCCTTTGTTCTTGACTAATACAAGAAATACAGAGCTTGGGCCGCTTTGTGGCTATTCATGTAACAGTGAGAGGTTTTGACCAGCCAAGTATTTAGTAAAATGGACAACGAATGTAGCTATAGCAAACAATTAGGCCAAAAAAATATTTGACTGCTATCCTGTGGTAATAAGAAATTTGTTTTAGTGATATTATGTTTTTATGTATTGTTTGTTTTATGGATGTGGTATTTAATATGTTTGTAGTGTTTCAACAATTTAAATAAAGTAAAATTGAACTTAGTCATGTGAAAACGACGTGAAAATGCCTCATTAAACTTTAGTCTGAGTTCATAGCCTGTTTCGTTTGTTTTGAAAGGGGAGAAATTTTCATGAGAATTCCTTTTCAATAAACAAGTCACATTATTGTAAAGTGTCGGGAACTCTGTTCCCTAAAGAAATGAAAATTAAAATACAGAAACACTTTTTCCCTCAGCAGAATAGTAAATGAATGGTCTAATGCGTCATACAAAAAAAATAAATCAAATAATATCATCCATTCTGTTTGTAGGTTTTAAAGCATGAATTGGGCATGTACTATCTATCGTTTACGTCAATTTTGGGGATCGGCTTCTGACATGCATCGAAGTTTCCTGGGGTATTCATAATTCTCGTTAATTTTTTGACGACACATAACTAAACGACGAATTAATAAACTACACATGACTAAATGACACACCAAAAAACAGCGCATAACTAGATAACACTTAACCAAAGTGCACATAATGAAAGTAAATTCGCTATTAGAAAGGACTGGAGTCGGAATCATACTACTTTTGTTCCGAACGACCGTACGAGCGAACAAACCTCTCACCTACACCATTTTTATTCCCATTCCTTGAGAGCCTGCAATCATATATCGCCATTTAGCTTGAGCTCCATCTGCTGTGACAGCTTCAATTCATTTAACCGAATAAAAATGTTCAAGAGCCATCAATGGAATCTTGCCTTTCTATCAACAGACGTTGAATGGAACTTATTCAGATGCCTTATTCGTCCGTTCTTGCGATGTCTCAGTAAGGGCATTTTTGAAATGGTGAATAGAAATTTTTCTTTCTGAAAGTTCATCTAGCTTATCTTCTTTGTTTCGCTTGGCTGAGATACTTGGTGCCATAAATCGCAGGTTTCATCACTTGCGAGTTGCAGAGGCTTATGCACTTTTATTAAAAGAGATGTGCCCTGTAAAAATGCGGAGAATTCGCAAATACCCATAACAGTAGCCAATGCTGCTCACAGGTGGTATCGTGAGCTCGTTGCTGAACATTGAAATCGGGTAATTCTGGGCTTATGTTAACTGTGATAGAAATAAACCTAAGACTGTCTGTGTGCCCTAACTTTGCTTTCAGGTTAAAATAATTCGTACATCGCTTTCAGGTTAAGTTATTCGTAGATTATGATCTCGATGAAATCGTGCTTTTAAGAAAATTAGCAAAACTTTCTAAACAACACAATGTCGATTTTCTTTCTAAAGTCTTGATAGTTATTTATTTGATATGTTGCATGGATGTGACTTCTTACCCGAAAAAAATCAAACATTCTCTCGAGAATAAAACTCGTTAAACGCATGTCATTATGCTTTAGTAGATTATACATGCGGATTCGTTCGCACCTCTAGACTTACAAGTTAATATAAACAACTCTATTTCGCAGTTCCTTCGCACACATTACATAAATAAACTGCCAAGGCGGTTAGAATACAGGACTTGGTCTCAAAACTTTGAATAAAATGAATGCTTCCAGTGATGAAATCTGGGACATTTTGGTCCCGGTTTTTCTCCTCCATCTCTCAACGACACAGCTGGTAAGCGAGGAAATTATTCCAAGAATATCGAGAATAAAAATTTGTCTAATTAATGCATCGTGATCCAGAATAAAGACTTTTGAATTTGTTGAAGCATTTTCGCTGATTTTGAATTTTGGTCACAAGATCTTCGCTGATTTTAAGTTTTAGCTACAAGAAAGGAATAGTGTTGAAGAAGCTTCACAGTCTGATGATTAGATCTTACCTTCATAAGCTTACTGATTGTCGCCAGCAGGTGCAGAATAAGCTCGTGTTCACTTGACAGAAGCGTCCGCTCAGCTAATCTGTTCACATTAACCTTATTCCAGAGGGACTTTAAATTATAGAAAGCATTGCATACTCTCTGAGTTTTCTCGGAGCAAACTTGCCAAAAATTCAGTTTAAAACAAATCAATACCTGAAAATTCACAACTTCAGCATTAGTTAAGCATAAATCAATATTTATTTTTCAAACATGCAAATAAAAGAGAAAATGTAACTTTTCAATGATCTTTAGGATTATTCATGTAAATTTGGTGCCAATAAATAAAATTATTATCAAGTTTGACTTACGGTCCAAAAAATATAAAGTTCTTATAACCTAGAAAAAAATGCACTTGAGATTTGTTTATTCGACGTCAAACAAACAATGACGATGTCATTTATGTCGGACTTCGATTGTATAATCTCTGACCCCAAGTTGTGAAGCAGCCTCCACTTCACTCCCTACTCAACCCCTTCACTTCATCCCCAATGGAACAGCCCCAGTATAGCAGACCTCAACCAAGTGCAGCAAACCAAGAGCAGTAACTCGAGTGAAGTAACTCCAGTACATGTCTGTTAGCTGTTAATCAAATTTTGACAGCACAGAGATTAGGATCTCTCTGAAGCGACCACGATCGGCAAGCATTTCTCACGATACGGTCGCCGGTACAAGCCTTATCGTCGCATCCACCAGTCCACGGGAACAGTTATCACAATTGCAAGCCGGCACGCTCGATTGTGTCAACACAAGTTCTTCCTAAATGTTTACGGGTCAGCTTTTCCTCCTTCCACACTCGAACGACGATTGCAGGTTTCTTTCAAATTCATTTTCATTTTTAAGAGTTATAGTTGAAACAGAATGTAGATCACAACACTATCACGTAAGAAATTCTTATTTAAGTCGAGCAAGCGAGGAAAATCATTAATGTTATCGTTTGTTTACCTGGAAGAAAAATTACATAATTTGATTTGCAAAGTCGTCTCAATGAGCGTGCTTAGGTAAAACAAGCACATAGCGCGTAATTGTATGGCATACGTAATGTTCCACCCTCACAGAGCGCTGCTGTAATGCCCTGCCACGCCGGTGCTCTCACCACACTTCGAGAACCACACCTGCCGAAGTTAGCACGTGCGTGCAACGCTAGGTCGCGCAAGGGACAGATCCCCCGCAAGGGCCCGAGTGCCACTGGCAGAAGGTATACCCACAGGACGACCACTGTGGGTGGGAGGGAGGGAGAAGGAAGGATCGGGTACCTTCTACAGCCCTCCCACGGAACCCTCCGCCTCCACCTCCCATCCAGCTGACCCTTGGCCCCGAAACCGCCTTCTGAGCTGTCCGGCCGCTCCATAGGCTCCTCCTTCCTGCATAATCCCACTACTTACTCGCTAAACTCCCCTGAAAAAATCCCTTCCAGCGAGGCATCCTCTCGCCACAATGATCACTTTGCTGAGCTTCTTCCTTCCTTCCGAACAACGGTCTACGCAGCCCTCAATTGGTGGCAGATCTAATAGTGATTGAATGAATTATTACTTTTTCGAATAAGAAAAAACGATGCGAAAGTTTCTCCGCTTTAATGCTGATTCTTTCAAGATGAAATTGGATTTCGATGCAAATTAAAAATAGAAGAATGGTTTAATGACTTCGATGGAGAGCAGGACAATACAAATGTACGGGTTCTGAAGATATTCTAGTAAATAGCGTACCTGAAAAATTAAAGTTATTTTCTCCATTGCTCAAGTAAAATGTTATTCAAGATAAGAAATCCTAACTACTTAGGTTAGACATTCAAATGTACCGCACTTTTGACTTGTTCATCGTTACCTCTTTTCTATTATATTCATTATATTCATGTAGCATTCTAATTATGGTTGTTCTGTGTACCAGTAAAATTCTTTGCTTCCATGGTGCATAATCTGAGTAAATAACATTGATTACAATTAACACAGCCGGCAGAGGAATTTAAAGAAACAGTGTATCAGATTTGCCTTGACAAAAAATGAAAGTATAAGGCAAAGCTCTATTTACGGCAAATTAATGCTGAACATTTGTAGATGAAATCTATGCTGCTGTAAGGCTACACCTGAAGCCGCAAAATTACCGATAAAATGCAAGCCTCAGCGAAAGTGCAGGAAAAATAAATTTTTATGATATCATCTTAAGAAAGGAAGGAATATGTGTGCGCACACGAAAATCAAGTTATTTACGCACAAACAATTTTTTGGCGACGCAAAATGTGACAAGTCGGCACTCTACGCCTAGGAAATGTTAGTACAATTGTCCTCAGATTTTGGGATAGAAGAGAAAACTGACATTCTCGTGCTGGAACCTCCGCTTCTTTTTTCTTTCGAAGCATGCAAATCCCCTATCAGAAATTTACCGACAAAAAAGCGCTTACTTGGAGCATACATCGCAAAAATTGGAATTGGTAGCAGCTTGCTAATTGTAATTTACGGGGAATCAAGTTTCAAGAATAAAAACGACACCATTTTAAGCAAATAAAAATCACGAAGGCCCACGAGGAATACTCGGCATAAGTTTGGAAAAAATAAATTCAGAAACTTCAATGTGTCCAGAATATTAATGAAAATTTTGTAAATTTGATGAGCTATGGTAAATGGAATTAATAAATACATTGACGCTTACACGTGCAGTTAACGTTTTGAGCAAATCATGCTCAAAATTTCGAGTAGTCAGCTTCAGGAAAGTTTGAACAAAACGCTACGTTTCACTAACCTTCAAAACTTTTCATTAAATGAGCTGTGACATGCCGGGAGCACACTCGCTAAATGAGAGCTCATCTCATGACTAAAAACTAATAAATGTTGAGAAAATTAAGCTAAATGTGAATAAACTTCACTAAATAAGAGAAGGGAGTTAAAGTGTTCTTTGCAATGATTTCTGAAGCATATGATTCCAACAATCAATTCAACATAATTTTCTATTTTAAAAGCAAATTAAACAGTCGCTGTTATTTTCCTAGAAACCTAATGTATAAATATACCTATGAGGAATTGCATAATTTTGTTGTCTACTTACGACATGAGTTTAATTTATTCGTGGGTGGGATTGCCAGATGCGGTGAAAAATATGCATTTTCAACTCGGTCATTGATGAGTTTTACCATGAATGATACCCTACCACTTGAATGGTACAAAACCATTTGAATGATGCCCCGGGTAAATGATACCCTATCACTTGAATGATGTCCGACCAATTAAATGATACCCTACCACGTGAATGATATCCTACTAATCAAATGGGTGTCTTGCAATTTGAATTACGTCCCACGTGAATGATATCCTACTAATCAAATGGGTGTCTTGCAATTTGAATTACGTCCCACGTGAATGATATCCTACTAATCAAATGGGTATCTTGCAATTTGAATTATGTCCCACGTGAATCATATCCTACTAATCAAATGGATGTCCTGCAATTTGAATTGCGTCCCACGTGAATGATATCCAGCCAATTATTGATATTCTGCCGCACAAATGAAACCCAACGTTCATCAAATACTTCCTTCAGCATTCAGCTTTCATCCAAATAGCAATATGAGATTTTTTATGTCCAAGCTGCACTAAGTTCTTTATTTTCTACTAATGTGAGAACACTCGATGGATGAAAGAAATTAAAATTTATTGAAACTAACTGGAACGTCGTGTTATGTTTGGTCGCTTTCATTAACCAGCATTTGATACCCGCGGTATCAAATATGTGCATTGAACTCCCTCCTAAGGTGTTGCTGGACGTGGAAATAATGACGGAAAATGTATATATTAGACGAGTACAAATTAACATGAGGGAAATATTTTCTTCTTCAAATGAATTCATTAGTCTTGTGGCGAAATGACAACACTAGTCCTAATTTTGTGATGCTAATTGAGTGATCTTGTATGTCATGAATTGTTTAAAAATACTTTATGTCCGCGCCCACAAGCAGCCAATACATCAGCTCATCGTCAGACGACAAAAAATTACTGCAAATTACATTTGATACTGCGCATCAAATGTCACCATACGAAAAGAGTTAAATTAACAAGCCAATTAGTGACATTCGCCAAAAATGCGCCTAACTCTCAAGCTGATCTAAATCTAGCTGGTTGTCGGCTCTGGCATAAAATTGAACACCAATTATGAAGTAAGATGGTCCACACAGCTCGCTGGCACGTCGCCAGTTATAGGACGTCATGTAGAGTGTTCTGATTCGAAACCTAAATCGGGTCAACTTGCTGCTCATCAAACGCCTCGCAAGCACTAAACTGAAGAACATCCGTCACACATATTCTGTAGGAAATGGAATATGCCGACGACGAGTGCTTACGAGAACTTTTCCAAAAACAAAATCTTTCAATTCATCCTCTAATTTGATCATGAGCATATTCATTGAGACACTAATATTTATTTGATATCCTTACACACAACCCAATTCATTTTTAAATCCGATCTTAGATAAAAATATTTATTATCACTTAGAAAATGGGCCCTTCGTTTCATCAGTATGGAGAAAATTCTAGCAAAAGAAATGCAGTGAGGGGAGATTCTCTCGACCAAAATGGCGGGATTGTTTACATCACTTGGGTTCTGCGCGAACGCGTGGTTAACTGTAACAATAATTCCTTAGTCGCCATTAACAGCTGAAGTTAACTCGCACCAAAGCTGAATGATGGCAACTCTCGGGTTAAGGCCTTGAATTGTCAGGAACGTTACTTCATCTCTATTTATCTGTTTGGACGCTCGATGGTCCGCTCTTTTTTCCTGGGCTCGTCGAACCTCAGAGGCTGTAGCGCGTGTGCTGGTGTGGTGGTGCGGCCTCCCAGCATACCGCGCTGCTGGGGGGAGTTGGTGCGTCGTTGTGAGCAGCGCTACTACCCTCACCGCATCGCCAGGGCCTCAACATCACCAGCATTACATTATCAATATCAAAACATCACCAAAATCACAACATTACTAGCATCGCAACATCACTAACACCACAACATCACCTGCACCATAACATTCCCAGCACCGCAACATCACCAACAACACCACATCACCAACACCGTATCCCCCGCGCCTCAACATCACCAACACCGA
This sequence comes from Morinoia aosen, assembly GCA_030386875.1. Lineage (NCBI taxonomy): Eukaryota > Metazoa > Arthropoda > Malacostraca > Amphipoda > Talitridae > Morinoia > Morinoia aosen. Next base: position 67,227,644 of record CM059562.1, read on the forward strand.
ATCCCCAGCCCCGCAACATCACCATCACCACAACATCACAAACACCACACCACCCAATACCAGTTGTCCCGTCTTCGCCCTGCGGCGAGCGCTGCTGAGGCTGGGCAGATGGCACTACAAAGGTCACCAGCGTGTGCGCAGCGCTGCACACTGCAGCACACAGCCTGCGCACCCTCTGATATGTGTGGCCTGTGTGTGTGTGTATGTGTGTGTGTACTCCACAGCACTGCACGCACACAGCCTGCGCACCCTCTGATATTAGTGTGTTTGTGTACTCTATAGCACTGCATGCACACAGCCTGCGCACACTCTGATATGTGTGTGTGTGCGTGTACTCCACAGCACTGCACGCACACAGCCTGCGCACCTTCTGATAGGTATATGGGGCCTCAAGCTCCCATTGATGCTGTATAGAAACGGAGGGATATTGGCATTATTGTCACTAACGACTGCAGATATGGTGAAGTATATTATGAATGGAAACCTAACTTTTGGTTTATGGCAAGAAATTTTGATCGTAAATCAAAGAATATAATAATACCTGATTTTAAGGCGCTACTTCTATTATACTTCTCAAGAACACGGACACCTGTGACCTACGACGCTGCGACGAGATATCAAAGAAGTGGAGAAGTCAGAACTTAACAATGTAAGTAATTCCAGAAATCTGCATTTTTATTTTAGAACACAGTATTTCTTCAATGTTTAAGCAACGTGCTTAGATAATATATACAGTTTCAGAATAGCAAGATAAGCTGAGAATCTAACGTCATTTTTAATTAAATCTGTTTTTTATTTTCATTTGCCTTTGCAAAAGAACCACCTTCGTTGAAGATTGCTATGGAATTACTTCATAGACTGTAAGCTCAACTGCAACCAACTTTTGTAAAGGTTTGAGCTCATTTTCTTTGAACAATGAAAACTAAGAGGTTAATTAATAGAGAACTAGAGAACTAGAAATATTTTTAGGGCTTTAACGATATAAGTCCAGAAAGTTTTCCCGACACTGAGGATAACGTTCGTACTGGGAATAAGAGCCAAAAGATCATAAGAAAAAATTTGAGAACACCTCACGCTCTAAATTTTGTTTCAGTTGAAATTGGCTGGATATTTAACCAACTGAGTGATTATGTTCTAGTATTATCTTCACCAATATTAGGTAAAAAATCCGAAAAGAAACTTATGAAAAGGGCTAAATCGAAGGTTGATCTGAATGAAAGAGTAAAATAAAAAGTACAATAATACTTCATGCGCAATATCAGAATCAATTTTCTTCTTTACATTTATGAAACCTTCTGAAAATAACGCCAGCATGTCATCAAATAAAAAACCATGCAAAAGCTGTAATAATAACACGAAAAACAAGTAAACCAATGAAGCTCACTTCTGTGAGACAGACTCTTTTTGAGACACGACTGTATTGATGATTCCGCGTGAAAATTGAAGACTTTGAGTGTGACTTGTTTTCCCTCGAATTTTCAATGCAGTAACACATAAGATGAAGCATTTTCAGTACCGAGCGAGTGATCAGGAATGATGAGGATGAATTTTCGAAACATTTCTGTAAAATGATTTTACGGTTCTTGCATTTTTTCAGTGTCAAAGCAAAAAACTCTGACACTAGTTTCCTTGTATCGAAGGTGTCTGCAAATTTTGTCTCATTTCAAATATAATTCCTGCTTTCATATACATGTTACTGCACGAAAAGTCCACCTTCATCAGATGTTGCAGCTAAATTACCTCACACGCTGCACGAACAACACGCGAGCAAATTACCCAAAGACAGCACCGTTAAATTCCTTTATCAGGAAACTATTTCGAAAATACAGCCTCAATTTTTGAGTAAAATTTTTGCTTCTAAATATATTCTATTATGAAGTTTGTCGACGTCCTAATAAATGGATTTCAATATCGTCTACACTGCACGACCGCACCCACTAAATATGGCAGAAAGATGGCACTGTCCATTTAAATCCTGCTGTTGTAAATGTTTCTCATTTCTCGGTATTAGTTCGCGATATTAATACTGTTTTCTATTTACACGATGAACGTCAGTCTGCAAAAATGCAACCTGGAGCACTTTAGTTAATTTCACTCTAAATTAGAATAAAAATTCATTTATAATACAAAGGAAAAGGACTACGTCATCAGGTGCCATAGCATTCGACATCCGGAAGAGATGTCTGCTCTCCCGTTAAATACACAAATGAAGAGCTCTCGTCTCAGGCACCTCTCAACTGACTGGTTTAATCATCGCATAGGGGACAGCTCTGCAGTGCGTGTAGAACAGAAGTCTGATTATTTTACCTCGGAAATATATTCGGAAACTCATAAGCGTATTTTACTCAGCACACAGTCCCTTCCGCAATTGGCCCAAAGAAGATTCCACCCAGCTTCGTAAGTTCTAAAAGCTCACAATGGTCTCTGTATGATAATTACAGTTCGTGTAACAATGGTAGGCTCATAACTATATCTCCTTTTTTAAGGAGTAATTTTTCTTTAATCCTATACCCCCATTTAGTAAATTTAAAGCAATTAGATAACTTAACTGTGTGGCATAGGCGCATCTTCACCCAATAACCTTTCAAGACAGGAAGTTACTTGAGATCTATCGGACGCGAGTCAGAAGAACAGTTTATCAACACAAGGAAACATCCTCGACAAAAGACGGACATCCACCGTCTCGCCCCGGAAATGAGCCCGTACTGACCGTGGCAAAACATCATGTCAGTAAATTGATGTGCTATGATCACTCAATCATGGTTGGAATAGAGTTCTCTCATCAATCCTTGCCAAAAAATAATAACCACAACACAAACACAATCCTTAATAAAGGTTTGATCACTTACATTTTTTGTGGCAGACGGAAGTATCTTATTTTTCAAGAACAGACTCTACATAGCTAGCATTATGGGAAGCCCTCTGACTTCATTGCTCAATGCAAATTGGAAAATTACGATAATACTAGTACTTGAACTCCTCGAGAGGATATGGGACGACGAGCCACAGTTAACTTGCGAGACAAAAGGGGGTGAGATCGATAGTGTGGGGCGAAACGTTCCTACCTCGTCTGTTGAAATAGAGAAAAGACTTCCATGTTCTCCAGATCTCAGTTCTCCAAGCTATTTATTTTAAGCATTTCTTTAGAGCGAAGACATGACGCAAAAAGGAACAGTGAACACAGCAGTAAAGTTTTTTTTCAAAATAGGTTAATTGGCTGCACTGAAATTTTGCTCTTTTGATGCTCAGAATTACATAACGTACATCAGAAGGAAAAATCGAAATAGGTCCTTTCTGTATTAAGGCTTTGGTATTTTGAAATAGCATTCAAGTCGAGCGCTGTCGTAAACAAACCAGTGAGGCTTTTGAGTGACTTAGACTCCAAAACAGCTTTTTCGTTTCAGAATTTTAACTAAAGAACAAATTAGAAAAAATATTTGTTACTATATTTAAATTATAAATTTACAACGGGATTAGGCTATAGTGAAGTTGCTACATTGTGCCGAATGAAGCACTCAGTGAACGGAAGTGGTGACGTCTTTAATCTTCAATCAGAAAATAATTTTACATAAGAATATGATGGTGACGAAAATATGCAATTTACTGCGTATTACACTATAAAGTCAGGTTCGTTTTCTTTGCATTTTATTAACAAATATATGTGTCTATTAACTAAGATTTTTTCCATTCTTCACTATAATGACGCATACTGCCTGGGAGACCAGGACCGGATTTTTAACTAATTTAGTTGTTGTAGCAGAACGAATGGCAGCGGAAGTTTTTCTAAGTTGATTGATTGAATAATTTGTTTTCCAAAATCGAGTTTTGCTTATTTTCTTTTCAACAAACTTCTATTTCACAAATCAATTCCATTTAAACCTTTAGTACAAGCCATCAGAAATCTAGTTGTGTTCTTGTCATAAAATTTATGTTAATTTTCATCTTATGACATTGTTTGCAATCGGATTTGCAAGGTACGATTTGCTTGCTTTCAAGCCTCAGACAGAATTCTAAAAGACGCATAGGTGTGTCTTAACTCAGCCGTATCTACCTCGGGTGTGTTTAGTTTGATATTCCAACATGGTCGTTTAGCGTCTACAAAAGAAGGGTTTCATATAAGAATATTTATAACTTATATTTTAATTTCTCGACATTTTCCCTTTTACGTGACTTACAGTGGATAAAGTTCTCGATTTTAAATGAAATGGAAGAGAGGAAAAACAATTTACTACGTACTATGTTGATAAAAATGATGAAACAACATAAAATCTCAAAAACTTCGAATCAACGGTCGTTGATATCTACGTGTGACGTTATTGAAGTATTTTAAAGGAAAAGTAAAAGAATTCTAGCAATACATAAACAAAAACACTTATGTGCCTGGCAATGTATTTTCCTATCATTACCATAATCTACAGCGTGCGACTGCAAACATGCCTACGAAGGCAGGGCTTTAAAAGCTGAAGAACACTCTCCCTTCTCGCATCTCAAAGTGTCCCGCCTGCGTCCATTGATTCCACACCACAGCGGACTGAGACATGTGTACTTGTGGCACCAGTCGCGGCTCCGAACGCCTCTTGACAAATGCCCCTTCCACTCGAGTTGGATTTTTTTCTCTTCGTGTAAGCAAATTATTGCACAATTTAATGCGTAACTTGTTTTTAAAGCTGGATTTGCAAATTAGGAAACAATGAAAATGGAATTTGTAATAAAGTAGGGTCAGAGAATTGGGAGAAATTGAAATCGAAAACGTAAAATCAGACTTAAATTTTAATTATAAGTATTTTGTGACTCCCATGTAAGCAAATTCCGATTTCATGTTCATGGTCAACCATTTAATAGCACTTCTGATTTTGTTGAGATCACCTAATGAACTAATTCTCCAAGTGCATCCGAAAAATTCGGATGTAAGTTTTAGTTGACTGTTAATCCACCATACATTCATTGATCATATGCACCTTCGAGTGTCTAACTTTGTGCGTCAAGTGGCTGACCACGCGTTCTTACAACGGTACTTCATGGGTCAGAATAGCAACAGAGACAAGCGTTGATCTTTCAATGATTTCGTTCACCCGACGCTGGACGAACAGGACGGCGGTACATCACAGCGCTGCAGGTTTTCAAAAACGTCTCATCATTTACGTCCTTCCCTCGTATATCTTGCTACCTCGTGCACTGTCCCGCGAATTTTGGTCGCCATAAGTGAGTTTCTTACACCTCTCTAAATTTTTGCTACATTTTATTCACCAAAATATTGCTTTAGCTTGGTCAGAATATGTGAGGAACTCATAAATACAGAACATAAAATGCACGAGCTCGTTATGGAAAGCCATTTCAAGCAGCCATGATACGAGTATGTCATGATTTTAATTTAAGTGTTCATAAAGTCTAAGCAGTGTATATGTAGTAAGTAAGCCCTTTAGATAAAATAAAGGAAGGTTAATGAACGTTAACAAAATTTTGAAATTATTTGTTTGAGTTTACCGGTGGTACCTAGTTAGAAAGAATTAGAATAGGTATTTTTATCTAAAACAATTCATCCATTCATGCATATACATTCGAAACTATAACTCATGAGTTAAAATATTCTGCAGCTCATAATAAGTTGCCTCAATACTTGTAGTACTTCAGTGTGATACCTATTCTTACATCTTTCTCGTAAGCTTCGTTTGAACCACTAATGCAACTGTCCATAGTTGGAGTAATCCATATTATGAATAACAGCTGCTCAGTTTTTGACCTGTTGCTGTTCCCGATAAACAATTAAACAAATTTGACGCTATTAATTGCGTTGGTACTTTTAATCAGAATGTTTAAAAGTCTTTATTCGAATCCTTCCTTCCAACTAATTACCTTTATTCTTCACTAAAAAACATGATTATGTTCTCACTGACGCGTGAGGTCAATGTTTACTGAGTGATGGAATAAAATTATAAACTCCACGTAAGCAAAAACACACATTTATGATCTATCACATAACAGTTATGTTAACGAATTTACCTTCTATGATGCGCTTGTGCGCTTGTTGCTTTCAGGGCGGTGAAAATGGATTGTAACGCTTTTGAGTTGCGGAAAATTTCTAAAGGAAACCAGCGGTTGGATCTGACACCAGAAAATCGTACCGCTTCTCGAAGAAAATAAGGCGCGTATTTCTATTTACGATGCTGTTTTCCCAAGTCTCGGAACTTATAAGGATGGAAAGAAATTAACCAAAACTCCAAGCGTTTATTCTTAGAAAACATACCTTGGACTTGAAAAAATGCGGTGTATTGATTGCACTGCAAAGGGAAAACATTCTTATCTTAATTAAATTTGTTAACTATATTTACTATGAAAATACAAAGCTGCTCTATGGATACGGCGTCTAAAACTGATTTCGAGGTCTCCACTGTCAGCTCATAAAATATATTGTACAACAACTAGTAGCAACATTGGGGCAGGAAAATATCGGTCGGGAAATGGGGAAGAATCGGACAAGTCGTTTTGTGTATGGCCCTAAAGAAGCAACAAGTTTTATTTCCCATCTCAACATTAAACGACGATAAATGACGAAATATCTTGGTACGTTTTTCAATGATTACACCTGATTTATGACCTGATGAAATTTAGCTGTTCACTAAAAGCAGACGTCCTTCAGTCAGAAAATCCTATCGATTCATCTCTTGATGAATGCATTTATCTCGAGAACCACAAAATGCGAAGCGTGAAGAAATGATGAGCTGTTCACTACCTGAGCACTGTCCCCTCCTCGCAAAAAGCAGTACCAGCGATGCTTACCCCCAAAGCAAGAACACTTTTCGTCCTATTCTTGCCCACAAGTTGGTCAAGGCAAGCCGTACTGCAATTAATTAAAAATCATGCACGTTCTGTTCTCCAGCCGCTGCGGTGCTCGTGGAGCGCAAATATTAATCAAGCGTTGCCGAGCCACTTCGTAATTCCTCATTCCTACATCGATAAACTCAATGACATCCGAGACAATACGAATTATTTTCTCTGCGATGCTGCGGAATCATAAGATGACCAGCAACTCTCCAGGCGCTGAAATGCGAATCTAAGTGAAATTGAAAACCCAGTCGCATCTTCTCAGTACTCGTGAAGGTAAATTGATTAGCCTTGTAACTGTGGTAAGATGTTCACGAGGAACTCAAACCATCCTTGAATATTTGTTGCCGCTGATTGGTTTCATTCTCTTTCTATGAAGACAAGAATTTCTCCTCATCGTGCGTTCCCCCGAACTTTGACGCATGATGCAAACACAAGTACTTGGCTGTTACTGAAGCTATCGTGAAGAAAACTGGTATGCCGTCTGTGAAATTAATGATCGGACGAGACTTATATGGTAAAATGAGTAGTTTTCGTGCCAACACACTTCTTTCGATGATAGTCTTTGGAGTGCACTTGAGAGCTAACGCTATCAATGAGGATTAAGTGCGAAGCTTAAATTTAAAATAATAGAAAGAAGTGAAGAATGCTGTCCGCACTAAAGACAGCTCATACAAAAAGAGCAATCTCATCGTTGCTAAAAATGAAATGTTTTAACCCCAACGAACCTTTCTCTAAACGAATTTCTATAACATGAAGAAAAATATTTAGGAAACAGACTCTCATGGTTCAAATGAAATAACGAAAGGAAAAAGTGATTTTATTTTCTGAAAACATTATGATCAACGATTAAAATTTCAAAAGGAGTATAGTTGCAACTTGTAAAAAAAATCTGATTTGAAATAATCTGCTCTGATTGCACGGAAACTTTACCCAGAAGTGAAAAATCTACGCCATGACAAGATGCTGGAGTGTTTCTCGATTTCGCACGGAATAGATCGAGTGTTAAAAAAGTTGCGGAATGCCTCTGCTAAGTGGGACTACAACGCACACGTGCAGTGCTCTAGCAGTAATGCCTACATATTCATACGCTCTTTGGATCTTTACATATGTGGGCAAGTGTAAATTAAGTTCCTTTACTCTCAAAACAACTAAAATAGCTTGTCCTTTGGGAAGCATTGTTATTTTCGTACATCATTTTGTATCATCTGCCGGAACAATGGCAATAAGTTTTCTTACAATATGGTTAAGAAACAATTAGATCAATGTAGATATTCGACACACGAGTCATTTTCGATTGACACAAAATAATTTCTTCACGATTAGAAGAAGAAATATTGAATACGGAAGTTACGTTTGATCTCAAACGTAGATGTGAATCACACCCAATCCGGAAAAGTACTTTTTTAGACGTGTAATTCAAATTACTTTCATCATTTTCTCAATTTATATCAGATCACATTACTTGTATAAAAATGTTTTCTGACGCCGACGGAGGGCATCAAAACTGAATACGCTGTCAAATTCAACTCTTACGGTATAAATTTGACGATTTAATAGCGACGGAGTGCCTTTAAATCTCCTTCCTAGAAAATGAATGAATCAGTAGCATGTGCTTCACACTCAACATTTATATTCATCATACACATGTGCTCACAGAACTTCAATGCATTAGAAAAATATAAATATTCAAAGTTTTTTGCCTGTGTGTAGCAGAGATTACTTAATTACTTTGTTTTACTCGGTAAAACAATTAAATAAAGCAAATAGTAAATGAATTCCAGACACAACACTTTCTACCCTTTTCCATAGACTTTTGCTCAATTAACAGCCAGCCCACCCACAAGTCTTCTCTGGGTACATCTCTTGAACACCTGTCCCTTCTCCATATTCTGATCACTGATTCATGAGCAAACACGAGCGTTGCTTCAGTTCCTCAGTTACTGACGTTATTTTTCTACCTTCTGTTGTTGAAGCTCACCGCTTCGAGGTGGAAAATGAATGCCTTCTTCCTGAAGTATTCGTCTTGATTCCTGTGATGCTATCCACAAAGTGTTTTTTTTAAACATACTTTTAATTTCAGAGCTTTCAGACTTCTTTACGAAATATTTAAGTGTAGATGCGTTTTATATCACAAGCATAGCCTGTAAATACTAATATTCGTGCAGCCTTTCTTGAGTTCAAAAATTCTTATCATTGAGCTAATCTTCCTAATTGTAAGGAAATTTTTGTTCGAGTTCTTTTAACTCCCCGAGGTAACGTGGAGCCCGCAGTGACACCAGCCTGCATATTTCCGTCCTCATTGTAAGTATTTTCATTGAAGTTCACGCACTTGTGTCCGAGATAACATCTCGCTTATTCTGGTCCTGTGTCGAATATACCCGTGCTTGCTTGGCTTTCTCAAGCCCACGAGGACATTCTAGAACTCGAAAACAAATGACAGAGCAGAGTAAGAATTTTTTTGCAAAATGCGATGCCAAAGGAGTTCTCATAATTTCTCAGGAAAAAAGTCTCAAATCCTTGACGTCGTCGAGAGAAACTTAGTGGCGCTCATAAACCTCCCAAAGCCTCATAACAAAAGTCCAAATATGCGATGGAATATCGGAAAAATGGGCAACAACTCTTACAGAATTTGTGAAATTTTCTCTTACTTGAAAAATAACATTTATGGACCTTGCAAAGTTCAAGCCAGAAATTCCGATGTTCTCAGTTCAAGAGTTTATTTCTTTCTCAATAAAACACCCAAATTGAATCAAGTAAATGAAAATTTCATTCATTTGGCAGTTGATCCACCATATAAAACTAATCTTGTTCATTTGGTTGCATGTGCAACTGAGTTGACATTTAGGGTTATGTGCTTTCAAATGTACGGTTTTCATTCTCTTGAGCACTTCCACCTCCGCAATGAGTTATAAGATTCGACATTTACTTCAAATGAGTCGCACATGCTTGTTAAACGTTTGTATGCCTTAAATCCTCCACTTTACAGTAAAAATAATGACGCCACCTAGCTTATTACCCACATCCTTCTATCATTCAGGCTACTGGTGCCAACTCATCTAACTACCTGCCTACGAATTTAGTTTCATCCTCGTAAATTTACTATTCGGAAGAAACCGCGATAACATTCCATGTAAAAAAATCTCTCTGAAAGTTCTGGATTACCAGTTTTCAATACTCGCATCACGGGCCTTGACATCAACAACGAATAATTTAGGTAGTCATCATACTAACATTTTGAGGAAATGATTCCGATTGGCCAACACAAAATCAAAGGCCAGATTTTCCAACAAAATGTGTCATCGTGAAAGCACAGCTGGCAGCGTCAGTTCTTTTAAGCGACTTGGCTACTCTACGTACAATTTAGCACCATTTGAAAAAACTTTGTTACATTTTTATGAAAAGATGTCGAACTTGGATGCCCTCAAGATGTCCTCAACGTGCTCACGTTGAGGAGCCAGATCGGCTAAAAAGAACTAACACTGCTGACTGTTCAGCAGTGATTCCATAAAGTGTTCACCCAAACTACGCATTTTAAAAACTTATTCATGTGTAAATTAGTCTCAATCATTTATTACCAAGTTATTATATCGAGCGTAACTTACACAACGTTTTGAAAGACTATCATATCGATGCGAAATGAAGATAAATCCTCAAAATCTGTGAGATTGAGAGCAGCACCCAAATAAGTATCTCTCACTGGGCCATTTTAATTACAATCATCATTGATGTATTTATCCAGACCATCACATGGAAAATATGTTTCAGGAACGTTTACCGTATTTAGCATGTGAGGACTGCATCCCTAGTTCAATTTACAAGGCGACCATGTCGAAAATATGACCCAAATGCTCTAGACGAGGCCATCAAGAGTGGACGAGGAAGAGTTCGCCTCACCATCACGGTGCGACCTAAGCCATTAGTCGGTGTATCGCCTTCCTCCAGCCTCAGGAGTCAGCCTATTAGTCAGCATGAGCCCTGAAGTGCCCCTTGGGAGACCTGATGCAGGAGGTGTTTCCAAGTATGCGCAATCACCCCTCATTCCCCGGCTCTCCAGTCACGTTTGCGCAGTGTCTCCTAGATTCCCACACCCACCTTTATATTTTAATAGCCCCTTCTTTAGCTCCAGACGGTCGAGGCTATCGAAAGCATGCCGAATGATTACTGCAACAGCACGCTCATCAAAACATGACGACGAAGCACGTACGTAGCACCAGCAAACCCAAGGCAAGTCCAGCGAGAAAACAATCGTGACGACCGCCTTATCGAAGTGGGAGTTTCTTCTTAGGTAAGTATGCACTTGACGAATGCGCCTCACAAATGCTCAGCGCTGGTGCTGTCGTGTTCGAGCACACGCCGCATACCTCCAGGATTAAAGTACAAAACCCAACAAGCATGCAGATTTAAATGAGTTTAATGCATAAAATGTTAAAGCCTTTCCTGAGGCCGTGGAGCACGAAAATTTAAACGCCTGCCAATTTCATCTCTCTCGTCATTCGTTTTTTCCATGTTTTATAGAGATTTATATTACAATTATTAGTTTTTTCAGCTTTTCGACTTTTTGTCGTGATTATCTGGGTTCGTACAGAGAATACTCATTTCTCTAGCGTAACATATAGTCGGCTATCTTTTCCAAGATGACGTTTAGGAGTACGGCTTATTGACCATGTGTTTATACGTGAAGAAAAATTGCGTGAATTTAAGAAAAGGAAATATCAACGATCATACTGACCTAGCACGAGTCCACTTCTGGGGAGAATCTCTTGCAAAGAGAATGAATTGAAAGTTGTCGGATTCTTCAACCTAGCACAACATGGAGTTTCATATACTAGCTGCCCTCTGGTCGTGCTCACCTAAGCACACCGGGTTCAAAAATACGATTGCAAACATTAATAAATTAACCATATGTTCTATCTCGAGCTCAGCTTTACTGGATAGTAAGTCACATTGAGCATACAGAAGGATTTCTAAAAAAATAAAATTCTTGCTCCGCTTCTCTCGGTCTTATTGGAACGTCTAAGATAGTATTTAATTCGGACTATTTCTAGAGCATTGTGTCTAATTCTTTTTTAGTTTTGTCATTCAGTTCCAATATTGAAGTTAGCAGTCAAGATTACATCCCTTTAAAAATGGTTGCAGAGAATCATCGAGATCGTAGAAACCTAGCATGAGGGAGGGGAATTTTTTCTAATGAAAATAAGACGTTCAACTCTGCAACATTACGTGCAGTACGCGGTTATATACAGCGCTACGCAAGCGGCGAGTCGCGTCGCAACGACCTGCTGAAGTGTCGTTGCGTCATTAACATACGATAGGATACGAAGTGTCTTAATGCCATCATCGTACGATATTTGCTAACGTCATCATCAAATGACATGAACGAAAAAGTGTTCTATTGCCAACATCACACGATAGGAAGCGAAGTGCGTTCATGTGTAATCAACACACGAAAGGATTAGAAGTGTTCTAATATGGTCAAGCAAAAAATTAACGTATTTTCAAATTAGCTTGTGCACATGGTCCTTCATATATTTTCTCTCCTTCACGCGTAAAAAAACTTTATTCTTTCCTAGAGAGCAGCCCAGACAATCACAGAGGCCGGTTTCAAGTTCTGAAAGCTTTTCCTAGACTACAGGGAATGGACTCACGACTTGTTGAAAGAGCTCAATCATTTCGATGATTGAGTCTGGTGAACAATAAACAGTTTTCGATTAGTACTGACGTTGTGCTTCAGAAAATCTTCCTCATTTCGATTCAGTAAGCCTCACCAACCATACAGAGGAGCCTCTGCACATGGTACAGTGATATCTCTGTATCGCCTTGACTTATCATACGTGTGCTTTTTACCTGACGTAATTGGCAAATTTCTTAATTGACATTTGTTGGTGTATACTGTAGTTTTTTGCACCGCATCACAGAAGTTTTACATTCGAAGATGCAGCATGCTTTTGTCGAGATAGGTCTGCATTATAAAAAAATTTCCAGTATCGACTGGAAAATTGCCTCTCATAATGTCCTGACATATCTAACAGTTTTCACGCATCAAAGATCTGGGACGGAGTTGAGTTTTTCTAGGCAATTCAATTTCGAACTCTCTTTTCACGATTACGAACACTACAAAAAGTAATAATATTGTAATATGAATGATAGGTTTAATTTAAAGCTTATTGTATTTCGTATAATTTGTAATTAACTTGAATGTTGAGAGTATCTCCATAAAATCGATTGTGCCCAGTTGACACGTTTCTGAGACGCATCTTCCTCACAAGCCCTATAGCATCTACTAAAATATAGTCAGCGTCAAAATACATGAACATGGCTAAATGAATGTTTCATGTACTACGTATAACATAAACGGCATTTACATCGTTTAGAATAGTCAAGAAGTGCAGTAATATGACGATAAATTTTCCATTCTAATATTTGCAGAGCCTTCAAAATCCTGAGACAAGTTCTGTTTGTAAATTAGTTGAAATACCTGGGGCTTTATCAATGACCACAGTGCAACAATAATCTACGTAATGCAGACTGCTGACTATGAACATAATAAAAATTTTTGAACCTCTAATATCATTTTAAAGTTCATTTAAACTTTACGAACAGTCCTCATGCCACACCTGCAGCGTACGGTGGAACAGAAAAAACTCAAACCAATGGACTTTTAGCCTGTCACTCGTCATTCCTGAAGATCGTTACTTTCTGAGGCTGAATTTTATGAACATAGGATATATAATGCAAAAATGAAACTAAATCTGGCATTGGGTTGCTGAATATCGCCATCTGCTCCATTGACGCTAGAGAGAACTGAAGTTGAAAGTTACGCTCAGTTAATGGCAGTGAAAAATTGTGATCGGTTAAAGTTGTCAGTTACGAACAGAGAGAAAATATCTCACCGTCAACTATAGTCCACAACTACAGGTGACAGTTTGAGGTACCCATGCTTGTAACGCGTGTAATTTGAGGAACATGTAAATGAAAGCAAGCAGGCAGTGACTCACCACATGTGCGCACGATCTCTGTCCTATTCCGCCATGAATCGCAGGGTGGCCACATTGGCAACCAGTCTAGCAACCAAAATTCTAAAATAAACCGAGCTGTGGTTGATAAAAAGCTGAGATTGAGGATTTTGGCGAGAATAGAATCCAATTTGGCAATCCTGGTTGGGTCGGGTCGGTCGCATCTGCATCCGTCACCATTTCGAAGATGTTTGAATTGAAAAATGATACTAAACCTTGATTGCTATTTTTTAGAGCTCGATTGCCTCGATTATGAGTCCATAAACTTAATAAATTTTGTTTTTATTCGAAACACTTATGCTGCTATATAACTCTCTAAACATCAACAATAACAACACGACCTGACACGTTCCAGTCTACACACTTACCCTATAACAATGATTTTTTAGCAGTTAGGTAATTAAAAAATAAATTACTATATATTAGGTCAATTTTATTTAAAATTTATTTCTGAAAACTTGAAGAATTCATTGTTAATTCCTTGATTCTTCAAAACATTTTAGGGGAGCAGCATGCTCCGATCAAATTCTTGCTATTACGATTTTCTGCAGATTTAATTTGTCGATTTTTTCACAACTTGGACATAGTATTCGGAGCATTTTTTCAGCAACATTGACGCCATCTAAAAATTTTGCAAGTTAGAGCAAATTAAAAAATATATACAGTAAAATTCGATACAGCAAATGTACAGGGGTTGGACAAAATAATACAAACACCTTGGAAAATTAACAAAATATTTTTATGTACGGTGTAGGTCCATCTTTTGAGGCAGATACAACCACAATTCTCCAAGGTAATGATTCATGCCAAATGTGAATTGTTTACATATGAATCTTAAGCCATTCTTCACTTAAAACACCTTCCAGTTCTTTTAGAGACAATGGCGGCCGAAATCGACTTCCTACTTGACTCTCTAAAACCGACCATAAATGCTCAATAATGTTGAGGTTTTGGGATTGTGGTGGCCAGGTAAGATGCTCAACTTCATTAAAATATTCTTCGTGCTATTTTTTAACAATCCTAGCTGTATGGATTGGGGCATTATCATCTTGATTCATGGTGTTATCCTCCGGAAACAGGGCTTGAACCATAGTGATGAACTTGGTCGCCCAAAATTCCTCAATAGTCTCGGCTATTAATTCTTCCTAAGGAGAAATCATTGGGGCCGACGGATCTTCAAGAAATAGCACCCCAGATCATCGCAGAACCCCGCCATGTTTTACGGTGGAGAGAAGGCAGTCTAGATTAAAGGCTTTTTTCGTCTGTCTCCAAACGTTCACTTGGCCGGAGGTCGGAAATAAGATATTCGATGATTCGTCAGAGAAAATCACATTTTCCTCTGCTTGACGGACCAATTCTGATGGTTTCTACGCCACTCTAAGCGCTTCGAAACATTTGTCTTTGTGAGCAGAGGTTTTCTAATTGCAGCTCTTCCGTAGAATCCAGATTTGCGCAGCTCCCGACGAACATTTTTTGTGGAAACTGGGTTCTGTAAGTCATTGAGGTCTGCAGTGATTTTAAGAATCGTGGTCATCCAACCCACTCCAACAATTCAAGTTAGAGTCCGACGGTCTCTCTCAGACAACTTCGACTTTTTGTCAGGCCTGTGCTTTGCTATGGACGTTTTCCTTCTCTTTCAAAGGCAGTCATTACTTTTGAGACAGTACTTTTTGAAACGTCTCGCATTTGGGTAGTTTATGTTGCACTAGCACCTGCCATACGAGCACCAACAATTTGGCCTCTTAGAAAGTCAGAGAGGTCTGCCATTTTTATAATGTTATACCCAAATTTTTCTTATAGATTTCTGTAAAAAAAAGTTAATTTTAATAAAATACCAAATGGCTACAATAATAAACTATAAAACATCAAAATTTGTCAAATTTAAATTGTAAATAACATGTTCAAAGACTATGATCCTAAAATATTAGGTGTTTCCATTATTTTGTCCAACATTCTCATTTTTTCGAGAAGCTTTCGGAAGAGTCATTGACTAACGTGGACGCCTAAAATTAGGAATAGTTTCTACCATTTTGAAAGAGCACAAGACAGCACGTAAGTGAGTTCGAGATCTTTGTGTAAAATACAAGGCCTGCAAACCATAAAAAATAGCCCAACGTTTCTCCCAATGGTGTCATGTAATCTTCAGCTGTTTACTAGACGCACATCCGAAATCTGAAAAACCACATTAATATCACCACGTCTCTCTAATGATGTGCTGTAATCTTCAGTTGTTCACTAGATGTACATCTGAAGCCTGCTCACGAGACGCAATCAACGCAGTTATGTGGTTGTCATTGGTGAATACGGAAATTTGATTTCACGGGCAATTGTCTTTGGCTATTCTCCTAAAAGGATGGAATCAGGGAGCTATGAATTATTGGGGGGGTGTCCCTTAATTTGCTTTCATCTACACGTCAACTGTACACAACCGGAGCAAACATCAGCACTCATACAGAAGTGTGTCATGCTTTCTGAACCACCGGTATTGTGTACGTCCAAACTGCATGATCAGACCCCTGAAATCAAAATACTCTGATGGAGTACTCCATTATCAGACCTCTCTTAAAAACTCCTCAGAAATGTTGAGATTCTTTAATTCGTTGAAGTCAAGTGCATTCAACTCAAATGTCTTTCCCTTAAGTATTGGGGGCGCTAAAAGAGTGCATGGATTTGAAATGCATGGTAGCAGTGGTGGGAGTGGAATGGCGGGGTGGGGACCGGTTGTTTGGTAGGTTAGAGCGGCAAAAATATCAAATATCAAGTGCCTGATATTTACGCCTGATATTGATATTTTTGACGCTCTAACCTATTAAAGTCAGCGTTCTTCTTGCATCACCCTGTATATCATGGCAGAGCAATGACTTGCGGTGTAAGAAGAGGCTGACATAAGGCTAAACCCTGCGATTAAATGGCGGAGCTTTTCTTCAACTCAAACTGAGTGCTAAAAATGCAAAACTTTCATGGATGGTTGCTCCAGCATATGTTGTCGCGGACGCTGTAGCAAGCTCTACATTTTCATCACTTCTCGGCACACCATGCAACAAACTGTCCCATTGCCTAAGACCAATGATTATTTTAGTAACCTCTTCATGGCAGTCACTGGGAACTGCGGCAGATCATTTGATAAGACTACATCATACTCAAGCTGAAATAGTTCGAATATTCATTTACTTCGTTAAAGAACTTTGTCATGAAGCCGTGAAGAACCTCGATATGATCATAATAAATATGAACAGCGAACCCACACAAATTTTGTTACGCATTACACAAAAAAGATCTCTATCATAATCTACTCTAAAAAAGTTGTTGGTGTTTCTCTAACAACTTAACAACTTTTTCAGGTATATATACTGTAGTGTTTCGCTAGCGTTTTCGTGTGAATTTTTCATAATAATTTAGTTTAGTAGAGTACTAATTTTGATATTTAAAATTGCGGTTGATTTTTCATTTCATTTTGGTGAGGACGCCGCAACGGCTCGCAACACAGCCATCACGCGTGCATCAGGGCTAGTAGATAATCCTTTTCTGGACAAATTCGAGAATTTTAATCAGAAAAAAGGCGAATCTTGCAACAGAGCGCCTTCTTCTACCACCATTGGAGCCAGCTGCGTGTAAACTTCCTCCTCTCAACGTTGTGCTCTGGAGAAAAAGTTTAGGCCTTGCCATAGATATGGTTGCTCATATCAAGTTATTCGATCGAGAACAGCGCAGGAAATCCGCTGACGAATCCCAAGAGAATTCTTGTTTTGAGTGCATACTCTCTTGAACATGTGAAAGCGAAGCCTTCAAAGTTTTGTCTTTTTTTTGTTTTAAATGAGAATCAATTTGATATAATCACAGTAAAAGGTTCGTTGCTCATAATTTGCTTAAGAATTTCAGAGAATGGCGGATTATGCCTTAAATGTGAGTTATTTAGCCAAAAGTGATGGTCTTCTGAAGTTAAATTGAAGTTCTCTGCCACTATTCTTACTCATATATGCTAGCATGAACGCTCGGGTGTCGACATGATAGCAACTGAGATTGAAAATAAAGTTTATTTACAGCGCTGTACATAATTTTGTTTCCGTGTATATTTTGGTAGATACATCTGACATTAAGCTATCTTGTAAACCACGGTGACACGCAGGATTTTCAGCTAGTTTACCGTAAATCCAAACTTATAGGCAAAAAGATCAATTGTAGAAGTTTAAGTTAGCTAAATTGAAAAAGAATTATGAAAAATTGCGGTATATAGTGTGTGAAATGATAGACTATTCCATGTTATTCATTGGTTTACCCATATCAAGCGAAAGTATATGAAACCATCCCCGATACACCTACTGAAATTTTGAAATGCAGTTTGTAGGCTACAAGACACCTATGGCGAAAGGCGGCCTTGGCTTTGCATATAGCAGCATGTGGAATTTCTTCTTAAATCACCTAATTTCTACGTCATGGTCGGGTAATAAAATCAATCAGTACGCTGCAAGCGACAGCATCACACATACCTTATTACGAATTCCTCGCACTTTGACGTTTTTAAACTCCTGATTGCTCCTGCCATTGGCATATGACTCACAAATACGTGTAGGTTGTTATCGAGCGTCAGGCATGTGTTTTCGCACAACTCTATTATTGACGTAATTCGTAAAACCAGCTAACATCTCAATCGCTTAGAGTAAATAATATTGGAATTTCAAAGAGATCATATTTACCAGAAAGTTTAGACAGAACAGGATTCCCTGCCAGCCAGCGAGTCTATTAAACAAAGATATGCATGGGTCGAAAGTCATCGCCTAAAATTGGAAACAAGTTTTTAGTATTTAATGGTGTTACCTTAATTTGAAATTACAGCATGGATCCGATTATTTCAACTGGAAACCAACTTTTGACACTCCATTGGTGGTCTCTTGTTCTGGTCTCACATCTAAAAGATCCTCTAACAAAAAAGATTCTTTGGACTCCTTGTTTACATAGCAGTTTTGAATCTTCGCTACAAATTTTCACTAAGATTGAGATCAGGTGCTTATCTTGGCCCCGGAAAACATTATTTTCTTATTTGTGAACCATTCTTTTGTTAATTTTGCCCTATTTTTGAGGTCATCTGAGGTCACTTGTGCCGCACTTTGAATATTCTTGTACTCAGAAGTAGCTTCTGTCCAGTATCTGCATATACGCAGAACTATCAATTTTTGTCATCAATGGTGAGGGTGTTCCTCTGCACCATGGACATCAAAGCATCTGCCATGGTGCTGCCTCCATGCTTGATGCTGAGATTGGTGTTCTTGGGATCACAGGCAGTTTCTATTTTCGTTTTAACATGATGAGCTCCGTTTCAGCCGAAAAATTCAATTTTTCTCTCATGGAATCACACATCCAGCTCCTAAAATTTAATTCCTTTGTTAAGATGGTCTTATTGACATGGGTATTACGATACCCATATGTGTATCTCAACTACGGGTCATTATTCTTCTGCAGTGAAAAAAAGGATTTCTGAGTGGATTGAAGGCATGTTAACCACTGTGATACAATTCTTTAAAAACCGTTTTTAACTGACAGGAACTTCTTGCAACTCCGGTTCTCTCCGTGGGTAAGTACGAGTTATCTTTGGCTCATTCGTCACCTTATGCAGCATATGCATATAGCTTCGAGTGCGACCCGTATTCTTGCGTTGAGCCCCGACTCTCGGCAGATTGGAGATTGACCCAGTCTCGAGAAGCTTCCGACCGATTGCAGTCAACAGTGGATCCTTAACACATACACAAATTTATCTTCGAGGTAATCCTTCATCATGAAGTTCAACCATTTGGTTTCGAATAACAATAGGTATTTCTTTTACTTTCAGCATCATGTTTATTTATTATATATTTCCTCTATCTTCAACCTCATGTGGCGAGGTAATGATTGAGTCAATTGTAGTTAGTTTACATTTCATGTGCTTCTGGGAGGTTCTGAAAATATTTTAAATGTTTTAAATTAAGGCACGCAAATTGTCCAATAAATAAAATGATTCAACATGATATCAATCAGCAGTATACTGTTGTCTCATTGCCTTTCTTTGTGTAAGTAATTCCCTCGTAGTCAATAAATGTTGTTTTGTTCTGTCTAAATATTTTGGTAAATATTTGCTCTCTAAACTAACCGTACTCGTCACCAGAGCCAGAGTTCGAAATTTTCAAATTATATAAGAAATAAAGTAAAGTAAAAAAATAGATCTAAGCACCGCACAAGGTTGTCGTTGTTGCACACGAAGCAATGTTTGTCGACAAGCTTTGTTTTGGTGTCTAGAAGAGAAGTCATCAAACGACGGGTTCTAAAAATAATGTCTTGCTGCCAAAAGTCACGAGCCAAACTTCCTAAATGATGTTCTTCTCAGTAGTGATGGCAATGTTTAAAAACAAATCCTTGTTTTTTCCATCATTTTACAAAACATTCTGCAAACACTCGTAATTTTTACAAGCACGGAAATCTTTTGCAACAACAATGTTAGTTCAAAGCTCGTGATTATCTGCTTTTCTTAGCATGAAAGCAATTCCAGGTATATGTGAGCATCACACGTGAGAGTGGAAGAAAACTTTAAAAACAGGACATTTTGTGCATTACATCTTGCAACCTGAAATCAATTATATTCTGTAAAGATTATTAATTCCAAGTGCTTGGTCATGGAGCACAATAGGACATACATCTCGTTTCCAAAAGATTTTATTTCAAAAGTGTCGACGGATGCTGATTAAGAATGCGTTATTTAGATTCCCGAGTGACGGCGCGGTGGGCAGCAGTGATCAAGAGCGGCGGCGGGCTATGCGGGCACGACTCTCTCTGCTGAGCCGCGCCGCACAATTGGTCAATGACTTGCGCCGAGCACCGACAACGGCGTTCCCAACTTTTGCCGCAATCCGTGCCGCAAAAATGCTCCTATATTCATAAAGACGGTCACGAAGAAACTGCAGAATTGTGTTTGAGCGACTCGGAAGCCTTGATGTGAGCCAAACATAAGCCTCTGGAGATGATAAGAAATGCTTTCAAGGCTCAGCAACAAGGCCGTCCTGTGCACCGCATTTCTCACACTTTCAAACCCAGAAAAATCGTGAGCTTATTCTGGAAATTATGTTAAGCTCATTTTGATTTTCTGGCAGTGTAAATAATTCCGTCCCTGTGTACCATGACTCATACAATCACATGAAGAATTTGTTCCGACGCAGGCTCACAGCTCGAGGAAACAAGGATTTTGGCCAGGCTTGTGGACGAGTATGAAAGATTTTTCGTAAATTGACATGTCATAGCACAATTGGAGTTTATTCTGAAATAAAATAAATACAGTATCAATACAATTTTAACTCATCGAACACAGCATCATTTCGCACACAGGAAAAAAATAAAGTTCATTCATCCCTAGCCATTCGAATTATTATAAATCAAAAATAAAAGTACAAGCATTAATTCGCTTCGGCGGGCTCTTTTTCTGAGCAACGTGACTGCAGGTCGACAATTGGCAGGGCCTGCCACTTATGGGGGCCAGAATCTAATAAAAAGCCCAAGGGATAAATAACTCCGGAAGGCCAGGTAAGGGCGGCCGCCCGTCTCTTGGGTGGAGCGTGCGAGCAAGTGTCACGAGTCTCCCATCCGCTCTGACGATCGAGCTGAGTTTTATAAACCTAGCCCCGCTAGCGCCCTTAGCACCAGCCGCTGCACAGGCCTCTGGAGCGCTCGAAGTGTGTGCACCTGTTACTTGTCGCTGTTACATCTGAGCATTGCTTAGGTTACAATGAAAGATGTTGGTCATTTGTTCACTAATTTCAACGTGAAGTATTATTCGATTTTTCCAATGACCGCCGATGACGATAATAAAAGTCATCGGTCACCTTCACTGCTGCGTAAGCTACAGCCGAGATGTGTTAGGAGAACTGAGCTGTCACCCACGCTAAACTTGAAACAAATCAATTAATTAGAGGACAACTGCAATGAACCATTAAGGAAGAGCGATTGCTTTGTAACTGTCCTCGATACAGCGTTGCGACAGTCGTAGGGCAGAAGGGCACCGAAACTCCGCCGTGCTGCACTTTCCGTACCACGAAAAAATTGTGAAACGGCTCAGGCGAACCGCTTTAGTTGGCCAGTTTGTGACTGGCGCGCCTGACACCGCGGAGACATCGACATCTCCAGACTCGCTTCATCCATCACCCTCTGGAATGCTAAGCTCAAAAGCTACTTCAGATCTCGCATAGATTCGTTCGAACTAAGAGATCCAGCTGTGTTCGCCGCTCGTATGACGCCGCAAAGAATCCATGGACAAATTGTAGCGGCCCGTCTAGATGATCACGAGTTCCAGTTGCTGCACATTAGAACACTTGAGTGCAGCGCGGCCATACGTCTCTTTGCGAAAGGGTTCAGGCTGTGAGAGACGACAGAAATGATATTTTGAAGAATGTCTTGCTTTATCTGAACAGAGATGCATGAATTTGCCTGTAGCGTCTCATGCCAAGATATATCTAACAACGAGAGAGGTAACTTATGAATGTTCAAATGGAACATTAAAAGGAAGAGAAAAAAGAAACTCAAACTAAGGTAGGTTTGGGATCCTCGTTATGCTGACAAAAGATTAGTTCAGCTTCACTAAGTTGCTTGTCTCCTCATTAAGCGAGTGACAGCAGCAGCGCCGCTGGCAGGTTTGAAGACTCTGGTCTCCACAATCTCAATCAAGATACGACAATATGGAGGGGCCTTGTTTCTCAGCCAGTTCCGTATCCGCAGTACAGATCAGTTTGCTGGCAAGATAAAAATGAGCCGTTTCTTTGCTGCAATTTCCCACACTAATTTGGTTATGGATGGGTTTGTTTTCGTTTTTAAAAGTCAACTGCTTCTAAAATAATTTGAACTGCTTCTACCAAGTGTCGATGAACTAAAATCATTTTTCGTTACATATGTCAAGAAGGATTAGTCGTCATATTAATGAATTATCTGCTAGCCCTACTCTCATACACTACTTGAACTCATTATTTCACAATACAAGAATATCTGGAAATTGTTCTGATCCAAACAACTAACGGGTGCGTCGTTTCGAAGACCACAATTCCTCACTGTACAAATGGGTGAAACCAATCGCAGATGCACCTTTCACGTATTTTTGCATGCCTGACCGCGGTATTCGAACAACTCTCTCTGAGTGTGTAGACAACTATATGTCTACGCTAACTGAATTAGGCTGTTGTCGAATGCTGTGTAAATTTGGTTACACGTATTGTATCGTAGCATGGCGCACGTAGCCATATACTGCTTTACTCCGTGGGGGCACGTACATGCCATGTAGACTTACGCTGTAATGCAGATATAGAACGCATTGACTGTGGGGGTCTTGCCAATGTCTCCCATATCTCCAGGCCTGCCGTTAGACTTCGCGAATGGTAATGACGTCTCACTAGTGATGTGAAGATGGCGGCAATTTTGAAAAGAATTTAATGGCATTAAGCACGTTTCTCAATATAATTTGCATTCAAACTTTTGTGGTACGGTGTGCCTGAGAGATAAAAATTACGTTTATGGTATACAAAGATCTATGGATTCCTAAAACACTTTCTAGGCCCATAGATTATGTGTTTTAAATTTACTGAAAATTAAGTGCTGAAATCGCAGTCGTCATGTGGATCTGGGCATCGTTTGAACGAAAGAAATAGTAGAAAAGACAGTTTTTAAAGTCCTTATGTACAATTTTGAGTGTTTTTCACAGTGTGTTTGTTGAACTGCTGCAAATTTTAGTTGAGAATGATGTTTATAAACGATCTTGTCTTACATGGGATCAATATGAAAGAAATGATTGTGAAAAGTAGCCTAACATTATGTTATTCTCATGCCCAAGTTATAAGATAAAGACCCTCACCCTGTTGATATGGCGAGAAAATACGTGAGTACAGCGTTCCTTTTGCTTAAGTGGCTTATTCTGGTGGTGTATGCTAATGACGGATCCAAACAAGCTAGAGTACTTTTTTATTCTCTCTTTTTAGAAATAATTAAAGCGTACTGAGTTTGCTTTACACTGATTTACAAGTATCACTGCATTACAACAAACCACGTGAAAATTTTCTGAAGCCTGGGTAGCTTTATTCCATGGAAAATCAACGACAGATTTTAGCTAACTCAATTTCACCCCTTCTATTCATCCCAAAATCTTGCACCACTTGTGTGACGTCATAATTTTTTTTAGCAGGCCAAGTCATAAGGAATGCATTGACGTTGTTCAGCTGCCTGACTCTCCCAAATAAATCGTCTATCTTGTACGAAGTTTTTAGCCCCACCATCGCTTCAACACAGACATGTGGAAAGCAAGAACGAAAAAAAGTTTCATTATATGATGGTGATGTTCATATTTTCATTTTTCATGAGCACAATATTTGCTCAGGAGGTGATCCAGAGCTCCAAAAGCTAATCCTGAATCCAAAGGCTGATCGAGTCCTCGAAAGGCTGATTCAACGCCGCTGAAGCTCATCAACTTGTACTTCTCCTTCTTGTACTGAAACTTCCGCCGTAAGGGCTGCAAACGTGGCAACTCAGCGCACAGCTAAGTCACTTTTGCCAGCTATCACATGTAGAAGTGATCATATAAAAGTTACCGTGTTAGTTCCTAATTAGTTGAAGTTTTGCCTCGACGATGCCACTCGACCACCACGATATTTTGTGAATAGCCAACTGGGATACGTAGTATCTAGGAAGAGGTTCAAATTAGCTTTTAAATTACTAGTGGATGCAGTTGGAAAGAAGTTGAATGCTGATAGCAATGCAATAGAGGTTACAATAGGCAATAATGAAAGTTAGTTAACATAAACTGGTCAATAAAAGCATTGCAGCCCGAAAGCCTTCGTTTCAAAATGGCTCCAATGTAAATTAAGTTTATTTGAATTTCTTCATTGAAAAGGACTAAGGTTAAGACCTGTTGAAATATCATTAATATCAAATAAAACAAATACCATTAGTCGTACAACAGAAAAACGGAAACAAGGCTCAGAAATGAAAGAACATCTTAATCCGCATGATAAATCAAGTTAACTCAAGAACCGTCAACCAGCGAATTCGCTACAGATGGTCGTGAATAGGAGATAGGTGCGTTTTATTGAAATCGACAGCTAATGTGAGCTTCCGAAGCACTTACTTTATCGTGCGCATGAGTAATAGGTACAAATAAAACATGTTCAAGGTGGAATCTATTGATGTTAGAAAATTTCTGGAAAGCTACATGCCTTTCCGAAAAAGCTTTCGATATTATACGATGAGTGGCCAACAACAAACGGTTGATGAGTAGCGCTGCAGCAGCAACAACCAACATCTCAATGACAATAGACCCTGCCGCATGATTCCTGACCGCAGTGCGGTGAGGCATCGAGCTGATCACTTCATCAAAATGTCAGCCCCGTCATTGTTCTCAGCCATGTTGGAGGCTCATCACAAACAAGCCTGAAGAGCATCATGTCCTTGCGCCGCTGCTATACGCGAGGGCGTGCGGAGCTGACTCGTCCTGCTGCCCAGCCTTGCGTCCTGGTCTCGTCCGAGAAGTAACGAACGATTTTGAGGCATGGAGGAAATTTTGTCGTTGTCGCAGTTATAGCTGCGGCCTGGACTCATTCTACATAGTCTTACGTCGAGGTCTCTCGTCTGAGAAAGAATGAACGATTTTGAATAATGGAGGAAATTTTGTAGTTCTCGCAGCTTTAGTTGCGGTCAGGACTCATGCTACCCAGCCTTACCACGAGGTCTCATCCGAGAAACAAAGAACGTTTTTGAATTGTAGAGACTAGTTGGCAGATTTTGCATTTTCAGCTGCGGCCTAGGTTCATGCTGTCATCCTCACCTCGAGCCCTTGTCGATGTAGCAGCAAAAAATCTGGAGTGTGAAATAAATAATGCAGTTTTCGTATTCACTCTATAGCAAACAAGGTTCAAATCTGCCGCTGCTCAAATAAGTGCATGAGCGCTGTCTCGGCACCTCTGTGTTCAGCGCCTGCATTGTAAACTAGATTTCAATTTTATTCCTCTCAGTTATGTATCCAACCCCTAATACGGCTATTGTCAACTTCGCATAATTTCTCTATTGATTTAAGACTTTTACGCCAAAAAACACTAATAACCTAATTGGTTGTGACGCATTTCATGTATCAACTTTTTTTGACAATTAAAGATATTTCTTTCTCCCTTTCTTCCTTTTGTGCAAGCTCAAAATTGTCAGATTATTCTCTCTATCCAAAATTCTTAGATTTGTTCTTTTCAAATGAAGTTGAACCATAAAGATATCTCCGCATCTCCAGCAACCCTGCTCGGTTGCATGATGTGGGATAATTTGAAAGGTTACATACATTTCATATGAAAAAAACTCACGCTAGAGGGTTTGGACTTGGAAATACAATTTCCCATCCGGGGCTAAAGAAATTTTTAACTTCTCGTTCATACATTGACAAAATTTTATATCATTGTATCATATTAGGGCAAAATTAATGTCCGTTATTTAGAGCGAATGTTTAAAATTTGATAAGTCAATTATTTACGTCCTATTATAAGTGTAATATATGTTTGTGACTGAACTAAAAGATTTTGTTTCAGATTATTTCTGCTACGTTCATATTTTTCGTAAATATTGGCATCCATATTTGTCCCATCTACACATCACATTAGAAATGATCTACTGTACGAGTGTCATAAAGGTGTTGATGCAAGTGCGGCAGTAAAATTTATTCTAAACACTCACGTGGACGATCTAGGGAATGAAAGAAGTTGTAGGAGATGGTTTTCTCGTTTTTCACATTAAAAGATGGACCAAAGAAATTTTGTCCAAGAACACTTGATTCCGATCAGTTGAATGTTCTCGTCTCCGAGGATTTCAATGTGACCACTAGGTAAATTGCACGACAGGTAAACGTAGCCCATCCAACGTGCTTCTGATTTCCATTCGTCCCTACGACTACAGAACCATTAATCTAGCCCTCATCGATTTTGATGTTTGGAAGAGATCCATTCCGAATGTAATAAAAGATGATGCAATTTTTTCATCAATAACTATGATATTTTATTTACTTCGAGTCACTCTGAAACTTTTACAGCTCGCTATTTATTCTACTTGCTATGACAGTTGGGTTTTTGTTAGACAGAGTTGAAGCAGGCGTGTTTTTGTAGGTAAAAAGTATACTTGAGCAATGTAGATTTATCTACATCGTTGCTGGAGATTAAAAATAGGAAAGGCCCTTAGCACAAACGCTTACGGCTAATATCCTGTGGCTCAAATTATAAATCGCCAATCAAAATGGCATCCCCGATGGGCATCCTCGAAATCACCAATAGTCTTGAACAAAATGGTACAACCTAAATGGTATTATCAGAATAGTATCTCCATAATGGTATTACTAAAATAGTATCACTGAAATGGTATCACCGAAATGGTGTCACCAAAATGGTACCACCAAAATGATATCACTAAAATAAATCGCCGAAATGGTATCACTGAAACGGTCTCACTAAATCACCAAAATGGCATCCTCGAAATCACCAATGGAAGTGGCATCCTCGATTGTACTTTGAGTTAGAAATGATGAAAAAAACTTGAGAATTTTATGATTCAAAAAATGTGTACAATAGTTTAAAACTTGACAGTTTGAAGATTTGAAAATTATTAATAACTCGTATGTACAATTCTGTAGGTTTAAATTTAACTTTCTTTTAATCTCTTCTCTTGTGGCCATGCACCTACTCATCTAAATTCGTGGGTATTATTTTTGGTAAAAATTTATCCTAGTAATATTATTCAACATAGGATTAGCGCTAAATAATTAAATCCCGTAAGATTCCTCAACTGGGTTAAAAATTTGTTAGTTAAATATTCTTCAACAATACTACACGCAACACTAATTTCTCCTTATTTACCATACAAAATAGAGGCTTGACATGAAATTGATATAAATGAGAGAAGTATGCTTTTAACATTTCAAGTTAAGCGATGAGAAGCTTGCAATACAATGTCCGCACAGAGGATTCATTTAAATATTTAAAAACTCTGAAGGTTTTTTAATCCAAATCAGCCTTCCATACGGGATTTTAAACATAAAGGTATGACCAATGATGGCAAGATCGATCTTAAACAATTAATATCAGCAAAAATTGTCTATCGCGATCATCTAACCAGGAACAGAAGTAAATGCACACCTCTACTGTTCAAAACACGATGTGAATAAAGTTTCCCCTTCATTGTGACGAAAATTTAGATCTCAAAATCAGCTGATATCAGTGGAAAAATCATGCACAGCATTCAAAATGACTTATGAATTTTTATTTTTGTCAGAGTATTGATGGCCCTATCTGTAGGAGTAAAATTTTTATTAGATGCAAATAAATAAGGTAATTTATAATGACATAAAATAACCTTAAGTCTAGAGAGTCTTGAATCACCTTACTTATATTTCTTTTACAATAAAATGTATAATATAAAAAAGAATTGGGGTCAGATTATTATTTTATCACACTAGCGCGTGACTGTAGGTCTAACATATACTCGCTCACCTCAATATTAACTGTACGAAAGAACACCCTAGAAGTTGTTAAAGTTACTCGTGCCAGCAAATAGCTATGTTAAAATGTTACCAATGCAATTGCCTTGAACAATAATGTTCTTTATGTGTCACAAGTAGTAAATAATTTTTTTTGTAATTGTTTAAATTAGCAGAGGAGTTTCGTGTGAGAACATATCTGAGTTTCTGCAAGGCTTCATACAAAGAAAATAACAGCTCTACTTAGGCTTCGAAGAGTCGCAACTTCGGTCATTGTATGTCAATCCTCTAAAGTTCAAATAAGTCCTGGAAAATATTCAGGAATCAGAGCCAGGAACGACTGCATATTAGAATAAAATCATATATAAGCTCGGTCCAATCTAATAAAAATAAATAGAAACGTATTAACAGAAATTGTTCGAAGCAGGGGCCATGATATTGAGGCAACGTTTAAGTTTCCCTTAGATCAGCCTTTATGTGTATTGTATTCATGTTTTGTTCTTAAAATTCCATGCACCCTACTGAAAAAGAAGTTTGATGCTTGATTTTTTGTACTTTTTAACACATTAAAATTCTTGTTTCACAATTCATGAAAATAAGTTAAAATATTGAAAATTGAGCGCATAAAGAATTTTCCATTAATCTGAGCTCTTTGCTTTGCTGTAACAATGTATACTTACTTTGTGTCAAAACAATATTTTTGTCCCTTGGAGGCGATGTCATTAGATGGATGTGTAGAAATACAGACTACGGGGAGCATCCTAAACTGTCAGTTGCTCAAAGCTCCGCTGCAATGCACCAAATCCCTAAAGCCCATAGAAACTGAACTCTCTTATGCAATTAAGTGGCGGATTTCAGATTTGAGGACACTGAAGGATTGTCCTTTTGGTAGTGCAAAGATTACTGTGTGGAAAGCAAGCAACTCCGGTCATTAATCAAAATCATTTCACATTTATCAATGTTATTGTACAGATATCCACCGTCATAAATGTCTAATAAAATGAATGCTAAAATTTTATACCGCACTGTCAAAATATTTTGATCCACTGATACTAAATTTTGATCCATGGTGACCTAAAAATATTGAGAGGCCCAAGCTCAAGTGATAACATTGAGCCAAGAGGTGAGTTCTTCTCAATATTTCATATCTCTGGCTACTTGTGGTATTCTTTTTTTCATTCAGTTTTACGTTTCTAATTCTCAGTATTTTATCCGGAGAATATGATTCTTTGATGTTGATTTAATAAAATTGCTCATTTTTTATTATTCCATTAATACCTTCATCTTAACATTAAAATGTGTGGTGGAAACCAGGCTCGAACTGCTTCCCATCGCAGCTGAGCGTGGAGGAGTCAAACATTGTCTTTATAATGTTTACACTACGGCTTAAACTGCCCATCTGCGTTACAAGAAAACAGTTTAAACCAGAGGCGGACAACATCGTCTTGTTGGGTGTAAATCCGCCATTGGCATCGCACCAAATTACTTCATAGTTTAACTTTGCTCATATCTTACGCGCATTGTTCACAGGTTACACTCCTGGTTTTCACGAGTTACTTTTGTCATTAGCAAATAGCGGCATATTATTGAACCGAAAGCATTCTTTACGTTGGAATATTTAAGGGAAATAATTTTTATTCTTCATAAATAACAACTGAAAATCAGTTTGTAACAGAAAATTTAACACACAAGTACTTACAATATACCATTTAAAGTAAAATCTTAGCTTTATTTGATCTATTTTTCGATCAAAAACTGCTAAGAATATGAAAAAATTGTCATGAACTGCTTCGTCACAAATTACTGTGTGAATCATGAGGAATTATTCAGATAAATTTCTGGCTCTTAAATTTATCATGCACTCAGTGTTCGAAAACTTTCTCATTACACACTGTTGCTTACATTCATCCCAGTGTGAGCTTCTAAAAATAAAAATGCTACATTCCTATTCTAGTTCAATTTATTGACATTCTTATATGAAACGTCACTTCAACAGCAATTCGATTTCCCAATGGTTTGAAAAACTGTGCAGTTATTCCTAAAAGACAAACTCTTTCAAAGCAGTCAAAGAAAACTAGGTTATTCAGTAACTATGGGGACATTAATTTTTCGGTGAACATGTTCAGAACATGATCCTGTACGTTTCAACACATATCAAAAATTCTAGCGAAAATTTAAGTGCAAAATAAGATGACCAAATCTGACAACATTTTCATTTTTTGAAAGACGAGTGCTCCGTTTTTGTTCATGAAGCAACATTACCGTCTTGATGCAAATAGCTAGTAGTAAGAAGTTATAGGCCTATCATGTTATGAAAATTTATCGCACAGTTTGTGAATTTAGATACACATCCCATATTCTGCGTACTTTAGAAAGAAATTTTAATTAAAAAAATATAAATTTAGTATTCTTCAAATCTTTCCATACATTAACTTCGTGCAATTCATCGTTATAGTTAAACAAGGACTGGTTATGTGCAATAAGTCACATTTGTAAAGTTTAAGAGTGGTTTTGTCAATTTCTTGTACAATGGCTTGATTCTATATCCCGCACTCGAAGAAATTTGGCTTAAGGTCACGTCATGTGAATGAAGAGGTCAAATCTCATCCCCCAAATCTATTACTATCACACCTAGAAACGAAATTTTTCATGCAACCGAAGTTTTTTTGCACTATGTGCACTATGGCGATTGGGTATAGGAGAAAAATTCAAAGCACAATAATAATAATAATGAAGGCATCTACAGATGCTTTATTCCCAATCAAGCCTGATACATATCACCTTGCACATTGGATTTTCAAATGCCTTATAACTAACGCCAGGACGCCATGACGCTTTCCCCCGGTCAAGACCGGTACCCATTTCAGACACCTGGGTAGAGTGGGGTATTGTGCTTGGAATTTTTCTCCTATACCCAACAGAGAAAATCGCCACTGCCAGCGCCGAGTTTCGAACCCGGGTCCCGGCCGCACGGCGGCAGAACCTCTAGCACATGGCTATCGCGAGCACAATACCCCACTCCACCCAGGTGTCTAAAATGGGTACCGCTCTTGACCGGGGGAAAGCGTCATGGCGTTCTGGTGTTAGTTGTAAAGCATTTGAAAATCCAATGTATAAGGTGATATGTATCAGGCTTGAATTAGAAAGAAAAGAAAAAAAGAAAAAACGCTTGGAAATAAAGCATCCGTAGATGCCGTTGTTTGTGTTGTTTCTAGACGTGTTGTTCCTCTAAATTGTTGAAGTATCAAATCAGACTATTTTTTATTTCCGTGATATCTTTTAATGACTCCTTTCAACATGTTTTCCATCTTTTATTTAAGAAATACTGATTTGTGACTTATTTTGAACTAATTATGGAGCGGGACTCCGAAACCTGTTCCTATTATACATGATAAATTTCTTTGAAATTTTATTAATTTTTAAGTTCCTCATTGATTTGCGATTAGAACAAACAACTGACCCGTTCATATACAGACTATATTAAGTTTCATTTGACATTGCATTTTACGCAAAACCAATTGGTGTTCATGGCCAGATTTTCCAGTTCTAATAAAAATATTCATATACCCGTCCTCCGAGTCATTGTGCATGTGACTTTAATCCTGTCAGCGTCCTCATGAAACTACAGCAAATGCATGATGTTCGAATTTATTATTGTACACAAGACCCTACTTCATTTTGTATGAATAATTTGCTTAGAAATTATGGTGTACCTTAACGTATACCGGATAGTTTTGGAGCTTTCAGCGAATATGGTTTGTTGAAAGTGACTTGAAACTTAGCTTTTGTGTGCTGATTTTAAAAATTTTACGTGACTTCTATGCCTCCATTCAAAAACGACACCTTCTACACATATGAAAGGAACAAAATAAAAACGTTCAGTATTAAAATTACGTTAGTAGTAGAGGAAAGGCACCCTGGTGGTCGAATCTTTCCAGAAATTTTCATTCATTGACTTTCCTAAATGAATAATTAGATTTAAGGCGTGTATCGTGGCACTTTTATTTATAATTTCTATTCCCATCAATGGTAACTGTACTTAAAGTTACCCTTTTTGTGGCCCTTTTCCTGCTTAATTTCAAGTTAGCTCGCCGTGGCACAGTGGTTAAGGGATCGGCCTTGTATGTTGGAGACGAGGGTTCGTATCCCGGCGCTGGCGCGGCGATTTTCCCCGTTGGGTATAAGGGAAAGCTCAAGCACAATAGTTGATATTGGGTTGATGATAATATTGTTATTGGGCCAATATATTTTTCTAATATCAACCGAATTTTCCAAAATAAGATATTGCCCCAATGTTCAATTTGAATATCCAGTCAATATTGAGACTGTATATTGGCTCAATATTAGGTCAATAAATTTTGCTACCTGGGCAATGAATAGGGTATTATTGGTTTATGATAATGTTCTCAATAATGCTCATTTACCATTACCACCACGAATAAATAAAATATTTTCCCTGTGAGAAATATATATATATATATATATATATATATATATATATATATATATATATATATATATATATATATATATATATAAATATATATATATCGTCTTGGCTGGCCTACCATTTTAGAAAATATGTACCTTGACTAATAATTCTGTTTCAAGTTTTAGCACACGTATTTAAATGTGTGTACCTTTCATTATTTTTCAGATCCTCCAGTTTTCTCCGAAATCTTCTGAGGGCATGGTGTACATCTCACACGAGCTGATTTCAGCCCCTATGGAAGGACGGAAGTTTTTCTAAAATTACCGGGGAGAACGTATTTTTTAGATAGATTAGGAACATCCGCAGCTTTGAATCTTTGGTTAATTATCTGAACACATATGACGTAAATTAATTGCATGCTGGTTCGAATATTTTCTCGCGATGAAGCGCATTGAAATGAAATTTATTTCTTCCTTACTTTATTTTGTCAAGGATTAATCTGAAAAAATATTATAAATTTTAATGAAATTTTAAAAGTGTAAATGTGGATGAATCCGTAAGTTTCTATTCCCATAGCAACGTCGAAGAGTTGGATATATATGAGAGGTTTGCTTTCTTAAATCTCATTATTTATTTAGGAAAGTCAATGAATAGAATTTCTGGAACGTTTCGACCACCAGGGTCATTATCAACCTGAAAATAAGTAGAAAAACTAGTTAAGTGCCAAATTTACATCGATCATGAACGAAGAAAGCAAACAAATATGAAAGGAACAAAATAAAAACGTTCAGTATTAAAATTACGTTAGTAGTAGAGGAAAGGCACCCTGGTGGTCGAATCTTTCCAGAAATTTTCATTCATTGACTTTCCTAAATGAATAATTAGATTTAAGGCGTGTATCGTGGCACTTTTATTTATAATTTCTATTCCCATCAATGGTAAATGCTAATAACCATCAATGTGATGACTTTTTCAATAGCATTGTCTGTGAAATTCACCAGTAGGTTTAATGTAAGGTACTCGTAATATACTTCCTACCTCCAATGAAATAAATTTTTTTGTGAAACTATAGTGCAACAAAATTTTCTCTTAAAATGTACATTATGGTGTCAACATCAGTTATTTTCCCCATACAGTATGTGGTGAAAGAGGCAATTAATTTCGGTTGCTAATGCATTCGGATAAACTTTTCATTTACTCCCTACCACACAACTGGATTGTCTTCTTAGACATTAAGTGATGCTTCGAAATAAGTATCAATTTCTTCCTGGATCACGCCCTATACATTGTTGAAGAAATTCTTGAAGAAAATTTGAAGGAGAAGTATTCTGTGTTAAAACATATTCATCTATTAGTGGGAAACTATTGAAACTCTTGCGACCTTTTCTAAAATTATCTCCTCAACTTGGAATGTTTGAAAATTATGAACAAAATCTTTTGTCTAAGCCATTTGCTTAAAGTGTACGAGAACTCATTTTTGTACAATTGTTCATCCATTTCACTTACGTAATTCTAAAAGAAAAAAAAGAAAAAACACTTTATTTCCAATAGGTAGAGATGGTACAAAAGTACCATCATTGGTTTTTAAAATATCTTAAAGTAGCCTAAATACACTTAGATGATACACACACACGAGTATTGTAATACACATGTCACTAGTCAAAAAGAAATGATTGAGGACAATGTACTCCTAATCTTGCTTAATCTACATTTGATAATACATTTAAGGATAATTATAAGAGATAGCACAATTTAATGGACGATGCATTTTTATTGTGGGGTGAAAACACTTTTGACACTTTACACATACATGACATAAAACTTCGCAATTCTTGACGCCAGGAAATAATATATGAATCGCTTGATTCGGTCGATGTTGAAAATGTCATTTTAAGGAAGCATGAAAAAACTGACAGAATTTATATTAAATAAATAATGATAAATTTAATATTTGGCTGTAATGTTAATGATTTTTCCTCTCTCATAAGAAATATATCGAAATACTTTAATTTGTGAAAAAAATTGCATTTTGATATTTTATTTGTTATTTATTGGAGCTTCTACGTTTTAATCATGGTCCAATATTAATCGGCACTAATTATTGTGTTACGGAACCGACTCATGTGTAGTGATCGCCCTCAGCCGTACTTCAGTCTAAATTTCATAAATTATTAAAACCATCTTCTAAAAATTAAATAAAGTTAACGTAATCATTCTTAAAATTTTAGATCACTATTTTCATTCAACATTACCCTTAAATCTATTAAAATTTGACCAAAGAAATACTTAGACAAGAAAAAGAGCGGCGTTTTTACCTAGAACCATATCGCAAGCTCATCCACATCCGGAAAATTCCGGAAACGCTCGTCCGCTCAAAGCGCATATAAGGCCGGCGTCACAGGCCGAGTGGTCATTCTCTTATCGATCCCCCTAGCGCTTGGGCCCAGAGCGGGCAATTGTAAGTATCAAGTGTAACGATAAGTGTGTATTATGTCTTAACTTTCCTGTGTTGTGTCTTAACTTGTTCCGTGTTAGGGAGCTCTCGTTATTGTGTTGTAGAAATATTCACTATGTTGTCTCTGTGCCAGTGTTAGTTAGTCACCAGCCTCAAGCTCACTGCCACATCTTTGTCATTGCTATCGTGTTATGCTGTATTGTGCTGTCAGTGTTAACCGATGTTGGCATTTGCTCCTTAGATATTTCTAGTGTTGAGCATAGTGTTAAGACACCTTGCTGCCCACAGAGATCATTTTTGTTTGCTCATAATTTTTGTATGTTCCAACTTCTAATTAATTGTGTTCTCAACTTTTGTATTTTAATTAAGTCGTGATTCAAAACAAGTATGGAATTATGTTAACGTTCAACACTCAACGTTTAAAGTCCAAAAATCTTAAGAAATAAAATAGGATATTGCAGCAAATCGCGTTTGTATTTTCTGCAGTACTCAACTGCAGTACTCAATTCAAGTCAATTCATAAATAATTGTTCCTTATAAATACCTAAATACATTTGACATGTTTTGTAGGAATAGAAGCAGCGTTCTTATGTTTAATATTTTTCCATGAATTAATTGAGCCTTTTTTAAATCACTGTAACTTTGTTCTCAGCTTAGTTGTTGAGACTTTCGTGTCCGTTTAGGTGCTGTTCCTTTTTATGTAACTTCTGCTCAATTCTTGCTCATCTAAATGATAGAGTATAGAGAATTCACCTTTTCTCATACTTATATTTTTTTAGTACATTAATTATCTAATTACCTCAGTGCTTTAGCTATTATTTGGGCTGTAGTCATTTAAACTCAGTTGTGCTGCTGCTTGTAATGTCAGGATAGAGCTTGTGACCAGTTGGTCTGGAGCACTGATTCTGGTGTTGAGATGGTTCAGGCTGCGACTCGGGCGCTAGAGTTGCGGACTGAATTTTTTAGCACCGGACTCCTGCCACTGTTCCTCTTGTGAATGTTACAGTTTTTGCGCAGCCTTGCACATGTGTTATGAATGGACTCAATTTATATGTTCAAAGTAATCCAGCACGAATTCCCCTGACAGGATCGACTGGACAACACACCCACGCACTCACAAACACGTATGAAACCAAACTCTAACTTCTTAATTTAAGGAGCTTACCTCCTCCAAGTTTTAACCTCCAAGTTTTAACCTCCAAGTTCTAGCCTCCAAGTTCTCGCCTCCGAGTTCTCCTCCAAAAGTCCCCTCCAATTTAATTTATGAAACTGGAAGGCCTGCATCCCTGCAGCTAAGCCGCTAAAACCTCCAGTAGTGACTACCATTGGGTTGAGAGTCCCATTTTTACCGAGTTTTCCCAACCGGTAACCAATCCCATACTCAGTACTCAAATCACCAATCACTTAGTGTCGGAACCTCCACACTTACACCATCATAGACTTCACGCTCCAGCACAGGCTTCCACCAGCCTGAGCTGAACGAATCGTCTGAAGTCCTCCAACCTCCTCGGACTCTCCCCAAGAAGTCTCGCAACTGGAGTCCGGCCTCGCACGTCGGCGTTCAGCCTCCTCTTCAATAAATTCCCTACCGGGCGAGTGAAACTATTCTCTCATTTTCCTTCCGGTGTTGGCTTGTGGTAAATTTTGTTGTTGGTTATTTGACGCTTGCAATAAGGCGTCCGAATACCCCGAACTCCTTCTGAGTCATGAGTCAGATTAAGTCAATTAGCCATTAAGTGTGCTCTACCCCGAGCACTGGTGACCTCGCCATTAAATGAACATCCTTCCTTGAAATCGATAATCTAACAGCTTGATCTCAAGTTTCCAATTCAACCTTATTAAAAATAAAATTCATTAGTTCCCCAGTTTGGGAGAAGTTCAAAGTTCATATTGGTGACTATTAATAGAATTCATACCAGAGTTGATAAATAATCCAACAACTGAATTGCCGCAGCCATCATTTGGAGGTTTTTGAGCGCATGTCGAGGCTGTTGCAGCTGTTGCATGTTGAACTTTGGAGGAGGTAGTGTTCCTTTCCATCCGTTTCCTCTAATTCTCAGTAATCAAACATAGTTTTTCCTCTCTAAAACTCTTCCCTAATAATAAGTTATTGCTACTGCAGCCTATTCTAACAAACTCTTCATGTTTTCAATTGCTACTGAAGCCACCTTTTTACAAAACTCTTCATGCATTTCCATTGCTACTGAAGCAACACAACAGGAGACCTTTTAGGATAACTTCCATTGCTACTGAAGCTCCTAACTAATTACCTTCGCATTTTCCATTGCTACTGCAGCACCATTGCTACTGAAGCACAAAAGTAAACAAAATGTCTGTGTGTGAAACACTACCTTGCCATCCTGAGCAATTTACGGATATGAAAGAACGGCCGTCTGCAGACCGGTTGTCCTTTAATAGTTATCCGTATCCCATACGGGTCGGAATGCTCAGCGCAAATATTTCACCATCACTTGACTAAGTCTTTCCCGATCTCCCAATTTTTGTGTCGCCGTCTGGTCGGCGTGCTTGTAGCCTTGGGGACGCCTGAGGAGCACGCACGTTGCCTAGGGAGGCGGTACAAACGACTCACGTCGCACAATTGCCGCTGTAACCGGCATATGTGTTTTGGGAGGGAAGGAACTGATTTTGTACTATGGCATACTATAAAAACCTATACTGCGACTTCGCATCAGGTCAACACCTGTCGAGCCAACGAATTCGTACGTCTTAGTTCGCTTTGAGTTCTAAAGTCGTGGAAGTCGACCAATTCTAGATTCCCCGTTACACCGTTCAAAGAACGCAGTCGGAATCAGGTTTTTCGGGCGCCTCCATTTCGGCAGATACTCTGGCACCGTATGCCCAGTGATGCTAACCTCACAGATTTTTTATGGTCCCAGTTCGGGATCCGAGCGGAAACTTTCATAGTTCCACAGTTAACCTTCCACTATTTTCATCTATTTTCTTCTGTCAAAGCATCTTTTGGAATCTCTCCTTCGTATTTCTGACTTGCACTTTACAAGTAACAGCTTCACTGTTACCAGACCTTTCGGTCTCCTTTGGGGGAAGGGTAGCTGTAGTGATCGCCCTCAGCCGTACTTCAGTCTAAATTTCATAAATTATTAAAACCATCTTCTAAAAATTAAATAAAGTTAACGTAATCATTCTTAAAATTTTAGATCACTATTTTCATTCAACATTACCCTTAAATCTATTAAAATTTGACCAAAGAAATACTTAGACAAGAAAAAGAGCGGCGTTTTTACCTAGAACCATATCGCAAGCTCATCCACATCCGGAAAATTCCGGAAACGCTCGTCCGCTCAAAGCGCATATAAGGCCGGCGTCACAGGCCGAGTGGTCATTCTCTTATCGATCCCCCTAGCGCTTGGGCCCAGAGCGGGCAATTGTAAGTATCAAGTGTAACGATAAGTGTGTATTATGTCTTAACTTTCCTGTGTTGTGTCTTAACTTGTTCCGTGTTAGGGAGCTCTCGTTATTGTGTTGTAGAAATATTCACTATGTTGTCTCTGTGCCAGTGTTAGTTAGTCACCAGCCTCAAGCTCACTGCCACATCTTTGTCATTGCTATCGTGTTATGCTGTATTGTGCTGTCAGTGTTAACCGATGTTGGCATTTGCTCCTTAGATATTTCTAGTGTTGAGCATAGTGTTAAGACACCTTGCTGCCCACAGAGATCATTTTTGTTTGCTCATAATTTTTGTATGTTCCAACTTCTAATTAATTGTGTTCTCAACTTTTGTATTTTAATTAAGTCGTGATTCAAAA
Organism: Morinoia aosen; assembly: GCA_030386875.1. Classification (NCBI taxonomy): domain Eukaryota; kingdom Metazoa; phylum Arthropoda; class Malacostraca; order Amphipoda; family Talitridae; genus Morinoia; species Morinoia aosen. The sequence continues at coordinate 67,266,648 of CM059562.1, forward strand.
CAAGTATGGAATTATGTTAACGTTCAACACTCAACGTTTAAAGTCCAAAAATCTTAAGAAATAAAATAGGATATTGCAGCAAATCGCGTTTGTATTTTCTGCAGTACTCAACTGCAGTACTCAATTCAAGTCAATTCATAAATAATTGTTCCTTATAAATACCTAAATACATTTGACATGTTTTGTAGGAATAGAAGCAGCGTTCTTATGTTTAATATTTTTCCATGAATTAATTGAGCCTTTTTTAAATCACTGTAACTTTGTTCTCAGCTTAGTTGTTGAGACTTTCGTGTCCGTTTAGGTGCTGTTCCTTTTTATGTAACTTCTGCTCAATTCTTGCTCATCTAAATGATAGAGTATAGAGAATTCACCTTTTCTCATACTTATATTTTTTTAGTACATTAATTATCTAATTACCTCAGTGCTTTAGCTATTATTTGGGCTGTAGTCATTTAAACTCAGTTGTGCTGCTGCTTGTAATGTCAGGATAGAGCTTGTGACCAGTTGGTCTGGAGCACTGATTCTGGTGTTGAGATGGTTCAGGCTGCGACTCGGGCGCTAGAGTTGCGGACTGAATTTTTTAGCACCGGACTCCTGCCACTGTTCCTCTTGTGAATGTTACAGTTTTTGCGCAGCCTTGCACATGTGTTATGAATGGACTCAATTTATATGTTCAAAGTAATCCAGCACGAATTCCCCTGACAGGATCGACTGGACAACACACCCACGCACTCACAAACACGTATGAAACCAAACTCTAACTTCTTAATTTAAGGAGCTTACCTCCTCCAAGTTTTAACCTCCAAGTTTTAACCTCCAAGTTCTAGCCTCCAAGTTCTCGCCTCCGAGTTCTCCTCCAAAAGTCCCCTCCAATTTAATTTATGAAACTGGAAGGCCTGCATCCCTGCAGCTAAGCCGCTAAAACCTCCAGTAGTGACTACCATTGGGTTGAGAGTCCCATTTTTACCGAGTTTTCCCAACCGGTAACCAATCCCATACTCAGTACTCAAATCACCAATCACTTAGTGTCGGAACCTCCACACTTACACCATCATAGACTTCACGCTCCAGCACAGGCTTCCACCAGCCTGAGCTGAACGAATCGTCTGAAGTCCTCCAACCTCCTCGGACTCTCCCCAAGAAGTCTCGCAACTGGAGTCCGGCCTCGCACGTCGGCGTTCAGCCTCCTCTTCAATAAATTCCCTACCGGGCGAGTGAAACTATTCTCTCATTTTCCTTCCGGTGTTGGCTTGTGGTAAATTTTGTTGTTGGTTATTTGACGCTTGCAATAAGGCGTCCGAATACCCCGAACTCCTTCTGAGTCATGAGTCAGATTAAGTCAATTAGCCATTAAGTGTGCTCTACCCCGAGCACTGGTGACCTCGCCATTAAATGAACATCCTTCCTTGAAATCGATAATCTAACAGCTTGATCTCAAGTTTCCAATTCAACCTTATTAAAAATAAAATTCATTAGTTCCCCAATTTGGGAGAAGTTCAAAGTTCATACATGTGCCGGATGTACTGTATAACTGTAGTAGTGTGGTCTTTCCAACGCCGGCCGCACAAATTTTGTCTTAGCGTGTAAATGAGCCAAAGATAAATGATGCTACGTTTTCATTTAAATATGTGTACTATTTGTATTGATTTTTGTAATTTTTACCTAGCTATTCAGAAAGCCTTCAAAAACAATGCATTGTGAAAACACTGCTAATACTAGTTACATACGAACAATACGTGATATTACAAGTCAGAGGCACATTACCATTATGAGTTTGAGGCCCGAGTTGTATCAAAGCAATAACCTTCGGCTTGCGAGTTTCGACCGCTTCCTTGAAATTCCGCGCGGAGTGTTGCACTTGAACTTGAACTTGAACTTGAAATTGAGGGCCGACAGCGTCGGGGCCTTTGTAACGGCCTACAATTCCCTCCACAGTTATCATACAAAGAGTTCAGCGCCTGGTACCAGACTTGTCCACTAAACTACTCAGGATTTACCAATCCTTGTCACAAGCTGCCATTGGATGGCGCCACTGGGATAGCCAGTGCGTCAAAACACCATCCCCAGGCATATTGGGTCATTACTGACCATTCTACCTGACTGGCTCATTCCAGTCACTGTCTCTTACTCCAGGCACGCACAAGAAACAATTTCATAGCTTCAATGATACTCAAATTGCACTCCTGATCCAATCCAGCAAGACAGCTCATACCGCAATCATCTTCAGCACATCTGGCATACCACTCATTCTCTCCATACTGCTCATGCACCACATTCATAAAACTTTCTCTCTCTTGCTCATACTTACTACATTCCAGCACAAAATGCTCAATTGTTTCCTCCACTCCACTAATACACTGCCGACATAATCTGTTATTATTCTCATTCCACCTCCATGTACGTCTGTTCACACTCAATGACTTACATCTCACAGCAAACAAGAGTTGACTTCCAAAACTACCATCATAGAACATCTCAAACTTGGGTGCTTCTTTTTTCATATACCAGTCAAGTGTAGGCTTCCGCACCATGCTAAGCCTCCACTTATTCAATCCATACTCTTTTGTTTTCCTCTCAATCTCTTTCTTCCACCTCTTGCAGTCCCACTCAGGCCCTACACCTCCAGGATTTATTAAACTCCAGTCATCCACAGGTCTCCCAATTCTAACATGAATAATCTTTTGCATACTAAGCTTCCTTGCATGCCCCCAACACACTTTCTCCCAATAGCTTACACTCAGATTCCATTCAAAAATTCGCTTTACCCATCTGCTATTCTGCATTCTTTCAATTCTCACCTTATAATTCAGCACTGCCTTCATCATTCTTTCCGAAAATAGGCTCCACCCAAGGTCACCTCTAATGGCTTCTGTAGCTGTCCATTTTGGAGCACCCAATGCTAACCGTCCTACCTTATTTTGTATTACATCCAGCTTTTCAAGATCACTTCCATTCCAGGCAAGAGCACTCATACCATACATGACACTAGGTACAGCAACATACTTCCACATTCCTCTCACACATTCATACTTGTTTGCTCTGTATCTGGCCACGCTACTTAATCGTCCACTCCACTGCATAGCTTTTGCCACTTTTTGCGCTAACTGTTCTAACTTCCTAGGTGTTACAGGCACACCATGCAGACCAACCTAATCATAAGTGTTTCATTTCAGTTATATCCAATTTAACAGCATTTTTTTACGGCTTAGCACCAATTTATAATTGAATACCTTTTCTGAAAACTTATGACCCACGTTTCCGCGATCGAGGAATCGTACGCCGAACACATGGTAGTGCATTAAAGCAACCGAGGGTGAAGTTTTACTGGTTTTATGTGGAATGTGATAGTTTTTTCGTCTAAAAAATACTGTTTTCTTTCATCTTAGTCATTGCTGCATCTGCATAATATGGAAAATCCAAACACTCAGGAACTACTTGCATCTGACCCCCAATCTGTAAGTGAATTCTTGGATTCACACTAATTTTATTTTTTATATTGTGGATATACCTAGATGAGCCATTACAGTCTGAGTGCCCCATGGATAGTTTGCAGGTTATAAATCTTTTATGGTGCACATTTGAATTCAGGTTGATTAGCTTTATGAAGATGGTTTCAAGGATTTTCACTGTAATGATGAATTTACAACAAAATTACCGGTCAATGAGAAGTTTAATGCAACCACGGAAAATAAGAATTCCGATCTTAGGAATCACTAAAGGAACGCATTTATGAACGTTTTACACAAATGACATTCTGCTCGCTGATGCTTTATTTTCGAATTATTGAACTTTGAAGTTGGCCTTCCCACGCCTAAGAAAGCGACCGCAATTCAATTATAAACGGAAGCTAACCCCCTATTACAAACGTAAAGAGGTTGGGTCGTGAGGGGGAGGCACAGTTCTTCTAGTGAAAATTATAAATAAAGCTTCTAACCCACCCATTTAGGTGACGACCGCAATCTTGTTTTCATCGGGTCAAAGATGGTGACCACCATGGGCGCCGCCATCTTGGACTTGATGTCAACAAGATTGCGGTCGTCACCCTAATGGGTGGGTTAGAAGCTTTATTTATAATTTTCACCAGAAGAACTGTGCCTCCCCCTCACGACCCAACCTCTTTACGTTTGTAATAGCTTCCGTTATTGATTAAATTCGGTTTCACGCGCTCGCTTCCTTTGGCGCAAAGGCCAACTTCAAAGTTCAATTATTCGAAAATAACGCATCAGCGAGCAGAATGTCATTCATGTAAAACGTTCTTAAATGGGTTCCTTTAGTGATTCCTAAGATCGGAATTCTTATTTTCAGTGGTTGCATTAAACTTCACATTGACCAAATTACCTAATGACAAATTTAAAATATATTGTGTTCCAATTCATTTTCTGATGCTGACAATAATAATCTCTTATTTTTATTATTTTACTTATCTGTATCAACAGTTAGATCATATCTCACTTACTCTCATAGATTTGTTCTGCTTGACCTTGATAATATGATCATGGTTAATAGTTGCAAATTACCTTTTTACATGGGCTAAATATGGCAACCCATATTATTTAATGAATTATTTATTGATTGTATAAGTACATATTCATTTGACCACCAAACTGTTGATTTAAAATCAGTGCTAACCAATTGTAACCCAACCAACTGTCCTATTCTGGCTCCTAGTAGGTACATTACGCAACTTCTACTAGATAGGTGAAAAACAGGTCAATAAGCTATAGTGCAAAAATAATATATTACTAAATTAAAAATGATACTAGTGATAGGTAATAATTTATTAAATAAAATTATCTATATCTGTTTTACTTCTATTCACATTTGTGAAGTGCAATACTGTTTATTATGTTTAGAAATTGTGCTTCAAAAAAAGTTCCATTGCACTGTCGTATATAAAAATCTAAGGTAAATGTGAAAGAATGACAGTAATCAATTTTCCAAATTTTGGTGCCTAAACATAGTTAATTAGATAATATTAAGGTAAATCTGAAGGAGATGACAGTTGTCGATTTTGTAAATTTCGATGCCTTAGCATAGTTAATTAGACGAAATAAACAAGTTTTCTTCTATGCACTTTTTGTCTCAAATGAGTATTTTATTAGTTATAGCGGTAAATGACTTACCGCAACTCCAGTCTTTGAAGCGGAAAGAAATTCTTGGATCGAGCTGTATGGCAATACTGCAATGGCGTCTTGCTTCCAGCGCTCTGTCTTGAAAGACGAAACCAAACCTACCGCTATACCTCGTTAAATACTCATTTGACGAAAAAAGTGTATGGAATAAAAGTTGTTTATTTCGATGTTATTACCATGTTTCAAGCAACAAAAATTCAAAAATCGATGAGTAGCTGTTTATTCGAGCGCATTCGTCATCAATGACGAAACTAAACTTACCGCTATAAATCGTAAAATACTCATTTGAGACGAAAAAAGAATAGAAGAAAACTTGTTTATTTTGATTCAATTAATTAGGTTCAGGCACCAAAAAGTGGAAAATCGACAACTGTCATCTCCTTCAGATTTACCAAAATTAAACAATGTTTCTTCTATGCTCATTCCGTCTAAAATGCGCATTTTACAAGTTATAGTGGTAAATTACTTACCGCAAGTCTAGTGTTTGAAGCGGAAAGAAATTCATCGAGTGCGTCAGACGGGAAGACTACGATGGACTTTCCCTTCGCCGCGCTCGAAAGATCGAGCAAATTCCCGCCATCGAAGACAAAAATTAACATACCGCTATAACTTTTTGGTTTTGGGTGATAACCTTTATTGTGTTATTAACTAAAAGATCCTAAAAGTGGGTTCAGGCTCCACAGAGTTGGTAAATAATAAATTATATAGTACCCAAATGTCCTCTAACAGCTCAATCGCGCAACAAATGAAACCTACCACTCTAACGCGTAAAATACTCATTTTCCACAAAAAATGTATAGAAGAAAAGTAGTTTATTTCAATGTTCCCATGATTCAAGCAACAAAAATTTCAAAATCGATTAGTGGCTGTTTATTCTATCGCATTCGTCATCAAAGACAAAAATTAACATTCCGCCATAACTTGTAAAATATTCATTTCAGACGGAAAGTGCATCGAAAAAAATTGTTTGTATCAATGTCATTAACTATGTTTAGGCACTGATAAAATCAATTACTGTCCATTCCTTCACATTTACCAAATCTAAAAGGTATTTCTTCCAAAGTTACCTGAAGTTCTATTACCTGATAGGGAACTGATATCAGAGCTGCTATCCATATTGCAATCTTTTTTCAATTAAATCAGCCAAGTTGAATTTTTATAAATATCAGATTATTGTCAGAAGTTTATATGTATCAAGATGAATAATATAACATTTACTCTTTAGCTATGAATTTTCAAAAGTGCAGCATATTTAGTGGTTAAATATTTTACACATTTTATACCAATAAAAGTAATTCAACTTTTGCTGTACTTCAGCTTTCACATTTCAGTCCAGTGCATAGCACTAACTGGCTGAGTCCAGTCCAATGTAGTCTTCCAACTGGCCAACTCCAGTCCAATGTAGTCTTCCAACTGGCCAACTCCAGTCCAATGTAGTCTTCCAACTGGCCAACTCCAGTCCAATGTAGTCTTCCAACTGGCCAACTCCAGTCCAATGTAGTCTTCCAACTGGCCAACTCCAGTCCAATGTAGTCTTCCAACTGGCCAACTCCAGTCCAATGTAGTCTTCCAACTGGCCAACTCCAGTCCAATGTAGTCTTCCAACTGGCCAACTCCAGTCCAATGTAGTCTTCCAACTGGCCAACTCCAGTCCAATGTAGTCTTCCAACTGGCCAACTCCAGTCCAATGTAGTCTTCCAACTGGCCAACTCCAGTCCAATGTAGTCTTCCAACTGGCCAACTCCAGTCCAATGTAGTCTTCCAACTGGCCAACTCCAGTCCAATGTAGTCTTCCAACTGGCCAACTCCAGTCCAATGTAGTCTTCCAACTGGCCAACTCCAGTCCAATGTAGTCTTCCAACTGGCCAACTCCAGTCCAATGTAGTCTTCCAACTGGCCAACTCCAGTCCAATGTAGTCTTCCAACTGGCCAACTCCAGTCCAATGTAGTCTTCCAACTGGCCAACTCCAGTCCAATGTAGTCTTCCAACTGGCCAACTCCAGTCCAATGTAGTCTTCCAACTGGCCAACTCCAGTCCAATGTAGTCTTCCAACTGGCCAACTCCAGTCCAATGTAGTCTTCCAACTGGCCAACTCCAGTCCAATGTAGTCTTCCAACTGGCCAACTCCAGTCCAATGTAGTCTTCCAACTGGCCAACTCCAGTCCAATGTAGTCTTCCAACTGGCCAACTCCAGTCCAATGTAGTCTTCCAACTGGCCAACTCCAGTCCAATGTAGTCTTCGAACTGGCCAACTCCAGTCCAATGTAGTCTTCCAACTGGCCAACTCCAGTCCAATGTAGTCTTCCAACTGGCCAACTCCAGTCCAATGTAGTCTTCCAACTGGCCAACTCCAGTCCAATGTAGTCTTCCAACTGGCCAACTCCAGTCCAATGTAGTCTTCCAACTGGCCAACTCCAGTCCAATGTAGTCTTCCAACTGGCCAACTCCAGTCCAATGTAGTCTTCCAACTGGCCAACTCCAGTCCAATGTAGTCTTCCAACTGGCCAACTCCAGTCCAATGTAGTCTTCCAACTGGCCAACTCCAGTCCAATGTAGTCTTCCAACTGGCCAACTCCAGTCCAATGTAGTCTTCCAACTGGCCAACTCCAGTCCAATGTAGTCTTCCAACTGGCCAACTCCAGTCCAATGTAGTCTTCCAACTGGCCAACTCCAGTCCAATGTAGTCTTCCAACTGGCCAACTCCAGTCCAATGTAGTCTTCCAACTGGCCAACTCCAGTCCAATGTAGTCTTCCAACTGGCCAACTCCAGTCCAATGTAGTCTTCCAACTGGCCAACTCCAGTCCAATGTAGTCTTCCAACTGGCCAACTCCAGTCCAATGTAGTCTTCCAACTGGCCAACTCTAGTCCAATGTAGTCTTCCAACTGGCCAACTCCAGTCCAATGTAGTCTTCCAACTGGCCAACTCCAGTCCAATGTAGTCTTCCAACTGGCCAACTCCAGTCCAATGTAGTCTTCCAACTGGCCAACTCCAGTCCAATGTAGTCTTCCAACTGGCCAACTCCAGTCCAATGTAGTCTTCCAACTGGCCAACTCCAGTCCAATGTAGTCTTCCAACTGGCCAACTCCAGTCCAATGTAGTCTTCCAACTGGCCAACTCCAGTCCAATGTAGTCTTCCAACTGGCCAACTCCAGTCCAATGTAGTCTTCCAACTGGCCAACTCCAGTCCAATGTAGTCTTCCAACTGGCCAACTCCAGTCCAATGTAGTGTTCCAACTGGCTGACTCCAGTCCACTGTAGTGTTCCAACTGGCTGACTCCAGTCCACTGTAGTGTTCCAACTGGCTGACTCCAGTCCACTGTAGTTCTCCAACTGGCTGACTCCAGTCCACTGTAGTTCTCCAACTGGCTGACTCCAGTCCACTGTAGTTCTCCAACTGGCTGACTCCAGTCCACTGTAGTGCTCCAACTGGCTGACTCCAGTCCACTGTAGTGCTCCAACTGGCTGCACTGGCCACAAGCACTGCACCCACTGGATGCACTGGCCACAAGCACTGCACCCACTTGCTGCACTGGCCATAAGCACTGCACCCACTGGTTGCACTGGCCACAAGCACTGCACCCACTGGTTGCACTGGCCACAAGCACTGCACCCACTGGATGCGCTGGCCACAAGCACTGCACCCACTGGATGCACTGGCCACAAGCACTGCACCCACTGGATGCACTGGCCACAAGCACTGCACCCACTCTCAGGCCAAGAGCACTGCACCTACTGGATGCACTGGCCACAAGCACTGCACCCACTGGATGCACTGGCCACAAGCACTGCACCCACTGGATGCACTGGCCACAAGCACTGCACCCACTGGATGCACTGGCCACAAGCACTGCACCCACTGGATGCACTGGCCACGAGCACTGCACCCACTGGATGCACTGGCCAAGAGCACTGCACCCACTGGATGCACTGGCCAAGAGCACTGCACCCACTGGCTGCACTGGCCAAGAGCACTGCACCCACTGGCTGCACTGGCCACAAGCACTGCACCCACTGGATGCACTGGCCACAAGCACTGCACCCACTGGCTGCACTGGCCAAGAGCACTGCACCCACTGGCTGCACTGGCCAAGAGCACTGCACCCACTGGCTGCACTGGCCAAGAGCACTGCACCCACTGGCTGCACTGGCCAAGAGCACTGCACCCACTGGCTGCACTGGCCAAGAGCACTGCACCCACTGGCTGCACTGGCCAAGAGCACTGCACCCACTGGCTGCACTGGCCAAGAGCACTGCACCCACTGGCTGCACTGGCCAAGAGCACTGCACCCACTGGCTGCACTGGCCAAGAGCACTGCACCCACTGGCTGCACTGGCTACAAGCACTGCACCCACTGGCTGCACTGGCTACAAGCACTGCACCCACTGGATGCACTGGCTACAAGCACTGCACCCACTGGATGCACTGGCTACAAGCACTGCACCCACTGGATGCACTGGCCACAAGCGCTGCACCCACTGGATGCACTGGCTACAAGCACTGCACCCACTGGATGCACTGGCCACAAGCGCTGCACCCACTGGATGCACTGACCAAGAGCACTGCACCCACTGGCTGCACCGGCCACAAGCACTGCACCCACTGGCTGCACCGGCCACAAGCACTGCACCCACTGGTTGCACTGGCCAAGAGCACTGCACCCACAGGATGCACTGGCTAAAAGCACTGCACCCACCAGATGCACTTACAAAGAGCACTGCACAATTCCTGCCTCACCAGTATGTTCTGACAAATTTTGAGCTTGTGTTACCTGCTGGAAAATTTTCTTAGAAATAACATAACCAAAAACATCAAATAAATATTAGTGAATTGTTTATATGGATGGCTGCATTTTTTCATATTGTGTTACACAACTATTTCATTGATATGCATCAAATTTACACAATCATATATAATGTGATCTGTTTCATTTGAATGATCCAGTTTTTTTATCTCAATTTATTATATATCTCTGATTTACTGACATTTATTTTAATCAATTTGCTAGTAATATCTAATTTACCATATAATGTGCCACATGCATTGAATTGAGCCTTAGTAATATTGCTTGCTTGAAAGAGTGCTGTGAAAATTGAATCGTAGAGTTAATTTGTATCAAAGCCAGTTATTAATGTCTCTAATGTTTTGGAATTAAGGTCTATTAGGTGGAGTGTGTCAAAAATCCAATGGTTTTTGACCATTAAAATTCCAGAGTAGCCTTTGTTTAAATCATGATCTCTATGTTTAAACCATGATCTCTATGTTTAAACCATGATCATTATGATTAAACCATGATCTCTATGATTAAACCATGATCTCTATGTTTAAACTATGATCTCTATGTTTAAACTATGATCTCAAATCTTTAAGCCATAACCTTTACTCTATATTTTAACCATGGAGTGTTATACTTTCAGAAAATCATTTTAGTAAAATTTAAAACCTATCATTTGCTAGGTCAAGGTGTTTTTTTGGGAAAGTTCATTATCACAGATGGAGTTGGGTCTCTCTCCTGTGTATAGTTGGATCCCTCCCGTGGATAGAGTTGGATCCCTCCCGTGGATAGAGTTGGATCCCTCGGTACCTTTGGGTGGAGTTAAATCCGTACCTCTGGGTGGAGTTGAATCCGTACCTTTGGGTGGAGTTGAATCCGAACCTTTGGGTGGAGTTGAATCCGTACCTTTGGGTGGAGTTGAATCCGTACCTTTGGGTGGAGTTGAATCCCTACCTTTGGGTGGAGTTGAATCCCTACCTTTGGGTGGAGTTGAATCCCTACCTTTGGGTGGAGTTGAATCCCTACCTTTGGGTGGAGTTGAATCCCTACCTTTGGGTGGAGTTGAATCCCTACCTTTGGGTGGAGTTGAATCCCTACCTTTGGGTGGAGTTGAATCCCTACCTTTGGGTGGAGTTGAATCCCTACCTTTGGGTGGAGTTGAATCCCTACCTTTGGGTGGAGTTGAATCCCTACCTTTGGGTGGAGTTGAATCCGTACCTTTGGGTGGAGTTGAATCCGTACCTTTGGGTGGAGTTGAATCCGTACCTTTGGGTGGAGTTGAATCCGTACCTTTGGGTGGAGTTGAATCCCTACCTTTGGGTGGAGTTGAATCCCTACCTTTGGGTGGAGTTGAATCCCTACCTTTGGGTGGAGTTGAATCCCTACCTTTGGGTGGAGTTGAATCCCTACCTTTGGGTGGAGTTGAATCCCTACCTTTGGGTGGAGTTGAATCCCTACCTTTGGGTGGAGTTGAATCCCTACCTTTGGGTGGAGTTGAATCCCTACCTTTGGGTGGAGTTGAATCCCTACCTTTGGGTGGAGTTGAATCCCTACCTTTGGGTGGAGTTGAATCCCTACCTTTGGGTGGAGTTGAATCCCTACCTTTGGGTGGAGTTGAATCCCTACCTTTGGGTGGAGTTGAATCCCTACCTTTGGGTGGAGTTGAATCCCTACCTTTGGGTGGAGTTGAATCCCTACCTTTGGGTGGAGTTGAATCCCTACCTTTGGGTGGAGTTGAATCCCTACCTTTGGGTGGAGTTGAATCCCTACCTTTGGGTGGAGTTGAATCCCTACCTTTGGGTGGAGTTGAATCCCTACCTTTGGGTGGAGTTGAATCCCTACCTTTGGGTGGAGTTGAATCCCTACCTTTGGGTGGAGTTGAATCCCTACCTTTGGGTGGAGTTGAATCCCTACCTTTGGGTGGAGTTGAATCCCTACCTTTGGGTGGAGTTGAATCCCTACCTTTGGGTGGAGTTGAATCCCTACCTTTGGGTGGAGTTGAATCCCTACCTTTGTGTAGACTAACATTTCAATTAAGTTATTTATTCCCCACACTGGTTTCCAATTTTTGGATACTTTTATATATTTATTTTCTGAAGGTATAACTTTGTCATTCAAAAAACAATTTAAATATGTAACCCGTAAACTTGGGCCGTTTGTTTGATACGCGTGTGTGTTTTGTAGTAATTGGCAGTGTTGAGTCTTGTTTTCTTTTAAAAGCCTACTATTCTTTTCAGGAAGGTTTCCATTGTTGCAGCTTGTAATAATTTTCATTATGGCTGACTTGAGCCAAACAAATTGCAGCCAGATGAGCACTCAGGTGGGTGAGGTTAAAGACTGCCATTTAACTTGCAACAACACAAGTTGAGCATTGTGTACCTGTCTCAAAGTTTAACTTAACTTTTTCTCTTTCTTTTTAAATGTCTGTTTAAAGTAGAAGACTGAAATTGTGAAGACCCATGAATGATGGGGCTGTGGAGAGGAAAGTGAGCATTTATTTTATTAGATGTGTTATTTTTGATGAAGAGCTGTGTTTCTTTCTCAGTTAGGTAGCTTATCATGTAGCTAAACATAATTGCTTAGCAGCATTGTTGTCATTCATTGTATTGCTATGCTCTAATATTCAGTAGAATTAAATTTGGTATCATTCAATTAAATTTCATGAGTGTTGTGTAAACAATTCATTTCAAATCATGATTTGCATATTCATATTCAGTGTACATATACCATCTAACATGATGACTGAAGCTTTATTTCTCTGGTTTATATATAGATGTTTTACTATTATTTAATCAAGTTGAGATTTTGCATTTTATATGCAATTTCACATGAGTTAATCTTGTCTTCAAGAAGTGCTCACTGAAAATGTTATCTTTTGCATTAGTTTAATATTTAGTACAACCAAGTTCTAACTTTCTTTTGTTGCAGATTTGGCACAACTTGTCCAAAGGACTGTGCATTACTTTTGGGTGATATTTTGCTTCAATTTTCTGCTTCAGGTATTCCATGCATCTAACTGGATTTTTTTGAGGTTTGGCTGTTTACTTCTTCTTTCAGCTCCTGAGGAGGAGCTGACAAGTTGAGCCTGCATTCTTTTCTTCATCTTTAATCATATTTCAAAAAGTTCTTTCATTCTTTTCGCTTCTATACCCTGAGTGTGAGAGCACATGCATGCATTGATTCCCCACCCCTTTAATTTCATACTAATTGGTGCCTTCCTTCCTTTCAAAAATTCTTTGAATACTAAATTACAGACAGTAAAAATTGATGATCAATGACAAGAAATAGAGAAAATATTTGAGTGCGAGGTTTATGCATGAATTGAATGTGTTTTGTTTATTTTTCTGTCAGGTTTAGCATCATTAGCTGCAAAATTGTAAGTACTTAACATGCTGTTTGAAGAAACATCAAGTAAGTAAGGAAATTGACAGTGAGCATTTTTTTTGGGGTTGGTTGACATCTTTTTCCTTTCACAGAGCTTGCGAGAGACTCAGGAGTGCACGAGTCAGGCTCTGGATGTCAGTACGTGTGAAGACGCACTCTGGGGTCGACTTTTGGCCTTACACCCCAATGTTCAAGCCTATGGTTAGTGACTGGCTGTTCTTATTCACTTTGGATTACTTGAAGAATATTGGTTGTGATCTTTCGTTCTTCAATTTCTGTTAGATATACACTTATGTGCAATGGCCTGTCTGGAAAAGTTTTAAAGTCTAATAATTGAATGTCAGCCATTTACCTTGTAAAATAATTGTTGTAAGATGTGATGTTAGTTTCTGGTAGTCTCAATACTTTTCTTAACATTCCAAGCAAGGTAATCAATATTGATTAATCTAGTTTGTTTTTAATCTTATGCCACAAAAATCCTCCCTAGCAATTTATCTTTTCAGTTTCTGAATGCTATTTGGTAATGAATGACCAAATGTGTCTTCAATTCCTATATTAACCCTTTAACGTCCAAATTTTTGTACTCATATTACCGTTAACACAACCACCGTCACTAAACTGGCGCTGGCATCAGGCAGTCACCAATATCAGGATGGGATAGGAACTGCCACCCGGCAGAGAACTTCAAAGAACACATTAGGGAACTAATTGAACAAGAAATACTATATATTGAGGGTATTTTTTAAAGAGGACACTGGTGTCCTCTGGGGCGTTAAAGGGTTAAACTTATTTTTGATGCAATTTATGAAGTGCTAAAATAGCCATTACAGATAAACTGCAAATCTAGCGCTACTAGGAAAAAGACATGTACAGCTGATACTCTGACAAAACTAGTGGAGGAATTTGCATTTAAAATTGTCAAGTTTTTTTTATCAAAACTAATGCTTATTAGCTCCCAAGTGTTATACAGAATACATACATACATATACCAGGCTTCTCCTCCCTATGGGAGGGTAGCCGACAACAGGCCACAATCATCACTCTTAGCACTAGTAGGCAAGAGAGGCAGCACCGGCCACACCAGACTGCCGGGATCAGCAGCAGCCCAGCACAACCACCTTCCACAGTCAGGCCCGACAGCCATAGCTGGTTTACCCCGACCGCTTCATTGAGTGCAGTCCCGCCCCCCGCACAGGACAGGTCAACCCCATCACACGCGGGCAACTTCCAGTACCGCATCAAAAATAAAATTATCTTCTTACACACTGCCCCCACTCACTTCTGTCCGCAGTCATCCCTCTCGCCACGTCCTCAGTCAGACCCCTCTCATACAAAGCACGTTTCACCACATCAATCCAACTCATCCGTGGTCTACTTCGGGCTCTAAAACCACTCATTTCCAACGTATAAATCTTTTTCACCAGCCACTCAACATTCATTCTTTCAACATGCCCAAACCATCCAAGCACTCTTTCATCCATTCGCCTGCTCAACTTTTTGATAACACCCGTCTGCCCCCTAACCAACTCATTCCTGATCCTATCTATTTTTGTTACTCCATTCATGCTCCTCAAACACTTCATCTCAAACAAATTAAACAACCACGGCGACATCACACAACCCTGTCTCACACCTGTCACAACTGGGAACCACTCACTCACCTAATTCCCTACTCCCACACATGCTCAAGAGTATACAGAATAGTATTCAATATAAAAATGTAGGATGTAGGATTCACATTTATCCTCAATTTATGCCTTTCGCACGCTCTACCAAACTCCGCAACCAGTCTCCTCAGTTTTTCCTCTGAGTCAGCCACAAGCGCTGTATCATCTGCAAACAACAGCTGACACTTCCCAATGCATACCATTTTGTCCCCCTAACTGCGCACCTTTTCCCAACACTCTAGCATTCTCTTCTCTCACCACACCATCCATAAACAAATTAAACAACCACGGCGACATCACACAACCCTGTCTCACACCTGTCACAATTGGGAACCACTCACTCACCTCATTCCCTACTCCCACACATGCTCAAGAGTATACAGAATAGTATTCAATATAAAAATGTAGGATGGTTGTATTGAGAGTATTTTTTTGAGAGTATTTTTTGAGACTATTGTTGCAATAACCTTTTGCAGTTCCGAGAGGTTGAAGCATTGGTTTATGCCCTGTCATGTCATTATTAGCATTTGCCACTTCTGATGGGCTTTTAAAATATTAGTTTTTGGTACCCACCGTTTTCATGCCATTGTGTGTGTTAAGCATTGCTGAAAACTAAAGTTGTAATTGTCAAATAGTTGTACTGCAAGTAATATATTATATATTATTCTTTGTGTTTTAGTCCAGAGCTTTAGATAATAAAATAGTTGTTTATTCATTTTAGTGAACTTTGGAATCATTTTGGGGCATTTAATTGATATTTATGAAATATATTATATAGGTTAATTTTATTATGTAATTCAATTCACTTCTTTTTATCATTTCTGCTGAAGAAGAAGAAGTGATATATATTTTGCTTTATGATACCATTGTTCATGCTGCAAAAATGCAAAATATATAATTTTTAAGAAAAGCACAGGTATTGCTCAGATATGAAAAAATACCTAAATCAGCTTGACAAGTGTAATTTGTAGCAAAAATATGTTTCAAAGGTTTATGTGATGCTGCTCAAATTGAATAGTAATTTTCAACCTTCATGTTGCTGTAAAAATGCTGAAAACGTAAGATAGCTTTGTAGTAAATGACTTTTCCAATTTAGGGTGTAAACTTGGTTAAAACAAGTATATTATTTATATTTCAATACCTATTGGATTGACATTTCACTAGATTTTTTATCACATAAATAATGATAGGAATTTGAAGGAGTTTTCTTGTGAAATGCTGAAATGGAGGGCAAATATGCTGAGTGTCCTAACCCACAACTCAGAGGTCGAAACTGGAGAGTGAATTAAGTGATATTTTCACCTCATAGCGGCGTAGATGTCTCTCAGGCAGAGTGGCCTACTTCATAGTTCAGTTCCTAGTTAGTAACTTGGCTGGAAAAGCCAGTTTGGCAACCCTGCGATGAACACTACGCCTCTTAACTTGAGTGTCCTAAAATTCTGTGTTTTGTGGTTTAGGACACTCTGCATATTTGCCTTCCAAATATCCAGTGAAGAAAGGCCCACAAAATAAAAATTTTGTTTGTTAGCTAAATCTAGTATCTGTTGTAAAAAATTTATTGCAAAACTTGCTTATATTGGTTATTTTTCTCAATAGATTTGAGAAAAGTGGATTGGTAAAACTTTCAATACATTAAGATAAACTGTAGAATATCTCTGACCAAAACTTATCAACATCACATGTTTCAAGTCTAATACTCATCAAATAGTTATTCTGCCTTAAAATTCAACTCATTCATCACCAAATTACTGAGCTAGATAACTACATAGTAACTGATTAGGCAAGAAAATTTCAACGCGGCCAGATGCAAGAGTCACCAGTACAGCAGGTGTAGGAGATAACTGTTCAAAATTTGCTGCCCTGCACAGAAATTGAAAATTTTCTCGCTGACTCTGAAATAAAAAGATTACAGTTGTGTTTGTGTTGATAAAACAATCTGCTAGTTTTATATCTGGATTTTATTTACTTGCTTAGGCAATTATTATTTCATATTATAATATTTTAGTACGTGTATGTAAAATTAGGTCTTTTTGCTCTGGAAGTTTTGCAGATGTAACATACCCTTGGACTGAAGCATACTTGGTCATAGATGAACTTCATGTACTACTGTTCTCAATTATCACCAGAAGAACAGATAACTCATGCGTTCACACAGTATTACTAGTAAACTCACAAACAAAATCCAAGCATAGCTATCACAAACTGTTCAGCAAATATTTTAACTTGGTGCTGTTAAAAACTACCATAGTACTATTCTTGAATATATGTGTGTTCAAAATAATATATTCTATGCCATTTGTTTTTTTAATACTATTTTGTGTAACTTTCAGAAACTAATTAAATTAGTGTTTTGATGAACATAAAAAAAAATATGATTGCTTCCACTTGTAATGCCAGATAATCAGCTGTGCATGTCTTTCCTTTAGTAGACTGCCAGTACTGTGTGATGGACAAGTTCTTCAAGTTATATTGTTTTGTCACCTGGGTTACGAATGAATAACGGCATGTTTTGCTACTAAATCACATGCTTACACACAAAGCAGCATTCAATTTCTCACACTTGCCAATGAGTTTACACATGGGGATTCAAATTTTCCCATAAATGCGTTGTTGTAGATGCGTAAATTTACTCTGAAGAAGTTATGCTATTACAACACTAATTGGAGGCAAGGAAAATTTGCATTAACAGTCCTCATAACCCGACCACCTGAATGCCATGACCTGACCGTGGAGCTGAGAAACTGGCAAGCTTCTTCTAGTCTGTGAATACCAAACAAACAACTGTTGTGTTGATAATGGAAGAAAAAGTGCGATATTGTTTTTCTACCAAATGTTTCAAAGGATTCAAAAACCGATAAAATGAATTTATAGCACAGTCATACCTCACCTTACAAGCCCAACTAACAAATAATCCAGGTTAACACTTTGACTGCAATGACTACTAAATATTAAGTTCAACACCAAACTCAAATTCAAAGTCAATTGTAGTAAACTATATTGAAAATACCAAACATGAACTAGATAGTGCCTTCATTTAGCTTTGATTAAGTACTTATGAAAACTGAATTGGCGACTACTGGTTGGTCAGTAGCATTATGAAAATTATCTCCGTGCACCACCGGTGGCGCACGTCGCAGTCAAAGTGTTAAGAAACATCTTTACTTCAAATTTTTGTTTCTGAATATGAGAAAAGTTCAAGTTACGAAATGCGAAATCTCCAAAATCAAATAATGCACGCTGATGTTTGCAGCCTCTCAAATCCCTCAAAAAGTAAATACACTTATAGCATCCTGTATTTTGTTTTGAAATTGTCACAATAGAGTCAATGGTAAATCATTTGCATGTCATGTTCATTTTAATGGTTCGATAAATTTTTTACTTATGATGCATAATTCATACAAAATTGGTATACTTTTATAATTTTGAAAGGGCTAAGGGGGGATTATTAAGGGTCCTTGAAACTAAGCGGGCGTAAAATGCAACCTAGTTACGAAAAACTCGCGTTACAAAATCTCTTCCAGAACAAATTAGTTTTGAAAGGTGAGGTATGACTGTGTCATAAAAGGACAGAGTGAGATACTAAAATTTTAGTGTATATTTGTTTATTATTTTCATATGCAGAAACAGCATTGGTCTTGAGTGATTTTGTTGTAAAATTCTTAGTCTTAGACAATGAAATGAAAACCCTAGACAACCCTAATGAAGAATTGAAATGCGTTTTTTTAACGTAAGACAACTTCACTAGGTTTTTATCATCGTCAGTGGAAAAAAGCATATTTCATATATGGCAAAAATATTATTCTGTGATGAGTTCTTCTTTTCAGATTTTGCAGAGAACAGCTATGTGTTTGGCCGTGGGGGTGTAGACTGTCAGCTGACTGAAGACACGTTTGATGCTTCCTTACTACCTGTTATATCAAAGAAACATTTCCGGTGAGGATTTTGATAGACATAGGTATTTTTATATAGGAGTGTAAAACTGGTCTAGTAATCTAATCATATCTCAAACAAACTTAATACATACTAAGATGCTATTCATCTGCTAAAATTTTTGCAAACTTAACTTATCTCTCCTGTTGAATTTGACGTAAATATGTACTCTGAATTTTTTTGCTGCAAGAGTGTTTTTATTTTTCAATATTAGATGATTGCCAAAGATGCAGGCACTCCAACTCCTGAATTTATTGACACAAAGCTGCAAAAGAAGATTAGACCAATATCTGGCCTCTTGTATGCAGGATTCAATATTCAAATATCCACTTATTCATGCATTTTTCCATAACTTGTATGTGCATGCAAGTTTAAAAAATTCCACAAAGATACTGTTTTTTGTAGGGTGTCCAGAACATATTAGCAAAATTTTGCTTACTTCCTCTACAGTTTCTATGAATTGAAAGAAATGTGGCGTGAAGACAAATTAGCTTGACTTTTAAGGGTAACGTTTTTATTTTGATACTGACAGCTTCATCATGTGCGCAAAATAAAACTAGGCTTTCATTTTTTTTATGAATGGAGGGAAAATAGTTTTAAAATGTTTAAGCGTTTGGCATAACTGATGTATTATACCTCATTTTAACTATCGGGATGAGTAATTGGTAATTTATATCTTAATAATTAATTATTAATTTTTAATGTCAAATCAGGTTACATGTATTGGCTGATTTGCATTATTCGAGTGGTGTTTGGCCCTAACTCCTGCAAGTGGCAGAGCCCGTTATCTTATTTAGCCCCTCAAATCCACTCATGTTCCATTTTTTCTTCTAATTTTTGTAGATGGTCTATTTTGCACTTTGTTTGACTTTATCTGGTCAAACCTAAGCTGTTATGCACTGGACTCAACATACACTAATTTATAACTATGACTTTTGAAGCTAACTTCTTCGTAGGGGTTTTTGTCCATATCCAAGAATAAGAAATTAATCAAAATAAATAACCACGCATGATTGAATTATATATTTTTTTGCATTTGAGCTTCTTTTTTAAATAAGAAGAACGTGAAATTTGCTTTTTTGGTAACCTTAAGTCTAATTTCTCCATACTGTGACATATTTAGAGATGCACTTCAATAATGTCAAACCTAATTGTAAAAGTTACAATGTTAATGTATCAACTTTCATAAATATTTCAGCACTCTGGGTAGTAAGTGCTGCAAAGAACAAAAAATGCATGCCCTTAATTTCGGCATGTGTCGCTTGGCAGAATCAGCAGGGACGACCGAGGTTCTGGTGACCCAATCATCTACATCGAAGACCTCAGTTCTAATGGCACCTTCCTCAACCGCAGACTTATTGGCAAGGGAAAGAGATCCATTCTTACACACAATGATGAAATAGGCCTGGCTCATGCTCATAAAAAAGGTTAGTGTCACATGTTTGTTGCATGACTCTGAGTTTGCTTGGTTGTCATTTCTGTGGTGCCTCGTAGATTTAGCCGGCCTAGTCTGCAGTGTTTCTCTCATGCCACTTGCTCAATCAAATGATGGAGCGTAAAAGTATTGCATGATTAAATTACCGTTTAGCATCACACCATCTGGAGGCAAATTCCTCTCCTCCAATCCAATGAGATAAAATTACCAATGCATTCCTACCAATCGCATTTACAAACTATGAAGAAATTCATTGAACATCTGCTCAAAATCCCTTACTAAATACTGTAAACACATTCAAACAAAACCTGGAATGTTCTGCTAAATAAGGTTAGGGAAATGCCTTAAGAGATGAGCTCAATCATGAGGTATTGAATGTTTAACGTGTGTCTGACTCTCATGCTGATTCATCATGAGGCCACTTAAAGTAACTACTAGAACTCGTGCACATGTCAATCTAGCTGCTACTCTACGTGCCAAGGTCAGTAGGTAATTTTCCTTCTTTACACTCATTTTTGTCACATTTTAATATCTACAGTAAGGCAGAAGGTACACTATCCAGAATTGCCGTGTTATGTGCGAATCCATTGCTTGGAGGTATCAAAAGAAGAGAGAATGAAAATACCTCGGATGTTTTCATCAAGCAAAACTGAATCATTGCCTGTAACACATTTTCTCAGCTGTAATTATGAAATGAATCCGCAAGTGTTGGTGGACTTAATTTGCGAGTATTTGTTTTTGTTTTGATGCTTATTTTAATTTTGTTTGCATTACACCTTACAATAAATAGAAGGAAACATCAATAAAAAATTTTTCACTTGTTCACTCTATTTGGTAAAATCATGAGTAGCTCTAAATGAAGCACGTTCATGAGAAGAAAGTTCCCTGGTTTTCATTACTTCCAATGTACAGCATAAAGGGCAACATGTAGTTGATGTTTTCATGACCAGCTGCATGCACGTATAATCTGTAATTAGTTTGGGATGTTTTATGCAGTTGGTGGGTTGTTAATTCATCCCATTTATTGGTGTGTGCCCACTGGTTAACGTCGTTCTCGTTTTCTGCTTTTGTCATGTACAGCCATCACATAACCTTGCAAACTATGCCATACATTGATAATCCATTAGTCATAATATTCCTTTTTCTAATCATTCTTTACGTGAAGGCCATTTGTAATTTTTTGGTGCTAATTACGTGCTTTTACAGCCTTCCTGAGCAACACGGACAAATGTACAAAATGTTTACTGACATTGAACAACAGCAGTTGCAGACCTGAATACCGATAGTCTGGACTACTGACGAGGTTTGGAGATTGTAAAAAATACCTCATAAATGTTTCAAAGTGCCAACACCTAGCAGTCAGTTTTTTCATGGACTCTAGTCCTATCTCATTTACCTAAGATGTATAATTTTACTTGCGAGTTAATATCCGACACTGTTTCATTTAAATCAGAAATTTATCATTTTTATACTGTATAAGTAATTAGTATTAGAGACAATAATTCTTTGTAAATGTTTTCTGGGAGTAAAATTTTAGTTTTCACTTTATATGTAATCCTCAATTTCACTATAATACATTTAATCACAAATTCTCGTTGAGATATTTAAGTTCAGATAAGGAGAAAGCAGAGACATGTCATCAATATTACTTTTCATGCAGACTAGATGACTCCCTTGTTCACCTTCCCCTGTGTTTCAGCTTCCTTCACGCACAGTTGCATTTCTTACCAAGCGCCAAGTAGAGGACGGATTTGCCAGTAGACTTGACCAAATAGTCAAGTACCTGACTGCCTTGTGATTTTAGCCTTCTCCAGGCAATGCTTCACATGTGATCTGAGCTGTTTTATGTCAGAAGATAAATTCCATTGTGATATTTTACTTCGTTGTTTTCTGTTATATTGTTATTAAATTTGTTAGTTGAACTATGCTTCAGTGCTTTTTTTTTTGAGGTTTTTTTATTATGTGCATATTAATTCTAGCCATCAATATAATTTATGGAAAGTTAGAAGTAATAGCTATCGTTTGAGATAAACCGTTTGAAGTAATTGCCAAATACTATAGCAAATTCGTATCTGTCCTATATGATAGATCTCAGTTTTTAATTAACCCATTACCGTCTAGGTATATTTCATAATCGACATCTAGAGAACATTTCATTTGTTCGTGAATTTATACATGCGTTTTTTAGAGTCACTGTTAAATAGTAGTACCCTCTTCATTCTGAAATCGCAACCTGATGCGAGTGCCAGTCTGACAATGGAGATTATAATAACAATACGAATGAAAAATACAGACGGTAAAGAACTAAAAATAAGTAAGAAATAAAGCAGGAAGAGAAGTGTGACTGTGAAGTATTTCATTCCTTTAGAATTCAGCATTTAAAATGGGACTTTCACTATAATAGGTAATAAATCATGAAATGTCGAGAACGTTGCTAAGCAGTATCTTTTTTGAAACCCGTTACTTCTTTAGGGCTAAGAAGGATAATATAAACTGAAGTGTGGCAAAGAAGCTCTTAACTCATCATTTAAATCTGCAGCATAGCAACATTTTAGAGTACTAGATGAACCATAGCAGCATGTCAAGTAATCGTATATCTGTATGATTATGTCCATTGAGGTGTGGCAAAGAAGCTCTTTTCTCATCATTTAAATCTGCAGCATAGTAACACTTTAGGGTACCAGATAAAGAACTCACCAGTGAACCATCGCAGCTAGTAATTACATATCTGGCTGTGCGCAGTGTTTATGTTCTACGACTGCGCAAAGACTGACAGCATGGAGCACCCAGTGGAGCTCACCTCGAGGTACACGATGACCAGAGTGCTGGGCACCGGCAACTACGGGGAAGTGCGCCTCGCGTACCAGGAGGTGGGGGCTGCTCTTCTGCTCTTGACCTCGGTTGATGAACTGCGGTGTAGCAATACTTGTAGACGTGATGCAAAACTGGGGGTCTGCTGATGTGTTCTAATGCTGGTGTGTACAATTACTGGGTGCGTATTTATACATCGTAATACTTGGTATGCGTTAGTGGGTAACGTTAAGGCGCTTGAGCTGGGTGTGCATAAATAAATCTATTGCGCAGTGCAAGAATAGATCAATAAATTAATATGCCGATTGAGTGTAGAGTTGAATACAATAAAACTAAATGGATTCGTAGTTTAATGAAACAATAAGTGAATAAATCGATTAGCCAATGGATGGATTGATGAAGAAAAGAAAAAGAATGGAGGTGTGCATAGGTGAGTAAATGTACAGATTGATGATTGAAAACGAACGAATGAATACATAGGTGAAAGATTAGATTCCTTGAAGAATAGGTGGTAGATAAAGTTAATGGATAGATGGATAATTAAATGAAGCGATTTGATGGAAGGCTGGATGATTTAGGTGCAGGTGAACCAAGCAATAGATATTTCTAAAAAGTCAGGAAAATAGTGATTGGGAGAAAAACCTCGCTGTAAACTAAGGTTATGTCAATTTATGTATCCTCCTTGCAATGCTGATGATTCTTGTCATGACGTTCGAGTTAGAATCTGCGTAGCAGAGAAGCAAGCGAGTACAGCTGGGCACTGTTGTGCAAGTTTACCAGGCAGAGCTCTCACCCTGGCACGTCAGTGGTTTGTGTGAATGATCTCGCTTGTCTTCGGCCCAAAAAATGTGTTGTCAAGCTCATAGCCTAGGGCGTTTTAGGCCCCCGTTACATTTCATTCATTGTTGATTCAAAATTAATTCAAATTAAATAATTTCAACTGTATCTCAATTCAATAAACATGTCGCACAAGCACTGAGAGTTGGAGATACCTCGCTGGCTGCTTGACTTACGGCTACTACTCTCCTATGGCTATGTTTTGAAAGTGTGTCTGACCATATGCTTTTTGTTTCAGGGTACGTTGCTGAGTTGCGCCATTAAAATAATCAAGAAAAAACAGATGAGCACGAATGGGAACACGCTCGTGATGAATAACATTTCGCAAATCAAAAACGAAGTAGAACTTCTGCAATCCATCGACCACGTGAGTGACTGGTTTCTTCTTGTTGATTGTGCTTGTCTTTGTTTTGTTGGAGAGAGATGGCGATATTGTGGAACCGCGACACGGAAGGAAATAATTGTGTTACTCTCGTGTTTTTCTGGGTCTTGGTAGGACTAGCAATTAAACTGAGTTGCGTTTGTTAAGGTAATGTGCAAGGGCAAGTTAGGCTTTTTGTAAAACGATATGGTGTTGGTACATCATTCTAGCAATTATCTCTTAATTTGTCATTATGATTTCAGATAAGACAGTTGGACTGTTTTTGTTTTATGTATAGCTTATGCTACGTTTCTACCTCTCAATCATTGAGAAATGATAATGAGGTAGGGAAAGAACAATTATAATTTATAAAAAATTATTATAATTATATTATATAATAATCCACTTTCTGTTTATTTCTTTATGCTGAAGTTTGAAGAGGTTGTGGCTTCATTGGTCAAACCTAAAGTTTAAGTTTATTCTTCACATACGTTCTATGTTACCCCGAAAAATAAACATAAGCCCTGGATTACCAGAGACATCGTGATAAATATAAAGAAACGTCAAGCGTACCTAGCCCTCCTTTGCGAAGGACGAATATCTAGAGAAACATATAACCGATTTAGAAACTATGTAACAAACCAGATAAGAACATCAAAAAAGAACTACTTTACGCTCAAGTTTACTCAATTCAAAACTGACGTTAAAAAGATTTGGCATCTCCTTAACTCCTGCTGTAAACCGAATAATGCCGATAAAAAGAAAATTGAATATGTTGTTCAAGATAATGTAAAATATCATGAGAAGAAAGAAATTGCTAATCTCTTTAACAACTTCTTCGTAAACGTAGGGAAAACAATAGCTGATGGTATTCCAAGTGAACCTACTGATCACCTGGAATTTATGGATCATATTCGAGAACCCAACTCCTTTTTCTTTACGCCTACAAACTCCTCCGATGTAATTACGTGCATAAACAACATGAAAAATAAATCGAGTGGGTTACAAACGTTTCCGACTAAAGTACTTAAAGTTATTGCTGACATTGTAGCCCCACTGATATCAAATATTATTAACCAGTCTCTCTTAC
Organism: Morinoia aosen; assembly: GCA_030386875.1. Lineage (NCBI taxonomy): Eukaryota > Metazoa > Arthropoda > Malacostraca > Amphipoda > Talitridae > Morinoia > Morinoia aosen. The sequence goes on from CM059562.1 coordinate 67,292,070, forward strand.
TAGGCACTTTCCCGAACTCCCTCAAAGTTGCTAGAGTAACCCCTATCTTTAAAAGTGGTGAAAAAACCTGTGTAAACAATTATCGACCTATCTCCATTCTACCAATTATTAGCAAAGTATTCGAAAAGATTGTGTATAAAAAAGTGTACTCTTATTTTGAACAAAAATCATTTCTTTACGATAAACAATACGGTTTTCGCTCTAAAAAATCAACAACACAGGCTATATTAAATCATTTACAATTCCTCTATTCTAATATAGATGAAGGAAAGCCTGTCTTCTCTGTATTTCTTGACTTCCGAAAAGCATTTGATTGTGTGGACCATAAAATACTATTATCGAAACTACACTGTTATGGCATTCGAGGGATTGCCCATGATTGGTTCAGATCATACCTAACAAATCGGAAGCAATACGTTATCATTGACGACGCAAAATCAGACCCACAGACAATTAGCCATGGAGTTCCACAAGGATCTGTTCTCGGGCCTCTCTTGTTTCTGATTTTTATCAATGATATTGTAAAATCTACATCATTCTTCAAATTCATACTTTTTGCCGATGACAGTACGCTTTCTGCGGTCCTTCCGAACCAAAATCCTGCTATGATTGTGGAGAGTATAAATACTGAACTTCACAAGGTTTCATCGTGGCTCAAAGCTAATAAAATAAGCCTAAATATCGATAAAACAAATTATATTACTTTCTCATACAAGAAAGATGTATCTCTCCCATGCATTAAAATTGGCGAAGGTGAAATCGAAGAAACCAACTCATGTAAGTTTCTGGGCATCATAATAGATAAACATCTGACCTTCAAAGAGCACATCACTCATATTAGTTCTAAATTATCAAAATCCATCGGAATCCTAAATAAAGTTAAAAATTTTCTGCCTGAAACAGCTTTACAAATGCTCTACCGAACGCTCATTTCTCCATACTTGCAATACGGAATAGAAGCATGGCACGGAACTGATAAAAATAAAACCAACAAAATTTTTACTCTGCAGAAAAGGGCTGTCAGAGCGGTAAAGAACCTAGAATATAATGCTCACACAAATGATTCTTTCAAAAATTTACAAATACTTAAACTTTCGGATCTATACAAAATCTCCATCTGTAATTTCATTTACAAAACATTAAGAAATGATGGCGACAATAGCCTAAGACAATTATTGACTGCGCAAACTGGTCATCACGACCATTTAACCCGAAATAGAAGTAAATTCATGCTTCCTTATTATTCAAAGGCCAGGTCGCAACACAGTATTCTCTTCGTTGGAACCAAAACTTGGAACTCTATACCTGCAGAGATCCGTGAATGTAATTCGTACAAAGTATTCAAAAGACTTCTTGAGTCTCACTTCCTAACAGAATACTAGTAGTGTAAGATCACCGTGTCGAAATCTTGCCTCCTACATGTAACTAATGATAATGTCATAATGTAACTTGCCTTGTGTACCATAACAAATCTTCTCTCTGCTCTTGAATCGTTTTATCGAACATACTGTTAAATATAGCCGACTTGTAAAATATCGAGTTAATCATCTCAATGATCAGTCTAATGCGAAACTAGGTTAAGTGAACTAGGTTAAACTTTTGTACACCCTAGAATAGCGTGATGGTAGGATGCCCTAGAAGTCGCTGAACTTATTCGGGCCCACAGGTAGCTATACTCAAATTTGACCATTGTACTAGACTTAAGTAAAACTCTGCCTCTGTATCACCTACCTCTGTATCTCCTGTGGTAAATAAATTGTTTAAATTGTTTAAAATTGTTTAAAATGTTATGATCTATTATTTAATTTTTCCAGCCGTGCATTGTGCGCCTGTACGATGTTATTGAAGGGGAGGAGCGCATTTACCTGGTGATGGAGCTCGCAGGAGGAGGCGAGCTGTTTGATCGCATAACGGGCAGAGGGCACCTGACTGAGCCTGTTGCTAAACTCTACTGTTACCAGCTGGCTCTGGCCATCCACCACCTTCACCTGCGGGGCATCACACATAGGGATATTAAGGTGAGGACATCATGTTAATAAGGTTGCTTGCTCAACAATTTTTATACGTGGCGCAATACATTTTAGTTTGCGATCAATCCCCCACAGGTGGTGGCAAAGGATAGACGGTAGTGTTGGGCTAGTTGAGTTTGTCTATCCTGTGCCAGATGAATTAGCTCTTCCTGGGAAATACTGATTGGCTACCTCAGCTATAAAGGCCTTCAGAACTCGCATCTTTTGTGCACACTTAGCTTCTTTAATTTTTGATGAATTCTCCACTATCTTTTCTTCGCATTTTTTCGTCTTCCTTAGTAACTTGTTGTTCCTATCTGTTGGGGTATCCTACGTGGGAACACTCCTTGTGCTTGGATTCCTCGTTTCCTATTGTTCATCGAGAATGGTTTCTTCTTGTTGCTATCTCAATTTTGCTTTTGTTGTAGATGGGGAAGTCTTAAACTAACTGATATAATAATGATTGGGTATAAATGGACACATAATGAAAGGGTCCTTATTTCCAAGTGTGAAAATAATTTTGTGCCGTTTCAGCCTGAAAACATCCTGCTGGCCAGGGAGGACGTGCGGAGCTGCGTAAAGCTCAGTGACTTTGGTCTGTCAAAGTTAACGGCGGACGCCTCGCAAATGAGCACCTTCTGTGGCACGCAGATGTACATCGCCCCTGAGCTGCTTGAAATCAACCATAGGGCCTACACTAAGAAGGTCGACCTCTGGAGCTTCGGCGTCGTGGTCTTTGTCTGGTAAATAAAACTTGCTTCGTAGTGGTTTTCTAGATCATTTTGCGTTTTGATTGGAAAGGGAGTTGGATCGTGAATATATATATTGGTAAAAATCACTGTCATGTGTTTGCAAAGAATATATGTAGGATAAGACCCGATTTGTAAGGTTTTTGAGCCGCACTTGAAAATAGCATGCATGATGGCCTGGAGTAAGAAATCGTCTTAGTTTTTATGTCATCAGTTTTCAGTAGTAACGATCTCATTGCTAAGGAAGTGGTCCTAATCAAATATTTTTAGTTAAAAAGAATGTTTTTGCCATCTTTCCTGTTTCATTATCCCATTTGTCTGTCAACATAAGCTCTTTATTGCGATAATTTTGTGAGCTATTTTTATTTCATTTCAAGTGAAGAGTTTCAGCTAAAATAACTATTTTATAGATTTATGTTCATGCTTCGGTGTCCTGCTAAGGATTTTGCATTGACAGACACGTAACAATATGATGGAGTTTGAACATGAATTTTGTGATGATTTTCACAATCATCAAAGTGTGAACCTTTGGTCAATATTATCACTTCCTGCATTGACCACCACAGCTTGGCTGGCTACGCGCCATTCTACGATCAAGACCAGAGCAAGCAGCTCTACCTCATCCGCTTGGGCAAGTTCTCGTTCAGCAGGCCGGTGTGGGACACCGTGTCTCAGCAAGCCAAGGACCTCATCTGCAAGCTCCTCGTCCTTAATCCCCAGGAGCGCTACGACTCGGGCCAGACGCTTCAGCATCCGTGGTTTAAGGTGGTCTTTTATTGTATTCTTCTTTCGTTGTTTATTCTTGTTGCCTTTTTTGTGCCCTAGTTGTTGATACAAATTTAAGTATTAATCTTTTTCCCTCTCATACTTTGGCTTCCCTTCGGTCCAAAACAATTAATAGCTGGAAAAACTGTTCGCACATTTAATTCATGCTATGTCCAGATTTTGAGGTTTGTGACAGTATGTCCCCTCAGGGGGATACAACTATTGTATCAATGGAAATTAGCGCTCCCAGGGGAAAAATGTGAGGGCCCGAGCTGAGAGTTAGGTAGGCCTTCTTTTTGTTTAAATAAAAGTTTTTTTTTTATGTTAAGGACCTCTTTTTTTCGGTTCACTGCTGTCCTGTTTTTCAGCACCTCTCACTTCTACAACTTTTATCTTATTTCATGAACTTTCTCATCTTACTGCTTCTATGCCCCTTCAGCATAGATTCCTCATTTTCTTATCTCCATACTAAATGGTGCCTTCCTCCTTCCTCTCTTCGATACGCTCTATTTTTGTAGCGGTTAGGGAGGCTTAAGCTAACTTATAATCTTATCTTTGTGACAGTATGCCTTTACTAGGTTTCTGTTGCGGCTCTCGAGAGAGAGGTGTAGCTTCCGAGCTTCTCTCAAATGAGATGCCCCCTCAGGGGGATGCAGCTGGTGTGTCTATGGAAAGTAGAGCTCCCTGGGAGAAATGTGAGGTCCTGAGCTGAGGGTTAGGTGTGTCTTCTTTTTGTTTAAACAAGTTTTTTTTAGCCATAAACAGTCTATTTTTGGTTCGCTGTTCTACTTTATTTTTCGGCACCTATTACTCTCTTCTTCGACTTGAATATTTTTCATGTGTGAGGTTCTGATCTGAGAGTTAGCTAGGCTGTCTTTTTATTGAAATACTGCTAGTTTATATTTCGTTAAGGACCATCTTTTTTTTGGTTCACTGACGTCCTGTTTCTCAGCCTCGTCGTGACTTTCTTCTTTAAATTTTTATCTCGTTTCATAGCTCTTCTTCTTAACTTGCTGTTTACATGCACAAGCGTTCTTATTTGGGAACATACCTTGTTCATACCTTGTCCCTTACCTTCATACCAAATAGTGCCTTCACCCTTCCTCTTTTTGAAACCCCTTTTGTTGTAGTCAGAGAAGCTTAAACTAACTTTTTAAACAAACTAAACGAGATATGTTCATTGTGACTAGTAAATTTAACCTACCTGAGAGTATTGTAATTTTTCTAATGGACCATAGCTTCCTATACAGATAAGCCTCAGCTCTTCTGACGATCTAACGTAGGTGTTATCTTTGAAGTAAGGTAGGCTTCACTTTGGAGGTATAAAGAGGTAATAGGTTAAGTTAAATTTTTCTGTACCATGCGGACTGGCGCCTTTAAGGCGAATATAGATAGGTTATAGATAGGCCTTCCAGACGCTCATCTTTCGTGCCCACGTTGCTTCTTGCAGTTCTCATACTTATTTTGCTATCTCTTGTCTTTTGTTTCTATTCCGGTTAACTTGCTGTTTCTATGTACAAGTCATCCGGTGTCAGAACACACCTTGGGCATAGATTCCACGTAATCCTGAGTACATAATGAATGATCCCTTTTTCTTTCCTCTGCTAAAGCATTTTTGTAATGGAAAAGGACCTTTAAAATAAGTGTTGTACTACCTCAAGAAGATATGATAATTGGTCATCTTCAGGACGACTCAGCAATGCTTCATGAGGCGGAGTTGATCCTGAAGGCAGAGCGAGAGAGTTTGGGCATCCTGGAGGCGAAGGAGGCAGAGGGCGGCCCGTCCTGCAGTAACGGTACGTCCATCACCAACGGCCCGTCCACCACCAACGGCCCGTCCACCACCAACGGCCACTTCAGCAGGCCGGCCAGCAAGCGGCCCAACTCGAGTCCTGATGCGCGGCGCCGCATGCAGGACGCCAAGACGCCTCGTCTCGTTCCTGATGCCGCTATGCTCCAATGAAACTTTCTTTCTTTCCTAGCAAACGATGGGTCGTGTCACGACTGGTTATTCTCACTCTTGTCACGCTAACAAGTTCTGTTCACACTTCACGGTTGCTTATTTCCACATGTCCTACGAGCCTGTTCAGATATTATTTTTGGTCGTTCTCACACATGTCATAGTAACCAGTTGTGTTCAGACATTACTCATGGTCATTCTTACAGGAGTCATACTAACCAGTTTATTTCAAGCGTCACTCTTGGTCATTCTCACACAAATCAAACTATTTTAATTCATATATCACTCTTTTCAGTCTCACACATAACAGACTATCCAGCTTTGTTCAGACATCACTCATGGTCATTCTCAAACATCACATTAACCAGTTCTGTCATTCATCACTCTTGGTAATCCTCGCACATGTCCTGCTGATAATTTTGATTCCAGTCGAATACGAGCATGTTCAAGCAGTTAACACATACCGTGGTCCAAATCCGTACATCGTGTTGCAACTGGTTGATGATGTAACATACAATTATTGAAAACTGCTTGATAGTTCCTGTGCAGCAAATATAGGAATGCGCTGTGAGAGATAGCGGTGTTCAACAAGGAAAGGCGAGCAAATATGAGGTAGTTATGCTTGACTTAATTCAAGACCTCTGATCACCATGAATGTATATGTGTGATATCGGTATTCGTGCTACTATACAGTGATAACTAAATTAAAATTGCTGTGCATTCATAATTTAAGAGGTTGTTGTTCAAATTTTAAGGTTTAAATATTTCTGGTCTTAATTTGTCGTCATATTTAATAAATTCATTCATGTTTGTACATCAGTTACTACCATCTATTGTTAACTTGCTGTCTTATAAGCTGTGTTCTGACGAGGAAGTCACTGCTTGGCTTCTAGAGCTTTCGTGGCATTGAAAATGTACTTCTAAATTCAGAAAAACAGGTGGGTGCAATTGAATTAAACCTGATGTATCTACTGTGATGAAACTTCCATCCTTAGATCTTGATACCGCATAATCATTGCTTCATGAGGCGAATCAGTAGTTATATCAATAACAATAAGTATTTGTAATTTGTTATGCAAACACTACCTTAAGTGTTCGCTCCCCTCCATCACCCCTCCACAAAGACGAAACTTGGGGTGAAGGATGAATGCTGTTAGTAACTGTCGTGCCTTGGGTAAAATTGTGACGCTTGCACTTCAGCTGTTACAAGCTGCCTCGTCCTTTGTTCTCTTAATACGGCTTTAATTTTTTGTGGCGCTGATCAGTGCTTCAGTTTTTGCAATTTTTTATGTAAATGTACATGCTGAACGGTTGTTTCGTGCGTCATTTCTTTTAAAGGAAAAATGTTGAAGGTGCGGATAATCGTTAGATGAATACCGGAATTTATTCTAGCTTAGAGACAAATTGTTGAATATATTGGTAGTGGCTTTGATGATCTTTGTTTTCCTACTTGTTATGTGTAGAGTTACAGTGAACCACCGTTCCCATGGGTCAAGTGTTCAGAGTGAAACTCTGTTTCAGTCTCCTTGTTTCAGTTCTTAATCTCATCGAATTTCAAAGAGCCCTAAAGGCTCAACTTCGTAGTACTTGGTTAAGCAAAGCTAATAAGTCCGTTAAATTTCAATGACCGTTTTGCTGTCAGATTTTTGTACCAGTTACAAATCTGATCCCTTTGAACGATTTTCGAATTATGTTTCAGTGATTTTAACGTTTAATCATTTTCGAGTTTTTGTTTGTGACGGATCTTTTTTCTTTTCTTCTTCTCTGCAAGTTATTTACAGTTGTATAATTCTTAATTTCGGATCCTCTGCATATCCAGTCATCACTCCTGTGTAGAGGAATCAACTGCAGAGGAAAGTACTGTAAAACATTTATTTATATCATTTTTGTGCACAATTGAATTACATGTCACAAATATTTTTTGGGTTAGTAGACGCGAGGCAAAGCTTCAGTGCATTCAGCCGTAAGGCTGTTTTGTGTCTCAATTTGTTATGTCGAGGCTGAAAAGCGCGTGTCTAAGCAGGGAGCGTCGGAGTGTTACGCAGACGTTCAGTCTAGGCGTGTTGTGTTTGAGAGCACCAGTGGTACGTGGTCCTCATGCAGCCGCGCCGTAGCGGCCAACGGTGTCGTAAATTTTGTTTTGAATTATTGCCAGTTTTTTTTCTCTTGAATTCTCGTTTTTGTTTCTTTGATTACGATCAAATTCTGTAAGAATTTGTCATGTTCCTGTGTATTTGATCTCGAAATGCAGAGCTGGCATTTGTGGTAGTTATAATCACTTATGTGGTGCGGAGCACCGTGCTCAGGCTTACAGGTGTAGAAAGTACGAACTCATTAACGCGGGTGCGCCAGCATTGGCTGCTTTTGATGAACCTCGATATAGTAAAACACTGTACGATGCTGACGCTTTGCTATTTTGTAGTCTTTTGTACCCTACTTTATCGAGAGGTTCACTAAAATGCCGGTTTAAATGTTTTAATTTCCTGACAAATATTTTTAATTTTCTTCGGATTTTGCACTGTTCTTTCATGATGCTATTAATGACTTCATTAGGGCTACGATGATACTCATGATTTCATAATATTAGTCCTGGAGACGCAAAGCGTCTGCAGCTAGCCGTTACCTACTCGACGTATGCTTTTTAGGCGGAGGCGCAAAATTTATTTTTCTTCTGACTTGGTGTGTGTTTTGAAAATTTTAGTTTCTTGTGTCGTTCTGAAATTGATTTAAATCGAGCCTAACCAAAAGTATATTTTTATTGAATCTCTTTCTTACTCCTCTCATTCCAAATGATGGCTTACGTTGTTCTTATTTGTAAGTGAAGAATCCAAAATGAACATTGAGTAGTTTCATTACCCAATTTATGTTTCGAAATAGAGCTGTGCTGGAGTAACAGCCCGCGTCATGCTGGCGCGGGACAGCCGCAGGAGGCAGGACCAGCTCTTGCAGGGGGCAGTAGCGCGACCCTCCGGCTCCTCCAAGCGCTCTCCTCAGCATCTGTCCCGCTGTAGGGACCCTCGCGCTGCTGTGTAGTGCGAGGCCTGCCTGCTGCTGCTTTATGCTGCTGAGTTTTTTCTATATCGAACCTAGCTTAAAGTATATGTTTATTGAATTTTTATGACGCTGCTTTATACGACCGTGTGACATTTACAGCTCAGGCGCTCCTTTTATTGAACTACAGTTATGCTGTTAGTCAAATGAACGCGATAGCATTGCTTTTCATGCAACCTAATGTGAGGGCCCGAGCTGAGAGTTAGGTAGGCCTTCTTTTTGTTGAAATAAAATGTTTTTTGTTATGTTAAGGACCACCTTTTTTCGGTTCACTACTGTCCTGTTTTTCAGCACCTCTGACTTTCTTCTTCAACTTTTATCTTATTTCATGAACTTCTTTCCCATCTTACTGTTTCTATGCCCTTTCTGCATAGATTCCTCATTTTCTTATCTCCATACTAAATGGTGCCTTCCTCCTTCCTCTCTTCGATACGCTCTATTTTTGTAGCGGTTAGGGAGGCTTAAACTAACTTATAATCTAATCTAATCTTTTCATGCAACCTTTCACATTATTAAAAAAGTCTGGACGAAAGGGTAGGCTGGTTTTGTGCGTAAGCAAGAAATCATTATTTAGATGGTTCATAGCCCGCTACGCTAATTAGTAAGCTGCATCTATCGAAGTTATTTAGTATATTTTTGATTGGTTGTAAGTAAGAAACTTCTTCTGTCATTCCTGTCCTCTTTCTTTTTTGTGAGGGTCGCTGACATATCGTGCTACCCGATCACATGCTTATACATCTACTTTATTTTATTAATACACTTTAGTCAATAATTCTGCGTCTTGTAGAGATTATGGTCCCCCCTCAGAGGAATACAACTATTGTATCTGTAGGAGTTTGCACTTCAGCGGGTATATAAGGTCACGAGCTCAGAGTTTAATAGACCTTTTCTTTTGAAAAAACTAGGTTTTTGGTTTGTTACGGACCATCTTTGTTCGGCTCACTGCTGTCATGTTATTTAGCATCTATTACTCTCCTTCAACTTTTACCTCTTTGCAAAAACTTGCTTCTCAGCTTACTGTTTCTACGCGTAAGGGATCTTGTGTACTAACACCTTGTGCATAGATTCCACATTCCCTCAACTCCATACTAATTGGCGCCTCAGCCCTTCCTCCTCTTGAAACACTTCTGTTGGAGTTGAGGAGGCTTAAACTTGTCTACCCCCTCGCGCCATCTCGCCCTTGTCGCGGGGAGGGGGCTTGCGTGCCTCTATGATGCCCAGGGCTGTGCTGCCCAGGTGCAACCATGGCAGAGTGGCCTGGGTTGAGGGGTCAGACGAAGAGAGATGGCAGCATGTGACCACCCTACTGACTTGGACCTCTATATGGATTTGTGCTGAATTTCTCTCTTCGGATGACCCGGCTTTCCTTGGAACACGCTCTGACCTTCTCCTTGGGGGCTGGCGGGAGCCTAGGCCCGTCCTGCCAGTTTGAAGTCGCATGCGGCGAGGGCTAGTGGGAGGGGTGGCTGGGTAGGCGGGGGGCTGCTTAAACGTCCTTGGCGTGCGGGAACGCGCCCTTGACTAGTCAAGCGCATCAACCTACTGAGCCTGGTTACTCTGACTGCTATGCCTGTACCTAGCGAGCGTTCCCGTTGGGACTACGTGTGCCCGACATCAGGGATCCCCTTGTAGGCGGCCGATTTTTGGTGCCGGCTCGGGGTGACAGGTGAAACCAAACCTTGCTCAACATGGAAATTTCACCCACTACACCTTCGGTGACGACACGGCTTCTGCAAACGGACTTAAGTACTGGACTCCCCCCAACTCTGCCTTCGGCGCAGCTAACACCATCGCAGCCTCCTGCGAGTGGTGACGCTGAAGCCAGGCCATCTGAGATAACAACACTAAGTCTTGAACCCTACGTCCCACCAACTCAGAGCCAAAGGGTGCTACCGCGTCGACCCAAGCGCCGTGTTCGGCGGCAACATCTATTTGCAGAGCCCCTAGCCAGAGTCGATGATAACGAAAGTAAAACTCTTCCCACGGAATTTAAGAGATTCTTCATAATCAAAACAAAGGACGGATCGCCCATGAGCCACGTTGACGTGATTGAAGCTAACCGTCACCTGTGCGGGGGACTTGGCGGCAGACCTGCCAAGGTAACGGAGACCCGGAACGGTGGCCTACTGGTAGAGGTGCGTAACCAACATCAAAGTGTGGCTATCTTAGGCCTGCGGTCCCTTGCAGGAGTTGGCGTGCAGGTTTCTCCACATGACAGACTCAACGAGTGCAAGGGTACCATCTGGTACGATAACTACCCTCAATATAGCGACGAACGCCTCCTGGAGGAACTTAAGCAATTTGAAGTGAAGGCATTGTACCGGATCAAGAGATTTGAGCGAGGCGTTTTGACACCCTCATCGATCTACATCCTTACTTTTGATCGCTGCCACCTACCACAGTCCGTGGAGATTGGATGGACTAGATGCCCCGTGCGCCAGTACGTGCCAAAGCCACGCCGTTGTTTCAAGTGTCAGGACTTTGGGCATGGTGCAAGGTCCTGTCGTGTTGAGCCTGGCGTGTGCGTAAACTGCGCGGAAGAGCAGCATGAGCTGCCTTGCGCTAAATCTCCCCGATGTGCCAACTGTGATGAGCAACACCCAGCTAGTTCCCAGGCTTGTTTCTATTACAAACTGGAAGAGGAAATCATAGCAGTGCAGGCAAACCAACGCATCAGCTATGGCGAGGCTAGGCGCGTTGTTGGCAGTCGTTTTAATAAGACTCAGGGCACATATGCAGAGAAGGTAAAAGCCCCTCAAGCGGCGCCCGTCAACCGTGCCTTCGGTCCTGCTGGCCGGGACCAACAGAGGGACGCTGCAGTGAGACAGGAGCCCGGTACTAGTAGAGCGCCCCTACCGGAAATATCTACAACCGTAAAACAACCATCTGTACCCAAAATTAAAGCAAAAAGAAATCCACCCCTCACTATTACCGAAACTACAGTTGCTGACCAGCCAAATCCATCCAATGAACCATTGAGAACGATTCCCTCAATTATAACCTCGAGGAAGCGAACGCAGAGCGGCACGTCTCCGACCCACAGCGGCAGCCAGGGGAAAGTGGCCAAGACACCTAGAGTCATCGAAAAAGCTCCTGATCTTTTTCCCAGCCAGGAAAACTCAGGACGGACTGGTGAGCCTGCTCTGGAGTCAGCCGCCCCTCTTGTGGGCGCATTGGAGCCGGGAAGTAAAGTTGAAAGAGTGCCTCGACCAGACGTGCGGGTGTACAGCCGTGGGGGTGGTGCTGTGGGGAGCGCTGGGCGTGACCTTTCGGTTCCTCGTGCGGACAGTCGTAGGTCTGAGCGGGATTGTGAACGACATATTGTGACCCAGCGTGTCCATTCTCTGGAGCGCGTCACAATTGTCCCAGAAGATATTGCATCACACATGATGAAGAGATACCCGGTTCCGCGAGGCTTCCCAACTAAGCCTCCTCCCGCAGTGCCAATACATACGTGGGATGATAGACCCACAAGCCCCGTGCCGCCTGATCTAGCAATCGCCCTGAGTGAGGGTGTTGAAAAGGACTCCACGCGTGCTAAACCTCGAAAGGGTAAACCATGACCACCTATATCCAATGGAATATTAGAGGATTTCGCCGCAACTATGGAGATTTGAGGGCCCTCCTTGAGGAGTACCAACCATGTTGCGTTTGCCTTCAGGAGACCCTTCTTGGAAACCTGAACCCTGCACCTCCAAACAATTATTGTATTGAGGTTTATTCCCCGGTGCCTAACCCGGTGCCCGGAACGGGACTTGCAATACTTGTGCGGAGAGATGTTGGCTACAGTAAAATAGCAATCAATACTAGATTGCAGGCCCTGGCCCTTCGTATGTGTGTTGGGCAGCGTATGATCACGGTCTGCAACATCTATACTTCACCAGGAGATCCCTTAACCTCACAGGACCTTACCCTCCTTAGCAATCAACTAACAAGACCTGCTTTCATCCTTGGGGACGCAAACGCCAAACATGTTCGCTGGGGCAATCTGATAAACGATCGACATGGAAGAGCGGTGGAAGAGTTTTTGGATGCTACCGAGTTGTGCCTGTTGAACACCGGAGCTCCCACTCATTTCCATGTACAAAGCGGTACCTCCTCTGCAATCGACGTCAGCCTGTGTACGCCCGACATCTTTCCTGATACTCAGTGGTCCGTGCTTGACGATACGTATGGTAGTGACCACTTTCCCATCCTTTTGTGTGTCGCACGGTGCCAACCTGTGCCCACGGATCCACGCTTTAATTTCAAGAAGGCCAACTGGAGAGACTTTGAAACCGGCTCGCGAATGGAAGAACCCGATGAGAGATGCAGTGTTGATGAGCTAGTCGAACGTTTTGTCATAACGGTGTGTGCAGCTGCCAACGCTGCCATCCCAAAGTCTCAGGGAGGCTGCCAGAAACATCGTGTTCCATGGTGGAACAACGAGTGTGCAGTAGCCAATAGTGAGCGGAAACGAGCCTTACGGCGCTATCAACGAACCAAGGAGCTGGCACATAAGATCGCCTATAACCGAGCCAGAGCCCGAGCGCAACTAGTCAAGGATGTGGCGCGCAAGACATCGTGGCAGAAGTATGTCTCCGGCCTGAACACTGATACCCCCATGGCTAAGGTATGGCAAAGAGTTAATAAAATGAAGGGAATTTATGGACACAGGCGACCGTGTTTGGAAGTTGATGGATCTCTCACCGCAGACCCGGAGCGTGTAGCAGAAGTGTTGGCCCGGAGTTTCTGTCGTGTTAGCAGCGGACATGCCACCTCGGCTCTCAGACGTCAGCAGGAACGGCAATTGCTAGATTTTTCGACTGACTCCACCTATTCGTACAACGATCCCCTCACAATGATGGAATTTTATTGTGCCTTGAAAAAGTGCAAAAACACAGCCCCCGGACCTGATGGCATTCACTACCAAATGATGAAGAAAATGGACCATACGGCGATATCATACCTTCTCTATATTTACAACAAAATCTGGACCACGCACATATATCCGCAGCAATGGCGAACATCAATAATCATGGCCTTTGCAAAGCCCAATAAGCCTACCACCAACCCTGATAACTATCGACCCATTGCCTTGACTAGTTGTCTTGGAAAACTGATGGAAAAGATTGTAAATGTCCGGCTTACGCGATGGCTGGAGACTGAAGAACTGGTGAATCCTGTACAGTTCGGCTTTCGTCAACACCGCGGCACCGTAGACGCTCTGCTGCGCCTTCAGAACTACCTAATAGCTAACCTCGCAGAACGTCGCCAGACTATATGTGTTTTCTTTGACTTGCACAAGGCCTACGATACCGCGTGGAGATATGGGATCCTCAAATCGCTGCATGGATATGGACTCCGCGGTAATATGGCTTTGTATATCCAGGAGTTCCTTGGTGAGAGAACGTTCCGTGTTAGAGTGGGTGGTACGCTCTCCTCACTGCAGTTACAGCGTGAAGGCTTGCCTCAGGGCAGCGTCATGAGTTGCACGTTATTTAATGTTGCCCTGAATGAAATTACTACAGTCCTTCCCCCTGGCATTTTGGCCTCGCTGTATGTGGATGATTTTATGCTCTACTCTACGTCTGCATTTCTGCCTGCGGCGACCCGTAGAATGCAGAGAGCCATCAACAGTGTGAGCAACTGGGCTCTTGAGCATGGCTTTACTTTTTCTACTGAGAAGACTGTAGGCCTTCTTTTCCAAGGTCGCGGCCGCTGTGATCCTCCACGACTGGTGCTGAGGGAGGGACAGATAGCTTTTGCGCACAGTGTAAAGTTCTTGGGGATGACTGTGGATGATAAGCTCACCTGGAAACCCCATCTGGCTGCTCTCAAGGTTGAATGTGCTCGGAGAATGAATCTCCTAAAGTGTATATCTGGAGTAACGTGGGGAGCAGATCGAGTGACGTTGTTGCGACTGTACAGAACCCTCATCAGGAGCAAGATAGACTATGGCTGTATAGTATATCAATATGCCAAAGAATCCTCACTCGCTAAGTTGAATCCAGTGCACAATGCAGCTATCAGGCTAAGCACTGGTGCTTTTCGATCCTCACCCTCTTACAGCCTGTGCGTGGAGAGCGGAGAGCCACCCCTGTGGCTCCGACGTGTGCAACTAACCTTACAGTACCTAGCCAGGCTGGAGCAAGTCCCTTTGTCTCCTGCATGGGCCAGTGTGCACGTGCCCCTTGGTCGACACCTGCCTTTACCACATTTCATACCCGCATCTGTGGATTACACAGCGATTACGGCCGCAATGCAATTGAGACCCATGCGAATACTCCCAGTACTCTTGGACAACTCTGCGACATGGCGCGTCCCTATAGAAAGTTTTTGCCCAGGATGCCGGATGCCCAAGAAGGAATCCATGCCCGACCACATCCTGAAGGGAATTTTCATGGACCATGTACTTGAAAAGCACGCAAACTCCGTGAAGTTGTACACTGACGGATCCAAAACGGGAGACGCCGTGGGATGTGCCGCCGTGTCTGGGGAAAGGGTCAGTGCAATGAAACTACTCCCAGAGTCATCAATTTTCACAGCAGAATTGTACGGTGTGATGGAGGCACTGAAATTGATTGAGGACTACCCATGTGGCTCTTTTACAATTTTTGTTGACTCGAAAAGCGTAATCGAGGCCACGCAAATGTATAATAGTACACACCCACTCATTGCTGAGATTCTCGTAATGTTAATAAACCTTGCGAGTAGACATAAGAGTGTCACGTTATGCTGGGTGCCCGGACATGTGGGAGTATCGGGCAATGAGCGAGCTGACCGGGAGGCTAAGCGAGCTGCGGAGACAAATGGGGAAACGTTGAACTTGATGGTCCCATTCCGAGACTACTACCCTCGGATAAAGGCTGCAGTGAGAAGTTTGTGGCAACAGGAGTGGGAAAGAACAATTAATAATAAATTAAGAAGTATTAAACCCACCGTGCGTGAGTGGATATCTTCTAGTTGTTGCCCTCGTCGGATGGAGGTGATACTCTGCCGCCTTCGTATTGGCCATACCCGTTTGACGCACGGGCACTTGATGGAGCGACAGCCACAGCCACGATGTGAGCGGTGCCACGTTCCTCTGACTGTCAAACACTTTCTTGTTGAGTGCCCTCGATATGCAGCTGCCAGGAATGTGTGTTTCCCGAGACTGCGAGGTCCTGATGAGGATGTAATGATCGGAATGCTCGGGGAAATTTTACGCTCAACTTTCGATGTATCAGCGCTTAAAATGTTCCTGGAGAAGTGTAATCTGATGTCAGAAATTTAACCAGAGAAAGAACAGCGTAAGCAAGGAACTTCTTCACAACTGAGATGTGGAAGACTAAACTGTAATATGGCCGGGCGCGCTGCGTAGATGCCTCTGGGGGTTTCAGCGTGGGTAAGGCGCCCGGCCATAAATGGGTGGGCAGCTGAAATCCCCTATGGGGCCTTTGGCTGCCCGTGCTAACAAAGTGTGCGTGGATATGTAGATGATCTCTTCAAAGATCAACTGGGGCTCTTATAAGATGACAAATGTGGTTTGAAATTAGAGCGGTTTTTGCGATGGATGTTGCTATGTCTCCATAATGGTAATTGTGATAAACTTTGAATAGAGATTTATATAATGTGCTTTTGCTGAAATGATGTGAATGTTGTATTTTTTTATTTTTATTTTTGAACTGTGAGACCTACGGCGCGATATAGTACGAATTACTGAAGCGCTAGCAAATCGATGCTAATACTACTACTACTACTACTACTTAAACTTGTCTAATCTAAAGTGGATATTGTTCGATTTTGTAGACAATGGTTTCGTATGAAAGATATCTTGATTTTTTTTTGCTGTCTGCCGAAATTCATATAAGACGAGTAAATTTTTACCTTGGTGAAATTGATAAACTTGTACATCAGGACCGGCCACCTGAGAATTGCGCTTGGAATATTTTTAGTGCTTAGCTGGCAGTATTTCGAAATTGTTTTTTATATGACTAGTAACCTAATCAGTATGAAAGGGATTTTAGTGCTGGAAAATTAGGTTTTCATTTCTTTACTTACATGCGAAAGTGACTAATATTCGGATAGTGCTGCGATAACTCGCGTTTTCCGGAGAATATTTGAGTCATCGTAAACTTATTTCATTTGCGCAGTGTGAGGGCCCGAGCTGAGAGTTAGGTAGGCTTTCTTTTTGTTGAAATGAAATGTTTTTTTTCTGTTACGGACCACCTTTTTCGGTTCACTGCTGTCCTGTTTTTCAGCACCTACTACTTTCTTCTTCAACTTTGGTCTTGTTTCATAATCTTCTCTCACAACTTACTGTTTCTATGCCCTTTTTGCGTAGATTCCACGCTTCCTTAACTCCATACTAAATGGTGCCTTCCTCCTTCCTCTCTTTGGATGGAACTTGTTGCTGCAGGGTAAGGAGGCTAAAACTAACGACTAAACTAATCTAATCTAATCTATTTCATTTGCGGGCTAATTTTGCTACTTGGCGGTTGTTATAATAACACTGCTAATAAGCAGAATAATTACAGAGAGCAGATTGTGTAGTTGAGAGGGTGTAGCCAGAGCCGCAAAGTAGAGGAGGATGAGCGCACCAGCGCGGCCGTCAACGCGGCCCAGCCTCCCCACCAGCCGCGCACCCAGCCAGTGCAGCGGCGTGCTCTCCAAGTCTCAGGACTCCACCTCCGAGCAGACTACTCCCATTGAGAAGAAGGTCAGTTCTTGGCCGAGTTTGGCAGGAGACTTGGATTTAAAAACGAGAAGTTATGAGTTTCGGATCTTCATTCGAATTCCAGAAGTGGTGCGACCATGTGAGAATAGTAACTTATCAAATTATCCATCAGTTACGGCGCTTATTTATAAATTTTCTCATAAATGCATTAACCCGGTAAGGAACGAGATGGACTGTGATCCTCATTGTTCTTTGGCGAACCATTGGCACTTGCTGCTTCACAGAGGATTTTTGAATTCTTGAAGTGCATGGATGGGACGCGGTTTCTTCAAACCTTGTTGAATTTGACTTCTTAGTGATGTCATAGCTCTTCATTATAGAATCAACTCTTGAAGATAGTTGTACGCTCATTTTGCACTATTATAATCAGGGAATCCCTTTTTTAATTTTCAATTTGTCTTGCAGTTTCGTTGACCCGCGATCCGTACGAATAAAGTTTTTCATATACGTTGTTTGTGTACCCCGTTCCTAAGTTTTTCTTTCATTTGTGATCTCCGGCTTCTGTTAATTGTAATTTTTGCTTTGATACAGGAAGTAAACTTCTCTTCATCGGGCATTTCAGAAAGTTATTGCTTATTTTTACCAGCATGAAATCGAAACGAAATCCAAATTTGAGATCCTGACTCCCGAGTGAAAAATTAGGAAGGCCTTTTTTTCGTTAAAGTAAAATGAGTTTTTATTTGGTTACGGACCATCTTTTTTTTTCGTTCACTCCAAATCCTTTTTTTCCGTTCACTCCAAATCCTTTTTTTCCGTTCACTCCAAATCCTTTTTTTCAGCACATAGTACTTTTTCTTCAACTTTCATCTTGTTTCATAAACTTGTTCAAATCGTATCATTTCTGTGCGCAGCGTGTGGGGACACGCATAGTGAATGGATTTCGCGTTCCCGTAATTCCATACTAAATCGTGCCATCCTCCTAACTCTTCTAATTACACCTTTGTTGTAGATAGAGGCTTAACTATAATCGACCAATTTAGTGAACGAAATCGTGTGTCGAGAAATTTCATTACTTCAAGTCATGAATTACCTGATTTGCTAAAAGAAATTTAATAACATTCTGCAGAAACCAATATACGCTACATTTCGTGGCTCGTAAGTTGTTCCCTCGTAAATCGCCTCAAAAACTACTCTATACTTTATGGACGAAATTTCTCTACATTCCTTCCATTTGAAAAATATGAAACGATTCTGGTGGATCACCCTTTTTCTATTTTTCATTTCTTTTTTTAGTGCAGCGAAAGGGCTTTTGAAAAGTGTCTTTGCAGTGCTAAGCCAATTTTATGTTTGCATCCTCTTAATTACAACGATAAATATCATCATTGGATATGATCATTCGTGCCATCACCGCGCAATTTATAATTAATTTTGCCCTCGTATTTATATTTTCTAGCTTTTATCTTCATGGGGCTTAAGCTAGACCTTGACTCAGTAGTTGGAATTTTAGATAATGCCGTATTCTGGGCAATTTTTCTATCTGCTGGTATTGACGACCCTTGAAAAAAAAACGATAATTTAGAGGGGTGTTTCTATTTCTATTTTGCGGTAGAAATATCTGATAAATGCTCATTTCATTCAATGAGCGTAAGAAATAATGTTGAAGTATCTGTAATATTAGAATTATTAAAATTTACCGAACTCCAATGCATATATCCGGTTTAAATGCGGATAATATCAATTCGAGTGAGGAGGCAAAAGGAGGACATGAGCAAAAAATATTGAGGCTCTTGATTCATAGGCCTTTTTAGTGTCTCAAGAGTCGCGTTAATTTCTAGTGCAGAAACGCTCATGAACTGAAAATATTTCAATGTTTTATGCTGGTAAAAGTGCCCAAAAGAATGCCTGAAAAAATTCAAAACATGTCTCTAAACTGTAGTATGAGAAATGTAAAAAATATGGATCGGATGTAAGATATGGACAATAAAAAAACACGTGCCATGGAACAACAGAGCAGCTCGAGGCTGGCTGTCGTAATAACACAAGTCGGTGCCTTCAGGACAGTCCCGGGCGCGCGAAGCTGCGCTCATGGCTGCACGCCCTCATGAGTGTCGTGCTGAGCGACGGCCGCACGCTGGTGGGCACCTTCGTGTGCACTGACCGCGATACCAACATCATCTTGTCATCGTGCACCGAGCACCTCCCCCAGACACACACAGGTACGCACTGCTATTTTCTGTTGCTCAATGTACCGAAGGCCAAGAATGGACAGACTATCAGTCAGTTGTGCAGTGATGAGGTGAGCATGTTAGGAGCTCTAAAGAGGTGAGGTGTTAGAAAATTGAGATGGTGATCTTAAGTCAATAGATGAGTAACCCTTGTGTAAAGAGGGGGGCAAATATCGGAGTAAATTTATTATTGAGTGACTTTACAAGGAAGTACGAGAGATGAGATTAAGTTTTGAAATAGCTTGTATGTAAGTGTAAAAGCGCTGAAAAGGTCAAGAATATTACCATGTTGAGCTGGAGGTGGGAAATTGGAAGGGGGGACTGAATGCTGTGTGAAGTTGCGCGTTAGTGACGGTGGTTGTTGTTTAGCATAGTATGAATTCGTTTTGCTTTCTCCTGTGAGAAATTATACGTAGGCACGTGGTGGGATGTATTTGAGTAACACTGCGCTCGTGAGTGCTGGCCGAATGTACAAAATTTCAGGGAATTTAGCAAAAGAGACGAGCGACCGCAAATTATAAAGGCGTATATCGAACTGATATCTGCAATTTTTTTTGGTAAAGCTTATTTTTCTGTAATTTTCCAATTGTTGCACGTTTCATCTGATAGATAGGCTTCTAAAACAGTTGATGACTCGGGGTTATTAAGATTATGAGAAGAATTGAGATAAAAAGCCGAGTAATATAGTAAATGCTTATTGAAAGCTTAAGATTTGTGGGCTTTTGTGTTTGCGAGCACTCTTTGAGCCCTTGAAAATTTCTGTGTTTCTTGGCATTAGCTTGTTTATTGCTGATCTCGTGTGGGCATCGGTTTGTGCTGCTCTGCGTTCAATGCAAAATTTTAGCTTGCTCTGCTCTTCATTTTATGCGAGGCATTCGTGTACTCAGCACCATTCCATGTATGTGATGTAAATTTGCTCTCTTTGTAGACGGCGAAGAAGAAGCGCGAATGTTAGGCCTGGCCATGGTGCCTGGGCGGCACATCGTCAGCCTGAGCATAGACGAGCGCACCATCAACCAGCGCCATCACCAGCAGCAGCCTCAGTCTGTCCTGCAAACGGACGAACTCGGAGAAGAGTCTGCCTCGGAACTCAACGCCGCCGCTGCCGCCGCCGTCACCTCGGCCAACGCTGCTAGTCTTGCAGTGACGACTGCCGCGCTCTCCATCAAAGGATCGGGACTAGCACAAGCTCAGGCCTTAGATCCTCCTGCTGGATATACTTAGTTGAGCATTGCGCTATTTCCCCATGCGCTGTGGAGTACCAGTTATTTTTTAAGCGCGTCCGATTCTGTATCTACAAAATTTACTCCTGAATGTTCATACTAGAAATGAAATCGAGTGTACATGCGCGTTGCATTCCGCTCTAGTTTGTGATTTACATTAGCCGAGCGAGTGCAGATGGAAAAACACAGTTCGCCTGGAGGGAGGGCGTAATATTTTCTCTCTGTAGTTTTGCTCTCAACTCGTTTCGAGAAACGCCTTGCGACATGAATGCGGCCGGCTTTGCTCTGTGATTTACTGTACATTTGTATGATAACTTAAGTTGAGGTGTAATTGTATGTAACTTTTTTGTTAGTTTTATTCTGCGTCCCCTGGCTCTGTTTACACAAATCATGCGATCATTCTGTTCACTTTTGATAGTCCTTTACTCTACGGCACATGTCAAGATTAGGACATGTTAGTACCTCAATTTGAAGTATGATTTCCCTTTTAGTTTATCCTCCAGTTCTTCAAAATAAACCTGGCTGCATTGAGCTTGTCATAATTTGTTTCACTCATGCTCTTATAGAGATGTGACTCGAAAAAAACCATGCCGTTTTTAAAAAAAAAACACGTTTTTTTACAAAAAAAAACCGTGGCCAAAAAAACCTGGATATTTTTTTTTTTTTAATATTTTGTCTGAAAATAACTCGGCAAGAAAAAGAACCACATTACATTATGTGTTTCCATGTCAGATTACAAAATAAAACAGCATACTTCTTAATTGGTGGTTTTCCATGGTTTTATGAAATTTTTCATTTTCTGCGGTTTCATGCTTTGATATTTCATTTATTTTACAATACATGTGAATGACCTTCTACTACCAAAATGGTGTGTTATAATAACATATCTTTACTTATGGTCATTGATAGGGTTGTGACTAAAAAACCATGCTGTTTTTTTAAAAAAACATGTTATTTATACAAAAATTATGAATAAAAAACATGGATAATATATTTATGTGACCTTAAAAATCCAATGCTGTTTTTTTAAACATTGTTTTTTAACCGAAAAATCTTGACTAAAAAAACATGGCTATTATATTTTATGGGACCAAAAAATTGTTTTTTTAAAAAACATTTGAAAAAATCATGACAAAAAAAACATGGATGTTAATATCAGGAAAGTTATTTTTCTTTAATCGAATTGTCTTTAGAAACTTATAAACAGAAAATGCTGTTAATTTTGAAATCATGTTTATTAGAAATGAACTAGGTCTTAGAATAAAATATCTACAAAGAATCTATTCACTCCATAAAACCTTTCGGAGACCAGCTCCATCCTCAGTCATTCAGTAAAATTTGGTGAAATGGACAATGAATTTTCACTGTTCCTTTGAAAAACATTTGACTGAATGACTTACTGAGGATGGAGCTAGTCTCCGAAAGGTTTTATAGAGTGAATAGATTCTTTGTGGATATTTTATTCTAAGACCTGGTATGATTCTAATGGATATTAATATATCTTATGTGACCAAAAAATCCATGTTATTTTTTTAATGTTTTTGTTACAAAACAGTCATGACTAAAAAACACGGATATTAATACTTTATTTTACCATAAACAACCATGCTTTTTTTAAACATTTTTTTACAGAAAAATCATGATTAAAAAATGTGGATATTAATACATTTTATAGGCCAAAAAAAAACCATGCTGTTTTTTTAAATCATGTTTTCTTTACCAAAAAAATCATGACAAAAACATGGATATTAATGAATCCTTGTGAAAAAAACATGGTTTTTAAAATGTCATGTTTTTTTGGTCAGATAAAATTTAATAGCACTCCTGTTTTTTGTAAAAAAAATATTTTTTTCAAATAGCATGATTTTTTGGTCACCTAAAATAAATTAATATCCATGTTTTTTTACAGATTAGATTAGTCATTAGTTTTATCCTCCCTACCCAGCAACAAATGCGATCCAAAGAGAGGAAGGAAGATTATGAAACAAGATCAAAGTTGAAGAAGACAGTATTAGGTGCTGAAAAACAGGACAGCAGTGAATCAAAAAAAGGTGGACCTCAACATAACAAAAGCATTTTATTTCAACAAAAAGGAGGCCTACCTAACTCTTAGCTTGGGCCCTCACATTGTCCTCCTGGGAGCGCTAGTTCCCATAGATACAATAGCTGTATCCCCCTGAGGGGGTGTTTTTTTTTACAAAAAAGTCGTGACCAAAAACTGAATCATAATAACTTTTTAATAAAAAAACTTGTTCAAAATAAAACAATTATTTTTTTGGTACCATAAAATATGTTAATATCCTTGATTTTAAGACAACTATTTATGAAAAATACATAAAATAAAACAGCATGGTTTTTTGGTCGCATAAAATATATTCATATCCAGGTTTTCTAATACATCATTGTTTGTAAAAAAACAATTTTTAAAAAAACAGCATGGGGTTTTTTAGGTCTCATAAATATATCCATGTTTTTTAGTCATGATTTTTTAGCACAAAAACATTTTTTTGGTCTCATAAATATATTCATGTTTTTTCAGTTACGATTTTTTAGTAAAAAAACATGTTTTTTTAACTGCATGGGGATTTTTAGGTCACATAAATTATATTGTTTTTTAGTCATGATTCTTTGTAAAAAAAACAGCATGGTTATATTTGGTCGTAGAAAATATATAAATATTCATTTTCATTAGTCAGAATTTTTTGTAAATAAAAACATGTTTTTAAAAAAACAGCTTAATTTTTTAGTCACCTAAAATATAATATCTATGGTTTTTAGTCATTTTTTTAATGAAAACATAAAAAAGAAACCATACAGTATACGTGGTGGCAGATAACCCACAATTACCTAGAGAAGTCTAAGAGGTACAGCAGGAGCCACAGAACTTACCACAGAACTTATATTGATGGAGTCAAAATTCAGAGCTTATTATCTCTGCTATGTCTGATTTTTTTGGCCACATAAAAATAAAATCGACTTAGTAGAGATAGTAAGCTCTGAATTTTGACTCCATCAATATAAGTTCTGTGGCTCCTGCTGTTCCTCTTAGACGCCTCTAGGTAATTGTGGGTTATCTGCCACCATTTTACTGTATGCTTTCTTTTTGATGTTTTTATAACAATAAAATGACTAAAAAACATGGATATTAATATATTTTAGGTGTCCAAAAAAAAAAACCCAGACATATACTTAACAAAATTTGAGTGTGCAAAAAAACAAAAAGACCATAAAAAACGCGTTTTTGCAAAAAAAACGCAATCAAATAAAACCGTTTTTTTTCATCACTATGCTCTTACCTCAATGTCCCCCTCAGGGGATACAATAATCGAACCTGCGGAAATTTGCGCTCTCGGAAGAAAAGCAATATTCTGAGCTGAAAGTAAGGCAGGCTGTCATTTTATTAAAAACTACTTTTTTGCCTGGATTTTTTGCTCAATGCTGTCCCGTTTCTCAGTGCCCATTTAGTACTCCACTTTCTTCTATTTTTCTCTTGTTCAAAGTACTCTTCTTGTTTCTGTGCGGAACGGAAAGGGTTGTGTTGGAACGCGTTGTGGGCGTATGCTTCTCATTATCTTCCATACTAAACGGTGCCCTCCTCCTTCCTCGCTTTGTAACACCTTTTACGTAGATTAGGAAGACACAAACTTATCTATTGAATAAGAAAGTTAGAGGTGCTGGAGAGGGTAGCAGTGAACCCAAAAGAAGTTAGTTAGTTTAAGCCTCCCTATCCTCAACAAATGAGATGTAAAGAGAGGAAGGAAGAAGGCACCATTTAGTATGGAGCTAAGGGAACGTGGAATCTATGCAGAAAGGGCACAGAAACAGAAAGCTAAGAAAGAAGTTCATGAAACAAGAAAAAGTTGAAGAAGAAGAACAGGACAGCAGTGAACCGAAAAAAGATGGTCCAAAACACAACAAAAACCTATTCTATTTTAACAAAAAGAAAACCTACCTAACCTTTAGCTCGGGCCCTCACATTGTCCCCCTGGGAGCGCTAATTCCCATAGATACAATAGTTGTATCCCCCTGAGGGGGAACCCAAAAGAAAATGTCAACATAAAACTTTTTCTATTTAAACAAAAAGAAGGCCTACTTTACCTCTTAATCACATCTTCTGAGAGCGCAAATTTTTTGCGATACAATAATTGCATTACCCAAAGGGGTGTATTGCATGGAAAAAACAGTTTCATCATCTGAGGTACCGCAAAATACTTAACCACTGTCAAACATGTCTTGAATCGGATTTTTAGCTGGCCTTCCACTGGAAACCTTACTGGCACAATGCCGACTTCACTCCATTCACATTTAAATTCATTTCTGATGCATTTTCACCTCACTTTCAATTGCATACTTTCTCAAACATGAAGGGTGAGAACAAGCACACTTTCTTATACAACACAATTCTCCGCACATAGGAAGAATTGAATGAATTTTAGACAGCTATTATTCGGGAACAACAATAATAATAATCGGGGTCAACGTTTCAATATATTTTACTTGCCTTCTCACATATTCATTAAAAACAAATCCTACGTATAAAGGAGACTGAAATGCGTATTATAACGCAAATAGACATTTCCCAAATGTTTAAAAAACTTCAAGGGACTGAACAAGCTTTCAGAATAAATACTCCTGCGAAGGCAAACCTAAGAAGTTCAATAAAAAATCTTTATTTCAAAAAATATTCTTCGAGGTAGGTCACTAGTGCTTAAAATTTTCCGTAAGAAAACGAGCTAACAATTTTACAATTGCTCATTTAAAGAGTACAGTATCTCGGAACAAACCAAGTAAAGTAATCTCGATACTTAGAATATATTAATGCACCATACTGTAGAACAATAACTTAACTGTATAGGGTACGGATATGAGCAAAGAATCACTACATGGTACAAAAATAGTTTCACGCACCAAATAAATCAAAACTAGCCATAACATTACATCAAAACACAAAGAGCTATAAGCAAGATCTTCATCTAATCGCCTACTACAAATTTCGTCATATAAAATTATTTACAATCGTTTGCTGTTCTACTTTTTCCGCGCAGCCTGTTCGATGCACTCAAACCCACATTTCCCTCATGATCGGCACACTAGCGGCATGTGAATAAAAGCTTAAACCTCAGCAACGAAATGAAATGTCTCGTAACCGGAGATGATGAAAGGAGTAGCACCGAATGCAAGTATCAATCGATTTAATTATACTTGGAGCCTTCGGAGCGGAAAAATCAATAAATCAACTTTCTTTTTCGAAAAACACATTCAGCTAAGGACTTTTAAAAACAAAGCACAGACAACGCATAGTTTACGGGGCTTACTCTCACCAAAAATAGCGAGCTACTTTTCTCACAGTATGTAATACATGAAGTTAGGTTCACCATTAAAAGCAAGACATAATTTCCATCCCACAGTTTTCACTAAAGCGAGCATCAAAAAACGCCTTTAACGGATTTCAACGACAAAGGTGACAATCTGGAAATGATTCTCCTTTAGGTCGGATATATGATACAACCTGATCCTTAACTTTTTGTTAGGACTCCTATAATACGGTCTCATTGTGATGAATCACGAATTCTGACGCTGACGCTGCTTCTTAAGCTCACAGTTACTGCAGAGCGAACCGTCACGGAGCCTAAGCCTGGCTTATAAGGTGCGTTGTTGAACTCGTGCGCTGCGTAACTAATAGAAATTACTGCAGGCACAGAAAATCAGCGCCCTCCAACGCTGATAGGTCCAATCGAAGGCTCCTTGTATTCATAGGTCCGCTCCCAGGAGGGAGCCAATTTCGTCCATTATGACGGGCACTCTGAGGAAGATAGAAATGGAATAGATGAAACGTCTTTGATGTAATTTGGAGGTCACCAACTATTCCTCATATAACAAGTCTCAACATAAAACATAATACGCCATAAGCGTCTCATATTCCTCAATCCCTAAAACAGAGAAAGACGCTGAACCAAAACTATTCAGTATCGAAATAAGAAGCGATTGTATGAGAACGGGAAACAAATAAGCAGACTAAGTAGAGATAGACAGGTCGTTCCATTTATATATTTTCTCAGCTTGGAGTTGTAAATGCAATGTTTAAACGTCATGGGAGCATTATAAGAACTCGTGTTTCCGATTTTCAATCGTCCTGTGGTGATCCCAGCGGCAAGCCGCGGACCCCCACAAGACCTGAGAAAAGCTGCCTCCAGACTACAACCGCATCCGTTCCAGAGCACCTCCGGACCCGAAGCGCCTAGTAAACCAAACACGGGACCTGAGAGAAGCCGCCTCGCGACTATGAGAAAAGGTGCCCGTAAGCTACAACGGCTTCCTGCCTCCAGCACCACAGGCCCACAAACTCGCGACCAATCAGGACTCAGGGCTTGCACTCGAGGCCTACATAAGGCGACCCCAACAAGGCTCGCACTCACTCAAGCCCTCGTCCTCGTTCAAGTCACATCTCCAGCACCAGCCTCGTGTTCCTGCATCTAGCTTCCGAGATCGACTTTGTCTCTCGCGTACCTGCACCAAGCTCCGGAGACCGGCCCTGCCTATCGACGCCCCAAGGTGTTGCAAGGTCTTAAACCTAGTAGCGTCTTGAAGCTTCAAGGTGTTTCAAAGCCTTAAAAAAAGTCACGTTGCAACGCCCCGCGCCGGCGTCGTCGGCCAAGCCGCTCTACGACACCTCTCGCCCGCTCCGGCCGGCTAGCCTCGCCGTAGCTACTTATCAGCTACAACGGTGAACCGCGTGGCGGCTGGGCCCGACCCAGCTGACTAGCCTCGTCTCGGCGCCCCGCTAGCACCAGCTGACCTGTTCGTAACAGTCGCACGACGTAGCACCAATCATCACGTCTCGCCTCTGCGTTCGTAAGTAGCGTCCTCGCGGACGTTACCCGCTATTGGTGCTTGTTTCATTCATTACGTAAATTCTCGCATGGTATTGTATTTCAATCATCACGTATTAGTGCTATTCTCGCATAGGATTGTGTTTCAATCATTACGTCATTCCCGAATAGGATTGTGCTTCAATCATCACGTATTTGTGCTATTCTCGCATAGGATTGTGTTTCAATCATTACGTCATTCCCGAATAGGATTGTGCTCCAATCATCACGTATTTGTGCTATTCTCGCGTAGGATTGTGTTTCAATCATTACGTCAGTCCCGAATAAGATTGTGCTTCAATCATCACGTATTTGTGCTATTCTCGCATAGGATTGTGTTTCAATCATTACGTCATTCCCGAATAGGATTGTGCTTCAATCATCACGTATTTGTGCTATTCTCGCATAGGATTGTGTTTCAATTTATGTCATTCTCGAATAGGATTGTACTCCAATCACCACATATTTGTGCTATTCTCACATAGGGTTGTGTTTCAATCATTACGTACTTCTCGAATATTATTGTATTTCAACCATCACGTATTAGTGCTGTGTTCCAATCATTACGTGATTTACGAGTAACGAACAGTGCTCATAGTAGTCACCGAGGGCCCAGTGTAATGGTCCGTGTTCCGTGTACCTGACAGTCACCAATATAATTACCGTGTTACCCCCGTCTTGTCCATATCCTGCCGAATACGGTTGTACCTCGGGCACTCGCTTCGGGCTATCCTATCACGAAAAAGATAGCTCAAAGTCTGCCCGAAGCGTGTTGCAGCCCTGGGGAGAACACCACAGTCCTCTCCTACTTAACAAAGATCTTAGTCACGAAGTAGCAGTAGCAATACCAACATTTTTCACTAGTACCTTGTATTTCAACAAGTATCGTTCATGAAAGCAGAATAAATTCATACGCGAAATTCATATTGGAGTTAACGTCCTATATGCTAAGCGAAACCACAGAACTAATTCGACGTGTTGCAGCGAGCGGCCGCCATTTTATTCCCAGAACGTTACCTATTTTTTGCGCAACGCAAACGCTAAAGACGCGTACATTACATCCCATTTTAGGCTACTTAGAACACGTAGTAAACTAGATTAGATGTTAGTTTAAGCCTCCCTAACCGCAACAAAGGCGTTCCAAAGAGAAGAAGGTGAAAGGCGTCATTTTGTAAGGAGTTGATGGGAACGCGGAATCTTTGCACAAGGTGCATAGAAACAGTAGTCGAGAAAAAAGTTCAAGAAAAAATAAATGTAAGTTGAAGAAAGTAGTAGGTACTGAAAAACATGACAGTAGTGAACCGAAAAAAGATGGTCCGTAACAAAGCAAAAAACTTATTCTACTTCAACAAAAGAGAGGCGTACCTAACCTTTAGCTCGAGACTTCACATATTTCCCCTGGGAGCATGCTACTCGACTGTTCAACACTTTATTGCCAGAATGCATTCGTCAGTTGTTTCTGAGAACGCTAGTCACGAGCATTCAGATAATTAGCCCTGCCACTATCACCACTGAATGACTGCACTTCGTCATCTTTTTCCAGTGAACCACTGCTCTTCGCACAGTCCCTAGTCCTACGGTTATCATTTAGCGCACTTCACAGGTGAATTTTCCACCAAGGTTATAATAGCCCGTTTCTTTTTATAAAAGATGTTTTAAGGAATTTCTGCTGGACTTGTGTTTGCAATCGCTGAGAGAGCAGGGCAGTACCGGTGACACCGAATGTAATCACTATTACTATTTCGTTTTTCTTCAAAATTTTTATTACCCCTGAAAAAATGGTACAATATCTAAATTTCACCACAGTGCGAAAAACATTTTGACCGGGCGATACATACACCTCTAATAGTTAATTTCGATGGGAACTACCACAACGGAACCAGAAACTTCTCTCCATCGGAATACTTCTTACGTTACGAAAGACTGAAGTCACCCAGTGTATATCTAAACCAAAAGAAATGCAACAATAGTTATCCTTAAGTAAGAGGGCTAAAAATACACAAATACAAAACAAATAAAATACAAAACACCGGAAGAACACAATATACTGTACCTGCAGTTGACCTCACGACTCAGACCAGCGAGCAGCTCCTGCAGTAAAAGGAGACGGCTGCGTGGTATAGTGATCAAGTCGGAATGATCGTTTGAATTCGGCATCAAGCGAGATGGCAGCAGATCCTCCAGGGCAGACCCCTCAGCGGCACCGAAAAGCGTCCGCCCTTTCAAGCGCTTAGGCGTTTCGTTGCCCTGAACAAAGCAAATTGTTAACCTGGCATAAAAAGTACCAAGATTCTGACGACGTAGACCAATGAAATTCAATCGAGTGAGATTTAAAGAGAACGCATGCATCAAGTACAACATGCGAGAAAATGCGCATATGAAAAAATGTCACTTTTCCCTAGTTCTCAATCAAAATTCATATTTCGGCCATCAATACTCATGCTAGAGTGCACATCCGAAAAAACATCTTTTCTTATATAATGTGACTTAATTGTAACGCCTCAAAGAAATACAAATTTTGAGGAATAAAGCTGAACTAAAACGTTTCAATAAAAAATTATCACGTACTACCTGAACGAAGCGAAGGCTGTCTATACCTATAATTGAAGGTTCAAACTTGACGATCAACGTTACTAGTGAAAAATCTATTATAGTTTATCACAATAGAGATGCTCATTCTCACTTCCATTACTCTAAATTGTTTTATAGCTTAAACCACATTAAATATGATTTATTACTAAATTACATTGAAGGGTTTGTTCAGCATACCCATGGAATAAGTGCTATTCAGGGAGGGGATAAATTGTATCTCCGTGGTTTTCATCACGTTATATTAGTTAGTTAAAGCCTCGCTAAGCGCTAACCGCAACAAATGCGTTCCAAAGAGAGGAAATGGGAACGCACCATTGAGAGTGGACTTAAGGGAACGCAAAATCTATGCACAAGGTGCACAGAAACAGTAAGATGAGAAAGAAGTTCATGAAGCAAGATCAAAGTTGCAGAAGAAAGTACATAGTAGGTGCGAAAAAACAGGACAGCAGTGAACCGAAAAAAGAGTCACAAAACAACTATTCTACATCAAAAAATGAAAGCCTAGGTAGCATTTAGCTCTGAAACTCAAATATTTTCCCAGATATAATAGTTGTATCCCCCTGAGGAGATGGAAATAAGAGACCGGGGAATTTATGGACGAGGAATGTTCCCTCACCCTGCACATAGAAGGAAAGAGTAGAAAAATTCGTTCAAAAAAATAAAAGTTGAGGTAATAGGCGCAAAAAATAAACCGGAAAGAGATAAGAGATAAAAAAGTAAACCGGAAATAGGTGCAAGAAGTAAACCGGAAATAGGTGCAAGAAGTAAACCGGAAAGTTCCGGAAAAAAGTAAACCGGAACCATGTCCGGTTCCGAACCGGACATCGTTCGGAACAAAACGAAAAACCGTTCTATTCAAAAAATAAAAAAGGCCCACCTAACGCTCAGCTTGTGGCCTCTTGTTTTTTTCCCGAAGAAGCACAAAATTTCCATATAAATATATTAGTTGTACCCCCCGTGAGCGGAATGTGATAAAAAAGTAACGCTAAAATTTCACACCCACGTCCATTAGTGACCTTGCAAAAAGTCACAAGGATTCGAATGAAACAATCGAACAAAGTTGCTGATGTTGACTAAGTAGACGATACAAAATCTCTAATTCGGTACTTGTTCCTAGCAAAACTCTCGAGTATTTACGTCCAGTGCCCCCATACTACGATTGCTAACAACAATCAAAAAATAAAGTACACACAAGTAATTGTGACTTACAGAGGGACAAACATCGGTAATATATGTAAGTGGCCACCTCCACTAGTGCATAACCTGAAGACACAGACAATTTCAACACAGCACCTACATACAGAACACCGTTACCTGGTTCGTGTTGAGGCGAGTTTCGTCCACGTCGGCTGCACATCCAGAAGCGTTCTTGTGAACTGCAGGAACTAAAGTCGGCTGAGCGCACTCGAGGCTCCAGCGGCATCCGCTTGATACTGACCCGAGTGGTGAGGCAGCTTTTTTGCTAGACTCTCCTGTACTCGGTATCGGGAGTTTCTCTTGTCTGTTGTAATCGTCAGATCCAACAGAAAATTTGCCGGCATGTTGCGATAAAGCATTTTCGGTGGGAGCAGTAGGCGAGTCATAAACTACCTTCGAGCACAATTCTTCCACGGAATGGTTTGTAGCATCAGACAGGTGTCCAGAATTCTTGATGGCACGATTGTCGTTCAACATCTCGTGTGAAAAAGGGTCAGCAGAGATGTGATTTTCCCTATATGTGTTTTCAGAAGGGGTATCATGAAATGCGTCATCAAAATCGATGTCCTTCTTTCCTACAGTGTTACGCTTAGCAGTGCGAATTTTGAATCGCCTTTCGTGACACTCAGTAGCCGAGTCACTAGAAGGCCACGGTTGATGTGGAATCATATCGTCAGAGACATGCTCTAAATCGCAGCTGTTGCGATCTACGTCAAGGTTAGTGTGGCCATCGCTGACGTTAGGACTGATGGTTGTGCCTTTGGGAGCTGCGGACTTCGTCAGTTTACCGAGTAGTTGTGGAGACGCTTGACAACTCGCAAGTAAGCTTTGTGAATTGCCTGCATGCATGAGACGTTTACCTGAGGACTCGTCGAGGTGCGTGCTCTCAAGTGGTCCGTCTCGTTTCAAAGCTGGCCTTCTTTCCCCAATAGAGCTGAGGTCTCCTGCTGCAACAAGCACTGAAGGCGATACTGAAGCTGGAGTATTTGGTGGAACTTTGAGTAATACTTTCTTGCGAGCTTCTTTTGTTGTACTCTTCGATGTTTTCCCGCGGTCAAGTTTCGCTTCAGGAAATGCTTGCTCCAAAAATCTTGTTAGTTTTGATACTTCAGAATTCTTGTCAGTTGTTTGCTCGTTGTTCACGCAACTTTCAATTTGAGGGAGCTCTAAGCTATCGCTACTGTTAATGAAGCCTTCTCCAGAACTAATATTCCCAACTTTATCTAAAGATTTGATACTTTTTAAATTAGGATCACTCGCAACACTCCGGTGTTTATGCTTTGGGCTTTCGGCAATGAAGATTAGGTTCTCTTTTTCACACTCTAAATCTTCATAAATTCTGAGAGACTTGTCGGCCGAGCTATGGCTATAGTCTCTAAGTGTCTCAATAGATCTATCACATTGAACGTTGTCAATCCAACGTTTGCTCGGATGCTTCAACTTGTCAGGAGACTTAGCATAATCGAACCGCTCTGGACTCGTATCGGAAGAAGAAGGAATCGCATAAGACGCAATGTGCTTGCGTTTCCTTAAATTACGATCAGGTTTATCCGCTTTAAAAGCACGAAGTTTTGCAGCATCGGATTTACCTTTCAATGACTTGAACAAACGGATGCTGTCTTCAGACGCAGATTCAAACTTTGAATAAACGGGGGAATACTTAGGACGCTTTGATTTGGTAGGCCTTTTCTCAACTTTTTTCATAGCAGAAGGACAATATTCTTCTCCGCTTGAAACCTTGAAAGACTTGAGATAACTTTTTCCACAGTATTTCTTGGAATACTTGCTTAAGTCTTTCTTGCTTCTACTTTCGAGCCAACTGTGACCGCTGGAAGAGTTCACATCAGAATAGACGGTAGCATGATGCTGCGCGCGGCTAGAGGCATCTTTATCTGATTCCGAAAATAGAGTTGCGCTTTTCCGCTTGACCTGAGAGGGCGTTTTCTTACCCCCTTTTTTCCTGCGTTTACTGCATATCTCCGCGACGTTCAATTTATGTTTTGAATTAGTGATTACGTCTCGCTTGGTGAAGAATTTGCTTTTTTTCTCAGCGTTCAGTAAGGAATCATACGAAGAATGCATTTCAGCAGCATGCTGCATAGATTCACTGGGACTCTTACTTTTGGCAGGTTTTTCTTCAAAACTATTTTTAGCCAACATCTTCAAGCACCCGCCTTTTTGTTTGGCAGATGTGGCCCTTTCGGAATTATGACTGTCACGTGAATTTTCGCCTAACGCAAATGACTGTGCTTCATTACAGCTGATTTCAATTGGAACCATATCTCCAAATGTGAGTGTGGCATCAGTATTAGAAATTAACTCGCTATTCTTTTGATTCGGCGGAGTACCATTCAAAACTGAGAGAGACGAATTAAATAACTTTTTCTTACAACCACGCGTCTTGCCTTCAGGTGTCACGGAGGGCTTAGCTGGAGTTCGGATACGAGTGTCAGATTTCGAAGCCCGCTTGTAATGCTCAGGAAGGTCACTTTTTCTCCTTGATTTCTTCCTATGACCGCTACTGCTACTCGTGGCATCGTTGAAAACAAGGCTCGGTCGACGGGATTTTCTTTTCGGAGTATTAAGTCTACGTCCACCATCGAACACTGTAACTTTGCAATCCTCCTCTTCAGTCAAGTCAACGTCGGTCGAACGATTCAGCGATGAAAGTGCACCAGCATCGATAAAGATAGGCTGAACTTCTAAGCGGTTACTATCTAAATTTAGTTCAAAAAAGGTTAATTGCTCAGTCAGCGATATAGTCACGTAGTGTCGAACTCTATCTGAGTTACACAAAACGAGTTCCTGAGAAGTACCATCATAATTTATACCGGTATCCAAGTCTGTGATAACCTGAGGAGAGCACAGTATGCTCTTCAGCTTACTCAGGCCGATATCATCCACGTCATGGCCCGAAGCTTCTAGCTCAGCGTTAGTCAGTATCTCTTCTGTACATTCGTTGATAACCTCATCGAAAATATTGACATCGCTGACCAGACTTTCATGGTCCTTCTCCATCAAAGTATGACCAGCATCAGTAATGAGGATTCGCGAAGTAGTCATGCTAGTACCAATTGAAGGAAGCTGATCAGGGTCATCAATGGCGCTAGCAATTCCGGGAGCTGCGATCACAACTGATTGTTGACGAACCTGATGACTTCCAAGATCATGATTTTTGCTGTTCGTGAATTGAATTTCTGTGCTTTTTTCGGCTTTCCCGATTTGAATAGGGATTTCTTGAGCACTGCACAGCGTCTCTGAAGGATGTAGTTGACTGAAA
Organism: Morinoia aosen; assembly: GCA_030386875.1. Taxonomy (NCBI): domain Eukaryota; kingdom Metazoa; phylum Arthropoda; class Malacostraca; order Amphipoda; family Talitridae; genus Morinoia; species Morinoia aosen. The sequence continues at coordinate 67,326,628 of CM059562.1, forward strand.
AGACACCGAGCTTCATGGTCATCTACAATGCATTCGTCTACAAGAAGGCGTTCTCGTGTTTCAAAGGCGGGCGCTGTAGGTCGAGTCTCGACGTTTTCTCCATTCGGAGATTTTTGGCAAAATTCGCCAGTAATATCATGGGAGTCGCCAATGGGTAGGCCAGAATCCGAAGCAAAGAAGTTGTTATAGGTTACGTCAGTACATGAATACTGTTCAGAACATTTAGAAGGCAATTGCGGGAGATGCGAAGCCTGAACTGTACTTTGCTCGTCAACTTTCTGTACAGAAGATGAAGGGCTCAACTTGGCACGAGGTCTGGTGTCTGCCGGTTGCATGGTTCGGCACTTTTCAGCATTTGATGAGAACGCGTCGGCTTCCGTCAAGTCGATTACCTTTGCACCTGAAGCATCATTTGATGGGGTGACTACTGTGGAACTCTTGCCAAAAGGAGAAATTTCAAGCAAGTTATCAGACATATCTGAACTATATGGGACACTTTTCAATTGCTTAGGGGTTCTAATGCTAAATCCCTCTATTTCATACTTTGCTTTTTTGTTCCTTGGTTCGCTAGAAGGTTGATCGTCTACAGCATTACCACCGCGAGTTTTTTTCGAACGATGTGAAATTGAAGAATTCGAACGCTCACTACTTGCTTCTAGGCTTCGCTTATGCGACCGGACGTCGCTAAGCTGATTTGAACTCATGTGTAACGGAGAACCGCGTTCTTTAGGTCTAGAAGTCGCGTTTGAGCTCGATTTATTCCCTTTTTCAGAAAGTGACACTGCTGCTGAGTCTGCAGATTTCAAGACGCTCACAGCATATTTCTCCTGACATTTTACATGACTGAGATTACAATCGTAATTTTCACGCTCCTTTGGTTGTGAAGGAGCCTCATTAACATGCGGTGCGGACGAGGGGCAGGGCGGTGAGCTCTCCTCAATACTTGGATTGACTGCAGGAGCCACCAACTCCGGGACGGTGTAGACTTTGGTCGAAATACTACTACTAGCACCACCGCTATTGCCACTACCGCCCGAACTGGGTCCAATGACTTCTTCAGGCTTATCACGGGCCTCACTAACTACACCTTGAACAGCAGGACAGGCAGAATGACTTCGTACAGATGTATCGCTATTACCAACCTCGGCTTCAAGCAGCACAGACGCAGCTGAAATAACATCAGACGCTTTGTCTTCACTTACAATCCTAGTCAACTTTCTATTCAGAGAAAGCTTTCTTTTATTTAAAGTTTTACTCACATTGTCGTCATGCGGTTGCGTCAAAGAGCATGGAACAATGTCATCCTCTTCGCCATTACGGTCAAATACATCCTGATCAGATTTATTTATGCCAACAACATGCGAAATGTTACTCTGCGCATGGAGACTCTGGTTAGAAGATTTTGTGTCATTAGGTTCCCTGTCTTTCGGCGGACTGATACACAACTGCCCTCGAGGGAAGACATTTACAGGTGTGATCCCGTGAATTGTTTCAGTTTCTTCAGTTTCGCACACACGAGTGGGTAAGTGAGCACGTTCAACGACTAATTTAGGAGAGACTTCATTCGACGAAGATTGTTTATGACTATTGGTCTGGCCGTGAGCAGACTCCGAACTGAGAATAACACGACAGCCTTGCGAGGATGTTATCGGAGTGCACGTGACGTCTGAGTCCTTGGCAGTGAAAAATGAGTTATTTCCACAATTACCCACGGATGTGCCCGAGTAAGATTTTTTCAGCTCAGGACTACAACTTTTAGCCCTTGGAATAGGAGTGGAGCACGAGATAGTGTTCTTGTTAGAAATCGTTATCTGATCAGTAGGTTTCGCAATGCAGGAAGAAGAGCTGTTATTCTGTGAACTTTCAGAATTTGGCAGAGAAGCGTCCCGATGAGCGTCTCGAATTTGCATCAGATGAGGATCTCGTACAACAGCATGAGTGTCGTTGATTTGGCCGTTAACACTCAACGTAGACGGTAGCACGTTAGTAGCAGCAGGAATGTCACTTGTACAGGAAGGGCTCGTATTATTAGTATCATCTGAAGCCAAGACGTGTGTTCCGACCACCGGAGTCACCAGCCCTGGTTCAGCAGCCGATCTAGTACATTTTCCCACCGGAGAGGGTAAGCTGGAATTGGCCTTCATGCCATCATGTCCGGGGTGTAACTGAGAAACCGTGCTTAGACTCCCTTTATACGGCCCAGTGCTAGTTCTCCCGCATCGAATTTTGGTACTGCTGATGAGAGAGCGATTTTCGGAAGGTAAGCCACCTTCCTGTGCCGCTGATGGTGGTATGATGTCGTCTGACCCAGTCGAAGGAGGAGATGACGAACTCGTTTCAGCTGCAAATCAACATCTCACATTATCAAATGCGCGGAATACTCGTAGTGAATTAATTAAACGAAACCGATGACTTAGTATCAACGCCCCTATCTTGATCATAAAGCGACAATCAAGTTTTTTCCAACTTGTGAAAATAAAACTTGCCAACATCGCAACTCAAACAGGAGCTTAATATAAACTCCTTTATTTCCATCGTCGAACCGAAAAAATTTTGCCGACTTTTGTGCAACTGCACCTTCTTCTATGTTCTCATTAAGAAATTTTAAAATAATTTGATTACATGGGCAGAAGTTAGTTTGAGCCACTCTAACCACAATAGAGTTCCAAAGAGAAGAAGGAGGAAGGAATCATTAGTATGGAGTTCATGAAACACGGAATCTAGGCTTAAAGTGTGCTCCCACACAAGATCCCCTGTGCATCGAACGGTATGCTAGGAATGAAGTTCATCAAACAAGATAGATGAAGAAGAAAGCAACAAGGCCTGATAACTGAAAAACAGTGAATCGAAAGAAGTAACAAAGCAAAAACCAATTCTGTTTTTTATAGGAAGATGAGCTGCTAAATAAACTTCGTAACTTTACATTATCCCTGGGAGTGGTAATTCCTATAAATACAATATAATCGTCTCTCCCTAGGGTTCGATTGATTCAAAAAGAACACAAAATGAGCAGAAACATTATGGCACTTGGCTTGCTGGAGAGGAGTAACAGTGTTCGCAATACCAGGTAACGAAAACTACTCAAGGACCATGCGCTACTACAGCTATTCATGGCACTACGTAAAGCGATGTTTAAACTCAAAATCACCCACCGACAACGCGACAGAGAGCCCGATCGATAGAGATTGACGTCTTTGGCTCACCAGCTGAGGTTTGACCTGGACGAGGAGCCGCGATTTCACCTGTGAAAGAAAGAAAAATGGCATCATAAAGCTACACAACTGAGCGTGAATGATTCTCACGTGGTATTCAAATTAATTAAAAGGTTAGATTAGATAAGTTAGTTGAACATATTGACCGCGATGGGTTACACTGAAGTTTAAAATTCGCATCAAATTCAAAGTCAATAGTAGTTAAAAAAAATTTAAAAAAGCAAAAATTAATTGGATCGTGCACTAATTAAGCTTAGATCAAGTATTTATAAAATTGAGTTTGACTACAGGTCGAACCGACCTGTATTCACCGATGTCTTTTCTCACCATCACCGAATAAGATTAAAATTATAAGTTAGTTTAAGCCTCCCTAACCGCTAGAAAAAAGCGTATCAAAGAGAGGAAGGAGGAAGGCACCATTTAGTATGGACGTTAGGGAATGCGGAATCTATGCAGAAGGGGCATAGAAACGGTAAGTTGAGAAAGAAGTTCATGAAACAAGGTAAAAGTTGAAGAAGGAAGTAGTAGGTGCTGAAAAACAGGACAGCAGTGAACCCAAAAAATATGGTTCGTAACAAAACAAAGACCCATTCTATTTCAATAGAAAGGAAGCCTACCTAACCTTTAGCTCGGGCCCTCACATGGTCTCCCTGGGAGCGCAAATTCCCATAGATACATTAGTTGTATCCCCCTGAGGGGCCATCACTGAATAAAATCAAGCGAAAAGTGATGTAAAGAAATAAGTAATTCTCTCACAAGTTGCTAGCAGGAAATTTTTTCCACGGAAAAGAGAACACGAATTACAAGTAAATTGGCAAAATAATTCAGCAATCATCCTCAAAGTGGTGCACGCTTCAGCTTCAAAAAATCTTAGCTTTGTTACTTCTTCGCTGTGTCTTGTCTAATCATCCTAAAAAAATCCAAAGGGCAGAGATCATTTTCTAAAAACGGATATACAAGTTACTGCTCAGCGGTCGAGTTAGTTTCTTCGATGCATTAGCTTTGTTCTCCGTAAACGACACTTGGGTACTTACGTCGATGCCTGAAGGAAACCGTTCTGAGGTTGATGCATGTGCGCTAAGTTCCTACTGGTTCATGCTTCGCACGTACTGCCTAGGGCATGAGCATAGTCTGAATCTAGTTTTAATTCATGGGCACCACGTCCTAGGGACGTGGTGCCCACGTCCTAGGGACATGTGACAATATGAACATGACCTCCAAATTATGCTGCTCAAGATTTTCTTGAAGAAGGTTATCAATTTTAATCTAAGTCGAAGTAAACTTCAATATTGTTTAGCTACTAAAATTTAAATTCGGTATTAAACTTTACGGTTTATTGCGAGATTAAAATAACAGCGATGACAAAACGGACAAAAATCGGAGGGGCTGATTCTAGTATTGCGTCACTGAGAAATAAAAACAAACGCTTTTCTGGGGTTGCGGCTTCAGCGCAAGTATCATAGTAGGCTTGTTCACCACCTCACCAGATTGCGTAAAAATAGAATACTTATTTCGTATCGACCAAGCTAAGGATTGGAAGAATGATTCGGGGAAAAATACCAAGGTTAGCAGTGAATGATATGCTTGAAATAACAGACCTTGAGGTTGGCATTGCAGAGAAAGACAATACAAGAATTATCGATTTTAAGATTGGTGGCACAGGATGCCATTGTAGTGTGACGATTTATACAGCATAAACTAACGACCACCGTAATCATCACGATCCACCTTGAGAATTTCATAACACCAGCCTACACATTGAATTTAGATAAGTTAGTCCATTCCTCCATAACAATAACGAAGGTATTCTCAAAATAGGAAGGCACCATTTAGCGTAGAATTCAGGAAATGGGGAATCTATACACATGTGTTCCCGAGGAATCTATACACATGTGTTCCCGAGGAATCTATACACATGTGTTCCCGAGGAATCTATACACATGTGTTCCCAACATTCTACAAATAGAAATGGCAAAAATGAAATTAATTCTTGAAACAAAACAAGAAGTAGTAGTAACGCGGTTGGTTGAAGGCTCCGTTTCCATTGCAAAGATATTTTCACAAAGGAAAGAGATGGAACCATTTAGTATAAACACAGAAAAACAGAATCAACGTGCAAGGAGTGCTCCCACACAGGAAACGCTGCGCGTATCAGTAAACTAGGAAGAAAGAATGAGAAAAACTAGAAGATGGTGAAGAAAATTAAGAAACGGAAAGAAGCAAAGTGGACGCGGAAAACAGATATCCCAAAGGCTCATCGCTGGCTAAGATACCCTGACAGTATCTTCCTGGGAGCACCAGTCCCCACAGCATAGGAGAGACAAAATTAACCTTAAACCTTGTAGCGTATTATCTTAGGCTTCCTGAAGGGGCTCAATTTTTTATTTTGCAACGAATATGCATAACTTGAAATTTAAGCAGGCTATCCTTACAACATTCATAGATTATAATTATCAGTCCCTCAACTGAATTGACATCGACACCTTGGGTCAATAAGTGACCTTAGGATCAGGAGCAGACAATTCTCAACATCAAGACGATCAACACGTTCACTGCGTATTGGGCCACATGTGTACCATTCGGTAAATTGCTCATTCAAGTACCGGTGTAAGTGAACGACATCTTATCTGTTTCACGAACTTTTTAAAATATGAATGTTATCATGCAGTTGTATTTTCATATTTCTTAGAGGAAGGATGAAATTGTATTCGAGCACTAAAGTCAATTTCCCAATTGTACTAGTTACAACCTAACCAAACCAACCGTTAACAACCGTGGAAGCGCAGTGAACATGTTAAGGAACACTGATCAATCTTTTTCGCTAATTCCGCCAGGTTCAAGTCCAAAAAAATACCACCATGCCTTCAGCTTAACACGTTCACTGCGTTTCCACGGCTGTTTACGGTTGGTTTGGTTAGGTTGTAGGTAACAGAATAGGGAAATCGATTTTCCAGCTTTAATAAATTTTAATTCTTCCAAATGAAGATGAAGAATACAATTGCACGATAACATTTCACCTCGTATGATAATTATTTTGCAAAAACATGGCGAAATAGAAAACATGTCATGCATTTAAACCGGCACGTAAATGGGCAATTTACCTCTTGGGTCATAAGTGGCCCAATACGCAGTGAACGTGTTAATTTACTTTGCTTAAATTTCTCCCGTTTTTCCTCACCGTTTTAAAAACCTGGTCAAAAAAGTTCCATCAAACATTAAATTAAACGAGTTTCACAATCATCTAACCGAACAAGCTTCACAACCAACCAAACAGGCTTCTCAACCATCCAAGCAAACAGCACAGTCATCTAGTAAAATGAAGTTTGATTACAAGAAAAAGCATTCCAACCGGTATTAGCTTGGCGATCTCCAGCAGTACGTGCCAGATCGGCACCAACCAAATCAAAATGTTGAAATATTACCCCCCAAAACCATGCACCATAAAAATCACATCATAAAGATTAGTGGGGAAATGCATTCGTTTTCATAATTGGAAAGTTTATTCCAACATACTTTACCAGGAAAAGTTTTAAAATTATACTGAAAAGGGTTAGAACAGTCGAGTTAGGGAAGCTCGCACACAAAGCAAGCCCACTGCACAGCCGTACCTTTGCGCAGCGTAGAGTTGTTCTCTGAGCGCGCTTTAGGACTACGAAAGCAGTTGCCGCCCGTCAGGTTCTCCTGCAAACGAATAAATGGAGTAAATATTTCGAAGATTTAAATGAAGTAAATAGAGGTAAAATCTTATTGCATATCAACTGCAATGATATAATTACAACTCCGGTAATAACTTCCCCACAAGAAACAGGTGAAAGAGTACGCTTGTAAAAAAGTAGAAGGTGGAAGTGCACCTGGGGGCAACAGCAAACAGACACGAAACGGTAGAACAGCAAGAAGGAAAGAGGAGGGAGCACAACAAAATACATTATATCCTACGGAGACTTTTTTTACATCAAAAACTTGAAATGATCGAGAAGGGTGATATAAGGAAAAAAATGGAGTCACAAGCGAAAAAAATCAACACAATATCAGTCACAAATATTAGATATGTTAGTTTAGTTCTACGTAACCACAACGAAGGTGTTACAAAAGAGAAATGAGAAAAATAACATTCATTATGGTATCAAGGTATCGTGTAAATCTATGTGGAAGGGGTGTCCCCACACCCTGCGCATAGTAACAGCAGGTTAGGAAGAAAATTTAGGAAAAAAGGTATAAGTTAAATAAAAAATAATTGGTCAATATGTTTTCTAACTAGTTCACGGAAATTAAAAATTCCGTTCCAAAGAATCACTGAAGAAACCCATGTAAAAACGTGGTTAATGTGCACTATTTGTCAGTCCGCGATTTTTAATTTTTCGGTGTGAAATATAGTTAATTAGATCGAAATAAACAAGTTTTCTTCCATGCACTTTCACTCGCAAATGAGTATATTACGAGTTATAGCGGTGAATTAGTGACCGCAACTCAAGTGTTAGAAGCGGGAAGTAATTAATCGAGCGCGGCATATGGCAACACTGCAATAAAGTCTCGCTTTCGGCGCGCTCGTCATCGAAGACGAAACTAAACCTACCGCTATACCTCGTTAAATACTCATTTACCGCAAAAAGTGTATAGAAGAAAAGTAGTTCATTTCGATGTTATTACCATGAATCAGGCAACAAAATTCTAAAATCGATTAGTAGATGTTTATTTCATCGCATTCATCATCAAAGACGAAAATCAACATACCGCTATAACTCGTTAAATACTCATTTGGGTAAATCTGAAGGATATGACAGTAATCGATTTTGTAAATATAAACGCCTAAACATAGTTTTTTTTATCAAAAACAAGTGTAAATCTGAAGGATATGTCAGTTATCGATTTTGTAAATTTCGATGCCTTAGCATAGTTAATTAGATCAAAATAAACAAGTTTTCTTCTATGCACTTTCTGTCTCAAATGAGTATTTTAATAGTTATAGCGGTAAATGACTTATCGCAACTCCAGTGTTTGAAGAGGAAAGAAATTCTTCGATCGAGTTGTATGGCAATACTGCAATGACGTCTCGCTTCCAACGCTGTCATGAAAGACGAAACCAAACCTACCGCTATACCTCGTTAAATACTCATTTGACGAAAAAAGTGTATGGAGTAAAAGTTGTTCATTTCGATGTTATTACCATAATTCAAGCAACAAAAATTCGAAAATCGATGAGTAGCTGTTTATTCGAGCGCATTCGTCATCAAAAACGAAATTAAACCTACCGTTATAACTCGTAATATCATTTCAGACGGAAAGTGCATAGAAGAAAACTTGTTTATTTGATTTAATTAATTAGGTATAGGCACTGAAAAGTGGGAAATCGATTACTGTCATATCCTTCAGATTTACCCTCATTTGCCCCAAAAAGTCCATAGAAGAAAAGTTGCTTATTTCGATATAATTACCATGATTCAGGCAACAAAATTTCGAAAATCGATTAGTTGCATCTCCTTCACATCAACCCAAAGTTGTTTAAAGCGAGGAAGGATGAAGGCACCATTCAGTAGGGAGTAAGAGGAACGGGGATTCCATGCACAAAGTGTGTTCCCATACTAGATTCCCTGTGCATAGAAATAAGTTACGAAGGAAAGTTGTGAAGCAAGAAAAGTAGCAAAAGTTGAAGAAGAAAGGGTAAATCTGAAGGACATGACAGTTGTCGATTTTGCAAATTGTAAGGGCTAAACATGGTTAATGACACCAAAATAAACAAGTTTTCTTCTATGCACTTTTCATCTCAAGTGAGTATTTTATTAGTTATAGCGGTAAATGACTTACCGCAACTCCAGTCTTTGAAGCGGAAAGAAATTCTCTGATCGAGTTGTATGGCAATACTGCAATGGCGTCTCGCTTCCAGCGCTCTGTCTTGAAAGACGAAACCAAACCTACCGCTATACCTCGTTAAATACTCATTTGACGAAAACAGTGTATAGAAGAAAAGTTGTTTATTTCGATGTTATTACCATGTTTCAAGCAACAAAAATTCGAAAATCGATGAGTAGCTGTTTATTCGAGCGCATTCGTCATCAATGACGAAACTAAACTTACCGCTATTAATCGTAAAATACTCATCTGAGACGAAAAGTGCATAGAAGAAAACTTGTTTATTTTGCTTCAATTAATTAGGTTCAGGCACCAAAAAGTGGAAAATCGACAACTGTCAAGTCCTTCAGATTTACCGAAGAAAGTAATAGGTGGTGACAAACATACAAGTAAATCGTAAAAATTAGTCATTAATGAAACAAAAAACTCATTCCATTAGGACAAAAGAGAAGGCTTGCCTAACTCTCAGTTCGGGATCTCACATTTTCCTCTGGGGGTGCAAGTTCCTATGGTCAATGTGAAGTTTAATGCAATCACGGAAAATAATTATTTGATTCCAAAGAATCACTAAAGGAACCCATTCAAGAACGTTTTACATGAATGACATTCTGCTCGCTGATGCGTTATTTTCGAATTATTGAACTTTGAAGTTGGCCTTTGCGCCCAAAGGAAACGAGCGCGCGAAACGGAATTCAATTAATAACGGAAGCTATTACGGTAAATGTAAAGGACTTGACCATAATCGATTTCCCACTTTTTGATCAACAATGACTGTTAATTAAACCAAAATAAACAAGTTTTCTTCAATGCACTTTCCGTCGGAAATGAGTATTTTAAAAGTTATGGCATTAAATGAGTTACCGTAACTCCAGTCTTTGAGTCGGGGAAAAATATACCGCGCGGTCCGACGTGAAAGTAAACAGGCGTTCCCGCGCGCCAACCAAGCCGACGAAGAGCAAACCCCCTATTACAAACGTAAAGAGGTTGGGTCGTGAGGGGTAGCAACAGTTCTTTTAGTGAAAATTATAAAACGAAAAGAACTGTGGCTACCCCTCACGACCCAACCTCTTTACGTTTGTAATAGGGTGATGCACAATGGAGTTCCGGTAACTCATTTAATGCCATAACTTTTAAAATACTCATTTCCGACGGAAACTGCATTGAAGAAAACTTGTTTATTTTGGTCTCATCAACAATATTTGTTGATCAAAAAGTGGAAAATCGATTATGGTCAAGTCCTTTACATTTACCGCTATTACAAACGTAAAGAGGTTGGGTCGTGAGGGGGAGGCACAGTTCTTCAAGTGAAAATATTGATAAAGCTTCTAACCCACCCATTAGGGTGACGATCGCAATCTTGTTTACATCGGCTCCAAGATGGCGGCACCCATGGTGGTCGCCATCTTGGAGCCGATGTAAACAAGATTGCGGTCGTCATCCTAATGGGTGGGTTAGAAGCTTTATTTATAATTTTCACTTGAAGAACTGTGCCTCCCCCTCACGACCCAACCTCTTTACGTTTGTAATAGGGTGTTAGCTTCCGTTATTAATTAAATTCCGTTGCTTCCTTTCGCGCGTGAAGGCCAACTTCAAAGTTCAATAATTCGAAAATAATGCATCAGCGAGCAGAATGTCATTCATGTAAAACGTTCTTAAATGGGTTCCTTTAGTGATTCCTGGGATAGGAATTATTATTTTCCGTGATTGCATTAAACTTTACATTGACCGTTCCTATATATACAATAGTTATGTCTCCCTGATTGGGTAAACTATTAGTTATTCTTTCGTTTAAAAGGGTAAACCATTGAATTTGGACAATAGAAAACGGGAAATCTAGGTACAATGTGTGATCCTGCATAGGATACTCTGCGCATAGACACAAGTTAGAAAGGGAAAATAAGAAATGACAACCAAGTGACAGCAAAGGAGACACAAAAGCTGAAAAAATCTAAAAGGCACGAAAAAAAAATGCCGAAGGATATTTAATAATTGGAACCCCAGCCCTCACAGCATAGCAAAGACAAACCTAATTTAACTAAGCCAACTGATTATCCTTTAAGCACCCTGAGGGGTACTCGCATAAATGCAGCACAAATTTTTCAATAGTCCATTATACACAAGTAAATTCTTAAGATTCTTCAGTGTTCAATTGTAGATATTCGCACGTTCACTCAGAGGCTGGCCGCCATTCAATGAATTTATGTATTCCTACATTACCTCGACTCTGAAGGTGATGCAAACACCACAGAACACTGATTAATAAGCACGCATTATCAATAGCATGGAGTAGTGATAATTAATTAATAAATTATTATTCAAACATCTCTAGTTGATTTAATATCCTATCTTAAAAGGAGTCTCGCTGGTCTCACGCACAGTACAAGTCGGGAGAAACCAACCGCAATGATTGTAGGTAAAGAACTTCACCAGGAGTAGACGACAGGAGATGCCGAACTGTTCCAAGAATATCCGCTTCACACATAAGCAAGTGCGCTAACAGTAAACCTCACTAGTTTTGGAACTTTTTCTGAAGGGAAGCCGGAAGCGTTAACTAAATATGAATCTAAAGAATATGAGGTCAGAGCCTATTTCTCCGCTAAGACATTCAACCTTTGAGTAACGACAAAATGCTATCCATTCTGTTGAATCCAGGCCCAGCTCTGACGAGAGAAACAAACGCTCAGTCGTGGAGCTGCATGGAGACCTCTTCGAAGCTCCAATAAACACCAACAGAAGAAGAAGAAGACAAAATGCTAGTAGTAAATCGCATTCGCCACTTCATCAATAGAGCCACTAATAACAAGTAACTTCAACGGATAGTAAATGTAATGTCCGCACCATCCAGTGGTCAACCAGGAAGTAACTATTGATACACATTACACATGGCGGTTGTGGCCGATTGACAGCCGGCGCTGCCGCACCGTCGGCCAATGGCACGCACGCACGCACGCGTAAGCCTTTAACTTGTCAGGCCAGATCAACGAACAGGATAAAAAAATTCATCACGGTTATCAAAAGTTGGCTTGACAGTGAAGCTACTACTCAGAAAAAACAATGGTAACCTAATTTCAAAGAAAAAATCAAAGCAAAGAATGAAGAATGGGATGTTTAAAGATTGTATGATGAATGCTCGTACGACCAGTAGACACCACAAAATCCTTACTTGTCATTCACCACCACTTCAGGAACATGAAGACAAGTAAAGCGGCCCATAGACGATCAATTTTATTGTCAATATATTTGACAATTTAATTGATCGTCTGTGGGCGCTTGATTGACGACCGTCAAATAATTGACTTCGCAAACAAAAAAGAATTTCAGTAATATCTTGAGTCAATGATATTGACAATTAAATTGATCATCTATGGGCCGCTTTAAGAGCACGCCAGAAGTTTAGTTTGGTGTCTGTTTGAAAACGCATCAGGTTCTGGCGAACCAGTAGTCATGCGTGGACACCGAATGAAGCACAGCAAAGTGTTTGTGAGGGAGTTTTAAATCAATACAAAGGATGGTAATACCTCTATCGATTTATACTATCCTGCAATCCTATACTGATAGGGAAATTGAAGTAAACTCGAAATATTTAAGCGAAACAATATGAAAAAACGAACGTGATGCGAGCAGTAAAAATGGAGAACTAGGAATTGTTAATCAGCCTAATAACGAACAGCTTTACTGACATTTTCACAACAGTATAACTTCAATATAGTCAACTGAGATCGCACTTACCGTATACGCTATGCACTCGAATTTTACGCAGCATTTCAATGTAAGACAGATTAAACTCGGATTATACACACTCAGTTCATTAACACTTTGACTGCGACTACTAAATATTAAATTCAATGCCAAACTCAAATTTAAAGTCAATTGTGGTAAACTATTTTGAAAATACCAAACATGAACTGGATGGTGCCTTCATTAAGCTTTGATTAAATTATTCATAAAAATTGAGTTTGCGACTACTGGTGGGTCAGCAGCATTATGAAAATTACCTCCGTGTACCACCGGTGGCGCACGTCGCAGTCAAAGTCTTGAATAATAGTGAAATATAATTTGTTCATACAGAAAAGACGTAACTCACGCGCAGTAATTGAAGAACTTTGTGGTTAGATTCAAGTGACGGAACTTGCTTATATGAGGAAAAAACGTTGAGCTGCACTTAGAATTTTTTAATTGATAGGTCTAATCTTGCAAAAAAACGTTGCCAAGACAAGTAAGGCTAATAACTTTACCAAAAACAAAGAGTGAAGCTCCTTTTAAGACCACAAAGGCTGACCAGAACTCGGTTCATCGCAGCATAAGTAGCTTACTTTGTGGTGCGAACAAGATGTCGGACTGCCAGATGTCTGACTGCTTACACTGCAGTAGCCACCGCCCTGCGCTGGAGCCTCGCGGGAGCCCGTCAAAGTCTTCAGGCCCCCGGTCACCGAACACTTGCGGTGCTTGCGGCTTGAGGCGCTGCTAGATCGACGCGCCTTAGCGCTCTCGCTCGGCTGGCTGCCTGACACGCGGGTACCCAATGCCGGCCTTTTGTCAACCATCTGCGGTGCACATGTCAGCTCAGCACCATCTAATGTACCATTATTATTTCTGAATCTTAATCGCCTGTACTCGAGTTAAGATCAAAGTTAAGAAATAGTGTACAAGTTCAGAGCATATTTGTATGCAACATATTAAAATTATAAAGACTGTATATACAGTACATTGGGACAATTCCTGCTCGAAAATTTTTTCATTTACGAACATTCAGTGACAACGATTAAAAATAAAACCCAGACTCGAGTTTCAATAAAAAAAAAACAGGTTCATCAGTGAGAATAATTCTCGAAAAAGATGAAGAGATGCTTTAGCAAAAAATTCGATCAAGAGCATAGACTATGCCGTTAGATTAAAGAAGCCTAATATTTTTACCATAGACAATGTTTCGAATAAACAATTCTCTACACTAGCAAGGGAAGATACGAAGTCCCTCTTGTCGCTGTGAGGTCAAACCTCGAGTTTCGTGCCGAAGAGTTTAGCGGCGACGGCGGCCAGCTCAGGCACGGAGGGTTCAAACACCAGCGTGTACACGGGCTGAGGGTCCTGCAGCTGCGAACTCAGGTGGCCCTGCACAACACAGAGTGTGTGGGGTCACCGCAGTGAACATTTCATGCCTTACCACGTATGTCCTCGTGAAATGTACCAGGTTCACGCAGTAGTCCAGTCAATAGTTAATTGAAAGTGTTCACTACGATAAATAATGGCCATTTTCAGATAGTTGGTTTGCGCATTTATTTTAGAAGTAAAATGAGGTATCACATGAATATTTTGAGTATTTACTAACCGATATCTTCATAGAAGAACATGAAAACAGTAATTACAAAGAATGAATTACTCGAAAGAAGAAATCATACCAGACGTTACAGGGGACTAGAAAAAATATAGACCAGGAAAGATTCCTTGGGAATTATTTCTAGAACGGAATAGAATACAACAGAAACGAGCCAAGTAGCTCATTCTAGGTTTAGTCCTCAAGGTTTGTGCTGTCAGACTACAATCACACACAGGCACCAAAGAATCTCAACTACAACATGTTATTACGCGCAACCAACAGTTAATTCACCTCCGCACAATTCCTTAACACGCAGCCGTTTGACAAAGTATGGTTCAATGACTTTACAATTTTCTTAGCATTATTAGTACCTGAGCCCCAAAAAAATTTTTTATTCACGCCATGTTGACACCACAGGATGGTGCATTTCTAACGGAATTGCAAATATATCTCATACAAACGAGGAATTTGATGTATCATAAATACACATAGGTTTTTCAATCTCCCTCGAATATCAGTTAGTCTTCGTACTTTAGAATACTGAAATTGCGAATCCGATAATGGTTGAGAGTATTTTTGAACATGTTCGCCGAACTAGTTGATATTTTCTGTTAGCTGATTCTAGATTAACAATTTTTACTGGAAGAAATTTACGGCCTGAGCTGTTTTGAAATTTTTTCTTTGTAATTTTCAGCAGTTATTTCAGATTTTGACATATATTCAGAATCGGAAAAACCCTTCTAGGCTAATGTCATTAGAGTCATTAAGGTATTTATATTGACCTCGTAATCTTTTTCATTCAAAGGAGTAGAATTTAGACATTTGAAGACGTCGCGAGTAGCTACGCTAACGGAGTTCTGGAATAATTTTCTCTTCATTTTCTTTTACCGTATGATACGGAACCTTAGTTGTGCTGCGAATTCTAGACGAAGTCATATAAGTGCTTTATAGAAAGGTAGTACAATGTCCTTCAGCTCGTTGTCTAAGTAGTTGACCTGTAAATTCAAGTATACTCATGGGTTTTCTAGAGGTTTTTTTCAGCACAAAGTTATCTCCAGATAGCAGTCTCTATACGTGATGTCGGCGTTTGCCTGACTACGCATCATGCCTTAACAAGCATTCAAATTTTAATGCTGCTAGAAATTAATATGTTTTTATGAGGATATCAATATAAGAGTTAATTTGTAGGAGAAAGGCTTTTCTCGCCTAATCTCTGCGTTAAAATTATTTTATTAGTTTTCATAACTCAAACAAATGAATGAGTTCGGCCATAGGCAGTTCATTCGAGGCACCCAGTGCGCCGTTTCACTCAGCTAATAACAGTACACCGAAAATTATTGTTACGGTTGGACGTGTGAAAGACCAAGCTCCCTAATTGCCTTTGCATCTGCAGGGCAGCCACCTAATCCCTTAGGCATTCATTACTGTTTTACCCTTAATTAAGTCCCAAACTTTACATTGTACGTTGAAAAAGCACTTAAAATACCCGTAATAGATTACCTCGTCACATGCGAACATTCAACCATCCATTAAAACCATCAAATAATGAGCCGACCTCAGCCTTGATCTCTAACATCAGCCATGACATTTCCATCTTTCTTCGAACCAAAAGATGAAAAGTCATATTTCGTTCTATTTTACTCGTTCGGTTTTAACTTTTTAATTTCAGTCGTTTGGTCTTTCAGGTCGAAAAGAGTATTTGGGACATATGGAGGGGAAATTTGGAGAGTGTCCCAACCCACAAATCAGAGGTCAAAGCTGGAGAGTGAATTAAGTGATAATTTCACCTCATAGCGGCGTAGATGTCTCTCAGGCAGAGTGGCCTAGTTCATAGTTCAGTTCATAGTTAGTAACTTGGCTGGAAAAGCCAGTTTGGCAACCCTGCGATGAACACTACGCCTGTAACTTCATGGGTAACTCTGCATATTTGCCCTCCAATTGCGAATTTGGTGCTGGCTTACTACTATGAGGTGCCAATATAAAAGCGTCATTTGTTTTATTGTACTTATATAATTATCATTACAAGAGGAACTGGATAATAGGTATCTGTGATGATAGCAGGGAATCTTTTATTTTGAAAATTAAAATGATTGGATGTCGTTAAGAAAATAAATGGTACATCAAAAAAAGACGATATATTTCTTTACATTTATAAGATTATTAAAAGATTATAAGTTAGTTTAAGCCTCCCTAACCGCTGCAAAAATAGAGCGTATCAAAGAGAGGAAGGAGGAAGGCACCATTTAGTATGGAGATAAGAAAATGAGGAATCTATGCTGAAGGGGCATAGAAACAGTAAGATGAGAAAAAAGTTCATGAAACAAGATAAAAGTTGAAGAACAAAGTCAGAGGTGCTGAAAAACAGGACAGTAGTGAACCGAAAAAAGGTGGTCCTTAATACAACAAAAAACATTTTATTTCAACAAAAAGAAGGCTTACCTGACTCTCAGCTCGGGCCCTCACATTTTTCCCCTGGGTTCTTTACATTTTCGACAAGAATAAAACATGAAATGACACAAGACACCAAATATCACACACTGTCACAAACCAGTGGTTTAGGCTCAAATAATTCAACGAACTCCTTATGCTCCTCGGCTGAAGTGATGAGGAACTTAAACAATCTCAACACGCTGACCGCGGTGGGTTAAACTGAAGTTCAATATTCAAATCAAATTAGAAGTCAATTGTAGTACGCAATTTTGAGAGAAAAATTAACTGGATAGAGCCCTTATTTAGCTTCGATTAAGTGGTTTTGAAAATTGAGTTAGTGGCTACTGGTCGGTCAGCAGCATTAAGAAAATTTCCTCCGTGTACCCTGGAGGTTCACGTCGCGTTCAACGTGTTGAACAGGAGAAGGTTATAACAAAATGACCCGCATTCAAAGGATTTTCAGGTATCAACTCGCCCAATTATTTGATCTATTTTCCACACCTTGATCCTTCAGTTCTCGCCCGTCATTATCGATACACTGGGTGAACCAAATTCTGCTACTTCTCATCACTCTCTCAGCATATAGATGAGCATGTTGGCCATTTTTCCCTAAATGTTTATTTTTAGATCTTCCCGAGTTTGTGGACGAACAGTATAGACACGAAATTTTAAATACCCAAACAAAAAGAAGTCAGATGGGACCACTCCAAATCGAAGCCACTTAAAATCGCCTCTCAGTGAGATGAGACGCCCTGGAAAACGATTTCGTAACACCTCCATCGATGCCCTTCTTTTTTCTATACAGAACCAGTTTCCTTGAAGGCTGTCATCCACAAAAGAATAGATTCTTGTCCGGGATAGGTCCCAAAGGCTTGAAACCGTCGAAAGGCCGTTAAAAAACTAGGTCTCTACGTCAAATGCACGCTGTTCGTTACTCCAACGCATGATGGCGATCGAACCAAAAAGTCACACAACTATGATTCCCTCACTTGAACGAGTCCACGCCTACCTCCTGCCTGGGGATCCTGCAAGTTTCAGAGCACTCACTTCAAAATAATAATAATAATAAATTTAGGGATGAGTTTCCACCAGGGTCACCAGCAATTTGCAACTATGGACCCCCCCAGCCTACACTAGGTAATCATGAATTGAGCTAGCTGAACCCCCCAAGTGGGGGTTCCAGCAGCCCTCCCTCTCTTTGGCCGAGCGTCTTACCCGTGCTGGAACCCCCTCATAAGATGAGAGTGGTAGCACAGAACGCCCGGCCGCTTACTTGGAATACTCTCTGTTGTTGTGGAGCTGGTCTTTCATGAACACACGTCGGTTATAGGGCTTCCAGGGAGCTTTTTCATAGTATACTGTTTGTGGTGAGCGTAACAGTTGATTACGGCAGATGGTTCAAGGCATAGATGCTTTCCACGGGATTGGTTGGACGATTTATATGAGATCATATGCGTTGATTTTCCGGAGATATTCTAGGAGTTCAGCAATAGGGGCTTCATACCCCAACACGTCCTTGATAGAAGGAGGTGGGCTGCTGTTATCCGCGAATAGGCTGATGTAACGACGTCTTGCGTGATGTAAGGCTGGGCAGTCTAAAATTACATGGTGCACGGTAAGGCGGGAACGTAGGCAGAGAGGACAGCCGGGTGGAGGCTCTTGTACTGCGCTGTTCATCAGGTATCCATGGGTAAGGTGTGTATGGCCACATCTGAGACGGTTAAGAATGACTTCATTTTTTCGGGATAGTTCGTTCTTTTTGTGGGGATACGGGTCAGGTTGGATGTTCAGTAAAAAATTTCCCTCTTGTTGCCAGTTTTCTTTCCACCGGGTATTGATTTTGCAAGCGATAATTGGGTACCAGTCTCGATAAAAGAGCATTACACTTTCCGCAGGGCGAAGTGCGGCACTTTTTGCAAGCTTGTCGACTGCCTCGTTGCCGTCTATACCCACATGACTCGGAATCCAGCACAATTTAACAGTTTTGCGGTATTTGAATATGTCATCAATTTGGTGTTTGAGGATTCGTACAAGAGGATGGGACGTGCGTGCGTTTCGCAGTGATGTCAGAGCGTTTAGAGAGTCTGAATAGATAACGAACTTATCCCCACTGTGGTCGCGAATGATTTTCAATGCCAGTTCAAGTGCGTGTAGTTCCGCAGTGAATATTGATGCAGCGCTGGGGAGAGATATTGTCCTTCTTGTTCCGCTACACTCCGCCGCAGCACCGACTCGATCGTCGTATTTAGAGCCGTCCGTAAATATCGGTATGTATCCTCGGTATTCCTCCCGTCGCAGCCTCTGGTATTCCTGGACGTATAAGGCTGGGTGGGTGAATTCTTTCTTGTAGAAGGTTTGGTCCTGGTTCACGTCTGCTGGGATAGTATTCCATGTGGGTACATCGACGTTTTGCAATCGGTACGAGAACGAGGGCTTTATCCGCAGTTGGTCAAGCTGAAGGTTTTCAATTAGTTCGTGGGTGCGAACAGCGAAAGACGGCGTGAGCTGCTTGTTTACAAAGAGTCTCCTGTTGGTAGGTGGTATAGCCAAATTGCGGGCTGGGTTGGACAAGTGGCTTCTTATTTTTAAGTAGTATTTCAGCGAAAGTTGCTCTCTTCGTAGCTGGAGGGGCATTTCGCCGGAGATGACTTGTAGACTGGGAATAGGTGTTGATTTGAATGCTCCCGTTGCAAATCGTAGGCAGTCGTTTACAATGGGGTCCAGAAGTTTGAGTGTTGATGTTGCAGCGGAGCTGTACACGATGCAGCCATAGTCCAGTTTAGATCGGACGAATACTCTGTACAGGTGGAGTAGAGTGTTCTGGTCTCCACCCCAGTCGTGGGAAGAGATTGATTTGATTATGTTGAAGTTCTTTTTGCAGCTTGATTTGATGTTGTTAATATGGGTTTTCCAGGTCAATTTTCGGTCCCACGTGAGCCCAAGAAACTTAACTTCGTCCACAAATTCGATGGTTTTGTTGCTGATTTTCAGGGTAGGTGGTACTTGAAGGCCTGGAAGGGAGGTAAAATGGACAGCCTTAGATTTATCCATCGAGAAGGAAAATCCATTGTTTTGCGTCCACAGTGCCACTCTGTTGATGCATTCTTGAAGTTTGGCTTCAATGATGCTGATGTCACTGTGTCGGTAGCCAAGTTGGAAATCGTCTACATATAGTGATGCATGGAAACGTGGGTCTTTAGGGATCTGTGAAGCTATTTCGTTGATTTTGATAATGAAGAGGGTAACGGAAAGAACTGAACCCTGTGGGACCCCTTCTTCCTGAGGGCATGGATTGGATAGGTGGTTATTTACTCGTACCCTGAAAGTACGGTCCCGTAAAAACTCTTGGATATATAGAGGCAGTCTTCCCCGGAGATGTAGATGATGGAGGTCTTGCATAATGCCGTAGTTCCAGGTGGTATCATATGCCTTTTTGAGGTCGAAGAAGACACTAACGAAGTGTTCATTGTGGACAAAGGAGTTTCTGATAATGGTTTCGAGACGGATTAGGTGGTCAACGGTGGACCTGTCCCGGCGACCCCCGCACTGGATATTGCTGAGGTGGCCGTGCATATCGCAATAGTCGATGAGTAGTAGTAGTAACATAGGTTTGCTAGCGCTTCAGTTATTCAAACTATATCGCACCGGAGGTCACATAATTTAATCAGTATCAGACTTTTGATTTACCACGTAAGATGAACATCAACATTATTTGAACATCAAAAATTATATGATCGTAATTATAATTACAACTCAAGAGTATAATTGTCTCCCCATTGATATTTCGTACATACAACAGTACATTCGAACACACTGGGCAGCCAGACCCCGTAGGGGTTTCAGCTGCCCACCCATTATGGCCGGACGCCTTACCCACGCTGAAACCCCCCGAGGTACCAACGTAGCGCGCCCGGCCATATTGCAGTTTCTTCATCTACAATCTTCCAATATGATATCACGCTTGGTTACAGTGCATTACTGCGTGGCTTCCTGTTAAATCTCAGAAAATAGCTTGCACCTCTCCAGGAACAGCTGCAACGCTGCTGCGTTAGAGCCAGAGTGCTCGTTTTCCCTGAGCATTCCTATCAACACATCCTCCGCGCAGCCACGAAGACTTGGGAAACACACATTGCGTATAGCAGAGTATCTTGGACATTCAGCAAGAAAATGCACGACAGTCAGGGGAACACGGCATCGTTCGCATTGCGGCTGCGGCTGTCGCTCCATGAGGTGGCCGTGCGTTATGCGAGTATGGCCGATGCGGAGGCGGCAGAGTATCACCTCCATTCGACGAGCACGGCAGTTAGATGATGACCACTCTCGGACAGTAGGCTTAATGTTTCTCAATTTATTGTCAGTTGTGGCCGTCCAGGTTTGCTGCCACAGATCCTTCACCGCCGCCTTGATGCGAGGATAAAAATCACGGGAAGGGACCATCAAATTTAGTGTTCTCTCACTTGACCCAGCTGCTTGCTTAGCTTCCCGGTCTGCCCTCTCATTGCCGGATATCCCCACATGCGCGGGCACCCAGCATACCTTGACACTCTTCTGTTCATTTACGAACTGTGCCAGTTTTATGACGATCTCCGCAATAATGGGGTGGGTGCTGTTGTACATTTGAGCAGCATCTATTACACTTTTCGAGTCCACGAAGATGGTGAAAGAGTGGTATGCGTGCTCCTCAATCAGCAATAGTCGATGAGTCTATTGTTGATGAGGCGTTCCAGAACCTTTCCGATGCAGCTCGTGAGCGCAATTGGCCTGTAGTTGTGAGGCGAATGTGGGGTCTCTCCAGGTTTTTGAAAAGGGATTATTACTGCTTCTCTCCAGGTAGGCGGGTAATACGAATGAAGCCATAATTTGTTGTAGAGAGACAGTAAGTTTTGTTTACCAATTTCTGGAAGGTGCTTAAGCATTTGGTATGAAATTCCATCTGCACCAGGTGATGTATTTTTCGTGGTCTCCAAGGCAGAATCCAGTTCGGCGAGGGAGAATGCGATGTTGTATGTTTCGTTGTTGTCCGATGAGAAGTCCAATTGGTTAGTTTCTGCACGTTGTTTTCTTCGTAAAAATTCCTGAGGGTAATTCGTCGCACTGCTAACTGAGCTAAATGTTTCTGCTAATTTGTTTGCTATTTCTGGAACGGTAGAGTAGCTTATATTATTTTCTTGTAATATTGACAACTGTCTTTGAGGTCTGCCTTTAATTTTTCTGATGTTTTCATAAATACGGGTCATTGGCGTGTTCTTCGTAAATGTGCTGGTGAATGCTGTCCATGCCTTCCGCTTCTCCTCTCGCAGAAGGTTTCTGTGGATGGCCCTGGCTCTTTTCCAGCGTAGGGCATTTTGTGCAGATTTTGTTTGCCTGAATTTTTGATAGAGGCGTTCGCGGTTGGTGCGTGTTTGTGTCAGCTGCGCGCTCCAGTAGGGCTTCGGAAAGAATTTTGTGAGTTCTATGGTTGGAATACAATCGTTTGCAACTGCTGTTAAAGTGTCGATAAAGGTGCTGAGAGCTTCAGAGCATGTATGCTCGTCAGAGATTTTAAGTTTTTCCCAGTTTTGGTGCGCCTCGTAAGACGACCAGTCTGCCTTTTTGTTGTTCCACATTGAGCGTTTCTGATCGTTACGTTGTGCATTAATTAGTCGTACTATGATGGGAATATGGTCACTGTCTTCCGGAGATCCACAAGTCTCCCATACCAAGTCCACACTCAGACGAGGAGATGCCAGGGTTAGGTCAATGGCGGACTCAGAGTTGTAAGAAACTCGTGTGTGTGCTCCTGTGTTGAGGAGAGTTAGGTTATGTTGGTCTATAAATTCTTCAATTATCCGGCCACGGGCATCTGTCGTTTCACAACCCCAAGTTGTACTATAGCTGTTGAAGTCCCCCATCAAAATGATTGGCGGAGGTAGTTGATTTATTAGTTCGTTCATTATTTCCTGGGTTATGGGGTGGCTTCTTGAGTTGTACAGCGACGCAAATGTTATCCGTCGAGTGATGTGGGCAGTGGCTGCGATGACCTGGATGGCAGAAGTTATGGTGACTTCTTGGAATGGAATTGACTCATGAATAAGCAGTCCGACTCCTCCATGAGGCGTGACGTTAAAGTGGCCATGTTTGGTTAGTAGATTGTAATGGGGTATGGAAAAATTTGAGTTGTGCCAGAGTTTAGTTTCTTGGAGAGCAACAACATATGGGTTATGCAAGTTAATTACTTCTAAAAGTTCGCTCTTTTTGGCTCGAACACCCTGGCAGTTCCACTGTAGGATGCAGATTCCGTTATTCATTTTGGTTTCCTTTGACTTCTTTTTGGTACTGGTTATAAATTCTTCTGGTTTCGCTTCTAACGGTCGGGTTGTTCTCACTTGTAATTTCGCTGTCGCTCATTGCCGAGTCGTAATCTGGTGTAATTTGTACTGGGGTAGAAAATATTTCTCCTGTGCTTGGATCAGCGTAGACTGCTTCCGCTACCTGCTTTTTTCCTGATGGTTTTTCGTTGCTTTCAGAGTTTTTTCTTTTCCTTTGCGTACCGTCTGAGAGCTGAGAGGGCCCTAGTGGAAGAGCTGGAGGAGCTGTCCCCACTTGTTTAATCGGTGTTGGAGGTTGTCGGCTGGGTGTTTGTGCAGCGGTAGATGTTACGGCAGAAGCGTAGTTCCTGTGATATTGGTGTTGTTCACTCTCCAGCTTTTGTCTTGCTTGCACTCTGTTCAGTTTGTATTTGTGCTGGATTGCAAGGATTTCCTGTTGGTACTTGAATTCAATGCATTTATAGGAGCCTGCGAAGTGGTCTTTGCCGCAGTTGTGGCATTCTATCTTGATGCTCGTGCATTCGCCGGAATCGTGGTTTACGTTGTTGCATCTCGCGCATATCGTTTCAGGCCTGGTGCATCGTTTCTGGGTGTGGTTATACTCCAGACATTTCTTGCAGAACATGGGGCGCGGCACGTATGGAAATACCTTGGTTAGTGATTGTTCTCCGGGTATGGTTATGTAGTTTGGGAGGTTTTGCCTGAATGTAAGTAAGATTGCTTGGGAGACAGGGTTTTTCGGTTTGATCCAGGTAGCTCTCACTGCATCACTCAGTCCGTAGTCTTCCATGAGTCCGTCCCGGAAGCACTCGAAATTGGAGAGGTCGTACTCATATAGATATATGAGGCCTTTCACTGAGTTGAAGTAAGGGTGTTCAGCTATGGAGACAGGGATGTTGTTTAAGGTTTTTACATTATGGATTAGGGTACTTTGCTCTTTGGTGGCAATTTCAATGATATATGAGTCTTTATCCTGTGATGTAATTCTCTTTGGCTTTTCACCCAACTCAAGTTGAAGGCTTCGCTCGAGCACCCAGGGTGAAATTTTGCGCTTTTCATTAGAGTCCAAAGTACATTTGAAGTGAGTGGCGTAGGGAGCGGCGTGTTTTTCATTTGACTCAGTTGGGCTGTTCAGCATCTGTCTAGCACGGCGCTTCCCGACCTTGTGGTTGTTCTGGATTGTAAGTACTTGTTCCTCTTCGATTTGCTTTGGGCAGGTTTTGTCTTTAACTTGGTGAGGGCCGTGACAGTGGATGCATTCGGCTTCAGAGGCAAGGCACTGACTGCTGCCGTGCCCCACTGCCCCGCACCTTCCACAGGTTGTGGCTCGGCTGCAAAGCTTTTTGGTATGTCCGTACATCTGGCAGTTGGCGCAGTGCATTGGTTTGTCGATATATGGGTATACTCGGGTGTCTTATCGTTCGCCGGGAATGTATATGAAATCGGGGGGAGACTCTGATTTGAATTTTAGAATTATCGCGCTTGTTTGTTCGTATCTTGTCTTGATGAAGGTGGCGTCTATTACTTCGCTGATGTTATAGTTTTCTTTGAGCCCAGTTTCGAATTCGCTGAAGTTCTCCATGTTGTATTCGTTGATATAAATGAGTCCCTTGGATTTATTGAGTTTTGGGTGGGCGAAGACTTCACATGGCACTCCGTTTATATTAGTGATGGTCAACAGTGCCTGGCCTTGCCTGTTGTCTCTGGCCTCGAGTGTGAAGCTCTCCCTTCCACTGGTGGTGATGGATTTGGGCGGAGATCCGGTGGCTGAGCGAATTACGTTTTTCACCAGGTAGGGGTCTATCTTACGTTTTGTTTCGGGTGTAAACTTCATGGTAAAGAAGCGTGTGAAGCTCCGCTGTGGTGGCTGTTCGGTAACATTGAGAGGGACAAATTTGTTCTTCTTCCTATGTCTCGCACTCTGGGTGACCTTCCCTTGTTCCTCCGGAGGTGACAAATGGGCTGATAGAGCTTGGGTTACTTCCTCGACGGTGTTTTCCAGGTTTTTAATTCTTTCCTCGATGCAGGTTGGGGGTATGTCAGAGTTACTGTCTTCGGTATTCAGTTTCGAGATGTCACGATCCGGTAACACCCTGCTCATCGATCTAACCAACTGGTTAAGGTTGCTCTCTATGTTGGTGATGCGGTCGGTGATATTTTTTTGGTGCTCTCCATTATGAGCTGTATGGTTCGTTGCCATCAGTGAAGATCCACACGTAGTTGTACAGACACTTGCTGGCTCGCCTGTCATTGCGGCGATTGGTGTCCTGATAGATTTTACTTCATTCGGCTGGGTCGTCACTTTTGTTGGCTCCTTCGCTCGCTGCTTCTGGTCCTTCCCGGTGCGTCCCCGGTTAGGCCGCGGGCCTCCACCGCCCCTCCTCATATCGCCTGGTCCTCGGGGCACAAGGCCACCGGGGCCAGGGGTGTATGTTTCCTTTTTACTCGCGATATGCGAGTTTTATTCAATGCTCAAAACACAGGTTCAAGATAAACATACAAAACTAAAGATAAAAGACCCAGATGTTAGTGGGCGCCCCCCACGTTGGCTCTACCCACGGACAACACTCGTATAAATAAGCTTATGATCACTATGTTGCCAATTTACATAAACGATATGTAATGAGTTGCAACTCCTAGTGGGTATATTAACGGTACCACCACGGGAAGGTGTGGGTGGGCTGGAATACTTGTTATGGACAAGTAATCCTTATCAAATATCCTTGTCTATAGACTGCTCCCTTTACGATACAAATGATGATAACACAGTTCGGCACCAGTAAAAACTTGGTAAAGGGAACAGTGAAAATTCCCAAAAAAGGAAGTTAACTTGCCGCACCCTATATTATTCAGCTTAGTTAGCGACGCCAAAGTATGGTCTTTTGCCTACTTCATTCTTCAGTTAGGAGAGAGGGTCGGTTCATCTCAAAGATCTTAGGGTTTCCAAATAATTTCTCCAACTCTTTTAAACTGGGTTTTATAGGCGCAAGCCAAATCACACATCCTCACTACCTAACCAGGCTGATATTTGTTGGATTGCTCAGGACTTTTTTTTTAACCATTCTATAAACTTCGTGATGCAAGAGCGAGTTCAACTCGCCACAAGGCGTGAAAATACAGAACGCAGCTTTGTTGGGATGTTGCAGCTGTAGCAAGTCGCGCATGCCCACCCTACGCTGGCAATAACTTCTGGTGAGCCAGCTCTCCGCCGCCGAGCCAGACTGTAAGTTTCCCTGTTGCTTTGTTTGGAAACGAATTAAATGGTAAAAACAAAATAACCTAAAATACAAAATACGCTAAAAAAAGTTTTAAAAAGCTATAAACAAAATAAGCTAAAAAATAAGCTAAAAAAGTAAGCTAATAAACAAAATAGGCTAAAAAATTAAATGAGCTAATAAACAAAATAAGCCAAAAAAACAAAATAAGCCAAAAAACAAAAAAAAAGTAAGGTAAACAAAGAAAGTAAGAAAAACAAAGAAAGCAAAAAAACAAAGAAAGCAAGGAAAATAAAGAAAACAAAAAACAAAGAAAGCAAGGAAAACAAAGAAAGCAAAAAAAAACAAAGAAAGCAAGGAAAACAAAGAAGCAAGAAAGAAATTAGGAGTGTTTGATGCGTCAGTCAAAACCCGGAGCGACATGGCCACCTTTCACCAAAACCACCACCAGAGTGGCCCATTGGTGACAAGGCTGGCCTGGGTTAGGCCGACCACGATATCCAGGTGACGAACTTGCTTCAGTAGTGTTTGTACATCGAATAAATCAAATCTGCCCACCACTAAGGCAGGGGGGGGGGGGGGTAGATCCGTTCTTTGGAATACAATGCTCTTGAAATACATCAGAGAAAAGGTGGCCACAGGTTTTAAAATCCAGCGACAAATTCTGCACCTAAACACAACCAGTTTCACACAATGACCGTGAACTGTTAAAATGTTTTTTTTTTTTTTTCCTATCCTATGAAAGACCCAACCTATGTTTCGTGTACTAATTGTTTCGTTCTTTTAACTTACTAATGCGTCGATTAATGGTAGAAAGGGTGACTTCAAGTTGCTAAGATTTTATATCAGTACTTTCCTCGTATACATTCAACTCAGAAAATAACATACATGGAGCCAACATACACTTTGCGTCAAATAACTCGAAAATGAAGAGCAATATGGATTCTCAGATAACAAATAATAGTGTTAAAATGTGGAACACCCCAAAATTTGTCAATAACTATTAGTGAATTGTCATTCCTTACATGAAACATAGGCAATGTCTATTATTATAGAAAAGCAACCGAGTACAAAGCATTTCAAAAACTCTGTTTTACCTAGTTAACCGAGTGAGACCCACAGTTCTGACCTGAGACGCGCAGGCAGGCGGCTCAGAGAAATACTCGAGCACAGGCCTGCTGAGCACAAGAGCGAGGGTGTCAGCATGCAGCGAGCGTACGAGCGAGCTCCGGACCACCTCCTCCGCGTACACGACGAGCGTCTCCCAGACCCTGTCTGCGGTGGCCACCCTCGGGTCCGCCTTGTCGCAGAGCACGGACAGCGTGCTGCTGCCGAGGTTGAAGTCCACCCATAACTGCTCGTAAGACGGCACGCCGGGCTTCTGCAGTTTCAAGCACCCGATGGTCACTGAAGTGGCGGCGAACGTGTGCACAAGACGGTCAGGACCAAGAAGGTTGTTGTACGCATTCAGAAATCGGCGGCAGTCCTATGGGGGAGGATGGACGCACAGGTGTAATGTGAAATAATAAAAAACGCTATAGTAACAACGGCAGCAACAACGAAATTTTCTTCTGTGACTCAGAACTATTGGTGAATTGTCGTTTGGATATTTCAATCGAATTCGACTGACTTAGTCAGGCTTAGGAACATTTACGAACCAGTACTCAGGAGGAATAACGGAGATTTCAGCATCAAATGAACAATTTACCACAATATTTTATTTGAAAAGTCCCTCATGCATTATTCAAGTGTAGAACGTTTCCATTTCAAATCAAATTAATATATAACTCGAACTAAATAAATAGCACTTGAAGCGCGTCTGAAAAAATATAGGTGCTAGTAACACAATGAAGTACAACACAGTTTTGTACGAAAATCTCTAAAAAAAAGGTTCATAGTAACTCAGCCACTGCCTTGTATTTACAACCCGACAACTGTAGCGGAAAAGATAAAAATGAAGAAGCATATTTATTATTGTTTTGCAAAAAGTAGAGGTAAAAGCAAAAATCTGTGACTCTCAACAAAGCATTTGAAGCCCGCCAACTGTAAAGGAAAATATAAGAATTAAAAACCATATATATGTGGTTATATATATTTTTTCTTGAAAAAAAAAGCCATGACTCCCAACAAACAGGATCGAAGTCAATGATGCGAGTGAGAAGAGCCTGGTGGGTGCAGGGCAGGCGGGGAAACCACTGCGAGACGTTGGCGCTGCGCTCGCTGGAAGTGCTGAGGCGAAACAACGTCTCCACCAGGCTTGTCTGGAAGTCGTAATCGCCAGCCCCTTCCAAACTACTGGGCAACTCGAAACTGAAACGCAAAAATCAAATTTGGTCAACTCGTGAACATCAAGTTCGTCTGCTGCAACCTATTCCCTTCATGCTTCAAATTTGTGCTTCAGTAACCAAATACTAATTTATATCTCGTTGCAGAGCAGAAATTCCCTCTAGCCGACTGCTTCTAGTACTTTAAATGAATAATTGATAAATTAGTTAGTTTAAGATTCTCTAGCCCCAACAGAGACTATGTAAAGAGAACAAAAAGAAAGGAACATTAAGTATGGATTGTAGGAAACGGGGATTAGATTATAAGATTATAAGTTAGTTTAAGCCTCCCTAACCGCTACAAAAAAGAGCGTATCGAAGAGAGGAAGGAGGAAGGCACCATTTAGTATGGAGATGAGAGAATGGGGAATCTATGCAGAAAAGTCATAGAAACAGTAAGATGAGAAAGAAGTTCATGAAACAAGATCAAAGTTGAAGAAGAAAGTAGAAGGTGATGAAAAAACAGGACAGCAGTGAACCGAAAAAAGATGGTCCATAACAAAACAAAAACCTATTCCATTTTAACAAAAAAGAAAGCCTACCTAACCTTCAGCTCGGGCCCTCACATTGTTCCCCTGGGAGTGCTAATTCCCATAGATACAATAATTGTATCCCCCTGAGGGGAAGGAAACGGGGAATCTAGCAACATGGTGTGTTCCCAATCAGGATATCCTGCGTATAGAAACCGTTCTTAAACATGAGAAAAAAAAATCGCAAAAGGAGATAGCAAAGAAGGCATGAAAACAACGAGGGCACGGAAGATGGAAGTCCCGGAGGCCTACCTATTTGTAGTTGAGGTAAACTACAGTATCTCCCCTTGAGTATCTCCCCTTGAGACGCCAGTTCCCATAGCATAAGGATAGACAAACCTAACTAACCTAAACCTATTACCTACCCTATACCTCTTGAGGAGTTCGAATAAAAAATCTGACACAGTGATTATTTCAAAATATGTTAGAGTTTATGAGAGTCTAAGCCTCCCTTACCTCAACAAAGAAATGGTGTCTTTCTTCTTTCTTTCTTTCTTTCTTTCTTTGAACGACACGATTATTAGTATCATAACCCGTTTTAGTATAAGGTCGTAAGCACAAGCAAAAACTAGTGATAAATCATTTGTAATAGGTCGTAAACATAAAAAAAAATTCAGAAAAGAAATTAGAAAAACATCTCAGACCGCGAGGCTGAATTAACTAACAGCGTACGATACTCATTCATGCAATTACTTAAACAAGTGCGAAAGTACGAGGAATATCTATGAAATTGCTGCTCTTGTGTCTCAGGATTATGGTACAGGATATTCCACAATAAATACGATTTTCTCATACCACACGCACTTGTTTTTATGTCAGATGGTTACACCAAAAATGACGAAACTTAGCTTTTTCATAATACATCACCAGGAGCGAACCAGTTTCAGCTTTACAGTACAATCCTTCCTACAAGGGCCAAGAACAATACCTTCCCCTTGACGTGAAGACCTTGAAAGAACAATACTACATGCGCATGAAAATGAAATTACATTGGATAAGTTAGTTTAAGCCTCCCAAACTGCAACAAAGGCGTTTCAAAGCGAGTAAGGAAGAAGGCGTCATTCAGTACGGACATTAGTAACGCAAAATCTATGCATGCACAAGGTGCACAGAAACAGGAAGTTGAGAAGGATAGTTAGAAAACAAGATAAAAATTTAAGAAGCTCAAGACTTTCACAGCCACTCAGTATTAGCTCGAGGTCAAAATTTTCTGTTAACAATTCCCGCAGGTCATCAAAACAGAACAAAACAGAAAGGCAAATTTTTTAGGCAAGTTAAAGGTGCCCTCTCAGAAACTGAACGTGAGTTTAACCTACATCAAAGCCTTTCCGGAAAATACGAAAATAAATAAAGAAATAAAAATGATCGACATAATGAACGAGTATTACAAAAAGCTTTAATTAAATGAATTTGCACAAAACCATTTTATGAGCAAATGGGGATTGATAGTAAGAAATGACAAAAACCTAATATTGTAGCAAAAATATAACCATTTTTGAGTTTCATTATCTTGAGACAAACATTCACTCCAATTTTTATTTGACCATCACGAATTCTTTTACCTGTGAAGTATACTCATGCTAGAAGAGTGCACGGAAAATGAGACGAAGCATTTGCCTTGAAATGTTTGAGTTCGAAACAAGAAAACAGTAAATACTAAAATCTTGCTACAACTAATGAAATTACGAAAGCTAATTAATCAAGCTTTGCTATTTAAACACTGTTCATCATTTTTGATGTCAACATTGAAATTAGGCAATAGGCACGTACATTTTTAAATTTTCTCACTAGGGATACGTTGTTTCCAACCGCAGCGCCAGAAGCACCGCATTGTGCTTGGCACACAATCCCATAAAAATCAAATTACTCTATCACAAATGGAATCACACGTTACGGTTCCACCCAGCGCTGCATTATTGAACCTCAGATGCAATCGAGCTTTACACAAGGCATTTATCAATATAAAGCGTGAACCAGCACGCAAACTGGCAACGTTGGTTTCTGAGCACTAGATGCCACCTTAATAGCTTAATTCTGAGGTGGTACATACTTACCGATGTCATGAGCCATTGTATTCAATGTGGCCTAAAGTTCATCATCATTTGCGTAGAATATTTGTGCATCTCTTCATCCTTATAATAAACACGAATTAATGATCCAGAAACGAAAACTCAATTCATGGGCCACCTAAAGGCAGGCTGTAGACTAAATTTATTCCCTTTCAGCTACGAATGCCAATACATCAAATTGTCGCCTGAACGGCACTCAGCAAATAAATCATGTAAATAAGCGAAGATCAGTATCACCTGCTCAATATTTTACTAAGAAATTATGCCCACATTTTGATGCACCGAATTAGCACTTCCATTTGAATAAGTACACGAAAAATTCAAAAGAATTTCCATTACGTATATGTGACCATACATCAAAGCAACACCTTTAATGGTATTTCTGATGCTTCTACAACTGTGAAATACTCCTACCCAGTCACGGGAACCACCCACTATCGTAGAACAAGTAAATAAATTTCTTTAAAAATTTGCGAATTGGGAAGAAAGATATTACAGCATGATCTGAGGAAAAATCCTATTTCTCTAATTAATTGAGCTAACACAATTCAGCATTGCTGTTCATGCAAACTAAAAGGATAATTTTATTCCAATCAAGCTCACAATTCTATTTCGTACATCAGTTTTTCAGACACGTTATAGCTAAAGACAGAGGACAATGACGATTTTCTCCGGTATCCATTCAAGTAGGGAGGGGAGTTGAAGCTTTCTCCTTCTCCAGCCTAACCGCGACTCCACTCACATGATGAATGAAAAGAACACAAAATAAGAAGCTCACAACTGAGCGATGTTGGCCTCGCGAAAGCTGCCCCTCTGGACTGCAGAGGAGCGCTCGAGCAAGGCATTGAGGGCTCTGCATCGCGTCTGTCGGAACAGGTTGGGAAGGGCAGGCGACAGCGCCGACCTGAGCAGCCGGGCACCCAGGCGGCTCAGCAGTACCTCCACCGCGCCTGGGAACGCCTGCACCACCGTCTGAAATGAACACAGCTCGTTGCTCCTCGATCTTTTCAGTGCTACACAGGTGCACGAGCAGCTAACACACCAACCATTGGGCTGCACCTACAGCCTTACTAATACGGTAACCATCATAATTTGAGAGAAGGATTCGATGTCTCAAGTGATTTGAAAAAAATGCACAAAAATTCTTCCTTGATTAGGAGTGAATTTCTCCTTCATGCAGTAAGAGTGCCTTAGCCACTACTTTAAAAATTCTCCGCGCTGAGCCGTCAGAAAATTGGTCCCCGCATATACAAAGATTCTTAGTCATCACAGTTAGGTTACGTAACATTAACACTATGAGGTCATAATGAGGGTACCACACGGTTTGTGTTACCAAGATATCACATCACCGAGGTAGTGAAAGTGCAGCATGTAACAAATTCAAGCTCGACCTCCATGGCGTAACTACACTTTCGCACACTTCATGGAATAGACGGTGATCACCAGTAAGTGCTATCAACAACGAATTTATTCATTCGATCAACAGTGCATCGTATAGAGTCCTAGATTATAAGTTAGTTTGAGCTTCATTGACGGTAAGAAAGGGTGTTCCAAAAGAGGAAGAAGAAAGGTAACATTTAGCACGGGTTAAATAAAGAGAACGTAAAGCCTACACACAAGGCGTGCACACAAGATCCCAAGCACACAGAAACAGCAAGTTAGGAAGCAAATTTATAAGCAAGATGAAAGTTGAAGAAGATAGCTAGACGTACAGAAAAAATAGGATAGAAGTGAACCTGAAAAAGATGGTTTGAAATGAAAGAAAAACCCATTATTTTTCAAGACAAGGCCTAACTAACCTTCAGTTGGAGACTTCATATCTTCGGCTTGGGAATGCTAATCCCTATAAATGCAGCAGTTGTATTCCCATGAGGGAACCTGCCTCGACAATATGCTCTTGTGCCTCAATCACGGATATTACAGAATGTTCAGTTGTCCTACTTGTCACGTACGTACCTACATGTTTGGTTTTGTACCAAAAAAAACAAGCATTCCACTCAAAGGATCACTTCAGTGAAAGTGACTTTTCAAATATTTGTGCGGTAACTTATCATAATATCTACGATTCTACAGGTAATATTCCTTGACATATTGACTACTTGATGAGTCACCGGCGATTAAAGTAGAAATTTTTAATATTCATACGACTTGACGCTGGCCACAAACTATGTTTATATTGATATTGAAAGACAGATGGTGGCCCTTTAAATTATTTTTTTGCCCGTTTGAAAGTTAAAATGTTGCAGCTAAGTTTAATTGAAGCAGAAACTTAAATTTGAATTCGACCCACCAAACTTTACGAGTGAAATGCCAGTAATTTTAACCTATGTTATCACTGCACTCAGTATAACAGAAAGAGTAACGAGAAACGACTCACCAAATGTTGCTGGTGAAGGTTCTCCCAGAAGGTATAAGTTGTCTGCATACATCGAGGGGACACAGAGGGATTTTGCGGCACATGTTGCACTTTATCAGCGAGATCTTGTAGAACGAGGTACGTCTGCAGCAGAGGACTCTGCGCCTTGTCACTTACGCTCTTCACACCATCCAGCAATACAGTGGCGAGTGTTATGCCAGCGTCAGCGTCACCTTCTTCAGCAGCCTGTGAATGCAAGTACTTCATTTGCAGCGCAGCTCTACAACTCCTTTCAAACAATGGCTACTTTTTAAAACATTAAATGAGAGAGCATAACTCTTAGGCTATTATAGAGAGTAGGTTGTGAGTTTTTTCATGACTGCCTAATGACCACAAAGAAGTTCTCAAAAGAGGAAAGAGGAAAGAGGAAGGAAGAATTTAATATGGATTTGAAGAAACAGGAAATCTCTGTACAACATGAGCCCCTACATACTGCGCAAATATTTGATTATGATATTAGTTAGGTAATACCTCTGACCACTTCAGAGGTGTTCAAAAGAGATGAAGGAAGAAGGCACTATTTAGTATGGAGTTTAGGGAACAAGAAATCTGTGCACAAGGTGTGTTCCTACATAAGCTCCCTGCGCATAGAAGTTGTAAGTTGAAAAATAAATCTGTGAAACAGGATAATAATTTAAGGGAAAAGTAAAAAAACTGAAAAAAGGTGAGACATCAACAACAAAAAATACGGTTAATAGAAAAAACTATTTCATTTAAACAAAAGGAAGGCCTTTCAAATCTTCAGCCTGGTGCTTAAAATCTTCCCCTAGGAGCACCAATTCCCATGGGAACAACAGCTGTTTACTGTACAGTGTTGAGTCAACTTGTGGGAAGATTTTGGCTGAGCAAGTCCTCACTACATTGAGTAAATGATCATCATCTTGCTGTCTTAGATTAACCAGTTAACAAAGCCTACGCTCACATATCATATGTAGTGCTGTGACAATATGCTCTAATCATAGTGTCACAGCACTAATAATCGCATACATACATAGATGCGTATGTTTGTGATTTACACACATATTAAAGCATTGTATTACATCACATGTATGTGATTTATTACAAATCACATACATGCGTATGTGGGTGATTATTAGGGCTGTGAAAATATGATAAGAGCATATTGTCACAGCCCTAGTCATATGCTTTACATTTTCATAGGTAAGAGACCACAAAATTATAATTCCAACACACCAAAATACTATCTTCACTGAAGAGTTTAAGAAACAAAATAAGTTATCTACAGAGAAAACTGACCATCTTACTGCATTTTTTGCAGTTCATCAATAGAAAATGAGTTTTCTTACGTTTTCTATGAATGGTTCCTGAAAAGAAATGAACCGCCAAAAAATATTGACTTCTAGATGCTCATCTCACAGTAACTCAAGAGAAACACCTATAATATCATGCAAAAACAAATGAGTCTGCTTGAGACTATAATGCAAGAGCCACTAACCCTCCTGGCAATTGAAAGAAGAATTTCTGCCAACTCCCTGGACCAGCCTTTCCTGCAAGTCTTCACTAATTTCTTGACATTCTTCTTGAGGGACATGCGTAGCAAGTCACCGAGAGGGGGACTATCACCGTTTTCTTCTGAGGCTACGCTGCTCTCAGCAACACAGATGTGAACCTCCTTGACTCCAGACATCATGGCAGACTCTCAAAAACTGCAAAAGGTTAATAGGAATCAATATATAAACACTTGATTACTTTAGCTTTAAGACTGATTGAAAGAACACAAGGAAAATACCATATGGAAGACATACTCATATGTTTCCATTAGAGATTAACACTCATTACTTGGTTGTTCAACACCTGGACTCCATTGTGAGCCACCAGTTCATGGAGGAAATTATCATAATGCAGCTGACCGACCAGCAGTCACTAACTCTATTCCAATAAATACTTAATCAAAGCTAAATGAAGGCATGATCAGGTTACGCTCATTATTTTCAAAATTGCTCACTACAATTGACTTCGAATTTGAGTTCAATATTGAACTTCATCCTAATCCATCACAGCTAATGTGTTAAGGCCATTGAACGTTTCTATTTCCTCAAAATTTTCAAAAAATAAATAAAAAATACTTCCAGAGTGAAATAGGCTCTGAGGTATTAACAGCATGTTTATAACAATCTAATAAACATTCATAGCCCATTAAAAATTTCATAGCCCAAACATAAAATGGATCTTGCATTCATTTAGCTTTGTTTAAATATTTATGAAAATTAAGTTTGCAACTACTGGCCGGTCAGCAGCATAATGAAAATAACCTCCGTGTACCATCGGTGGTGCACGTCGCAGTCAAAGCGTTAACTTTATAGTACTCACCTTGATCTTTACAATGCTGAAAAGATCTCCTTCATAAGTGAAAACTGTAGGAGAAATAAAGCCGCACAGCCAAAAAAATAATTTTGAGGAAACAGCGCTCAACTTTTTCAAGTATATCTCCAACAGTTTTTTACTTATAACAAAGATATTTTTTGCATTGTAAAGATCAAGGTTACTACTATAAACCTGCATAGTTGTTTTTTGATAAGTTAAATAGAAATTTTTTTATTGCCATTCAGAGTAATAACTAAAATGTAACATATTTAGTGATAAAAAATCAAAAACTTCTTAAATTTTTTTGAAGCGATATAAAAAAACT
Source organism: Morinoia aosen (assembly GCA_030386875.1). Lineage (NCBI taxonomy): Eukaryota > Metazoa > Arthropoda > Malacostraca > Amphipoda > Talitridae > Morinoia > Morinoia aosen. Next base: position 67,362,943 of record CM059562.1, read on the forward strand.
GGATCTTAACTTTGTAGACCAGTTCATTGTGAATTGTACAAAAAACTAATCATCTCTATGTAGAATATTGACTGAGAAATAAGATTTTTCAGAAATTTCCCTTTGAGGGGGGAGGGGTTGTGGGTAAATTTCAAAAAATTTGGGGCTCTGAACATCCATTTGAACGTTCTGAACATGTGAATACCTCCAAGCTTATTTTGCTCTTGAAGTATCTTTTACTAATTTTTGAAATTTATAAGAAAAACCGTTTGATGGCCTTAAGTATTTCAACAATATGAACAGACCATATGATATAAATGAGTACTATTTCAAAAGACAGTTCCATGCTTAAAAAATGTAAGCAAGAGAACAAGTGGAAATAAAGATCTCCCCAGAATAAATGCAATACAATAGAAATTGATTAAAATTTCATAACCATAAAGCAGTTAAAATGGTACTTAAAACTCAACAGTCATTCAAGATTTTAATAATGGCAGCAGCCAGCAAATACCAGCAAGGCCTGCAATCCCCATGGATTACCACCAACAATATTGCTCACCTTTACTGATCAAATTAAAACTTGCATTTACAGCAATATAAACTGATGACTGTTTAGATAAAAATTTGAATGGAACAAATAATTTTGACCATTTAGATAAATGTATTTGATTAAGTAAGTAAAGATTTTTTGCTAACATTGGTGAAAGCTTATTTGAACTATGGTCAACTATTGTTTTAGCCCCTCACTGAAGTTCCTCAGTTAGAGTTGCAGAGTAGGAGGAGAAACAAATCTACGATGCTCACATTTCAAGAACAATCAACACTATGTTTTGAACTAATACAAATAAATTTAATGTTCATTCTAACTTATGTTACAATTTTAAACATTTCTTTCAGAATCCAAATGAGACTATACAATAGAATGCAGTTCATCAGAATGAAACTCATTAACTTTGAAATTTTAAAATGGACACATATAGCATGCAAAAGTATTGCAATAGACAATATTTTTTTTTGCAGTAGCCCCTGATACCAAAATGGCCACATTGTTGAACAGCATTTAAATTTCTTGTTATGTTTAAGTTCATCCACAAAAATAACAAGCTTTTGCAGTTCTTAGTGGTATAAATTTGGCTAGTGCCATGCCAAAAATGAAAGGTTTACAAACAGTAAATTCAAACATAATATTTAACATTTCTGATTATTAGATAATATCCTAGTTTAATGCATAAAAATTATTTTTTAAAGTGGATCCTTTATTTGAAATGGGTTGAACCTTTGCAGGCATAGAACTACCAACTCAGGGAGCATGACAAGTTTAGCCCCACAACCAAGATGTCACAGGCAAACATCTGTGAGTTAAAAATTGAGCAATTTATTGTCTAGCAGCGCAATAAACCAGAAATGTAGAACTACTTCAAAAAAATATCATAAAAGAAAATATCCAACAAGTGCTTGATTAATGATATTTTCCATCACTCATACTGAGTTCAAGTGCAATTAATGCAATCATAAGCTGAAGAATGTACAAATAAAATAAAAATAATCAAATACATTCAATGAGTAAGTTATCAAAAAGAAGTACAAGCAGATAACTACCTAGTGAACAATGGTAATGAAAAAATTTAAACCAATTAACCTGCAAACAAAACTTGAACATGGAATAAATTATTTACAATATTCAGATAGCCTCTGATAATTTTTTTCACTTTAATAAATAATGCTTGAGATTTATAAAATGATATTGATTACAGATTTATGTGAAGTAAATTTGCTATTTAAATAAAAAAATCATCTACCTAGATCTTAATAGAAGTTCTAACAGTCAGAGTAGTAACACAAATTAGAATGAATAAATTATTAACTAGTACACTAAGCTCTTTACTTTGTGAAGTGATGTTTAACAATGAATATGGCAAAATAGTATATCTTATTATGGCATTTGAAAATTGTCTTGTAATTCGACCTACAAAATACAAAATGGACCAACCAGTTTCAGAATAACAGAATAAGCCTATGTTCTTGAACACTACAGTGTTCTTGCAGCACAGCTTTTGACAAAAGTTCTTCAAATTTGACATTGAAAAATTAGCTGTAATGCTTTAACAACATACTTTGTCCAAAAATCTAGCCTCAGCAAAACCCAGTTGAGTTAATTAATAAATAATCAAAATTAAAAAGAGTAGGTAGTAATGATGTTCTACCACAGCCTTCTACAATTCTGAGTAATAACTCAGCAACAATAAGGAATTTTGAAGAACAAAATTATAATTCACTCCCATCACTTCAAAGCCAAATAAAAAAACTGATCCCTTACTATTATTATACAACCAGTTACTGAGTTATATTGATTCAAATTCAAGAGATATAGATTGATCACAAATATTAGATGAACAGTAAATACTGTCAGAGACACTCATCGTCACACATGCCACATTATCTAACAAATCTACATTATAAATTATGCAACTCCACAGCTAATGAACATAACAATGAACAACCTTTCATCTCAACATAGGCATTGGAAAATTTTAATACATGCCTGTATTGACACAAAATATCAATACATTAATTAGAATATGGAAGATTGAAAAAATGTGCATCATCAATTGCTATAAATTTAAATTTTAAAAATAAAAATGTGGCTAAACATTTAGCTTCACAGCCAAGTGTAGCAAAATTTGGCATAGTTTAATATGTTAGGGTCAATTTATTATCCTCAAGAAAAAAATCAAACAGTAATTGGTAACATCCATGAATAAATGACAACGCAAAATCCTCATTTTACATAATGGTTCTTCTCTAGGATTTAAAGTAATTATTAGCCATTTTTCTTTAATTCCATACTTCTTAGTGATCAATGGTAAATGTGTAGCATTGGTCAGTAATCAATTTTCCAGTTTTATGTGTCTAATTGTAGTTAATTAGATCAAAATAAACAAGTTTTCTTCTGTGCACTTTCCGTCGGATATGAATACTTTAAGAGTTATAGCGGTAAATAAGTTACCGCAACTCCAGTGTTAGAAGCGGAAAAAAATTCAACGATCGCGTGGTAGGGCATCACTGCAAGGAAGTCTTGCTTCCAGCCCGATCTTCATCAAAGACGAAACCAAACCTACCGCTATACCTCGTTAAATGCTCACTTGACAAAAAAAGTGTATAGAAGAAAAGTTGTTTATTTTGATCTTATTAACTACCATGATACAAGCAACAAAAATTTGAAAATTGATGAGTTGCTGATTATTCCAGCGCATTATCAAAGATGAAACTAAACCTATCGCTATAACTAGTTAAATACTTATTTCTGACGGAAAGTGCATAGAAGAAAAATTGTATTTAGATCCAATTACCTATTTCTAGGCACCAAAAAGTGGAAAATCGATTACTGACCAACGCTATACATTTAACGCCAACTCTCAATTCCCTACAGGCTACAGCATCGGTGGGAAACCTAGCATTACCCACCATAGCATCTTCCTTTTACTCATTAATGACATTCTTAACTCAGCAGTCAGCAGTATTGTCACTTTTCTTGAAACATGATATACAATACGGTCAATATTGAGTTTAATGTTGTCAACGAATTTCATAATTTTGTAGGTGTAGATAGGTAATATAGTCAATTTTAAGACGTTTTACATGAATGACATTCTGCCCCGTGATGCGTTATTTTTTAATTGTTCAACTTTGAAGCTGGCTTGTGTTTGCCATGGAAGCGCGCGTGGCTAGCGTATTTTAATCAATAACGGAAGCTAACCCCCTATTACAAACGTAAAGAGATTGGGTCGTGAGGGATAGCCATAGTTCTTTTAGTGAAAAGTATAAATAAAGCTTCTAACCCACCTGTTAGGGTGACGATCGCAATCTTGTTTACATCGGCACCAAGATGGCGGCGCCCATGGCGGCAGCCATCTTCCAGTCGATGTAAACAAACGTCACTAGAAACCTTTATTTATAATTTTCACTAAAAGAACTGTGGCTACACCTCACGACCCAATCTCTTTACGTTTGTAATAGAGGTTAGCTTCCGTTTTTATTGCAAAAACAATGACTGTTTTAGTGCAAACAAGGCCATTCAGGAGCGCCGTTTGTATAACTTCAAACTTAAATAACTCAAAAACTAAGCATTTCCGGGCACATTGTCATTCTTGTGAAACGTCTTAAAATTGACTATATTACCTGTCTATACCTACGAAATTATGAAATTCCTTGACAACATCAAACTCAATATTGACCCTGATTTAACCTAGAGCCTTCACACACTTATGAATTGATATTCTTTTAGATTTTCATGCATTAGCACTTGAAACTGCCATCACTGTATATCTAAATCTTTAGATACCTAGGTGGCACTGTGGCACCATCAACATGCACAACAAATTTTATGAATCTTTTTTACTTGACCTTGATATATATATAATTTTTTAATATTTATGCTATCTTAGAATTTGCTGAAATAAAACTAAGAAAATATATGCACTGACAAATGAGGAGGTGTGAGCACTGAGCTGGCACATCAAAATTAGCATACAATGACTACTTTGAGCATGGAGCTTTATCACTCAGATCATCATTCAAATGGTATTAAAACAACATAAAATTTGTTAATTTACCTGAGGTAGGCTATTCGATGATAATATGACCAATTAACTTTTACACCTTGTTCAATATAGGATGTCTACACAGCTCAAGAAGCAGCGTGTCAATTTCTACCACCTGAGAACACAAAATAAATACGGATCCAATTTTTAAATTTCTGTCTCTAGTCTTTTTACATTCACCCACTTATTTTTTCCAGAATACGTCACTCGTTTTCAAAACACGGCACACCTACTGGCGAATAACATTTTGACAATGCTATAATGATAGCCACGGTCCGCTAAAAGTTTCACGCATATTTTATGAGTTAACCTTTGACAAGGAACTATAGAATGTTTCTTTTGGATTGGAATGTTTGATATTTAATTAGCATTCACTTTTCAATCTTTTTTATTATTTTTAACCGATATAAAATACGTATATTACTAATGTTATCACCACTTTCAGACCAAAATGTCACATAAATGCGTATTTTAAATATGTGGCGTGCGTTGATGCTGAAAAGTAGCGGTAATACTTTTCCATTCATTATGTCGCTCGTTTGAGTTGAACATTAAAATTAATGTGATTTGTATCGAATAAAAATTAATTATTGTCATCATATTGCAATCCTAATCAAAAAATATTTAATCAAAACCATTTTAAGATTGGACGCAAAAAAATCAGGATATTAGATCCATTTTTTAATAACTTGTACATGGGGTACACACAAAATATCTATTGTTTTTTAAACCTATTAGAGTTAACAAGTAAAATATGTGTACCACATAACGCTCGATCAACTTTAATACAATTAAAGGTAAAGTGGCTCAACATAGGCTAATAGGTCGGAATTTTCCAAATCTGCTAACTTTTTACCACAGTCGGAATATCAACTTGCAAACCCCTGTCTGAGGAATATTTAGCCCAATTTGGTACAATTTATGAAAAAAAGGTTTAACTAAGTAGTGGGCTTTCCTATTATTTGTCATGCTTTAGTACAGGAGCAAAATAATATTTTCGTGCTGCGTCTTAAATGATGCTGTTCTTCAATATTTTCAACTAATATTGACTTTTGCTCAAATTTCGCTACCACCCCGCCAAGACAGAAATGAAAATTCTGCATAATATCATAAGCTAGGAAAAGTGTTAGTTTTAAACTTAGATCAAATTTGTTTTTTTTAGATGCATTACATCATAAACTAGAGCCTTGTTAAATTGACCTGTTTTTAGGGAGAAAGAGAGCGTTCAAATGACCGTTCGCGCGACTGGTCAAAAATTGGCACTTCGGTCTGTTCTTCTGAGTGATTTCAGATCTCTCCAGAGCTATTAGGCAAAGCTGGGCATTATCGCGATAAATTATCGCGATATTTTATCGCGATAACGATTTCGGGTTATCGGTTATCCGATAATTTTTTCCCGAGTTATCGATTTATCGCCATCGCCGATACTTTTGGTTCCAAACTATCGATAATAATCGATAATTTCAGTTTTTCCCTCTGGGATTCGACATGACGGGGCGGGACGAGTTCGGGGCAGGAACTATACGTGTAGGATGTACGTGTTATGGTGTAATACTATTTGTCTATTTCAATTATCATGTTATGGCACCTTTCGCCAACGCACTGGACCAGATCCAAGGGGAGAAGCAATGCTGCTTGGGCTGCCTAATCCCCACCCTCATTGTGATCAAGAAGAAGCTGTTCAACTTGATGACCAGCAGCAACCTCCGGTTCTGCGAGCCCCTAGTCAACAGCCTTCTCGCTGCCATGGAGAGGAAGTTCGCCGCCCCCTTTGAGGACGAGGAGTGTCTTCTGGCCACTGCCTTCCACCCCAAGTTTCGCCTCAAGTGGATGGGGGCTTTTGAGGAAAGAATGGTCAGGAGGTCGGAGGTCAAGTCCCTGATGGAGAGGAAGGTGGAGGAGTTCTTGCGGCGTGCTGACCTAAAGACCGCCAGCAGCAGCAGCGATTACATGGAGACGGAAGACTACTACGCCAGCATTTGTGATGAGGAGGATGACACTGGGGGTCATCACAGGTCTACTAAGTCCAAGGCCGCTCATATTTTGCATGTGTGGCTGCAGGCCAAAGGGACTGACAGTCTAGCAGACCCTGCCTTCAACAGCGAGAAGGTCCTCATCGACCTCTTTTTGAGGTACAACAGGGCGATGCCGAGCAGCGCTGCGGTGGAGCGTTTGTTCTCCCTTGGGAAGGACAGCATCAGGGCCAAGAGGAGCTGCCTCTCTGATGAAAACTTCAACATTCTTACGTTTAAGAAGGGGAACATGCTGCAGAACCGCGTCAAAATTTAGTTATTTTACTTTAAATCGCAGTTTTTATTAGTAGACAGGATAAACATTTATTAATTTTTTCTTAAAGTTTTCAAAGATTTCTATTTTTTTCTAAGATTTTTCTGTTTTCTAAGAAAAAGATAAAAAAACATTTCTATTTGTTTTTGTATTTAAAATACCAATATCGTTAACGCTAGTATCGGAATTTTGGATTTATCGATTAATCGGTTATCGATTATCGGCGTTAAATTTTTCGCCAATTATAGATTATCGGTTATCGCCGATAAGGTTTTCGTTATCAATTTATCGGTTATATATCGATAACGTTTTTTCGTTATCGTGCCCACCACTGCTATTAGGACATGATACTCTCTTTGATGCCTCGATTATAGTTGTCTAAGACGGAAGAGGATGGCAGAGGTTCTTTCATTGGTTGCTTCGAGTGAGTCGGGAGCTTCCGTCTTTCCCGTCAAGATGCCCTGCCACTCCTTGTCCTCACCCTCATTGCCAAAAAAAAGGCAGGTATGACGTTGAACCTTTGCAGCGTTAAAGATACGGGAGAAGCATTACTGATCACCATGCCCCTCGATCGTTGCAATAATGAAACTGGAATAGGCAATGACTGTCCCATCAGCCCCTCAGCCTCAGGTACGAGAGAGTATTTGTTTACTTCGTTATGATAAAAAAACAGCTTATGCCTAAAATATTAAAATAAATGATGACTACAAACGGGATATATTCTCTATGAGCTTTAATTTTTGGACAGGTGAGACATTTTACCCCTCAATGAGCAATATAATTAAAGACGCACTAACCGAATTACATTCAATGTTCCTCTAGCCAGTTAAACATTCTCAAAACCCGCGTTGTACGACGTACAACATTCGTCATAGTGAGATTCGTTTTCATGCACTTAAGGTTTCAATTGAGAAGAGAGCGCTGGGGTAACACTAGGATCCAAGTTGAGTCACGTTAGATGTTAACTGAGTCGATCTGAATGAACAACAAGCTCAATTATCAGAGATCTAGAATTTGAAATGGACAGGATAAGATGAGACACTTTAACTATTTCCTGCCAGCGAAAATACCGTGGTAATGTTTGCGGGAATTAATCAAGGCATATCAAGGCAATACCTCAGTAAGATGGATGGCTTTTTGTGCAGGATGGTAAAATTATTATGCGCGATCAAACTCCTTACTTCCGTGTTTCTAAATCTTCACAGAAATAACACGTTTTTTCAAGAATCGGAATAACAAACACATTTAAAATATTTAACAATGTTATCGATGGGATGACAACCACAATAAGGTCATTCATCAGAGTTGAGACCGAAAATTTGCAAATAAAATGAATTTACGAAGAGAACGGTCTCATTTTTATAAGGAAGTTACACTGCTTTTGAAGCTGTAACAAATATATGAAAGTCAAGCCTATGCCTCCTGCATCTCGTGTAGGAAGCGGTGATTAAGTTCAGTTGGACGTCTCAATGGTCACATTACGGCGCTTTTCTCATTTTCTGCGAAGAACACCACGTGCATATGGGTGTTGGCAGCGCTTTCAGCATCAAATTATTTATTTTCCATCCAATTGCTCATTATCATATCAGAATGTGTATTAATGAGAGGTTCATTTAAAGTGATCCTCAACTACCTCATCATCAATATAATATATTAATAATGAATAATAAGCCTTCACAACGAGAGCTTCTAATTATGTACATATTATATACAAAGCGAGACGCTCGCTGAGTTTAGAAGCTACGTGCTACAGCCACAATCGGATACATTTAAACTACACAGATCTTTTGTCATTTCCAGGATTTCTAATGTTTAAATTTCAGTTCGTTAGTGATTTACTGTGAATATTTAAGATACTAATGATGAAATACCCAAATTCTTTTCGATACTCGAATACATTTCGAGAGAAAATAATTCGCTATAATTTCAAAAGTGATAAGAAAAGCAATTTCAGGAAATATGAGAATGGATCCATTTTTTGCTTAAATGGTTTCTAATGTTATGTTCGAAGAAAAAGACATCAATATTTTACTGAAACACTTTTTACTACACGTAAAGGGTGAATTTGTTTTTCTGACAGTAATACGTGCTATTTTTATATAGACTGTATACTGTTAGGTAATATGGGTTGACCAAATTTGCCCGAGTGATAAAAACTGTTCGACGCAATAACGTCTAACGCTAAGACGCAAAAAAACTTGAATTCAAGTGCATTTGTAAACCAAGAAGGTTACGTTCGATGTATGGAAATTAAATATGAAAATGTAAGCTTTAAAACTACTCTTGAATTTTCCTTATAAAATGTTTCCCCTTTCGACTCGTGATGGCGCAATCGGGTATCTTCAAGTAGGTCGAAAGTGCAGAAGCTCTAGAAAATTTTTAGCCACGTTTTCTACAATATAAGCAGGTAAGCTTCTACGCATGATCTTTGTCATGATGTTTCGGTTATCAGCAATTTTTTCCTCAGTAAATACAAAGACTTTTTACGTCCTGTTATTTATTACGTTCAGGTCTGGTAGCTGCGTGGTTAAGCATCAAATCCTATGAAACGATTGGTTTTGTTGAACTCAAGATCTGCGTTTATTTGCGTAAAAAATTGTTCCTCTTCTTAGTGTTGTTTAGAAATGCCAGCATATTCACCCATTTAATCTCTTAAGCATATATTAACTGGCTTCATTCGTAACGATTTTTACTAATTCAGCTGTAATTTTTGCCGCCATTATGGAGGCAAACGATTTCGTCCTCTGCTCGTCACTCAGTCGCTCCTTGCTCATGAGCTAAGCCACAAATTTAATACAATTTGCAATGACTGTGGCGATACAGTCAGCAACGTTATTTTTCTTATCGAAGTAGCTACGCAACGTGCTTTTTATTTTTATTTGTACCAATATTCTCCCGTTTGAGCTTCTTGCACTAAAATGTGAGCACCTAGCATCTTGCAACTTTGCAGGGATGTTGTGTTCTCAAATGACGGTGACTTTGAATGACTTTCCACAGCCTCTTAGATATCGTTCACTGTGATTAATACACCCAAGATTCATTCATGACTTCTTTAGAGCAACGTGAGTTCATATTTAGTGTAGAGGGAATGTGGACCCTAACTTCTATCGCGGTCACGCGCTAATTTTGTGCCGCAGACGTCGTTACGAGACGTGTTATCAGTGGCGGAAGTGTTCAGAGTCCGCGGTTATCTCCACCGAAATACCCAAGGCAGGAAGAGTTCCGTGAATGCGACTTATCTTGAATATTTCATCTAGACTGCTCGGTTTATTGGGCTTCCCGCATCTCAGGAGCCAACTGCACTGCGTACCTACAGCAGCCCGCAATAGTTTCTCATTTTTCTTCTCGTATTATTTATTTCTTACCGTTCTCTTTCTTCCCGTATTCTTTCTTTCTTTCAGATCCTTCTTTTCTCTTTATTTCTTCCCGTATTCAAGGGACAAACTGCACTATGTGCTTACAGCAGCCCCCGAAATAGTTTTTTTTTTCTTTAAATAATTTCCATGAGCAGCAGCTAGTTAACGCCGGTCTTCGCGTCACGGACGGTGAAGTGAGTGTTTATGGGTATTAGCACTCCCAGGAGCAAGACGTGAGGTCCCAAATTGATAGTTAGGCAGACATTCTTGCGTCAAAATTGAATTTTTTTATCTTGTGTAGGATTCTCTGTTTTTGGCTCACTATTACTCTGTTTTTGAGCACCCAATCCTCTCTTCTTCAACTTTTATATGGTTTCTTGAATTTCCTTCGTAACTTACTGTTTCTACGTGCTGAGAACCTTGTGTGGGAACACACCTTTTGCATAGAGCCTAAAATCTTTATTGAATAGTGCTTTTATCTTCCTACTCTTTGGAACACCTTTGTTGTGGAAATGGAAACCAAACTAACATGTAATATGTGGTGAACTGAGACGTTGTGGTTTTCACTGTGATGAAGAAGGCATGCCCTGTTCTAGGTTTGATTTATTTTAGGGCAGACACTCATTCTTTAGGTATTTTGTAGAAACTGAAATTGTATCGTTGCTGTGTATCTGTTCAAGTCATTGTTCAAGTCATTGTCTCAGTTCAGTGACGTCTAAGTCAAAGCAATATAATGCCCTATATTGGAATTAAGGATAGGCCTTGAAAGAGTTGAACAGTGAAGATGAGTTGTGTAAATTTGTTTTTCGCCTGTTAGGCAACGCCGCTGTACATGTTGTTCGAATATTGTTGTACTTAAACACTACTGAGCGTATTTATTACAGTATACTGTAGAATTCCTGTTGTTCAAAGTGCCTGTCTGAGATTTTTCAAGTTCTGCACCATGCACGGTGCCCTATAACCTGCAAAAAAGTTTGTATTTAGAGGCACAAGCCATTTGAACTAATTTCATCGTTTTAATAGCGTTTTATGCGGAATCTTTTGTTTAGACGCTACTATATTCATTGACTGCGGGAAGAAAATTTCAAGCGATGTTGTGTACGAAATGCAGTCTAAGTAACCATGACTTGGGGTTCTTGAAGGCCCTCAGTGTTAGAGGGCACAAATCAGCCTTGTTCTTCCCCTAATCGCCGTACCAATTTTATGAACGTAAGACACGGGTAATAAGGGGACTAAAGATGAAACAATTTATGTCGTCACAGTGAGACAGATAGCAGCGTAAGTCTACTCGCAAGAACTCCGGTAGCCAGCTGTATCTCTACAAGGGCGTAAAAGCTGAACAATCCGACTCCAAGACTGTCGAACGGTTCTTCGTTTAGCTGCTCTATCTAATCTGGCTGCGTTTGCTTCCCTGATTACCGGGGATACGCATTTCCTCTCCTTGCGGCGGCAGTACAAAGTTCACCGCCGTGTTTTCAGAACAATCACGTGGCCAGGTCTGTGCTACGCCTCACACGTATGAGATAGATATTAAGTACTATCAGATGGATTTTCAGACGTAAGTTTGGCCGACGTAAGTTTGACATCACCTCCGTGTTCTCAGAACTATCACGCGGCTTGTTCTGGACCACGCTATACCTGTCTTAAATAGTTATTTACTGTTCGCATTATCAGACGACAAATTATCGACGCAAGTTTGATGGTCACTACTCTTAAGTGTCTGAAGCCTAGACGAAAACGATTTTCTGCAAATTTGGAAGCAAAAATGAATATTCTCATTTAGCAATTCATAGTACATCTACTTATCACCTGTTTGTTCTAACTTCAGTTATAAATTCTTATTAGTTATACAATGTTTTCTTTTCCTACTTTTCAAATTTTGAATTTTTTCTGCTTCATTAGGTGCTAAAGTATATATAGTGTGAATAACTTGAACAATAATTCTCATCCAATGTTTTATTCGTCGTGTGTTTCTAATTGAATTTATTATTATTTAATCGAGATATATTTCTGTGAACTTAAATTATAAGTTATTTCTACGGATAGTGAAAAGCATATTTTAATGAAATGTAACCTGGCAAAGGTTTTAAGCAATGTATATTTTTTCTTTCAGAATACGAAGTCTATGAATTCTTTCTGGAGGATTTGTTGAAACCAAGCAAGCTTTTCTTATATCTCAGTCATTTTAGCTACCATCCAAAACAGCTCTTGCCATGGACTCGAATCGAGCGACGCAATCAATTTCCATTGACCAAGGGTATGGGTCAGCAGAGGTCGTTTTCAGCCACGGATTTACTCCGAGATCATTCGACGACCACCGCAACTTCACGGCCAATGCTCAGTTTAATCCATCGTTCCGTAATGAAGGGAGAAAGTCTTCAGTTGAAGAGGATGATCCCGCTCAAACTTATCCAAACTCAAATGTTACTAACCGTCGTGAAGGCATGAGTAGGGGCCCCCCTCAGCATTGCTCGTGGAACGGAATATCTGCAGTGGGTTACGATTTACCATTTATCGCCCAAGCCACTCCCAACAATTATCATTCGCGTACATCTAATAAAATGCTAACATCCGGGGTCGGTAACAACTACGACAAAAATATATCCGAGTTTAAAAAGCCAACATTTTCAAATTATACAAACAAACGTTACCTCCCACCTAACACACATGAGTCCGCTGGGCAACCAGAATCATTGTTAAATAATTCCAATACAGCACCACAGCAAAATTTTTCCCCTGCTTTTTTGAATAAGTTTGTAGGACAACATTTCGATGAAGACATGATTAGCAATTCAAACTGTAACCCTGACAATTCGCAGCGCCTCAGTACAGGTGGATATAACCATGTAAAAGTCGAGAGGCCACTTCGAGAAATTGTCAGTAGCACAAAATCAGTGGACAGCGCATGCGATGAAAACAACAATCTTACAAGCTATTCCTCGGCCCAGAAGACGAGTCAAGAGAGCCTGGTGACAAAACATGGTCTTCGGGCCGTAGCTGAATTGCGTATCCTTTCCTGACAGTTTGTGTTCTTAAAGCTTGTTAAACCTTCCTCGACTTTTGTTGCATTGGTATGAATGAGTATAGCTTGAAAGCGGCTGTTAGTTTTGGAATCAAAGTTCCAAGAGTTTTTTCTAGAATTATAAAATTTAGCCCCGTCACTATTTTCGCTTTGTCTCATTTAAAACTGTTTTGATCGAGTATATTCCATTTCCATACGGAGAAGCTAGAGTGAAGGAATCTTTCTACGGTATAGGACATAGGGTAAGCAACAGGTTTAGTTACGTTAGGTGGGCTTCCCCTATGCTATGGGAACTGGCACCCTCAAAGGGATGCTGTTGGATTACCTCAGCTAAAGATGCACTTTCGGGATTTCTGTGGCTCAGGTTATCCAACTGTATCTCGCTTAGGGGCGCCAGTTTCCACAGCACAGCATAGATTTTTTTAGTTTTCATGCCTTCTTTGCCATTTTTTTCTTCCTGTTCTTTCCTAATTTTCTGTTTCTGTGCGCTGGGTATATTGCTTGGCAACAGCTTGTCAATGGATTCTCCTTTTCTCAAGTTCGTACTAAAGGTCCATTTTCTTCCCTCTCCTGACCCCACTTCTGTTGTGGCCATGAGTCGTTATTCTAACCAATAGAATAAAAATTTAAAAATTTAAGACTCTTGTGTCTGAATCAAAATTTTAATCTTAAATTATTTCGTCATAAAAATGCAATTATAATTTTTTGGATGAGCTGAGTAAATTTGAAAGAAGAAGTCTACACCATTTTTTCTTACTTATTATTTCATATTGATTTCTACCCACTTACAGATGCCTTTTGTGTTGTGTCTATTGTCATTTTGTAAAAACTCTAAATGATTGTCCCATCACTACTACGAACTCCACCATAATTTGTGACGCTTTTGCGCCTGTTCTCTCGTGCTTAGGCTGACGCTAACTTGAGTATTGAATTATTAAATTACTAGTCCACCCCCCTTTATTTGAAATAAAAAAGAGAGGGCGAAATAAGAGAAAGGCTGTAAAAAGTATAAAAAATCAATCTCTCGAGAGTTGATGAGGCCGCGTGAACACGGCCCGTCAAAATATATAGGGCTGGAGCTTGTATCACAGATACGCTCATCACACACTGCAGGCTGGATTCGGACAGACTGATGGACGGACGGACGGACGCGGCTCTTATTATAGTATAGATTTTTCGCTTTCCACCTTTGTACATTAGTAAAAAATTTTTTACCAACACCACTGCTCATCACGGGATATAATACGTTTACAAATACTTGCTTCTGCATAGTGGGAGCTGCTGAGGTCTATATTTTTAAATTTTTTATCGTTTTAGAAGTATATATTTATTGCCAATTATCTGCCATCTCTAATCCGCAATTTTTTCGAGAGCAAAATTTTGCGTCAATATTACTTTTAAATATGATAATTCACCAAGATAACAAGAGAACCATTCATTATCTCTCAGAGCTTGCAGTACATTAGTTGTTTTGTAATGAAGAGTAATGCGCGAAAACTATTATTACATATAGTTGACTATTACTAACTTTAAAATACAAGCCATATTATATCTGAAATGTTAATCTAATTTAATGTTAATCAAAGTCAAGATTTTTAGTATTCATGAGACTTTTTTTCAGGTGACCTACACTGTATCGTGTCTTTGTTTAATTTCGTACGAGGATAAATGAGTTTAATTTTTCAGAAAGTTTTATACTTTCAGGATTTCTACTTTGTAGCTTTTTTTGTTACTATCAATAATGGGGTAGTATTTACTCCGTGTTTGTGATGGCGTAACACCGGGCGTGGGGAAGGGGGTTAGTGTTCTAACGTTAAAATAGAGAAAAATAAAAATTCACCCTTGTTAAAAGGCAAAGAAAAAATAAGATCGTTTCGAACATTTGGTCATCATGAGCGGCAAGAAAATTTATGAATTATGAAGTATAAGTTAACGTATATACCAGCTAGAATTAACACGTTGGTCTTGTTGTGATCCACCAGTGTACACAGAGGGAATTTTCATTATGCTGCTGGCACAGATTCAATTTTTATAAATCCTTAAACAATGCTAAAAAATGGAGCTAAAGCTAAAATACAGATATTCTTTTATAGTTAGCATTAGAGTCGAGGTGACGCATACATAGTTTGCAGTACATATGCTCGTTGGCGCAGGCACTGGAGTCGTAGTGAGTGTTTTTTTCTCTTTTTTGGCAGTTCTCGCATGCGTTCGCACTGGGGTAGAAGTGAAGGCTTTCGTTACTTTAATAACAGATATTCTTGTATGCATTTGCACTGAAATCGTGGTGTCGGTGTTTTACCTTGATAGCAGAAAGTCTTGTAAGAGTTTGGGCTAGAATCGCAGTGAAATGTTTTTACTCTAATCACAAATATACTTGTGAACGTTTGCACTGGAGTGATAGTGACGCTCGCCTAGCTTTGAATGGCAGGTTTTACTCAAAGGTATTTGCACGCTAGTTTAATGTATTATCGGTCAGCGGCCTCTATTGAGGAACAAAGGAAAAATTGCCTTAACCCTTATACTCAGCCGCCCGCTTCCGACCCGTGTTCGGCGCCTTCCCATACTTCAATGTAGTCCAGAGCACGGTCTTCGACTGCGTCTACAACTCGGGTAAGCTCGCACGTCTTTCATTCAAATGTGCCAGCTCAAAATGAGTCCTGAAAGCCTTTTCAAAAATCGCCTTTTATGTAGATTTATAGAAATTGTCCATTTTTCATAATCTTACTGAAGAATCGATCGATATTTTTTTCGTGCAGAATTTAGTTTAACAATGTTGAAAATAACACTATATAATAAATAAGTTGAAGATTCGTTATTTTTCTCCTTATTTTCTTATTCGTTGTCAATGAAGAGGGAAAATTTCAGTTTTTTCATATCGATGTATTGTTGGTGTCCCACTTGAAGCTCCCACTTTGGATTGGAATTTTTCATATCTAAGTTACTGCGGGAATAAACTCACATCAGTAAATTAAAGCAATCATCGATTGACGTAAGGGGTACATCACTTTTGAAAATAGCAATCGTGAAATTATTAGCTTCTTCCAAACCACGTGTTGTGGCGAAATGACCTTCTTAAATTTGATTTCGCTAGCTTTCTTGCAGATACGTCTGGAATGAGACTAACTTCGGAATTTCAAGACTTGAAGTTTTTTAGAGAAGTATCCATGCATACTCTGGTGTATTTATATTTACGTGCAAAACGTGCTTAATTTTTAAATTTGAAAAATTTACCCTTATGTATTTTTCTACGGTGAGCTTTGATTTACTTACTGCTGTTAACTTACTGGTTAACCAGTTAACCAGTAAGCTTAACCAGTCTTATGACGAATAATGCTTGGAAAGTAAACAAAGCAATATTTAAATCGTGATATTGGCATCTAATTGTTGTATGACGTTCATAAGTTGCCGATCGTATTCAATAATTGGTAAATGCGCGTTTTCATTACATGCATGTTCAACCTAGAAGATGTTATCAGTTGTGCATGATTTTTTAATTTTTTCCTTAATCTGTTGCTGCTTGCTAGGAGCTTAATTATAGCCATCCCAGGTAGAAGTGTGAAAACACTTCGCCTTCATTTGAGTTGTGAGGATTGTAATGACATTTAGTCGTTCTGTGCTTGTTAAGAGGCCGTGAACTTTGGACACGCTCTGGAACTATTTTATATTTCAACAACCGGAGATGAATTCATTCATAGATGAATTCATTCATATTTTTTTTAGCTCCAGTAACTGATTAGTCTATAAATGATCTTCGTTAGGGCTTACTAAAGTTTCAGTGCACTCTGAGCATCATTTCAGTATAGCTTACATTTAGTATTATTATAACTTTCCGTACAACCCATACATGTTATGTTTATTTCAGACACAACCAACTGCTTACCTATGTGTATCCTGTTTACTTCATCAGCTGTTAGCGTAGCCTGGATAGCCAGCAATAACAAGCTGTTAACGCTGCCCCGTGTGTTCCTCCAGACGAGAGCGTGGTGGTGGCCGCGCCCACCGGCTCAGGCAAGACTGCCGTCATGGAGCTCGCTATCGTGAGGGCTGTGATGCACTGCAACGCGTCTCCTCGCAACCTCAGGATTATCTATAGTGAGTTAGTTGCGAGGGAATTATAGTTAGTATAGTAAATAGCTCTAGCGACATGATCTATCCAGGGTAGTCCATTGATCTTATCTCATAAGAAAATTCTCAGGGCCAGTACTTTGCCGTACAATTGTAATAAAATGTGTTTGATTTGCAATGGATATTGTTTATTACGCACTCCGTTCACAATTAGTCACTCTGTTACATTGAAAATTCGTTATGTTATGTCTTCTCATGGGAACTGTCTGGTGTAATATTGCATCCCTATACTATCTGTATTATTTAGTTTACTTTGCAAACTGAGAAAAGACGTAGTATTGTATCATAGCGCTCAACTGCTTATCTCTGTTTGAGTTTTCCTGGTAGCATTAGTTACATAAGAAATACTGCAATAAAACCATTATTTTTCAAAGTTCAGCCATAAATGCCTCATCATAGAAGGGATCCTCTGCTAAAAAAATTTCTAGCTGAGTGAAATATCTCCTGATCGAGAAGAATCAAGATTTTCTGTCATATGTAAGTCGCAGTTCAAAAATTGCCCGGCCAAACAACTCAGAAAAAGACAATATAAAATTTTATAAAGAAAGGCAGATCACAGCAACAACAGGCAGATCTCTGTTAACTCAAAAAGTTGGAGTTCTCAGCAATGAGTGGTGTATTGAGTTACCAAAATCACGGACACTAGTGTTGGACTTTCGTGATGACTTACGTACGTTGAATTGATTTCTTGTGTGATCCGTGTGCGTTTAAACGTACAGTTTAAAACAAAGTAAACAATTACATAATAACTAACAAATAAATCAGAAACATATTGATATCGACGCTGTGCATTATACTGGGGACAATGACTATTCGAACAATGGACGATGTTGTGCCGATACAGCCAGACGCGAATGTTCTCCTGTCGGCTTGGCTCTGTTATTTGTTTTTTTTTTCGCAAAATTACGCAAGTTTAAACATTTTCAAAGAAAATTTAAACTTTTCTCAAATTTCAGTATTCAAAAACATCCCAGTACCTCAATTTCTAGCAACCGTTCAGCATTGCTTCATGTTAGTGTTCAAATTTATTCGACTCATAATTAGAAAAACAGCGTCGCCAAGTCAGCAGAAAGTTGACATTGCTTTGCTGCCAGCTACACGTCTACGAAAACGTAAATTAGTTCAAAATCCAGTACGTGAAGCGTATCTGTAGCAGCGGAGTCGGCTGTGCAGTGGCGCCGCTGAAGGCGGTTGTAGGGGAGCGGTGCCAGGACTGGCAGGCGCGGCTGGCGGGCCCGCTGTCGCTGCGCTGTGCTGAGGTGACGGGCGACACTGAAGTGGATGACCACCAGGCGCTCTCCGACGCGCAGGTGACCCGCGTGTGGTGGTCGGTCCTGGCTCTGGTCTACTCATTCTTTCCCATCCACGTATTCCATGTACTCGAAACAAATTTACTTTATTAAGCGACTGCACGTGTAGAAGCCCAGACTCTGATCTGCTCATTGTTTCCGGCCTGTACTACAGGTTTTAGAAACTAATGAACTTAGGTGACTGCGCGTGTGGTAGTTTATGTGCTCAAAACAAATGAACTTAAGGGAGGGAGGGAGGCTAAAATAAATTTATAATCAATCAATCTGTAAAACAAGATCCCTGGCCTTTCTCTCCCATCAAATTTTTCTCTTTGAAATAGCAAGTTTGACTCAGGCTCACTAAAGTTTGCCATATACTTGGGTAAACGAAGTAACTTACCAAATAAGTGAGCCTAATTTACTGTTCAAAATCTAAATTCAATACTGGAATAATGTCTGAGCCTTGGAGTTTGGCATTCGTCTGCAGGAAGGAGTGGCCTCCCTGAGGAGATCCACGGAAATTCTGGGTTAGGAATTTTTCTGTTAAATTTACTCGAGATATTTTGACTGCATTGAATACGAGCGTTTATTGAGATCAATTTTTGTTACTCGGTATGTTTTAACTGCTTAGGATACGAACGTATATTGTAATCTTTATTAGTCTTCCATCTATATACATAAATATAAGGTATTCGAGGTAAAATAAGATGGTAACTATACTCGTAAATTATCTGTTTTTTCGGCCCAGAACATGAGCAAACAAATGTTGAGCTTCAAGATAATGGTTCCTCAAATGCTTCTTACTTGAGATGAGCTTTAAAACATTGTAAGTAAGATATTTTGTTTACCGAGAACAAGAGCTAAGGTATTTGCGGCAGCTGATCCTGACGACGCCTGAGAAGCTGGACTCGGTGACGCGCAGGTGGCGGGACCGCCGGGCGTCGCTGCTGAGCTCCATCGCGCTGCTCCTCATAGACGAGGTACTTTCACTCCGACTATGGCCGACCAGATTAGCCTTTTCTTGCCAGAATCCTCCAGTTGAGGTGTTTTCAAATGAAATTCCTTTAAATAATCACACACAGTTTATTGCTTGTTTGCTTGCTGGTTGATTTATCCGTCTATATTCCCACTTTGTACCTTGGATATTTGAAATCAGAATAAAGACCGCAGACTATTGTTTTAGAATTGTAATTAATTTATTATAATCAAAAATATCGGGATATTTTCTTGACTTAAACAAGAAGGAACGAAAGGAAAAGGCCTCATTTAAACCATTCAAACAGTTGGTGTGAAAACAGTTTTTCCGAAAGAATTATAGTTGCAACTTAAACATGACACAATAAAGGCCACTTAGCATCTGGAAAACCTCAGCATCAGAGAATTATTTGCTCGTAGCTTACCTGCTTTCTACTTCAACAGATCTGTGTCTTGTCTTTTTTACAATCATGATGGGCTTCAAGATCTCTGGAACATGCTTCTTTTTAACACTCTGACCACACCGTGCGCCACTGGTGGCAACGGAGGAGATTTTCATAATGCTGCTGACCAACCAGTAGTCCCAAACTCGATTATCATAAATAATTAAAGCTAAATAAAGGCATGATCCAGTTAATGTTTGCGACTTTCAAAATTGCTTATTACAATTGACTTTGAATTTAAGTTGAATATTGAATTTCAGTTTTCAGTTTAACCAACTGCGGTCAAAGTGTTAATCCGGCATTTCACGCGTCGAATTCAGGTGCACGTCCTGAGCGACAAGGACCGGGGCGCCACTCTGGAGGCGGTGGTGTCGCGCCTCAAGACCATCCGAGCCACCTCGGCAGCTGCGAGCTCCCCTTCGTCTTACCTTGGTAACGCTGGGCAGTGTTGCAAGGGTTTTATTGGTAATTTGGCTCAACATCATTACCATAGCAGGCTTAGCGGGTAAATCATTCTTCATATCTATCATCTGTTTTTCTCGGGGAAACCAACTGTATAATATAATACTGATTCATTGGCAAGCATCATCTTCACAAACGGCATTGTGTCAATTTTGCAGTTTTTTGGCTATTTCAAATACATAATCAGATTTATGCATATAGAGAGTGCTTTTATAATTTCATTTTAATTTTGCCTTCAGAGGGTCTTTAAAACTGAAGTTAGGCATACATTTTAACTCATCAGAGTAGATTAGATTTGTCTGTTTTCATAGTTGAGACTACAACAGCAGCGACCAAATTTCTAAACAGTCTACGTCGTCAAAGCGGGCGTCAAATTTTCAAGTCAAATTGACTGTCAATTTGAATTTTTCAGTCAAATTGACTGCAGTAGGGACAACAGAACATAACGTAGCCAAGTCCACTCAGAATAACTCACTCGACCAGCTGTACTGTTACGACGACAAAATTGCACGGAAATCAATCCCTACAGACATCGATGTTGAGAGTCGCAGTGTGTCTATAAGCAGGTCCGTTTGTTCCAGCAGACGAGGATTCGTCAGACACTCCCATCAACTGCAACGAAAGCACCAACTCCGAGCAGCTCAGAAGCTCTCCCACTGCACGTCTCCGGGTTCTCGCGGTCTCCGCGACAGTGCCCAACGTCGAGGATGTCGCTGCCTGGCTGGGCGAGCCGCGCCGCCCTGCCCAGCACTTCAAGTGAGTACTTGTTTTGTGTCTTTCATGTTACGTGATCGTTATTTTTTCTTTCATGCCTCAATATCAGTAACCTAACAAAATCACCATGTTGCGTTGTATGACATATTATAAACGCATTGTTCACTGGAAATTTTTAAATTTTTAGTGGGGTGTAAAAAACTACTTTCGATGGAAATTAGCATCACTCTAAATTACGAAATTGAAAAGTAGCCCTAATAAGTTATTATAAGTTATATTTTCACAAGGGAAAGTGTGAATGTATCTTGACTCTGCTCGTCGATGTTCGAAGTTTAGGTTTTTCCTTCGATCATGAAAGTATAAATTATTTACGTACAGATCGGCAGCGTAAGGGATTGTGTCAAAATTTTAGAAAGCTTTATTTTTCTTTAAATTTGGTGACTTTTCAATTTTGTTGAGAAAATGGATGGTAACTGGTGGATTTGTTGGAACTGTTTCTACTATTTCGCACTTGTTTAAACTTACAAAGGAAAATGAGCGAACCCGAGCTGTGAGTTAGGTAGGCCTTCTTTTTGTTTAAATAACGTATGTTTATGTATTATTATTATTATTATTAAGGACAATATTTTTTCGGTTTACTGCTATTTTATTTTCAACACCTTTGACTTCTTCTTCAACTTTTCTCTTGTTTCTAACCTACCTTCTCAACTCACTGTTTCTTTGCGTAAAGGATCCTGTGCGGGAACACACCATATATATAAATTCCGCGTTCTCTTAACTCCATACTAAATGGTCCCTTCGTTCTGCCTCTCTTTGAACATTTCTGTTGTAATTAGGAAGGCTGAAACTAACTTCTTATCAATCAATAATTGTACTTGTAAGGAACTTACTAGCTGCGCAAATAAATTGACTGACTGCAACACTTTTTCATCAGTCCAGTAATATACATATAATGCTTCTAAGATATTCAAAAAATTTAAATTTAAATACTATTCGGTATCTTTTTCCTGGAGGACATCTAAATGCGCTAATTTAAAATCTATATTTATAAATATTTGCAGGAAAGGTGCAGGGATTTTTTACGTTTTTTACATATTTGTAAGAATTGTGGGTAATTTGTTATATTTTGCACAGAAATTACAGATTCTAAAATGAGCAGAACTTTGGCAAGAAATATTTTTACTTGGACTATTAAATACAACCGTGGAGACATAATTTCATGAATAAAATGCGTACGTTCTGAATATTTTTTGGCGGTATCATACGAGTTGAATAAAGCGCATTCCATTAGTAATGTTACTGTGTCGTTGCATTCCGATTACGTACATTTTCGAATAATTTTTCTTGATTAGGAGAACAGACCGAGGGAGGCTCTTTTCAAGTCCGTCGAAATGAGCTGTGAGATACCGAAATAGATACGGAAATGAGCTGTGTACAATGCCCGACGTATCTATGACTACTGTACGACTGAAGGCAACAGAGTGCGCTCAGATATACACAGTTCGATTTGAAGGAGAGTTTTTAGGGTGTTTTATAACGTAGCAGCAATCGTTAATCTCCATGATAACATTTTAGTCCGTACTTCACTTATGTGGGCGGGTCGCTATAATGCGTTATCATTCTATCATGGTGAATTTCAAGCGTAGCTACATTTTCGGTCATGATATAAACTGCTTATTGAACTCCTATCTACAGTATCGCGAACACAAATTCGTTTCAACTATGTTTGGCAGTCACATTACAGTGCTTGTTACCGTCACCACAGACTAGGGGACGAGCTGCGGCCTGTGCAGCTGCGGCGGGTGGTGCTGGGGTACCCGTGCCCTGAGGCCTGGTCTGAGTTCAGGTTCGACATCTCGCTCACCTACAAGCTGCCCTCCGTCATCGCCTCCTATAGCCGCGGCAAACCCACACTCGTGAGTGCTCATGCAAATACCCTCATGTGGCCTCTCGTTATTCAACATTCACTGGTGATGGTCTTTCAATGCCAGTAACACAAAGAAACCTAAGACGGGTTTTAAGTATGATAAATTGAATTATGTAACAGCGGAAATCGTATACTTACAACTAGTTTCTCGTGCGAGGTATTCGTGGCGACCCGCAAGAGCGGCCAGCTGTCCGCCCAGACGCTGGTGCAGCACGCGCGCCTCGTGAGGGACGCAGAGCACAAGTCCGTCCTCACCGCCGCCGCCAACACGCTCCGTGACAACCGCCTCAGGGGTCAGTGGCGGGCATGTGTCTTAATACGTTGAGAGTTCAAAGTCTAGTCACCCTCAGAAACAGTTAATGAATCTGGTACGGGATGCTACTGCTTCCACAAGGTTTTTCAAATGAGTGATCGATAGCGCGGTCGATAGCGTGCTGGTGCGGTAATTTCTAGTCCTGAGTTCGAGTCTCGCGAACTCCTCCTACATTTATTTAATACTTTGACTGCGATCCGATGGGTGGTTTGAAAAAATTTTAACAATCATTTAAAATTAAGGCTATTTAATGGACCCAGTTAATGTTGGGTATTTAAAAAATTGCAAACAACTTTTGAATTTGAGTTGAATACTGAACTTCATTTTAACTTATCGCAGTCAACGTGTTAATCGTGGAGTGCGGCAGTGAGGCAATTTTTCTGCGAGCGTGTGCGCTCGAGGCGTATCATGGTTTGACTATGATTATTGTTGGGTTATGTATGGAGGTATTTTTGTAAACGCTAATTGCTTTGGACTGTTGTACAAAGCTGACTTCTGTAATGTGTCAATGTTGCTACGCCATCGGACACTATTTTTGAGTATAAGCTGCTCGTACATGATAAAAGAACTGTTATGGATGTGAGTTCAGAGATGACGCTGTGCATGCTTTGCTAGCAGGTGTGTGTGGGATGTGAGTGCTAAGCAGGATAACCTGTCGATGATTGTGCTAATAGAAGCTCAAGAGTATGACTCAGCAGATGTCAAGCATATATATTTGATATTACATTCACTTGCTTAAAATCAAATAAACTTGTTCTCTATCGTGGTTGCCCTGAACTTAAAATTAACTGCTTGAGCGTTTTTGCTGCGATATTGTGCTCTCAAACTGAAAATTTTTAAAGCCTTAAACGCGCCCGTTTCACGGGAGGGTGTCGGCAGTTTGAATCCTGGCAGTGCTGTCCGGAGTTTCTCCCGTTGAGGAAAGGGAGAACTAAACCGCAATTCCCCCCTCCACCCATGGTAGGCGTCGGAACTGGGTACCGGCTTGACTGGGGGTAACCGTCATTGCGTCCTGGTGTTAGTTATAATCATTTGAAAAACGAATGCACAAAATGGTACGTATCAGACTTGATTGGATTAAAAAATCTATCCTTTGTGTTATGCAGAATGCGTGCTGCTGGGCGCAGGCTACCATCACGCCGGTGTGGGTGTGGCGGACCGCAAGGTGGTCGAAGGGCTCTTCGTGGCCGGCCATCTGCCAGTACTCATCGCCACCAGCACTCTCGGTGCGTGTCTTGCAGCTCTTGTGGGCTGTATAAATTTATACGGCAGCGCTTACTGGACGTGTCACTTCTGGGAAAATCTGTGATATCATGCCGAACGTCAGAGCGTATCGTGTCATTGCAAAATTGAGTTTTGGTCTCTTTAACTGATGGCTTCCCTAACAAACTTAGCCTTTTAGGATTAGGGGTGCTGGCACGGACAGCAAGAGTGATAGTACAAAATATTTCTAAAATAAATTTCACGGTCATGACAAGGAGCTCTAATCCATTTCTGTGCTGCTTTTATTAAAGAAATTTTACTTTAATTTGCCCCCATTAAAAATATTGAATTACTTTATTAATTTGTACTACCTGAATCTGCTTTCCTTTTGATAGCAATGAAGACAAAACAATTTTAAAATTAGGTTCGTGTGTGCAGCGATGGGAGTGAACCTGCCGGCCCATTTGGTTGTGATCAAGTCCACCGCCCAATACGGCAATGGAGGCTACAGCGAGTACCCTGCCTCCAGCATCATGCAAATGATCGGGCGTGCCGGCAGGCCACAGTTCGACACCACCGCCACCGCCGTCATCATGACCACCAACGCGAACAAGGTAAGTCGGAACCATTCAGTTCTTTTATTTCAACTGTTCCATACACTTTTAGTATTGATTAGAGCCCGTCGTTGCTTTTAATAGTTGAAGAAACATTTTAAAAAATTTCAAATTTAAATTTAAATAATCGAAGAACTCAGTAAACACTGAGCATTACTTCAACATAACGACAAATGCTGCCCTCGTCGATGCTGGTGCATGGGGAGGTAAGTCTTGCAATGTAACTATTGCTTTTGGAAACATATGCAGAAATACCACAGTAATATTAGTAAAGGTAAAAGTGACTTTTCATATAGCCCGTCATTAGCCTTCGAATAACCGTGTCAATTCAGTAATGTTTTCGTGAGTAGTGCGATAGTGAAAAGAAAATTAACACATGTAATTTTGATTATATAAATTCTCGTATTTCAAGAACTATTAGTAATCAAATGGCGATGCGAATTTTAACATCTTACTTTCCACTCATCCTGTATCATCCCATTACGCACTCCGTGTTCCTTTCCTTTCTGCATTCCTTCATTGGTGGAGACACACGAACTTGAGATATCTTGAGATAACTTTAGATATCTCAAAACAATATACTTTAGGCTCAGAAAACAGTTGAAGAAAAGATTTTTCAGATAGAAGAACTTGACGGACATTTTTATCACCTAGTGAATTCCGTTTATTATTGAAACCTAATAAACTTGTCGCTTGATTAACATTGTCATTTTCAGCGAAGAATCATTTCATTTCGGTTTTTCTTGGATTTGTTTTAAAACGCAATACAGGGCGAAATTATGACAGTTGGATAAATTATGTATATGAAACAAAATTTGACATATTCATTCGGGTTATTACTTTTTTCGAACAAAATATTCCAAAACAAATTTGAAATGAAAGTCACTATTTTTATATGTGATCTAAGCTACTAGCACACTCTTTTTTCATTGTAAAACATCAATGGTAAGCATGAATGAAATCCCGTTGAATCTAAAATAAAATCTGTTCTTCATTTCATCTCTTTTTCGTGAACATCGCGATGTACAACATTTGAAGCCCTCATTTACTTTATAATGATAGTCGAGCACAGATTTGAAAAAGATCTGTCTCATTCTTGACCAAGTTTTATAACTTTTTTTCAGTTATTGTATGAGAAATTGGGTTTTAGCTTTAAGTTCGTATATACTCATTAGGTCGCATTACCTTGCATTTTATTGTCTTAATTTTAGGAGGGTTTTAGTCATAAACTTATATATTTTTCTATCCGACCTCTCTATTTGTTATGTTGTTTCATTAAATAATATTTATTCATTAGGGACAAGATATAAAGAGGTAAGTTCTATCAAGTGTTTTACAGAATTCTTAGAAAAAACAAATCTAACTATTTAAGAAAAATGTAAGCTTCGAAGCCGGTCTCATCAAATGGTGTGTCCGACTCTTGTGTACTCCATGGAGATCGAGCGACAACTAGAGAGTCAAGTGCAGGTGATAATTGTTATGGATTCCAATGATGATCAAGGGCACGGCTGAGTGTTCGCAGCTGATGACGCAGGATGTGCCCAATTACATCATTTGGTCTGAGAAGGAATTTTTTCCCATTTATGTGATTTGATTCGTTTTCGAGCACAGTGAAAAAGGCGTGAGTTGAAGTGCGTTTTGTCTTATGAGCACAAATTGTTCGGTTGTCGGGAACGCACCAACTACGCTCGAGTCAAACTTTTTTGTCAGTACTTGCGTCAAGATTTTTTGCCGATCAGCTCGCAGGAAGTTGAAAACTTTTTCGTGAGCGTCGTAAAGAGCCAGTTCTTTGGACCAGACGAGCACTTGTAGCGTGGGAGCCTCACTCCGGACTGGGTGGATGTGCGCAACTCGTTTTTTATGCAGTGCTTTCATGACGATTAGGGTCTTCTGTATCTCTGACCGGACATTGACGTGATGGGAGAAGTATTGTTATTATTGTATGACTATGTAAAATATCAATTGTATTAAATATTTTTTTACGTGATTAGATGATAGGGTTCAAATTTCCCTTCGATTATTATCTACAAGTTTTGAGACAAGTTTAGCAATTTTTGCAATTTTCCCATTCCAAATCGACAGTGACACTGTGATCAAGGTTCTACGGATGGAGTGGATTCCTGTTTAGAAATCAGAAATGGCATGAGTCTGTACTTGTAATTCCCGTCTGCACATACATGGCCGCCTCACACTGCATCATTCATGAGAGTTCAATAAGTTTGACACCTGTGACTTTTGCAAGAAAATTGCAAAGTTTTAAAAAATTTCCTTCAAGTATTCATAAACCCGGAATGAATTGCTAGTAAAATTCGAGTAACCGAGAACTTGACGAATCAAAAAAAAGCTATAGGGCACAGAATTTTACTACACGTGCACAAGTAAGGAAAAATAAACACTTCTTCAGTTGCTCCCCAGCCAATCGTACTCGAAGGAGGTCAAAAATATAACGCCTTAGGTACGGCAAGTAATCATGCAGCTAGGGATAATTGATATTTCGGATCTCCACGTCATACTGTCCCACATTATTTTGAATGTGATGATCAACTTTCTTTTCAATGATTAACGCGATTCGTTCTTCTCAAGAGGTGTACATTATCATCTATTTATTTTGAGGATCTGCACAATTTTACGCCGGTCCGTCAAGTGTGAATAATTTATTAGTTTTTATTTGTTTATATAAACGTTCATAGCAGCCGTCTTGAGTTTGTATGCTGCAAGAACTTGGATATTTTCTCTGCAAGAATATTTCATGCAAAAAAAAAAGAATAGAAACAGTGCAGTCGAACCTCAAGGGCACTCATGAACACGTAATTGAAGTCAACCTACAAGTTGGGGGTCAAAATTTACATCTCTACTTTATGTACACCAGCATGTGGCATTTTAAGGTTTCTGTTCAAATTTGTAGAAAAATTGATCAATAACGTTTCAGTTTCAAATTGAGCAAATTAGGTGATATATCATAGAAGGTGTTTTTATATCAGTAGGGTAGGGGGATGTGTGTATATTAGAACAAGATTCTTAAAGTGAATCACATATTTGGATCGAGAACAATATTAACCAAATATCAACATTATTTCATTACCATTATTATTATTAACAATATTAACACGACCCAATATTTGGTTCGATTGAATCGCATATTTGTTTCGTGGATAAGTAGGCTTGAGCTAACTTACATAATCTAAACTAAAGCCTGGACTTTGTTCGAAGTCATCTTAGTCAGCAATCTCTATATCAATAATTTGTTAAATTTACTAGCATTTCTGATCATACATTCACGGTCTGACACATGGATCGCCAACAGCAATTAGTGTGAATTAATGTGGATTAAAATCTCAGTTACACTCACTGATTCTATATCATAACTTCTTAGCAAATGATTTTGCGGACATTTCAGCATTTATTTAAACTTCTTTTGACAGTTTCTTCTGATGAATTCTATAGACGTCATTAATTTTTTTAAGGAATCAATGTGTGGTAGATATTAATATTTAGTTTTTGTTTTAGCATTCATGCTTGAAAATTTAAAAAAGTTCAGCAGAAAAGAATTAGGCTCCAAAAGTGTTGGCCGACTGTAATGCTCTAAGTGCCTGAGAATAATTTTTGTTCGTCTGAGAATAATTACATATTGGAACTTTATTGGGATTCAGTTCTCTTTTAAATACCTATTGGTCTTGAAAAAATTAACGCGCACTTCGATAGAAATAGTTTCTTTACGTCGTTAGATCAGGACATGGAGGTTAGAATTTTGAGAGTACAACGGCTCACCTCTGTTTAAAGGAGTAAAATATGGTTACAGTTCTCAGGGAGGCTTGAGGAGTTATGATTCCTCCACGTTTTGTGAAAGAATAACCTCGCTGAAAAATGTTACTGAAGTATAACTTCCGCTGTGGGGCCCACTTACAGTGATCTGAACGAAGATGGGAAAATCTTCGCAATTGTCTCCAGCGCCTCTCCCGTGTCCGGTACCTATACTGTCTGAGTCTTGCGTCAAAGAGTTGGCCTTGGTTTGCAGATCCATCATATATCCTCAATGCCTTTTTGATCTTCCTGCCTTCCGATGGAGGACTGTTGTGCAACGTTCTCACCGTGGTTGCGCAAGTGAAAATGAAAAATGTTCACCTATCTATTGCAGTATGAGCGAGCATAAAACAATTGTTTCCCGTTCAGCGTATTTGGAGCTTTTCGCCAGGAAGTAGTGAACTGTTCAGTATAATTTAGTTACTTAATATTATTGTTTGGTGGTCAATATTGTTATCTTTGTTAGGAAATAAGATGTGTGAGCTACCTAGATCAGTCATGTAGGAATATGGAGTAAACATATTTAATGTTTTCTTCATCTATGATAATATTTATCTTCTATAGCTTATTTACAACGTGAAAATTCACTTTTCCGCATTCCTCGACGTAAATTATTCTCGACGGATTACTGAGAACAAACCATCCTCGATGGAAAGCTAAGTATAAGTTCATCTTCACGACTTGCCTAATTTCTAATGCAAGTAGGTTAAACTACCCATGAGTAAATATACTGCAATATGCGTTCTGTTTCTAATAAAATTGTTTGGTCCCTATTGAACAGTTTCTTCTTAAAAATTTCTGAAATAAAGTGCTCAAATTTGTTCTTCCTGGAATCTTTAAGTAGCTTTGAAACACGTTTTAGTTCTGTTGGCTAGGATTTCGGAACCTCTCAAGGAGCATAGGATGGGCATTAGGTTTAGGTTAGTTACGTTTATCTATCCTATGCTATGAGGTCTGGCCCTCCCAGGAGGTATACTGTTAAGAGACCTTAACTATACATTTGTAGATATGCCTTCGGGGCTTCTATCACTAGTGACGTACTTCTTTCGGTTTTCGTGTCTTTTTGTTATCTTTTTCTTTGTCTTTTCTTCTTTCATCCTTATTTGCTGTTTCAATGTGCGGAGTTTCCTTTGAAGGAATCCACCTTATGCGTAGATTCCTCGTTTTAAGCAGTCCAAACATAATGGTCACTTTTTGCTCCCTTGAGATGCCTTTTTTGGGGGCTTGGAGGTCTTAGGCTTATATAATACTTATATCATAATAATGGGAATTTGTAAACATGCAATAAAGTTGGGAACGAATTTCCTATTGCCTCTTCAAAATTTCACATCACTCGCTTCTTCAAAGCTTCAATAGCTGGCGTAAAACCTCATTTATTTGTAACAGGGATTTACGTATTTACTCATAGATGCTCTCCAATGGTATCGCTTATAAGCTTTAGAAATTATGATAGATATTTACCTCATTTGATACATCAATGAATGTACGAAATCAACGATTTAATCGCGTTTAGCTTTTATATCTCAGTAGCTGAAAATTATATCGTTGACACAAATACCACATTCTTACGAATTGAAGACGTAGGAATGACGTGCGCTGTCCCAACTGTAAAGTTTTTCCGGGCTTCTTGTAGATAGATACACTTGAATTTATTGTATTGCTCCTTATATACTCGTACGCAGAAGAGAGCTGTAAAGAACCTGTCTCCGTGCTTTAATATTGACATCGTTAACACTTCAGTTTTGGTACTATTTCTTGTAGCAATCAACTTGGGAATTGTTTTCACTATGAGAAAATCTAGATTGGATACCAAGCTTACGCTAAAGAAATTGAATTCTTTATCATTCCTGCTCTTTTTCAAGTCTAGAGTTTAACAATTAATACACTAGTAGAAAATAAAATGGGGTTATAACATATATCAATGGAACCTTTTTGCTTCAGATGAGGAATAAATAAAATATTTTGAGCTCAACGAGGGAGAAATTTAAACCTCAATTAGAATATTACTTTTGAAATATGAGTACTAGTGATGAAACTGATATTTCGTTATAATTTTTCAATGATTTTCTCTAGCTTTTGAAAACTAATATAATTTACTAATACATCTCTGTTTCACGCATGGTCTACTGATGCAGCAGTTCCCGATAGTGGGTATCAAATTGTTCTCAACTTCGCGTTAACTTTTGAGTTTTAGAAAATATCTCATTGAAATCTCAAGCTGATAATTAAGCAGACCCTCTTGTTGTTGAAATAAATTATTTCTTGTTTTCTTTAGAACCATCTTTTTTGGTTCACTACTGTCCTGTTTTTCAGCACCTCTGACTTTCTTTTTCACCTTTTCTTGTCTCCTAGCCTTCCTTCTGAAGTTACTGTTTCTATGCGGACGGAATCCTGCGCAGGAACTCACCTTGTGC
This sequence comes from Morinoia aosen, assembly GCA_030386875.1. Lineage (NCBI taxonomy): Eukaryota > Metazoa > Arthropoda > Malacostraca > Amphipoda > Talitridae > Morinoia > Morinoia aosen. Next base: position 67,394,467 of record CM059562.1, read on the forward strand.
ATAGATTCCGAGTTCCTTAACTCCATACTAATTCGTGCCTTCATTCTTCCTCTCTTTGTACGTCTTTGTTGGGACAAGGGAGTCTGAAACTGTCTTATTATCAAACTAATTGTATTATAGCGGTATCTCGTGCCCTTGATTTCTTTTGATGCACATTCATGGGTGCAAAATCGCCCAATTTACATTGTTTGAACATTCCTTTATTTCCTGGATTATGTGTTCTTATGTTATTTATAGGGTATTTTTGGAAACACATTGGTCTTGAACGTAAAAATGATTGAGATTTGGGTCAGCAAAGGCAAGTATGAATGTGTTTAATACAAATCGAAAATCTCCAACCTATAATGAGTTTCTTATGAAAGTATTGGTGACAAAATTGATGATTAAATTTAATAGTTGCAAGTACTGTCCAGAGATAAAAAATCGCTTTTTGCCACTGCATGACTAAGACTGCAACAATTAAACGTTAGGTTATTTCTGCAAAGAAATGAAATAAGTTTTTCCCCATTTCAATTCCCTGCATCTTATCAAAAAAATCTGCTCATATTAATATCAGGAAATCTACTTCTACTTCTATAAGTGAAAATACGCAACCTACACTTCCAAAAAGACTCCTAATTACTATACAGTTTAACTCAGGCAACTTCAAAGGCCGCTACTATCATACATAGCCCTCAAGGCCAGCTGAGTTGGCTGCAGTGGCGTGCATCCTCCTTGTGTCTTCCACCCGTCAGTTATCGAGTGTCTCATCTTTACGCGTCGAGACTCCGTGATTCATCCGGACTGTTGTTCCTTTGCAATGCAATTTATTCCACTTGAAAACTTCCATAAAACAGCGCACGCGCTTCAAACCCTTGTATTCACTTCGGTACGAGGCTCAAAGACGTTAGTGATGGGTTGATTAGTTATGTTTAACAAAGGATTCTGTACTGCTTTATGCTCTAGCTCAATTCAAGGCTTTAAAGTATCAATAGGCTTACATGGACTAATCGGTGCTGAATTATCATTTGGCTGTAAAAGATAAATAGGCTATGAACAATCAAAAGGGTTTGAGGGTGTCGGGAGGCACTGAAAGATCAACTCAAAGGTGGAGATGGGAAATCATTTTTTGCGTAATTTGAGTGGTCTGAAAGTGGTTGTCCAGGAAACAGTTCTTTTAGAATCGTGTCCGGTGCTTCTGCATCATTACATCGCTTCAACCGTGAAAAGAACGCATCGAAGAAATTCCGCGTGTTAAAATTGCTCTTTTGTCTGGTGATGTATTATTTCGCTGCGGGACAGCCGTTACGCAAACGATGTATCTAGATTCCTTAAAAAACTGCGAGGCATCACTACTTGGAAAGCGTATTGCGCAGGGCTCACTGTATCTATGGGAACTAGCGCTCCCAGGGGGACAATGTAAGGGCCCGAGCTAAAGGTTAGGTAGGCTTTCTTTTGTTAAAATAGAATAGGTTTTGTTGTGTTACGGACCATCTTTTTTTCGGTTCACTGCTATCCTGTTTTTCACCGCCTACCACTTTCTTCTTCAACTTTTTCTTGTTTCATGAACTTCTTTCTTAGCTTTCTGTTTCTGTGCCCTTTCTGCATAGATTCCACGTTCCCTTAACTCCATACTAAATGGTGCCTTCTTCCTTCCTCTCTTTACATCTCATTGTTGAGGATAGGGAGGCTTAAACTAACTAATAAACTAATAAACTAAAGCAGGGCTCACTAGCGCAGTATTATCCATTAAACTTCTGAGTAAGTTTTTCGTCATAAATTTCACTTTCATTTCTATTCTATAGATTAAAGCATGACATGGCAATAATATAGCGCGATGCATAATTTTCTTACGACGCTGGACGTATAGGAAATTGATGAGGTTAACCTGAGTACGTTTGTGCATGAAGAACATCAACTATTTTTTTCAATCAAATTTCTGTATATAAAACTATGGATTATGAGACATACCACAAAAATTTCCTGAAGTCCAATTCTTCCATTTGACTCGGAATTCAAGTTAATTTAAATGTAAGGTCCCGAAGTGAGGGTCGAATAAGCCTATTCATCAAACAATAAGGTTTTTCAGCTCTTACTACTTTCTCCTTCAATTTTTATTTTGTTTCGGGAACTTATTTCGTGATTTAGTGCTTCTATGCTCAGGGGATCTTGTGTGGGAATATACTTTTTATATGGATTCCCACACAATATAAGGTTCTTTCGTCCTTCCTCTTTATGGAACACCTTTGATGTGGCTAGAGAAGCCTAAACTAACTGATAATCCATAATATAATCTAAATGAGTCATCTGGTTGATTACTGCACTAAACGATGAATTTATACTAGTTTGATCAAACGTTTCTAGTTGCCTAAATTCTCGTTTCAATCGTGTATATTAAGTTTGTAGGTAATACAACTCTACTGGGATTTCTTCTTTGCACTAACAATGTCATGTAAGCATAGGCATTTTCTGCGATTTGATGTAGAATACTTGTCTTAAAACTTGTCAAACGAGAGTGATAAAACTGAGTGATTGCTCGATTTCCATTTAATTACTTCTTCTAATATGGCGTTGTGTATTAGGGTTGCTACGTTTCTCAATTACTTTTTGAACTGTGGATTATTGTAACTAATTATTTTCCCACACTGGTTCAATGAAATCAATAATTTGTTCCTTCGTGGATTTTTTAAATCAATTATTTTTTGCTCTGGATTCTTGTAATTTACCAATGAACAACTAATGTTAACTTGGTTATCGTCTCTTGGTTATTTTACCTGAATGCAAAGTTCTTGATTTTTCTACAATGTACAAAGCATTACTGAACATAGAATTGGTAAGCCTTGCAGACGTACTCAATTGTATTTTTTTGTGTGTGCAATTGCTTCCGAAATTACACGTCGTTTTATTTCTTGATATCAGCTGGGCAACTTCTGCTGCCACGGAAACCAGCTGATGAATTTAAAGTCTATTTCTACGCACAATTAGAGAGGCCCTCATTTTCCTTTACGATAATTTGCTTATTATTGATGACTTTCCAGCTGCTTGTCACGAAATCCCATGATTTTTTGCCCTCAATTTGAAGCTCGCTGGCAATTGGAAGTTCCTAAATTTTCCCTAAGGTTTTATGTTTTCGCTCGGAAAAATGATATATGGAGCGCTTTTCATCCTCTCCTGATTTAAAAATATCAAAAAAATTTGGCAATGAGTAACTGAAAGTAGAGTAAACGTAAAACGATGCCACTAGACAGACACAAATCATCTTTTCTCTGGTAACTTCTCATAAATACGCCTCGTTAAAATGCTTCTGCTTTTAGTTGACAAGGAATTTAAATAATACCAATTATACACGCATTGAAATGAAATTTTAATAACTTAATTTTTAAATTTTGCATTTTAAAAACACATTTGTTTTACCATTATAAGTGTTGTCATTAACTATTAACTTTCATGTGGCATTATTTCCTGGCGTAAGTGTTGCACAGCGGTAATAGCTTGAGTAGGAAATACGCTTGTCATCTTGACAGCAGAAATACAGCGAACTAGAATCCTATTATACGTACGTCAGCATTTACTTTGGTCCTTTCTTAATGTCAATCATAAGTGTGCCGGGAACTGCAGAACGTATCATCCACTAAACCCCTCATGACCAATTTGGTCAGATTGTCAAAAGACTGCATCTTTAGCCACCGTGTGAGCAGCTGAGTCGTCGTAATGACCAAGGAGAGCAGAGTGTGGAGGGTGTCATGCAAGCCAATAAGCGTAAGCTTTTCACGTACGCAAGACGAGTAGAGGATTTTTACGTGTCGAACCTAACGCTGAGTCGCGCCTTAATTTGCATTTGAACTACTTGACCTCAATGCATAAATTCACATTTCAAGGATGTTACAGAATTAGTAAGAAGAACTGAATTTAGTACTTGGTTTAAGCTTGTAATTTCCTAAGATTGACGAAGGAGATGAATAGTGCTCCTTGCATAATTCTTGGATGCTGCAGGTACAATTTGTAAATGACTCTGAAGAATCACGTCCATCATAGTCTGATAAACGCATGCTGCAGCCTCACTTTAAAGGAAAATGACTGGCCTGATGTACACATGTTGCCACCTGAGGACGGGCTCAGCGCCTGTACGGACGCTGCCCCCACGTGGGGCTGTAGGCGTCCTGGTACGTGATGGTGGGTACAAAGCCGCTGTCGCCGTCCACGTAGTAGTCCACCCTCATGAGGCGCTGGTCTGGCAGCCAAACATAATACGACCCCTCCACTCGGCCGCTGTTGGCGGCCTCTTGGTGGCCGTAGTAGTTCTGGTACTCCGCATCGTCCACTTTCCAAGTGAAATTGTACTGACGTGCAAAAGTAAATCAAAAACTAATTAGATAAAAACACACATTGTTCAAAATATGCAAAAACATTTTACCCTAATTAGCGTAAATCGTGAAAGTGGGTTTTGGTGTCTCAAATGAGTTTTCTAGGATTAAACTTTTCTAAGAGAATACTTTTGAGTGTTGGTCAAATTTTAGTTAGCGTTCACGAAATTTTATCTCTAATCAAATCGTTTGAAGCAGGTTATGCAATGTTGCGTCAAACCAAGAATTTTAAGTGATTCTGCCGCGAGTTATTTTATCATAAATTCCCAACTACTTGACTCTTTTTTTAAATTATAGAAATTTTGTCCCATACTTTGCTTCTTTTCATTCAAAGGACAGCTAACGTTCCCAAATGATGTAATAATCTTAACTAAAACTGACCATGCAGTATAAAATTATACCAACTATAAAATTATGTAGTTCAATTCCCCGAAACCGTCAGTTCCAAGATCAGTGGGGCAAACTGAGTGGCTTAAAAATACTACGGTAATATCAATTAATTTATAAATGCACACTCATATATTACTGCTATAACCACGCTGACCTTTAAGCATGTAAAATACTTAAACTGAATTCTCATCACGCAATATCACCAAATGCAAGGCGGTTCCTCCAGTTAAGCGATCTCAGAATTTATTTTACTTGAGTTTAGATGGTTAAAAGCTGTTCATTCTAATACGGAACAGCTTCAGCGCTGTGTCCTTTAGTATTGAATACTATGCAAACCAGCTTCTTTGGGTTGGACCTAACGCAAATTAGATATTATTTCAAGTTAACTACGCTTTAAATTAATGAGTTACGAGGACGAAAATACGAAGGAGCTGCATGCCGAACCACACTAGCAGTTCTAGTTTAGCCAGCGTTACTCACATCGTTGTGCTGCCGCCTGGAGGTGCCCGGCTGGAGCTGCCTGCCTGTGCCGCCGTTGTTGCGCTGGGGAGCGGCGCTGGCCAGCTCACCCACCACCGACAGCCACACCGCCACCGCCAGGACTGCTGCTGATCTAGCGAGTACTCCCATCGTGGACCTGGCGTGGCGGCCGTCAGGCATTGATCAAAAGTTCAGTACAATCAAGTTGATACATGGAATACTATATAAATGTTTTCCAAAGACCTTACTTTTAATGCCCTAGTCCAATGACTATAGCCTCAGTCGACCAGTTTTTACTTTTATTCCTGGGTTGACTGGGGAACTACCATGAAGTCTGTCGCTTTTAAAGGGGAAGAAATACTGACTTGGCAGTGCGGGGCGTCCGATTATGTGCCTTAGGACATAAACGGCGAGCGAAAAAATGTAAAAATTTATCCCTCCTTGACGTAGGTGTATTGTCCGATTCATGGAATAACAAACAAGTTTAAAAGATGGCTAATCAATTCTATGGGCTTCGTGAGAAAACGTCGTACTTCATTGGAGATATATTTGTTGTTGAAATCTAGTTACAAAGGAAATATGCTACAAACTAAGTATCCTTCAGTCCTGTATATAAACTTGCATGGTTTAAAACTTTCCCTGGACGTTTTCTTTCAGATCTGAATGTTATTTTTTATTTTTATTTACACTGGAACTTTAGTGTTCTTACAACTAGTGTTCTAGTGTTCTTATAACATCCTCTGGTCTGAATTTTCCTGGCTGTTTTTAAAAACACAAGTAGTGTCAGGTGATTGAAAATGTTATTGATACACGGGCAAATCAAGGATGCGTTAACCATGGAACCAAATTTGCGAACAATTTGAGATAAAGCTGCAACTGTAAGTTCTTTTTTAAGTTGTTCTGGCAACGCCGTGCCTAGGAAGTGTTGCTCTACGGTGCAGAAGGCTTGATTTGTTGCCTTCAAATTGCTACGCAGGAATTTGCGCTGCTTGGACAAATTGGAAACTTTGCTAAAATTTTTGACGTTTGCTTTTGATTTCAACATTCTCCACTCTCATTAGAAAAGACTATACACGTTTTCAACTAATGTTCCGTTTTCAGTTGAGTTTAACTCAAATTTTTTAGAATTATCAGAATCTTAGCGATCAAAAACTATCTGAGAACATATTTACACTTCGGTTCTGAGCATAATTTATGGGAATGCCTTCGTATTAATTTAATATATAGTTTCAAAATAAAAAATCAAAACTGGGGAAATGTTAAATACAATTTATTCTCCATAATCACAATTGAAATCAGCATTACAAAAATAAAAAAAATATTTGAAGATGAAATTATTTTATCTAAATATATTCTTTGAAAAGAGGTCAATTTTCCTGTCACAAGACGTTCTTCTTTTTCTCACAACAACCCAATGCATTATAAGTCTTTTAACTCTTCTTCCAGATTTGTTGAGGATGATTTGGTATCTTGCTCCAGTCGACTGCCAGTCCAAAAAACTTTTGAAGTGATTTTGGTCATTTCCACACCAAACAGTGCTTGGCTTAATTTAACGTTATCCTCAGCTACAAAATGTTACCAACTGGACCCCGAGGTGTTTAGTACAAAACAATGTAGTATTATGAGGGACGAAAGACTTGAGCCCCTACCAGAAGCTTAGGCAGAGCTCCACTAAGCTCTCCCAACATATGTCTCCTGATGAACTGCTATCGGAGTATGTGCTTCAAAATAGTTGATTTTTCTATGATATGGCTAAGTCTTGGTTGTTTACACCAAGCAAATTTACGAAAATGTACTTCTGTAACTGTTTAATTATCAAGTATACTTGCTGTAGCAGGCCTTTTGTCTTTGATGGGATGCAGTATCCTCTGTCCAGATGTTTCATTTGTAGGTTTCGCCATTTTTAATGTTCTGTATTTCTCTATGATTAGCTGAACTCATTTAACTTCGATGTAAATATTCCCGAAAGTAGCACACGCTTCCTCAAAAATTATGCTTGACAAGTTCGTCGAGATTATTATTGGTATGACTGCGTCGAGAACGTATTGCACCATACCTGTGAGAGCGTCAATTGCAAGGAGTGTCGTACGGTCGTGCTCAGAGTTGCGCAATGCAAGGCGCGAGTGCCGCGTGACGGGGCAGCTGCGCTTTTATAGAGGACCCAAACACCTCTCTGAGCGAGGCCGCAGTGCGACGTAATAGCGCTGCTGCTCTATGCACCGAGTTAATGCAAACTTTCTTCGCACGTTTCACGCACAGAATTTTCGAACTAAAATTACATCCTCTGTCTCCCATTGAGTTGGCCTCAATTTTAGTTTAGGCACTAAGGATTGTTTGCAGTAACATAAATTTTATAGGTATAGTTCAGACTAGTGTTCACGGCCTGTCAAAAATGAATTAATTCGATATTTTCTTCAAATCTTTAGATGTATATGACAAGCAAATGTCCCACCCTGACAGTACCTCCGATAAAAATATTCATGTACTTGTACACTGGTGAAACTCGGATCAAAGAGACGGTTATTAAGCAATAATTAAGAGCGTGACAGAGCTACAACTGGGTAGTAATAGATGATTGATTTGCGTCGGCAATATTCGGAATTTCCCATACGAGCACGGAGCATGGGGCATTTAAGGAAAAACGCGTAGCATGAATACTAATCTATTTTTTTACTATCATTCCAATTATTGGCTTTGGTTAAAAAATTATCTTTATTTTGCTGCTTATGAAATCGTCTCGCGAAAGCTACTAATTATTGCAATCATTTTCATGCTGATATTGAGTGCAGTTCTTCCTAACGTTCTAATACAACTAACATAGTAAAAATAAATCTACCTTAGAAGCAAAGCCAATAATAACAATGTCCATTTTTAACTCTTGCATAATAATTATTTCAATACAGGAGCATAATGTTTGAGATTCATTTTTTCAGCTCAACATCGCCCTCGAGTGTAAACAAAATAAAATGTGCTAGCCCTAACGGACGAAAAATTAAAAAATTTAAAATTACAGTTAATATTTAAATATAATGGAAACTTCGAATATCATCGCAAAACAATGAAACTTTTCTTTTTAATAATATAATATCTCATGAAGATTGTTCAGATTTCAAGCTTTGAATGATAGCAAATTTTTTTCTAGCCACTAAGGAATACAAACAAGCAGAATTAATAAATTACTTTGAAAAGAATAGAAATAGAAATGGAACTGACAAGCATTTGTTCGTTGGTTAAATAAAAATTCCTGGACCATCTGTTGTGAAGAGTTAAAACAACGAGCTTGAATATACATAGAAGCACGTACCTCTGGAGAACGCAACTGTTGCATCTATGGGAATTAGTGCTCCCAGGGGTGAATTGTGAGGTTCTGAGCTGAGAGTTAGGTAGGCCTACTTATTGTTGAAAGACTTTAGGCTTTTTGTTTCAACTGCCATCTTTTCCTAATGACAGCAGTCCTGTTTTTCTGCCTCTCTTACTTCATTCAACTTTTATCTTATTTCATAACGTTCATTCTCTACTTACTATTTATTTACGCACGGGATCCTTTGCGGGAACCCCCTTTGTCCATAGATTCCGCATTTCCTGAACTCCATACAAAATGGGGCCTTCATCCTTCCTTCCTTCCTTTGGAACGTTTTTGTTGCGGTTAGGGAGGCTCAAAATTATTAACGTTTCTAATCTGTTGAAAGCACATTCTGCGGTTTAAGACTAATCCTGGACAAAACCATCTTTTTCTTGAAATTTATGTTGCAGTGAGTTTTGAAATTTTTCGCCGGTTGTTGCAGTTTTAAATGAATAATAAATATCCGTATCCTAACGAGGCAAATTAAAATTATGAAGTCGATCTGCCCCGCACGAACGATTTACTTAACGAATTTCAAGTTACAGTTTGTCCGCATAAAAATAAAATGAGTCTCTTCAAATGTGTGCTCAACTGGCACACAAACATGCAGAGTACAATTCAGCTAAAAATTAATTTGTATTTATCGTAAATTTTTCATTTGTAGTCTTCAAAAAATTTTTAAATTTTACACACTTATTTTACAAACGTTTGAATCGAAGACGTTGTTAGAGGCTAAAATATTAGTGCGGGAAAAACCCTGGGCCGCTGTACTTTGTACGCATAATGCCATTGCATTGAGTCGAGTTCAACTACATGCCCATAGAAACCTGATTACTCACACTGCTCTACACTTGACAAATTTTCCGCAATCTCAGTCTGCAAAAATTACGATCGCTCATTTGTTCAAAACGATTTTAATGAAACGCGTGCGTTTTCTAATCGACTCTGTTTCCTTGTACTTGAAATTTTATTTAGCGAGTTAGTACATGTACTTTCGCATACTTATACATAATTGTTTTCATGACGTCGCTAAGTGCTGAAAACCATGCCCCACCATAGAGTTTATCTGAAAATCTTCAGGTGTCTCAAGAATACCACCTTTACATTTTTAAATGCTTAAATAACGTAACATTCAGACACATGTGTTATAGGGAAACTTGGAGCATAAAGTTACGCAAATTATTCAAGGATCCTGTAATGAAATAACGTAGTAGAATAAATTTTACTCGGTTGAAAGCTTTGGATTGTCATTGCATTAAAGCGTCTGGTACAAATTATCTAAGACATAATTCATATAAATTTCATGCCTGTACTTTAGCTTCATTAAAATTAACTGAGTATATTGCAGGCCTGAAAACATATCAGTGAAGGAAATGATATAAATATTAGATTGCAAGAAACGTGGCCTCTTATGCAAAACATTTTAAAACATCGTCAGTCTTCATCGTAAGACATCGTCAAAATCATCATCGTTATCGTCAATAATCATTTTCGTGCGTTGTAGGCCCTAAAGCCTAAAGTCATAAAAGCCTTAAATTTTAGTTGTTCATCAACATTTGGAAATGTTCATTCTAAATTAATTGTGAACTGCAATTCACTCGTCAACTTAAAAAATGGTAACACTCAAGCAAACCCTGCAATCATTATTGCTGAATGCAAAGATGTTGCGAAATATAAAAAAGATAAATACAATAGATATAACTTAAAATTGATATGTCGAAGCACCCATGTCTAATCTATTCTACATGTTTTCACAACTGTAGTATGTGCTACGCGTAGAGGTGTCACTCTTCGCTCCTGAGCAACAAACGAAGGAAAAACCTTTTCCTTTATATCCCTGTAATATTCGTCTCGAAATATTTTCAGAGCCTTAATTAACACAGATCCAGAAAGGTTGAGTTGCACTCAGTTTACCAGTAACTATAAAGAGTACGTTATAGTTATCTTACTTTTGCCTGCTGCATGACTGATGCTCTGGCAGAAACAATGAATATCATTTAGGATTACCGGTTGCCTTTTAGAAACAACCTCCAAAATATTAAAGCGAACCCTTGGCTATCTTGCCTGATCTGCTGAGCAGCAAAAATGTTAAGCAATATTTGTCAGACTTAGTTCTAAACAGTTACTAACATTTGATGTCAGCTTTTCCGTTAGTGCTTTCTTATTTATGCAGTTTGATCTGTTATGAACGGCCTTGCATTGTTCCGTTTTTCGCCGACTTTCGTTAACTATCTTCAATTCTTCATATCATTGGATCTGTGATTAATAATACCTCTGATAAATTTCTGGTTCAATATTACAGAGCTACTAAAATCGGAGTTCCAGTACGTGTCAATTAGACTAAGTGCTAGATAAAATTCAAACAAGTGAAGCAGCGTTGTGCAAGTTCGTTTCATCAAGGAACATCCATCACTCTGTGTCACATTTTTACCTCCAGATCACATCTGTCGTCATAACATTAATAATTCCCACTTATGGGAAAATTTTATTTTTGTCAAACTAAAAGTACGCAAACAATTGGAAACAATCAAATTCAGAGTATACATCGTACGAGTAGCCGAAAGACAACATCTTTGTTCGAAATAGGTTGTATGTACCAAGGTGTTCTAAGTCAAGCGTACCACAAAAAGAAAAATTGTTTCGAGAAGCTCCGTCATGTGTTACAATCAATAAACTAATACTATAGTGGAGCCGACCGCAAAATGCTTTTGATATTTTCAAGTTCGTTAAATAATTAATTTCTAAGCTTACTCGTTCTTGTGAATAACATGAATAGTCCGTTCTTTTTTATAAGTGGCGATCAGTTACTCATCGTTTGGTCGAACGTGAGTTTTAATAAAGTGCTGTAGATCTAACCAAGCCTGTTCTTGAGCGAGACAGTGGTTAAGAGCGTCACCTCCCCACGAAAGGTAGGTACCTACTTTTGGCACTGTGTGACTTGAGCTTTTATAGGGAAAGTACTGCTGATAATTTTGATAAATGTGTGGACCGTAGGGAGGCTCGATTATATGGCCTGCCTTCGGATAAATTTTAGTTTGAAAGTTGTTCATACCAGCTCTTTGCATTCTCTGAGCTAGATTTCTCAAACTAACTGGTGCTTGAAGAGAACAATTTTCGGCAGCAGCTAAGAAGAATTTAGTGTCCGGCGATGCCTTCTCTATCGGGACGACCATGTCGGAGTCTACATTCAGTAGGCTGTGAGCAACACGTTCTGGATTAAGACGTCCTCGGAATTGTTCATCGAAGTCAAGATCATCGCTGCACAGCTTGTAGCCGCTGAGAAGAGGTTGGCCTCCTTTGTATAGCACAGTTTCATACAAGCAGGCACTAGCGTTGATGGCAAAAACTGCCTTGACTTTTTCTAGCCAGATGCCCATTGCAATGCCTGTGGATCCTCCTTGACAAGTGGCGACGACGCCGCAATGATTTGGCACCGCTGTCGGGCTTGACAGCAAATACTCGACAGCTTCTTCAAAGTACTCCAGGTCCAACCTCTCCAGAGTCTTTGGTAAATCTTTGTAACCGAAGTACGGTAGAGCTAAAGACAAAATACCTCGTGATGCCAGAAGCGCTGTTGAGATAGGAAAATAACATTATCATGAAAATTTAATAACTTTTCAGGATGGGAGGTTTTGTTATTTAAATTAATTATACAATTTTATTCATAAATGCCTTTCCGAAGTGTCATACCTTTATTTTTCTCTGAATATTATGAAATATGTTGTGAGAACGCTGACGGTATTACGGAGGCTATCGGATAAATAATTAGACAATGGTATATTGATAATAAACGTCTTGAGGGCTTCCAAAAATTCAATTGTTTTCTTCATCTGAAAGGTTAAAAACTATTATTCATACTCTTGTGCACTGATTCACGTGTTTGTACGACATGATGTTTTAATAAAGGGTCAAGCATCTCTTCTCTTGTCGAAAGAAACATTACCAGAGTCAGCACTGATCCACGGCGAAAGCAAGCGTTACCTAGATTTTTCACATGACCTACACTTTTCCAAGGCAACTTATATCATTTCACATCGTAAAAGACTACGTCCACGGTATCATTGAACCGAACAACTCTGGAGACAAGAAATTCACCTGATCTGTGTTCCATGAAAGACGCAGATGCGCCGAACATGTCAATGACAGCGGGATGCGGGCCGGGGCTGGCCGGCACGTAGAGCGCGCCCCGCACCGCCCCATGCTGCACCTCGACCCTCGTCACGCCAGGCGCCCTCATGTGACGCTCCAGCTGCACCTCGTGCACGGCGGGGCTCTCGTCATCCTTGTTCAGCAGGCCCTCGTGCACGCTCAGCACGTACTGCCCGTGCAACCAGCGCCTCAAATCTCTCGCTCTACTCTCTTCAACTAGTTTAAAGTTAGTACAAGTTTGAGCTTTATTTAAATCTTGCTAATATTTGCATAACATAGGGAAAGCAGAGCATTAATATCAGCTTTTTTCTAAGCTGATATTTAATTATTACTGCTTGTAAATGAAACGTAAAAGCCTTGCCCCCACTGCAACAAATACATTTGTTTTTCACGGAACAATATTTATGCATAAACACAAATTAACATTAGAAGACAAGAACTCGGAATGGTTTAAGCCATGAGCTACTACTCACAGTAGTGGGCTTAGTTGTGTCGGTGACAGTAAGCCTCCTGTAAGCGTGCTTGCCGGCAGGAGGCTGGAGCGTGGAGAGCAGGCCAGAAGGGAACACTCCGGTATACGAACCTCCCAGGGACTCTGCGATCTTCAGGTCCACCTGGCCAGCGGCGTCGCTTTGGTAGTGCCCGAACGAGCTGAACTGTTGATAGATTAAACCAGTTGAAAGTAAAACTTACGCAAGAAAATTGAGACTTTCTTCAACGTTGTTCAGTCGTTCTGGGTGCAATCAAGATGAAACTGACAAACCCAAACATCAGATCTAATTGATTCCTCAACACGTATAAAATTTGAAAATATAAAACTGAACTGAAACGAGCATGCCCTTATTTCTGTGGTATCAGTTATGAAAATTATAATAAAGGATAAAACTAAGCACACGTAGTCATATCCCGTACATGTCGAGGGCAGTTATTAGATTGAGAAAAAGCATATTCTATGCATGAAGAGACTTCTCAATTCGTTCACTAAGGCTAGCAGTTGATAACATTTGAGCGTTAATCTAAACACGTATGATGACTTTGGAACAAAGAGGTCAGGCAGGAGACTTTAAATGATGAAGACACTGATTCGCTCTCAGTTTCGGCACTCGCGGTATTTTCTTCAAACTACATGGTCTCCGGTGTTAGTAGCAAACGGAGAAGGCAAGTAAGAAAGGCTGGAGGAGAACTCTTCTACTAAATAGGGTTTAGTTTTACTCGCCCACTCCTTCTTCGTAAGATAAGAAAATGAAACTCAAAATCAATTTATGCAACTGTCAATAGCAATAATGAGGCGATCACTAAAAATGTTTTCTTGTGATATTTCCTTACAGTTGAATTATAAGTCCTCGAAGTTGATGGTTTAAAATATGTGGCATTTAAAGGAAAAATAAATTTATCTTTGGAACATCCGCATATTTCACGCTACATGGAAAAATATTAGAGTAATTTCGTTCATGGACCTTTAATTGAAGGGAGCAAGTATCGCTCGTGGTCACCTGACTCGCTTTTCCGCTTGTACTGCAGTGCGCGCAGCATCTTACCACCACAGACATCCAAATCGTTCCTAATCTAGGCCGTAAGGCCTTACGCCCTCTCCCCTTCGACTAGGTGCTCCTCTCTCTCGTGCTGGTCATCTTAATGGTATCTTGCCACTTAAGGTGGGCAAAATGCTGCCTTTTTATAAATACGTATATTTAAGGTGGGGAAATGTTATCATGTTATAAATACATTGTTGAATTACTCAGATATCTTGATTAAGACGTGTAATAGTAAAATACGTTAAATGTAATCAGCATCGAGAAAATTTTATCAGATTTTTCTCATTCCTGAAAGTCATGAGCCTCATTTTTGCTCTGTTATCAAAGCATCACAAGCTCGTTTCATTATTAGCGACATCGAACGCGGCAATTATGCCGAGTAACGCAATTCACGCGCGTTGACTAAAAACAAACCTGGATTCCCCTGCTGTCGTAAGTTGTGAGCTTGAGAGTGACGGGAGCGCCGGGCTGCAGGCCGGTGGCGAGCACCTGGGTGGGCACGTCGAAGAGACCCACTAGCGGGTAGGCTTCTATCTGTGGCTGCGGCTTTAACCTTTCTTGGATTTTTGCAGCCCCCATCAGAGGGAGACTTGTTTTTGCAGCTTTATTGGTCGTTATGGAACATGACTGCTGAGCAGCCCTGTGGGACTGCCTCAACAACTGTTTCATGTTGGCTAAGGACCGAAGGGTTTTCGTCATTGTTATTAGATTTTATGCTTTCACCCTTGCGAAAATTTCAGTATTGCTTTTTAATGCTACAGTGAAATTTTTATTTTTTCCTATTATAAGGTGGTAATGAGTTTATTTAAATTATTATAAATCAAATTTTCTGAAGAGAAACGTTTTTCGGAATATCTTTCAATAGCTAGGAAGTAACGTATTAACAAGTACACCGCTTAGAATACAACATATAGAACCGCTCCGTGCCAAGGAACCTATCGACACCACTGTCGAAGAAAAAATGTACCCACATTGACTGGATGGGTTCTTTAATAGACGCAGAGCCGTTAATTAATACACGCCCCACGTTATCAGCCGCGTGACCATCACGTGAACGTCAGAGCGAGTTCTTGCGGCCGTCTTCTCCGCTGCGTAGCGCCTGTTTCTGCTCAGTCCTCAGCGGCGGTCAAGGGTCGAAATCATGACGTCACAGCCAGCGTGTGGCGCATATAACGTAGCCCAAGCTAAAGCATGTCTTGGACGTTTCTTGAGGTTTAGTAATGATAAATATATCTACCTATGTTACATATACTTTCGGTGTTGTTTCCATTTATTCATTTATTTTTTTATTAATTTTTTGTTCATTTTTATTTACTTATTTGTCCCTCTATTCGTATTATTAGCATTTAAATTTTTAATTATACATCTCATCCCTCTGCGTGAACGAATTTACTACGTGAATTGTCTCATAACGTCACTTGGTGGAAAGTGGATACTCGAATATTCAGACCATGATGACTGCGAGGTTTTGTTTTTTTAAATTGTATTATGCAGACCACGAAATTCATTCATATTTTTCAAAAACTTACACTTGAAAAAATTAAGAGCAACAGATGATGTGCGGGCTTTGCCGATAATTTTCGAATGTCGCACGTTTGAAAAGTTGCTTACAGTAGCTTGTGTGAATTATAACGCTTCAACCCTCGATTGTACTCCGCTTACAAATGTAATGGATCCGTAGCACAGACACTCAGTTCAATTACATAGCATGGATCATACGTTTAATTTTACCCGTGTTTTAGTTTTAGCGTGGGTATAGCATACTTTTACTCTATTAGGTTTCAGAATGAATCGGAAGATAAGAGAGGCAAACTTTGATACTGATGAATAGCAACCAAATCGAAGTTAATGGTTCACTTGCTATGATAGATGTTACTTTTGAGAAAATTTTCTGATTACAATGTGAAATGTGGCCGTATAAGAATAATGACGGAAAAAAATTCTAAATCAGTGTATTAACTGGAAAACTGATGTCGTCCGTCTTTGTATAGAAAAATGGCACCAATTTTGGGTGCATAGGTGGGATAGTTTATTGATGTTTTCATCAGTCCAGATGGATTAGGTGAGATTTTTCATCACATTCTTGTAATATTCGTATCTAAGTTTATAATTGTATAAAAAAATGGAGTAAAATTTGAAGTATGAGCACAAAAGGATTTCTTCGTTTCAGTCTTCATAGATTAATTTGAGAGGGGTTCTGCTCGCGTCCGTAGAACATATTGGTCAAACGGGGCACCGATGAATTTCCTAACTGAAGAATACGACTCAGTTTTATTTTGTGCAGAATGATCGCATGAGTATGTAAAACCCTCGATTCTTCTGTACAGTTTAGGGCTGTACGTATTTTGAGCAAGTTCTTCTTGAACGTAAGTATTAAAAATTTAAAGCGATAAAATTAGCTTATTCTGTCATGCGTCATTCTTAGTTTTTTCTATGTCAATCAAATTAAAGTCGAACTAGAACACATTTATTTACAAAGCACTAGCCTCTGAATTACTAATTGAAGCTCATCCATCTGTGTCACATTATACATTTCCAATACCGCACCCACGCCATGATGGAATGAGCTATATGTATGGGACAATTAAGTTACCTGTTTGTAACAACGAATTTTAGCTTTGGTATGCACTCAGATTCCGAATCGAGATTTTTTCTAGACTCAAATTTGTATTAAAAATATGTTATACTTTATGAATATCTTCGGAAGTTCCTATCCGAATATCGGATACAACTGTAATATTTACGGGAATTAGCGCTCCCAGGAAGATAATGTAAAGTTTTACCAATACTTCCAAGTTATACTTACTAAAATTCATGGGTTAGAAGGATAGCGCGACATAACGGTAATGACCAACTCTCTGACTTAGCAGTCAAAAGCGAATATATCATTGAAAAACATTCTTTGGGCGCAATAAAATCCCTAACATTTTCATTTTCACGCTGATAAAAATCGTTATAACTCAAGTATTTGCTCTTAAAAATTAGAAAAGTGTTCGAACAAAGAATAGACAGCTCCCGAAATACAACCAATTTCTCTGTTTAATGGATTTTCAATGCCCGCTTTTCATAGTGAGCAATTTAACAATACATAGGCTTATACATTCTTAGTGACCCTTGATTTCAGTGTTTTGAACGGCAGTACAGAAAACAACTGAACCAATATGGCTTAATCAGTTCGCTGATTTTTATTGTTCGTTGAACTGTCCTTATTTGGATGTCCGAGTTGATAGCAGTAGTGCGATTTTCAAAAGAATGACTTGCAATGCAATCGCAACTTGGCTGGGATTTCCAGTGTTACGTTTTCTTCATCAATCTTCGTTTCGAAATCGTTATCTTGTAGCATTATCTTGGCATTCGATAATTTAGAACATGATGAGTCCCTTTGTACAATTTTTTGTAGCACTGAAACTATTAACTCTTCATTGTATTCATGAAAATCTTTGTGGCATTTTCAAATCAATTTTTTGACGGCCTTTGGCCCTAACTTTCACCATTTTGGACTGATTTAGTCCTTGAGGGTGAAGGTATGCTCAAGTATGCTGGTTATTGGCCAATGCATACATGATATCATTTTCCGATAAAATATTTCAGCTTCCTGGTAATACCCAGATTCGAGGGTTGGATCACGGTACTTGTAATGTGCTCATGGACCTGATAACACGCGAGAATACTCACAATTAGACATGAGCTCAGTCGTTTCTGAGTATACTGCGCAATTTTGAGGACGAGAAGCAAACAAAAACTGAACGGGTTTTCCCTAATTATGCTTATTTTCCTGCGAGGATCGAACAAATACGATTATAGTTATAGTTACTAATTTATCCCTACTGCCTTTTATAAACTTTCCATGCGCTTTTAGCACATTGGGAACTATACTATTTTTGTTTATAAATTTCCATAGTTGTCTCTCTTTTATAAAAAAAAATTCAAATAAAGTTTTTTTCAGACCGCCCTGTATAGTTGCGGTTATGAATGAGATCTAGTGTGAGCTTATATTCCTTAACTGTAATTTCGAAGAGGTAATGAATGTATCCTGTTGTAAATTAGGGTATTCTGTAACTCCTAATTCTGACCATGTTGTCTTCAGAAACCTCTTACTTTGTAAAAGAGCATATTATAGTTACAAAACTAAAATAAACATAACAAACTTGTTGAAAAAATATTATTGTACGAAATTTTGAGGAAAAGATTGTACGCATTTTTTTGGATAGTTAGAAAAATTCAATTGTGTTTGCTTTATTGTATCTTTATAGTGATTGCATCAATCTAGGAGGATGCATTTGTATTCTAGTAAAACAAAAAGCGCACTCCAACCGTCACCGTATAGCGTCAATGTGTTGTATGTGGAATGAATGTCTGAAATCCAACATGTGCACATGTGTTAGTCCTAACGGGCGTATGAGCACAGCGAAATTTTTGTGGTGTAAAGCAATTTCAAGAGGCCTGGGCCAGGGCAGTGTTTGGGATAGATGCTGACCGCGAAAGGAATTTATGAGGGAACTTGGCTACAAAGATCTCTTACATAGGCAGAAAAAATCTTTCCACAAAAGTGTTTGTAGATAGGGTTCTGTTAAAACAACATAAGGAGAGAAGAGGGTTGAGAAACTGGAGAGGTTTCGGCCGGACGACATGGGGAGAAATTTAATTACAAGCACTCGAAAGCGTTAGGGCCGAGAACGCTAGCCAGAAGTGGCTGACAGATTTATAGTAAACCATGGGTAGGCTTGGGGAGCCCATGAGAAAGCGAGCGATCGCAGCGAAAAGTGAACAACCTCAGAAAAAGGCGGAGATTACAGCGCGCTGGGGTAAAACATTTCAACAGCAAATAAGAAAAGGACAGCCTTATGGAAAACCAATGGGAACGCCAGAGGGGAATGGAGGCGGACGCTCACGAAAGCCGCGTAGAAAACAATTGGTGGGAGCTAATTGAGAGGGCAGCCCTTAAAATCAGGACGAGCAGCTCAAGGGACTGAAGATTCAGTAAGTTTGGTGTGCCTTCGGACAAGGTAAAGCGGGACTAAGTGTAAACTGGAAAATAATATTGCACTCTGGAAAAACGTGAATACGCGCTGTATAATATTTAAAATTTGACATATATGAAACGTAGTACTTATCGAAATGTACTTTTCAATAGATTAAAAAATTTTTTTGTTCACTATTTTCACAAGGTGGCGAACCTCATCCCGACCAAACCGTGGTGGTTATTAACAAAAAAAATTAATTTGCTTCGTCAGGGCGGTGAGAATTTCCTTTTGTTCAGGATAAATGCTGTTCGATACGATAGATGCATTTAATGGAAATAAGTACCGGTGAATCAAAATATTGAATGTATCCATGAGCAAATTTTAGAATGAAAGTGATGGGTAAATCTAATTATATTGCAGGGAGGGAGGTTGTTGCTGATAACCCGTCTGCAAGGAGAAAAGTGGCACGTGGCTGTAAACCGACGATAATAAATGTTGGCTGATCTGTGTGTGATTCAGGAATTCGAACTGAAGCAGGACATGAGCGAATGATATTGTGGGGCTGAATCTGATAATCATCTGTCCCGGTGGAGTGCGCCGGTCGGCCGATTAGGTAGGCAGCGCTTGTAGAATTCACAACTTTCGTAATTTCCTGTAAGGTGGCTGTAGTAGGGTGTTCTACCATGAAAATAACGTTAGCCCTTCCATATGGAGTTTTATAAACCGTCTTCGTCAGTACCATATTTCATCGAGGCAGCGGGCGCAAGGAAAAGGCGCTTCTTGTAAGTGGTAATCCTAATCATCGGTGAGTACAGCCCTAATTTTAGTATAGGTATCTGTTGATTATTTTTCCTTAATGACTGTGTTCTTGTGTATTTTCTTGCATTTCTTGTGTATGGTGTCCTTTGTGTGGAGGTACGCCAATCCCTCTATTCCGAGAACCTGATTTCGTTATTAATGAAAAATTAATAAGGAGGCGGGACCTTTTCTCGTGACAAACTAATTCCGATCGTTTAGAAGCTTAGTGTCAATCGAATTTGATGCCAACTGTTCTATTTAAAAAGTAGCACAAGCTTGGAAAGAAAATATATGCCAGTTTCACACGGATCGTGGTATAGATGGAATGCTAACTCATTCAATTACTGTAGTGCATAAATTGTACTTTTCTGGATAGAAACTTTGGATTGCAATATGTCAAAGAAAATTTCATAGTGATGTAATAATGCACCTGCACGACTCGCCATCATAATGGGTTACCCTCACCAGTGATGGGAGTTGAGTTAACGAATTACATTAGTTAGGTTTCGGCTACACTACGTCAACTCTCCAAAGAAAGCTGAAAGGTAATGAAATAATATAACTATGGTTTTCTTACGTAAATTCGAATAATTAACGCAAGGATAACGCGCTCTTAATTGTTGATCCCCTTACTGTGGTCGACGTTGTAATATGTCTAGTATGAAATATTGTCTTTCTCTACACGTCTCTGCAATGGCAACGGGGCCTCAAGCTAACTTTTGTACCACTATGTCTTGCGCTAAGAAGGTGTTTCACGTCATTGATCATCTATCAATACATTAGTTTGTTTGCACATGTATTTACTTGTTAATTTTTGTCGAAATTTTGAAGAAGACCGCCCGCCGATCGCGTCTTAGACTACCCCATATGCGCCAACGAGTCATAATTCATGACAATATACACCTCCTTACCATAAATCATATCGACGTGCTTCATAATGCTATAAATCATATCGAAATACACCGCCATACCATGAATCCAATCAAGTGCTTCACTGCACCTTAAATCAGGTTGAATGGTGTAACCATACGCCATCACACTTTGAATCATATCAACGTGCTCCACCGTGCAGTAAATCACATCTGTGCTGTAACTCCATAGATGACATGACGTCTGCTGTAATTATAATTTGTTTTCACTTTAAAGGGTCTTCTGAGGTCAGGAATCCCGCATTCGAAATTTTTTTCAAGTCCCTTCTTTACAAACTGAGCAACATAACAGTGGAAGGCGTTCAGAGATTATTCTGGGGCGCTTCAACTTATAAGTAATGTTGCATCATAGATCAAAGTAGTCTCTAGGTTTTCCGCTAATAATGTATGGTTTAAGTGTTAAAAAATTACGGACGTCGTACTTTGGCCCTTTCTTCGCATCATAAAATGCACATTTAACAATACATGTTCAGTTCAATTAAAAAAAGCTACCACAACTCCAAGGAGGTTAATACGCTCGGTGCATTATTTTTATCTGAGCACGTACAAGTTATCAATATTCGTCCAAGTTTCGTTTTGCCATTAGTGTTCACATACCGATGGCACATTTGGATGCTCCAACTGGATCATACCAGTTTTTCCCCGCAGTAGCTACCGTTATCGATAACAGCATTTTCTGGGCACCTGTGCGCCAGGGGTTGTTGGCTTCGTTAGTGGTCACTACTGCGTACACATGACGAAGCATGAAAACCAATGACGCCAAATGATTAAAGGCCTCAAGTAGATTCTTATTCGAAAATATCTTTGGCTTCTTTGAAAACTACGTTTTCCGTTAGGCTAAAGCACAATTCACGATGGTTTGAATGTAAAATAACTTGTATTAAATCCCACTATTAATGTTTTAGAAAACTGTACATTGACTGCGAGATGGAGGCCGTTTATTTACTAGTTGTACTCAATGCATTTATTTCAATACTTTTTTTGAGTTAACCGGCGGTAAGTTTAGGACGCAAGAGCCAAAGTTATGACGGCCTGAAAACTTGACACTACAAGTTCAAAGGACGAATCGTCCGGTAAAGAATCGCTCGAAAACATTGAATGAATTACGGGCGGTGTGATCTGCAGTTCCATCCTATGGGTACTACATGTTCTCCAATCTTCCATGTTCAACAATCTCTTCTATAATTTGTCCCAGCATTGAGACACAACAGCGTTCAAAATCCCCTGTTACATCCCTTAACTCAAAGGAGTTAGAGCCCACCATGCCATATATGGGAGGACTACTGAAATAGGGGTGTCGGAGCGAGACCACGTGTTTGCACCTCTGTTTCCACTCTCCACGTTTTAATTCCTTTTAGCCTCTCAATCAGTTCTGCTGCGCCCTATATATCACAGATGAATAAGTTCTCGTGCAGGGTATCGCTCTTTCTAATTCTTACTCATGAATGCAAGGTTCTGAAACAATGCACGTGGCTTCTTATTTTTGTCATGGCAAAAATAAGAATGTCGTACAATCATTTTGTTGTAATTCAAATCTTACAACAGTGGCTCTAGCAAAAACTCGCATAAGTTGCTTGAAAATAAAAGACGCAGGAAATACCTTTATTATGACGTTTATGGTATTGCAGCTTATATCCCACCCACGAGTGTACATCAAATATGTCTCCATGAAATATATTCTTATCTCAAGTATTGAACACTGTAGGCCTATTGATGCTGTCTTCTCATTTGTTCGAGGCCTACTGTGCAGCAAAACTGAGTTTCGTGACCTCTCCACTTGTTTGACCGAGGCCTTCGCTACCGAACCGACTCTGACCATGATGTAACATTTGTTTGTAAACTGGGCCACAGGTACATCATTTGTCGATCATTTTGAACGTACACCCAAAATAAATTGATACAGATTCACTATATAATTAATGGAGTTGACGCACATGATACTATAGATTTAACTATCGCGTGTACTCTCTTTGTTCTGCGTCATATTGAAATATTCCTGCGTTTGAATGATTTCATGGCAAAAGAATTCCCTGTTATGTCATTTTATTTATCTCACATTGACAGACGTCTGTGTACGAATGATTTAAGTTCTTAAAGCTGTTTTTGAAATTATTCGCCTAATGAAGTCGAGACTCCTTGCTTTTTTTATCGTTTTCAGCTTAATTATTTTTGAAATAAAACTCACATCTTGCATCCCATTCGTGTATTTCATTTTAGCTCCATCAGCATGTAATTACCACAGTATATGCACCCACTTATTAGCTTTCTATGACTATCTGCTTCCAGAGTATTCCTCTGCTCAGCTTTCTTGCATTTCTTTGCCTAGTGATCTTTTTTTTTCCCACATCAGCTTCGTTGCCTTTTATTTTTGTAATTGCACGAAGTGAAAAATTGGAAGTTTTTCATTCCCATTCATCTCTTATCTACTGGTCACGTGCACATGCGTTTTCTGCGTCCGTCGGTACTGTGTGAATAACACACACTGTGGATCTACGTTAATTTTATTAATCTAGTGAGCACTTTATAGCATTTAACTAAGCCCGCGCGAAGATCGTAAACTGGCACGATTGTAGTCACCAGCGCGATATAGTTTTCAATTTTACTTGTCAATAGGTCTTGCAAGTCTAGATTCCTTACTCCAGGCTCTTCTAGTTCGGAAGCGGAGAACATAACGAACAGCGCTGTCGTACCTGCCACGTCTCTGCGCCACCCTGCAAAATATAGAAGAAGGTCCTCTGGCGACCTTGCTTAGTCTCGAGAGAAAGGATAGTCCGTGAATTTAATTGAAGGAGAGTCGAACGAATGGGGTGCTGTAACGAGAAAGGAAATTTTGATAATTAGTTCGCCAGATCAAGAGACAAGCGAAAGAAATAGATCAAACAAATAATTCATGAAATTCACACCCTTACACTATTAAAGCTCCGTATTCGAAGGCGAAATTCTTTTTGCAACAAGACAAATGGAAGAGGCTGCAGGATTAATAATTAAACGGTCTCAACGATAGAGTTGTACTCCAAAAGATATTAAACTTAAAAATTAAGAAACAGGAAGTAGGTATAATAACTGAAATCAATGGATCAGAAACCAAAATAATTCAGTTGTTTAACAACGATCATCTAAGGAATTTCTCCTCAATGAGGTATCTCCTCTTTCAGCTGCACAAAGATAAGGAAAGCTCAAGTGGAGCGATAAAGCAGAAAACAGGAAAACCCCAAAGGTCTTACGAGTATAATATCAAACTTGAAGTAATTAATTCTAGCTAAATTAAGTAGCAGTTTCTCTCGGAGGACTGTTATTAAGCAATTAAGTAAAAAACAGTCTCTTTCGGCGGAGATCTGTATTTTTGAACAATTAAGTATAAAACGGCCTCTTTGGGAGGACTGTATATATTTGAACAATTAAGTGGGTAACTGCCTCTCTTGGAAGACAAATTCAGCAATTAAGTAGGTAACCGCCTCTCACCGAGGACCCTAAATAAATCGTAAGTTGCTAGGGTTATACATTAATTAATTATTAATAACCAAACTAAAAAGTGCCACGGAGAAGGAAAGGAAAGTAGAGTTTCAAAGTAAGAAGGAGAGTAAGAGAGAGGAACAGAAAGATTTTGCGATCGTCCTCAGGCTAAACAGCTGACCGTGTTAGCTGCCCCGACTGAGTTTCTCCAAAACACTTATTAAAAGTTACATGACGTCCAGTATGAAACTACTTCCGCTAACATTGCTGTCAATGGATGGGCTTTAATGAATGTTAAAACTATGGAAAAGGATTATCGATCTTACCTCCGTCCGTGCTTCAAACCTAAGTATGTGGCGAAACAAGGTTTAGATATCTTTGTTACGAACATGCGTACACGGTATTCATTATAACTTCTGCGATCTTCGTTAGCCCAGCAGTCAATTTTATTTTTCAAATATATTCTGAATCCCATTTTCTTTCCCATTTATGTTACTCAAGACTTGAAACTGCTTGGAACAGTGACGTTCAAACTCAAAGGAACAGTAACAACCATTACTTTTAACCTTTGTGAAAATATGCAAACTCACAACTTTATCCGGTCTCTTTTTCGGAAGAAAAATCCGAAAGAAAGATTGTCTCGCATTTCTAGAACAAAGCGATATCAGCTGTCACACGGTGAGATAAATTTTCGAGAACCGCCGTAGATTATGAGGGAAGTAATTTTGATGCTTATTAATATGTCTTATATACTGATTTATCTGAACTGCTTCAACGTTTTAGACACTTGTGCAGTGGATGTAATAACAGCACCTTCCAGCTTTTATACATTTTATTATACTTCAAACTTATATATTATACTTCGGGGTAATATGCCAGCAGTATTGGTGCTTATTTTACTTCCATATTGAACGCAATCAGTCCTCAAGTGGACTTTGGTGCAAGACTAGGTATTCATTTTACGACTGATAGCATGGCTAATTATAACTAATTCAGTTTAACCCGTTGACCGTGTAGTGCGACGTTTGTGTACCACCAGGTACGCAGCTCATTCACGTACCGGTAAAAATGAACAGCATTAATCTGTTTCGCGACCTTTTTGAAAAATAAATGCTATCATTCAATGTAAAATGTATTCGTGAAATGATACTCTCCATGTTTCTTAGAAAAGATAGAAATAGAATTCAAGCAGTAAAGTCCATTTCCCAAGTATGCTACTTAAATTCCAGCCAAACCAACCGTGACAACCGTGCAAACGCAGTCAACGTGTTAAAAGGAGTGAAAAGAGCTCGTTGTAAGCAAACAGCGCAATGAAACTCAACGCTCCCAACTTTAATGTTTTTTCAATTCCATCTTATGACTTGTCTCTTGAAAATTAAACTGAGATCAAGTAGAGACAAGATATAGAAAAACTCATTTTTTCTACTTGTTACTCTACGCGAAGAGTTTCAGGTCAGATTATTTGCAACCAACATTTTATTTTTGTGCAACTTGTTTCCTAAGGAGAGCAGAATGGGTAATAATAGGCTTGGGTGAGTTAGGTTAGTCGATTCTGTGCTCTGTGGACTGGCGCAGCCCAAGGGAATACAGTAAATGATAGTTACCTCTGCTGTAATTAGGCATTTGGGACGTCTGTTTTCTTGGTCATTTTGCTTCAGCCAGTTTTTATATCTTCTTTGATGTAACTTCTTTGCATTTGCTTCGTCTTCTTTTCAACTTGCTGTTTTTATGCACAGGATATCATTTGTGGTCACACACCATCTATCCATATGGAGTCGTCTATTCTCTTTATTCTGTGAAAACGTCTGTGCAATGAAAACTGAGCCTCATATTAACTACTTTGCAATACTACTCCATACTGTGGTATTTGGATATTTTATGTCTACCATTATATGATAAAAGATTGACAAAGAGTAGTCCACTAGACTTTGTTGATGTATTCATAGCGTATGTTTCACTAAATTTACTCCCACATGGAACTATCGTAATCCTACTTTCTGAAGATATATTTTCACGTCTGCATTGCGCAAGGATATTGGGACGTCTCAAATTTCAAGCTTCTTTCCTTGTCCTTGTTTTCCTGCTTTTGTCCTGAATCGGGTGTGCTCGAGTCAAAGTCCTCGAAAACGTGCTGCGTCGTATGACCCCGGTGGGACAGCCTATCTCCTTCTTCTTCTGGATCTATTTATATTAACTTATTGATGTCTTCTTGAGTTTTGTTATTCTCAGCAACGGCTGGGGTTGACCTCGTCTTTTTTTCTCTTCAATAACAATTACAACAATTATACAATAATTTTATCTTCAACGCTAGGAGACTGTGCGCAAGTGGATCTAAATGAGCTCGAGATTGAGTCACGAAAACACTCTTGATTGCCAGAAATGCCCGTATCCAAGTACTATTGATCTCCTCTCATTCCGCGTAATTTTGCCGTAAATTCTGAGCTCTAACCATTAATGCCATGGCCTCATCGCCTTCTCTGTGACTTTTAGGCCCTCACCTTGGGAATCTATGGCTTCATCCTTGTGTTCACTCCTACGAAGCAAACACGAAGATCTTGCTCCTATGTACATATTTTGTTTAATGGAGCTCTCCAAACTGTGTGTGCTTTTGGAATTAAGTTACTTGGATGTTTTCTTTAAATATCCTATGCGATCGATGTGAGGAAGCATAACTACTCGAGATGTCGAGTTGGGACAGATCGAGGTCACTGAAGGGCCACCCGTTCGTAAGATAATCTATGTTCAGTCAGACTTCCTATGCTATCTCGGCGCCATCAGTCGGTACATTAGAGTTAGTAGGGTTGGAACACGTGATGCAAGTTACTAGTTTACTGAATTCTACGAAAAAAATAAATTGAATCATTACAGGGAATTAGTAATAAAAATGAGGAGCATAAACATTCATTGAAATACTGGGATTAGTCAGAATGAAAATATAGAAATGCTTAAAAAGAGTATTACCGTGTGTTATACGGTGTAGAATATATGTTGGCTCTCTAAATAGCTGGCAGTCTTCTCGGAATGAAAAAATACAGGTCCCATATGGTTTTCAATGGATTTTTTCACAATTTTTTCTAAAATGAAGGCAAGTTTAGGTAACATTGATGTAGTTGTCGGTAGCGTTAACGCGTCTTTCTCTTCTAAGTAAACGTGACTAAAGGAAACACGACAAATCTCAACCATGCTCACAAACCAGTACTGGACGATCCGAGATGTGTGTGAATAAACGCGCAGTCGTTTTGGAATACAGAAAAAAGAGAAAAAAGAACAAATTTGTTTCCGATAATTTTGATACGCAGGATTAGTTTTTAAAATGTCTTAACATAAAGATCATTAGTTAGTTGGAATAATTATAGATTATACTACATCATAAAAATATGTTTAATATCACTAACTAAATTTACCCGTAGATATAATGATTCAGATAGCAAAACTGTATAAAAGTCAAAAAGTACTCAAGGTATAGCATAAATATATCCTATTGGAGAAAATATAATGAATTCCCCCCAAAGCTTATCAGTCACATTAAACAGATGTACATAATGTGAGCAAAACATGTATCCAAGGGATATGTAACGCATCTCTCGCTAATTTTTATAAAAAGCTTCTAATTAACACATGTCAAGCTTTTTCTCTGAGGAAATTTTGATACCAGGAGCTGTAATCTCTTACGTAAGTTTCAATAAAACTCCTCATGTCGTGCCACGATTCCACTTGGCTCCTTGCAGTGTCAGCTGCATTGCCTCCACACGCCATGTAAATCTTATTCTCACCAGGACCTCTGTGATTTTCGTCACAAAAAGGGAACGGTGTTTGGAACAATGTTCTTATGAAGGGCATGTTGGGAAGTTCAATTAAGTGCCCTGTTCCAGGGAAAACTTTACAAGTGTAATTTTTGTTGCCGACACGATCGAGGTGAGATTTCAAAAGCTCAAGAGATAGAGGAGCTCCCATCCCACATTCACTGCCAGCGTTAATGCTGTAGTATGTGTCTCTAGGTGACAATTCTATTGGAACACTTGCAAAATTTTCATCACGTAAAAGGTGGTGATGAAAATCATCATTGACCCGTGCTCTATCAGCCTCATCGTATACAAATTGCCTAGTACTTAGAGCAAAGCCTTTTATTAACAATTCACCCTTGTGCCAAACATCCGCAAAAGTGACAAATGCCGTTGAGTTGAGCAGGTATACAGCCTTCACTCGGTCAATGTGTACCCCCATGAGGACACCGTACGCCCCGGCCATACAGTTAGCAATGACGCCACATCTGTCTGGAATGGCAGTGGGTTGCGACAAGAGGTAATCAACTGCCTCTTCGAAGTACTCTATCTCTAAGCGATCGTTGAATTTATTTTTGGCTTGTGGGTCCATGTGACGAACGCTCATGGACATAATTCCACGAGATGCGAGGAGTGCTGCAAAAAAGAAATCTGATTAGCAGATTGCCAAGCACTATAGATATACATGCCTTTTTATGCTCTGAAAAGCTTCCCAAGGAGAAGTACTCAATTTAGCACTGATTATTGAATTTTTTTAGACGCATAGGGAAAAATATTCAACATCTAAAAACGAGATTAATCATATGATACGACGCAACGTCTAATAATATATTTCTCTTTAGATATTTGCGAAAAACCTCTAATAACCATAAAATGCAACATAAAAGCTATGAAACACATGAGAATATTTTTATTCCTTTAATATACAATGAATTTCATCGTAAGCTTTTTAGGACAAGTCGAGTGCCCCGGAAATATATGGAGAAACGGTCCTGCTTTACAAATGAAAATAACACACAACACGCGTGATGATAAGCCCCATCAGAGGTATACAACTTTTGCTTTTAAGTGAATTAGCTCTCCCACGAGGAAGATGTGAGGCTCCGAGGTAATTGTAAGGTGGGTTAGGAGGTTTCTCTTCCTACTATTAAGTAGAACAGTTTTTCTTCGTTAAAGACCATCTTAATTCGTTTCACTGTTCTTTTTTGAGGACCTATGGCTTTCTCTCATAGACTCCTTTCAATCTGGCTGTTTCAATGCTAAGATGTAAGGAGACACCATTTGCATAGATTTTCTGCTCCCTTTATTCTACACCAAATGGTGCCTCCGTTTTTTTCCCTTGGGTACACCTTTTTTGTGGTTGTCTTAGACCAATTTATAATCTTTTCTACTCACTGGATGACTTCCTTTGTTACATTGCGATAAAACGCTAAGGTTGAGAAAGCTTCACTCTCTAAACTAGCTATAAATTGACATTTAACCCTTCAACGCCCGCATTTTGTATTTATATTACCGTTATCACAACCACCACCATTAATTGGGACCGGCATCATGTAGTCACCGGCATCACAACGAGGAAGTGAATGCCTGTTCGACAACGAATTCCGACGTACACAATAGGGCACAAATTTACAGAGGAATAAAATATATTAGAGCTGTTTGTGAAAGAAATTTTTAAATTCACTTTGACGGTAAATGGTCCCCTCAGGGGGATACAACTATTGTATCTATGGGAATTAGCGCTCCCAGGGGGACAATGCGAGGGCCTGAGCTAAAGATTAGGTAGGCTTCCTTTTTGTTGAAAAAGAATAGGTTTTTGTTTTGTTACGGACCATCTTTTTTCGGTTCACTGCTGTCCTGTTTTTCAGCACCTAATAATTTCTTCTTCAACTTTTTCTTGTTTCATGAACTTCTTTCTTAGCTTCCTGTTTCTGTGCACCTTGTGCATAGATTCCCCGTTCCCTCAACTCCATACTTAATGGTGCCTTCCTCCTTCCTCTCTTAGAACATCTTTGTCGTGCAGTTAAGGGAGGCTAAAACTTTCTTATATAATAATAATAATTGACGGTAAATGGTTCAGTAGTTGATACGTGCTGACGAGGGAAGCCGATCTCCGCTAATAAAGGACGGGCACCTACCTGTCTATGTGCCACTGCTGTGTTTCATTAGCTATGTGATTTGTCGCTCCATGTTATTTGAGTGTCCAAACATCACCTCTACAAGCGCCAAAAAAATAGGGTAATCAGTTTATTTTTCAAATAAGCCCTAAGTATGCTATATTGATCTTACCCTGGGGTATATAAACAATGTAATATTTCTTACGTCTGGGACAATAGCCCAAACCCTTGCAGGCAGTGAGTTCTTAAGAGATTTCCCATGAAAGACAACACACTCTTATTTTAATGGCTAAAAAAGGAGAACCATGGAAGAGTTTTCAGCTGTAAAGGTTTTTTATTCTAGCGTTCTCTCTCAGTATTCTACTCTAGTGAATGACGGCAAAGTTAAAATAGGGAGAGATGGCCACTTTTTACCTTGTTTGGCTCCAGTGCAAGGGTAACGTTAGGTTTCGTGACGGTGGACCTGTTGATAGATTCTTTTATGCAATCTTGCTATCTCAGCTGTAGTATTGTAGGGTGCCAGACAATCTCAAGCCCTGTTTGGGCTTCAGATGTTGCCAGCCTCCTTCCTTTACTGAGCATGTTGGCCTCCTTTACATGTTGGTTATGTGCCTAGAATAATTCAACGCACTTGTCTTATTAGCAGAACATTTCGTTTCTGTATTTTTTACTCTATATTTTACCTGCACTTTTGCGTAGTTTTTTCTGTATTATTTTCACGATATTTTTTGGGTATTCTAGCAAGGCATTTTCTCTCTATTTTTTAAACTTTTTCCAAAGCCTGAAGTCATTTGGGAGAAACATTCGAGCTGCGGCTGAAGTCCTTATCTTTAGATAGGAGACTGTAAGATGCCACACTAGTCAGTTTGGTTTAGTGTTTTATTCCTTCATCTTTGCTGACATTGAATTCATTCCCGGGGTTCATGTTATTGTAAGTTGATGTACTTGTTTTCAAGTCGGGAGTAATTATTTTTCTTAGCTATTCTTTGCAACGCTTTAAGAATCCTGCGGTGCTTAATTAAACTATTTTAAACAATTTATAAGCAATTCAGTCAGCCCTCCCAGTCAGCCATCAGAGATCATTGCCATATTGTTCAAACAACCCTTTCAAAAGCTCCAATTTCTCCACACTTAGTAGAACTACAGAGGAATTTAACCTTAGGTTTTATAATTCTTGTTCATTTTTACCCGTAGACCCCAGCTAAATAACGATCAAAGTGCAATGAAATTAAACATTGCCCCAACTGTGTAAATACGAATGTGTTTCAATGTGTGTGTGTGTGTGTGTGTGTGTGTGTGTGTCTGTATATGTAGTTTTGTTACTTTGTGTAGTTGTTATTGTGCGTTTGTTTGATTGCTAGAATTTAGTTGTATGTGTACGTATGGCTCCGAATGTTTAAGAGAAATTGTGTTTTTATTTTTAATTGTTAGGCAAAGCTATTTTTTATGTAGGTATAGTGATATTAATTTCTTATAGTTTTTTCACAATTTGTTCATTATCGTTCTTCATTCCTCGTTTTACAGCACTGATGATGGATTCAGAGATTCCGAAACGTTTGCGATTAAAAGAATGTTCCCTTTTATATTGGTTCTTCTTTTCATTTTACGTATTAGATTTCCCAAAAATCGTCCATTTAATTCTATATTTTAACAGTATATTCGATAAACGATTTAAAAGCAGACTGAAAATCGTTGATATCACCCATGACAAATTACATTATTTGGACCAGACATGTAGGAGGCAGGATTTAACTTGGTGATCTTACACGACTAGTATTCTGATAGGAAGTGAGACTCATGATTTCTTTTGAATACCTTATAAGAATTACTTTCACGAATCTCCGCAGGTATTGAGTTCCATGTTTTAGTTGCAACGAATAGGATACTGTGTTGCGACCGGGCCTTTGAATAATAAGGAAGCATGAATTTACTTCTATTTCGGGTTAAATGGTCGTGATGACCAGTTCATGCAGTTATGTCCCAGTTGAGTTTCATTATATGCCCATGAACACCAGGGAGTATAGTCCTAATAATAACAATAATAATATTCTTCACTGTCGTTTTATAGTTCCTGACCTGTAAAGATTACTTCTTAATTTAAATTACCAAATAATACTCACATAACCTAAAGTACTCCATTTTATACAAACATAACACAACCAGAAGTTATCATCTGCATTTTAACGTTGAACAAATTGCCAAAAGTCGTAGATCTAGCCATTTGGTAAGCGCTCGGATAACCTCCATAATTAACGTTTGGTAATCGGTATTGAGCTACCTATAGCTTTAAGCACCAAAGTGAGCGAGGCGTGGCCGAGCGGCAGCTCTCACGTTAGAATTTTTGTCATAGCGGATATCTCTACTTCGTGACGGTTATCAATCTCCGACGCACGTGACATTACTTTGAGATCTCTAATAGCTATTTTATACGTATGTATTTGTATTTTTCGGGATTTTTTTTCCAGTGTTATTTCTTCATTACCTCCTGTCTTTAGCTCTCGCACTTCCATCTTAAATGCCTGCACTAACAGTACATCCAGCGGACCAATCTTTCTTGAAGCCGTGGTCTAACATTTACTTATTCGTACGAAGGGATACATACCTGAGCGAAATTCTGCGAGCACAACAGCTCCTCCGAACATGTCGATGACAGCTGGGTGAGGACCGGGACCCGAGGGCACAAAAAGCACACCACCGACGCGCCCCTCTGGTTCGTAACGCCTCACTCCAGGTCCTTTGAAACGCCGTTCCACCACCGCCTCACTCAACGGACTTGTGCACTCCTCGCCTTTGATATGGCCCTTGTACGCTCCGATTGCAACCTTCAAAATAAATGGCCTACGTTAAATTAACTCAGATGAGGATCACTTTTGTGACCACTACACAGCCAAAATACTAAGAATTACGAGAAAAAATTAAGTCGTTGCATCCACTCCCCCTCCTATTCCCTTCTAAAACTATGAATGACTAATTTTAGGTAACAATTTTATTTCAAAATAGTGCTGAACTAATCCCTTGACAAAAGCTAACCTCTAGGAGAGAGGATACATTCTTGAGTTCGTCAGTCAACAGGTAATGATGCGATTTTACAGAGATCGTAAATTCCATTAGAGAGAGAAGAAATAAAAAGTTTGACTTTTTAACCAAAATTGAACCAATAACTCAGTCTTCTAAATAACTCGTCAGGTGGTAAATGAGTTACGGAAGCCAAGTCTAGGTAAGAGCAGCAGAAAAAAAATGACTGTGTTACCCAAATTGCTCTAATTCAAATCTGCTATTGCTAAAATTGTAATTACTTTTACCCTCTAAGTTGTTATACTATAATCTCCCACAGATATCTTATGTTTAATTCCAATAAATAGTATGAATAAATTTCGTCTCAGTCATGAATCTTTGGAGAAAAGTAAATTTCCAGGGAAATATTGAGCTCTATAATTAATCAGCCTGATCTAGAATAGTTCATCGCAATATTTATCCAAAGAATAAATATACTGTAAACAAATCTTATAAGGTTGATAGCCAAATCTTAACTCGAACTACGCCAGGGCTCAAAAATTTTCAGTTCATTAACTGAAACCGCTGGATGAAGTAGAGAAGGTTACCAAAATACCTGTTCATTATATGACCTCCAGTGTCCACTTTCCCAATGCAAAACCTACATACATACATACATATACCGGGCTTATCCTCCCTATGGGAGGGTAGCCGACAGCA
Organism: Morinoia aosen; assembly: GCA_030386875.1. Classification (NCBI taxonomy): domain Eukaryota; kingdom Metazoa; phylum Arthropoda; class Malacostraca; order Amphipoda; family Talitridae; genus Morinoia; species Morinoia aosen. The sequence goes on from CM059562.1 coordinate 67,428,464, forward strand.
GGCCACAATCACCACACTTAAGTCACCAGGAGGCGAGAGAGGCAGCACTGGCCGCACCTGAACTGCCAGGATCAGCAGCAGCCCAGCACAACCACCTTCCACAGTCAGGCCCGACAGCCATAGCTGGTTTACCCCAACCGCTTCATTGAGTGCAGCCCCTCCCCCCGCACAGGACAAGTCAACCCCATCACACGCGGGCAACTTCCAGTACCGCGTCACATAAAAATTACCTTCTTATGCATTGCCCCCACTCACTTCTGTCCGCAGCCATCCCCTTCGCCACGTCCACAGTCAGCCTCCTCTCATACAAAGCACGTTTCACCCCATCCATCCAACTCGTCCGTGGTCTACCTCGCGCTCGCAGACCACTCACTTCCGACATATATATCTTTTTCACCAGCCGCTCAACATTCATTCTTTCAACATGCCCAAACCATCCAAGCACTCTTTCATCCACTCGCCTGCTCAACTTTTTGATAACACCCGTCTGCCCCCTAACTAACTCATTCCTCATCCTATCTCTTCTTGTTACTCCATACATGCTCCTCAAACACTTCATCTCAAACACATCCAACTTTCTCCTCTCAGCTTCTCTCAACCCCCAGGACTCTGCTCCATACAACAAAACTGTCACAATCAAGCTTTCATACAGTCCCCTCTTAGCATTCATGCTCAAACTCCTGCATTCAAAAACTTTCCTCATTGCACCCAATGTCTTACAGCCTTCACTCACTCGGTGCATCACTTCTACTTCCATACTATCCTTAACAGTCACATCCGACCCGAGGTACTTAAAATGCGCTACCTCCTCTAAAACTTCGGTATTCTACCTCACATCCAAAGTTCCAAACACTCCACCTCTTGAACATCTCATCACTTCACTTTTATTCACATTTACCCTCCATTTCCGCCTTTCGCACACTCTACCAAACTCTAAAACCAGTCTCCTCAGTTTTTCCTCTGAATCAGCCACAAGCGCTGTATCATCTGTAAACAACAGCTGACATACTTCCTAATACCTACCATTTTGTCCCACCAACTGCGCACCTTTTCCCAACACTCTGGCATTCTCTTCTCTCACCACACCATTCATAAACAAATTAAACAACCACGGCGACAACACACATCCCTGTCTCACACCTGTCACAACTGGGAACCATTCACTCACCTCATTCCCTACTCTAACGCATGCTCTGCTGTCAATGTAGAAACTCTTTATCGCATTTAACAGTCTTCCACCCACTCCATACAAGCTTACCACTTCCCATAGCGCCTCACGGTCCACTCTGTCATACGCCTTTTCTAGATCCATAAATGCCCAATATACATCTTTTCCCTTTAATAAGTATTTTTCATTCACCTGCCTCACAGCAAACATTTGATCCACACAACCTCTACCACACCTAAAACTACACTGTTCTTCAGCAATCACACGATCTGTCAACACTCTCACTCTTCCAATTAAAACTCTTCCATACAGCTTCCCAACGACACTCAGTAGACTTATATCCCTAGAATTACTGCACCTATACCTGTCACCTTTCCCTTTGTACAACGGAACTACACACGCGATACTCCAATCAACCGGCACTTTACTAGCCTCGAAACATACATTTAATAAACGTACCAACCATTCTATAACCACATTTCCTCCTTTCTTTAGACATTCAACCGTGCAGCCATCCATACCTGGAGCTTTCCCATTTTTCATTTCATCCAACGCACCTTTCACCTCTGCACTTCTTATACGACTTCTATTCACTTCACCAGACACAGGCATTTTAACATCACTTCCAACAGCTACTACTCTCGCAACCCTATCATCCCTCACGTTCAGCAGTTCCTTAAAATACTCCGCCTATCTCTTTCTCACATCACAACTCTCCACTAGCAGCCTACCATTTGCATCCTTCACTCTTGCCTCATTCTCCACCTGCCCTTTTCTAATTCTCTTCACTTCCTTCCATAAAACCTTCCTTCTCTCCATGAAATCACCTCCCAACTTCCTCCCCCATTCCTCATCCGCCGCCCTCTTCGCTCTCCTTACCATTTTTTGTACCTCTTTCTTCCTCTCCTTATACTCTTCGATATTTTGCTGGTTGCCTCGTTGCAACCCCCTTTCGAACGACCCCCGCTTTCTTCTCACAGCCGCTCCTACTTCTCCGTTCCACCATTCACTCCCCTTTCTAATCCCCCCTCCAACTTTCCTTACCCCGCACACTTCCCTTGCACATTTTTCCACCGCATCTTTAAACAACTTCCATTCCCCTTCCACTCCACCCACCTCACTTTCCTTCACCCTCCCATACTCTACTTTCATCTTCTCTTGATACTCACACTCACGCTCAGAATCATGCAACTTGCTTACATTTAACACCTCCCTTCTACTCCTCCCTTTTACACCTCCCCACATTCCACTTACTCTCAACTTTTCTTCTACCAAGTAATGATCCGAATTCCCATTCATCTCACCACGGAACACATGCACATCGAGCAAACGACCCATCACTCCCCTGCTAACCAAAATATAATCCATCAATGCTCTCTCCTCTATCACACCTCCATTCGTCCTCACATACGTATACTTGTTTATACTTTTTTTCTGAACCAAACTATTCCCAATCACTAACTCACTCTCTACACATTACCCCACCAAGAATTCACCACTCTCATTCACCCCAGCTACTCCATACTTACCAACAACACCATCAACCACCTCATCACCCACTCTTGCATTCAGGTCCCCCTGAATGCAAAATCACAATGCAAAACCAGTACTACGATATTTCTCTGAACTTTCGCCTTATGTTCTGATTTGCAGAGTTTTACCTCAAATTCAGATAAATTTTCCAGTTAAATTCGTTTGTGGCTTTCTCTGAAACTGTTGCAGATTTTTTTTTCCTGGGACGAAATGTAAAAACTCATTTTAGGATTTGAATTTTCAGGAACTCAACTCCGTTTTATTTCTAAAAATATAGTGTGCTGGAGATGAGTATTTTTAAGAGTGTATTTGCTTTTCAGAAAATACATTTTTAAAAGGACTGTACTTACGGAAACATTGTCTTAAGGAACTCGTTAATCGTTTTACATTCTATACGCAGACAGGCACGAATTGATATTGAAATTTGTACAATCCCACGAGAGACAATTAATTAAATTAATCATAAAAATACGTGAGAATATTTCTTGCAAGTGAGAAAAAGACTCTCGAGGAACACATTTGATACTGATGAGTTACAGAAGTGCCCTGAAGCTGTTTATTCACCACATGACATAACAATATAAAATATAGTGTCATATGATAATACACTAAGAAGTAACTAGCATCAATTTTTGAAGCACGAGTTTTAGCAACTGTTTATGTCGGGATCATTTTCGTTTCTATGCAAACCATGGGAAATATTTTTGAACTCAAGACCTGGAGTGAGAGTGAGGTAAGAGTGAGGATTACTTGACCTGGCTAACGCGCTTGGCCAGTTACGATGAAGATGCGCTGTGGCAGGAATCCTTCAAGGAAAATGGATTTCGTTTTTGCTGCCTATTTTGGGAGAGCAGGGTTATGTCCTTTTGACGTCTGGTTAGAATGTTTAATTACGAAACAAAATGCTGCACTTGCATCCTTCTTATTTTTTATCATCTAGTTGCCGTGACTGTGATCTCAATGTCTTTTCGTTGATTCAACTATCGCGAATGTGTGCTGCCAAAGAATTTTGAAAGACGCATTGGCTGTAACTTCACTTACTGAAAATCACTCAACTATGATGCTTAGTCGCAAAATTTCAATGTTGTTCTGTTCCGATGGTATCTCGATCTATGAACTGTCGGTGAGATACTCAGTGGTGCTGCCCGCAAACATGTTCCGTAAGCGTTTTAGTTCACTTATTCTCGTATTTAAGGATATTGATATATATTAATACAAAGGAAATGAGGCCCAAAATTGCCCTTTCTCCACTCAGTGCTTTGCTAAGTGTATTGAAATAAATAATTCTTAGCATTCAGAGTGTATCAAGTCACTCCTTTGACTCCTCCTGTGGTTTTTCTCCTCTTCTTCATAACCTTTCCTTATAATAAAAATGAGAAACCGCCCTTTCTAATCAAATAAGTTGCTAATCAATTAAAATTTTAATAAGCCGTTGAAAATGACAAATTATTCAATGTTATCAATTTATCTAACTGACTACCGAAAACAGCCTTACCGTAGACATCAAATGTGAGGTACATGAAACTTAAAAAAAAATTCGAAAAATGCGTAAGAAATTTTAAATAATTGTGTTCATGCTTAATAGGCATTCAGCGGAATCCATGCTTTTGTGCTTACTAAATAGCGCGAAAATAGTCCGTGAATAACAGAAATGTGTTTTGGTGCCAAGTCTGCGACGCAGCCGTGCGAAGTGAATGAACAGCCGTGAGGTAGCTTGCTGCAAGTATGCGCCGTTCTGCACCCATGCGGGTTGGTTGCGCTGCTTGGTATTTTTCTGCAACGGATATTAAATTTACTCTTTCAGGCTTCAGACCAGTGCCGTGCACATTAATTACCCTCAAAGCGACATTTGCACTCCCAGTGGAAAGATGTGAGGTCCCGAGGTAAGGGTTAGGTTGGCTTTCCTTTTTTTCGTTCGCAGACCATTTTTTTCAGTAAGCTTTAATACTTTTTCAGTACCTATTACTTTCTTCTCTAATTTTTATTTCGTTCAATAAGCTTCTTTCAACCTCGCTGATTTTATGCGTAAGGTGTAGGGACACATCAAGTGCGTGGATTCCCCGAACTCTCAATTCCATCCTAAACGGGTTTTCTTTTGCTTTGAATGCCTTTGTTGTGGTTAGGGAGGCTTAAACTAGCTTATAATATAATCTCAGTATGTAAATCAGGAAAAGCTATTTCAACGATTGAAAGACAATATTATTTAATATAAAACCCAAAATTTAGTTTTATAAATTTATTTGCGATACAATACATAGAATTTGTTTCTTGAGAAGCAGAAGTGAAAAATTTTGCAAGTTTATATAACCCGGGTTGAGTCTTGTCGAGTGCAGGATTTCTCCCTCTAGATTTATTGCAAGAAAATTAAAATCATATGGAACTATTTTTTCGGAGGCACTAGACAATTCGTATTTCCTATCCAAAAGCCTGAACCTGGAAACGACAACTTGGATTGAATGATGGCGTACATATTTAAAAACAGCGCCACTCCTTTGAAAATGACGAGAGCTGGACGTGGTACTGGTACAGGGCTGTGATTTCTTAAGGGTAAATACCTTGCCCTCGAAAAGTTCCATAGTTTTACGAAAGCTTTGCTTAGCGTAATTATGCGCTCTTCATTGCCAGTTTCAACTCAACTAAAAACATTATTCTCAACGAGAATGCATTGAGCACAAACATCACTGCAATTCTATTTGTAATTTAGTTTTTTTAAGAACCCGAGTTCCCAGTTTTACAACTCGTTTGAGCTTCAATAAACGACTAGACATCGCAAGTGTTATTTGGCTTATAGATTATTTGTAGCTTTATTCTTTAACGGTTGCTGCAGTTCGAGCTTTATTCTACAAGCTTTATTATTTAACGGTCGTACGCCTAGCTAGAGTAGCCTCCTGTGATATGGGATCAAACACAGACGGTCGGCCGTTCCATAAATTAAGTAAAAATTTAAAATGGGAGATCATTCAAGCCATCATCTTTGCATTATTTACCTGCTGTTGTTTTCTTCGTGTGTTTTGAATGTTACCAGAGGTTGCATTATATCTTCATGTAAGTTAAAAGAGTAATACACCTAATTTTATCATATGATTGCTCCATTTTTCATTTAAAAGTAAACAAAGTACTAAATGTAAGTTAAAAGCTTACAATTATGATATTTTTTTGTGGTGCGTCATCAAAAATATTGTGTGCAAGTCACAATATTACGTTTTTACATTTATGTTTATTTCTATGTTGTGCACGAGCAGAACGCTTCACGGATATTTCCGACTTTGTCGAAAGCAGAAAAAATATACATTCAGTTATTCAATTCAGCGCAAAATAACCAGTTACCTTGTTATCTGACTTTTTCGTACCATCATTGCATTCATGCATTCTTATATTTTTATGCATATATCTATTGAGCATTTTATCAAGAGACTGCCAAATGTTGTATTCCAAAGCTCGAGGGTGAAAAGTAAGTTTGTAGAGCTGGTGAGGCGACGTGGTATTATCTGAGATTAAATTGTGTCCTTCCATTTTCCTGATTATAACCAACGAAATGATAGCACTTCTCATATTCTTATGTTCAAAAACCTTTCATTAGTTTGGGTAAAGCAAATTGTAGTCAGTAAAAATTAAGTCAAGTTCACGAGCCCCGTAGCTGTCATATACTCTCTTCCTCGTCTCATCTGTTGAGCAAGTCACTTTTCTAAAATGACCGTCATTTAGCTCCTATAGTATTATAATAACAAATTTCGAAGTTTTTCTAACTAGATCTAGAATGTAGCAATGTTACTCCATTTAGTTACACAAACGCCATTAAATATTACACAAGCAATCGAAATTAAAGATGATATAATTTTGACATTCCACAACATCAATATTGAGTCGTCCAATACTGTCTTAAGACTAAGCTATGTCACGTTGTCAGTTCTTATACTTTAGTTTGCGGGTTTTGGATGATTTAAAATAATTACTCATACTTACGTAGTAGGTCTTTTTGAGTAGATCAATTGCCAATTACTACGTGTATTTTATAAGAAGTTCAATAAGATTAATTTATTCGTTCCAACCCTATTTTACCCAAGCTGAATCTCAGGAAAAGTATGGCAGATTTACATTACTGTACATTCCTACAACATATTTTGTAGGACATCAATTGATGTGTTCCATCCTAACTATCTTACTTCTTGAAGTAAGTATTCAAGTTTCTTTCTATTCCGTTGATAATGACAGAAAATAGTGCTTAGTGGGTTGACTTACCTTCCACGGTTTCTCAACCTCTATACTAAAACGTTTGTATTGGTACTCCGGTCCATGGTCGAGAGTTGAGAAGAGACCATTCGAGAAGCAGCCCTCGTATGAACCGCCGTAAGATCGGGCCGATCTGAGATCAATGTTTCCTCTTTCGTCGCTCACGTAATGTGCGTGCGATGAATACTGCAACACGAAAGTCTTTAAAGCATCTAAATAAATTTTATGAGATAGAACGTTGAATGTCGGGTTAGACTTTCACCATAAAAAGTGATAACCTTCAAGTTTTAATAATGCACAATGTACGTTATTCTTATTACACTTTTTCATTATTTATGTACTTTGTTATTACGGAGCTAACGTAAGCAGTGCTTTAAAGTCTTCAGGATAATTAATCACTCACTTTATAACATTTGTTTCGTTTCATGCAATTAATCATTTTTTGTTAGTACCGGGAAGGATTATTTCCTTTACCACTTGTGATGTTTGTACTACTGATTTCAAAACAGAATTTGAAGTCCGGCTTTTGCGTTAGTAACTTGGAATTCTCTGAATAAGATCTCTTGAGGTAATAATGAAACCTTCACCTACAGCAGCCCCAATAGTTCTTGATCCTTATTGGACACAGTAAGCAACGACTTGGAATTTTTGAAAAATTTACCTATAAATATGATCGCTCAATATTCCTAGAAAATTTTGGCATGCCACTGAAAATAGGCAGAATGTTGATAAGGTAAAAATGTTTACTATCAAACAATTCAAAAACTTGTTTCGTAAGCATTTTATGAAAGAAGAAAAATCTACCAATGGAATATCATTCATTACCTGGACCCCTTTAGCATCGTTTACCCTCATTTGGAGGGTGATGTGAGAGAACGGCTCAGTCCCCGCGACTGTCACCAATGTCGGCACGTCGATAAGACTGCTTCTTGGCTGCACGTCTACCTTGATAGCCAGTCTTGCACAGCTCGTACCAATTTTCCTCACAGGAACACTTCGAGTACGACCAGTTTTCCATAGCTTAGCGAAGTTTGAACTTAATGGGCCTAGTTTGAAATGTACCATGGTGGGATTTTCACAGCATTCCTCAAAATTAGAAATTTATGACATTAGCAGCATCTTCTACTATTTTTGTAAAAGTTAAAAAAACATGATATTAATTGTTTCCTAATAACCGCTCATGAGAACAATCATCTAGAGTAATCTTCATCATGCCTAGATTTTAAGAAATATTCTTGAGTACAATTTTCCAGGGAAATTGGCGCAAGACTAAAACTTCAGGTTCGATTTCTGATTCTCTATCTAACTGTAGTGACGATAAAACGTTACAAACATTTCCCAATGATAACTGTAGATGTCTATTACTTTCGAAAACAATGTCACTTGCGAAGGAATTCCCGTGTTAGTGGTTATCAGTAAGTTTTTACTATATAGTGGTCATTGCGGAAAATGGGGACCAAAAAAGGCATTACTGAATAGGTTTTCTCTACAAGTGGAGTACGTGATAATTCTGATAAGGGCTATGTGAGACCAGTAGATAGCTCAAGTTCTCAAATGTGTGTCAACCAACAGACACTATTTAATGTTCCTTTCCAAGGTAAACTGCGTAATAATTTTCGTTGCCTTTAAAACAATTGCATCAGGTTATTTCAACAACGCTCGTGTCAGGATCACAATTCAAACATCAGCCTCGTAACATAAGTAAATCACTAACATTATTTAATTATGCATTGGTTGTGCTCCGTTCCGGGACAGAGGTCAATTTTCTTCCCCTAAATCGTCCACCTACTTGAACATCTCCGTAAGTAAAATATCAGGAATGTCGCGTCATTAATGTATACACACGTCTGTGTTGTTAATGTTGCACCGTCGCAGAACTGGAAAAACGCAAAAAATCTTAGTTTGAAATGCTATAACCCTTAGTCTATCTAAAATGTACTATGTGCACGCCCAAATGCTGGAGAGACCCAGTCAATTTTACTTATCAAGCTATACAGAGGTGGAGACAAATGAAAATGGTAAGAGTACTGTTTGTTGCAAGGTCAACTATTTCCAGCGAGCGCACGTCCTGCGTGGCATGTTATAAAATGTTTTTACTGGTGAGTGAACGACTACAAATGCTAAGTGACTTAGCAGTTTAATTTTTCAGCTATTTAGAAACGCTACTCCTATAATTACATGCACTGAAAGGAATCTTATGTTTTTACTTATCCTAGTTGCTCAATTGAGAACTCAAATTTTTACACACATAATTGGAGAGATGATGTACAAGATAAGGCATAGAAATTTACAGCGATTTTTAAATTCTATTAATCGGTAGGGGTCAAATCTACAGCCCTCATCTTAGTTTTTTCTAAATAAAATTTGTTCAGTTCGACTCACTAACAGTGTTTTTTGAAAAATATGTCAGTATTTTCTCCAAATCTATATCACGGAGACCTCATCTTAGTTTCATTTTATTCACCTGTTTACTTAATTTCCTCAGTTAAACGTTTTTTTTAGCGAAAAGTTTTGAAGAAGTTGAACAAAACATACAGGTTATATTGTTGATCAATGTGCGAGTTGGAAGTGAAGAACATCTGAGCCTAAGTTCATTCGCTTGGTCAAGGGTTCTCAACCCTTGGGAGTGCGAGGCGATATTCCAGGTGGTGCGAGAAAAGTTCAAATAAATAATAGGATATTGGCAATGTGTTGGTATTTTTATTTGACGATACTCTAGAGTCTAGGGGATGCGAGGTTCGAATGAAATTTCCTTAGCGGCACAAGGCAAAAAAAGGTTGGGAACCCCTGACGCAGCCAATGCAAGTTGTGATGTTTAATTTTTTACCGTGCGGTCGACATTGAAGCATGGAACCTTGATCATAAATGGCACACTAATGCGGAAAAAACTTCAATTAATGTTATTTTTACCAGCATTTTTTGTAGTATCAATTTCAGTTTGAGAATAAATTAAATTTTAAAACAAATAAATAGGCTTCTTTTTGGTCATGCTTGCAACAACACTTAGACATATTTATAAATAATATTTTTCCTATACACTGAGCAGCATTTTTCTAAAGATATTTAGTGCTGGCACCATTGAAGGCTGTTTTGAGTAATGAAGAAAAAACTTTAGTTATATTTTGCATAAATACGCTAAAACAGTCTGTGTAACACTCTCAATGATTAAGCAGAAACAATTTAACTTTAAAATGAAACTTAATTGATGTTTGTATGCTCAACACTTTCATAGTATTAAGTATCTTAAAATATCAACACTTTGCGTGGCCCAAGCGACGTTTTTCATGCACATTTTCTTCGGCAAAGTTATTCACGTACAAAAATGTGTGTGGGGGTGTGTTAAATTATCAAGTAGACTCAATCGTTCCACGGCTCTGTCTGTGAGACAATCTTTTGTCAGACCTGTTGAAAAGTAACAAAGCTAAAATCCCGTGCGTTCAACGTAGCGTGAATGCAGCATTCTGTGCGATAGGTAACAAACACAAATCGTAAAGTTACATGTAAAGTTCAGTTCGATTATCAGAAAGCATGCTGCTGCGCATTAAACTGCTATCTATTGTGCCTATAGGAGCAGAGAACTACACACCACCGCACTAACATTAGCGATTACACTGACGCGAGTAGCGACTCGCGAGTCGGAGACTCGGAATGGAGACAGCCGAGTGCCGATTGCCGACTTACCTAGTGGCCCTATGTTGCCTTCTTGGGCCTGAACAAAGAGCCCAGAATTCCGGTTTTACAGAGCATCGTGTCGGTGTCACAGATCTTCTTGACAAGCAACAAATTGTGCTCACAGTGCTGGGGCTAATTTCGTTGACAGGAATGCCACCAGAATGGAAGAACCCACTATATTTGGCACCACATCCCGAAAACAAACGTGTCTAATGTAAGATATGCTACATTGAACTTTCACGCAAGGTAGCTTTTATGTCAACTCATTACAGAACAGAATGTCAAGGTTATTATCAATAAGTCACAAGTCAATAGATATAAGTCGAATACGAAGAAAGACACACTGGAGCGACCCAACATAAAAACAGCAACTGCCGTCCTGTATTTGTCGGACATCAACATTTCAGGGCTTTTGGTCCGAGTAAGATATTATTAAGGAGTGCCTAAAACAACAGCTTTTTAAGGCTGTCTTTTGTTTTAACTGATTTGTTTTCATAAATAGTTCGACAGATTTTCCTAAATTATAAATATGATCTTTTGAAAGTTTTAAAGCCATTTAAATTTCATAAAAGTCACCATATGGAAAAAAATAAATTAGATTGAAAAATAAGATGAATGAAACAGTTAGATAACGTTTCATGTGAAGTCACCTTGTCAGAAATTAGTAATATGAACATTTTAATTTGTGGTTCCAAATCCTCTCATTTTCCGAAGTCCCCGAACTATAAAATTTTGGATCTCTAGCTGGAATTCAAATATTTCAAATCTATTTGTTTGATATAAGAAAAAAATTCTTATTCAAAGGTATAAATTTTGTATTGAATTATATCAATTATATCTAGTGGTAATGTGTAAGCAGAGTTACTGATGTTCAAGCGACATGCATCAAACCACCAGAAAGATAAAGAATCCAAATACACACCAGTTTGTGCTTATTTGGTTCAATTTGCTATGAAGAAGCTTCTCTCGCAATGAAAAATAGCAACACCACAAAAGCAGAACCGCTATTGGTCCTTCGCGCACCACACCTCTTTTAAAAGTATAGTACGCATGCGTGTGACTCCTGTGCAGGTACATCAGGTTGACACCTTTTGCCACGGTAGGTTGCCACGATGGGATTAAAAGTCCAATACAATGAATTTTCACACTGTGATTGAGTATACAGTTGGTTCTCTCAATTGGCGAACTTAATATGTGAAGGTTTTATAATGCAGTGAGACCTCGCTGTAAGCCTCGGAACTTTTTAGGAAGAGGAACTATGTCCCTCGAAATTTGAAATCTGATTAAAAACTAGGGTTGAATTGGGGAGGCAAATATGCAAAGTGTCCTAACCCACAAAACACAGAATTTTATGACACTCAAGTTAGAGGCGTGGTGTTCATCGAAGGGTTGCCAAACTGGCTTTTCTTAGCCAAGTTACTAACTAGGAACTCAACTAGGAACTAGGCCTTTCTGCCTGAAAGATATTTGTGTCGCTATGAGGTGAAATTATCACTTAATCCACACACCAGTTTTGACCTCTGATTTGTGGGTTAGGACACTGTATATTTGCCCTCCAATTATGAATGAGTTAATTTAATGAGAAACTTTACACATGGTTTTCGGCCGTAGGAATATTACTGAATCGAAGAATGTGGCACGAAATAAAAAAAATTCGAAATAATCTTAGAGGACATTTTCTGTCGGGTGTATGTTTTACTACTTATTCCGGGATTTACTTCGACAATACCGTTGTACATTTATTTTAGTACACTTTACTGAACCACATAATCTTGCCTAACTTTATAAGTATCTCTTTGTCATTTTCCTTGTTTATGATGAGTGCATTTGTTACAACGTCTATAGAGTCGACTAATTTTCTCGACTGTCTCCACCCTTACGCGAGTCGCGAAAAGAGAAATAGCGGCACAACCGAGAGAAAGGCATGGGACAGGAGATAAATTACAAAGCACTATTATTGGCATAAACATATGCACCTAAAACTGTCACGTGACAGTTTTTCCCATGTTTTGGGCTGTAACTTTATTACATATGATTACAGTACGTTCGAATATGAAAAACAATTTACGCGCATTAAATTTCTATTCAAATTAGAAAATATCACCCCATGTAGGGCTTCATAACGAAAGGTCAAAATCGTTATAAGGCACCACATGTTTGTCTTTTTTTCACACATATTAAACTTTTTCTCCAGTGAACTTAGTGTGAGATTCATATTTAAATATTGTGGGCAATCTGCTACATAGTGAACGAGCAAACCCGTACAGTCACATTTGACTTCAGATGCTAGCATACTCGTACCGTCGTAAATGAAGACTGAATTATGTGATAGTCACTTCTTGAGATGTAATGAAACTCTACGCTATACGAATTGAGGACCAATGAAATTAGAATGAAACTTTTAATAACGGCTGACGCAACAGAGCTGTAAAAAAAACTTTTATTTTCAAGTCAGAGTTATAATTTATTCGTGAACACTGTTTTCAGAGAAGCAGTACCACTCTATTGGTAGCTCTATCTTCTTTTGATTCTTCCATTTTTGAACTAGGATAACTTCCGCATGCATTTTAATCGATATAAATAAGGTGTGTTTCAATCACAGATTACTTCTTCTACTTTAATTAACTGCAAATAGCATGCAATTTTGTCCATAGTAGTAATACACGCCGAAAAAAATACGACACAATTTACCTCCTTTTAATCTGTCTAGAAGAAACACGTGCGTTGTGTCGTCACCTGTTAATGTCCCGTACTCCTTTACGTTGTTCAGTATCATTTCAGAACACCAGATTAGATATAATTTATCTCCACGGTCGCTGTATGGTGCGGCTCTAGTAGTAATACCCCGAGAATATCTATGACGCAAATGATTGGGAAAATCGATCGATGTATCCATTTTCCTCCTTAGGGGGAAAAATTATGCATGGAACTTCAACGGGGGCTTGGTGTAATTTGAGAACAACTTTTTGAAGACAAATTTGCTTAATTTACTGAGAACGCAAGCGCACGTGACATTTTACATTTCATTTTTGAACTTAATTAACACTTAATTGTCCAATTTGCAAATTAAAATGGATGCTTCCCTCGATCTCAAGATTGTTTTTATAGACGGCATTTGAAATTATTTCCAATCATTTATTTTTATTTAGGTTGAAATCCGAATTTTTCCACTCATATGAATACAGGCGAAGGAGTTAATATCCTGAAAGTTATGGTTGTTATTATAATTAAAGCATTCTCACGATCATCGTAGGTATTTTCAAGACACAATTTTACTATCGCTGCTGTCCTATTTTTGTGACCGGAATATAATAGCGTCGATCACAGTAAGACTTTATAAATTCTTCGTGCTAATCCATTTGAGGAAATGCGACATCTACTGCACGTCTACGCAGGGATATAAACACCAGACTTGTCTCTCGTTACTCGTTACCGGAGCACAAGAACTTTTTTTACTTTGTTTATTGAAAAACATTTTCAATGCTAAAATGTGCATTTAACTGCGATGAAGGACCACTTCATGCGAGCGATCATGTTTTTTACAATATATCACCAGTGTGAACAAATTTTCGCTGAATATGCATTTGCGCAAAATGCAATCATCTTACACGATATTTAACAGCCCAAATATTAGGCTTAATAACAGATCCGTAGTAGTATTTGCCAACAGAAAAAATAAAAAATCATGGAAAAAATATCAGTTTCAGGTAAGAATAACTAGCGAACAGAAAGAACGTGTTTGAAGGGAAAATCCAAGAACATGTAAAAAAAGACCAGCAAAAAAGATCTGACTTGAAGGACACAGAAGCGGCAATTTTAAGATATCATTTACAGGAGAACGTGAGCTTACGTGAGAGAGTACAGCCTGTGTCGCGTTTTGCGTTGCTTGCGCGTCATCCTCGCAACTCTACATACATGGAGCGACGTTCAGCTGCTAGGTCTCTCACCGCACTCGACCAAACTTTAGTTTCAGTAGAAGCATGCGGCTTCAATTTTGTAACCCTGTACTTTTAAGCAACTAAATTACAAAACACTAATATCGGCATTTGCATATGCATGGAAAACTGTCACGTGACAGTTTTTCCTCCCAATTTTAGGTCTGAACTTAATTATATATAACTACAGTACGTTCGAATATGAAAAAAATATTTTCTTAACATTTTATTTGAAAAATTGTATCCAAAATATAGGATTAGCTACTTGCTCTTGTTCTAATTTAACTTGACAAACTCTAACCTCTTACCTAGCGTTATAAACATCTGTGTTACATAAATATTAATTTCTGGGAAAAGTGCGTTATCGTTTGTCATGTTTAAAAAAATTTAGTTTAGATAAAAAAAATAGCGAAGCTGTTCAAATGTGATAGCAATTCGAACAAAAGATGGCCGGAAGGCAAGCAAGAGTTTGTAAAAATTCAAATCAATTTTCCTTTCAATTTTGTGCGAGTATTTTTCAATCTGTACACAGGCGGAACACTATCACTTAATCACTTGTGTTACTTTTGCATGAGATCATTTTATTGCATTCCCAAGCTGTACCGTATTTGAAGATGATGTTGCGTCTTTTTAACGTTGCCAAAACTGTTGAGCTATCCAAGTGGGATAAGAAAATAATCGAATCTCGTCTGACATTATTTCTTTTGATTCAATCTACTCGAGATTCATTATTTGATGATTCAATCCAGTGGAAGAAAAATGTACGAAGTAAATATCCCTTTTATGTCAATATTTTTAAGTGTACCTCATGAGGGGATACATCTATAGCACCTATTGGAATTTGAGCTCCCAAGGAAAAATGTGAGGTCTTAACCTGAGAGTTAACCTACCTTTTTTGTTGAAGTTGAATGGTTTTTAGTTTTACTAAGGAGGAGCATCTTTTTTAGGCTCTCTGTTGTCCTGTTTTAAGCATCTATTACTATCTTTTTCAACTGTTATATTATTTATAAACTTCCGTCGTACTTGTTTTTGTGCACAGGGTATCTCGTGTGGGAACACACCACGTGCATATATATAGATTCCCTGTCCTCCTCGGCTTCATACTAGAAGGTGCCTTCATCCTTCCTCTCTTTGGAGCACCTTTGTTGGAGGCCTAAAGTAAATTATAATCAAATTTCCAAATATACATGAATTCCTGTAGAGTTACGTTATAATTATTAAATTTAACAGGAAAGCTATGCAAATGTCGAAATATAGGGCAGTAAGTTCAATCACTCATAAAAGACAAAACAATGTCCGTACTGATGTTGCATGAGTAAATTTTCATTGACCATTTTCCTTATTTCTTTTTGAAAGTCTCAATTATAATCGTAATTTCCATGTACACATTCGTCTCCAATAAAAAATAAGACCTAATTACTTTCATTACAAGGTTTTCAAATAGTTATACGTGAGCCATTTTACGCAGTAAATGAATTTCTATTCTTACATAATCGAAACAATATTTATTGGTTACACACAATAGGTAAATGACGTTTCATATTTATTATAATAAGCAAATATCATTCGATACGAGGTGTACTGTAGATCAGACGAGAGCCCTAGAGAAAAAGGAAATTATACACAACTCTCACCTTGATTCTTGAAAATCATGAGCTGTAGATTTGAGAACACGGAACTCAACGTACAGGGTGTTTTTTAAATACGTGACCTGAAAAAAATAAAAACTTTTGATACAATGAACGGATTGTTGAAAACAAAATGGCAGTAGAATCCTGAGCTTTATATCTTTTATTTGGCACCTATGTATTCATGATACAACGGTCAAAATATGAATCAGATGACACAGGAAAATTCATCCTCCTTTGAAACTGCCGCCAAAATGACGAACTGGACAAAGGAACAATTACCTTTCATAAGCACTGCATACTTCTTTTAATGGAAGGAACATTATCCCAGCCCAGTAAAGTTTCAAGCGCGACAGCGTGACAACCTGACGGATCAAACTTAACTCAAGGATGCCATCATCTCAGAAATACGATTGATTGGTCCCACACTCACCAGTGCTGCAATGAGAAGCATGCGAATACACGCCCAATATTGCTTGCAGTCGAGTGAACGCTACATGAAGAATGTTATCTTAAAAATTAGTCCAAATAGAAGGTATAAATCTCAGGATTCGACTGCCTTTTGTTTTCAAAAATCCGTTCTTTGTATCAAAAGTTATTATAGATTTTTTTGGGTCCAGTATTTAAAACGCACACTGTATGTAAATTAGCTTATTAAAATGGATCAAATTTTAGCGTCTGTTGCGCTATGCCTTGCGTAGAAGCGCCTGCCACGATTCCCAGAGCAGAGATGAGGTGAAGCTAGACGTCGTCAGAGCGCAACGGCCTGGAGCACTACTTCCTCGCATCGGAAGCAGAAGCGCGACACGTCAGACGTGACGTGCGTCCGTGATATTTTCTTAACACTATTGAAAGTTTCATGAGGTTACGTCTTAGGTTTTTAGACTGATGATATTGAAAACTTGGCTGTAATTCTAAATCATGGCTTAATGATCCTTGTGCAGCGCAAGTACGAGCAGCTAGTGACCGGCAGTGGAGCTCTAGAGAGCTACTTGCACCAGAACCTGATCGAACATCTCAACGCTGAGGTGAGGATTCTGCGTAGCTAATACCCTAGTTGTTTAGGTTCTAGTTTGCATGATAGATCCTCGAGTAATTGGCACGAAAGCTTGATAGCATTAAACGAAATGAATGTGCTCAAATTGCTTAACATATTTGAAAAACCGTAGCTGTCTGTTCAACCACGAGTCTGTGATGCCACCTTACTAGCACAATATTTTCAGCCCTCTCTGGTTCACAGGTTTTATATTTAGTTAGCAAGTAATTTTCGCAAAACTTTTAAATTACTTTAAAGGAATATGAATATTCTCTGAACATTTTCGAAGGCGTAATACAATCAGGGTATGACTGCGCTGCTCTGCTTCAACTGGCATTGCAAACACAGTTTGCAGCAAATGCAGGAAAAATTCTGCATTTGTTGCAAGATTTCCCCTTACAGGATGCTGCAGGATTTATTTGTTTAATAAAAATTAACCTCGTGATATTTACACTTTTTGTCTCTGACGCAATAATTTTTGGAACATTTGATGACTATATCTGTGTCAGATCGTATTGGGCACGGTAAACAGTGTGGACGTGGCGGTGACCTGGCTCCAGTCCACCTTCCTGTACGTGCGGGCACAAAGCAACCCCAGACACTATGGCTTCCCCGCTGAGCTCCCCAATTTACTCAATAAATTTTCAGGTAATGCGTCTCTCTACCTCACGCCGCCGCTTCTAATTTTATGCACCTATTAATTGAAGGATATTATGGTCGACTAATGATACCAAAAAACAACACCAATTGCTGAAAATTACTTTAAAATCTTTGTGATTGTTAGTGCAATAATAACAGTGTATAATAAATGAAATACTGAACATAAATTGTAGAATTTTCTCAGAGAATATTTACGTGTGCTAGTTTTCAGCGTAATGCTTTTTCAAATTCCTCTGTTCATATTTGTTATGAAAATACTTACCGCGCATAAACAAACATAAGCGAATAATATGGTAAACAATTGCGAAGTTTCAGTTCTAACAGGTATCGTAAGTTTGTCACTTTGATCAGGGTTATTTATTTCCCTGCGTCTGTTTTTCAACACATGCGCAATCGGATCGTCGGACACAGCTCCGTTACCAGCGCACAGCAGCTCCTGTATCTCCCGAGATAGACTCATTATAGTAATTTACTGGTTTTTCCTTCCATGAACATGCTCGGAAAAGGATGGCGCAATTCTAATCTGATCATTGACACACACAAAAAGACTTTTACACCAAACGCATCTGCTTGGAGTAATCATGAGCCTCCTCTGCAACACATGATGAATTTGGTAAACCTCCGTCACCTCTAATACTTTCAATATTTTCAGTCCACTTTTCTTTTGCTCACTAGTATGCACCATTTCCCGCCGTCCTTCAGCTGTCGGGCAGTACATTCCTGGATTTTGAAAACACCTTTCTTTTTATATAATTTCTCCTCATCAGTCGCACTTTCACATCTTCAACACTCCCATATTATAATGTTTTAGCCCGTTCTCACGTTCGCGCTGGACTTTTGTGTCGAGTTTAAGGTAGCAGCTGAATTTCTTTTATCTCGTTTTGGCTACGCTACAACGCGTAGCGTACCTAAGTCGACTTAGAAGAACTTTCACGGCCTTTTTCCCTGCTACGACGATGTAAATTGATTAAAATTCTGATATCAGGACCCCTAGGGAACATAAATTAGCAGCCGAACATGTTCTTATCGCACCTTTGTTACTACACCACAACATTTTCTGATCATGTATTATCTATGTTATACGAATTATTTAAAATACACTCGTAATTTTTACAATGTGTTCAATTCAAGCGAGACTTTCTATAGGATTTTCAATAAATGAAAACGCTGCAAAATTTCGAATCCTTGCCTGTTATGTTTTTTAATTCATATTGTAAATGATAATGGCATGGCCCTATTGTTTGTGTTTATTTGGTGTTCATAAGTGAAAGGTAGGTTTTGAACCCGTCGTTCACCGCGTCAGAAAATTTGTGATAACCTATATCGAACAGAGCTGTGCCGGCACGAAGTGTCGCTGCTGGACCAGGCGGGGCTGGTGGTAGCAGACGAGGACGGGTCGCTCTCAGCAACGCCGCTGGGTGCCCTCATGGCGCGCTATTGCGTCTCTTTCCGCTCCATGAACACCATGCTGCAGGTCTCAAGCTGAGCGTGCCTTCCTTCCTGTCTTCATATGAACTTTGTTACCAATTCTAGTGATTAATCTAAAATCAAACAATGCATGCATACAAAACAAACAGGTTCACAAGAAAACCTAAACCATTAATCTTAATTTATTCATGACTAAGCTACGTGACTAAATGCATGACTACAGAAACTTCTTCGAATGGAACCAATAGACTGGTATGACCATGTACACAGCAAAACGCCCTAAATTACGTTGAGGCATAGGAATTTACATAGGCGTCCCGCTGAGGGCCACAACAAACTAAGTTGAGTTAATATCCCGAAGTACGCTGAAATCTCATCAATACACACACGCAACAAAAATGTTAAAATATTTAACCATAGTCTACCATAATCTGGTCTAACCAGTAACACAGTATCACGTAGTGAGGAGACTGCCAGGTACAAGCTTCTCACGTTCGGCGTTAGGCTGCATGCAGTACAGAAAAAAAACTTTATTTCTAAAAAAGTTGTAACATGAAATGTAGCGCAAAAATTATGTTTTACAGATTTTATAATATAAAATCCTCTAAATTATAGACAAACTATAAAAGGCAGATACAAGCCGTATCAAGGGTTAATATTATTATTGGGAGAAACAATATGAATCCATTCTCTTGGATATTTTCTACTCACCATCGAGAACTGAAAACTTATTAATATTTTAAATACTACTGGAGAATGCCTCGGAGGATGTTCGCCGTTAGTTAGAGTGTTAAAAATAAATACTCTATTGATTAGTCTAATATACAGTCCTAAGTATTTTTTTACAGTCCTAAAATAATTTTCAATTGAGTAAAGGATTGATAAAGGAACCGATTTATCAAAAGCATAGCGCAAAAACGCACGTTTAAAGCAAATAAACAAACAAACACTTTGAATAAAATTTCAAAGTTTGTTCATCATACGGTGAGTTATTTAGATGGTTTGTTCAAGAATCCTAAATTCAGCTGGCGCTCATTTTCATTTATCTATTTACATTTTGAGACACAGAAACGAGTGACGTCTAATTGAGCAATGTGACAATGAGCGGGTTTACTGATTTTATTCACTGAAATATCTAGTTATTTCTTATTAAAAACTCAGTGATAACTGGTCGTAAAGCGTTAAGCGAAATGTAATCGTCGTAACTTTCAAGTTTCGCTTTTTTGCGAACAAATGTTCTTAGGCCTTAGGCGTGAGATCTTGGGAATTCAGAGCAGTTTCGACCGGCGCGCCATTTTAGAGAACCCATCTAAGATCCTTCCCGAGTTACCCTAACAAAAAGGGTAATTTTCATCCCCCAAGGGGCGTATGAGATTTTTATTATACACTCACATTTGGAGAATGAATTGACGCTTAAAATGAGACTAATTTCAAATTTTTAGGTGCAATATTTTAGAAACTATGAGGTCGACAAAATGAGGCTTTTGAAAAATCAGTCAGAGGCTAGGAGAAACTTGCTCTTCATCTTCCTCCAGGGAGCGTATGACAGTTTTATTATACACTCACATTTGGAGAATAAATCGATCTTTATAATGAGACTACTTTCAAATTGTTAGGTGCAATATTTTAGAAACTATGAGGTCGACAAAATGAGGCTTATAGAGAAAACTCGGGAAGGATCTTAGATGGGTTCTCTAAAATGGCGCGCCGGTCCCCCACCGAGGGGCGTATGAAATTTTTATTATACACTCACATTTGGAGAATGAATTGACGCTTAAAATGAGACTAATTTCAAATTTTTAGGTGCAATATTTTAGAAACTATGAGGTCGACAAAATGAGGCTTTTGAAAAATCAGTCAGAGGCTAGGAGAAACTTGCTCTTCATCTTCCTCCAGGGAGCGTATGACAGTTTTATTATGCACTCACATTTGGAGAATAAATCGATCTTTATAATGAGACTACTTTCAAATTGTTAGGTGCAATATTTTAGAAACTATGAGGTCGACAAAATGAGGCTTATAGAGAAAACTCGGGAAGGATCTTAGATGGGTTCTCTAAAATGGCGCGCCGGTGCAGTTTCGGTTATAATTTAATATTTGTTACAGTAGAAAGAATCGACGACGGGCTTGGAGGCACACATTGTCTCAATATTTTATTGAAAAATGCTACCGTAAGAGAAATATTATTGATAATCTCTTGAATTGTTTGTGAGCTTGTAATTTGTAGAGTCGCAAGTACCCATCAAAATAAGTAACAGTTTTGCCTGTTTGGCTCTGCACTGAAAATGTTAAGCTATCCTCGCATGAGATTTTCAGATCGAAACTAGCAGTAATTTGTGGATTCCCGGTAACTTATGGCAGTTTCACGAGACTGCTGGCTCTCTGGCGGCAATAGTGATCAGAAAGTAGGGAGGAACTTTCCTACTCACTGAGCTTGCTCTTTATTCACCCTTGTTGAGAATTTCCGCGTGCTTCCATCCGGTATATCATGGGTTTGAACTGTGCTGTAGGGTTACATCTGATATGGGGGCGATGAAGGATACAACGTTAGTGAGGTTTTTTATATATTACAATTATTAGACTGTAATTCACGGCTTCAGGCCACCAAGCATTGACCCGATGAAAATAAGACCTGCTTTGACCCTTTCGTACTCAGACCCGATGAAAAAACGACGATCTCATTACGTTGAAAACTTTGTGTGATCATCTGTGCATCGCTTCAACCTCATTTCTGCAATCTGTTTTTTTTTCTTTAAGCCGTTCTCTTATTTTTGGTTTGTATGAGTGAGTTTGCTTCATGTTTATTTTCTTATTCTGCTCGTTCATGGCTCTCGTTTAACAAGCTCCTTCGAAATCCCATTTACTGGCCCTGTTAGATACTTGGAATGCATATTGAGACATCTGTGTACGACTAGGTAAATTGCTCATTCATGTCCCTGGATAAATAAATACCATTTCATCTGGTATGCGAACTTTAAAACATATATAGGTCAATGTCGAGTTTAATGCGCTCACGGAAGTTGAAAATTCTGTTCCAAAGATTCACTAAAGGAATACGTTTAAAAACGTTTTACATGAATGACATTCTGCTGGCTGATGCGTTATTTTCGAGATATAACAATAATTATGTTCAGATCGCAATAACACTATAGGTATAGTCGGATGCTTAGTCGCCGCATTGTTGGGTCACGCCCACTTCTTTGGCGGAAGAAAACCAGCGTCGTTTTGGGTAAGTTAAGGTAAACTATTTTAGGTTAATTTATGTTATTTTAGGTTAGTTTATTTAACTAACCTAACATAACCTAACCTAACCTAACCTAACCTAACCTCACCTCACCCATCGTTGCGTCAATACCGTATTACAGCATATTTACATGTCTGTTCCTTCACTTTTATATGCGACATTCCTATAACTTCTAAGTTGAATAATTCAAAAATTACGCATCAGCGAGCAGAATGTTATTCATGTAAATCGTGTTTAAATGTGTTCCTTTAGTGATTCTTTGGAACAGAATTTTTAATTTCCGTGAGCGTATTAAACTCCATAATGACCCAAATATACGTGACCATGCGAGATAAAAGTGATTTCGTGCAGTAATATTTTCCATATTTCTTAAAAATGATAGAAATGTACTCGAGCAGTAAAGTCGATTTCCTGATTTTGCTACTTACAACATAACTAAGCTAACCGTAACCACCCCGAAAACGTAGCCAAAGTGTTAACTCGCTCTGTTGAGCCCTCATTAGCAGGTTCTGCCGAGCCCTCATTAACTGGCTTTGTCATGCCTCAAATCTAATTAGAGTTTAAGCTACCTAACTGTGGAAGAAGCCGTCTGACCATCTTTAGGGCTAACCTCAATGAATGAGGAACTTCCTCCATTTATCCTTTCCATTATAGATCGAGCTCTGAATGGTATTCTTCCTCTTTCATTTTTTCATCATTTACGTAGTGATAGCTCACCCTCTATAACAGAGGCTTTCATGGCTTCACTCGAGAAGAAATTCCTTATGTAAGAGTTGTCAGGCGAAGGAGAAAATTTTATGACGGTTGAATTGATGATAGCTTGATAGATAATAACCGTTGAAATTACTGGATAATAAACGTTATTTGCTTGATATGCTTCCCAAATTGATCGTTGTTTTCCGGTGCAGTATAAAGCAAATGCCTCTGGGTCCAGTAAGGGTTTCTCAATGGGCCATTATGAATGTCTCCATCTCTCCGCCGCATTTATGTATACAATAGTTTCGCGCCCTTTCGGATACTTCATTAGTTTTGACGTTCCTTGTAGAGGTTATAATGTTCAGTGAGTTATTTTAACAAGTTAATTGTTACCTACCGGGTGATTATGTGAATTTGCAGTTGTAATTAGCCTATTAATGCTGACTATCAACTTTCTGGTGTTTATTACTCTTTTCGAGTGATCATCGCATGATTTTCCCCCTTTCATAGCATGTTTCGACATGCACAAACCCTGATCTGCAGTTACGAATATAACCTTGGAAAGTTGTTGGCTGAACCTCATTCACCGAGTTTACGAATAATTACACTTACAGCAGAATACGGAACGTTTAGTCCAGCAGCGATCTATTTGCGTAAAATTTCTCCCGAATCAAGTTGAATGCTTTTAAGTAAGTTCGGATACATATTTTATCTTTGACATTATTTGTTCTAGGCAAAAACCACGAGGTGTCATTTTGTGTTCAGGTGCGCGGAGACGAGAGCCTCAAAGAACTGTTGACCCTCATCTGTGAATGCCACGAATTTTCTGATGTCAAGGTGAGTATTGCATGATGAATAAATACTGTAAAATTGCGTTGTATAGTGTATCTATTTTGAACCGCCATCTGGTTCGCACTTGGCTGGTGATGAGCTGCAATTTTCCCTCCCAGCATGATACGGGAGATGAAGCGTGATAGCAGAGCCAAAACTGGATAACCAGCATTTTTTACTACGGATATCGCACAGTGCCTGTTCCATTTCTATTCAGGATTAATTTGCTATGGTTTTTCTAGCATATAAGCTATCATTCAATTATACCGCCAAATCAATTTCAAGACCGATTTCTAACTTGATATTCAATTTTTCACGTAAACATTTTTGGATGGTAAAATTTTTCATTCCTTGTTCACATGTTGCTTTGAAATAAAAAATATTGCTTTTTAAAGTGTTGTTCTACCCATTCAAAAAAACGAAATTTTCTGATGGATTACAAAACCGTACGTTAATTTTTCCTATTCCAGTTGCGAACGTCCGATAAGCGCCCACTCAACGAACTCTGCAAGAAAAAGAGCGGAGAAGAGAGGGTCAGTTGCATCCGCTTTCCAGTTCCTGGCGGCAAAGTAAAAAACAGAGTCAACAAGATATTCTGGTGAGAACTGAATGCTACGCATCGGTAAATACCACTATGGTGTACTTCGTTAGATTGTTCAATATTCCTTTAGTTGTTTGGAAAAGGAAACCTTTGCCTAAAACTTATACTTCTAAAACTTATATTTGACTTTTTTGTGGGCTTGTAGCATTTAGTCGAGCCACACGCATTACAGCGAACACCTTTTCTTTCCCTGACGAACACTGGGCACGTGTTTGTCTGAGGGGAAATGCTTACCACGTTTAAGTTATGAGTAAAACAGTGAATTAAACTTAAAGTTCAAAACTGTATATCTTAGAAATATTAAATACTTTGCATGAATTCAGCTGAGAATACTATATAGTTGGGTCAATATGGAATTACAGTGCCTCATTATAATCATGGAAAAACAAAAACGCTAAGTTTACTGCTGCAAAATAAGTGTTACTTCACAAACCAATATGTGTGCGCATTGTTTTATAAGAAACGAAAGACTATCAAATTATTTTCATGCATATGTCAAAAATTACCATCTTGATTCGTTCATGTCTTCATCCCTCATCCTAATACTCGTATTTTTGATAATTCTCTCACAGTTCTTCACTCAAGCTTCAACAGCTTTGTTTATACCTTCTGCACTACTTCATTCGTTTCTGAAGATATTGTCTTTAATATTAACATTAGTTTATTCGGTGTCAGTATAAATGTTGTACACCGCTCCGCATAACTTCAAAATTGGAAAGATTATCGTGCTACATTACGCAACGAAATCAAGTTTTGGCTTCTCTTCACCTCACAGAAACTTTTCAGAATTTCTTTAACACTTTCTCATACAATGCAAGTGATGATGACCGATGAAAGTGAATTGAAACACCGGCTTGCAAGTGAACCACACGAGAAGCATTTACTGTACGTGTTGCTATCGGCCGTGGTGCCTCAGCCTCGTGCAGGCGGTGTTTGGGTGCCTTCCTCTCAACGACCCCGGGCTCAGCCAGGAGGCCAACAAGATCGTCCGTGTCGGGCTACGACTATCGAAATGTGAGTGGTTTGTTATGAACTACTAAGCCAGGATTTTGAGTTATATAGACTCTCTATATAACTTATCTTCTCTATATAGATACGAATATTTGCTCTCTGTGCAATGTCCTTGTTAAGTTATCTCAGTTTCTCGTCAGGGTAAGACATTGGCTAATGGCCTCTACGTTTTGGATAAACAAATTTAACAAATCGTGGAGTGAGCAAGCTTGTGTCTGTTACTCGTATACCAGTGGTAATTACACTATTAAGCATTTTTCATTAACTTTGGGAATTTCGCGCACAATTTATCTTCAATATTTTAAATCTAATATAAATGTTGGTGTGATGTGTAAACATTAATACAAATTATTTGCAGTGCTGAGCCTGTTTATTTTTAAATGACTTCTAAACCATTCAATCATCGCTCAGATGCCGCAGAATAAATTATTCAAATCACATTTTCTTTCTTTCATTCTCTCGTATTTGTTATATTTTTTCACTTATTCACGGAACATCATACAGGTAATGGAGAAACACATGGGATTAAAGAGTATTTCTCCACCCGAGCGGAAAGCCATATACATCCTGGGTGGCCCATAAGCAACTATCCCTTCTTAAAAATCGAATGCAAGAAAACTACTAAGCAAAAAGAGTGATAGTGATTAAGATAGGTTACGTTAAAAAGGCAAAAGTTTATGCAATAATAATCGCTTCTACATACTGCCAACTCTAGCAGCATACTCAGTTTTAATTAATTAGCATATCCTCAGAAATACGATGGTGAATTTAGTAATTGAAGTTGAAAAGTTGACTTCTTTAGAAAATTAAAATGATTTATTTACAAATTTAGCTGGTTCTCGTTACATTAATTGAACACACCTCATGTATTCATTGAAATGTGAACATCGCAGCCTTGAAAATAACAATTATTTGTTTGCATCAAGCATGTGAAATTTTTTATATAAGCCCATTTTTGTCAGTTCTCCCTTTAAAGCTAGGTTAAAACTATGCATGACAAAATGCTTGGAAAAAGTGTGTTTTGCATCATTCGTTTTCACTCATCGAGATCCTTGATATTACAATAACAATTTTCATGTACCGCCTCTCTTCACCGCACTCACGGCCAGGCCTGCGCGAAGTGGTGAGCTTGCGAGGCTCCCTTGGGTACTTGGAAGCTCAGCTGAACTCGTCGCTGCTGAGCAAGTGTTTCGCGTGCGGGCTGTGGGAGAACTCCCGGCATGTGGTGCGGCAGCTGGACCGCGTCGGGCCCACCCTCGCCTCGGCGCTGGCCAGCGCGCGCATCACCAGCTTCACGGCCCTCGAGAACGCCAATCCCAGAGACATCGAAATGGTGTGCACGATAACGTTATGTTTTGAGAAATTAATGACTAGCGTAAAATTACGTTGCAGTTGAGAGTTTCTTCAATGTGTACGATACTCTTGTTGAGCGGTAAAATCGATTTTTTTTCAGAAAGTCACAAGTTTGTCTTAAAAGATTCTATAAGTTAAGGTTAGCTTTTTTATATCTATTCAACACTTGAGTGCAGTTATTTATAAATGCGTATTGATTGCTGCATTTTTTATGCATTTCACCAGTCAGGATTCCTGCAATGTTTGATTATGTTTTTTCGCTCCTGCCGTAATTCAGCCTTGCTTTGACGCAAATCACACATCTGATAATACATTTGAGTGCATTTTTTACCATAAGAAGTGTTAACCATTTCCACTCTATTTTACTACCCCTCAGGGGGATACAACCATTGTATCTATGGGAATTAGTGTTCCCAGGGAGAAAATGTGAGGGCCAGAGCTTAAAGTTAGGTTGGCCTTCTTTTTGTGTAAATAAAGTGTTTTTGTTATGTATGACCACCTTTTTTTCGGTTTACTGCTGTCCTTTTTTTCAGCACCTACTACTTTCTTCTCAAACTTCGATCTCGTTACATGAACTTCTTTCTCAACCTACTGCTCCTATGCCCTTTCTGCCTAGATTCCGCGTTCCCTCAACTCCACATTAAATGGTGCCTTCCTACTTGCTCTCTTTAGATTGCATTCGTTGTGAATAGGGAGGTTTAAACTAACTTATAATTTAATCTAATCTTCCATTTTACTTACTACTTACCGTGTCTAAGATGAAGTTGAAGCATCCAATGTCGTGTATCACCTCGTTTTCTGCTCCCCGCATTATTATCTAAAGCACACTTTGAAATTTTACTGGAATATTTTTTTGCTGGTCATTGCGACCTTTATTAATCCACGAAAAGCCTGACTTTTGAAATGTACACTGACGGCCGTAGAGTTGAGTAAAGAGTAGCCTTTCATTCGAAATTTTTTACAACGTAAAGAAACAGCCTTGCCTATCATAATCATAAAACTATACATTTCGATATAAAATTTCCTTCATGATCATAATTCTTTGAATATCACATTCAAAAAGATGATAACGGGTGCTATTTTGTCAGCCTTTTAAAATTTATAAGAATTTTGTCTCATGTTTACGCCACACATGTTCAAGGTAATATCCCATCTGAGGCACAACTATTGTATTTATAGGAATTAGCAATCCCAGGAGGAATATGTGAGGTCCTAAGCTGAAAATTAGGTGGCCTTCCTTTCGTTGAAATGAAAATGATTTTTGTTCTGTTTCGGGCCATTTTTAGGTTCATTTCCGTCCTGTCTTTCAGCGCCTATTATTTTCCCCTTCAACTTTTTTCTGGTTTCATGAACTTCTTTCTCGACTTACTGGTTGTATGAGTAGGGGATTGTGTGTGGGGGACACACATTGAGCATAGATTCCGCGCACCCTGTACTCTAGGCTAAATGGTGCGTTCCCCTCTTTCGAGCACTTTTTAGTGGTTAGGGATGCTTATACGAATTTATCTAATCTAATCTATAGGATTATATTGCTTATTGGTATACTGCGCAATCAAAAATGACGGCTGACTCTCTTTCTCTTTTGATTTTCACTCAACTGGATGAAACGAAAATCATTCATCAAGTTCTTCTGTGTGTGATAGCACAAACTAGTCTGATTCCTTGAACAACTGAAAGTGCGGGTTGAGTGTATCTGTGAAACAAGCTTCATTACGCCTCCAGTTTAATATTTAACGTGTAGTCGTGTATATTAGTTGATAGTTGAACGAGGAGGCCCGTCTCCACGTTTCCTTCGATTAATTTAGGAGAAACCAATATTCCAGAGAAAATGGACTGCATCCTATCAACAGAAATGTACAGACATTATGTATCTCTCAGGTATCCATTCTACATCGAGTGATTTGGTGTCATTGAGACAATCAGGATACTATTTATTTCGAAAAAAAATTCATTTTTCATTTGTTTGTTCTCCTAACTCCTACGTCTGTAATACTAGTAGGAGAGGCAGAAAGACCAGGCAAACAATAAACTACGTGTCATTAAAAATGAAGATACCCCGCCTCTCACTTTTGCTGCATCTACACATGTAACAACACAACTTCGTTTGCTGCAGGTGTGCAGCAGACAGCCGCCCTTCGGAAACAAGCTACAAGAGCTAGCGGCACGGCTACCTCGCTACGCTCTAACTCTGCAGCAAGTGGGGCAGGTACGATTGTTGCGATGCCAGGTATGTAATACTTACAGTTCGTCCTCGGGGCTAGTGCTGTCAATTCTGTGTCTAATTTCATTTGTATGAGTCACCATATAGTGTCCGCAGCATTCTCGTTACCGCGTGTTTTAAAATATTGCGGAGCTGCGTGGTGACGAGTTGCTTCGATCTCGCTATATCAGGGCGGGATATCTCTAAGAACAGAGCGACCTGTTGACATCAACATGCGGTTAAATATATAGTGTTACTCTCTTTGCTCTTAGACTTAGATTGAGACTAATGAATAGGACTATAGAGAAAGGGTAGAGAGGTCTTCATGCTGCGGAGTCGTTAATTGCGATGACTGTAGAGTGTTAAGTGGCGAGCGAAGAAGAGAGCTGCTCGGCAGATGGTGCTTCTAATATAACCCAACCTCTGGAAATGGTGGCAGGTGCGCAGTCTGGCACTCTATTAGTCATCTAGGCCACACCAACTTATTGTTCAGTACTCATACGAGAAGCTCGTACTAGAGTCGTTGTGGGGATTAAACAGGAAGTATCAGGCTAGAGTCTAAGTGCTCAGCTCATGGCTCTAGTACGGTAGCGAGTCCATTCGTGATATTCGTAAGAGTAGCTCACGATTTGGACGTTGGGAGCAAGTGACGGAGTCACTACAAGCGTTCACCCCGGAGACGCAAGTTACCGAGTCACCATAATCATTTTACCGGTGACTTAGTAGTACAAAAACTCAGGCTACGTGCAGTTACGGTGCTAGCACATCAGACTTACAGTGAATGATATACAAGATAAAGCGATTTATTTAAATTCAGAAGTTAAATGAATGAGTTGTGCAGCTTTGAAAAAACCCGATAAAATACACATCAGTAACATAAAAACTTACTCGGTGTAATAGCTAATGAGTGGGGAGGAGGGAGAAGGGGGGGGAAGGAGAGAAATTCAGAAATGTATGGACGGAGGCTTCCGTACATCTGGGAAAGTATATGACAAAGCTTGTATGTTAAGCTATTGAGTATGTACCACACAGAAATGTAAATTCGTTATGAAATGAAGAAAAATTGATGTATATGGTGTGAGTGAATTTTACAGCCCAAGGTTACGATGCAGTCAATTTCGAAACAAAATGTATAAAAACTGGAGATATTTGTACTTAAATCTGTAGAAGAAGATTTTGAAATACTGAACTGGAAAACTATCAAGGAGCTTTAAAACGGTTTCACTTAATAATGTAGAACAAATTATACAATGAAAAATTTTCGAGTGTCATTCGACTAGAAATAGGAACTTTATTTTTTTTAATTCTTTTTTCCCTAGTGCGGATTTCTACACTTTAAGTTTTTCACCCATTTAAAAATTTCCACACAGAAGTCTTGATGGTAGAGTTTTCATTTCTCACTCAGACTAAGGCAAGAGATGATTTTACACTTTGCTCACTCTTGCAGGTTCTGCCAGACAGGTGTTCGCTGGAAATCGGGATCAGCCTCAGCAACGCTAGCGCCATGCGAAACTCAACAGACAGCGCAGCAAGCAACAGGCCAAACTTCCGCAACCACTCATGCATCCTCATCATCGGCGATCAGTCCAATAATACCCTCTTTTTCCAGCGTATAACGTCAGTTTGTAGTGAACACTATTGGGAGTGTTATCCGATTGCCTTGCTTCTCTTACATTGAGAACTTTAGCTCTCCTTAGTTTTTCTAGCCCACGATGACGTCGTTTACTTCTGATATTCTATTGGTATAGGCTTAGTTTTAGTAGTCTTTGAGGAGGCTGTGGATTTTTTCTGTCCAGAGGAGAGTGTGAGAGTAATCATTACCAGAAAACCTAGATAATCCGCTCATATTGATTATAGGTACAACTCATGCGATACGAACAAATATGAAAACTAAAACTAATAAAGTTTAATGCTTATATAATTTGTAACAGGTAAAAGGAAGTTACGAATAGAGCCCACTGAATTCACAAATGGCAAAGCGAAAGAAATTTCAGTTCTATTTTTGAACGATTTCTTTTATGAAGGAGCTTCCTATGCTGTAAATATTCATGTCGATTTAATTTTGAATGGGAACTGTATACGTATGTTCACTAATATCTATCTTTAGCCCAATTAACTGAGAACGAAATCATTTATGAGTTCAATTACGGTTAAATAGCGATTGGAGTGAGAAAAAAAACTTTTAAAGGAAGGAGTGGAAAATGAACTTCAGGTGTGATATCTGGGAAGTTTGCAGTAAAGTAAAACGTTTGATGTGGAAGCCCATCATGCTGTTGAAGAAGCTTTGAAGTTGGAGCTAGTTGTCCTTCCCCGAATGGACTCGACATAGTATTGAATTACGCGTGAAACACTATAGGCATAGGAAGTCTCCGAATGACCATCTAGTGATACAAAGTCAATCTCGTCAAGAAAAAGAAAAGATAAGATATAGTAAAAAAGTTCCCAAACCCTTCTTCTAAGAAGCCATTTCATCGATGGTACATTAGAGGTATAGAGTATTAACGGTTAAAATGCACATCAAATAGTTGAAAATTAACCCCCATCAGGGTGCTGCAACTATTGTGTGTGGGAATTAGTCCCCTCACGGGGAAAACGTGAGCTCCCGAGCTAAGGGAAGAGTAGGCCTTTTTTCTGAAACAAAATAACTATTTGTTTTGCAACGGCTCCCTTTTTATCTGTTACTACTGTCCTGATTTTCAGTACCTATTACTTTGTTTTAAACTTTTATTTCGTTTCATAAACTCGTTTCCTAACGTGATGTTTCTAAGCGAAGGGGATTTTGTGTAGCAACACATCTTGAGTATAGATTCTCCGTTCCCTTTAACTCCATACCAAATGGAGTTCCCTCCATTTAGTTCCTTTAACTCTATAGTTATTGAACGCAAGTTATTCAAAGCCAGGTATCATCCTAATTTCGTTGAGATGGAGCGCGTGTAGCTGCTGAGACTGGAGTGTGTGTGCACAGGGACACGAGCCTGCTGCATGCGGGCCGCGTTACGAGGCGGGTGGAGGTGCGGCGAGTGGCAGACGGGGACGAGCTCTCCATCAACTTCATCTCCGAAACTTGGGGTGAAGTTTGGTCTGCAGAACTCGCCGTGTTTAGCAAACTGCTTTCTCACATAGCTTTGCTATTGCAGTAGTTTTGTTTTGCCACCGGAAGATATGTTTTGCTAATGGAGTAATTACGAGTTTTGCTCCGCTTATATAGTTTTTCTCGTACAAAGGTACAATATCAGTCGTGCTACAAACCAAATAAAAATTTTTGCGTGCCTGACCATCTATCAGTCGAGAGCCATTGTTAAATTTAATGTAAAAACATGTAATACATCATTTTCTTTGCTTACTCTAGCGTTTAAGGCAAATGTGATTGATTTATTCGTTGTTAAATTTGTACTAATGAAGGCTATGTAATCAAGTTCTACTCATAAAAATCCTCCAGTTTTTAACACAGCTTTCCACTGAAGAATAGATCAACTGCAAGGTAGTTGATCGATGAAAATGATGAACGATTAAAATTTCATCACTGACATTTTAATTTATTGATTACTGATAAATTTCAGAGCAGTAAACTTAAAACAAGGCTATCAAATGACAACTGAGCACTTGACAGGGCCCACTTTGAGTGAAACTATCTTGCTGAGGGATTCATCGGTATGAAAAAAAAATTCTGTGTTGTTTAAACATTTGAATGTACTCCAAGTGACAAAGCGTGGCTCGTGCAGCTGGCCTGGATATTCAGAACGACTTCCGTCCCCTGTATGCGACTGGCACCACGGCGTCGCTGCCCCCGCCACAAGGTGAGAACCTCATGCACCGCCGCTGTGTGATGTCACCCTCTGCACACCTCACTTGCTACGTAGTTCCTTGACATTTAAGTAACAGCGAATGATTGGTTTGAATGGCGATTAGACGGTTGGTTTTACGAAAAATGTATCGTACTATGTTAATGCTACAGTAGAAATTATGCCTTCAATTATCAATTATAGAACCTTTCGAACAGCGTCTATATTTCAAAGGGTCGGTTACATTATTAAGGCAACTAGTGTCGGTTTCGTTAATTTAAGTCATAGCGATAAAATTAAATTAATTTTGGAATGTTAGTGTGGTTAAAAAACATAAATGTAGTTTTTTACGAAATCTTTTTCAACCTTAGGATGACGAGGCCTTGTCAATGCAGGTTTGCCCTCGACTAGAATAAAAATAATATTCGGACATTTTTTTTACCAGCGTATCAGAAAATAATGAATGAAAATTCCGTTCAGCATAAAATTTGCAATTATTTTTTCACGTCGTCGAAAATGAGAAAATTTTAAAAATATTTCTTTGACTCAAATTTTCGTACAAATCGACAGAATAGTAAAAAACTATATATCAGGCTCTCTCAATAGTAGTGGGAATATGAACTACTGGCTGTATAAAATGCGCATTAACTAAGGGTAGGAAGACATTGGGGAGAATTCATATTGCTTAGTTTTCCTGCGCTACACCGTCATTCCATAGTGCAGAACAGTGAATGAGTCAAAATAAATGCAATACAGCTCTTAATATATCCATTGAAAAAGTATGAATGAATTTAAAAATCGAGAGGTACCTCAATCGTACTATTATAGCTTCGTTAAGGGCAAAATACAATAAAGGAGAGTTCCGTCTTCTTCCTTTTCACTTTAGAAAAAAAAAGAAAAAATGTTTATTTCCAAATTGTCACATGAGATACATGCCAACATATTGGCTTTTAAAAGTTTCTTAAATATAGGGCATCCTAAAACAAATGTTCCATACGAGGAGTACTAATTGACAAACCATCCGAGGTGTACAAGTAGATGAGCCATACGAGGCATAATAATAGACAAACTATACGAGGTGTACTAATAGACAAACTTTCAGAGGTGTACAAGTAGATAGACCATACGAGGCATATTAATTGACAAAATATACGAGGCGCACTAATAGACAAGCCATTCGTGGTGTGGTAGTAGTCTAACAAAAGTTCTATACTAGGAGTACTAATTGACAAACCATCCGAGGTGTACAAATAGATAAGCCATACGAGGCATAATAATAATAGGCAAACTATACGAGGTGTACTAATAGACAAGCTATCAGAGGTGTACAAAATAGATAGACCATACGAGGCATATTAATAGACAAAATGTACGAGGCGTACTAATAGACAAACCACACGTGGCTTGCCAATAGTCTATCTCTGTCAAGGGTAGTTGAATGAGAAATGAAAAATATGCCCTAAAAATATGCAAAGCCCTATCACCACCAAAAACATATTTCGTATCTTCTCGATTTTCACCACATCATGCGGACATGGGTACATGGGATAAAATAGAGATACAGTGTAAGCCGGTTACCACTCATGATTGACAAATATCTACAAAATATTGGTAGAAATGGGTAAACAAACATATATTCAATATCAAAATTCATAGCTTGTACAACATACGGACAGAAAGATAATTTTACTACGATTCATATGCTCAAATTGCACTTTATTTCATTAATTATATATGACATTAATCCGATTCACAGAAACGCCCTCTGGGGAAGTGCTAGATCTATTTTTGAATCGTTTCGCTATTGCAATAAAATTTATTAACCAAATGGTTTTTGCGTAAAGAAATGAAATCGAAACATGTATATCTATTTATGTAGATACATATATATACCTACACACGTACACACACAAATTAATTTATATACTTATTTAAAATAAAATATTAGAAAAAAATACATATATAAGATAAAAGATAGAAGCAACCTACCATCTACTACACAGAAAATGACAGCTGAGCTCACTGTAATCCTAAGAAATTTTTCGCAAAAAAAATAACTAAAAGGAAGAGAAGACTTCGAAAAACATAAGAATGAGCTGTTTTTTAATTTCATCACAGAAATTTTTAAGAAAAATTAGGTTATAATCAAGAAGCAACACAACTCTTCAGCATTATCGGGACATGTGTACGTGGGATAAAATGGAGTAACATTGTGGCCGGATATCACATCTGAGTGGAGAATATTCACAAAATTGGCACATATAGGAAGATTAGGCCTTGATCCAAAATGATAATTTTGATTACAGAAATTTAGAGTTTTTTCCGATTTGAAAGTTCAGTGCTAGTGTGCGCTGAACGCACGAAAAAAAAAATAAAAAGACTAAATGCAATGCTTAAATTACCCCTTTCCCTCCAGCTCAGCCGAAAATCGATTGAAAACATCTTCGCGAATGATTTTGAAATAGCGAGACAACGTTAGCCAAAAATTTAATTCATTATAAACTTTGCACAACCCTCACATCTATAAACCTGTTTATTGATGTACACACAAAATGTATTTCATGGTATATTTGTCATACGGACGTTAAATATTAGTACAGAAAAGAGAAATAAATAACAAAATAAAGATGAGGAAATACTCCTAATTATGGAAAGAACGTTCGTTCTGCTGCACTGAACTGACGGCTGTGGTGCTCATTGTTGTCGACAGAAATAAGTAAGATGAATATACGAATCGCTTAGCAAACGTAAAATGAAATAGTTTCTAAATTTCTAACAGAAATTTCAGGAAAAATTAAAATTTCTGATAGATGGCAAGTTCACACCGAGATGCTGCAGGCCCTATGACAGAGATGCAAAATAACGTGACACATTTACTCTAAATTCTTTTCCAGTTTTAGAGTTTTCGATATGCTGGGGAAGCTTGTTCCACAAAAAAGCTCCAGAAACTGAAAGAGCTTTTTGTCCCACGTTAGATGAACGGTAACTG
The DNA here is from genome assembly GCA_030386875.1 of Morinoia aosen. Taxonomy (NCBI): domain Eukaryota; kingdom Metazoa; phylum Arthropoda; class Malacostraca; order Amphipoda; family Talitridae; genus Morinoia; species Morinoia aosen. Next base: position 67,464,461 of record CM059562.1, read on the forward strand.
ACTAAAACATCATTCCTCCGGTTTGGTCTTTCGTTTGGGATATTAGATGGAAAAAATTTTACCACCTCTGCATTACTTTGGGGGAGGTACAGAGAGGAGAATACTCGTCGAGCTTTCTGGATCATGAATCTGTTCGGTATTGGGATCCAGTCGAGTTTTCTTAAAAGAGGGGTGACATGATCGTATTTATTAAAATTTCCTTTGCATACCACTTTGGCGGCGAAGTTTACACATTTTTGCAACTCTTCCTGACGACATTTAGGTAAGTCTCCCCACACAAGACTGCAGTAGTCCAGACGCGATAAAACTAAAGACTGAATCACTAATAATCTAGATTTTTCGTCAAGTGTGTTCTTTATACGATGAAAGAACATTAAGGTTCCGTTAATTTTGTTGCACATTGTTTCGACGTGTGAATTGAAAGTCATATATTTGTCAAAGCAAACACCCAGATTTTTAACCTTATCGACTGGTTTAATTGTATCGTCTCCAAATGTTAGCTTGAATGGTGGTAAATTTCCAGTCGCATTCTGTGATCAAAAAATAATGCATTGCGTTTTACTTGCGTTAAGTTTGAGGCCATTATGGTCATACCACAATTTCAGATTTCTCAGAAGGTTTTCAGCGTTGGCTTGTGTTTCTGTTAAATCCGCTGTTGAGCTTGTCATGGCAATTTGTACGTCATCAGCATACATTGAGATTTTTGTGTTTGCCGGCATGGTGGGGAAATCGTTGATGAAAATTGAAAATAGGAGTGGGCCGATGATTGAACCTTGAGGAACGCCAAAGCTATTTGGTATTAATGATGACATTTTGTTATTCAAGCACACTGCATGAGAGCGGTTTCGTAGGTAGCTTTCAAACCACTGAGTGTCTATTCTGAGGTTTGAAATTTTTTGTAGAAGTTTCTTATGCTCAACACTGTCGAAAGCTTTGGAGAGATCAAGCAATAGTAAGAGAGTTAATTTTTTTTGGTCAATATCATTGTAAATTTTTTCTGTTATGTTTAACAGGGCGTCCTGAAGTACTGGTATTCCTCCTGTAAGCATATTGATTGCGATGCAGTAGATGTGACTCGTCTATGTAAGACGAGAGCTGGTTTGTTATTACTTTCTCTAATATTTTGGACATAACAGGCAGGACACTGATTGGTCTGTTGTTTGACGCTATGTCGATATCACCAGATTTATGTAATGGCTTAATTATGGATAGTTTCCATTGATCGGGAAACTTGTTTGTGACTATAGATGTATTTATTATCAAGCGAATAAAGGGTGCTGTGACAGGGAAGCTGTCTTTAATATGTTGGAGGCTTATGCCATCATGTCCAGTCGCTTTAGTATTCTTTAGTGAATATAAGATTTTTCGTATCTCTATGACGCTAACTGGCTTTGGTCTCCACTTGTTGCTACTATTTGGGGATGAAACATCGCTCAGATTTGCCTCTGTAGATGTGTCTGAAACTGTCCTGGATACTTCATTGAAAACATCTTCGCCAACTTTTGAGAAGAAAGTGTTAAAGTCATTCGCCATTTCTGAGGGGTTGTCAAAAGTGCTTTTGCAGTCTGAATTTTTATACTGAGCAGCTTCTCTAATGATTTCCCAAGTTCTTTTAGGGTTTTGTTTTGCCGCCAAGAGTTCTTTGTGGAAGTAGTCCTGTTTTGCTTCCTTAACTTTTCTTCGTAGGATCTTCTCATGATCTTTATATAATTTTCGACGCGTACTGTCTGATTTATTCAGTTTGTACGCACGCTGCAAATTTCTTTTAGCTCTGCTCAAATGTTTTATCTCATCTGTTATCCTTTTAGAAATTCTTGGCTTAACTTTCTTCGTAGTGAAAGGTGCGCATTCGTTAAGAGCTGATACGAAATTTTCGTTGAAAAGCGAAACTTGTAGATTGACATCATCGGTGTTTTCCATGCCTTGAAATTCACTCCATCTGTCTAATAGCTTTTCTTGAAATATTTCAGGGGAGTAGTGGTTTTTCATGCGATATGTAATGTAACTAGATTTCTGTTTCTCTTTTGCAATATTGATTTGGCATTCTACCGAATGGTGATCAGAAAAGGACGGTAAGATTTCTGTGCTGAGTACTGCTTGGGGATTGTTGGTAATTGCTAGGTCAAGAAGAGTTTTAGAAGTGTTGGTAATTCGCGTTGGTTCTTGGACCATTTGAGAAAGATTAAGTCTGTGCAGCATCTTGCTTAGCTGATTGTTTTTATTTGTCAGATCCACGTTAAAATCTCCGAAAACATAGAAAGACTTTTTGGCTGCAGAGATTGATCTAAGCGTATTTTCAATGAAATCTAATGTTGGACGAAGAGATGCTGACGGATGTCTGTAAAGACTGCCGATAATGAAAGACTTGTGTTTGTTTACTTGAACATTGAGCCAAACCATTTCTATGTCTTCGCATTTTTCTTTTGTCGGAACTAAGGATGTAGAGTAGACATCTTTGATGAAAATGCATGAACCGCTACCTCTCTTAATCTTGACTCCGTCATTACGGTACAATTTGTACCCGGTAATGCTGAGATATGAGCTTTCGACTCGTGAATCTAACCATGTTTCAGATACGCATAAAATATCGATATCGTTAGTGATCAACATTACTCGTACGTCATCCATTTTACCATTGAGGCTGCGAGCATTTATGTGCAATATTTTGATATTATTTACCTCAATAGGCAGATCTTTAGTGGAGTTAATGCATTTTTTAGGTCTAGCAGGGCATTTAGTAGTCGTCTCTAGGTCTTTATTGCCGCGTTCATTGTTTGTGATTTCAGCTTCATATTCAATTTGATCACTGTTATTTAGTCACAAAATGGGGGAGGGGGCAACACGATTTTCATCACGCATTTTCAAGAGGGCGCTATAGTGGTCCTGTTTCCGGTGTATGTTTACCGGAGGACAGTTTATCAGAGCATTTGATGTAGGGGAGATTGTCGTCTTCCAAATCCCATTGTCTCTTTCATCAAATACGTGAATTGGTGTTCTCGTTACATTAGAAAGCATTTGGGGTATGAGGTCTCCAACTGCGTGATCGAAGACTTTTCTATCGATGTATTTATCGATGAGTTGTTCGAAACTGCCACTGTTCTTGTCAACGAATTTTGCATACTGGTCCTTGTTTCTAAGCTCTCAGTTTTGATGGCTTTTTTCAGAGATATATAATTCCATTTCGATTTTTGTTGTGAAGCAAGCTGCGTCGTTACGGCGTGGAGGAGACAGTGTCCGTCACCTACAGTGTAAGCAGGCTCCAATTTGAGCGATCGTTTCAAGTCGTCCAGTGTGTATGCAACGCGTGTGCAGATTTGATTCACTGTTGATTTTTCGGTAGCAGTATTAGTTTGGTCGTTCGACGGAGGCCCGGCAGAGGCATCAGATCTTTTTCGAATAATTTGATTTTTTTTTGAATAGTTTTGAATATCGGTATTCGCTTGACTTTCCTTGGTTCCTGCGTACTCACTGGAAAGTTGAGAATTGGTTGAAAAGGAAGGCATGTCGCAATCACTATTTGTGTCTGTTGCAAGTAACGCAAATTTATTTTTCGTACTGACATTATATTTGTCTGAGATCGAATCAGGGAAAGGCTCAGGCTTATTTACGTTCCTCATGCTGTGGGTGAGTGAGTTACTCAGACCTCTGCTTGATGACGCAATCAATTTTGAAGGATTTGGTGTACCATGTGCAGTGATATGCATAGGCTTATATTCTTTTTGAAAGTCTAATGTGAGACTATTTGTCTCATTCCGTGAATTTTTCGATTCATTGGAATGATCTACAATTCCATTTATTGCTTGACATTTGTTGAAACGAGGACATTATGGCACGGTGATTCGCAATGTTGATTTCATTGCAAGTTGTTGAAGAAAACAGAAGTCCTCTTCCTGGGTCCGAGGCCATTGAAAGTTATTGAGTGCGTCACCATTTTCATTTTCTGGGTAAGTTTGAAATTGAATCAAGTTTAAACCCAGGTTTTTGCAAAAATGCCTCGCTTTGTTGAATTCGTTTGCACTGCAAGCATTGGCAATATAAATGCGAGAAAGTGCGTACTTTCTTACAATTTGTTGTTTGATTCGAGCAAGGTCTGAGGGCGAGTGGCAGAGACCATCAAAACTTAGTATATAATTTTTAAATCTAGGCATGCAATTTACAGTATGGAGAAGGTCATCGAAGCGCCCTGATGGAACAGTTTTGATCCAGCACGAGCGATCGATGTCCTTTCTTCTGATCGTGCTTAGGATATTATCACCTAGCAGCAAAGTGTCGTAAGGTTCTCGACAATTGGAGTCGATTTCACAAGAGATACTAGCAGGTACCACAGGTGCAAGGTCTTGAGAACTTATATGTGAATTTAAAGCAAAAAGCTGTTCGGTTAGGTTCTGAATGTTTGATACTGTAGAGAAAATCGACGACGGGCTAGGAGGCTCACGTTGTCTTAGGGATTTATTGAAAAACGCTGTTGTTAGAGACAAATTGTGAATAATTTCATGAATTTTTTGAGAGCTTGTTATTTGAAGCGGGTGCAAGTAGCCATTAAAAGAAGCAACAGTGCTATTTTTATTGCTCTGTACTGGAAATTTTATTTTGTTTTCACAGCTTGCGCTCTGGGGTAATTTACTGCCAGTATCGGTTTGTGCGCGAAAATTATCGAACATATTATCTGGAGAATGAGAAAAGTCTACCACGCTTGAAATGTCCTTATTAGTAAAAACTATTTTTTCTTGTACCACTGATGAGGATGGTGTTTGTGTCCCCGCCGCTGGCGGACAGTTCGGAGCGTTGTTGTTGACGCAGAGCTGGGGAGCTGGCACGCTGTTTTGCTTGTTCAGATGAGGAGCAGGTGGTTGTGGTGCTGCGGCTGAGACTTTACTGCTTCGAACCTTCAAATGATTGCTGGAGGTTTGGCAGATATGTTTTCCCTCATCCGGCGATATTGGTTGCATAGTCTTCACTGACGTTGCTTCGGAAGGTGACACACATTCTTTGACGGGGTTACTGGCAGCTGTTAACAAGTCTCCCGTCTTTTGAGCATTAGAATTTTGTGCGTGAGAGGATGTAGGTCCCCTACTTGCAGGCACTTTGCTTGGTAAAGTCGTATTTTTGCCCCTGAGAGAACCATTTTTTCGGGATGTTGTGTAGGGCAACATTTGTGCAGAGAACGGCACTTTCCGGCCTGCGAAGCGAGTCTCGTAGTGATGCATCTTGCGTTGTAATTGTATAGCTATGATGTTTTAAACTATTCGGTGTCAGTAGGGAAACGGAGGTACGAAACACAATAATTCTTCCGTGCACATTTTTCGTCTTGGCCACGTAGGAAGTGAACAAAAACTTCACTGAGATGTTAGACATTACCAAAAATTTATCAAATCAAACGTAGTTTCTCTGGTTGCTTGGAGCGAAAAAGTTCATCAGGATTTGCCATGCTCTGAACAGTCAGAGAGACGGGAGGCAGGGGTACGGGAAGAAGGGGGGGGGGGGAGTGAACGGGTTCGGTGAGGGGTGATTGAGGGGACAAGGACACTTCAGACAGACAGGCCCATAGGTCGAGACATGGGCTGAGCACACCATTTCCTTTGTGTTGCTAGCACTGCTTTGTTAGCTTCGTATTTAAATTGCACTGTTTTAAGCAGAAATAAAACAAAAGTTATTTTTTTTCTTTTCGCAGTTCCACAGGTAGCGTCATATACACTCAACATGATGTTTTTTTTTGCAATAACAGATGAGAGAAACCGAAGATGAAAATGTTTTTTATCCTTCTCAGGTTTTACGTCACTAGTTAACCAACATTTTTCATAAAAAAAAACAAGATAATATTGTAAGCCAATTTGGTGAATCAGAAATTGATTGTGTGCGTTAGAGATTTTTCAACATTCATGCTCTATTGTAACATAGAAATAGTTCACGAATGATGGTCACTGTTATTTTCCCAAAAGATGCGAAATTACCAGAGTACACTTTCTATTTTTTTTCTTTTTTTTTAACATGGCAAATTATTTCCGAAAGTTGCTGGATCAAGTTTTTTCAAAAATTTAAAAGTTCCTTCAGAGAAAAAGTTTTTTTCCCTTCTCACATTTAACGTCACTAGTTAACCAAAATTGTCCATCAAAAGAACATGATAATAATGTAAGCTAATTTGGTGAATCAATAATTGATTGTGTGCATTAGAAATTTTTCAACATCCATGTTCTATTGTAACAAACGAAACACAATAATTCTTTCGTGCACATTTGCCGTCTCGGCCACGTAGGAAGTGAACAAAAACTGAAACTGAGAGGTTTGACATTGCCAAAAATTTATCAAAACAAACGTAATTTCTTTGGTTGCTTGAAGCGGAAAAAGTTCAGGCTTTGCCATGCTATGCTCTGAACGGTCAGAAGACGGGAAGCAGGTGTACGGGAAAGGGGGGGGGAGGTGCGGGCTCGGAAAGGGGGGGGGGGGGTGCGGGCTCGGCGAGGGGAGACTGAGGGAACAAGGCCACTTCACACTTCACTCAGGCCTATCGTTCGAAACCCGGCTGAGCACACCATTTCACAACCCTTGCCAGCACTACTTTGTTGGCTTTTCATTTAAAGTGCACTGATTTAAGCAGAAATAAGACAAAATTTATGTTTTCCCTTTCGCAGTTCCACAGGTAACAAACACATTCACTGATAGTATAATTTTTACGCATGGCTAGGTTATTTCCCCCTAGCATTTTCAACAATTACCGCCCCATTTCCCCGCACGTCCGACCGCGACCGAGTCTGCCAGGCGAGAATCAGAGCGGCGATCTACTTTAGTTGTGTCTCGTGATCCTACATAGAGAGTTCGCACGTGATTATCGTGTCGTCACCTTCTAAATTTGCTTTACAGAAAAAGCTACAGCGCAAGCCTTGGGCGTGCCTGAACAGCCTAGTGACGCAGAGGCAAGGCGCTGGAGAGACCAGCGCGGGCGCGGCACCCGCACGGCAGAAGTGCAGCGCCGCTTGTGCCTGCATCAGTGCGCCGATAAGCTCGCTTGTGCCCACAACTGCTGTAAGGTAAGTCGATGGTGAATTAACATTCATTGTTAGTATTTTCTATCACATCGTGATCTTTTTTCTGTAAGACAAGATAGTCAAAAGTTTCCCTACAACTAATAATTCAATAGGCCCTAAAATTCCCGATATGAAAACGTGCAGAACAAGGCGAGTCACACCTTTCATACAATCCATTGCAACGCATACTTTTGACACGAGTGCCCCGGCAAAGTGACGTCCGCATTTTGTGGAAAGGCATTACTTGGCAATTCACACTGATTTACTTCTGCTCCAATAGAGCGAAGTTTCCTCAATTCCGCACTCCAACACCTAGAGAGAAACGGCCTGAGGCCAATTCAGATCGGACTTGAGCTACATCAAAGATTTATTGATGCACACGTGTTCTCTAATAACATCTGTCTGTGACGTTGGCAACAGTAAACTTTGTAATAAATGCTTATTTCAATTTATAATTTTTTTTACACTTTTATCATTCTCTGACCCCACTCTTTAGAGAAGATGCATGCCATTCCTTTTCCCAGACAAATAAATAAAGACCAAGTACCTTTATTTATTTTTTGTGTATTTTTTTACAATGTTGGAACTACATCAGGTGTTCTACGCCATCTATGTATCATTCGTAGCAATTACACGCTTCGTGACGAACAGTGGCTCCAGAAAAAACTTTGCCATGCAAATATTTTCACAAAATCACAATTTGCCTTAAAATTTGGGTAAATTACCATAACGGATTATGTATCATTGAATAGATTGAGCGTCATTTCTTCGTCTACCTTGGGTAAATATATTTCTATGAGCGGGGCAAAATGAAAATATGCAATTTTAAGAGAAACTCCGTATTTTAAAATCAGATGCTAATCCCGAAATGGTATCAGCATTTTAGACCATAGACCTTTTTAGGTCCTGTTTTAAAGTTGCTCCATATGTGCTTAACGTCATAATGAAGTAGATATTTATCCAGAAAGGCTCGTCTTTTTCCTGGTGATTATAAGGAGCTTATTTAACTTCATAATGATGGATTGTCCTACCGAGTAATTGGCAGAAGCCTCAAATGTTATCAACTGAGTGGTTAACAGTGGTAAGGAATCACAATACCGTCAGTGTCCGAGATAGTCTCCAAAGATACCTGGAAAAGTAACTCAGAAACCTCTAACCATCAATACACCTGAAGAACTAGACAAGTACTTGTTGCAACATGTCGGCAAGTCCTCAGAGGAAATTATTCGTGATTAGTATTTTTTTTAGACTGACATATTGAGTTTAATATTATTTTGATATCTGTCCACATGTTTTCTTCTTGATTTTTGATTGAATTACGTTTACCTCTTCAAGACATCCACGTCGACCTTGCAGCCTTGTTTTGCTGCTTACTAAATTGTTTTTCAATTTCTTTCTTTTCTCCTTTTTATCGAATGCTCATACCGAACTTGCTGCTCAGACTTAACTCGTGTATATGTTTCTAAATCTGGAAACAATTTAGATAGTCAAGATTTTCAAATTCCATAAATAACTTCACTGTCACATCGTTTTTAAATCCATTTCGTCCTTGCTACATCTTATAAGTGTTATATGCGGAAACCACTGGTACGACAGCCTTGTAACTACATTATTTGCCATTTGTGATCCCTAATGTTCCTGCTCATGGACTGAATTTGCGCTCTCCTTATGAAATCATACTAGGTTTTAGACAATTTAGACTAATAATCTCTGTGTGTTTTTAGTTTCTCTTTTTTTAATTTAATTATAAGTAGGAATGTCCTTACTTTTACCTTGATCCTGTAGTTTTTATCATTTTTATTTTTACGTCACATTTTACTTACTGTCTCTTAATTCTAATGACTGACCATGTTGACGTATTCGACAATATTGATCCAGATCTCAATCATTTGAATAGACTGAACCCAAACCTAAATGAAACTGGAAACTGTAAATACCTATATATTAAAAAATTCAATGAATCGATGAGGAAGACCTGTAACGATTTTTCTCTATTATGTTGGAACTGTAGATCCATTTATCCGAAAATAGATGAAATATCTTGTACTATCACTGAGCTGAACAGCAATTTTGATGTTCTCAGTTTCACCGAAAGTTGGCTAGACGACTCATCTAAAGACCTGATTCAAATTCAAAACTATTATAGCCATCATTCACTCCGTAGTAACAAACGTGGTGGTGGCATCAGTACGTACATATCAAAACATATATCTTCGAAAGTCATTCTAAGTGCAACTATGAATCGTGAACATATTGAGACTTTATTTATAGAACTAACGAAAAATGATCAACGGATTGTGCTTGGGACAGTATATTGGCCCCCAACAGCTTGTAACGTCTCTTTCCTGAACGAGCTTCAAAGCATAATATCTCAGTTCAACAAGTCTCTATATAATGACATAATAATTTGCGGGGATTTCAACTACGATCTTCTACAATATGATAGCTGTGAGCAAACCTCAAACTTCATAAATGTTTTTCAGTCTAGCTCCTTCCTTCCAATCATCACGAAACCTACGCGTGTTGCTTCTGAATCGGCTACGTTACTCGATAATATTTTTATGTTAGATCCGACTGATTTTCTTACCGGAATAATAACTTCTGACTTATCTGACCATTTCCCGGTGTTTCTCATCAAGAAAAATGTCTATAATCCTTGTCCCAGCCCACAGGCTGATACTTATTCATTTCGTTGTGTAAACGAATACAACTTGGGAACAATGCGAACTGTTCTAGAAGAATTAATGCCATCATTAGACATCTATGAACGGGACAATAATGCGATAAACATTGATGAAGCAATACTAAATTTAACTGAAATTATAACGACCGCATACAACCAGTGTTGCCCAATAATCACCCGCACAATTACGCCGAAAAATAGACAAAAGCCCTGGATTACTGAAGATATCGTGATCAATATAAAGAAACGTCAAGCGTACCTAGCCTTACTATACGAAGGGCGAATATCTAAAGTAACGTATAACCGATTCAGGAATCATGTGACAAATCAAATACGAACCTCAAAACGAGACTACTTCACGCGCAAATTTACTGAATACAAAACTGATATTAAAAAAACTTGGCGCCTGCTTAATTCATGCTATAAACCGAATAATAATACTACGAAAACAATTTAGTCCGTCGTTCACGAAAATGTAAAATACCACGAGAAAAAAGATATTGCAACTGTGTTTAACAACTTTTTTGTAAACATAGGAAAAAATATAGCCGATAGTGTCTTCAGTGAACCCAGAGACCACTTGCAATACATGGACCATGTCCGTGAACCTAACTCTTTCTTTTTCACGCCAACTAATCCCTCCGATGTAATTACGTGCATAAACAACTTGAAAAATAAATCAAGTGGATTGAAAAATTTTTCGGCTAAAGTTCTTAAGGCTATAGCTGATATAATAGCACCGTGCATATCTTATATTATCAACCAATCCCTTTCTCAAGGTATCTTCCCCAACTCTTTCAAAGTTGCGAGAGTCACCCCTATTTTTAAAAATGGTGATAAAAACTGCATTAACAATTATAGACCTATCTCTGTCCTACCAATTATTAGCAAAATATTCGAGAAAATTGTGTATAAAAAAGTGTATTCGTATTTTGAACAAAAATCTTTCCTCTACGACAAACAATACGGTTTTCGTTCTAAGAAATCTACGACACAAGCGGTATTAAATCATTTGCAATACCTTTATTCTAATATAGATGAAGGAAAGCTTGTTTTCTCCGTATTTCTTGACTTTCGAAAAGCATTCGATTGTGTGGACCATAACGTATTACTCTCGAAACTACATTGTTATGGCATTCGAGGGGCTGCCCATGATTGGTTCAGATCATACTTAGCAAATCGGAAACAATACGTTGTCATTGACGACGCAAAATCAGACCCACAGACAATTAGCCATGGAGTTCCACAAGGATCTGTCCTTGGGCCTCTCCTATTTCTAATCTTTATCAATGATATCATTCAATCTACATCATTCTTCAAATTCATACTCTTTGCCGATGACAGTACCCTTTCTGCGGTCCTTCCAGACCAAAATCCCGCTAGGATGGCGGAGCGTATAAATAATGAACTTCATAAGGTTTCATTGTGGCTTAAAGCTAATAAAATAAGCCTTAATATCGATAAAACAAAATATATTACATTCTCATACAAGAAAAATATATCTCTCCCACGCATTCAAATTGGCGAAGGTGAAATCGAAGAAACCAACTCAAGTAAATTCCTTGGCATCATAATAGACAAACATCTAACCTTTAAAGAGCACATCGCTCATATAAGTTCTAAATTATCAAAATCTATCGGAATCCTAAATAAAGTTAAAAATTTCCTGCCTGAAACAGCCTTACAAATGCTCTACCGAACGCTCATTTCACCATACTTGCAATACGGAATAGAAGCATGGTACGGAACTGATAAAAATAAAACCAACAAAATTTTTACCCTGCAAAAAAGAGCCATAAGAGCGGTAAAGAATCTAGAATATAATGCTCACACAAATGACTCATTCAAAAATTTACGAATACTTAAGCTCTCGGATCTCTACAAAATCTCCATTTGCAATTTCATTTACAAAACATTAACAAATGATGGCGACAATAGCCTAAAACAACTATTAACTGCGCAAACTGGTCATCACGACCATTTAACCCGAAATAGAAGTAAATTCATGCTTCCTTATTACTCAAAGGCTCGGTCACAACACAGTATCCTCTTCGTTGGAACTAAAACTTGGAACTCAATACCTGCGGAGATCCGTGAAAGTAATTCTTATAAGGTATTCAAAAATAATCTTGAGTCTCACTTCCTATCAGATTACTAGTCGTGTAAGATCACAGAGTCAAACCTTGTCACCTACATAACTGGTCCTAATAATGTAATTCGCCTTGGTTAATTTCGCCGATCTTCAGTCTGTTCTTGAATCGTTTGTCGACTATACTGTTAAATCAAGTCCATATGAACTATATTGTGAAATGAAGTATCTAATTTCGAGTTAATTATCTCATTGATCAGTCTAATACGTCTCTAGTTTAAGTGAATTAGGTTAAACATTATTGTACTCCTAAGACTAACCTTGATGGTAGGATGCCCTAGAAGTCACTGAACTTATTCGGGCCCACAGGTAGCTATACTCAAATTTGACCATTGTACTAGACTTAAGAAACATTTTATCCCTGTATCACCTGTGGTAAATAAATTGTTTGTTTAAATTGTTTAAATTGTTTAGTTCAAAATTTGGCCATTATGGAGCAATGTTAACAGGGATGATAGCGCCGTGGAGATACGCAGCCTCGGAAATAAATTTGAAACTGCTTGACAGGCTCAAAAAAATGTGACCTTGTTGAAAAATGTTCAGTTTCCTTAATTAAGAATGGATTTAATTAATTCAAGTTGAGCAGTTGCATTGCATGCATCACGCAAACCAATAATGTCGGTAAAGAACAGAAAGCGCAGTTGGAATTCGTCTGAGGTTATGAAGATTTTGACGCCTCATACTGGTAGAGCGTGCTTCTTAGCGATGGAAGCAAATTCATTAGGCTAACAGCGATGGCACCTCTCATTCCTTCAACGAGTGAGAGGTGAGGAATTTTATCCCAGATATGCAGTTCAAAAACTTCAATGTGGTGGAGGTTTTGTCATGGTATGGGGAGTCATCAGTGCTTATAGTCCAGGTCCTCTCATTCGACTGCAAGGTCGGATTAATTTGACTAAATATATTGGCATCTTAGCTGAGCATTTTGTGCCCTATTATTATAATAATTTGAAAGAGAATCCCATCATTATGCAGGATAATGCTCCCATACACATAGCGGTCTATGACGAGAGATACCTCCGAGAGCAGAGCCTTTCATTTTTGGATTGACCTGCTCAGTCCTCTGAGTTATTACAAGTTTTGTTCAGAATCTCCCAGTTAATTAATCCAATCGAGAATGTGTTGTATCATATCGTGCAACATTTACGCTAAGACTCCATCAATAATCTTGATGAACTATGAGTTAATAAAAATGAAGTTCATGGGATGCCTTCTCTCAAGCCTACTGTCAGACATTAATCGGGGCATTGTCAAAGAGATTGCCAGTTATCAAATACCATATAGGGTATGCTAATAAATATTGATATATTTATTCTGTTTTGAACATAATTTTGTTCTGAGTGGCGGGCATTTTGAGCGTAAAATGTTAGGGATGATTTTTTCTCCCCGCGTAAAAAAAATCGTTTCCGATAAAATGCTTCAATTAAAATGCTTCAGTGGAAACGACTGAAGCATCTTCAAATGTTCAGGGTGTACTTTTACAACAAATTACAGGTGTCCTGATTACTGCTCTGCTGTGATAATTTCAGTGGAGCTCGCAGCAAACGTGTCTCGACGGGACAATGATTTGTCAAAGTTGGAATGTTTTGACTTTCTTTTCTTTTACTTCGGTATGTATTCTGTCATTCACGTAACGACGGTTCACGCCTCGTTGAATTACTATCCTGCGTTCGATAATTTTGGGATTTATTCATAGATTACATCAATAGGCGAAAATTTTACAGTTGTTGTTGAAGCATGTACAGGTGAAGCTCCTATAACGGGAGGAATTCGTTCCAGAAAAACACCCGTTGTAGGCGACAAATCACGTTGTGCAAGCGGCACGTTTACTTTAGTTTACAACACAAACATCTTTTATAATTGCCTTTAATAGAAAATAGTTTATTGAGCTATGACAACAGTCTGAACGTTGTTCAATGACGGTATTAATTCAAAGATATTTTTCATTATTTATATATTTAAATATATCACATGACTAAAATCGTAACAAATAGTCATTCAGTATACTATAAGAACAGTAAAACTAAGTAATAAATATCAAATTAAAATAGACGTTGTAGCAAAACATACCCGTTATAACTACCAATAAACTACGTCCTACCCGTTGTAGGAGAGTCCCGTTCTAAGATCGACCGTTATAAGAGCTTTACCTGTACACAGAATTGCAATCATGCTTCAACAACATACATAGCATAGCTTTCTGTTGTTTACTGTCATACGAACGAAAATATATAGCATCACTTCTCCAGGAGCTGCAGTTTAAGCGTAAATTTTAAATTCTCATTTCCGTTCTATCCTAATGTATTTGTAGCTTGTTTCTCGTACTTCATTTTATTTCGATAAGTAACTTCTGTTCTAGGCAGTACTGGTATTTACGAATGCGCTCCTGGAATCCAGGATTGTCATCGGTAGATGCGAGTGTAAGAAGTAAAACATATCATTTCACATAATATTGAAGGATACACGTCCTAATAATTTACGCTACTAGAATGTGTACGAGCGAACTCTTTTGAAATTGTTTCTTATACTGAGGCAATTCTGATTTTTTCTGGAGCTTCGTGAGTTTATCAACATAAATTCATTTGATTTTTATAATCTCTTAAAATGTTATAGCCTGAATAATAGTTTTGCTGCAGTAGCTAGGCCATACTTTCTAAAATAATAATTACGCAGGTCGGCGTTCGACAAACGTACAAGTCTTCCGGCAGCTCCGACAACCAAGTGGTGAGCGACGCGAAGCGAATGGGAGCCGCGCTGACGCAAAATCTCCCAGCTAAACGATACAAGGTGAGGCATAAAAAAAATTCTGTTGAAAAATAACCCAGTTATTGTACATTTCGTTATCATTCACTGGCAAATCTTTTTTTTTTAGTTGAGACCATACAAAGTTTTTCCCAAGGAATTAGCTTTTCAAGGTAATAAAATAATCATTTCTTATTATTTTCGTTCTCCCAGCAGCTCGCTCCACTAAAGGCTGCTGTACCTCCAGCCTCCCAGCGTTTGAGCGCCTCAGAGACCCCAACGCTCACTGAGTTTGGCTTTATCAACTCAAAACGAAAGATGCAACGCCCCGCAGCATTGGAAACTAGAGTAAATGACCAATTGGCAGAAACTACACCAGAAAGCGACGTTAACACCATCTGCATTACGTCCAAAAATGAACTTATTGGGGTGAAAAATGATGTCCCAGCCCAGGTAGAAGCAGAAGAAAGGCATACTGAAAACGTCGACAAATTAGAGAATCCACAGATATGTGATATATCTTGGGACGACTGTATTGAAATTGATGCCTCTACGCAAAATAAAACTTCTATTTCTATTGGATCTTCGAAAGCTATTTTCGACAGTAACAAAAATGAAAGTGACGTTCTACTCGTACGCTTCCGTGGGACTGAAGATTGTAACGTTACTGACGATAAACCTTCTATTCCACTTCCTAATACTGAAACGGTAATTCAGAGCTGTGGTACTGAACCATGTACGAGTATTCCACAGCTTCCAACTACATCTCAAGCATTCGAAGAAAGTTCTAGAGCATCATTCTACGAGCATGAAGCCAGTAGCACTGATAACTGCAGCAACCAATTGAAGAAAATGCAGAAAAATGAAGGAACCTCATTTAAAATTAATCAAGGAGAAGACCATCAGGACCAAGAATATGCTGTAGACACTAGTACTGAAAAATTCTTAAAACACTTGGCTGGATTTAAAACCTTTTCTCAATACAAGAAAACGTTCAACCCAAAAATAGCTAACAACAGCTTGACTAATTCAGGAGTCGTAGAGGAGCACAGACCACTGCATCAACCAAGCGACACTATGACTGGGCACCAGGACAAGGACCTTCCGGTAGACTCGAGACTTTCGACACTTTTGGACCAGCTGAGGCAGCAATGGCCCATTGTAGAGTCATCAGACGACGTCATCACGAATGTGTTATCTCAAGAGATACAAGAAACAAATTCGAACAAAGTGAAAATGCGAGCTGTAGCTTCTGTGTTGCCTGAGCCGCGAGCAGCTTCTCGTCCGACTAAAAAACCTCTGGACGAAGCACCTGTTGACAGAAAGAACACAGGTCTCAAGAGGAACGATCTTGAAGTATTTCAACAAGAAAGAGAAAAAGAGCAAAGTATCTTTACCAAATTGTACCAAAAAAGAGCCACAACCGAACAAAAACCTTTCCAAGCAATCCTAACTCAAAGTCATGGAAATTCCAACAAACTGATTTTTAACTGGGAAGATTGTAATTCTCAGAGAGCGCACATCAAAAATCCCGTATTATTTAAACAAATCAAGAATTTCAGAAGCTCGTCTGACATTCCACATGCCATTGAAATAAAAAATACATCAATTGAGGCAATGATGAACGCTGAATACATTATGAATGATGCAGAATTTTTGAAAGACTTCTCTGGAGATAAAGCGGAAAATATGGATCAACAACGCGTTAACGTACGTTCTTCACTTGAGTTTGATAAACGTGATGAATTTTCTCCTCTAAGGGTTGAGTATAACGAAGTACGGCGTCCGACTGCTGAGCAAGCATGTTTGATACCTGCCACCCCACTTGTCGAATCGCGCCGGAATTCAAACACTTCCGAATCGTTCGAAGATTTTCCGACCGCCAAAATTGTGCAAGGAAATGATTTAGAACGCATCAACGCTCCGTTTTTTACTCAAATGGAGAGGACGGTACCCAGACTGCTGAAATCGTTTCAGGAGCAAGACGTTACGAACATGAACTCGCCGCACTTTACCCCAGTAGTGCAGATGTTCCCTGCAACAAATACTACTGGTCCGAACGTACTCGACCAGAACGTTGCGCAACGAATTATGGTCGGTGAACCATCAAATTTCCAGCCGTATTCGCAGCAAGGCTTGATTCACTACCAAAATTTGCCTAATATTCAGCCACGCTTCCAACAGACTTGGTGGCCTGAGACACAGTTTATTCTCGCCCAATCCTCAACCAGTCCTTTTCAGCCACGTCAACTCATACAGGTAACTTTTATTGGTGTGAACCAGCGTTATTGGCATGCAATACAAACCTTAACGCGTCCCTAAGGTGGCAGTTGGGAACAGTTATATATTCGATTTTTTAAGAGGTACGTTCTATGTCCCCATTGACTCGGAAAAATAACTGAAGCCGAATGAGGAAACACTAGCAGTCAGTCCCCTATTGTAAAATCACCGATTATTTAGACTGTTTACCCTGTCTCCGCTGTTTATGGTTCTTTCCTCCTCAACAGCTGCAGCGGCCTATGACTCCGAGTGTGATGCACCTCACTCCTGCACCTACCGCCCAGGCCGATGCGATGATGAGCAGCACGTATGGCCATGAATCTCTAGTTTGAACAGGCAAGTGAGCATTTGCCTAAGTTACTTGAGAAGCTAAGTATACCTTATGCTGGAAAAATAAAACAATTTGCAAACATTTACAAGAACTCCTAGAGGTATGTTTTATAAGAAGCTATTAAGATACATAAGGATATAGTTTCCTTTTCACTTTAAGGAGTTCTCCGAGGATCGTGTGCGGAATTCGAGTTTGTGATCGTTATTTGTGGATGCAAAGCTAACTCAGCGATGACTCTCAGAGAGTCAGATTTCAATTCTAAGGTTTGTGAATCACCAAAAAAAAATACCTTGAATTAATTGAGCAAATATGATTCCTGATAGGATTCACGTGTGGTATCAAGCTGCCGCGTGTTAAGGTTACAGAACAAGCGTAAATGTTTATTTAATACTGGAAGAATAAAATTTTTCGCCAACACTAACGCAATAAAACATGCGAAACAAGTCCTTCAGATTTTTCTTCCGAGATTGTGAGGCTGGAACCATAGTTCACTCCGTCTTGTGCCAAAAACGGTACAATTCGGCTTCAAGTATGTTGCTGAGTCCCATTTTTATTGATCGGTTCATTTGGAATTGCTAATTTTGAAGAGCAAGCTAGAGTGGGAGCAGTTACTCGAGTTGAAATCGGTTATCTTTTAGTCTTATAACTATCGAAGGTCCGCATCTGGGGGGACCATATGAAGCACTTCGAAAACAATTTATGATCGTCATTAAGTTTAAGTTCGTTTTCGCGCTATATTTATTTTGCTTAGCAAATAGCTGGATGGACTTGATATTTCAATGAAAAGTATTATAACCAAATGTTTTATTACCTTTGTTGAAATTTTGAATTCCTATCGTGAATGAAAGCCTCAATAAAAGTTAGTTTAAGTCTCCCTTAGCGAAACGAAAGAGTACAAAATTTTTCCAAAATGTCCTTAACACGTCAAGTGCGGGGTGACCCACCGGTAGTCACTGAGTGGATTTTTTATGATGCTGCAGGCCGACCAGCAGTCCCAAATTCTATTTCTATAAATACCTGTACAAAACTAAATGAAAGCACGATTCCTTTCTTGATTATTATTTTTGAAACTAATCTCTAAAATTATCTTTCATTTGAACTGAGTGTTAAACTTCAGTTATGCCTGCTGCACTTATCAATTTTTCTTTGATCGTCATACCTTGTAGTACTAAAACATAACGGGGTAAAGTTGCCTCTTTCCTCAAGCCCCCAATGATGCAAGCTTTGAATTCCACAGCATTTTTTCCGCTTAGGAAAGTGCTTAGACGGCACGCGGTCATTTGGATGCTTGCAAGTTCACCGGACGGTAAATAATTTTTCACCTTCACACACACACTTTTTCTAATGTGCACTCTCGTATTCATTTCGGTAAGAACTGGTTTCCCGAAAACTTATACAAAATTGGTTCCTTCTGTGTCTTGTAGAGACGTTCCCGATACGCGGCAGAACTTTTCACAGTAAAATTTGAACTTCTTGAGTCGTTAACCTTCACCAGAATTGCTCTTTGTTTTGTGCCTCAAAAGGAATGACCCACATTTTTACAAAAAAAATCACTTTCTCTTTTTTTAATTCTAAAACGTCAGTAACAACAAATTTGAATAAAAAAAATTGAGATGGTAGAACATTGTTTTCCGAGTGTGATGAAACTAAAAGCAACTGTTGATATTAATTGGTTTGGCTTTTATAGCGCCCTGAAAAGCCCCCCCTTAAATTTTTCTTTCTGAAAATAACTCATTTTCCCTGCAAAAATTTGAAAAATGTTGAGAAAAAAGTTTCAAAATCCTAATTTACAAACGTGGTGCAATCTGCAGATTAATTTGCCCAATATGAAAAAAGTGCCTCCAAAAGTGCGTCATCCCCCTTAACGTTCAACCAATTAAGCTGTGATGAGTTTATGGACGTCCTCATCTTGATTGATCTTTTAGCGTTCATTTTTTTTGCTGGAAACTATTAGTTACAAGGTTTTTGTTTTTTTAGCTTGAAAATTTTTAGGCTACTTCAAGGAAAAATGTGTAAACACATTTTTCAAGAAATTTTATTATAAATTTTCTCCTATACCATGAAACATTTTCAATAATTGAACGTGGAATTAATAAAGTACGTTTTTTACTAATTACATTTCTGTGATACAAATGACAACACTTGCATATATTTGGTGATATCTAGCGATCAGTGAGGCATAGCTTTGCTTCCCTAACCAGAACACAAAAGTGTTTTGACGAGAGGAAGGATGAAAGCACCACATAGCATGGAGTTTAGGGAACGCGTATTCTATGCACGATCTGCACGGAAACAGGAAGTGGGGAAAAAAGACAAGAAAACGAGGTAAAACTTCAAGAAGAAAGTAGTAGGTGCTGGAAAACATGACAGCAGTGAGCCAAAAAAGATGGTCCGTAATAAAACAGAAACCAATTATATTTCAATAAACGGAAGGCCTACGTCCCCTTCAGCTCGAGACCATACATATTCTCTATAGGAGCGCTAATTTCCACGGATACAATAGTTGTATTCCCCAGAGGAAAAGAAGCACGTTAGGAAGCGTTTATGAACCTATATAAAAGTGAAGAAGTAGCAAGCGCTGCAAAACAGGACAGCAGTGAACAAAAAAAAAAAAATAGTTCACAACAAAATGTTTCAATGGTTTCAATAACAGCCTACCTAACTCTAAGCTCGAGACCTCACAAGTTCTAATCGCTATTAGCCGTGTGTGGGCAAATTTCAATTAATATAACTGAACTAACCTTAGCAACGTTAACTGACAGCAGGGACTATCCCTGATTCGGCGAGATAGCTAGATATCTTACCCATGAAGTACCTCAACAATATGGCCAAAAACCAATGACAATCATAGTTAAACGAAAAATTGACGAATGAAGAAGAAAAACTGAACATAAGATTAGAATTATAGGTTACAGGTTAGTTGAAGCCTCCCTAACCGCTACAGAAAAAGAGCGTATCGAAGAGAGTAAGGAGGAAGGCACCATTTCGTATGAATATTAGGAAATGCTGAATCTATGCAGAACGGGATCAGATACAGTAAGTTTCGACAGAAGTTCATGAAACGAGATAAAAGTTGAAGAAATTAGTAGATGCTCAAAAACAGGACAGCAGTGAACCGAAAGAGGTGGTCCTTGACAAAGCAAAAAAAAAATATTTTATTTCAACAAAAAGAAGGCCTGCCTTACTCTCAGCTCGGGCCTTCACACATTTTCCCCCTGGAAGCGCCAATTCCCATAGATACAATAGTTGTATCTCCCTGAGAGGACTAAACATCGGTTAAACTCGTACCGTAGATCTGCTGCAAGAATGTATCTGATGCTCAATTTGCGTCAGCCTTTCTCACGAGAACATCAAAAGAAAAGGGAAAGGAATGAAAAACGCTAGCCTAACTACAATATGAACCACGCAACATCATTTAAATAAGTGTTTAGGATACGGTAGTTATAATATAGGGTTACTGTTGGAAAATGAAATGATTTTATACCATTCCATCATATTACTAAATAATTTAGGACGTCGCTACCGCATTATAATTAATTCAAGTTTTACACGATCTTGGCTCTCATTATTACTCTGTTGAAGGATTTGGAAACACACGTGATCCAGAAGCTACGCTTGGACCACTATAAAAACACAGAGAATTTTAAGAAACAATGCAGGACATAATACTACAGCATGAGTTTGTGGAATTGACATATCGACACCTACGAACGATATGGAATATAAAGGCTTCCCACGTTTAAAAGTAATAAATACAGCAAATATACACCATTATTGCAATTAAATTTACTAAAAAGCATGTCATGGGACTTCTAAGTTCCTTACAACCAATAACTGCGACTGCCGTTTTCAGCACACTTTCTTTGAATGAAGCATAGGACACCTACCCATCCCCAGAAGCTCAATCCATAAGATGATCAGAAAAAGTCTCCCGAATGTGCTTCACTTATAAATTAGATAAAAAATCCTAAACTTTTCAATTCTATTTGTGAATTAACACGTTTCCTGCGAAGAGATCAACCGTATGTCACTGAGGGGATTTTCATGACGCTGCTGACCTATCTGCAGTCACTAATTCAATTTTTGCAAATATTTTACTTTCTATCCGAGTTGAATATTGAAATTCAGTTTAACCCATCGCATGAAACGTGTCAACGAACAATGTGGAATACAACGTAAAAGAATACCATATATTTTACGTATGAAATCAACACTGAAATAACTGCAAAAAAAAAATTAGTTAGAAAACATTCAATGTCAAGTTCATGACGTTTTTGGCGTTAGCTCTCTGACAGCGCAGCAGCAGAGGGAGACGATGCGACACGGCGATAGTTAATATGAGGAGCATGTTGAAACCAAAGTGCAATCGACTGTAGTCAACGCATATGTGGATGCATGATGTAAAAGGCAAATAACATTGGTAGGGAAAAACAGTTTACAACACGTACAGTTTCCCTCGACACAAAATAACATTCGAAGCGCCACAAGTTATTTCCAGAGGAAATTATCGAAGTTACTACTCGTACAGCACCAATAGTAGGCAGTCAAATTGATAGTACCACGTCAACAAAATATCAAATTTTCCATTTCATCCAGAGATAAGTTTAAAAGCCTGTCAGAACATACAATTTTTATTCAATTACAATAACTTATTTTTCAATTTTTTTAGGCGATAAGTTGGTAGTTTTACTACTTGTTATAAGAAATCATTGAAGATTTAAAAAAAATTGTACCAAAAAGAACCATTTCATGCCAACAAAAAGTCAACCCACGTATAACATCTACTAGCAATAAAGTTGATATCAACACACATAACCTTCCCTCCTCGCTGCCGTATGCATCGCATTGGATAATACACATAATCGGCCCTCTCCACATCTCCTCCTTGCTTATATTAGTTCAGGACCCTCTTACAAAAGCGATTTCACTAATTTATATCATTTACTCTATTATCCTCAAATGATTACCACCATTGAAAACATCAGTAAAACTAACGTGATCAATGAAAAATTCACCTCACGCGATGAATTTAATTCAAATTTGAACGATTTCTTTACTTGTGATTGAAATAATTTGGCTACCCTCAAAAAAGCTGAGAGAAATGTACACAGAACAAGGTGTGTCTTTACAAAATTCAATAAATGAAAATGGGTAACCGTAACATTGCTAACCGGCTGAGAAGGAGCAAGACTAGAACTGCTGTACAATTTAATTATAATTCGAGCAATACTAAAAGAGTGGTTATTAATATTATTATTATTATGTAAGAAGTTTTAGCCTCCCTTAACCACGACAAAAATGTTCCAAGAGAGAAAAGAGGAAGGCATCATTTAGTATGGAGTTGAGGGAACGTGGAATCTATGCTCAAGGTGCACAGAAACAGTAAGCTAGGAAAGAAGTTCATGAAACAAGAAGAAAGTAGTAGGTGCTGGAAAACAGGACAGCAGTGAACCGAAAAAAGATGGTCCGTAACAAAACAAAAACCTATTTTATTACAACAAAAAGGAAGCCTACCTAACCTTTAGCTCGGGCCCACACATGGTTCCCCTGGGAGCGCTAATTCCCATAGATACAATACTTGTATCCCCCTGAGGGGCACTAAAAGATTGGTGTCGACTCCTACCACTATAAGGCACATGTCAACACTTCGCGGAGGAATTTCAAACGAGCAGCACATTTACATTCAATTTGTTACGCAACGCTGAGAAATGAATTGATTTCAACATCGACGATTTACACAGGAATAAACGAGGGTATTGTTCAAAAATTGTGCATACACACGTAATAATTTTGATGAGAGTTCTAAATAACAAAAAACGGCCATCAAGTATACATATACCAGATGGCAATCCGCGTTAACGCTTTCAAGAAGTCCTTGTTGGTCTTATTGCATTCAAGGTTTAACTTCAGTTTCCCTCGGCCAATCATCACAGAGCAACTTAGTTGAGTTTTAGTCGGAGGAGCACTCGAAGGACGTGTGAAAAATAAGTGTTATTGAGGGACAACACGCTAACCTGACAAATCAAATAAAAGCTAAAGTATCTCGATGAGAGAAAAAGGTGGAATGAGAATTAATTAAGAAATATAAGACAAAGACACTGGTGCTGGGGTTCGATTACACGGTGCTCTCTCCTCCCCACGAGAGAAAAGAGGTGAAGAAAAAGATAGGGTTTATCAAACTGTAAGTCAAAGTAAATCCAAACCAGACTTCTGCAAAAGTTCTGTTAATTCTGTAATGAGTAGCCAAAACCACCAATGAAAAGTACTGGTTCCCCAAGGTACACTGATGAGGACAGAAGCTATCTTCATACCCTTCTGTGTGTAGCTCAAGTATCCAGAATTCTCCGAGGAACAAAATGTCTTTAAAATGATCTGAAGGACAATACCCTTCAGTGCATCCTCCCAGGGAATTTTATGTGGTCCATACCTAAATATGCTTCACGAGTTGCCTTAGCTGGTTGACGAAGCTACTAAACATTTTCCTCTATCGCTTCATCCACAGGTTATTTAGATATGCGAGTATGAAGATCCTATTAAATTTAATTTTGGCCAAAACACATAACTAGGTGGCAAGGATTCCGAAAACTGCTAATATCAAGTTACTTCTGAGTATACCAACACTCGCCATGTTAAAAAGGTATTTATGAGTCATTTAAAAGAAACAATTGAATTTTACCGGAAAACAAAATTCGAATTCTACCAACAAAAAAAATGTGACATTTCATTTTTTTCAAAGCTCAAGCTAAATCCACTATACAGTATGAGCCAAATTGATAATCAGATAATGAGAAATAAGGACCGAAGTAGAAACATTTCTCTACCTAATTCGAAATATCCATCATATTTCAGGACGATCACACCTGTTTTACCAGTGCATATGATAATGTTCACAGAGATGGAGTTTGTACAGGCAGTATCTTGAATGCATACTACCCTGAAATTAGCTGATTAAGTTTTAGGATGTTTCACTTCTTCATTTATGAGGTGCGTCACACACCTCCCCAATACAAGAGATAGTTACTTGGGGCAAGAATCAAAATTATGGAACTAAGAGGAAAATTAAACTAAAAATGACTCGTGGTTAAGAACATGGCCAAGAGACATGCCGACATAGTTTGCTTGGTACCTGCAAGAGGAAACAGTTCTTTGAGAGGGAAACTTTTACTCACGAGTAATCAATCAATGGATTCAGAAATGAATGCTGATACCATCTAACAGTCATGCAATGAGCTCACATTTTAAAATTGATATACAACTCGAGAAAATGTCCGAATTAGCCTGAATAGATTGCCACCTCAGGCTGGATAAAACATGCCCCGCACTATGGACTATCAACTTTAGTGACACATTCAGTCGCAGCGTGTACCAAGATACACACTGGATTATCAAAGGCTGCAAATATAGCCCTAAAATAAAAAACTACAAATGCTTTCAACAAACACCTCGTGTGGAATTTTATATTAGCATTCATCAGTAAAAACAGAAAATTCATACTCTAAAGCTTGATCTATGTCTTGACCTCCCGTAGCACAAAAACAAGTTTGTATCTCACAACATACCTTTCCATTAGCATTTTCATAAATCATACAAGAATACATGACAAGACATTAACTTAGATCTAAAAGCACTTCGCTCTCTACATCCCAAAAACAGATTCACTGAGATGTCTCGTCATATTAATATATAAATTAGATAAATGTTAGTTTAAATTTCCCTAAGCACAACATTGGCATTCATAAGGAAGGAAGGAGGAAGGCACTATTTAGAATGAACTTGAGGGAATATATGTAAAAGTGAAGTGAAAAAAAGGTTCATGAAAAAAATATGAAAAATGAAGAAGTCGTAGGTGCTGAAAAACAGGAAAGCAGTGAACTGATAAATGGTAGCCCATAATTAAACAAAAAATGCACTCTATTTAAACTAAAGGAAGACCTACCTAACGTTAATCTTGGGACCTTACAGATTCCCCCTGAGTGCACTACTTCCAACAAATAACAGTAGTTTTATCCTTCTGAGGGGATTTTAATAAACACCTGACTAGAGTGCATTCTTTGTAAAGTAACAAAATTTAATTGAAAGTCATTAAATCATCTTGGGATTTGAAATCCTTGAGTGCTGTCAGAACATTAAAGCATAAAACCTATTACCTTCACCTGGCTACTGAAAAGTACTCAGCTGGAAGAAATAATGAACGATAACTTGTTTGAGTTGATCACTCAGTTAACTACAATGTTATGCCTGCTATAACTTAAGAAACAGACCTCACCCTATAAGTTTGCCAACACCAGACCATCTGCTTTGGGTAGTAGCATACCTATGGAGGTTACCTAATATTTTTATGTACAAAGTCTAAGCCCTAGCTATAATATTGTTTGGTACCTCTCAATGACAACACCAACAGAAGACATGGCTTTCAAACATTCAATGACGGAAGGATAATCATCAACAGAATTGAGACGCTCACTGAGACTGCTCAGTTTGGTTTTGAGAGCCATCAGTGCTCCTTTAACTTCTTCCGACACGTCAACACCATGAATCGCCAATCTGAAAAAAATATGTAACATTACAGCCATACCATTTCTAATTGTTCATTAGTCGTGAAAATTTAATCTACATTAACCTAATGCATTAAGGACACGGTTGGGGGAAGCCAAAAGTCCTTCAGTTCTTGTTGGACTTTTCTGAAATTTTCACAATAAGTGTAAAATGATGCGGCATTTTTTTTCAACTCATGTGGTTTTTTCCTAAATTTTTGAAATTTATGATTTTTTAAAAAACCCGGAAAAAGTGGGTGTTGCGGAAAATGATTTATCACCTACAATTTTAAGTTTACAGAACTGGAAAAAGGTTTTCAAGGTAGCTGATTGTCTTGGCTAGAGTTCCGTTACAGAAGTTTTTAGATGATTTGATCTTTTAAATTTCAAGAATTTTTTTCCCATAAACAGGCCACTTTTTTTACTTTTCAAATTATTTTGCTCATAATTTTCAACATGAATTGAAATCAATAAAACTTTTGCACCGACTCTCTAAATTGTTAGAACCACTTTTGATTGATATATTTGCTATTTCTGTACCTTCAAAACTGTGGGAAAAGAATCACTTCAAAGGTTTAAAAGGCAAGTTTTCATGGGAGCCATTTTTCTAAAATGAACTCCACTGCTTTTGTAGCTTTATTCAAGTTCTATCGATTGATTTATTAGCCATTCTTGTACCTTCAAAACTGTGGGAAAGGATTCATATCAAAAGACTATAAATGCAAGTTCCAGAACAACAGCCTTTTTTAAAAAAAAAAAGATACTTATCTTAATTCTAACTAAGTTTTTTTAATCAACTATTGCTTGGTAACTCTTTTTGAGCCCTTTCAAATGATATACTTCCCATTCCTGTACCTTCAAAACTGCGGGCGGCGATTATATGTTCACACAACTAATTAGCTGATGACTCAGAGCAGCCGGACTCAAAACCAACACTCAGTTACATCATTGAAATTACCACTGAGTATTAGAATGTTCTGAGTAGACAAGCATTTCAAGCAAGGCCATGAATGAACTCTCTTGCTATTCACATAGAGAAATGCCCAAAACTGATTCGAAATGAGGGGGGGAAGGGGGATATCACTCATCAATTGGCGCGCCAAGGTCACGTTAGTGCGCGTCTTCTACTCCGTCTAGGAGACGAACCAGTGTACATACTTGAGACCTAATAATACTGTTGGATGCGCAAGAAAATTCTCTACAAGTTGAGTATATAAACCAAACACTTACCATTATTCAAATTCAACACAGACCATCCCCTTAAGAGCCCAGTTGAGGGTCAAATTCTGGATAATGGTAGGTTTTTGGTTTATAAACTCATCTTATAGAGAATTTTTTGCACACCCAACGATATAATTGGCTCTCAAGTACGTGCATTGGTTCATCTCCTAGACGGGGAGAAGATGCGCACTAGCGTGACCTCGGCGCAGCAATGGATGGATGGGTGATCTCCCCCTTCCCCCTCTATTACAAGTCAGTTTTGGGCGTTCCTCTACGGGAATAGCAAGAGAGTTCATTCATGGCCTTGCTTGAAATGCTTTTGTACTCAAAACATTCTAACACTCAGTGATAATTATGATGTAACTGAGTGTTTGTTTTGAGTCCAGCTGCTAATAGTCATCAGCTAATTAGCTTGCTGTGTAAACATATAATTGTTTCCTGTAGTTTAAGGACACCATCTAGGTAAAAAAAAAAAGTCCTGTTCTTTATAGATGGATTTCTCTGAAATTTTCACAGTAGGTATGAAATGATGCAAATATCATTTGTTATTTCAACAAAATTTTTGTATCTGCACTGGATTTTTTTTAATTTCGAAAAATATGATGGAATAGGGGTTTTTTAAAAATCCTACTACTTCTACAATTTTCAAGTTACAGAACCAGTACTTCGTTTTTAGATTGCTTAGATGACTATATAACCACTCGCAATAGGGAATTTTGATAACTTATTTTTTGTGGATTTTGAGAATTGAAAAAAATGAACTTTTTTTCATTTATTTTTTTTTCATGTCGTGTAATTTTCAAAATAATAAATTTATCAGAAAATGCTATTGCGTGAGGATGCACCTTGCTGAGCCCTATCGAATGGTATATAAACCATTTTCCTAGCTCTAAAATTGTGGAAGAAGTAGCATTTGAGAAACCAATTATCAAGTTTCCAGAAAAACGTGTTTTTAAAAAAAAAAAATTTTTTCTTTTTATCTTTTGAACTACAGGGTTTTCTATAATGAAATCTTGAGCGTTTGTAGCTCTTTTCAAGCCCTTTCGATTGATACAATTTACATTGCTGTAGCTCTGTAACTCTGGGAAAAAATATACATCAAAAGAGAATAGGTGTAATTCTTGAGAGCAACCAATTTTTTTAATTTTTCATTTTTTTTTTACCAAAATACGTTTTTTTGTCAAGTCAACTCCTTTGTTTTATAGCTCTTTTCAAGCCCTTTGGATTGGTGTGCTTGCCATAGCTGTAGCTATGATACTGCAGCTGTCATTGAGCTATGAATGAAAGCTGCGGTATCATGGATACGGCAGAACAGCTAAATTCTGAAATTGTCAAAAATTATTAAAAAATATTTATTCAGCGTTAGAATGTTTCGTTTGAATAATGGACGCACTTTGAGTAGCCCATTAACGAACTATAATGCCATTGCCGCAGAGAAACACGCTCAATTGACCCCCAATAATGAGGGGGGTGAGGGGTCAAGGTCACGCCACCCCCATCGCTTTCCCCCCCCCCTCTCCGGTGGGCGCACTATTCGGAGTAGACGTAAACGGAAAGTACCAATGGAAGCGCAAGAAAATCCTCTATAAGATGCAAACAAAAGCAGAAAATCAACACATATCCTGATTTCTACCTAGACGGTGTCCTTAAAGGGAAGGAATGGCAAATATATCAACCAAAAGGGCTTGAAAAAATCTATAAAGCAATAGAGAGTATTACAAAAAAAGATTATAAATAAATACAAAAAATTTAAAAAAGACTGCTGTTCTGAAACTTGCATTTATTCTTTTTTGATATCGATCCTTTCCCATAGTTTTGAAGGTACAGGGTATGGCTAACATACCAATTGATAGAATTCAAATAGAGCTACAATAGCAGAGGAATATATTTTAAAAGAAGACTTACTTCAAAATTATTAACGAAACAAAAATTAAATTTTAGATAAATGGCTGTCCTGAAAACTTGCCTTACAGACTTTTGAAGGGATTTTTCTCCCCAGTTTCAAAGGTACAGGAATAGCAAACATATCATTCAATAGCAATTGAAACCATCTAGAAATCCGGCACAAAAGTTTTTTCAACTTCAATTCATGGTAAAAATTAGAAGCAAAATAATTTAAAAAAAACAGTGGTAGGTTTTGGAAAAAATTCTTCAATTCAAAAAATCAAATTATTGAAAAACTGTAGCACTGGATCTCTAGACAAGACAACTAGCCATTTAGAAAACATTTTTCCAGTTCTGTATGTTCAAAATTGTAGGAGAAAGATTTTATACATATATTTTTTCTGTTTTTTTTTTAAATCATAATCATATATCTGATAAATTTATGAAAAAACATACGAGTACAAAAAATTGTATCAATTTGACACTTATTGTGTAAGTCTAAAAAAATCTGTCATGAACTGATGGACTTTTTGTTTGACCCCAACCGTGGCCTTAATACATAAAATTCATTGATATAAAGTACAAGTTTAAAGAACCTATCATTTCTTATCAAATCAATTCAACAAAGACTATCATATTTGCAAAATGAGTGATATTTTATAGTGCCAATGATATATTGAGAAATATATGCCTACCATTAGGAGTTGATTAGTCGTTAGTTTTAGCCTCCCTACCCAGCAACAATTGCGATCCAAAGAGAGGAAGGAGGAAGGCACCATTTAGTATGGAGTTAAGGAAACGCGGATTCTACGCAGAAAGGCATAGAAACAGTTAGTTGTAAAAGAAGATTATGAAACAAGACCAAAGTTGAAGAAGACAGTAGTAGGTGCTGAAAAACAGGACAGCAGTGAACCAAAAAAAGGTGGTCCTTAACATAACAAAAACATTTTATTTCAACAAAAAGAAGGCCTACCTAACTCTCAGCTCAGGCCCTCACTTTGTCCCCCTGGGAGCGCTAATTCCCATAGATACAATAATTGTATCCCCCTGAGGGGCATTAGGAGTTGATCATTGCTGAATACGCTCCAGTAATAGCCTCATCTAATTACGTAATGCTACTAGCATGTTCAAATCTCTCCTACAATGGGCATCTGTGCTTCTTCAAATTCTCACACTTTCCTGGGTCACTGAGAAATGCCCTAAGTATTTCAAAACCTAGTCAAAACCCCAATATAACATGAAGCTCATTTCACCAGCATTATTGAAGTACACTGCATTAGTTAACTGTTATTCTCATACCCAAGAATTCAGGGTTAAATTACAACCTAGGTCAATCACTGTAATTTCTCTACATCATTACCATGGTAAAATCAAAAGCAAAATGTAACAAATTTAGCACACAAAACTCTAAATTTAAATTTACCAATATATAGAAAAAACTCCTAAATCAACATTTCTGAAAGAACAAAATTGCACAAAAATATAACCATGACATTACAGAACTATATCTCAACCCAACTTGTAATGGTAGCAAATCTGATCAATTTGGCAGCTGAAATATAATTCAATCATATAAAAACTCTGCTTACTTAATCGTGTAAAAACTCTCCTTACAAGTTTATTCACGTTGCATTCACTACATACATACTTCAAATATTTTAATCAGTTTTTTCATTAATAACATATCTTCAACTCATTTTTAATCAACACTCTCCATACTAGTTTTACCCCAACCCATCAGAGCTCTTCACCAATGGAACACATATGATTTAGAACAAGCTAAAACTTTGATACAGATCTTCCTTCAGATTAAAAAAATATAAAATCATTTGCAATTATGAAGTGCCTAACATGAAACAAAATTCAAAAATCTTGAAAGCTATTCCAGTATAACTATGCTGCTTTTGTGTAAATAGTTTACTGACAACTAATCTATTCATTTACCTAGTTGTTCTATCATCAGTGTTATCTCTTATAGATAATAGCTGGCAGAGGTAATTAGCTACTTTGCTATTCACGATTTTAGAGCATTATTTCATACCTATCTAAATTAGCTTGAATTCTATTTATTTCTATCTGAAGTATTTCTTCTCAGATAGCAATGTATTATCACTGCAGCAGTTTACATGGGACAGAAGGCTGGTTGATGACTTCCCCTTGCAAAAGTTATTTCTCATTATCATACTAGTTAACCCTTTAACGCCCACATTTTTAAACTCATTTTACCGGTTTGACAACCACTATCACTAAACCAACACTGGCATTAGGTAGTCACTGTTATCAAGATGGGGAAGGAACTGCCACTCCAAAGTGAAGTTCAAAGGACACATTAGTGAACAAATTGAATAAGGAATACAATAAATTATTATTATTTTTGAAAGACGACCAAATAGTCCAGTTGGGCGTTAAAGGATTAAGGATTCCCTAACCACAACCATGTAATTTAGAAGAGCAAAGAGGAGGGGCAATTTAGAAAAGGTTAATCTCCCCACAAAGTATGTTTTGTGCCGATATAGTACAATCTCTAACGTTGGTTTTCTGGTATAGTATATCTACCGTGGATTTTCTGTATAGTATAAAATCTTCCACAAATTGAAATCAATTATGAATCATGAGGATTATTTGGCTGAGGCTAAATAAAACATTCATTAAAAAACCATTGTTATAAAAGGTTAATCTGTTATTTGTAAACAAATCTTACATCATTTAAAAAAGATATGATTGGCATCCTTTTCTTGGACATCCCAGAAATTGCTTCACTTTTTTGTGGTTCCTCTTGCTTTTTTCCTGCATTCTGTATCCACAATTATGACAATAGGCACATTAGCAACATTGTAAAGATTGCGCTTTCTTAAATAAGAGACAAATGAATTCTCACTGGAAATAAATCTCTCACAAGCATGATGTTATTTTCATTTGAAACGTTATTAGGAAATATAATATCAATCTTATGCACTATATACAACATCATATTATAGATACTTAACAATAACTATTGAAAAAGAAATAAATAGGATAAAGAGGTTTGAAGGTATTAACACCGACAGCAGATATCACACTACACTGGCACCGTGTTTCCACACAGGATTCTATGCACACAGAAACATGGGTTGGAAACATAGACAAAAAAGACAAAGAAGGCATGAAAACAGTCAATGTGAGCCCAAAAGACATAAGTCACAAAATCCTATTGCAGCTCAGGAAACCTAGGAGTATTACCCCTATCATGGGTCCTATGCACACCAGTCACCAGTGCATAAAAATGACGAATTAACCAACCAAAACATTTTGTTATCCTATACAAATGCAACTAATTCTATTTCCAATACTCAACTATGTAATTAAGCCATTCATCTTTTCCAATCATTACCTTCATTCAACTAGCTTCATACTACACTTCAAAAGCATTCTCACCCAAAACTATATAAAATTACTACAGCTCAATTACAGAATTTTCAATTCCTTTCCTGCATAGGACTTATCCCATCTAGCTTCAGTACCAGAAAGTCTAAAAAAAATTTATTAGCCATAGTAAATTCAATGAATCTTACCCTGTCGAGTCACCATGCTTGGCAGGACAATGATTTTCTTCACGCGAATGATTGATATATTCTGCTTTACTCTCTGAAATGCAGTTTACACCAGCACAAGAGGCTCTGATTCTACTTATGTTCAGAGCCTGAGCAATTGCGCTGTCTGGGCACATCCGTTTAATAACTTCAACCAGTCGTTCAGCTTGAGAGAGGGGCATTGAATACTCTGATACAAATGCAGACAGTAAAAGCTCTGCTCTGGCAACTTTTTCATGACTTACAGCAGGTAGCATTTGGTGACATTCACCACCTGTCACCACTTCTGCATCTTGGTATGTTCTGTCATCTGCATATGCCAAGCCGTCATCTGCATATGCCAAGCCTTCATCATTGCCACTGTCTAATACATCTTCTTTAATATTGCCATTGCACAGTCTCAAATGCTTTGCAGTTCTTCTGTGAGCTAGGAGTGCAGATTTATTGGGATTTTTCAACTTACAGTCACACACGACACATATGGCACTAAATTTGTTTCCATCATCTGGTCTTAACCAGCTTTTTAAAGCTGGTACATCTAGCCATTCTTCCTTGAATTGTTGTTTATACCATTTCTTAGTCTTTTTTGTGGGACTCTCACTGTCTGACATGTTTTTCTTTCACAAAAATGTAATGAAAACACGCAACACTTTTCCTAAAAGATTTATCAACTGTGAATTCAACTATTCTTTTGCTAGATATATTTTAATCTAAGAATAAACATCCTTTCTGCTGAAAAAAGTAGAAGGTAAATATTTGAAGGAGAAACTTCACACTAAATACAGATATTATTAAATGCACTTGCTGAAGATAGCTGATACATTTTCAAATATAACCTATGATTTATGCTACAGTTCAAATTGAACTCAAGATGATCTGAGTTTTTTTACCTAGTGCATGAATTACAAACCAAAACTCAAGTTTTTCCCAAATAATTCATATTATCCTCAAAATCCAAGAAAAAAAAATCAAAATTCAAAGAAACTTACAAATTAATAGGATGAGCTCTTTCATTTGCTGGGGTAAAAAAACTAAACATATAGGTAACAGAAAAATATGAAAATACATGTCACCTCTTTCTTTATAAGTAAGAAAAAAAATGTTTATTTCCAAATTGTCGCATGAGATACATGCCAACATATTGGCTTTTAAAAGTTTCTTAAATATAGGGCATCCTAAAACAAATGTTCCATACGAGGAGTACTAATTGACAAACCATCCGAGGTGTACAAGTAGATGAGCCATACGAGGCATAATAATAGACAAACTAAACGAGGTGTACTAATAGACAAACTGTCAGAGGTGTACAAGTAGATAGACCATACGAGGCATAATGATTGACAAAATATACGAGGCGTACTAATAGACAAACCATTCGTGGTGTGCTAGTAGTCTAACAAAAGTTCTATACTAGGAGTACTAATTGACAAACCATCCGAGGTGTACAAATAGATAAGCCATACGAGGCATAATAATAATAGGCAAACTATACGAGGTGTACTAATAGACAAGCTATCAGAGGTGTACAAAATAGATAGACCATACGAGGCATATTAATAGACAAAATATACGAGGCGTACTAATAGACAAACCACACGTGGTTTGCCAATAGTCTATCTCTGTCAAGGGTAGTTGAATGAGAAATGAAAAATATGCCCTAAAAATATGCAAAGCCCTATCACCACCAAAAACATATTTCGTATCTTCTCGATATTTACCACATCATGCTGACATGGGTACAGGGATAAAATAGAGATACAGTGTAAGCCGGTTACCACTCATGATTGACAAATATCTACAAAATATTGATAGAAATGGGTAAACAAACATATATTCAATATCAAAATTCATAGCTTGTACAACATACGGACAGAAAGATAATTATACTACGATTCATATGCTCAAATTGCGCTTTATTTCATTAATTATATATGACATTAATCCGATTCACAGAAACGCCCTCTAGGGAAGTGCTAGATCTATTTTTGAAAACATTTTGCTATTGCAATAAAATTTATTAACCGAATGGTTTTTGCGTGAAGAAATGAAATAGAAACATGTATATCTATTTATGTAGATACATATATATACCTACACACATACACACACATATTAATTTATATACTTATTGAAAATGAAATATTAGAAAAAATACATATATAAGATAAAAGATAGAAGCAACCTACCATCTACTACACAGAAAATGACAGCTGAGCTCACTGTAATCCTAAGAAATTTTTCGCAAAAAAAAAAAAAAACTAAAAGGAAGAGAAGACTTCGAAAAACATAAAATGAGCTGTTTTTTAATTTCTTCACAGAAATTTTTAAGAAAAATCAGGTTATAGTCAAGAAGCAACACAACTCTTCAGCATTATACGGACATGTGTA
This sequence comes from Morinoia aosen, assembly GCA_030386875.1. Lineage (NCBI taxonomy): Eukaryota > Metazoa > Arthropoda > Malacostraca > Amphipoda > Talitridae > Morinoia > Morinoia aosen. Next base: position 67,499,264 of record CM059562.1, read on the forward strand.
CGTGGGATAAAATGGAGTAACATTGTGGCCGGATAACACATCTGAGTGGAGAAGATTCACAAAAATTGGCACATATATAGGAAGATTAGGCCTTGATCCAAAATGATAATTTTGATTACAGAAATTTAGAGTTTTTTCCGATTTGAAAGTTCAGTGCTAGTGTGCGCTGAACGCACGAAAAAAAAAATAAATAAAAAGACTAAATGCAATGCTTAAATTACCCCTTTCCCTCCAGCTCAGCCGAAAATCGATTGAAAACATCTTCGAGAATGATTTTGAAATAGCGAGACAACGTTAGCCAAAAATTTAACTCATTATAAACTTTGCACAACCCTCACATCTATAAACCTGTTTATTGGTGTACACACAAAATGTATTTCATGGTATATTTGTCATACAGACGTTAAATATTAATACAGAAAAGAGAAAGAAATAATAAAATAAAGATGAGGAAATACTCCTAATTATGAAAAGAACGTTCGTTCTGCTGCACTGAACTGACGGCTGTGGTGCTCATTGTTGTCGACAGAAATAAGTAAGATGAATATACGAATCGCTTAGCAAACGTAAAATGAAATAGTTTCTAAATTTCTAAAAGAAATTTCAGGAAAAATTAAAATTTCTGATAGATGGGAAGTTCACACCGAGATGCTGCAGGCCCTATGACAGAGATGCAAAATGACGTGACACATTTACTCTAAATTCTTTTCCAGTTTTAGAGTTTTTGATAAGCTGGGGAAGTTTGTTCCACAAAAAAGCTCCAGAAACTGAAAGAGCTTTTTGTCCCACGTTAGATGAACGGTAACTGACTAAAACATCGTTCCTCCGGTTTGGTCTTTCGTTTGGGATATTAGATGGAAAAAATTTTACCACCTCTGCATTACTTTGGGGGAGGTACAGAGAGGAGAATACTCGTCGAGCTTTCTGGATCATGAATCTGTTCGGTATTGGGATCCAGTCGAGTTTTCTTAAAAGAGGGGTGACATGATCAAGTACTTGTGATTGCTTCTTTATATGTTTAAAAATACCCAATAATGCTTAAATGATGCATAAAATGTCATGCAGTAAAGCTCAGCAATTGAGATACCTTAACCCGCGCACGGTCGCGCATCCCTCAGAAAAGTAGTCAATTTACCCGCGTTACTCTGCCGTTCCCTGTTCACTTACCGTAATAGGCAGAGATGTAAAAATATGAAGTAATGAGTAAAAAATGTTGCTTTACACTTTGATGTTGTCAGATTTTTGATAACTTGAACCGTTTCTTTGTAATATGGAGTCAAACTCCGTAGATTTTTGCACAACATTGCTTCAAAGAGATCAATGGCCATTTTTTTGTTTTGGGAACAATGTAATGTTTTTCACTGCTATTTTATGCAGAAAATCCTTCCAAACCTGCTAATGTTTTTATTTTTCCTCTACAACAATTAGAAAAAAAGTTATGACCATTTATGTCTACTAAGTGTTATCCATTCTTCGTTTTAGTTCCTACATAAATGCATGTTTGCATGTCTGGTTATATTACTGTAAGTATAGTGTTTCGAAACTTGTAATTTTCACACAATATGAATAAAATACTGCTCTACACGTTACTGACTTCAGATTTGTCTTATTTGCCATTTTTGCGAAATAAGGCAAAATAAGGCCCTGAGTAGTTTCGCTGGTAACTGAGGCTGCCACTGACTGTTCGCACGCACACCCTCTCACGGTCGCCTCATTTACCACACTGACTGTGCTTACCCCTCCCAACTTCCAAGTGGTTGGAGCTCTGCCTTAACCCCCACAATGTAAGGGTTTCTGGCTCCAGCTGTGTAGCACTCGCTGAGACTATCATTTTGGTGTATAACAACTTGGGGTTATGCCTTACGTCTGGCAACCAGTGAGCCTGGTAAATGAGGCGACCAGTTATAGTTCGCGGGTTAAAAGTTGTTTTCTGTTAATAGCAGATAGCTGAAAGACACTCAACTGAAAAACTAGAAAGTACTGGTTGAGGCGGTGGGCTATTGCAAGCTTTGTTAACTTTCTCTTTTGCTGCCTGACAGGTACTTACTTCCAGGATTTTTCTCATATAGAGATATTGCCCTATTTCACACACAGGCAAAGTATGTTCTTTCTAACTAGACGTATACATGTCTGGAACAGCTTGCCATCTAAGCTTGTTGACCAATTGAGTTGCTTCTGTCTTTGAATAAGGATGTTGATTTATTTTTTTAACAACATTCTGTTCAATTGTTGGTCTTTAGCTACTACTAATTCCCTTGCAGGGTCAAAGCAATTTAGTAATATACATGTAATACTCCGTGTTTTCTAGAGGTTGCTTCCCTGGTGTTGGGCTTGGACCATTTTCAAGTGACATGCATGGGCTCTTTCAACACTTTGACTGCGACGTGCACCACCGGTGGTACACAGAGGTAATTTTCATAATGCTGCTGACCAGCCCGTAGTTGTAAACTCAATTTTCATAAATATTTCATCAAAACTAAATGAAGGCACGATCCAGTTCATTTTTGGTGTTTTACAAATGCTCACTACAATTGACATTAAATTTGAGTTAAGCGTTGAACTTAATATTTAGTAGTCGCAGTCAAAGTGTTAAGCCACCGGGCATCTTGCTTGGTGGCCAACCAAGCCTTAGGATTTAACTGGGCTGCATAGGGAAGAAAGCTGAACACCAATATTTCTAAAAGACTTTTCAATATTCACCAAAAAAAACACTGTCTACCTTAAAAAAACATATCACATGAAAAATGGCTACTTTTTGAACAAACGTGTCTATTTTCTCTTACACATAGTGTTATTTCTGCACATGGAACTCAGGAGTTCAAAGTTCAAGTCAGTTTCTGAAGATGGATTAGCAGCACAGTGTGATGACTGATTAAAACCATAATACCTATAACTACTGAGCAGAAAAAAAGCAATATACTTCATTACCTTACCACCTTCCCTCAGTAGTATGCTCACACACAAGGTTAGATAAAAATCTAAGGAGAAAGAGTGGCACTGTCATTTCAAAATTGGCAAAATACATGCCATGAATATGACCAACATGCTGTGTTATCATTAGCTATACAGGAAAAGCTATGTTATGATTACAAACAATAAGTTCCTCAGTTCAACTAGATCAGTTCTTGGTATACTTCTATGTGTTAGTCTTATTACTGCTGAAATTTAGTTCTTCATAGTACTATTTCAATTCAATAAAGTGGCATCCAACTTCAATGACAATTATATTCCTTCAGTTTTGAAACTAAATGCCAACATATAAACATAGATGAAAATGTAAAATTTTCTTCAATCCCTAATTTTGAAGGCATTCGAGTAATTTACGACACTCTTTATTAGCACAAGTTCAATTTCATAGAGTAATTAAAAGATATATATATTTGTTTGATTTAAAAGTTTCCATAACTTCACTGTTCAGCTTAGTACACCATCATCCAAAATTAGGGAATTCATCTACATTTAAAATCGCTTGTCATTTACATCCTACTAAATACAGAATTCGAAGTCAAAAATATGGTTCATGTGCCACTGAAAAGTTAGTAAATATCTAAGACAGCTATTCCTTGAGGTTGTCATCTGCTACAACTTTAAAGTAAATTGGTGAGATTAATTAGAATAAAATACTGAAAACAATAGAGAAGTCACAGGAAAACTTTCTTTAGAAAAAATAAGAATAAGAGCTTGCCCACTTTGCTTAGCATTTACTATATTTGTCAGCTTATCCTGTTTGTGGCAACAAAGTAAATGTTAATGACAAGGTTTATGTAAAAGTTTGCACATGTAATGAGATAGAAATGAAAAAACACTTTGTCTCGTTTAACCCTTTACCTCTGAGTGTGACGAATTTGTCACACAAGAAGTACAAGCTTCTTACGTAGTAAATTACAAACATCTCTCAAACGAATGTGAAGACGCAGGTATATGTTTTCTCCAGGCTGGGGAGTATGTTGTGTCAGTTTTGCGCGAGCCACCTCAGTTGATGAACAAACTTTAGGCGTGGGTGACGTGTGGTTTGCATCGCTTCTACTGGCTATTCAAGAAACGTTATGGATAAAATCTCAGGCAAGTTACAGGCATGTAAAAATTCCTGACTCTTAAGTAACGTCTGTACAATATATTTATCAAAGGATAATGGGTTTTAAAGGATTAGAACGCATAAAATATTGAATTACATATGTGTGATATTTTCGTCACATCAGGGCCACAGAGTAAGTTTTGCTGACACCATGTTTGCAGGGCAGCCAAGGAATGCAGGCAAACCTACCTCTTTTATTATGCCAGTATCATCTTGGATACTAGCCAAATTCAATATATATTGTATTTCCTCCTTGTTAGAGTTAAAAATATTGTAAATTACTGTGAAGTAAATACTGTATAATGATATTCGTGGCACACAGACCACAAATGTCATTAATATTGTTAAATGATGTTAATGTTGTTAATGTTGTTAAAACATTTTTTAATGACTGGTGTGACTGGTGGATAGTCATGAATTAGATGTGTTTTGGACGTGAGAGTCCACACTAATTCAGTGTGAGAGTAAAATTTAATTTACTTCATAGTCATTTGTCAATGAGAGAGGCTTCATTTAATAATCCTTCAGTTAATAATTTTTGAGCACGTTGAAACGATCTAGTGCATCATAAAAGTCATTTTAAAAGCCTATCTGAATTTCATGTTCAGTAAAATTTTGTGTTATGAAATTTAAAATGTTTTAATTCTAAAAGGATGGAATTTATTTTCTTGAATACCAAAATTGTCCAATTGACAATTTACAACTGATTGAGAGATTAAAATTGATTGTCAAGCATTTGACGTGAAAATTGATTTTGATTTGATTTTTGAAGTACGTTCTTACGTATGTTTCTTATGTATATACCAAGTATTTTCAGTGCTTTTGCTATGTTTCATTATATTCTCGTAAACGTTTTGCTTATAATCTATTTGCTTCTAATTTTGCATTGTAGTGTTCGTCTGCAAAAAGCAGCATGGTGAATCTCTTTGAACTGAAGTAACCTTTCTGGTTATGTTTTTAAATTCGAGGTTTTATTCGGTGAATACGTGCTTGTGAGGAATTTGCTGTTTATGAAATTTGTTCTATTTTTTTTGTTTTTCCTTGCTCACGCCTGTGGATTTTTAATTAGTTAGCAGCTAAAAATAGCTCGTTGCCGGCGAGAGGCATGCGCTGACTTGGCTGAGGAGTCGATGAGGCGGTGCACTTTTGCTGTCTCAGCAAAATTAAATTAAATTTGAAATCGATTTGAAATCAGCACTCACGTGACTGGAAATTTCCCGAACGAGACTCAAAAATGTAGTTTTCAATTTATAGGTTTTCACTTTTCCTTTTATCGAGAATTTACCGAGAGTAAATACTTTAGATTAATGGGAGGTGAATGGACTTTGCCTAAACTTATGCTTTAACAATTGATTCATGAGTAGACTGTCAACTCAATTAATGAGATTCGTACTTAGTATTATTTACCTGTTTGAATTTTAATTTCTTTATATTTTTAATTGGTTGTTAACTCATGTTGTTGATATCTGGCCATGCTAATCTTTCTTTGTTTTCGTTTCATTTCAGCTTCGCGTGCTGTGCGAGTGACAGCGGGTACGGGCAAGTACCGCGTGTTAAGCACGTGGCGCGTACACGTGGTTGAGCCGTGTTCCGCTCAGACGGCGTGGTGCCTCAGCGACTTTGTTCTCAAAAACCAAAAACACATAAACTTTGACGACAGTAGAGTTTTAGAATTGGAAATTGAGATTGGAAATAATAAGAAAAATTATGAGAAAATTGAAATTGAAATATTGGAAAAAGGAGCTGGAAAATATTACTGGAAAAATTTATGCGCTCGTTGAAAATCGAGTTTATTTGTATTTGAAAATGCGACTAAAATTCGGACTGAAGATGGGAAAGCGTTGTTGAAAATTATGCAAGAATTATGCTTTTGTTTGGATGCGTTTAACTCCGTGAAAATTGGAGGGTAAAATGTAATAAGAAACATGTTGAAAAGTTTTATGCGTTTAAGAGTTTATGCGTTTTAATGTGTTTAACCCGTTTAGATGTTTTATAATCGTATTAATCATATAATCTATTTGTGTTACACTTTTAACGGGTTCCACGGCACAGGCATTAATTGTTTCCGTAAGTTGTTTTAATGTCATATTTGAATATTTGATCTAACTTGTTCCCGATTTTGCGAGTATAATCTCTACAAAAACAATATGAACTCTACGGAGCAAGTATCCCTTTTTCCTTTCGATTAATCATCAGGACTTCCTGCGTATATCCCATTGATCCGATTATTAAGTATTAATTCTTTGAAAGTTTGAATAAGACAAATTGATTAATTTTTACTTTTAAGTTGAGTAAGTTTGAATTAATTAATTAACTTCTAATCATTCACCAATTAATCATTGACCATTTGATTTTAGCATTCCTTTTGCCTTGCTTTGAACAGCGATTTATGGTTGTTTACTATTTAACCGTATGTTATCCACGCTTCGCTTTTTACTGTTTTTACTGACGTTTCGTTTTCGTGCGTTGAGTTTTACTTTGTGTTTTGATAGGTTCAGAGTGGGTCTACCAAAATTTTGACTATTAGTGTTTATGATTTGAGGTTGTATCGCGGTATTTTTCCGCAGTGGCAGCGGCCACTATTTTTTACGAAGGGTTTAAATTGTTTTTGCGTTAATGTCTATGACTATTGTTGTTTTAACTGGCGTTTTACTCATGTATTTAATATCAACGCTTTAACTCGATGTTTTCTAAATGCACTGTAAAATTATTGATTAATTTTTTCATTTATTAAAACAATCGTTTTTAAAATCAGGTTTCTTTTAAAGTTATAGTCTAGTACGAACCATGTACTGTGTAATGGTGTTGTACCGAGTACTTTAATTTTACGTTTTGAAGAAAAGGACATTTTTGTTTTATCGCTTCAGCGCCCTTGTACTTCTTGCTTGTGTTGCAGTGTTAAAAATAATTCTTTTGCGAGGTATCTCTGAGTTTGATCAAATTTAATTGTTTGGATTAATGATGTTATATTCGAGTTTTTACATGCATTTGAGGCGGATTTAGTGTTTGAGGTTAAAATTTTTGTTTATATCCGCCCGAATATTATTTTTTTTTTATTTATAATTGAATACCTATCCGGGTAAAGGGGGGAGGTATGTGCGCCAAGCGCCATCCATGCCCCTCTTCCCCCGTTCGCCTCAGAGGTCTTATAAGCGGTGAGCTCTTTAGGGCCCGCGCATTTGGTTCGCATCTCCACCTGTACTACATCGTCACCAATAAACGTCGCACGTAACCAGCATGATCTCTAACCTCTGTCTGCCTGCATACTGTAAAATGAAATAACAATTCGATTTTATGGAAAGATTGATGGCGTACTACTGTTCATTTATGTAAATTAACGTAATGTTCTATTATACAAGCATATATTTCTTACAGGATCATCTTTCTCACCAAGATCATTCTATGGCAGCAAGAACTACTATGGTAGAGAAGTTGTTTTAGCATGTGGGAATACAAGTATTGAATTGAAGGATGAAGATGAAGACAATGTGGTTGATCCTGACTTTATTGTTGAATCCAATAAGGACGAGAAAGAAGGTACGTTGCTAATAAGTATTTAAAATATATATGTAATTAATGCCCTCAGAAAAATTATTTTCCTGGACAATTGCCAATTTTTATTCCAACTGACATATTCAATTAATGCGTTGTACTTTATCTCAGATTTAAACACGGCAATTGATGATGATACGTCAAGAATTAATGAAAATTCAGCAGTTAGGGTTGAAATGACAGCATCTGCTTCTAGAGAAAGCAGACCTCAACAGCACGACCATCACCACCAGTGGTCAACTCTTTATCAAGATGATAATACATCATAAATGGTGCCTCTGTTAGGACCTGACATAATGGGTAATCAAGATATTCTATTTCCTTTGCAATACTTCAAGCAATTATTATCAGATGAATTCATTGATCTAGTAGTTTGTGAAACCAAAAATTATTTAGCTGAAAATAACCTCAACAAACCTCTGAATGACCAACAAAGAGCTGAAACAGTGGTTTGGGCTTGTATGTTACATCGTTTTTAGTCTAAGAGCAAGATGATTATTGGAGTGCACTGTCCTGACATTGTGAAGCACGTTGCACCTAGAATTGCTGGAAGGAAAAACAGATGCATGAGAGAGAGCTGCATTGGAAGAACTGTTTACTATACGAAATGCAATGATAGCCTTTGTCTCAATGCTAAATCAAACCAGGGTTGGCACATAAAAAAAACACACACAAAAAAGCCCCAAAAACTCACTAAATAGTGGTTATTTTTGGGTTTAATTAGTGCTATTTAAATTTCACTTGTTTTCAAGATTATAGAATCAAAATGAGCTAAATATTTATATTGTCAAAAATTTCTCCAAGGCATTTCCATGACTATGACAATAAATATTGAAAAAAAAACACCACTATATAAATAAAATAAGAAAAACCTTAATCACAAAAAAAACTTGAGGGACTAGTATATTTTCCAAGAGTTCCATTTCCACAATAAAAAACAAAAACTAAGAAAAAAATGCAGTGTGACTATTTGAGAGTATAGAGACTTCTGAATTCTTCCTCTGTCTTTTAGACTAGACTGCTACTATAGTACTACTGTGTTTCTATTTCTACATCCACTGCCATTTCATCGTTGTCATCCACATCATGATCATTTGTGAGGTGGTGATATAATGAGACCAATTTCTGTGCGCATTCCAATACTAATCTATTTCTCAATTTATTCCACACCATTCAAAATGTTGAAAATTCTCTCAATGGATCCTGAACTTGCAGGGCAAGAATAAAGATTGCTTATAAACTTGCAGAAGCCCTCTGCCAGTGTTTTTCCAGGAATCTGCATTTTCTGCTGTTTCATGTCTTGAATATCCTAACATCAACAAGGACTCATTGTCTTAGTGATGTTCTTGTTGAACATGTGTTTTGGGAAGATGTTATGAGTCTTTCAATTTATACAAATAAAGCGCACCAATGAACTCCTGATTGTACTCAGCCAACCACTCTTCAATATTTGTCTTCTGTGAGAGCTTTGCCTGAAACAAGTCTAACAATTACAGTCAGATGGTGTAAGAGTAAGACACAACAGCAGCCATCATAGGATAAGAAAGTAAAGAAACGACTGGTCTATGGTAAGCATTTAAGCTGCACTGGAACAAATTTGACGATGGAATCTGTTAGAGCATTTACTACGACAATATTGAGTTTAGATGATCTGGGGAAATTAAGCATTCTGTTTCACATAATCACTTAAGAAGCCCATTTAAGAACGTTTTACAGGAATGACATTTTTTCCGCTGATGCGTAATTTTTTAATTATTATACTTTGAAGTTGGCTTTTGGGTGCCAAGGAAACAAGCGCGCCATGCGGAATTTAATTAATGATGGAAGCTAACCCCCTATTACAAACGTAAAGAGGTTGGGTCGTGAGGGGGAGGCACAGTTCTTTTAGTAAAATTATAAATAAAGCTTCTAACCAACCCGTTAGGGTGATGATCGCAATCTTGGAGCCGGCCGATGTAAACAAGATTGCGGTCGTCACCCTAATGGGTCGGTTAGAAGCTTTATTTAGAATTTTCATTAAAAGAACTGTGCCTCCCCCTCACGACCCAACCTCTTTACGTTTGTAATAGGGGGTTAGCTTCCGTTATTACTTGAATTCTGCTTGGTGCGCCCGCTTCTTTTGGCGCGCTAATTTACGTTTTTAAATAAACGTTTTTAAATGGGCTTCTTAAGTGATTGTTAGAAACGGAATGCTTATTTTTCCCACATCACCTAAACTCAATATTGACCTTCACTTCCAACCATTTCAGTGGTCGTTGCTATCCTGTACTGCAAAAAATGAATTTTTGGCAAATTTAAATTTTGGTAAGTCTGAAGGAGATGACAGTTGTCGATTTTGCAAATTGTAATGGCTAAACATGGTTAATTACACCAAAATAAACAAGTTTTCTTCTTGCACTTTTCGTCTCAAGTGAGTATTTTATTAGTTATAGCGGTAAATGACTTACCGCAACTCCAGTCTTTGAAGCGGAAAGAAATTCGGACAATATTTATTTTATGTCAGGCAAGGAAATTAATAATTTGGGGGCAAATAATCAATAAAGGAACACATTTAATAACCTTTTACAAGAATGACATTCTGCTCGCTGATGCGTTATTTTTGAATAATTGTACTTTGAAGTTGGTTAATACCGTTACCGTTATTTAGTTAATACCGTTACCGTTATTTAGTTAATAAGGGTAGTTAACCCCCTATTACAAACGTAAAGAGGTTGGGTCGTGAGGGTTAGCCACAGTTCTTATAGCGAAAATTATAAATAAAGCTTCTAACCCACCCATTAGGGTGACGACCGCAATCTTGTTTACATCAAATCCAAGATGGCGGCGCCCATAATGGTCGTTTGCCTGACATAAAGTAAATATTGACCAGAAATTCTTTGATCGAGTTGTATGGCAATACTGCAATGGCGTCTCGCTTCCAGCGCTCTGTCTTGAAAGACAAAACCAAACCTACCGCTATACCTCGTTAAATACTCATTTGACGAAAAAAGTGTATAGAAGAAAAGTTGTTTATTTTGATGTTATTACCATGTTTCAAGCAACAAAAATTCGAAAATTGATGAGTAGCTGTTTATTCGAGCGCATTCGTCATCAATGACAAAACTAAACTTACCGCTATAAATCGTAAAATACTCATTTGAGACGAAAAGTGCATAGAAGAAAACTTGTTTATTTCGATTCGATTAATTAGGTTCAGACACCAAAAAGTGAAAAATTGACAACTGTCATCTCCTTCAGATTTACCTAAATTTTTTTTGCATGTCGCTACATGTTGTAACATGTAACAATATTGTTGACTGACTTGGCTTGTGCTGCTATGCACTTGAGCTCATACAATACACATGTTAAGTGATGTGCAGCTGTCTTGCTTCAAGTTGCTTGTGGTGGTTACTTATGATCTGCATGGTGCTTACCTCTCACATGACTTGCGTCTGTCTGCTGCTTAAAAAACTTACTATGAATTGACAAGCATAGCAATTCTCTTTGTACATCTTATATTTTTACAAACTGCAGAGCTATGTCCCTATTCATATGGTAATTGGTAAATGGTGATTGTGATGGACAAACTTAATTCATATATTGTTCATATAATGTAATAATTCATATAATAATATATTATAATGTTGAAAATAAAGTAATCAAAGTACAATATTTACTCAATGCATGAATATATATAAATCTTAAAAGAGGCAACTGGAGCTGTGTGAATAACTTTTTTAAATAAAAACAGGTATTACAAAAACCCAATAAGGCCCCCCAAAAAACAATAAAACCTAAAAAACCTAATTTAATCCAAAAAAACCCATATGGATTGGGTTTTTCTAAAATACCCAAGGTTTTTTCCATCCCTGAATCAAACAGGTTTGAATCTTGGGGGGACCACGGGGGCCATAATCATGTACTGAATTTGTCAAAAAATAATTCCGTGAGCGCATTGAACTCCATAAATTAATTTAAATTGAAATTAAGTTTTTATGGGAGACCAGAATTTTTAAATATTCTTATAGCCTATTTCTATACAAGATTTTCATTTTCTCTTAGCATGTTTAGAAATCTTCAACACAAGTTTCTCTTTTTAATTTTCAAGCATGTTACCATAAATGCTTAAATTATATTATAAAAAGCCTAGCTTTTATATTTTGAAAGCTTTGCTCAGTTAACTAATAAAGTGCTTTGAAGATGTTTCAATTTGCTCAGGTTTAGCTGTCGAGTTAGTGCTGATTAGTCTAGCATATCAGATTAGTGATTAGTCCTAATCACTTTCAAACCTTTTAATATTTTTCATTTTAACTGCTACAGAAATAATTTCGCATTTTTAGACGGTTTCAGATTATATATCGAGTCCCTTCAACCATCTTAGCCATATCCTACTTCATAAAGTGGTCATGAATTACACTTTAACGCTTTTTGCTTTGTCCCAATTCCAACTCCTCACTCATAAAATCTCAAGTTAGCGCCAGTGGCCATCACGCTGTAAAAGTTCAAGACACATGTAAACATAATTATAATCCATATATCCTCTAACATGAATAATAGAACTTTTTCATCCACGTATTTTTCTACAAAATTTACGTAATAACCGTAAATAATTGTTTTCCGACTGGTCACTCAGACATAATAAATGTAGTAATTCAAGCAGCATTCAAATCAGACTCATGCTCAATTAGCACACAAAAAAATTAGAGCCCAACAAATTCGAACACGCTCCGCATATTTCACAAGCAGGGTACAACAAGACGACTTAGACAAAAAATGCGTGTAGTGTTGCCACTAAGCTATGTACGAAAAACCCAGATTATGTCTTTAAAAACATGAAAATACCCATGCACCAGTAACTAAATCGCTTCTGTAAAATTATGATATTATGCTAATTTATTGGTAGCTTGGAAATAATTTAGTGTTAATAAACAGAATAAGTCAGTTATAGGACAAAGGTATACACTTACTCATTTTTATTGCTCGTACTTTGCTTACACTTTTTTAAGACCACGGCATGTTGCGATCACGTTATCCTAAAATGATTCAAATGAACCATTTTCAATTCTTTTTCGCCAGCACTATTCATGGTTATGCAAGCTATATCATAATATCATATATTTACTCGGTGTGAACTTCCCATCTATCAGAAATTTTAATTTTTCCTGAATTTTCTGTTAGAAATTTAGAAACTATTTCATTTTACGTTTGCTAAGCAATTCGTATATTCATCTTACTTATTTCTGTCGACAACAATGAGCACCACAGCCGTCAGTTCAGTGCAGCAGAACGAACGTTCTTTCCATAATTAGGAGTATTTCCTCATCTTTATTTTGCTATTTCTTTCTCTTTTCTGTATTAATAGTTAACGTCCGTATGACAAATATACCATGAATTACATTTTGTGTGTACACCAATAAACAGGTTTATAGATGTGAGGGTTGTCCAAAGTTTATAATGAATTAAATTTTTGGCTAACGTTGTCTCGCTATTTCAAAATCATTCTCGAAGATGTTTTCAATCGATTTTCGGCTGAGCTGGGGGGAAAGGGGTAATTTAAGCATTGCATTTAGTCTTTTTATTTTTATTTCTTTCCGTGCGTTCAGCGCACACTAGCACTGAACTTTCGAATCGGAAAAAACTCTAAATTTCTGTAATCAAAATTATCATTTTGGATCAAGGCCTAATCTTCCGATATGTGCCAATTTTGTGAAGATTCTCCACTCAGATGTGATATCCGGCCACAATGTTACTCCATTTTATCCCACGTACACATGTCCGTATAATGCTGATGAGTTGTGTTGCTTCTTGACTATAACCTGATTTTTCTTAAAAATTTCTGTGAAGAAATTAAAAAACAGCTCATTTTTATGTTTTTCGAAGTCTTCTCTTCCTTTTAGTTATTTTTTTGCGAAAAATTTCTTTGGATTACAGTGAGCTCTGTCAGAGCTGCTGTCATTTTCTGTGTAGTAGATGGTAGGTTGCTTCTATCTTTTATCTTATATATGTATTTTTTCTAATATTTTATTTTCAATAAGTATATATATTAATATGTGTGTGTACGTGTGTAGGTATATATATGTATCTACATAAATAGATATACATGTTTCTATTTTATTTCTTTACGCAAAAACCATTCGGTTAATAAATTTTATTGCAATAGCGAAATGATTCAAAAATAGATCTATCACTTCCCCAGAGGGCGTTTCTGTGAATCGGATTAATGTCATATTCAATTAATGAAATAAAGTGCAATTTGAGCATATGAATCGTAGTAAAATTATCTCTCTGTCCGTATGTTGTACAAGCTATGAATTTTGATATTGAATACATGTTTGTTCACCCATTTCTACCAATATTTTGTAGATATTTGTCAATCATGAGTGGTAACCGGCTTACACTGTATCTCCATTTTATCCCATGTACCCATGTCCGCATGATGTGGTGAATAACGAGAAGATATGAAATATGTTTTTGGTGGTGATAGGGCTTTGCATATTTTTAGGGCATATTTTTCATTTCTCACTCAACTACCCTTGACAGAGATAGACTATTGGCAAGCCACGTGTGGTTTGTCTATTAGTACGTCTCGTATATTTTGTCTATTAATATGCCTCGTATGGTCTATCTATTTTGTACACCTCTGATAGCTTGTCTATTAGTACACCTCGTATAGTTCGCCAATTATTATTATGCCTCGTATGGCTTATCTATTTGTACACCTCGGATGGTTTGTCAATTAGTACTAGTATAGAACTTTTGTTAGACTACTAGCACACCACGAATGGTTTGTCTATTAGTACGCCTCGTATATTTCGTCAATTAATATGCCCCGTATGGTCTATCTACTTGTACACCTCCGACAGTTTGTCTATTAGTACGCCTCGTATATTTCGTCAATTAATATGCCCCGTATGGTCTATCTACTTGTACACCTCCGACAGTTTGTCTATTAGTACGCCTCGTATAGTTTGTCTATTACTATGCCTCGTATGGCTTATCTATTTGTACACCTCGGATGGTTTGCCAATTAGTACTCCTCGTATGGAACATTTGTTTTAGGATGCCCTATATTTAAGAAACTTTTAAAAGCCAGTATGTTGGCATGTATCTCATGTGACAACTTGGAAATAAACATTTTTTCTTTTTCTTTCTTTTTTCTTTCTTTACGAGGCAGCTTAGAGCATTTTTATGAGGTACTTACTTGGTACTATGTTCACATACAAACACGAAAAAAAGTTTCAAGTAATTACCGTATTAACCGTTTCGTTTTTAATTCACAATTTTTTACTTTCCCCCTTTATACTTTCAATATTATTCCTCGAAATCGCAAAAGCTTAAGATCAAATGTCACAATGTAGGTAGAGACTGTAGCATTTGCTACAAAATGTATAAGTTCAGTAAATTTCTCATTAACATTTAAATAATATGAATAATAATAATGAAGGCATCTACGGATGCTTTATTTCCAATTTCAAGCCTGATACATATCACCTTATACATTGGATTTTCAAATGCCTTATAACTGTAGCATACCGCTACATCAGCGTAAAAATTAGAAATTCGCTATTCATACTTAAATAAATTAATTAGTAGCATTAAAAATATTACTCTAATTTATTATTAATTATTTTCTACTCCTAATTCGTAATCATTAAAATTTTTGTGTAATACATGAGAGATCAAATAATCAATCGACATTTCGAGTTCTTAAGCAGCCCGTCTGGCAACATACTAGCGCGTCGCCTAGTCCACTTACTTTTGCTTGTGGCGTGGTTGCGCGAACATCTCGTAAGTGCAGTGATATTTAGGGTAAAATAAGAGTAAAACCGGGTAAGAATATGTGCCATGTGTTTTCGACGATTGTGTGTTTTAACCTAAAGATCTGCTCAGTGTCGTGAATTAGGGATAAAAATTAGTGTTAAGATTCTGAGATTAGCATGTGTTTTTATAGAGTGAATATTGCGGGTCATTTCCCAAATTCCCGCGTAAATTCATACTAGATATTCAGTTAACGTACTGGTTTTTCTCCTTACTGCAAACATATATTGCGGATTTGCCAGTATCATATCACGAACCGTTCATAAACTACTTGTGGACGAACGCGGCCGAATTGCCGACGTCATTGCCAATAGCGTCTTGTGTAATGGCGGAAAACTCTGCCGTCTGCTGTCACTACTACGTGATTTTTATTTGCATTTTAAGCATGTGTTCTAATAGTATTTTCTCTTATTATTTTTTTACAAAATACTTCTAGCAGTTCTTCTTAAATTTGTTTAAACGCGATATAATCATTAAAGATGTCTTTTAAACAGTTTTGAATAAATTACGAAGTTATTCATGTCTACTTGCTAAAGTTTGGAACTTCATTCTTAATACCATATATTTACGAAACCTCAGTTAATTCGATACCAACCATCTCAATAAAATTAATGTGCTTCATCGCATTCGGTGACAAACACCCATCACTATCTGCCTATCGTAAGTGTGTGCAAATGGCCGGCGACTCGGGCTGAGACCGACGCGTTAAGTCGCCGGTTAAACCGCCACACGGAACCTTTCATGCTCTCGTGTTTTCCTTTCTTCGCGTACTTTCCGCCTGTGAAATCAACGCCTAGTCTTTAATTCTCTGTTTCTATTATCATTAGGGATATATATTATTCCCTAATTTCTTTATTTTTGAAAATTGAGATACCAGGATTTTTACTAGGAATTTTTATCCATGAACTTAGGATTTTTTATGTTTTTCTTTACTGCTTGCCAAAGTGCTGTCACTTGAGATTTTACGATATTCGGTAGGTCTCGTGTTTACTCGCCCGTAGTCCCTGTAAGGAATCACTACCTTTATTACCAAAGATTCTTAGCCTAACACGCGGAATTTAAAGCCGAGGCATTAGTGATCAAACAATTTATTTCTTGATTAAAAATCTGTCAACCTAAAATCTGTCCTATCTCTTTTGAGTTTGCTAGAGTGGGATTTATAAAATAGCTTGAGTAAAACCTGTAGGAGTTTCTCGTATTTCTCCGTGTGGGAAGATTTGTCATTATTATGTTGGATGTTCAGTAGTGCCATGTCTTGATGTCTCTCCTGAATCGCGTAATCCAGCATCCTGGAATCCTGTGCAGGACCTCTACAGCCTCGCCCTACACAAAACCTTCACAATCAAATCTCCCTGGGTTTTGTTTCCCTGAGTGCCATGTTAAATGCTACGTTGCTTACCTGAGTAATGCTAGAACTTGCTCACAACTTACCTTATTATTGAGTCCGCCATTTGGCATTACCTTACGAAAGGCCAGCTAATCTACCTGAGCCTCAAATCTTGAGCTACTCCATTCACTCAAGCTCGAGTGTCCTGCTAGACATTTGGAAAGCAGACCTCATAACGTGACCACATTACGTCACTGTTTTAGAACTCCTTCAAAGTTTTTCCCCAAATTCAACTCACTCACCACGCACACTCCATCGCGTGCCGGCCTTCGTCAGCTCCAGCCTGGTCCTCCGGCACGGATTGCCACCTCAGCAAGCTCTCCGAGATCAAGATCACGACAAGCAGACTTTGTTCCTGACAAGCCAGTGTCCTGGCTTCCTTTTCCCAAATAAACACCACCACCGGAAACTAAGCTGAGTTATCCAAAAACGCTTTTATTACCCCTCTCATTAATTTCCCATAGAACTATCGAGAAAATCGTTCGAGTTGCAGCCGTCAATAATCAATAATCAAAATTGCCTTCAAAATACCAACGGCTCAAAAACCCGACACTGGTGCATTGGCCGCTATTTTAAAAATAAAAGAAAGACCTAAACTCGAAGTGTTCTGGGAGATTGTGAGAGGATAATGTTGGCGTATCATTGTAGTGATAAGTTTTCCCATGTCGTAGATTTTGAGAAATTTCCTGTGAGTTTGTCCGTGCTAATGAATTTTCTCTGAGCAGCTCTAAAAAAAAAAAATTTTTTTTCATGCTGTTTCCTGTCTTTGTTTGTTTTTGTGCCTCGGTAGGTAGGAAAATATTTTTCTACTATTTCCGTGCTGTGCATTTATTCGTGACCACCGTAAAATTCTCGTCCCATTTTCTCTCTTTCCGTTTTCTTCAACGTATTGATTGATTGAGTAGGTAGAAAAATAATTTTTCTCTCACCTGCTTAATTTTGTGCCTACGCAAATTGCCGCATACCGCAAAAAAAAAAAAAAAATTTTCTCGTTTCCAATTTCATATTTCCTTCCTTCTGCCTTCACTTAATTTGAATGATTGAGTAGGTAAAGAATTAACGCAACCCCTTTTGCTACTTAATCCCAAGTCTTGGGCACTGATATCATTAATTGCGCATCCCCAAAAGAGATTGCTAGCATGCCTGACTCAGATAATGAAGATCGAGCACACGCAAATCCCATTAGACTCCCGCCTTTCATTCCAGGGGACGCTCACACCTGGTTCAACCAGGTGGAAGCTGTGTTTAGGTATAATAGGATAAATCAGGACATAGACAAGTTCTATGCCCTCGTTAGCGCAGCGCCCACGAAACTCCTTAATGACTCCAACGAGCTATTAGAAAACCCTCCTGATCACAATCCTTACGGAACCTTAAAAGGCAAAATCTTGGCAAGGCTACAGATGTCCGATGCGGACAAATTCCGTAGTCTTGTCGATGCCTCTGCTATCCCTCCTGTCTCTAGTTCCTTCTCACCGACTTCGCTAGTTAAAAAACTGCGGAAACTCGCTACAGGAGTTGCCGTAGCTGAGGGATTCCTGAAGGAAGTCTTCATGACAAAGCTCGCACCGAATGTGCGTCCCTTTCTTTCACTAGCAGGGCCCGAGCAAACCCTAGAAAAATTAGCGGAAGCCGCAGAGACGGTGATCCGCAATATTAATTTGCCAAGAGAATCACAAGTTGCTTCCCTGAATGTAGCTGCTACAACTTTTAGCCCGTCAAATACGGCGCCTAGTCAATCCTCAGCCACAATAGATAAGCTGCAGCAGGACATCGCTGAAATAAAGCAAGCTCTCCAAAATTTTCAAATAGGTCAGAGTCAAAGTGTGGCGCACATTCAGCAAGGCCCAGGGAGATTCCAAAGCCACCAAAATGCCTACAACTATCCTTATGACTATCCCTCCAACTATCACTATCCTCCTCCTCCTCAACGCTTTGATAGAGGTAGATCTTGTGATAGGTCAAATAATCAAAACCCCCGTTTTCGGTCACGCTCTCGTGATGCCAGTAGCAACTTGTGCTGGTATCACCAGAAATTTGGTGACCAAGCTCGTAAATGCGCCTCACGCTTTTGCCCGCGTTATACCGAACAAATGACTTCGGGAAACGCCACCAGCAACGCACAGTAGCGAGTACTGCGTTGCCTCATTCCCAGACTACTCGCCTCTTGACAATCCTCGATCCCGTTACCAAATACCGATTCTTAATCGACACTGGATCCAGTGTATCCATAATCCCTGCCACGGCAAAAGTCAAAAACCAGCCCTTAGTGGCTACATTACGCGCCGCAAACGGCACGCCAATACCTTGTTACGGTGAACGAGCCTTAGAGTGCAGTCTGGGATTGAGGCGATCCTTCCTTTTCACCTTCTTAATCGCGGAAGTCCAAGAGCCTATCATTGGCGCGGACTTTCTCGAAAAATTTGGAATTGTTGTCGATGTGAAAAACAGATGTATTAGGGACGAGGAGACACAGATCTCAATTCCCGCTGGTAGCATAACTAAAGAAAATGTCTTGCATTCCTTTTCTATTGCTTTCAAGGAGGAGTGCATGTTCGCACAAATCCTCAAAAATTTTCTCGCATTAACAAACCCTAACTTAGTTTCCAAAAATATGCAAACCTGCACGAAACACTTCATAGAGACGCAAGGACCGCCTGTCTTCTCCCGTGCTAGGAGATTGCCGCCTGATCGATTGGCGTTAGCCAAGAAAGAGTTCGCGCGCATGCAGGAGTGTGGCATCATCCGCACCTCCAAAAGTCCTTGGGCTAGCCCTCTTTTGCTGGTACCCAAGGCTAACGGTGAATTCAGACCGTGCGGGGATTTCCGCAGGTTAAATGCCGTTACTTTACCTGATCGCTATCCTATTCCTAACCTGCACGATTTCAGTGCAAATTTGGAAGGAGCACAAATATTCTCTAAGATTGACCTGCAGTCCGCCTTTCATCAAATCCCTCTTGATGAGTCCGCTATCCCCAAGACCGCTGTCATCACTCCATTTGGTCTCTTTGAATTTCTAAAGATGCCATATGGTCTCCGGAACGCACCTCAAACGTTCCAGAGACACATGGCTGAAATCTTCTCTGATCTCTCTTTCGCTTTTGTCTACTTAGACGATATCCTTGTGGCGTCCACAACCCCGGAGTTGCACAAAGACCATCTTAGGGTCGTTTTTCAAAGATTGTCCGACAATGGACTCCTCGTAAATCCTGAGAAATGTGAGTTCGGAAAGTCATCACTGATTTACTTAGGTCATGAAATCTCTAGCCTAGGTCTAAAGCCTTTGCCTTCCAAAGTAGAAGTGATCAGAAACTTTCCTCTTCCACAGACCCAGAAGGAACTTCGAAGGTTCCTAGGTTCTGTTAACTTCTACCATCGTTTCATACGCAATTGTGCTCAAACTTTAGCGCCCTTGTCCGACCTCCTCGAAAAGAAACGTAAAGGCAAATCTATTGAGGTAAAATGGACAGATGAAGCGCGCCAAGCTTTTGATACTATAAAACACAAATTAGCATCCGCGACGGAACTATCCTACCCTATTGCTAATGCTGATTTCAGCCTCGTCGTTGACGCATCCAGTACCGCCGTAGGTGCTGTGTTGCAACAACAAGCAGGTACTAATATCTCTCCTCTTGCTTTCTTTTCCAAAAAGCTGTCGCCCACTGAGCGTGCTTATAGCGCGTTCGGTAGGGAACTTCTTGCTATCTACCTATCTGTGAGACACTTTCGCTATGCTCTAGAGGCAAGGGGGTTTGTGATCTACACTGATCACAAACCTCTGACCTCGGCGATCAAGATGCCTTCTGAGCGGCATTCGCCTAGAGAAGCTCGACACCTCTCCTTTATAAGTCAGTTCTCAACTGACATCCGTTACATTAAGGGACTAGACAATACCGTAGCCGATTGCCTCTCCAGAATTAATTCTGTCCAAACCAGTGGCGAAATCACCTTCGGCAACATTTGTAATGCTCAAAAGGAGGATCCTGAACTTCAGGACCTTCTCAAATCTTCTAACCCTTCCCTTCCAAAACTAACCTTGGTTGACGGCGTGTATCGTGATGCCGAGCGACCTTCTCGTTTGTATCTTCCTGCGACTCTCCGCAGAGTAGCTGTCCTCCACTACCATTCCCTCAGTCACCCTGGTATTAACCGTACATTGCGTTTGATTTCTGATCGTTACGTCTGGCCAGCGATGCGTAAGGAGGTCAAGCAAATTGTGCAAAATTGCCATGCGTGTCAGAGTAGTAAGGTGGTGAAACATAATCGTGCAGCGCTGCAGAGTTGCGCATTCACAGGTCAAAAGTTTGACTCTGTCCACCTAGACCTAGTGGGTCCCTTGCCTGTATCGCGCGGTTATTCGTATTTGTTGACCATCATCGATAGGTTCACGCGTTGGGTTGAGGCTGTCCCTCTTCCTGATACACAAACTGAGACTGTAGCTCGCGCCTTCATGTCCAACTGGATAGCTAGATTTGGGGTTCCCGTACAAGTCACACATGACCGGGGATCACAATTTACCTCCAAATTTTGGAGTGAGCTCAGTACCGCTTTAGGGTGTGCAAACACATCCACGACAGCTTACCATCCGCAGTCAAATGGACTTATTGAGAGAGTCCACAGAGACCTCAAGTCTGCCTTGCGCTGCCTTAATTGCAGTCACGATTGGACTGATAGACTTCCAGTAGTATTGCTCAGCATTAGGAATCTCTTCCGGCAAGATCAGCAGTGCACAGCGGCGGAGATGTTGTACGGGAAGACACTTCGTCTCCCCGGCGACATTGTTGACCCAAAACCCTTACCTGAATTTTCATCCGCTGACCGTTCCGCTTATGTAACCTCCCTTAAAGAGTGCATGCGCCAGATCAAGTATGTGGCTCCACGAATGCCTCAGACTGAGGACAAGCTAGATCCTGCCCTGCAAGACTGCACACATGTGTATGTCCGCAATGATGCTATTAAACCTACACTCACGCGCCCTTATGATGGCCCATTCAAAGTACTTAAACGCAAGCAAAAATATTTCATCCTCGAACGTTTCGGCTCACACGACCCTGTGAGCATCGATCGATTAAAAGTCGCATATACTTCTGATCATAGCGTAA
Source organism: Morinoia aosen (assembly GCA_030386875.1). Lineage (NCBI taxonomy): Eukaryota > Metazoa > Arthropoda > Malacostraca > Amphipoda > Talitridae > Morinoia > Morinoia aosen. The sequence continues at coordinate 67,521,177 of CM059562.1, forward strand.
CTTATAACTCATCATCTTCTCCGCAGATTTCCTTTCCCACTGAGACTCGATCATATCTACCATCTCAGCTTCCTCAGTTGGCTGCATTATTGCCTAGTCAACTTGAGTGTAATCCTTTCTATGTGCCTGTACATTCAAACCCTATCTCTAACCCTGTCGTAGATTCTAACTATAGTCCTCTTACTGACACAGCGACAAGTCTGGAGAGACCAGACGAGCCCGCTGCAGTAACTCCTGTTCCTAGGACTCTTGCCGATCTAAACTTGCAGACCCGTTTGGTGAAACTTCCCCGCTCAGTATCATTCGCCCATTGCCGGACTCGGCAGGGTCGTGTAGTTCGCCCTCCTTCCCGCTACAGATGATTGCAGCGGGTGGACCTTTCGGTCTGCGCCTTGGGGGGTAATGTAGCATACCGCTACATCAGCGTAAAAATTAGAAATTCGCTATTCATACTTAAATAAATTAATTAGTAGCATTAAAAATATTACTCTAATTTATTATTAATTATTTTCTACTCCTAATTCGTAATCATTAAAATTTTTGTGTAATACATGAGAGATCAAATAATCAATCGACATTTCGAGTTCTTAAGCAGCCCGTCTGGCAACATACTAGCGCGTCGCCTAGTCCACTTACTTTTGCTTGTGGCGTGGTTGCGCGAACATCTCGTAAGTGCAGTGATATTTAGGGTAAAATAAGAGTAAAACCGGGTAAGAATATGTGCCATGTGTTTTCGACGATTGTGTGTTTTAACCTAAAGATCTGCTCAGTGTCGTGAATTAGGGATAAAAATTAGTGTTAAGATTCTGAGATTAGCATGTGTTTTTATAGAGTGAATATTGCGGGTCATTTCCCAAATTCCCGCGTAAATTCATACTAGATATTCAGTTAACGTACTGGTTTTTCTCCTTACTGCAAACATATATTGCGGATTTGCCAGTATCATATCACGAACCGTTCATAAACTACTTGTGGACGAACGCGGCCGAATTGCCGACGTCATTGCCAATAGCGTCTTGTGTAATGGCGGAAAACTCTGCCGTCTGCTGTCACTACTACGTGATTTTTATTTGCATTTTAAGCATGTGTTCTAATAGTATTTTCTCTTATTATTTTTTTACAAAATACTTCTAGCAGTTCTTCTTAAATTTGTTTAAACGCGATATAATCATTAAAGATGTCTTTTAAACAGTTTTGAATAAATTACGAAGTTATTCATGTCTACTTGCTAAAGTTTGGAACTTCATTCTTAATACCATATATTTACGAAACCTCAGTTAATTCGATACCAACCATCTCAATAAAATTAATGTGCTTCATCGCATTCGGTGACAAACACCCATCACTATCTGCCTATCGTAAGTGTGTGCAAATGGCCGGCGACTCGGGCTGAGACCGACGCGTTAAGTCGCCGGTTAAACCGCCACACGGAACCTTTCATGCTCTCGTGTTTTCCTTTCTTCGCGTACTTTCCGCCTGTGAAATCAACGCCTAGTCTTTAATTCTCTGTTTCTATTATCATTAGGGATATATATTATTCCCTAATTTCTTTATTTTTGAAAATTGAGATACCAGGATTTTTACTAGGAATTTTTATCCATGAACTTAGGATTTTTTATGTTTTTCTTTACTGCTTGCCAAAGTGCTGTCACTTGAGATTTTACGATATTCGGTAGGTCTCGTGTTTACTCGCCCGTAGTCCCTGTAAGGAATCACTACCTTTATTACCGAAGATTCTTAGCCTAACACGCGGAATTTAAAGCCGAGGCATTAGTGATCAAACAATTTATTTCTTGATTAAAAATCTGTCAACCTAAAATCTGTCCTATCTCTTTTGAGTTTGCTAGAGTGGGATTTATAAAATAGCTTGAGTAAAACCTGTAGGAGTTTCTCGTATTTCTCCGTGTGGGAAGATTTGTCATTATTATGTTGGATGTTCAGTAGTGCCATGTCTTGATGTCTCTCCTGAATCGCGTAATCCAGCATCCTGGAATCCTGTGCAGGACCTCTACAGCCTCGCCCTACACAAAACCTTCACAATCAAATCTCCCTGGGTTTTGTTTCCCTGAGTGCCATGTTAAATGCTACGTTGCTTACCTGAGTAATGCTAGAACTTGCTCACAACTTACCTTATTATTGAGTCCGCCATTTGGCATTACCTTACGAAAGGCCAGCTAATCTACCTGAGCCTCAAATCTTGAGCTACTCCATTCACTCAAGCTCGAGTGTCCTGCTAGACATTTGGAAAGCAGACCTCATAACGTGACCACATTACGTCACTGTTTTAGAACTCCTTCAAAGTTTTTCCCCAAATTCAACTCACTCACCACGCACACTCCATCGCGTGCCGGCCTTCGTCAGCTCCAGCCTGGTCCTCCGGCACGGATTGCCACCTCAGCAAGCTCTCCGAGATCAAGATCACGACAAGCAGACTTTGTTCCTGACAAGCCAGTGTCCTGGCTTCCTTTTCCCAAATAAACACCACCACCGGAAACTAAGCTGAGTTATCCAAAAACGCTTTTATTACCCCTCTCATTAATTTCCCATAGAACTATCGAGAAAATCGTTCGAGTTGCAGCCGTCAATAATCAATAATCAAAATTGCCTTCAAAATACCAACGGCTCAAAAACCCGACATAACTAACGCCAGGACGCCATTACGCTTTCCCCCGGTCAAGACCGGTACCCATTTCAGACACCTGGGTACATAATTATTGGCATTAAAATCTTACTTCACATTATTATTAATAATTTTCTACTTATAATTAGTAATCTTAGAAGTTTTTGTGTAAAAGCACAAAAATGAAAATGTTATCGACAGTTGTTCGAGTCTTAAGTCGTTGTGGTGGCAACATCACAGCCGACGCCATTGTCGAAGCGTCACTTTCCTTCTTGTGTGAGCTCGTGTGGTTCAGCGTCTCGTAAGTGGAAATAAGTGTTTTAAATTAGTTGAAATCTTGCTTAAAAGATTACGTGTTTTTAATCGTGTTTAAGTTCTAAGTGATTTTTTACCAGTGCTGTGTTATTTAAAGATGTGCAAATAGTTCGTAGATATTTCGTGCGAATTGCATAGCATATTCTGAGTTGTAGTACGCCTCGTATATTTTGTCAATTAATATGCCTCGTATGGTCTATCTACTTGTACACCTCTGACAGTTTGTCTATTAGTACACCTCGTATAGTTTGTCTATTATTATGCCTCGTATGGCTCATCTACTTGTACACCTCGGATGGTTTGTCAATTAGTACTCCTCGTATGGAACATTTGTTTTAGGATGCCCTATATTTAAGAAACTTTTAAAAGCCAATATGTTGGCATGTATCTCATGTGACAATTTGGAAATAAACATTTTTTTTTTTTTTTTTTTTTTTCTCAAAATGGCATAGCCGTGAATGGTGTGTGTAACGTTTTCATTTTATGTTCAAGATTACATTATTTACTCAGTATTTCCTTTCCACCTGCAGTATTCTCTTACAGTATTTCAGTATATTTCTATTCAGTATACCTGGTAGTATTCAATATATTTACATGTACAATTGGCACGTGGTCAGTTAGTGCTGCCTGTAGGTTTCGTAGATAATTGATTTTGAGCCAGAAACATTAGTGTAGCGTCACACGGGCATATTAGGAAGTTACCGGGATTCTTATTGTTGATCGTGTGCTTGAATTGGATCGCCAATCAGGTGCTTAAATTTAGATCGCCGATCGTGTACAGAAATCGCATGTAGTTTTCATAATATGATTAACAAATTATGACTTTTTCACAATAAAAATTCTTGTTAATGTCATGCTTATATTTTAAATCAAGAGCATAGAGAACAGTTATTGCTAGCATGTTTAAACCTATCCTTATTCTTCATGAGCTTAAAAAAGAGAAATGAATAGCTCGAGGAAATCTGTGAGAAGAAACTCAGGGTTTTTCCGTAGTGGGAATTTACCGCTGCACTGCTAGGGAAAACAGTTGTTGTGGGTTTTCTTGGTGCCTCTCCGGAAATGTGTCAACACAACGCCACAACACATTCATCCCTGGGCCTTGAGCTTTGCCTTTACTTTGCCTGTAGTTCTGCCGTGAGCCGGATTTTTACCTTGGTTTTATTTACCTTGCATTCACATCGGCTTCGATATTGCCTTCAGCCTGGCTAAATATTAAACTGCTTCCAACCACGGACACTTTTCTTCAGTGTGTAATGATCTTAAATTCAGAACCAATTAAGATCTGTATACCGCCTTCAATCACGGCTCAACTTGATATCATTCCCCTGCTAACATTACGCAGACCTTGAGCTTAACCCTGAAATCACACTGATTTCTCTAGCCTTGTAAATTTGCCTCACTCATTAAGTAAACTCCATAAATCACACACACGCACACCCCCATGTCGACTTCGTCACTCGCCGGAGCCTTTCGCCTGCACGGACTGTGCACCATCTTCAGTCAAGTTCTTCTGTAAACAAGACGCAGCGGTCCTTCCGGCTTCTTCAAATAAAACTCTAACACAGCTGAGTCCCAATAGTGTCGTCATTACCCTCTCGTTAGCGCGATCTTAAACATCCATTTTCGAGCTCATTTGCGTCTTGGTAGTTGGTATTACCGTAAAGAAAGAAAAGAAAAAGAAAAGAAAGAAAAAATGTTTATTTCCAAGTTGTCACATGAGATACATGCCAACATATTGGCTTTTAAAAGTTTCTTGAATATAGGGCATCCTAAAACAAATGTTCCATACGAGGAGTGCTAATTGACAAACCATCCGAGGCGTACAAGTAGATAAGCCATACGAGGCATATTAATTGACAAAATATACGAGGCGTACTAATAGACAAACCATTCGTGGTGTGCTAGTAGTCTAACAAAAGTTCTATACTAGGAGTACTAATTTAAACAATTTTTAAACAATTTTAAACAATTTATGACAAACCATCCGAGGTGTACAAATAGATAAGCCATACGAGGCATAATAATAATAGGCAAACTATACGAGGTGTACTAATAGACAAGCTATCAGAGGTGTACAAAATAGATAGACCATACGAGGCATATTAATAGACAAAATATACGAGGCGTACTAATAGACAAACCACACGTGGCTTGCCAATAGTCTATCTCTGTCAAGGGTAGTTGAATGAGAAATGAAAAACATGCCCTAAAAATATGCAAAGCCCTATCACCACCAAAAACATATTTCATATCTTCTCGATATTCACCACATCATGCGGACATGGGTACATGGGATAAAATAGAGATACAGTGTAAGCCGGTTACCTCTCATGATTGACAAATATCTACAAAATATTGGTAGAAATGGGTAAACAAACATATATTCAATATCAAAATTCATAACTTGTACAACATACGGACAGAAAGATAATTTTACTACGATTCATATGCTCAAATTGCACTTTATTTCATTAATTATGTATGACATTAATCCGATTCACAGAAACGCCCTCTGGGGAAGTGATAGATCTATTTTTGAATCATTTCGCTGTTGCAATAAAAATTATTAACCGAATGGTTTTTGCGTAAAGAAATGAAATAGAAACATGTATATCTATTTATGTAGATACATATATATACCTACACACGTACACACACATATTAATTTATATACTTATTGAAAATAAAATATTACAAAAAAATACATATATAAGATAAAAGATAGAAGCAACCTACCATCTACTACACAGAAAATGACAGCTGAGCTCACTGTAATCCTAAGAAATTTCTCGCATAAAAAAACTAAAAAGAAGAGAAGACTTCGAAAAACATAAAAATGAGCTGATGAGCTGGTTTTTAATATCTTCACAGAAATTTTTAAGAAAAATCAGGTAATAGTCAACAAGCAACACAACTCTTCAGCATTATACGGACATGTGTACATGGGATAAAATGGAGTAACATTGTGGCCGGATATCACATCTGAGTGGAGAATATTCCCAAAATTGGCACATATAAGAAGATTAGGCCTTGATCCAAAATGATAATTTTAATTACAGAAATTTAGAGTTTTTTCCTATTTGAAAGTTCAGTGCTAGTGTGCGCTGTAGATTTCTGTGTTTCAATTTCTAAGTTTCGATTTCTGAAATTTTTGCTAGGAAGTGAAAATTTATCTTATTGTACGTGCGCTAAGTCATTCTAATATTGATCTTACTTATTCCTGTCGAATAAAATGAGCATCACAACTGTTGGTTCCATGCAGGGGAATGAGGTTGCTTTCCACAATTACTTGTACTTCATCTGTGGTGCCCAGGAATGGAAATGGAGCCTATTTTTTTCTAATAAATTATCAACTCCAAAATCCAAAAATTCCTTTCGCCCATCCGACAACACTTCACTCCCTCCTCCGGTGATGCCCCGCATCCGGTCATGCCTCTACACTTGGTCACGCTTCACATTTGTTTATATCTTACATCCGGTGAAAGCCCATATCCGATCTTTCATCCCTATGTAAGGTGTCCCAACGATAATATTTGCTATCACAAAACACAAAATGGTTATGATATTTCTTACTTGCGCTAATAGTACTGGAACAAAGAATACATCGGGGTTAAAAGACATGAAAAGTATTGTTTTACATCGCTAGCTGTAATATTTTCAACATAGGTGGAACCGTACGAAAGTTAACTATCTAAAATTAGTGTTGTCGTAGTGTATTCACGAGAATAAAAAGGTAAGAAGAGTTTACCACACAAAGCTTACGACAGAAATTTGAGACCAGAATAAGAAGATTTAAATGATGATCTTTAAAGTTATGACATTCGTCAGATCCGAGGCCTTTTTAAATGTTTCAATGAAACCGAAGTAGAGAAAGTATGTACTAAAATACCCTCACATTTAACATCCTCTCTCTCTTTGCGGTAATTAATTTGGGTTTGGAAATGCAAGATGAAAGTGAGTCACTAAGAACACAAAATCCCTGTGACACATAGCTGAAAATAATCTTGTTAGGGTGCGCGTTATTGGATCACGAGTCCGTAATATTTGCTACATAGCTGGAACACCAATGTACACACGAGCGCAGGAAAGTAAAAAATTGCTAATGAACTACGTCGCATGTTCAAAAAGCTTCAATATGAGCGAAAAGTACTTACGAGTATCTCAAAGTTAAGACCATGACTTAAGATCGAATACATGAGGATCTTAATATTTATATTGGTTGATTTGAAACAAATGGTTGGGAGAAAAGTACAAAGAAAATGCATTCCTTCCATTGTGTTGATATCAAATACATGATGATCGTAATATTTCTATCGGTTAATTTTTGGAACAAATAATTGGGAGAAAAGTACGTAGATAAATGCATTCTCTCCGTTGTGTTGGTCTGATTTTAACACTGGATTTTATTTCAAGGGGTCAAGAAAATATTGCACATGTGATGCGTTGTTAAAAACACTCCAGTTGGTGCACTTCCATATTGAAATTTGAGCTTACGAACGTTGGAACTAGTGAAATGAGGGATTAAAGGTTGAAAGTACAACGGGTAGATCCAAAATTAATTTGCATCGTTGACTGCTAGGTTGATGATAGAGGCAGTTTTACATTGTTTTGTATCAACTAGTAAGCTAAAATACCTGGTATGGATGAAATGAAGGATTTTACAATAACGGAAAAATTTAAATTTCGTATACTACAAGCTTTGGCACAGAAAAATTCACCGGATTCAAAATAGATGAGAGAGACCGATGTACAATGCCAACCGTAACATTATCAAGGTTGCTGGGGCAAAACAAGAAAGTCAAAACAACCTCAAATGGTGTGGCCGAAGCATACTGGAAGAGTGAAAAGGACGACACTGCGTCACAACAGGATCAACATGAGCATTTTAAAGGGGAATATGTTCTAAACATACAGGCACGCACATACGTACACCTATATCCATACGCATATACGCACACACGTAATGCATATACGCACTCCTCCAGCACGTACTGCAGTTCACACTTATTGTGTCGACGCAAGATAGAGAGCCATTTTAGTTTTGAATTCTCTCAGTGTTTGAGGGGTTTTGAAGCTCTGGGGGAGTCTGTTCCACAGTAAGGCGCCTGATACTGACAGAGCTTTCTGCCCGATGCTAGATGAACGGTATTTGATTGAGACATTACGACTCCTGTTCGGCTTTTGGTTCGTGACGGTAGGGGTGTGGAATTCCACTATTTCAGCACTGCTATGAGGAAGATATAAAGAGGAGAAAACGTATTGGGCTTTGTGCGCCAGAAACCTTTCCCGAATCGGAGCCCAGCCAAGTTTACTCAGGAGAGGTGTTACGTGGTCATGCTTTTTGAATTTACCGTTGCATACAACCTTTGCTGCAAAATTCATGCATTTTTGTAGGTCTTTCTGAAGATCTTTCGATATATCTCCCCAGACCAGGCTACAGTAGTCAATACGTGATAAGACCAAAGAATGAACGGCGAACAATCTAGATTCTTCGTCAAGCATATTTTTTATACGATTGAAAAACAATAAGGTCCCGTGAATTGCGTTGCAGGTTTTATCAACGTGGGATTTGAAGGACATGTTTCCATCGAACCAAATACCTAAATTCTTTACTTTTTCTGATGAGTGAATTTTATCATTTCCAACTGTAAGAGTTAGATATAGATTTCGAATGTTGTTTATTGAATGCTTTGACCTAAAAATAATGAATTGTGTTTTGTTCGCGTTTAGCTTGAGACCATTTTGGTCATACCATGACTTGAGGCTGATCAATAGAGCTTCAGCTCCTTTTTCCGCCTGTGGTATTTCTGCTACAGAGCTTGTCATTGCAATTTGGACGTCATCTGCATACATGGAGATTCGTGTGTTAGAAGGCATTGGAGGGAAATCGTTAATGAAAATTGAAAACAGTTGTGGGCCCAGAATTGATCCTTGAGGGACACCGAAGCTATTTTGAAGGAATGGGGACAACTTGTTGTCTAAGAGGACTGCATGAGACCGATTTGAAAGGTAACTTTTAAACCACTGTGTATCCACTCCTAAGTTCAGTATTTTTCGTAGGAGTTGATCATGTTCGACGATGTCGAATGCTTTAGAGAGATCAAGTAGCAGCAGAAGTGTTACATTTTTTTGATCGATGTCGTTGTATATTTTTTCAGTGATGTTAAGCAGGGCGTCTTGAGTGCTAGTGTTCTTCCTATAGGCATATTGATTTCGATGAAGTAAATTTGACTCGTCCAGGTGAGATGACAGCTGATTCGTTACTACTTTTTCTAATATTTTGGAAAGGACAGGTAAAAGGCTAATGGGCCTGTAATTTGACGTTGTATTTATGTCACCAGTTTTATGCAACGGTCTAATTATAGAGTGTTTCCATTGTTTTGGAAACTTATATGTAGCTATTGATGTGTTGATAATCAAACGAATCAATAGTGCTGTGACTGGAAAACTGTCTTCTATGTATTGGAGGTTGATTCTATCATGTCCAACTGCTTTTGTGTTTTTCAATGAGTATAAAATAGTTTTTAACTCAGGTAAATCGATAGGGCGTGGCTTCCACAGGGCGCCAGCCTTTAAAAGTGCAGTAGGGCATGAACTTTCAACTGTCAATTTCCTCGGACTGGTGTTACTCACTTCATCGAAGACTTGGGCACCTACTTTTGAAAAGAAAGTGTTGAACTCTGTGGCTTTTTCCAAAGGATTTTCAAAATCACTTTTGCGCTCTAAGTTTTTATATTGAGCTACCTCACTAATAATTTCCCATGTACGTTTTGGATTATTTTTTGCCATGAATAGTTCTTGGTGGAAGTGAGTTTGTTTTGCTTGCGTGATTTTCCTCCGAAGAATCTTTCCAAGTTCTTTATATCTCCTGTATAAAGTAATGTTTGACCTGTTTTCTTTATACTCTCGCAAGAAAATTTTCTTTGTTCTGCTTAGGTCTTTCATTTCGCTGGTAATCCACAAAGTGCGTTTTGGCCTAGTTTTTTTGGTGATATAAGGAGCGCATTCATTTAGAGCTGCTGTAAAGTTCTCGTTAAAGATAGAAACTTGAATGTCAACATCGTCAGATTGCATCATGCTCCAAAATTCGGTGAACCTGTTTAGGAGTTTTTCATTAAATAGTTCCGGCGAATATTGACTTTTTAGGCGGTAAGTCATGAGACGATAGTTTTGTCTTTCCTTTGCAATATTAATTTTACATTCTACAGAGTGGTGATCGGCGACAGAGGGTGATATTACTGTGTTAAGTATTGCCGTAGGTTTGTTTGTGATTGCTAGATCGAGGAGAGTCTTAGATACTCTTGTAACGCGAGTCGGTTCTTTAACCATTTGTGAAAGGTTTAGTTTGTACAACAGTCTGCTAAGCTGATTTTTTTCATCCGTCAGGTCAATATTAAAATCACCGAAAGCAAAGAATGACTTTTTTGTCGCTAAAATTTCTTTGAAAATTTTCTCAATGAACTCTACTGTTGTTGGTAGAGAAGCTGATGAGTGCCGGTAAAGGCTGCCGGTAATGATGGATTCATGTTTATTTATTTGCACTTTCAACCAGACCATTTCTATGCCGTCGCACACTTCGTTTGTTAAAAGTAAAAACGACTGGTAAATTTCTTTTACGAAAATACAAGAACCACTACCTTTGCTATTTTTAATGCCGTCATGGCGGTACAGCACGTAATCGGAAATATTGAAAAAGGAGCTCTGAGTTCGCGAATCGAACCATGTCTCGGAAACAGGATACAGGAAACAGGATACAGGAAACAGGATATACAGGAAAAGTACAAAAAAGAAACTTAAGGAGTGGTGTAAAGAGTGGTTGAAAAAAGAAAAACATATTCTCATGTTAATTTATTGAGTTGAAAATATATCCATGCGATTGGCAAAATTATCTTAGAATGAACGAAGGAGTATATATGCATTTTTTGTCCCTGCTAACACTGTTAATTAAAAAGGATACAATCATGAGAAAAGCTACTCGTATTTCTCCCCACGAAGGACTAACCACAACATTACAATTTCTCGCGACTGGAAAAAATTATGAAGACCTAAAATACTCAACCATAATTTCACCCCAGGCTAAGAACTACATAGTTTTTGAAACCTGTCTTGCTATTTATGAAACTCTAAAAAATCATTTCTTAAACGTAAGTGAAACGCGTATTTTACTTTATACATATTCAATATATTAAATTTTCCATTTTTGTTAGATGATAATTTAATATTTTTTTAAATACACACATTCAGCTATGTGCGTTACTCAGGCCTAAAAGTAGAAACAAAGTATGCTAACGAATGAGTTGAGGTATTGTCGTTCACATCAGGAGGTCGAAATTCAAAGTATGTTGTTCACTATGTTGAGAATGGACATCAGCGCTATTGCTACAATGTTCGGAAGTACGAGAAGCTGAATGTGTAGGTGCACACTCACGAGTGGAATGGGCCATGGTCAACTGGCCTGTTTCTGCCATAAAAAGTGCGCCATTGATAATTTTCTCTGTTAGTAGTCTTTGCGTGTTATCTTCCCCAAAACATCGTACAGATGTTTTATCACAAACATCGTAACTTCTTCTTTCGGTTTGGGCTTTTTGAAGTGCTGTTCAATGGTCTCCAACACGGAGTCATGTACATTTGTCATTGCTCCTTTTAGTGGGCCTTGCACGTTTTTTTCGGATTTGCTGTAACAGGGGTCTTCTGAGAGAAAGTGTAAAATAAGCTTGCTCCAGGTTCCGGGCCCGGATTGAGGCAGCAATACACGCTACTGGTGGTTGTTTTGAGTAAAACACTTCGGCAATTGTCTAATTTTTATGCCGACTTTTTTTCTTATTCAATTTAATTTTATAGACACCGAGCGCTTTATCTTTTTCCTGATAAAACTGTCAAAAATTTATCCCCAACACTCTGTATACCTGCATTCGCAAGTTCGAAGCAGATTATTGGAATTTTTTGTTCGTTCCATAGGTTTTTATATCCACCGTAATAAAATCTTCGAGAAATTCCCAATATGTCATTTTAAAGTCACAAGACATCTTACCTAAAGGAAGGCCATGTTGCTACTGGCCGTGCTGTTATCAAGTCTGCAACATCCTCGGTACACCTGCAACATCCTCGGTGCACTATTTCACTTGCACAAGTGAGACTTGCACATGTTTACAGGATTAAAATTCAATCATGTCTCAGGTGACTTGTGCAAGTCTAATACTTGCACAAGTCTTGTCCTACAGACCCTGAAATTTGCAGTAAGGTGTGTACCAAGTTGAACCAACCTTCAGTAACTTATATTTAAACGCACTGTAAAAATCAAATAACGCAACGAAGGGAATTCATTTTTGTTCTGCGCTTCTGTCAATCATTTTTTGTTTCGACATTTTACATGAGTATTACGATACCGATGTGTAATTATTAACTAAGAATGTTAATGTTAAGATACTTTAAAAACCAATGTTGAACATTTTATGTTTCAACTCTATTGGAAATAAAATATTTTTCTTTTATTTTTCTTTCTGTTCAGGTTAGAAAGAGATGTCTCGAATAGAAAGGTAAAAAGCTGATTACTAATTTATTGGTGAAAACCTCAAAAAAATCAAATTACTGTGCGAGCCCATGACATTTTTTAGGTCTCTCATTCTCTTTATATTTTCAATAACGATATTTTGGCAATGGTATATGAGATAAATGAAAAGACTATAACAAATTGAAATCGTTTAAAATGGCAAATAATAGCTAAATTTCTTCCCGTAGATGACAAATGAATATAATTGCTTTAGCGATTTAGTAAAATATTCATATGAACTGGCGCTAAGGCATAAAGAAAAAAAAGCTAATGGAGATAAATTGATATTAAATCTATCAATTCTATCTTATGGAAAGCGTTAATAATAGCATTTAATATGAAGTTATTATTTAAAGTTTATTTTTGCAATGGATGCCTTACTTTACCACAAAACATCGTAAGTAGGAGAAGAACTGGGGATCCTGATTACAGAAGAAATTGTTATTTTTTATCTCATGTCTCATGAGAAAAAAAACTGATAATGGATTTTACCGAATCTCTGTCATTGGCAAAGTGAAAAAGATTTGCTGATTTAATTAAAATGGCAATGCTCTTACACCATAGCACTTGATATTTTTTAGTCTGTGTATTTCACTTCCTGGCTATTGTAATTCAACGTATTGATATGAATTTCGAAAAATTGAGTTGATGAAATGTAGTAGGTAAAACCACGAAGGGAAACTGTTGTAAGAAAGGAAAATTCGTGGGGTTTTATTGTCAGCTCTATAAAATTTCCGCAACAAGTATGGCTAGAAATTTGATATAGCAATATAAAATCTACATTGACGCCGAAGAATACTTTTTAAGTAGGTTTGTAGAAATTTATCTAGTTGAAGCATTCAAAGGTCAGTTGCACAGCATTTAAAATACTGACTTTAAAGAAACAATGAGAAGTGTTGTTCAGTTGCAATCGTTCAGTTCGACAGTAGAGTTATGAAAAACAGGATAAACGTTGATTTCCCAAAAAAATTTGAATCAAGAAAATTATTACAACCAGTTAATATTTCATAACATAGGAAACCTAAAATCTAATGCAAGTCATAAGAAGCAGACGATAACTATGTCAGATGGTATATGCATAATTGTAAAGAACAAAAGAAAAATATATTCGTTTGAAAATTCTGCTCTATGTATAATAATTCAAGCTGGTTGATGGTGAAAATGCCACTAAAAAGAGCCTTGTAGGACAGTTTATTCTTAAATTGTCTTACAAACTAAGGCTTTTGCGGCAGTATTGGATATTATAGAATATATAATTGGGAATAAATACCTATTCATATATGAGTCAGAAATAAATATTTTAAATTTTCTAAGCCAGTTTTTGGGCGAACATACCCAAATGTACGTGCGTGGTAACCTGCTTGAGAAATTTGCTACACCACACAAAATAAAATTTTTGCAAATTTCTTATCACAAAATGCCGGCTGAAAAAAATCTAAAGAGCCAGAAACGAAGAAGAACTGTTAAGATTGGTGGGTATGCTAAGTTATTAACTTCCAACCTTAAACGTTTTTCTCATACAGTGTTTTTCGAAATCGTAAGAGAGGGATAATAAGACAATTCAGGGGAGAAATCAGCTTGGATTTTGTTTATTGAAGGAAACCGTGATGACCGATGCCGTGCTTGATTTCGGGCGATCTTCTCTTAGATGGGAAACTCCGTGCAGGCGAGGTCCGGTGAGCGAGACGTTGGCAGGAGGTGCGTGTGCGTGTTTGGTGGAAGTAAATTTCAGGGTACGGGCAAGTTAACAAGCCAGAGAATTAGGGCTTTAGGAAATGCTTCAAGTCTTAATTTTCGAGCCGTGATTGATGATGGTCAATCAATTTTACTTGGTCTTGGAGTTAAGAATTATTACACACTGAAGACAATTGTCCGTAGTTGAAGCAGATGGATATCTAGCCAGTAAATTAGATAATTATACCAGGCTGAAATCAGCTCGCAAAGCCGAGGCAAATGCAAGGCAATAAGGTCGAGTTAAATGGTGTAACTCGAAGTTTGAGTTGTAAGTATAACTCAAGGTGACTTAGTGCTCAGTGAGCGTAAGAACTCAAGTGTAAGGTTCAATTGTAAAAGTCGAGTGTAAAACGTCAAGAGTATAACATCAAGGCCCAGGGATAATGTTGTTGTGGCGTTTGTTGGCGGCGGTGAATCTGGAACAATCGAAGACGCTGAATTGATACATTCCGAAGAGGCACCAAGAATAATCCACAACTGTCATCCCTAGCATTGCAATAATTATTTCCCATCACGGAGAAAACCCTGAACTTCTTCCATAGATTTAATTCAAGGCTATTAATTTCTTTAAAGGCTCAAGAAGAAAATAGAAAGGTTACCAGCCGGCAATGGCTGTTTCTTTATGCTTGAATTACAGTATAAGCATGACAGCAAGACTGGTGATTTTTAAAGCAGTAATAATCTGTTATTATATTTTGTGGAATTATGGAAAATACATGAGATTTAAGTACCATGATTCGAGGAATTTCACTGAAATACGAAACAGCTAAAAATTGCAAGAATGTGAATGCATAATTTTCGTACTCTATAATATATCTATATCCGTACGAGAAAATAAACAAGGCAGTCCTAAATTCGTCCATATCTAAATCATACTGAAAAACACTGCAAGTATATCTAGTAGTAAAAAAAGGATATTCTAAACATAATACAGTGAACGTAAAAATGACATGACACCACAGTCTAGCTCCGCCATCTTCCGCGCGAACGCCGGCAAATCCACCGTGCGTTCTCACGAAATAATCCAATGAACGAATTGCAATATCATAATGACAGCTGCAAGTATATAATTTTTGTAGTATGGAAGAAAGACGTGGTTAAACATCTATACTATACTCTTGACACAAGAAGTGAACATGACGCGCAAAATTTACGCTACGCCATGTTGAGGTAGCACTTGGGATGAGCCACGCTATTTTACGAAATCCTACGACTATTTAAATGTTTATATATAGCACGATACTGACCAGATTCTTATACGTAAACACAATGCACACTAAGAAATGACACGATATACTTTACCCGATTTTTGCTCTATTTGAACACTTAATTTCTTTCACTTACAAGGAACGCTGTACGCACAAGCTAAAGAGGCACGAGAGAGTGACGCTCAGAAACGACGCGTCCCCCGCGCGCGCAGTGTTGCCAATCACAGAGGCTTCACTCTCGAAAATGTCGAGCGCTATTTTATATCTTATGCATTTACACAAAAACTTGAAGGATTACTAATTTTAAGTATAAAATTATTAATAATAATTTAGAGAAAGATTTTTAATGTCAATAATTATTTTATTTAAGTGCGAATGAGAATTTTTATAATTTTACACTTTGTAGCTAATGCTACAGAACTGCCGTACAAGGCTAACAAAAACGGTTTAATTTCCAGAAAAGAGAGAATATTAACGAATTTTTTCGAAAAGAATAAACAAAAAGTCAAAATTAGAATTTAAGTGTTCTTCAATACAAAGTTACCTATGCCTTGTTGGAGTAAATAAATCAAATGATAATCTAATGCTTGTAGCATTAGCTACAAAAGTGTATAATTATAAAAATTCTCATTCACACTTAAATAAAATAATTATTGACATTAAAAATCTTACTCTAATTATTATTAATAATTTTCTACTTATAATTAGTAATCCTTCAAGTTTTTGTGTAAATGCATAAGATATAAAATAGCGCTCGACATTTTCGAGAGTGAAGCCTCTGTGATTGGCAACACCGCGCGGGGGACGCGTCGTTTTCCGCGTCACTCTCTCGTGCCTCTTTAGCCTGTGCGTACAGCGTTCCTTGTAAGTGAAAGAAATTAAGTGTTCAAATAGAGCAAAAATCTGGTAAAGTATATCATGCCATTGCTTAGTGTGCATTGTGTTTACGTATAAGGATCTGGTCAGTATCGTGCTATATATAAACGTGTAAATAGTCGTAGGATTTCGTAAAGTAGCGTGGCTCATACCAAGTGCTATCTTAACATGGCGTAGCGTAAATTTTGCGTGTCATGTTCACTTCTTGTGTCAAGAGTATAGTATACATGTTTAACCACGTCTTTCTTCCATACTACAAAAATTATATACCTGCAGCTGTCATTATGATATTGCAATCCGTCCATTGGATTATTTCGTGAGAACGCACGGTGGATTTGCCGGCGTTCGTGCGGAAGATGGCAGAGCGTAGACTGTTGTCATGTCATTTTTTACGTTCACTGTATTACGCTTAGAATATCCTTTTTTTTACTACTAGATATACTTGCAGTGTTTTTCAGTATGATTTACATATGGATGAATTTAGGACTGCCTTTTTATTTCTCGTACGGATATAGATATATTATAGAGTACGAAAATTATGCATTCACATTCTTGCAATTTTTAGCTATTTCGTATTTCAGTGAAATTCCTCGAATCATGGTACTTAAATCTCATGTATTTTCCATAATTCCACAAAAATATAATAACAGATTCCTACTGCTTTAAAAATCACAAGTCTTGCTGTCATGCTTATATTGTAATTCAAGCATAAAAGAACAGCCATTGCCGGCTGGTAACCTTTCTATTTTCTTCTTGAGCCTGTAAAGAAATTAATAGCCTTGAGTTAAATCTATGGAAGAACTTCAGGGTTTTCTCCAAGATGGGAAATTTACATTGCAGTGTAGGGATTGTCAAGGTTGGAATTTTTCCTTGATGCCTCTTCGAGAACCTTCTCATTCAGCGTCTCCGATTATTGCAGACCCTCGACGGCACCAAACACCACAACACACATTCCTTAGGCTTGAGCTTTAAAAGTTAAATTCATGTGGCTTATTATCTCTCACTAAACCATCGAGATACACCACGTAAATTGCTTATTTGTGACGTGAGTCGGACTCTTAACTCGACCTTATTGCCTTGCATTTGCCTCGGTTTTGGGAGCTGATTTCAGCCTGGTATAATTATCTAATATACTGGCTAAATATCCATCTGCTCCAACTACGGACAATTGTCTTCAGTGTGTAATAATTCTTAACTCCAAGACCAAGTAAAATTGATTGACCATCATCAATCACGGCTCAAAAATTAAGACTTGAAGCATTTCCTAAAGCCCTAATTCTCTGGCTTGTTACCTTGCTCGTACCCTGAAATTTACTTCCACCAAACACGCACACGCACCTCCTGCCAACGTCTCGCTCACCGGACCTCGCCTGCACGGAGTTTCCCATCTAAGAGAAGATCGCCCGAATTCAAGCACGGCATCGGTCATCACGGCTTCCTTCAATAAACAAAATCCAAGCTGAGTTCTCCCCTGAATTGCCTTATTATCCCTCTCTTACGATTTCGAAAAACACTGCTTGAGCAAAACGTTTAAGGTTGGAAGTTAATAACTTAGCATATCCATGTCGGGTTTTCTTGCCGTAGGGTGGTTGAATGTAAATATTAATTTGAACGGCTAAGAAAAAACTCGATCAATTCTCGAAATGTTCTGGGAAGATTATGAGAGGGATAATGAAAAGCGGTTTTGGACTCAGCTCGTTTTTAGGTGGAGTTTATTGGAAGAGGAAAACCAGGAAAACTGGCTTGGATCTTGATCTCGGAGAGCTTGTCTAGGTGGGCAATCCTTGCCGGAGGACCAGGCTGGCGTTGACGAAGGCCGGCACACGATGGAGTAGGCACGATGAGTGAGTTGTATTTGGGAAGTTGAATTAGGCAATTTGAGATAATTGAGCGAGGGTCAGTGACGTAGTTCCGGTATAACTAATGACTCCAAAATAAGGTGGGGTGTGAGTGAGCAAGTTAACTCCGGCTCATGTGAGCAGAATCAAGTCAGCACATTAGCACATTAGCAGGAGAAAGTTAAGTGACGTGCTCATATTAGTGGGGAGCAAGTTTAGTCACTGCTTATGTGAGAATAGCAATCAGCATGGCACTCAGGGAAACCCATGCAGGGAGATTCAAACTGTGAGTGTTGCGTGTATGACGATGATGTAGAGGTCCTGCACAGGAGTCCAAGACGCTGGATAAAACATTCCAGGAGAGACATCAAGACATTCCACCACTGACAATCCAAATTATAATGACAACTCTTCCCACACGGAGAAATCCGAGAAACTCCTACAGGTTTGACTCCAGCTGCATTAGGATTCTCACTTTTGGCAAACTCAAAAGAGATAGGACAGATTTTTGGTTGACAGATTTGTAACAGATTTAAACAATAAATAAATTGTTTAATCACTAATGCCTCTGGCTTTAAAATCTGAGTATTAGGTTTAAGAATTTCCAAGAATAAGGATCGTGATTCCTTACAGAGACTACGGGCAAGTAAGAAAAGAAAAAAGAAAAAAAAGAAAAAATGTTTATTTCCAAATTGTCACATGAGATACATGCCAACATATTGGCTTTTAAAAGTTTCTTAAATATAGGGCATCCTAAAACAAATGTTCCATACGAGGAGTACTAATTGACAAACCATCCGAGGTGTACAAGTAGATGAGCCATACGAGGCATAATAATAGACAAACTATACGAGGTGTACTAATAGACAAACTGTCAGAGGTGTACAAGTAGATAGACCATACGAGGCATATTAATTGACAAAATATACGAGGCGTACTAATAGACAGACCCATTCGTGGTGTGCTAGTAGTCTAACAAAAGTTCTATACAAGGAGTACTAATTGACAAACCATCCGAGGTGTACAAATAGATAAGCCATACGAGGCATAATAATAATAGGCAAACTATACGAGGTGTACTAATAGACAAGCTATCAGAGGTGTACAAAATAGATAGACCATACGAGGCATATTAATAGACAAAATATACGAGGCGTACTAATAGACAAACCACACGTGGCTTGCCAATAGTCTATCTCTGTCAAGGGTAGTTGAATGAGAAATGAAAAATATGCCCTAAAAAATATGCAAAGCCCTATCACCACCAAAAACATATTTCGTATCTTCTCGATATTCACCACATCATGCGGACATGGGTACATGGGATAAAATAGAGATACAGTGTAAGCCGGTTACCACTCATGATTGACAAATATCTACAAAATATTGGTAGAAATGGGTAAACAAACATATATTCAATATCAAAATTCATAGCTTGTACAAAACACGGACAGAAAGATAATTTTACTACGATTCATATGCTCAAATTGCACTTTATTTCATTAATTATATATGACATTAATCCGATTCACAGAAACGCCCTCTGGGGAAGTGCTAGATCTATTTTTGAATCATTTCGCAATTGCAATAAAATTTATTAACCGAATGGTTTTTGCGTAAAAAAATGAAATAGAAACATGTATATCTATTTATGTAGATACATATATATACCTACACACGTACACACACATATTAATTTATATACTTATTGAAAATAAAATATTACAAAAAAAAAAAAAAAAAAAAAAAAAAAAAAATACATATATAACATAAAAGATAGAAGCAACCTACCATCTACTACACAGAAAATGACAGCTGAGCTCACTGTAATCCTAAGAAATTTTTCGCAAAAAAATAACTAAAAGGAAGAGAAGACTTCGAAAAACATAAAAATGAGCTGTTTTTTAATTTCTTCACAGAAATTTTTAAGAAAAATCAGATTATAGTCAAGAAGCAACACAACTCTTCAGCATTATAGGGACATGTGTACGTGGGATAAAATGGAGTAACATTGTGGCCGGATATCACATCTGAGTGGAGAATATTCACAAAATTGGCACATATAGGAAGATTAGGCCTTGATCCAAAATGATAATTTTGATTACAGAAATTTAGAGTTTTTTCCGATTTGAAAGTTCAGTGCTAGTGTGCGCTGAACGCACGAAAAGAAAAAAAAAATAAAAAGACTAAATGCAATGCTTAAATTACCCCTTTCCCTCCAGCTCAGCCGAAAATCGATTGAAAACATCTTCGAGAATGATTTTGAAATAGCGAGACAACGTTAGCCAAAAATTTAATTCATTATAAACTTTGCACAACCCTCACGTCTATAAACCTGTTTATTGGTGTACACACAAAATGTATTTCATGGTATATTTGTCATACGGACGTTAAATATTAATACAGAAAAGAGAAAGAAATAACAACAGAGATCTACAGGACACGAGATCTACAGGAAATGGTGAAAATATCAAGTGACTGCACTTTTTGAAAGCAGTAAAAAAACACATAAAAATCCTAAAGTTCATTGATATAAATCCTACTAAAAAATCCTGGTAGATCAATTGCAATGATAAAGGGATTAAGGAATAATATATATCCCCAATGATAAAAGAAAAAGGAAAAACCTAAGCGTTGATTTCACAGGCGGAAAATACGCGAAGAAGGAAAAACACGAGAGCATGAAGGTTCCGTGCGGCGATTTAGCCGGCGACTTTACGCGTCGGCCTCAGCCAGAGCCGCCAGCAATTTGCACACACTTAAGATAGGCAGATGGTAGTGGGTGTTTTGTCACAAGAAGGCGATGAGTTAAATTAAATTTTATTGAAATGTTTTTATACCGAAATAAGTGCGGTTTACGTACTGGTTTCCCAGAGTATGGAATTAAGAAATGAAATTCCAAGATTTATCAAGCATAGGCATGAATACTTTTCGTAATTTAAACTACTGCAAGTCGGTTTGTACAAAAAAAAGAATAAATGCTACTATAACACATGCCTATGGTATTTATAGTCACAGAGTGGTAACAAGAAACGACGGTGCGAAGTTCCGCCATTACACAAAGACGCTATCGAACGAACGCCGGCAAATTTCGCCGCGTTCATTCCAAACAGAGATCATCGTAGATTAGTAGATTATCGAAAAGAAAAAGGAACGAACATGATTATGCTTTGATAATAAATTCATGACACGGAAATGCCATGCACATCTGGCACAATATCTTTACGCTAAGTCACGTTGAGAAAAGACAAACAAAACACTGAATGAGAAGACATGCTACATCACAATTTCCACGCATACTACGTATCGTAACACTCTGCACTGTCAACGATTAATACTCACTGAACACAAAGAAAAACACGATTATATTCTAACATTGATTACTCACGAGAACGACGAAAGAACACGATTATTTCCTAACACTTTTAAACTCACGAGAATTTGCTGTAACACCGCTAGTAGGACGCCAAAAGTAAGAGTGGCTTTTCGAAAGAAGAGACGCGCAACTGCGCAGTGTTGCCACCAGAGGGCTTCTCTCTCGAAAAATGTCAAGTGTTATTTCTATTGTTTCGTGTATTTACACAAAACTTCAATGATTACGAGTTAGAAGTAGAAAATAATTACTAATAAATTATAGTAAGATTTTTAATGCTAATGATTAATTTATTTAAGTATGAACGGTAAATTTATAATTTTTACGCTTATGTAGCTGTAGCATATCGCTACAAAGCGTAAGAATTAGAAATTTTCCATTCGCACCAAAAATAAATTAATTATTAACATTACAAATCTTACTCTAATTTATTATTAATTACTTTCTACTTCTAATTCGTAATCATCGAAGTTTTTGTGTAAATACATGAGAGATCAAATAATCAATCGACATTTCGAGTTTAAAGCAGCCCGATACGGCAACATCGAAGAGAGTCACTTGAACTGATTCACTCTTGCTTGTGGCTCTAGCGTGCGAACATCATCTTGCTGCTTTACACTCCGGGCAGACTTGTGAATATCTATTGACTTGTGAATATCGATAGACTTGTGAAATATCTTTGCCCGAAGTGAGTGCCTGAGGTGCAAACGAACCGGCAAGGTGAGGAAAACACAACTGGAATAAACGCCGTATTATTATGAAGATCGCCGACAATAATGGCACAAGGGAATATTACAGTCGAGTAATACAGTGACAGATGACGTCTTGGCGGACCGATGGTTGTCGGGGAGATGCTGCGTGGTTGAGGGGCGAGAGCAGACCGGTGAGGCTGCTGCGGTCCGAGGGTCTCCGACCAAGGAGTACCAGAGGCGGTAGCGGGGAACTGGTGCGTCTAGCAAGTAACAAGACGTGGCGGCTGACTGTCGAGGAGGCGGTGAAGCCGACGGGTGAGGTGCTGGCGGAGCGTCGAGACTTAGTGACCCCACCGGCATCGCCACACAACACACTCACAGTTATAAATCTCCCTGGGTTTCCCTGAGTGCCATTGCCAAATGTTATTCTCACATGAGCAGTGACTTAAATTGCTCCCTTTAATGAGCTAAAGTGCTAATGTGCCGACTTGCTTCTGCTCACATGAGCCGGATTTGACTTGCTCACTCACACCTCCCCATATGTTGAGTCATTAGTTCTACCTGAACTAAGTCACTGACCCTCGCTCAATTATCTCAAATTGCCTAATTCAAGTTCCCAAATACAACTCACTCACCCTGCTGACTCCATCGCGTGACGCCCTTCGTCAACGCCAGCCTGGTCCTCCGGCACGGATTGCCCACCTAGACAAGCTCGCCGAGATCAAGATCCAAGCCAGTTTTCCTGGTTTCCTCTTCCAATAAACTCCACCTGGAAAAAGCTGAGTTCCAATCCGTTTTTCATTATCCCTCTCATAATTTTCCCAGATCACTAGCGAGAAATCGTTCGAGTTTCTTTTAGCCGTTCAAGAATTAATATTTACATTCAAACCACCCAACGGCGAAAGATAAACCCGACACTGGTGCATTGGCCGGGAATTTTTAAAAATAAAAGAACTAAACTCGAAGTGTTGGGAGATTGTGAGAGGATAATGTTGGCGTAGCATTGTAGTAATAAGTTTTCCCATGTCGTAGTGGTTTGAGAGATTCCTGTGGATTTTGTCCGTGCTAATTTTCTCTGAGCAGCTCTAACAAAATTTTTTTTCAGCGTCAGCGCTATCCTGTCCTTGTTTGTTTTGTTTTCATGTGCCACAGTAGGTAGGGAAAATATTTTTTTCTATTTCCGTGCTGTGCATTTATTCCTGACTACCGTGAAAAAAAAAAAATCTTCGCTTCCATTCTCTCTCTTTCCGTTTTACTTCAACGTATTGAGTGATTGAGTAGGTAGAAAAATAATTTTTTTTCTCACCTGCTTTATTTTTGTGCCTACGCAAATTGCCGCATACCGCAAAAAAAAAAAAAAAATTTTTTTCGTTTCCAATTTCATATTTCCTTCCTTCTGTTTCAACTTAACCTGAATGATTGAGTAGGTAAAGAATTAACGCAACCCCTTGCTACTTAATCCAAGTCATAGGCACTGATATCTTAATTGCGCATCCCCAAAGAGATTGCTAGCATGCCTGACTCAGATAATGAAGATCGAGCCTCCTCAAAACCCATTAGGCTCCCGCCCTTTATTCCGGAGGACGCTCACACTTGGTTTCAACAGTGTGAAGCCGTGTTTAGGTATCATAGGATAAATAATGACGTAGACAAATTCTATGCTCTTGTGAGCGCCGCGCCCACAAAACTATTAAATGACTCAAACGAAATCTTAGAAAACCCTCCACCTCTCAATCCTTACGGAATCTTAAAAGGCAAAATTTTGGCAAGGCTTCAGATGTCCGATGCGGACAAATTCCGAAGTCTTGTAGATGCCTCAGCGATTCCATCTGTCTCTGTCTCTTTCTCACCCACTTCGCTAGTGAAAGAACTGCGTAAACTCGCTACGGGTGTTGCCGTAGCTGAGGGATTTCTGAAGGAAGTTTTCATGACTAAGCTTCCTCCGAACGTTCGTCCATTTCTCTCCTTAGCAGGGCCCGAGCAAACGTTAGAAAAATTAGCGGAAGCCGCAGAGACGGTGATCCGAAATATTAATTTGCCACGAGAACCACAAGTTGCTTCCCTGAATGTAGCAGCTACAACTTTTAGCCCGTCAAATACGGCGCAAAATCCATCCTCAGCCACAATAGATAAGCTGCAGCAGGACATCGCTGAAATAAAGCAAGCTCTCCAAAATTTTCAAATAGGTCAGAGTGTGGCTCACATTCAGCAAGGCCCAGGGAGATTCCAAAGCCACCAAAATGCCTACGACTATCCCTATGACTATCACTCTAACTATCCTTCTCCTCCTCCTCAACGCTTTGATAGAGGTAGATCTTATGATAGGTCAAATCAAGACCGCCGCTTCAGGTCGCGCTCTCGTGATGCTAGTAGCAATTTATGTTGGTACCACATGAAATTTGGTGACCAAGCGCGCAAATGTGCCTCTAGATACTGTCCTCGTTATACCGAAATGACTTCGGGAAACGCCAACAGCGACGCATAGTAGCGAGTACTGCGTTGCCTCATTCCCAGACTACTCGCCTCCTTACTATTCTCGATCCCGTCACCAAATACCGATTTTTAATCGACACTGGGTCCAGTGTGTCAATTATCCCAGCCACAGCAAAAGACAAAAACCACCCATCGTTGGCGACATTACGCGCCGCAAACGGCACGCCAATACCTTGTTACGGTGAGAGAAATTTAGAGTGCGGTCTGGGATTGAGGAGAAAATTCTGCTTTACCTTCATGATAGCTGATGTTCAAGAACCAATAATTGGTGCTGACTTTCTAGCCAAGTTTGGCATAGTTGTAGACGTTAAGAATCGGTGTATTAGGGACGAGGAGACACAGATCTCCATTCCCGCTTGTAGCATAACTAGAGCAAATGTCTTGCATTCCTTCTCGATTGCTTTCAAGGAGGAGTGCATGTTTGAACAAGAACTAAAAAATTTCCCAGCATTAACAAACCCTAACTTAGCTTCTAATAACATGCAAACATGCACAAAGCACTTCATAGAGACGCAAGGTCCGCCAGTTTTCTCCCGTGCAAGGCGATTGCCGCCTGATCGATTAGCGTTAGCTAAGAAAGAATTCGCTAGGATGCTCGAAAATGGCATCATTCGCACTTCCAAAAGCCCTTGGGCTAGCCCTCTTTTGCTAGTACCCAAGGCTAACGGTGAATTCAGACCGTGCGGGGATTTCCGCAGGTTGAATGCCGTTACTTTACCTGATCGATATCCTATCCCCTACCTTCACGATTTTAGTGCAAATTTAGAGGGAGCACAAATTTTCTCTAAGATAGACCTTCAGTCTGCCTTTCATCAAATTCCACTTGATGAGAGTGCTATACCTAAGACCGCGGTAATCACTCCGTTTGGTCTCTTTGAATTCCTAAAAATGCCTTACGGCTTGAGGAACGCCCCTCAAACGTTCCAGAGACACATGGCTGAAATTTTCTCTGATCTCACTTTCGCTTATGTCTACCTAGACGACATCCTAGTGGCGTCCACAACCCCGGAGTTGCACAAAGACCATCTTAGGGTCGTCTTTCAAAGACTGTCCGACAATGGACTCCTCGTAAATCCTGCAAAATGCGAGCTCGGAAAGCCATCACTGATTTACTTAGGTCATGAAATCTCTAGCCTAGGTCTAAAACCTTTGCCTTCCAAAGTAGAAGTGATCAAAAACTTTCCTCTTCCACAGACCCAGAAGGAACTAAGAAGGTTCCTAGGTTCTGTTAACTTCTATCATCGTTTCATACGCAACTGTGCTCAAACTTTAGCGCCCTTGTCTGACTTGCTCGAACCGAAACGGAAAGGCAAATCTATTGAGGTAAAATGGACAGAAGAAGCGCGCAAAGCTTTTGAGACAATCAAGCACAAGTTAGCTTCCGCGACTGAATTATCCTACCCTATTGCTAATGCTGATTTTAGCCTCGTTGTTGACGCATCCAGTACCGCCGTAGGTGCTGTGTTGCAACAACAAGTAGGGACTAACATCTCTCCTCTTGCTTTCTTTTCCAAAAAGCTGTCGCCCACTGAGCGTGCTTATAGCGCGTTCGGTAGGGAACTTCTTGCTATCTACTTGTCTGTGAGACACTTTCGCTATGCTCTAGAGGCGAGGGAGTTTGTGATCTACACAGATCACAAACCTCTGACCTCAGCGATCAAGATGCCTTCTGAAAGACATTCCCCGAGAGAAGCGCGACATTTGTTGTTTATAAGTCAGTTTACCACTGACATCCGTTTCATAAAAGGGTTGGACAATACTGTCGCTGATTGTCTATCGCGCATAAATACTGTCCAAACCAGTGGTGAAATCACTTTTGGCAACATTGAAAGCGCGCAGAAGGAGGATCCTGAACTTCAGGACCTTCTCAAACCTTCTAACACTTCCTCTCTGAAGTTAACCTTGGTTGACGGCGTGTACCGTGATGCTGAGCGACTTTCTCGTTTGTATCTTCCCGCGACTCTCCGCAGAGTAGCTGTTCTCCACTATCATTCCTTCTCGCATCCGGGTATTAACCGTACATTGCGTTTGATTTCTGATCGTTACGTCTGGCCAGCGATGCGTAAGGAGGTCAAGCAAATTGTGCAAAATTGCCATGCATGTCAGAGTAGTAAAGTGGTGAAACACAACCGTGCAGCGCTGCAGAGAGTTGCATTCACAGGTCACAAGTTCGACTCTGTACACCTAGATTTGGTGGGTCCTTTGCCTTTGTCGCGCGGTTATTCTTATTTGTTGACCATCATCGATAGGTTCACACGTTGGGTTGAGGCTGTCCCTCTTCCTGATACCCAAACTGAGACTGTAGCGCGCGCCTTCATGTCCAACTGGATCTCCAGATTCGGTGTTCCCTTACGCGTCACGCATGACCGGGGATCACAATTTACCTCCAAATTTTGGAGTGAACTTAGTACCGCCTTAGGGTGTGCAAATACAGCAACTACCGCTTATCATCCACAGTCAAATGGACTTATTGAGAGAGTCCACAGAGACTTAAAGTCGGCATTACGTTGCCTAAACTGCAGCAATGATTGGACTGACAGACTTCCAGTTGTATTGTTGAGCATCCGCAATCTGTACAGACAAGATCAGCAGTGCACAGCAGCAGAGATGCTATATGGTCAGACACTTCGTCTCCCCGGCGACATTGTTGACCCAAAACCTTTGCCTGAATTTTCATCCGCTGACCGTTCCGCATATGTAACCTGCCTTACAGACTGCATGCGCCAGATCAAGTATGTGGCTCCGCGAATGCCTCAGACTGAGGACAAACTGGATCCTGCCTTGCAGGACTGCACACATGTGTATGTCCGAAACGACGCCATCAAACCTACACTCACGCGCCCTTATGATGGCCCATTCAAAATTATCAAACGCACGCCCAAATATTTCATACTTGAAAGATCAGGTTCACACGACCCCGTGAGCATTGATCGATTAAAAGTCGCGTACACTTCCGATCATAGTGTAACTGCTAAACCATCATTCTCTCCACAGAATTCTCCTTCCACTGAGACTCGATCATATCTACCATCTCAGCTTCCTCAGTTGGCTGCATTATTGCCTAGTCAACTTGAGTGTAATCCTTTCTATGTGCCTGTACATTCAAACCCTATCTCTAAGCCTGTCGTAGACTCTAATTCTAGACCTCTCACTGAAACAGCGACAAGTCTGGATAGCCCAGACGAGCCCGCTGCAGTAACTCGCGTTCCTAGAACTTTTGCCGATCTAAATTTGCAGACCCGTTTGGTGAAACTTCCCCGCGTAGTAAGATTTTCTGACCGCCTAACCCGGCACGGTCGCGTTGTCAAAACTCCTTCCCGCTACAAATGATTGCAGCGGGTGGACCTTTCGGTCTGCGCCTTGGGGGGTAATGTAGCATATCGCTACAAAGCGTAAGAATTAGAAATTTTCCATTCGCACCAAAAATAAATTAATTATTAACATTACAAATCTTACTCTAATTTATTATTAATTACTTTCTACTTCTAATTCGTAATCATCGAAGTTTTTGTGTAAATACATGAGAGATCAAATAATCAATCGACATTTCGAGTTTAAAGCAGCCCGATACGGCAACATCGAAGAGCGTCACTTGAACTGATTCACTCTTGCTTGTGGCTCTAGCGTGCGAACATCATCTTGCTGCTTTACACTCCGGGCAGACTTGTGAATATCTATTGACTTGTGAATATCGATAGACTTGTGAAATATCTTTGCCCGAAGTGAGTGCCTGAGGTGCAAACGAACCGGCAAGGTGAGGAAAACACAACTGGAATAAACGCCGTATTATTATGAAGATCGCCGACAATAATGGCACAAGGGAATATTACAGTCGAGTAATACAGTGACAGATGACGTCTTGGCGGACCGATGGTTGTCGGGGAGATGCTGCGTGGTTGAGGGGCGAGAGCAGACCGGTGAGGCTGCTGCGGTCCGAGGGTCTCCGACCAAGGAGTACCAGAGGCGGTAGCGGGGAACTGGTGCGTCTAGCAAGTAACAAGACGTGGCGGCTGACTGTCGAGGAGGCGGTGAAGCCGACGGGTGAGGTGCTGGCGGAGCGTCGAGACTTAGTGACCCCACCGGCATCGCCACACAACACACTCACAGTTATAAATCTCCCTGGGTTTCCCTGAGTGCCATTGCCAAATGTTATTCTCACATGAGCAGTGACTTAACTTGCTCCCTTTAATGAGCTAAAGTGCTAATGTGCCGACTTGCTTCTGCTCACATGAGCCAGATTTGACTTGCTCACTCACACCTCACCATATGTTGAGTCATTAGTTCTACCTGAACTAAGTCACTGACCCTCGCTCAATTATCTCAAATTGCCTAATTCAAGTTCCCAAATACAACTCACTCACCCTGCTGACTCCATCGCGTGACGCCCTTCGTCAACGCCAGCCTGGTCCTCCGGCACGGATTGCCCACCTAGACAAGCTCGCCGAGATCAAGATCCAAGCCAGTTTTCCTGGTTTCCTCTTCCAATAAACTCCACCTGGAAAAAGCTGAGTTCCAATCCGTTTTTCATTATCCCTCTCATAATTTTCCCAGATCACTAGCGAGAAATCGTTCGAGTTTCTTTTAGCCGTTCAAGAATTAATATTTACATTCAAACCACCCAACGGCGAAAGATAAACCCGACATAGCGGTATGCTACATCCACCAATCTTAACATGCTCCAGGCTGTAATTGAATCTACTGCGAGCTATGCAATAAAAATTTGCTCTCATGGTTCACTAAGAGTTAGGAAATGATAAAAAATGCATAATGTTGCACAGGAATAACATTGAACGCATATGAAAATTGTTAAGAAACAATGAATTTTAGTTGTAAACATCCAGTACCACGATTTCAAATTTCCCACTAAGGTCACATAACAAGCGCAATTCACTATACAGGTAACTATCGGTAACAAATGCAATGAAATATATATATGACTAGATCCATCAAATATCCTGAAATAGATGCATATCCGAATAAAAGTTTATTCATTTTTAAGGTTTTTAATATGATGTTTTTTATGACATACATCATTTGATTTATATTGTATTTTAATATTTATGATATAATTTTTACCAAGTAAAAGTTGGCATAGTCTTTAAATTTTAACGAAATTTAATTCAAATCTAAAATTATTTATTTTGTAGCACTTGCTTATTTAAATGATCCGCAGACGAGATCTCTGCGTTATTTCCGCCTTATGTGCGTGACATAGGTGACTCACGTTAGTCATCGGACGCAAGCGGAATTTCGTGTTACACCAAACTTCTAATAATAAATTAAGACTTCAAAATTGAAAAGGAAGAAGGCATTATTGATTAACGGTAAGTTTCTGGTTCAATTCAGTGCACGTGAGTGGATAATTAAAGTAATCATTGCTTGTCGGATTAACTGGAATGAAATTAATGAAGGCCTGAGGCCTACGATCTACACTCCGGAGTGGCTATGATTACGATGACTTAACTACGTTTTCAACGACCGCACGTAAATTTCTCTAAATGGGATTAATTGTTGAATCTTGGTTCAGTTTCTGTAATGAATTCAGTGGCTGATTGCCTGTGCGCAGCAATTAGGTGTCAAACACTT
Organism: Morinoia aosen; assembly: GCA_030386875.1. NCBI lineage: Eukaryota > Metazoa > Arthropoda > Malacostraca > Amphipoda > Talitridae > Morinoia > Morinoia aosen. The sequence goes on from CM059562.1 coordinate 67,551,462, forward strand.
GAGAGCCAAACCAAATGTATCATATTACTATTACTAAAACTGAAAACGGGTGTTTTTAAAGCTGACAAACCCTCTGAGACTTGAAGAACATCCAATCCTAACTACTATGAAGACTTTCATGAAATAGAAGAACAGTAGCTCAGACAATTCCAGCATTTCTATGGCCAGAAAATTCAATATCAAGACTAAAGCCTAAAATGAGCTTGCATTATCAATAAATGTTATGAAATTGTAAAACTAATTATGGAAAGTTGACTTGTTGAAAATTAATTTAAAATGTTGAACTTGACAAAGAATTGACTAATATTCTTTTAGCAAAACTGAGGTAGGCTACAATAAATTACAGTGGTTTGTCTGGATGCTGATGGTTCTACGCCGTATTTGTTATTTGGTGACGCCGTATTTGTTATTACCATAGTAAATTGTGTTCCTGTTTTTGATCTCTTATTTGAAAAAGTTTAATAGTATGGCTGGGTTAGAATATCCTTATTTATTTACAGGATGTAATTTCAGAATTGCAGGACATAAATTAGAAAAAAGTTCAAAATTTTTTTGATCTAACGTTAAAATAGTTCACATTTTCCAAGTATCTATTTGGTTTTGAAAAATTTCAAAATCTGTCATGAAGAATAGTTCATTTCAATAAAACCCTTGGAAGTTATTCAAATATCAATATCATTGGATAATTTATAAGGCTACCAGGTACCTAGAAGTAAATGTGAAATTTCAGTGAATTCAGAATTTCAGTGAAATTCCTCTAATCATGGTTCTTAAATCTCATGTATTTTCCATAATTCCACAAAAATATAATAACAGATTATTACTGCTTTAAAAATCACAAGTCTGCTGTCATGCTTATACTGTAATTCAAGCATAAAAGAACAGCCATTGCCGGCTGGTAACCTTTCTATTTTCTTCTTGAGCCTGTAAAGAAATTAATTGCCTTGAGTTAAATCTATGGAAGAAGTTCAGGGTTTTCTCCAAGATGGGAAATTTACATTGCAGTGTAGGGATTGTCAAGGTTAGAATTTTTCCTTGATGCCTCTTTGAGAACCTTCTCATTCAGCGTCTCCGATTATTGCAGACCCTCGACGGCACCAAACACCACAACACACATTCCTTGGGCTTGAGCTTTAAAATTTAAATTCATGTGGCTTATTATCTCTCACTAAACCATCGAGATACACCACGTAAATTGCTTATTTGTGATGTGAGTCGGACTCTTAACTCGACCTTATTGCCTTGCATTTGCCTCGGTTTTGGGAGCTGCTTTCAGCCTGGTATAATTATCTTATGAACTTCTCCCAAGTGGGGAAGTGGTTTAAATGATTGGCCTTGGAAGCTTTAAGATAATCTGTTAGAATGGGTTGATTCAAAATTGATTAATATGCAAGGTTGGTGATCTTTGAATAAGGGCCACCAGTTGCCATCGAACGGCAACACTTAATTAATAAACTAATGACTTAATCTGACTCAGAAGGAGTTATGTGACGGTATTCGGGTTGCTCTCCTGGCACCTAATTTTCATTTGCACGGTCGACCTCTGCAGGACAATGAAAGGACTGTTATACTCTCGCCTGATGTTTATTAGTTGACTCTGAATGCCGTGACTACGGCAGCAGTGGGGGGAATCCACTTCTTGAGGAAGAAGGTCCGGGTCCAGAGAGTTGACGCACTCCAGCAGTGCCGCGGCTCGAGGGAATCCGGGGTGGATCCCGGCGAGAGTGGATTTGTTAGTGTAATATTCCGCAGGTGCGGTAACAGTTTGTATTCTGTGGTATCTCAAAGGAGGCAGTAATTTCTGCTAGTGCCTTGGGGCTTAAGTGGTTGATTGATAGCCGTGTGGCTTAGTTGGGTTGATAGCCGTGTGGCTAATAGAGTTTGAGGAATGTTAATTGAATGTTGGTGGTGATTGTTTGTGTGTCGGCTTCGCAGTTTTTCGGTACGGGAAGAGAGCTTGGGATACTTGTTCAAGCATGATAACACCAGGAGAGACAGTCGCTACGCAAGCCAGGCTGCGAGCTTTACTGCTGAATTACAGGATTGCCTCAAATAGAGGGTTATATGCGGGTGCCTCGGCCCAATTCTGGCGCCTGAACAAGGGCGAGGCAGTCGCAACAATAAGTACTCGTATAGACAATCGTGAATCTCCCTACATGCCACTTATCCAGAAGGCTGTGGTCACCGATTAATCTAGAGTGTGGTGCTTATTTACAATGAGTACCCCAAGATCGGTATTGGACGATTCGAACGGTTCACACTAAGCAACAGCAAAGGGCTCGCTGTACTGATCTTACTTAAGGCTCAAAATTGTCAAAAATCCATTAACTTAAGCTAGGAATCGTGCCAGGAAGGCATGTACAGCCTAATTATTATTATTATCTATTATTAAATGCGGAACCTCTAGTCTACCTGGCTTGAACGTGAAGGATGTCCTACGAGAGGAGAGAGGAAGGTCCCATTTAGAAAGGAGTAGAGGGAACGCGGAATCTATGCACAAAGTGCACAGAATCGGTAGTTAAGAAGGATTTAGAAAGCATTGATCATGAGGATGCAGATCAGAATAGTATTAGGACATCCTATGGGTTACAATGAACAACAACCACTGGAGGTAGCTGACATTGACATGAGGTATAAGGAACAGGTAGCTTCAATTGAAAGCAACAATTGCCGATTAAACTAAATTAAACCCCAAATCAGATAGTTGGATGATTTCTGGACTAAAAATTCCAGGAGTTGGGATTTTAGAATATTCGGAGACTTCCCAGAGGTAAGCATAATCACCCTAATTTAGCTGAATCAGGTAACGACTAATTATTAACATTATTATACACAAATTGACCTAACCCAAAAATCAGTAGTAAGAGTTGTCACTAAAGTGATTATGATAGGGATTCTTGTTACCGTTACTCCACATTGTTACACGCAATCAGAAAGTGGGATAGTTCTAATCATGAAAGAATGATTATTTGAAGTGAGTAACTACCAAAGATACAATCTCTATTGGTGTAAATAACCTATCATAGTTTCATTTCTCGAGATATTAATTTAAACATTGACTAAAATTGCAAAGGAATTCTAAAATTATTTAAGTCTGACTTAATTAAAATACAAAAAATTGAGAACACAATTAATTAAAACTGGGACACACGAAAGATGGGCAAAACACTATTGACACAATGGTAACAAATGGAGTATTCAAATTCAATTGATTAGAGGCTTGAACAAACAAATAATTGAGCACCCAAAAATTATTTAAATCTGACTTAATTAAAATACAAAAATTGAGAACACAATTAAGTAAAACTGGAACACACAAAGGATGGGCGAAACACCAATGACACAATTGCAACAAATGGATTATTCAAATTCAATTGATTAGAGGCTTCTTGGAAAAACTATGTTGCCATAAAAATAAAGTATGCAGCAATGGCCGGCACAAGGGAGGTGTGAGAGATCACACTTCTTGGCAAGCGCCCTACATCACATGTGACACGATTGGTTAATTGAGAAAACCTACTTAATACACAACATATTATTTACATAATACATAAATTCAATAGTTACCCGTAGAACAGCCTAAGCACACACAATAATTTAATTCTCACCAGAGAATAAAACCGAGCTGTACACACTTTGGATGATTTGAGACGAGTGACGCTAGTGCGAGTGAAAATGTTGCCGACACGGCGACATGGAGGGTTTCGTTACAACGCAAAAGTGATTTCTTAGAGATTGAATTTTTCAGTACACAATTTTAATAGAATTGAGGATAGAAGTTAATTAATTTCGTAATGAAATTTTATTCTAATGGTTGAATTTATTTTACTGAATTTTTAAATGATCATTTTGAGAATTTCCGAAATTTGTACTGAGTTGCGTGCCGAAGGTTCGCTACAGCTACCCTCCCCCCAAAGGAGACCGGAAGGTCTGGGAGCGGCAAAGCCGATCCCCGACAATGACACGGAAAAATAACCAACTCCGAAGGAGTTCCCAAAGAACCGTGGCAGCCAGAAAAAATAGGGGAGAAGGACAAAACAGAGTTAACCACCCTAAGTCTGCGCGTAACGGGCTGGCGGACGAAGAGGTCTGCCAGACCTGCTACAATGCTCGGAGGCTGTAGAAGGAATAAGCTGGGGAACTGTGAAGGTTGACGTTCGGATCCCCAACTGTGACAATGACAGAGTATGTGGAATATTTCCGTGATGGGAGGCTACAGTATCAGAAGCATTGTCCGAAACGGGGGCACCCGAATTACTAGGTTCCGACCGGGTTCTTTGAATGGCATAAGGCGGAACAATGAACTCGTTGCACTCCATAGTGGGAGGAAGGGTCCTTGCCCAAGCAGACAAGTGCAACCCAGTGGACTCGACAGGTGTTGACCTGGGGGTAATTTGCAACCTGGGTTGTTGTGGTTCACGAGAGTTTGTTGTAGTGTCGTCCGGAAGGGACAAAAACGCCGCCTTAAGGCAATCTATGCTGACACTGTCGCTTTTGGTGTCTCTTTCGATTACAAAATATTTACGAGACCTCTTGAGGACCCTGAAGGGGCCATCATAGGGGCGTCGCAGAGGGGTCTTTACCCCGTCTACCCGGACGTAAATGTGGGTGCAACTCTGTAAGCAAGGGTCTAAACTTTCAGATGGTGAAGGGAGGCGAGGTGGTTTGTAAACTACTTCGCCCATGACGCGCTTGAGGCGTGCTGCGTAATCGGCGATTTGGCTGGGGGAATCATCGGTTTGGTACGTGGGATCAATAACATCACCAGGCAATCGTAATGATTGCCCGTAAAGCAGTTCAGAGTGTAGCGAACATGGTTCGCTACTGGTTTTGTACCTCGACCGTAGAGCTATGAGTCACATAGAGGTCCGTCCCGCGGCTGCCTGGCGGCAGTTAAAATGGGCGGTTGCTCGATCGTAGCTAGTCAGTTGCGTCAGGACCGTCATAGGGGTGCACTTGTCTACGAGCAGGCCAATAAAGCTGGTTGCCTGATGTTCGTAAGTGACCTTGGTCGTGCTTGCCCGAATCCTATGCCTCTTTTATCTGTTGGAACTTAGGGTGTTCTGCCGGGGTGTTAAGTCAGCGGTAGAATTACGATCTCGTGTGAGAGAGGCGGCTACCGCAAGACACGCCCCGATTCCGTTCTGTTACACTATCCTAGTTCCCTTGTAATTGGAATATTTAATAGAACTTATTAGTCGTTGCTGACAGTAGACATTTTTGGGCTTAATTTAGGATGGAAACAGGAGCGGAGTTAGCTAACGTAATGCTTAGTCTCACAGAGAGCAATCAAGGGCTTACGTTCAGACAAGTTGCCCCCACCGGGGAAGTTTTCAGGCAAGTCTAGCGACGGTCAGGTCTCGGTTTTCTTGACTAAATTTGAGAATTATGCAAGTTCTAAGTACCAGGAAAAACAAGTCGGCTTGGGTTCAGGAATTGCCAGAATTTCTTGAGGGGGAAGCCAAGAATATAGTTCAAGCATACGGAACGGGAGCTGACTATGGGGAAGTAAAAAATAGTTTGATTCAGGAACTAGAGCTTCACGAAAAATTAAGTGATGATGGGGGTACACAGAATTCTTGCGGGCAGAAAGAAATAGGGGGTGAATCACTGACTTGCTATAGTATTAGGCTTGGAAGGCTAGTAGCAAAAGTGGATAGTGTAGGAAAAGAGGGCAAAGAACTCTTGGCTCGAAATAAATTTATTAGTTCCCTAGCACCGGAGCTGGTACGTCGGCTTAAGTTATTCGTTGGCCAGCAGGAGTTCATTGCACTTAGTGCAGTGGCCCGACTAGCAGCCAGTTTGGAGGCCGATATGACAGCTACCGAGGAAAGAATGGGGAATAGTACTCGAGCGGAACAAATTTACTTAGCAACGCCATACGCGCCAGAAACAACTAATGATAACATTGAGCGCCGGGAACGCGGGCCGGCGAGATTAATGCGTTGTTTTCGTTGTGGACAGGAAGGACAATTTTGTGCGGGACTGTACACAGCAGGATGTAAATAGAGACAGATCCAGGGAAGTTGTCGGTTCAGAACGCGGGTTGAAATGTGCGTATTGTGGCAAGAAGGGGCATTTGATGAAGGACTGTCAGGGATTTTTGGAGAAATGCGCAGCTTGTGTTTGGTGTGGAGAAATCACACATCGCAGTTTTCAGTGTGCGCATAAACCAGGTCGACAGTCGGGAAACTAGGTGACTCCGGTTTGGAAGGGGCACAGCCGGAGCAGTGTCATGATAGTCCCCAAAATATTGAGATGGTACGGCAGAAGCGTGAGGTAGCGGTGTCGTACTCGGTGGTTGTTGAGGTTGGGCAGTTACAGGTCGATGGCCTGTTAGACACAGGCGCATCGGTCTCTTTAATTACAGAAGAGCTGCTCCATAGAATTCCGGGTGTTCAGGGAAAACTTCGCGCTTCCGCCGTTGATAATGTTGTAGGAATTTCAGGAAACGAGATTCGAATAGAAGGTGAGATATACTTGGCAGTAACGATTGGCAGAACTAAGTTCCCAAGGCATAGGTTTTTGGTGATGACTAAGCCGGTACAGTCATTCGGTTGTGTGTTGGGCTTGGAATTTCTTGATAGCTTCAAACTTACGTTGAATGCATCAGATAGGACTTTGGAGAAAGGAAGTAGTCAAGATCGTACAAGAATAGCCCGGTTGAAGGTGATGACTTCGCGCAGAGCGGAATTTCCAGTTTTCAGTGCGGCGGAAGTGACTGTACCTTCTAGGCAGATGTTGCGTTTGTCCGCTCAAGTGAAGAGGGCACCAAATAAATTCGAAGGGTATTTAGAGCCAGTCGATAATGGGACTCGTCCATTGATGGTAGCTTCATCAGTAAATGTCGTAGACGATGAACATATTCGAGTAGAAGTAATGAACCCATTTGACAGTGATGTGAGGTTAGCCAAGCACACAAGACTAGGTACTTTGGTGGCTTTGTGTCGGGAAGAAGTAGAGCAGGATGAAGAGATGGACGAGGTGCCGGGTGACCTTAGCTTGGACGGTACGGATCTGACTGCAGAACAAAGGACGATAGTTGCTGAACTGATGACTGCGCATAAAGACGTTTTTGCGACAGATGAGGCAGACGTGGGGTGTACCGAGACAGTGCGGCACCATATAGATGTTCAGGGTGCAGCGCCTGTAAAACAAAGAAATAGACGTTACCCGGGGCCCATGAAAGAGGAAATCGACCTAGAGGTAAAACTATTAGCGGAAAAAGGTATTATTGAGCCATCTAAGTCACCATGGTCGTCTCCGTTAGTGCCAGTTAGGAAGAAGAACGGAAAACTAAGACTTTGTGTGGACTTTAGAATGTTGAACAGCTTGACAAAACCAGACTGTTTTCCGCTGCCTCATATAGGAGATAACAAACTTTCGGGAAATTATTATTTTTCTATGCTTGACTTGAAGTCGGGATATTATCAGGTGCCTCTGACTGAATCTTCGCGAGAACTGACTGCTTTCTCTACTGGTACGGAACTGTATCAATTCACTAGGCTTCCGTTTGGAGTATGCAACGGGCCGGCTACGTTCTCACGGCTAATAAGTTTAGTAATTAAGGGGCTACCGAGTGACTCTGTGCAGGCTTACCTTGACGATATTTTTGGTCGCTAGTGGGACGTTTGCTGAACATGTCCAGGCGCTGGAGAGAGTGTTCGGCCGGCTTCGGGTTCACGGGCTCAAGCTGAACTTGGAAAAATGTTGTTTGTTTCAAGAGCAGGTCGATTACTTGGGTCACTCCGTCGGTAGACTTGGTGTGAGTCCGCTAGAAAAGAATATAGGGGCGATCCAAGAGTTTCCAGTGCCACGAACGGTACGGCAGTTAAGATCCTTCCTGGGTATGGTGAATTATTATAAGAGTTTTATAAAAGACTCCGCCAATTTGCTGCACCCCTTATACCTGGCGACAGCCACGGGGAAATGGGAATGGACTGCCGAGTGCCAGCAGGCATTTGAGGACGCGAAAACCGTATTGGTGACCGCCCCAATTCTAGCATACCCAGACTTTGTGACGGGACAGCCTTTCGTGTTGACGACTGACGCTAGCGGATGGGGAGCTGGCGCGGTGCTGTCTCAGGTGCAAAGCGGTCAAGAAAGAGTGATCGGTTATGCCGGGGGTCAGTTTTAATAAGGCTCAAATGAGATACAGCGCAACTGACAAAGAGCTAGCGGCAATCAGGTTTGCAGTAAATCACTTTAGAATTTACTTGAGTGGTAGGAAATATGTGATCCGAACGGACCATCAGCCTTTGATATATCTTCACAATATGAAACATACCGACTGGCTGATGAGGACGTTGGCTGACTTGGCTATTGGCCAGTATAGCATCGAGTATGTGCCCGGGAAATCTAATGTAGTTGCTGACTGTCTGTCCCGCGTGAATTTTCCTTGGTCAGTTCCAGAGGGAGACGAGAATGCTCCCGAGCCAGAATGTGGGGAGTACCAGGTAGCCGAAGTAGAGGGGGGCCCAAATTCTTTGTTTGTGGCGTTGAGCCGAGCCTCGGGTCTGGGAGACGCGTTGACGCTCCGAGAGCAGGCGATAGACAAATTATTGCAGGAACCCAAAGCCTTCGGTAGGACTGGTAAGGCCGCGGATCGTAGGATGATTTCGAGTTGGAAAAATCCGGATGTTTTCCCTCCATGGGAGGCTCTCGTGGCGTTTGCGCAGTTATTTGACTTGAGAGTGGAGGTAGTTTGCAAGCCAGGAGGGTTGGTTGTTGCAAATCCTGTGGGGGAGAAGGGAACTGTTAAACTGGAATGCAAAGGAGGCGTGCATTTTTAATGTTATCATAGCATGTATACCAGCAGAAAGGGTCAATATAGCAGCGCCTCACGAGCAAGGTAGCCAGGAGGGTACTTGCCAGTTGGCTGACCTCCGGTTAGGAGAGGAAATACAGATGTTCGCGCCGCATCAACTGCAGGACCAGAGGTTGGTGAGGGTGCGCGAGGCTCTGGAAAGGAAGGAAAAAGACCCAGCATTAGGATATTTGCGACGACATTTTAATAGCTTAGTGATACATAGCGGTGCCATATGTTACAAATACAAGCTAGGGGGCGAGGAAAAGTTCCTACCAGTCATTCCAGACAGTCAATTGAAGGGCTTAGTTAGACAGTTTCATGAACATGTAGCACATGCGGGACAGACTAAGGTTAGCAAGGCATTCCGGCGGTGTTACTTTCATCCTGTTAGGGCACGGAGGCAAGTCTGTCACCCTGAACACAGGCTAAAGGTCCCGGTAAGGCCAGTATAGTACCGACACAGATAGGAAAACAGGAAACTCAAGAAATAATTAACAAAATATAATGAGGGAACCAAAAGCAACCATAAGGTACGAACCTAAGGAAGCAAACAAAATTATCACGTTAACTGAATAACACAATGACACATAACTGGATAAACACGAGTGAAAACTAACTAAAGGTGGCTAATAAATGAGAGTACAGCTGGCTACCAAAAGAAAGATAACACAACTCAGCACTTGCAGTAACTAAAGGTGAACAAAACTGAGGCAGAGTAAACTGAGGATGGCCAGCGGGTTGAGAACTAAGGTTAATCTTGACGGGAGAAAATCTTGAATGGAACAAAAGGTGAACGGCGACCTTCTTGGACCGAGGTATAACTGGAGAATGGCGAAACCAAGGACAGACGGCAGACTTGCAGCTAAGTGCAGAGCTCGGTACGAAGGCAAGGTCAAGCTACAGGTGACGCGTCAGGTAGTTTTCATGGGTAGTCACGCCCCAACAGGGCCCTCTTCCAGGACGGAGGCCACTCAGCTTACCTCTTACAGGACAGGCTTACTACAGCGAGATACCAGGCCCACACTCCAGCTTCTCCAGGACAGTGCAGGGGCAGGAAGAGACTCTGATAGCCTCTGGGCAGCACAGCTCCTGGCCTCCACTCCACACTTGCTGCTCTGAAGTCACAAAATACCAAACAATAACCTACAGCCTCCTTGGAGATGCTAATACCTCAGATGTAAAAGTCCATGAACCGTAGATAGTTAAATACATGAACCTGTGTTAATGCAAGAAACACTAGAAAACATGTAGCTAACATAAACAAATCTTATCCGTTACCGTGAAATATCCACTAAGAACAACATAAATATCATGACAATTACTGTTTAATGACACTAGCTAGCTACCAATTCTCTCTTACTTATTTTATACTATTTACAGAACCTAACTTGGGACAGAGATGAATGACTCACCTGATAAAGAGCCTTTCCAGGCAGGTAATCTTCGGTAGTAGCTATAGGAGTACAGTAGCTAATAATCACGCAAAATGTTGCACCAGAACTCTCAGTTTTGAATTAACTATTATTTACCGTTTTAATCATAACTGTGGGGGAACAAAAAAGAATGCTTAATTCAAAGGAAACAATGAGCACAATGTGACTTATTCAGAAAGTAAATACCAGGTAAATCTCATCTCCCAACATTCCTCCCCCCCAAGTGCCTACCATACAATGGGAGCACTTAATTCTAATGGCTTGTTTACTACATATGTCATGCATCTCTGTCCCTTACATATACTCCTACCCTATCATTCTACCTTGTGCACATTACGGCGCCTAATACATCCAGTTAATACCTACCTAATAGCAATATTTACAACCATTCAGAACAGGGTTTTTTTTTTAACAGGTCAACAAATCAGAACACAATTCAACTTCAGAACAATGAACGCTCAACAGAATACATTAGACAGCAGTCCGCCAGCCAATTCAAACAAACGAGCCTTACAGAAGTGATCTCTGGCCAGAAAACACATCACAGAGTGGGACTGTACAACAGCGACTGACGGGTAAGACTATGTCTCCGCAGTGATGCAAGACGTTCAGTCCTCTGGCGTCTGTGTTCCTCGATTGACAAGCGGGCACTTACAACTATCCGGCGCAATGCAGTAAGGTTACTTGAGGGCTGCTGATCGGCAAACCCTTCGAAAAAGGAATCTGTGTCCGTCACAGGCTGAAAATCGACTCCACCGGGACTATCCTCTCGCATGCCAGCCATCCCACCACTTGAGTTGCGAGTTCCATCAAGCTGGAGTGGAATACCCAAATTCCCGGAGCTCACATTTTCTTCTTGTGGGCCAGTAACTTCCCCCACAATACTCAAGCAGTCACTAACAGTCCTTTCGAAATCCTCCAGTACATTCTCCACTGCTTTCTCAGCACTGCTGACATTGCTCACAACCTCATCACCAGGAGAAGTGTCGTCCACTGGAAACAGAATACGAGGAAGAGTGCCTTGTGCTGGCGGTGTTGAATGCCAAAGGTGATCCGCAGGAATCCGGCCTGTGCACGGGAACTTGTTCAGGTCTTCCACAAGAAGCTCTCTAGGAGATTGGAAGGGTAGCTGCCGTTGCTTAGGCTTGCCCTTTTGTGCACCAGTGGTAACCACAGGACCGGTAACAGGGTGCAATGGCCTCTCAGGTCTGATCACCGTTTCAACTGGAGAATCCGAGGACTCCGAACAACTGGATAGAACAAAATGAAAACCAGAAATACCACCATCCAAATCTGAGTCACTTGACTTCGCAACAGGAAGCAAAGGAGATGCCGCAAACTTCTGGAAACTAATATGGTCAGTCAGGTACTTGGAAGCTGAATGGAAAGGTTTTATCTGCTTGTAATGGACTGATTTAACAAGCCGCTCACCACTTGACAAGAGTTTCTCAATAACATAAGTCACTCTGTTTTCATGAGCATTGACTATTGTAAAGGGCCCATCATACAAAGGCTTGAGCTTATTAGTTGTGAGTTTGGCAGGGTAGTGGATTTTCCTCAAAACAAGTTGCCCCACCCTGAAAGGAACAAAACTTGGATGGCCTTCATGCCACTTTTCCCCAACAGTTGTGGGTACCAGCGGTTGGTTCAAGGAAACATGAGCTTCCTTCAACAAATACTCTGGTGACATCTGTAGGGCACGATGCAATGTATGATTATAAATCATGACAGCACGGGATAAATGCAGGTCCCATGAAGAAATGTCATCAACCAGACCGCGCAAAACTTCCGCAATGGTTCGATTGACACGTTCCACACCTCCATTAGATGATGGGTGGTATGGAGTGGAGTATGTGTGTGTAACACCTAGTTTAGCAAGAAGTTCATTGAAGGTAGAAGCGATGAACTCAGGCCCATTATCTGAAAGTAACCGCTCAGGACATCGTGGCAAAAATGGAACAACTCTGTGCTCAAAAGCATCAGAGACAGCACGAGATGTCTTGCTCCTCAAGGGCACAGCAGCTAGCCACTTTGTATGCTGGTCAACTATCATAAGTACAGTGACATTACCTCGGGGACTTCTGGGAAAGTCTATGAGATCCACTGACACAAGTTCAAAGGGTCGAGAAGTGCCGATTTTTAGAATGGGCGGAAATGATGGCTGAGATGAGATCTTGTACAGCTGACAGTGCATGCAAGAGGAACACACATCCCTAGCAACAGAATCGACACTAGGATGCCAAGCTCTTGCCCCAATTGCCGCAACAAGCTTGTGCCTTCCAATGTGCGCCATCTGGTGGTGCAAGGTTACAGCTAGCTCAACCAGAAAGGAGAACGTCACAACAGGAACTCTGCTAGCAGAGCCGGCAAACCAAACTATGCCATGAGTAATGGTAAACTTATCCCTGTACCGGCGGAATGGTCTAAGGCAAGGAGCCGTCCACAAACGCAAATCAACCTTCTCTAGCACCATTTTGTGCAGCTTCCTCAGAGCAAAGCTGCTCCTCTGGAGAGCCTCAATATCCTCAGAACCAAGACCAGGAAGACAAATCAGCTCATGACTAAAGCAAAACAGTAAAGAGATTTCCCCTCGCTGAGCCAATGGAAATGAACAACTTTCACCTGCAACTACAAAGGAATACGTCCACAATACAAAGTTGAGGGCCAAACTGATGCTCTGCATGAAATTAATTCCCAGAAGGAAGCAAAATGGGATACTCTGCTCCGGAACAACTGCAAAAGGGTAGACTCCTTCAAGTTCTTTACAACCCAAGGTCACTGGTAAACTGACAACCCTCAGCACTCTTGCCAAGCTACCCCCAATCCCATTCAAAACTACCTCGTGGGGTATTTCACAGTCCTCCACTTGCACTCCGTCTGACAACAAGGACAGATAAACATCCTCACGCATGAGACTCACCTGAGCCCCAGTATCCAGAAGAGCACAACGGGACACACCACCAACAAGAACTGTAGTGGAACATGCAACAGACTTCTGGCAACCACATGAGTTAAGGGCTGCACACGTATCAATCTCCAGGTCGCCAATCATGTCATCTCCAGAATCATCACTTGAACCATCCCAATGCTCAGTCACAGGAATGAGAGCAGCAGGACCCAGGGATGGAGATGGTCTGTAGCTCACACTCTCACACACTGGGTTGTAGTGAATACCAGCCAATAATTGAAGATGAACTCTCCTACTCGGATCATGTGAGAGAGTGGTAAACGAATGAATCACAGGTCTCTCCATGCCACAATGAACCCAGACTTCAAGACCATACAGAGCAGAGAACACTGTCAACACTTCCTCCCTGAGTAGATGACCTGGACTCTGCATGAGAACCACATCCCGGCGACAGTGTTTACTCATGGAGACCCTGTACTTGGCTGGATTTTTAAGAAGCTCCCCTACAAGAGCAGCTCTAAGTTCCGAGTGTGATGATGATGGTAGAATCAGGTCTGGATCTCTGTGGCACTGATGATGCTCGAGAACATGCATGAGGCTAATGAGCACCGAGTCTCCCCCGCCTGGAACCGCCCGTAGAACCTTCAGCCCTCTCGGAAGATACTCCGGATCAGAAAGATCCGCTACTTGGGGGTCACAAGCAGGTAGGCGAGACAGGTAGTCAGCAGCCATGTTCTCTGGACCTGGGCAGTACTGGATCTCAAAGTTGAATTCCTCCAACTCTCTCAAGGTGCGGCAGATGCGCGAGCTTTGGCTGGACATGTTTCGTAGGTAAAGTAATGGCCTGTGATCAGTATGGAGTATAAATGGAACACCATACAGGAACGACTTGAAGCTCTTGATGCCCCATCTAATGGCAGCAAGCTCCCGGTCAATAGTAGAGTAGCGCTTCTGAGCAGGGTTGAACGACATGGAGTTGTACGCAATGACACAACTGCAGTCCCCCTGTCGCTGCAACAAACATGCTCCGGCTCCCGTTCCCGATGCGTCAACAAAAAGTTCCAGTTTTGAGCTACCAGGTCTATAATCTGGGAAAGACAAGAGAATGTCCTTCTTCATGAGCTCTTTGAGTTTTGTAAAAGCAGCTTCCATGGGCTCAGTCCACTTTAGCTTCTGCTTTTTAGCACCTCCGGTTAGAGAAGAAAGCGGTTGTGCGATAATGGAACAATGAGGTACAAACTTTCGCTGGAAGTTAACGAGGCCTAGAAACTGACGCAGCTGCCCAACTGTTTCTGGTTTGGGAAATCTCTCCACCTGGTCTACATACTCAGGAGCCTTCCGCAATCCAGAGCTACTGACAATATGCCCCAAGAAGGGAACACTCTGCTGAAACCAGTTACACTTGGAAGGCCTGACCTTAATGCCATACCGACGGAGGGTCTCAAGAACTCTGCCAACCAACACCAAATGCTCCTCAAAGCTTCTGCTCATTATCAGGATGTCATCAATATAAACAATGACTTGGCGGTTGGGAAACCCACTCAAAACGGCCTGCATCTCACGCTGGAAAGCAGCAGGGGCATTCCTCAACCCAAAGCTTAACCGCTTGAATTGATAGTGGCTACGGGCAGTTGAGAAGGCAGTGAGCTCTCTGCTCTCTTCAGCCAATGGAATCTGGTAATAACCCTTGACAAGGTCTAGCGTGGTAAAATAACTCATGCCATGAAGGTTGAATACCATGTCATTGAGGCTTGGCATGGGAAACCGATCAGGCTTAGTGACGGCATTCAGCTTGCGGTAGTCGATGCAGAGGCGGATTGAGCCATCTTTTTTCCGGATTGGAACAACTGGAGAAGACCAGGGGCTCTTGCTTGGCTCAATTATGTCCAAAAGCTGAAGCTCGTCACACTGCTTCTCAATGGATTCGGTGATGGGCTCCGGAAAGCGACGCGGCTTCTGACAGATCGGGGCACGGTCATACAGTTCAATGCGGTGCTCAGTGATTGAAGCTTTACCTACGTCAGTGTCACCCTTACTCAGAACTCCAGCTCGATCAGCTAACATCTGAAGAACTTCCGACTTCTGATCAAGGGACAAAGCTGGCAGTGAAATTTCCCTGGCCAATGTCTCAGAGCACCAATCACCATCACCAGTACCATCAGAACTTGAGTCAGGAACTGTCAAGTGAAACACTGAAGAAACAGTACCAATTTGGCTGCCACTCTTGATGCTAGATGACCCATATCTAAATGAAGCTGAATTTCCAAGGAGAACCCTGGCATGACCATCGACAAAATTCAGAATCCCAGGCAAGGTTGCAATGGATTCACCACGTCTATTAGGGCATCCTTCAAAGTACAGGTCCTCATTACAAGCACCAAGAGAGCTCCCAGACAACTTTACCTCAACCAATGACTGCAACCCTTTTGCGAGTCTACAATCCTGAGCAGCATAAACAGGAATACTAGTCAGAACCACTGTATCCACATGACCTGACTCAGACAAGTACACCTGGCTGCTGCCCTCAGAATGCTGTTGCAAAATGGAACAATTTGACGAGTTAACCACTAATTTGTTAGCAGACAGGAAATCAACCCCAAGTAAAATATCACGAGCCAAAGAATCATCAGGTAAAACAACAAATGAGAAGGGCTTCAGGTCAAGACCCTGGGAAACAAGCTGCAAAGTTACCGTGCCAACAGAATGAACAGAACCACCGAGCCCCCTAATGTCACAATTAGTGGGCCGCATAACAATGTCCTCAGGAAGAACACTGTGTCGGACCAAGCTGATGTTAGCACCAGAATCAACAAGAGCAGAAAAGGATACTTGGTTCAAGGATACTGACAAGAACATAAGTTCAGCCGGTTTCAAGCTGGCTAAATTAACAGCTAGAGCATGAGGTGAAGCTGAGGACGAGGACGAACTCTCAGGCTCACCCTGATCCGAACTAGCTTCTGAACAACTCGACGCTGGGGACTCAACATTCCCAGGTTCTACACAGCTAGCAGGAACAAGTGTTTTATCAGTGTGGGTGCTTTTGTAGGTCTCTAACTCCGGGGTGAGCCCCTCCACGCCGGAGCAAGGGGGTTTAAAGGAACCTGATTAGCGCCTGATAACGGACAATACTGTGCGGCACCACCTGCAACTTCTGGCAACCTATGACCATTCAAGGAACCTCCAAGCTGCTCCATTGAACAGGACTCAAATGCGCTTCCAATACCCTGCCGACAATCAGAACCCAGAGCAGAATCATCAAAATGAACACGAGGTCGTTGGAGAAAACCTGAACGTGGGGCAGCTCCCACTGAACGGCTTCTAGCAGCACGACGATTAGGACAAGTTGCCACTCGGTGGTGAGCTGAACCACAAACAAGACACAAGTTCAAGAGGCGACGACACTCACGACGAGTATGACCAATCCTGGTACAGTAGTCACACTTAACAGCTGCAGCCTGGGCTTCTGGGCTGGGTCTCAAGTGCTGCAAGAACACTCCCGGCCCAGAACATGAAGGAGTAGGATGCACAATAGAACGATTATTCCTTCTGCTACGTGTAGAAGGCAGCAAAGGTGCATCACCATAAAAAGCAGAATGGTCCTCATACTGTGTGATGGCATCTGTCCTCTGTGCCCTGGTCTGGACAGGGCTGGCAACAGTCCAAGCAGTCTGTTCCACACAGTCACTTGACTCCTCGGTGGTAAGAGCCTCCTCATACCCACCTACCAGGGTAACTATCTGGGACCACTTCATTTTGGGGTGGCCCATAGTCTTGGTCAGGCTCACGGCACTCTTGACCTGCCTCCGAAACTTGTGTGGAATACTTTTCAGAATTTATCGAGGAGTGTCTGGCTGATCTCAGGGGTCTTCTTAGGAAAAGCAAGCAAGAAGAGGTTCTCAAGACGAGGTGCAAATAATCGGACAGATTCCCCTGGTTTTATACAAGCCTGTGCAAACATTGCTTTGCTGCCACTCTCTCTCTTCTCCTTTGAGTCTTTATTCCACTTCAAGAGTTTTTTCTTGATGCCTTGGTAAGAGTCGGTGGGAGAGCGGTGGGCCAAGAAGGCTTGACGGACACGACCAGTAAGGAACCTACTAAGCTCGGCAACCCACATGGAGTCATTACCTCTGTAGGAATGGCTGCAATATTCCTCAAAATCCTTGAAGAATGCACTGAGAGATTGTCCAGTAGAGGCATCATACGGCTCAGGCTTAGGGACAGTTCTGGTGTCGAGTCTTTCTAAGGCCTGAAGTAGCCGCTCATCCATCGAAGCATTAATGGACTTTATTTTTTTCAGGACAGCTGCTGAAGCTTTGCCTCCCACTGCGGGGCGGGATAATGATGACGATGAGTGGTCTTCAGTATCTGAGCCCACGCTCTCGCTTGATGCACTTGGACCTGAATCACTGCCCTTTCGCTTCTGGGGTGCAGTTGCATGCTTCTTACTAGCCAGAGGAGTGCTGGCATAGCGGATCATTTTAGATTTCATCTCCTCCACCATCTCCTGCGCTTCACGAGGCATGGCTTCAATTTGAGCTGGTCCAACAGAGGACAGCACCCGATCAACATACTGGCACATGTCCGCAACAATCTTGACCTGCTCGTCAGAATCCTGGCTACGAGGATGTACGGGTACTGAAGCAGGCCCAGACTGGTGTAGCAAGGGCGAATCCACAACGGGTGCGGCAGCCGTTGACGAGACTGGCTTACCCTCAACAGAAGGCATCTCAGACATTGGAAAGGAGAGGCGGACAGGATCAAAAGGTGGTGTACACCGAGACAATAACAATGACCCCAAGCACAACCCGAGTTCACTTCAAAAATGAGCTTACAGGGTACAAGACGCATGACAGACAGTAATACACATTAAATCTGCATTACAAAGCACACAGTGATACAAAAAGGAATGGGAATCTGGGAACAAGTTGCAAACAGTGGTGAACCCAGGGTCAGCAAAGCAGCACACTAAAGCAAATCAATGAGCAAAAATTATTGTTATAACAAGCAGAAGCAAACAGGATTTGAAATGGATGCGTTTCTAGTATCAGGAAAAATTAGAAAATTCTTAGTCTACAAGCTGGCTATACTAACCCAGAAAGTGTCACACGATCCAAGAGGTTGAGGGCCTCAAGAAAAACTAACAGGTCTATGGAAGAAGATTATGAGGTTGCGAAAGAAGAAAAGCGTCTCAGGTCTGACGAGTTTTGTATCCCGGGTCTGGGCACCAATTATGTTAGGGCACGGAGGCAAGTCTGTCACCCTGAACACAGGCTAAAGGTCCCGGTAAGGCCAGTATAGTACCGACACAGTTAGGAAAACAGGAAACTCAAGAAATAATTAACAAAATATAATGAGGGAACCAAAAGCAACCATAAGGTACGAACCTAAGGAAGCAAACAAAATTATCACGTTAACTGAATAACACAATGACACATAACTGGATAAACACGAGTGAAAACTAACTAAAGGGGGCTAATAAATGAGAGTACAGCTGGCTACCAAAAGAAAGATAACACAACTCAGCACTTGCAGTAACTAAAGGTGAACAAAACTGAGGCAGAGTAAACTGAGGATGGCCAGCGGGTTGAGAACTAAGGGTAATCTTGACGGGAGAAAATCTTGAATGGAACAAAAGGTGAACGGCGACCTTCTTGGACCGAGGTATAACTGGAGAATGGCGAAACCAAGGACAGACGGCAGACTTGCAGCTAAGTGCAGAGCTCGGTACGAAGGCAAGGTCAAGCTACAGGTGACGCGTCAGGTAGTTTTCATGGGTAGTCACGCCCCAACAGGGCCCTCTTCCAGGACGGAGGCCACTCAGCTTACCTCTTACAGGACAGGCTTACTACAGCGAGATACCAGGCCCACACTCCAGCTTCTCCAGGACAGTGCAGGGGCAGGAAGAGACTCTGATAGCCTCTGGGCAGCACAGCTCCTGGCCTCCACTCCACACTTGCTGCTCTGAAGTCACAAAATACCAAACAATAACCTACAGCCTCCTTGGAGATGCTAATACCTCAGATGTAAAAGTCCATGAACCGTAGATAGTTAAATACATGAACCTGTGTTAATGCAAGAAACACTAGAAAACATGTAGCTAACATAAACAAATCTTATCCGTTACCGTGAAATATCCACTGAGAACAACATAAATATCATGACAATTACTGTTTAATGACACTAGCTAGCTACCAATTCTCTCTTACTTATTTTATACTATTTACAGAACCTAACTTGGGACAGAGATGAATGACTCACCTGATAAAGAGCCTTTCCAGGCAGGTAATCTTCGGTAGTAGCTATAGGAGTACAGTAGCTAATAATCACGCAAAATGTTGCACCAGAACTCTCAGTTTTGAATTAACTATTATTTACCGTTTTAATCATAACTGTGGGGGAACAAAAAAGAATGCTTAATTCAAAGGAAACAATGAGCACAATGTGACTTATTCAGAAAGTAAATACCAGGTAAATCTCATCTCCCAACAATCCCAGCCCATACAAGACTATCAAGGAAGTGATAAGAGAATGTCGGACGTGCCAGTTGCATAAAGGAGTAAGTGCAAAAGATTACCCGCTGTATGGGTTGAGTGCTAAGTGCACGGCGCCGTATGATATTTATGCGGTTGATTTGATGCAATTGCCGCGTACTCCCAGAGGACATATAGGATTATTGGTGGGTATTGATTTATGGTCCAAATTTGGACACGCAATACCTATACGTTCAAAAGCTGCGCCGGGAGTTGCGCGTGCATTGGAGTATGGTATATTGGCTAGTTGCCCTAGAACCCCTAAAATTTTGCGGTCCGACAATGGTCCCGAGTTTCGAGCTAGGTTGTTCGGACAATTGTTGGACAGGTACGGGGTGCGGCATGAGCGCTCGATCGCCTATGCGCCGCATACCAATGGAGCGGTGGAGAGACTCAACCGGACCATCAAGGAGAGACTCGCCACGGCCTGCGCTGGTAACCCTGGGAGCTGGGATCTGGAAATAGCAAGAGTGATGTCCCAGTACAATAGACTTACCCACAGTGAGACCGGTCGAGCCCCGTGTGAATTCTTCGTGAAGGAGGCTGCGGTGCCAGATCTGCCAGCCACCCCGGATGTGGCGACCCGCTGGACTGAAGTTCCGACCGTTCGCAGTGGGAGAACGGGTCCTGCGACGGGTACCTTACGCACGGGAGGACGACAGACACAAACTCGCCCCGCAGTTCCAGGGTCCCTACGAGGTGCTGGAGGTTGACAGGAACCAGGTCACCTATAAGATACGGGATCTGCAGCGGCGAAGGGCTCCCTTCAAGGTGCACGTGAGGCAATTGAAGAAATATCATGGAAATGACATGGGTCAGGCCCAGCCAGTGCAACCCGAAAGGAAGAACGAGGCAGAAGGTCTGCCACAGAGGCAGCCACGCAAGAGGACCCGTCGAGAAGTGGGGCCGAAGGAAGACGGGGCTGGCGCAGCAGGCGGATTGGAAGAGGACCGAGTGGCTCCCGTGGAGGATGAGTGGTTGGGTCGCCCAATTCATCCGCTGCCACCATTTCCGGCGATGCAGCAGGAGGAGGTGACGGGCAACGACACGAGCGGGGACTTCTCGAAATTTATCGGGCAGTACCCAGATCTTCCGCCGTGTGAGGAGAGCCTCGACTTTTCGGGGTTCATTGGCCAGTACCCGGATCCTCCCCTGTTGCGAATGAGAAAAACAGAGGCGCTGGAAGCGGAACACAGACCCTTCTTGAGCGAGGAAGAGGCGAGTGAGGGTGGAGCTGCAGTGGAAGGTACCTCCGATTTTTCAGGTTTCGGGGGGTTGTCGCCGTTGGAGAGAGCGCGGCCGGATATACGAACTTCTACCCCGGCTGGGGAAGGCGACGAAAGGGGTAGCGGCGCAGGGTGTTTGGAGGTAACAGAGGTGAGTGCTAGTGATAGTACTTGGCAGAGAACAGAACCCTCGGAGCCAGAAGATGAAATATTGCCTCGATTAAGACCAAAAAAGAGGTTAGATTATAAATGCTGAGTGTCTACTTCGATACTGCTCGGATTGTTTTTGTTTCAGGCCCGGGGATCTGTTGCAGCAGGCGATGGGCCAACGTAGCATGGGGTGCGATGGTCCGACCTGGGCTGCCTGTTCGCGTCCCGACCCTGCAGATGTCTTCTGAGGCGCGGCCGGTGCGGATGGTTGCCTTCCATCGCAACCCGACTGGTGTGAAGCCCTTTTGATGTCCGGGTCGGATGCGACGGGCAGAGGCGCATACTCTTCAGAGATCGTGGTCTCTGTTGCGAGCTGGGAACGCCATGGGAGGTGGACTTCTGCCGCCTGTTTGGCTGCTAAAGTGAAGCCTGCTCAGCGCCGGTTGCAGTATGGAGGAGCAGTCGCCGGTGTGCAATCTGCAGTCGTGTCGGCAGGCACGCGGCAAATCTGCAGCCGGGCGTTTCGTCGTCACCTGCGAGACTGGCGGGAACTTGGAAGACGGAAGAACCGTGATGTCGCATAATATTATAAATTGTAGAACGATGATGTACATAGTAGACCTTATAAGTAGTTGTCCAATTGCTCAGTGCGTACGAATGTACTGTGTTTGTATGAACTGGAATGCGGAGACACTTGTCATCTTGGTTTAGAGTAATATAGGCTTCAGTACGAGCGGTGACTTCCTTGCTAAATTGAGGAGGAAAGTAGTGTAGCGAACATGGTTCGCTACTGGTTTTGTACCTCGACCGTAGAGCTATGAGTCACATAGAGGTCCGTCCCGCGGCTGCCTGGCGGCAGTTAAAATGGGCGGTTGCTCGATCGTAGCTAGTCAGTTGCGTCAGGACCGTCATAGGGTGCACTTGTCTACGAGCAGGCCAATAAAGCTGGTTGCCTGATGTTCGTAAGTGACCTTGGTCGTGCTTGCCCGAATCCTATGCCTCTTTTATCTGTTGGAACTTAGAGTGTTCTGCCGGGGTGTTAAGTCAGCGGTAGAATTACGATCTCGTGTGAGAGAGGCGGCTACCGCAAGACACGCCCCGATTCCGTTCTGTTAAACTATCCTAGTTCCCTTGTAAATAAACGCTCTTAGTATTTGTCCGTGCCGTACTTTGACCTCGTATCTGGCCTTAGCTATTTAAGCCTGAGTAGCTATTCCCCGTCTGGCCGGCATCCTGACAGGTCGGTTTCCAGTAACTAAACATTATCAGGCTCGTGGTCGTTACAAGAGGACGTGCACTTTTGATCCTGCCGAAACAGGTTCCTCAGAGTAAGTAATACTATAGGTAGCCTGTCTACCCAATCGTGGCGACATTTTAAACAGCGTAGTGCCGCTTTGAGGTCACGGTGAACTCTCTCGATGAGCCCGTTTGATTGAGGGTGGTAAGCGGTAGTCGAGATATTCGCACAACCTAGGATTTTGGAGATCTCTAACCACAAGGCGGAAGTGAATTGAACCCCACGATCATGCGTGATGCTCAAAGGGACTCCAAACCAAGAAATCCACGTTTCGACAAAAGTGCGTGCTACAGTTTCTGCAGTTATGTTAGTGATGGGGACAGCTTCGACCCAGCGTGAAAAGCGGTCTATCATGGTAAGTAAGTAACTATACCCACGAGAATTAGGTAGTGGGCCTACCAAGTCGATGTTGACTGCGTCAAATTTGCTGCCTGTAAATGCACAAGGTTGAATTGCGGCTTTGTTATGCCGAGTGACTTTGCTTGCTTGGCAATCTGGGCAATTACGAACGAACTCTCTTATGGCCCTACGCATCCCGGGCCAGACAAAACGATCTGCGATTAGGCGGAAAGTTCTATCCGTCCCAGGATGGGACAAGTTATGGTAATGCTTAATGGTGGGCAAGCGCAAATTGTTAGGCAAATAGTATCGGTTAGGCCGGTCGGCGTCACAGTAAACGCCTCTCTGAGTGAGAGTTTTAAGGAGTCGGGACACTCAATCAAGTTATGGATTTCCAAGTCGCACTGCTGCGCACGAATGACATCGGCTAGCGAAACCGCTTGTACTGAGGGTCGGAACTCGGGTGCTGACGGGTTTAGTACCGCGCTGTACACACGCGATAAGCAATCAGCAACCGTATTTTCCTCGCCTTTGATGTGCCTGGTGTCACTCGTGAACTGCGCGATAAAACTCAGGTGCTGGCTTTCCCTAGGGGAGTGGCGCTCGGGAGGCATTCGGATTGCGTTGATTATAGGCTTGTGGTCTGTGTAAATTATGAATTGACGAGCTTCATGGGTGTAGCGAAAGTGCTTTACCGCTAAGTAAATGGCCAGAAGCTCTCTCCCGAACGTGCTGTAACGTTGTTCGGTTGGGGAGAGCTTGCGGCTGAAGAACGCCAACGGCGAAGTGACATTATTGACTGTTTGTTGCAAAACAGCACCGACCGCTATACTCGACGCATCCACCAGCAGGCTGAAATCTGCCTCAGGGTGTGGGTAAGCCAATTCTGTAGCAGTAGCGAGTCTCTCTTTGATGAGCTCGAACGCTCTCTCTGCCTCCCCAGTCCACTCGACCGTAACGGGTTTGCCTCTTTTCTTAGGTTTGCCTCTTCTCATTCAGCATCTCCGATTATTGCAGACCCTCGACGGCACCAAACACAACAACACACATTCCTTGGGCTTGAGCTTTAAAATTTAAATTCATGTGGCTTATTATCTCTCACTAAACCATCGAGATACACCACGTAAATTGCTTATTTGTGACGTGAGTCGGACTCTTAACTCGACCTTATTGCCTTGCATTTGCCTCGGTTTTGGGAGCTGCTTTCAGCCTGGTATAATTATCTAATATACTGGCTAAATATCCATCTGCTCCAACTACGGACAATTATCTTCAGTGTGTAATAATTCTTAACTCCAAGACCAAGTAAAATTGATTGACCATCATCAATCACGGCTCAAAAATTAAGACTTGAAGCATTTCCTAAAGCCCTAATTCTCTGGCTTGTTACGTTGCTCGTACCCTGAAATTTACTTCCACCAAACACGCACACGCACCTCCTGCCAACGTCTCGCTCACCGGACCTCGCCTGCACGGAGTTTCCCATCTAAGAGAAGATCGCCTGAATTCAAGCACGGCATCGGTCATCACGGCTTCCTTCAATAAACAAAATCCAAGCTGAGTCCTCCCCTGAATTGCCTTATTATCCCTCTCTTACGATTTCGAAAAACACTGCTTGAGCAAAACGTTTAAGGTTGGAAGTTAATAACTAAGCCTATCCACCAATCTTAACATGCTCCAGGCTGTGGTTGAATCTACTGCAAGCTATGCAATAAAAATTTGCTCTCATGGTTCACTAAGAGTTAGGAAATGTTAAAAAAATGCATAATGTTGCACAGGAATAACATTGAACGCATATGAAAATTGTTAAGAAACAATGAATTTTAGTTGTAAACATCCAGTACTACGATTTCAGATTTCCCACTACGGTCACATAACAAGCGCAATTCACTATACTGGTAACTATCGGTAACAAATGCAATGAAATATATATATGACTAGATCCATCAAATATCCTGAAATAGATGCATTTCCGAATAAAAGTTTATTCATTTTTTAAGGTTTTTAATCCGATGTTTTTTATGACATACATCATTTGATTTATATTGTATTTTAATATTTATGATATAATTTTCACCAAGTAAAAGTTGGCATAGTCTTTAAATTTTAATGAAATTTAATTCAAATCTAAAATTATTTATTTTGTAGCACTTGTTTATTTAAATGATCCGCAGACGAGATCTCTGCGATATTTCCGCCTTATTTGGGTGACATAGGTGACTCACGTTAGTCATCATGTTGCGTGAGAGTTGAGACTGAGCATTGGACTTTGGTGTGGTGACTTGCAATTTTTGACTGAGGTGTTTTGACTGGTAGTTAAGCTTTCTTTGCATATAAAGAGTATAGTGTGTGACATTGTAGAGAGTGACTGTGAGTAGTAGGAAACGTTTTTGTTTCTTTTTTTTTTGATAACTTGATTTTCAGTAGATTTGGTGAGTGAAGACTTCTTCTGCCTGTGAAATTTGTACTGAGATAGAAGTCTGTGTTTGAGGATGGCAAGAAATAGGACTGGTCGTAGGAAGGGAGGTGCAAGTGGAATGGATGAGGAGATTGAGTGCATGACTTGTAAAGAGTGGGTAGATATAGATGCATGCAAAGGTTTGAGAGAGATGAGTCGGAGGAAGTTGAATGATCTTGTGTTTACGTGCTGGAAATGTTTGAATGACAAGAGAAAGAAGTTATAAGAGGAGGTTGAGAGATTGACAATTCTGATGGTTGCTTTAGAGGCTGATTTGAAGGATGAAAGGAAGTTGAATGAAGGAAAGAATGAGAATGATGCAAATGCAGTGAATGAAGAGGTAAATGGTGGTGGTGAAAGGAGTGCAAATGAAGTGGATGATGGTGCAAGGAGTGCAAATGAAGTGGATGATGGTGCAAGGAGTGTGAATGCAATAAATGAAGTGAATGGTGGTGCAAATGTGCCAGCTGAGAGTAGAAGGATGAATGAGCATGACGAAAGAAGTACGAATGGGAAGAGAGTGAAGGAGCAACCTGTTGATATGCCACATGAGGTGCAGGCGCCTGTAGTGGAAGTGAATGAAAGGAAGATGGATGGAAAGAGTGATGTGAGTGGAAGAGTTGAACGAAAGAGTAGTATGAAAGGGAAAGTGAGACCTACAATTAGAATATGTGGTGACAGCATGGTGAAGAATGTTGATAGGTTTGTGAGTATGACTGACCGTAGTGGATGTACGAGCATGAGAGGAAAGGGAGTGAATGAGATTTGTAGGCATGCTGAGGAAGTGATAGATGGAATGGATGAAGGGATGGTTGTACTGCAAGGAGGTGGCAATGGATTGCTTGAATGTGGGAGAGAGCGTACGGTGAATGCAATTATGAATGTTGTTGAAAGGGCGCGAAAGAAGAATGTAAGAGTGGCTGTGACCAGTCTGCTGAGAAGGCCTGCATGTGGTGAGGAGTATGAAAGGGTGCGAAAGGAGGTGAATAGGGAAGTGCATAAAAGGATTATGAGTATGAAAGCTGAGAGTATGAGAAAGCGTGAAATGGGTTCCAGCTTCCTTGATATGGATAACCTGATCCAGAGTGGGTGTTTTCGTGGAGATGGAGTCCACCTTACTCAAGAAGGTGAGATGAAACTCTCCAGGAGATACATCCAGTGGATTGGGTGTACTCATATTGTAATGGAAGGTGGAACTGGATGAATGGAAAGCTGTCAGAGCAAAAATGAAAAATGTCATGAATTGTCCAATAGTGTTGTAAGGTTTGGATGTATAAATGTGCGTGGATGGAATGCAGGAAAGTTAAATGACCTTGTAGCAGAATTTAAGAATGGAGATTTGGATTGTGTTGGTGTAGTAGAGACCCAAATGCGTGATAGTCAGTTTAAAATGTAAGGAGAGTAAGTACTACATGATTGGAAAAGGGCGTGTAAGTTGGCAAAAAAGAGGTGGTGGAGTTGGTCTCATTGTGAAAAATGCTCTAAATTGGAAATTAGAAGAAATTCCTGTTGGAAATGAACCTGAGAGTGAAGATCTGTTAGTAATAAAGTGTGAAAGAATGCATGCCAGAGAATGTGTTATTGTGGTTGTATGCTATATGACAACTGATGGTATTTTAGCTCATCAAGAGAATGTAAAAAAATATGAAATATTAACAAGAATTGTGCAAGAGCATTGCAGATGCCCTCTGATTTTGATGGGTGATATGAATGGCCATGTTGGTATACTTGGTGAGCCTGTGAATGCAAATGGACAAAAATTGATTGATTTCTGTGATGAGAATGAACTTGAGAACCTAAATGTAACAATAGGAAATGGCTTGCATACATGGCAAAGCAGGGAATGTAAAACTGCAATTGACTATATGATAGTGAATAGTAGAGCAAGAGAGTGTGTCAAAGAAATGTTTGTAGATGAAGATGATTTTGATATTGATAGTGACCATAAAATGCTTGTACTAGAATATAATTGGGGTGGAAAGGAGCCGATGCAGAAGGCCAGCAGAGTAAGAGAAAATTGGCGTATTAAAATGGCAAACTGGGAAGAATTTAGAAATGAATTGAGTAGATGTAACTGGAACAGGTGTGGAAATGTAAATGACCTAAATAAGGAGATTGCAAGAACCTTGTATGATGTGGCAGAGCAAAAGATCGGTAGAATGAAATGCAGGAAAAGTACAGGGAATGCTAGGTGGTTTACGAGTGAGATAAAGGAAGAACGAACGAGAAGGAAGACTTTAAATAAAAAACAACGCAGTATGAGGAAAAGGTATGAAAGACGCAGAATTACTGAGGATGAATGGCAGAGTGTATGGAATGAGTACAAGGACCAGCAGAAGAAAGTAAAGAGAATGATCAATGAGGCTAGGGTTAAAGAAGAGAGACACCAAGTTGAAAATCTAAGAAAGAAAGGTCCAGATGGAATAAAAGATTGGTATAGGTTTATACAAGGTAATGATAGAGGTAGTGAAGTTCAAGTTGATGAATTAGTAGTCAATGGTTGCAGTGTGCAAGATAGGATGCAAATGGTGAAAGCAGTTGAAGAATACTGGGAGGACATTGGTGGAATGAATGAGCAGGTTACAGATGATGAACCAATAAATTTTCTGATATATGAACATGAACTGCAAATGGAAGACGAAATCACTTGTGAAGAGATTGTAAGTTTTTTGAAGAAAGTGAAAAATGGAAAGGCATGTGGCCCTGATAAGATACCATATGAGTTCTATAAATGTGGAGGAGAGAGTGTAGTCAGTATGTTGAAATGTTTATTTGATGAGATATGGAAGAGTGAAAGAGTACCGGATGACTGGAACAAGTGTAATGTAGTTCTGTTGCATAAGGGTGGACATAAGAGTATGAAAGAACTTGAAAATTACAGACCAATTGCACTGGGTGACACCGTATGTAAGATCTTTTGTGGTATTTTGAATGAGAGAATGAAAAATTTAGTTGAGGAATTAGGAGTCCTGGGAGAAGAACAGAATGGTTTTAGGCAAGATAGACGGGGGGAGGATAATCTGTTTGTAGTGAGTGAAATAATTGAGCGAATGAAGAAGGATAACAAGAAGGTATATTTAGCATTCCTGGATATTGAAAAGGCGTATGACAGAGTGGATCGGGTTAGGCTGTTTGAAATTTTGAGAAAAGTTGGTTTTAGCAGAAAAATAGTGAACATTGTACAGAGTCTGTATGAGAACACAAGTGATATCTACAGGTTATGAAATTTGGAAACGGCAAGTGAGGAGTGTTAGAGGAGTGAGACAGGGCTGTACTCTGTCCCCCCTGTTGTTTGGATTGTACACAGAAGAATTAGCAGTTCCACTGAGAGGGAGTGGTTTAGGACTGAAAGTTGGTAATGAGAGACTGAGCTGTTTGTTGTATGCTGATGATGTGGTTGTGGTTAGTGAATGTGGTCATGAACTACAAAGGATGCTTGACATAGTGAATGGATATAGTACAGATTTCAAGATGAACTTTGGTGCCGATAAAAGTAAGGTCATGGTTATAAATAGTGATGAGACTGATAGAGACAGACTGTGGAATATTGGAGAAATCAGAATAGGTAGAACAAAAGAATAATTATAAGGTGAGAATTGAAAGAATGCAGAATAGCAGGTGGGTAAGGCGAATCTTTGAATGGAATCTGAGTGTAAGCTATTGGGAGAAAGTATGTTGGGGGCATGCAAGGAAACTCAGTATGCAAAAGATTATTCATGTTAGAATTGGGAGACCTGTGGATGACTGGAGTTTAATAAATGTAGGAGGTGTAGGGCCTGAGTGGGACTGCAAGAGGTGGAAGAAAGAGATTGAGAGACAAACAAAAGAGTATGGATTGAATAAGTGGAAGCTTAGCATGATGCGGAAGCCTACACTTAACTGGTATATGAAAAAGAAAGCACCTAAGTTTGAGCTGTTCTATGATGGTAGTTTTGGAAGTCAACTCTTGTTTGCTGTGAGATGTAAGTCATTGAGTGTGAACAGACGTACATGGAGATGGAATGAGAATAATAACAGATTATGTCAGCAGTGTAATAGTGGAGTAGAGGAAACAATTGAGCATTTTGTGCTGGAATGTAGTAAGTATGAGCAAGAGAGAGAGAGTTTTATGAATGTGGTGTTTGAGCAGTATGGAGAGAATGAGTGGAATGCCAGATGTGCTGAAGATGATTGCGGTATGAGCTGTCTTGCTGGATTGGATCAGGAGTGTAATGCGAGTATCACTGAGGCTATGAAAGTGTTTCTTGTGCGTGCCTGGAGTAAGAGACAGTGACTGGAATGAGCCAGTCTGGTAGAATGGGCTGTAATGACCCAATGTGCCGGGGGATGGTGTTTTGATACACTGGCTGTCCCGGTGATGCCTTCCAATGGAGGCTTGTGACTTCATTCTTTATAGATAAATAAGGATCGTAGATCCTGAGTAGTTTAGTGGACAAGTCTGGTACCAGGCGCTGAACTCTTTGTGTGAAAATTGTGGAGGGAATTGTAGGCCGTTACAAAGGCCCCAACACTGTCGGCCCTCAAGTTCAAGTTCAAGTTCAAACCAAACTTCTAATAATAAATTAAGACTTCAAAATTGAAAAGGAAGAAGGCATTATTTATTAACGGTAAGTTTCTGGTTCAATTCAGTACACGTGAGTTGATAATTTAAGTAATCATTGCTTGTCGGATTAACTGGAATGAAATTGATGAAAGCCTGAGGCCTACGATCTACACTCCGGAGTGGCTATGATTACGATGACTTAACTACGTTTTCAACGACCGCACGTAAATTTCTCTAAATGGGATTAATTGTTGAATCTTGGTTCAGTTTCTGTCATGAATTCAATGGCTGATTGCCTGTGCGCAGCAATTAGGTGTCAAACACTTGAGAGCCAAACCAAATGTATCATATTACTATTACTAAAACTGAAAACGGGTGTTTATAAAGCTGACAAACCCTCTGAGACTTGAAGAACATCCAATCCTAACTACTATGAAGACTTTCATGAAATAGAAGAACAGTAGCTCAGACAATTCCAGCATTTCTATGGCCAGAAAATTCAATATCAAGACTAAAGCCTAAAATGAGCTTGCATTATCAATAAATGTTATGAAATTGTAAAACTAATTATGGAAAGTTGACTTGTTGAAAATTAATTTAAAATGTTGAACTTGACAAAGAATTGACTAATATTCTTTTAGCAAAACTGAGATAGGCTACAATAAATTACAGTGGCTTGTCTGGATGCTGATGGTTCATATGAAATATGCCGTATTTGTTATTACCATAGTAAATTGCGTTCCTGTTTTTGATCTCTTATTTGAAAAAGTTTAATAGTATTGCTGGGTTAGAATATCCTTATTTATTTTAACAGGATGTAATTTCAGAATTGCAGGACATAAATTAGAAAAAAGTTCAAAAATTTTTTGATCTAACTTTAAAATAGTTCACATTTTCCAAGTATCTATTTGGTTTTGAAAAATTTCAAAATCTGTCATGAAGAATAGTTCATTTCATTGAAACCCTTGGAAGTTATTCAAATATCAATATCATTGGATAATTTATAAGGCTACCAGGTTCCTAGAAGTAAATGATTGGCAATTCCTGAAAGCTTTCAAGTATTGAATTCAGTTGAGTTTTGTAGTAATATAAGTGTAGTGAAACTAGCCTGCTCACTAATTGTCTCACCACTAAGATGCCGTTCTGTCAGGATGCCAACCAGGCAAGGGTTAGCTATTCAGGCTAATTAGCCAGGCCCAGACACTAGGGTAAGGTGCGGGATGGACAATTAACAATGTATTAAAACATGACAAGTATAATAGACATAACACGTATAATCTCAGGACGTGTCTTGCAAGAGCCGTCTCTCTATTATACGAGATCGTAGCTCTTCCGCCGACTAAACACCCTGCATAAACATCTAAAGTACAATGGTAAAAGAGGGCGCAGGATTACCCAAGCATGGTATAGAGACCATGGTACCATGATAGAGACTAACACGAGCATCAGGCTGAATTCAGGCAAGAAGCTTAATTTAGCCTACTCATAGTCAAGTGCACTGCATGAAGGTCCTAACGCAACAGCCGTGCAAAAGTTAACTTTGGCTTCCGAATGGCTTAAGCCAGGCTGTCGCAGTATAAAGCGCTACGTACCGTACAGCACTACCCGCAAAGTACAAAACACGCAGTGAAATAGTTTCACTACATAAGCTAGCTGCTGAAACAATAAATAGCTATTTTGAATCCATGTTGTTGATATTCTTTCTCGTTATTACGATGTTTGTTAATACCATATTGTAAACCTCTGTAGAGAACATATTTTTTTAAATAATGTTTTTAACCTCCGTGCACTTGGTTAAATTATTGGGCTTGTCTAAATTAGTCTCAAAATTAATTTACGTAATATACAAAATTTCGAATCTTTCTCCAGCAATATCAATCATTTGAGTTCTATGAGCTTCATGACAATGTTCTGGAAAATAAAAACATCTTAGAATGAAGAGACCTGCAAAGCACTGATAATGATAGAATTTCAACTCTTCGATTACTCAGGCTTTTCGTGCACTGTACAACTTTGTCTTTCTTGCAAATCCGGACAAATCCTTCAAAAGTTCTCAGCTTCCTCTTGTCGTTGTGTGAAGCACAACAAAATTTGAAAATATTTGCATTTATTTCAAAAAATTGATACTGTGTTATTGACATTTAAGCTGTTACTTACAAGAGCTTCTCGAGTACCAGACGTCAAAAATTACCTTTTTTAAAATTAAACTCTTATGCACAGTTAATCTTCTTGTAGCAAAATAAAACTATAGAGAAAGCATGCAAAATATGATATCTCTAAAATTCATGTTCTTCCGATGAAGCGCTGTTTCGATGTAACTCAAACTACTACGACTGACAATAATGAGTTAGTTGCGTGTTTTTCTAACAGGCCCTTTACGCGATAATATTTCATTCAAATCTTGTTAAATATTTCACAGGAATTGAAATAACTAGCAAGCAAAACCTCATTTGTATTGCGTGAGTAACCGGTAAAATAATAATAATAATAATTTTGTGGTCCTCAGAATGTTAGGCAATACACCGGCATGTGTATTTACTTATATAAAAACTACAAATCTTTAAACTAGTTACACAACTGCTGCACATTCTGCCAAACATCTCTTTAAAACATTGGTTACTTACGAATAAAAGAGGTAAAAAACTACAGTTGGCGAAATCACCGAATCGGAATAAAAGTGAGTAGAAACGCTTCAACGCACCCACACTTTTCAACCTTCAAAATTTTACTGACACAATTTATAAATAATTAGCGCCAGCGTAATGACTGCGGATGGGTTGGTCACTTGAATATCAAAGCACTGGTTGTAATTGTAAATGGAACACTCAATGTCTCCACAAATTGCGAAACATGTTTAGAGTAATTAATTGTATTTTTTCAAACAATTTTGCTCCTCTGGCATTGATCAAGAACAAAAAACTGTAATGTAGGAAATTTTTGCACAACATTCAAAATTGAAATATGTTATCGTAACTTACATGTATCAACTGGCATTACTGAACACAAGAGTGTCATGTTAAATATTTAGTTTTACGATGATTGTGATTCATAATTTTATTATATATGAAATTGTTATGATTTCAATTGAGGACGTTTTACATTAGGAAATTTTTAAATCCCAATATGTTGTAAGGCATCCCATGTATCACAATTTTTGGAAATGAA
Source organism: Morinoia aosen (assembly GCA_030386875.1). NCBI lineage: Eukaryota > Metazoa > Arthropoda > Malacostraca > Amphipoda > Talitridae > Morinoia > Morinoia aosen. The sequence continues at coordinate 67,584,320 of CM059562.1, forward strand.
TGGGTTTTCTTTCTTTCTTATGCCATCCAACTTCATCGAGAAATATCCAGTAAAAACTTTGGTAGAGTAATTTTATCGGATATCAAATAACTACTAAATTTACAATGAATCAGATCTATCAATGTTGGAATTATCTGTGCGATGGATTTTATTAATTTACATAGATGTTCTCTTTGTATATTTTATACTTAAAAACCGTTAATTGCATTTTATCCGCAAACGTGAACAACGTAAGAAAATCATTCCAAAATACCTGTTCAAGACACCCACTGTCATTTCAAATGTCACGCTTTGCTCACATTACTTTTTATAGCCCTAATGCTTAATATTTGATTTCAAGCCACCAAATTGATTTGCAGAAATTGATTTTCTTTAACTTCATGACGTGATTAATTATAAACGAAATATAAAAAGTATCATACAACTTACTCTAAGACAAACCAAAATAATGTGTGAATATTTATGCACTCTAAAGGAAAAACGGAATAACCATATAATTTTTCAACAGCAAGTATACTCTACCATGCATACAACTGCTAGGTAGCTGCGGCGCGGAAGGAACAGCTTTCCGGAGCAAATGGAACTCTCGGAAGTTCATTTCTCGTGAACGAGCTCAATTTGTGTCTCGTACAAGGCCGAATAGCAAATCATTCTTGTAAGAATAGCGTTAAGGGATTCTTCTCCGTCTCGTTCACAGGGAACAATAATGAATAACTATTACTCTGAAGGGGTTTTTGACTAAAAAATTTACCTTTTCCTAAAGCTGAAAGTTTCCTTTTTCCAATGAAATAACTTGAAGGCCATTTAAAGCAAGATATGTGGTATAAAAATGTCTTTTAATACGATGAATGACGTTTTCTTGGAAAGCATTCGTTCATCTGCGCGGTCTCGCTCATTAGTTCACTACGAAACATGGTCTGAGGAGGTGTGCGACGCTCCTATCACTCGATCCAGTCTACGTTGATTCTTTCACGTATAAAAAGAAAAATGTATATAATTACAATTATTTTATGATAAAAACCTTTTAAAAACTAATTTTAAGTTGTATTTGTTTCAATTTATTGTGCCAATTTTGATTATAAGGTACTTCAAAATAGTTCACAGAAATTCCCTGGATTGCTACATCAAGTTCCAATTTGCCATTGTATCTAGGCATAAAAAAGTTCCCTGAAACTCTTCCCTGATCCTTAAGGAGGCCGTCTGGGTAGAGATCGGGATATGTGTTGATTTTCTGTTTTATATGCATCTTATAGAGGATTTTTTGCGCTTCTATTGGTACTTTCCGTTTACGTCTACTCCGAATAGTGCGCCCACCAGAAGGGGGGAAAGCGATGGGGGCGGAGTGACCTTGAACCCTCCCCCTTCATTATTGGGGGTCAATTGAGCATGTTTCTCTGCAAGAATGGCATTATAGTTCGTTAATGGGCTACTCAAAGTGCTTCCATTATTCAAACGAAACATTCTAACGCTGAGTAAATATTTTTTTATAATTTTTGACAATTTCAGAATTTAGCTGTTCTGCCGTATCTATGATACCGCAGCTTTCATTCATAGCTCGATCAGCTGCAGTATCATAGCTACAGCAATGGTGAGCACACCAATCCAAAGGGCTTAAAAAGAGCTATAAAACAAAGGAGTTAACTTGACAAAAAAACATATTTTGGTTGAAAAAAATGAAAAATTGAAAAAAATTGGTTGTTTTCACGAATTACGCCTATTCTCTTTTGCTGTATATTTTTTCCCAGAGTTACAGAGCTACAGCAATGTAAATTATATCAATCAAAAGGGCTCGAAAAGAGCTACAAACGCTCAAGAGTTCATTGTAGAAAACTCTGTAGTTCAAAAGATAGAAAGAAAAACAATTTTTTTTGAGAAAAAACACGTTTTTCTGGAAACTGATAATTGGTTTCTCAAATGTATCTCCTTCCACAATTTTAGAGCTACAAGAATGGTTTATATACCATTCGATAGGACTTAGCAAGGTGTATCCATGAGCAATAGAATTTTTTGAATACATTTATTATTTTGAAAATTACACCACATGAAAAAAAATGAAAAAAAAGTAATTTTTTATTTTTTTAATTCTCAAAATCCACAAAAAGAAGTTATCAAAATTCCCTATTGCTTATGGTTATATAGACATATAAGCAATCTAAAAACGAAGTACTGGTGCTGTAACTTCAAAATTGTAGAAGGAGATAGATTTTAAAAAACCCCCTATTTTATCATATTTTTTGAAAAAAAAAAGTGCAGCTACAAAAATTTCGTCTAAATAACAAATGATCTATGCATCATTTCACACCTACTCTGAAAATTTCAGAGAAATCCATCCATAAATAACAGACTTTTTTTTTACCCGGACGGCCTCCTTAAGTAGGTCTCAATCACATACAGAGTCTTGAAAAAATTGTGCAATGAAACTTTGTTAAATTACAGTTTACTCAGAATAAAAGGGAATACATGACTAAATCCAGAAGCACAACTAAAAAAAACTGTTGAGGATGATATAAGGGATAGTAAGACTTGATAGATGCTAGCTATTAAAGGGGTCCTCTGAGGCCCCTTTTCTCTCCGATGGTCATTTTTCCTGTTTTGGTTGGAAAAAGACCCTTAGGTGATGGACTATTTGGGGTTAATGTTGAGGATTGTTTGGGAATCAATACTTTATTTTTAAGTGCCGGAACGTAGTTAATTAGATCGAAATAAGCAAATTTTCTTCTATGCACTTTCCATCGTAAATAAGTATTTTACGAGTTATAGCGGTGAATTAGTTGCCGCAACTCAAGTGTTTGAAGCGGGAAGTAATTCAAGCAGCACGTCGGACGGCATCACTGCAATGCCGGCTCGCTTCCAGCCCGATCGTCATCAAAGACGAAACCAAACCTACCGCTATACCTCGTTAAATACTAATTTGACGAAAAAAGTGTATTGAAGAAAAGTTGTTTATTTCAATGTCTTTACCACGATTCAAGCAATGAAAATTCAAAAATCAATGAGTAACTGTTTATTTGAGCGCATTTGTCATCAAAAACGAAACTAAACCTACTGCTTTAATTCGTAAAGTAATCATTTACGACGGAAAGTGCATACAAGAAAACATGTTTATTTTGATCTAATTTACTATGTTTAGGATTCGAAAAGTGCATAATCGATTCCCGAACAGTCCTCAACATTAACCCATAAGAATCAGACTGAAAATAAAAAATTTCATAATTTATATGAAAAAACAAATTAATTTTTTTGTTTTTGTCCTTCATGGAAATTACAATTCACAGTATGAATATGAAGTTATGCGTGGAGGTTATCAAAATTTTTCCATTATATTACACTTCAACAAAAAATTTTGTTTTTGGCCTGTACTGTAAAGTCACCTATTTTCAAAATTCAGAAGAATATAAGTCATTGAGCTTTTATGCTAGCAAGAAAACAAAGATAGTTTTAGAATCCTTGAAACATTTCTAACAGAGATATATTCCTATTTTTCCAATTTGTACATTCTAATTTTTTTTATCTCTGTTCAAAACCAAAAATTTGTTCTACTTTTTATGTTGTTGTAAAATATCGCATATATATAAAAAAAGTTCAAATACAAAATAACTGAATTTATCTTTGTTAGAAATGTTTTAAGAATTCCAAAACTGTCTTTGAATTTGTTCTAGCATAAAATCTCTGACTTCTATTCTTTTGAAAGATGTATAGAAATGACAAAAAAATTAATATATCAAATTTTTTGGAAAAATTAAGGCTTGAATCAAAAAAGTTCCCAAATAAAATGTTTTTCTTTCAAAAATACATATACTGGCCAAATTTCAGACCAATCAGATCAAAATTCAAATTTTTGGGATGACTTTAAGGGGTTCTACTATCCTAAAATTCACATCATTTACCTAATTTTCAAATTTTCCACTTCACATTTCTATTGCAACTAGGTTAAAAAAAATGCGTACAGATATGTTAAATTGAATTCTAAGCATATTTTATCAATGAAATTTTTTGAATTTTGCAGTACATAAGTTATTATGCAAACATAAGAAAAAATATTTATACTTATGCAGAAAAGGTCTTGCTCTACAATTGTTTACGTAGAAGCGTGATTTTAGTCTCATTCGACTCGGAAGGACTATAGAAACCTCATAGTGTATGATTTTTTTTAAATTTCAAATTAAGAAAAAATTTATTATTACAAATTTCCAATATGTATAAAAATGAGGTATTAGTTGAGGACAACACACTTCCATTTTCAAATTTTTGTTGCCTGTATAGTGTTATTACTGTGATAATTATATCAAAATAAACAACTTTTCTTCTATGCTCTTTCTGTTGCTAATTAGTATTAAACGAGTTATAGCGGTAGGTTAATTATTGCAATTCCAGTCTTTTGAGCGGGAAAAATTGGAGCGCTCCAATAGAAAGATGTCCCGCTGGCTCGAATGCGCGCGAGTGACCATTAGGTAAGGTTACATTAGATTAGGTTAGGTTACATTAGGTTACGTTAGATTACATTAGGTTATATTAGGTTATATTAGGTTATGTTAGGTTACGTTAGGTTACATTAGATTACGTTAGGTTACATTAGGTTACGTTAGGTTTGGTTGGGTTAGATTAGTTATGTTTTACTTCATTGCTATAATTTGTTAAATACTCATTTATGACGGAAAGTGCATAGAGAAAAGTTTATTTCGATGTAATTAACACTTCACAGGAAACAAAAATTTGAAAATTGAAAAGTGTGTTGTCCTCAACATTTATTAAAAATAAAAAAATATACCAGTCCAACATACAAGCAGCCAGCTATTGCAAAATTACTCATGTCCTTAAGAGATAACTTTGAACTCTCATACCAGTGCAACTGAAGGTTCACATTGAATCATCTTGAGCTAGCTACTTGTATCTTAGAGTAAACTTAGATTTGCTAGCAAAACTGGGAAGAATGAGAATATACAGTTAAGCTATAATAAATAAGAAAATAAGAGTTAAAATTTTTTTTTCAAAGAGGCATGAAGGCTGTGCTACACAAAGTAGCAACAAATTCCCTGGTTACATTTTATTATTGGGTGAGTTCATGAATGTGCCATCAATGAAGGCTTCTGATTATCCAGCCTCAATAAATAACATCTGCTTCATTCTATTGATTTTCACTCAATTCCTGGGACATGTTAAGCTTTTTCATATGCCCTTGGGGGAAATACAACTATTGTATCTATGTGGATTTGCACTCTCAGGAAATGTTGTAAGCTGAAAGTCAGGTAGGATTTTATTTTGTTGAAATCTACTCAGTTTTTATTTGTTGTAGACCATTTTGTTTCATAAGCATCTTCCTCAATTGACACAACATTCTATGCATTGGATTTTTATTCTCAAAACTCCAAATTAGATGTGCCTTCCTTTCTTTCTTTGGAACATCATTGTTGAGGTAAGGTAGGCTTAAACTCTCTTATCTAATCTAGTAATAAACTAGTTCAAATCCTAAGTACAATGGCTGGGAGCTTGCTGAATCAGAAACTTTTTGTAACATGGTAATCAATTAAGCATTTGTTTTCATCAGCACTTTTGTTCTGTACTACCTACTAGAGAATATGCAATTCTTTGGAAATTGTTTTATTCATTGTTTAATTCTTTTTTTGTATTGCGTTTTGGTTCTTAATAAAGATGTTGGACATGTTTTTCATAGTTGATAGTGATAGTAGAATAATATGTGTGTCTCACCACATTATGTTGATATATTTGGCTTGTTTTAAGTTAATTTTAAGCAGTAAAATGTAAGGTGTACCTTTAATTTTTGTGTTACTGGGTAGTTACCTATTTAAACAATGAAAAATGTTATTTCTGTGAAATAATTATTATTTTTCCTCTATTTTATTTTAGATTGTTTATCATAAGGCTAGCAGCAGTAACAATCCTTTAAAAATGGAGTTCTTATTTGGTAAGAAAATGACTCCTGAAGAGATGTTGAGAAAGAATCAGAGAGCTTTGACAAAAGCAATGAGAGATTTAGACAGAGAAAGAGCAAAAATGGAGCAACAAGAGAAGAAAATCATTGCTGACATCAAGAAGATGGCAAAAATGGGTCAAATGGTGAGTTTTGATTGTTGCATGTGGTCATTTGATCTTGGCATAGTAGGTCTTAATTTAATAATATTCTGAATTGGAAATGAGTATCTTGCACCGACATTCAATTCAGATTTTATATTCATTTCTGTGGGTTCTTTTTTGTCAACAATACGTATGATGCCTTATGCGTGCTATTAATTTCTAGGAAGTTTGTTGTACAGATTTATGATTTCAATTGTTGGAATAATGCCTATTGTAATATTTTTTATGTTTTTAACTTTTTCACCTTCCAATTGATTATTTTGCTGAGATATTTTGTAATGTGCTCCAATTCAACTGCTCATGATGAATGCTGAATAGAAATTGAAGTGTATCCATTTTATTGTTTAGTAATCTATGCTTACGTGTTCACCCCTCAGGGGGATAAAACTATTGTATCTATGGGAATTAGCACTCCCAGGGGAAAAATGTGAGGGCCCGAGCTGAGAGTTAGGTAGGCCTTCTTTTTGTTGAAATAGTATGTTTTTTGTTATGTTAAGGACCACCTTTTTTTTGGTTCACTACTGTCCTGTTTTTCAGCACCTCTGACTTTCTTTTTCAACTTTTATCTTATTTCATGAACTTCTTTCCCTTCTTACTGTTTCTATGCCCTTTCTGCATAGATTCCTCATTTTCTTATCTCCATACTAAATGGTGCCTTCCTCCTTCCTCTCTTTGATACGCTCTATTTTTGCAGAGGTTAGGGAGGCTTAAACTAACTTATAATCTATAATCTAAGCTTACGTGTTCAAAATTGTTCATGCGATCCAATGCAGGGTACCATGTATTTACTGAGCCTATAGTGTTTTTTTTTTAATTTAGTGCCTGGCCCCAGTTTGCAGGTACAAATCTCCAGTGATCTCACAAGGCAGTAGACCCCTCAAGGGGATACAACTAGCGTATCTATGGGAATTAGTGCTCCCAGGGGGAAAATGTGTGAGGGCCTGAGCAGAGAGTTAAGTAGGCCTTCTTTTTGTTGAAATAAAATATTTTTACATTTTATTATGTTAAGGACCACCTTTTTCGGTTCACTGCTGTCCTGTTTTTCAGCCCCTACTACTTTCTTCTTCAATTTTTATCTTGTTTCATGAACTTCTTTCCCAACTTACTGTTTCTATGCCCCTTCTACATAGATTCTGCATTCCCTAATATCCATACTAAATGGTGCCTTCCTTCTTCCTCTTTTCGATTGCTCTTTTTTGTAGCGGTTAGGGAGGCTTAAACTAACCTATAATCTAATCTAATCTACAAGGCAGTAGAGCAGAGCAGCACAGAGGTGCCTAGGAGATGTGCTTATACTTATTCACTTAGTTCTTGTGGCTAATGTAAGTTAATTTCAGTTTAAAAGTTACTTTATTCTGCACTAGCAAGGAAAGTATATTACAGTGGTACCTCGGTTCTCAACCAAAAAATTTGAGTAGAAAATGCTTCGGATCTCGAACAGATTTTTGGTACTCGACTAACCGAGTCGACCCGAAAGCGCTCCTCGGCCAGCGGGTAAGCGTCAGTTCGATTCTGACCGTGAGCTGAGTAAGACGTAAGCAGTTTGTTGGAGTACTGTATTTCTATCCAGATATAAACTTTTTTTTGTGTTGCTCTAGCCCTTAATTATGGGTCCAAAGAAAGACAGTGATAAGGGGAAGGCAAAGAGGAAAATAGTGAGGACCACTATTGAACTGAAGAAGGAAATTATTGCAAAATATTAAAGTGGTGTGCGAGTGCCCGACCCTGCGTCGCAGTACGAAATGGCAAAATCAACCATTTCCACTATCTTGAAGCATAAGGAAGTGTTAGAGAAAGCTGATGTTGCAATGGGAGTGACAGGAATTAGTAAGCAAAGGCCTCAGATAATGGAAGAAATGGAGAACTTGCTTCTTATCTTCATCAAGGAAAAGATGTTGGCAGGGGACAGCATTAGTGAAGCTCTCATCTGCAAAAAAGCTTTTCAAATTTACGAATTGTTATCATGTACTGCTTGTGTACATTTACGTCTTCATTGTTTAGATACACGTTCTTTTAATATATTAGGTATTTTTCTTAATGGTAAGAATGGATTAAATTACTTTCCATTATTTCTTTTGGGAAAATTGGTTTTGGTTCTTGAGCAAATCGGTTCTCGACCACCACCTCAGAACGGATTATGGTCGAGTACCGAGGTACCACTGTATCTGTATTGATTTTATCAATTATCAAATTTTGAAATATATGTCATTGTTTAATTGCATTATTGATTTACGATTCACAGCAAGTTCTATAACAACTCATTTGTGAGATTAATGGCTGAATCTGAAATTTATTGCATAGTAAATTTATATAGAACATCATGGTATAACTTTTTTTTAGCAACATTGGAAAATATATTTGTGTATTGAAAAGACTTGTTCTGTGAAGCAGTTGTAAGTTCTCCATTTAACTGTGCAAAATTAATTGGGCTGGAGGATAACACATACACAGGTGGTTAATGACTTCTACTGGTTTTGAGTTCAAGGCTGCTTGTTTTTGAGTTCAGTATAAATTAAAAAAGCTATTATTTGTAGTAATTCATGTCAGAAAAATAGGATGATTGGAGTATTGGAAGTATTGTACAGAATGACATTGGAATATCCTGTTCTGTTGAATGTTGTCACATTGAGTCATAATTGACAGACCTTTCAAATTCCTGTTCCAGTTTCATTCCTGTCTGGCCATGTTTGAATGTCTCAATCCATAAAAAATGTTCTTACAATATATAGCACTGTTCTCAATGGTGACAAGTCTCTTCTGAAATTTGTTATCTTACATACCTTGGTCTGCAAATTTTTTTTATCACAGTCAGTAGGTCCTTAATTGTGTGAACTGACATTGCAGCAGGCATATTTCTATTGCCATAGCTTGTGGACAGTGGATGAAGGAGTGGTGAAACTCTGTACATAAGACCGCAGAATCACTTACTCTGTTCATTGGTGTGCTGATGCCTCTCGTATATCATTCAAGGCCCGTTATGTTGAAAGGGCAGCTGATTTTTGGTCTGATTGTTGTCTCTTCGGAGGAAAAAAAAAACAAGTAAATGCTTGCAAACTGCATATTCATCAATAATCTGTGATTGTCAGTTGCTTGAGTTATAAATTTTCCTAAGTATTTAATTAATTCTACGAATCATAAACTGATGAGCAATAATATTGCAGCTCGGCTTAGAGTCCCCTGTGTCTTTCTAATTTTTGACCATAATACTTAATTTGTACATTTTTTATGCAACATTAATTGACGGAGTTTCACCTCCAGGATGCAGTGAAGGTGATGGCCAAGGATTTGGTGCGAACGCGTCGCTATGTCAAAAAGTTCATCATGATGCGCGCTCAAATCCAGGCAGTCTCCCTCAAAATCACAACCCTTAAAAGTCAAAACTCCATGGCCCAGGCAATGAAGGGAGTTACCAAAGCAATGATGAGCATGAACAAGTAAGTGAAGAATGTTTGTTAGATTTGATGATGTACCAATTTAAAAAAAAAAATTTAGCAGGATATCAATTCCTGCTATAGGTTAATTAAGTTAAACAGTGTTGCATAAAAGGAAGCACATTTGGAGTCAGATTAAATAGATTATTGCCTTTTAGATAATACAACTATTATATCAATGGGAGTAATGCTCCCAGGGAAAAAATATGAGGTTTCAAGCTGATGGTTAGGTAGGCCTTCTTTTTGTTTTATTACAGATTGTCTTTTTTCGATTCGCTGCTGTGCTAGTTTTCATCACAGCGTTTTCCTTCAACTATTAGCTTGCTTCATAGCCTAAGTTCTTGCTGTTTCTACATGCTAGGGATCTTGTGTGAAAAGACACCGTGTGCATAGATTCCTTATTCTTTTACTGCCACTCTCTTCCTCTCTCTGGATGTTTTTGTTAAGGGAAGCTTAACTTAATTTACAATGTAATTTAATCTTCATAGATTTATATGAAATTTTCTTGTGAAATTCTCTTTGTGTTTGTCTCATTGCAAGAAGACCTTAATTTGCATGTGGAAATATGTTGTAGCAATTGTTTGTAAAGTGAGCTTTTTGACTGAACACCACTGTTAATAGCAATTTTTACCATACTATGTTGCAAGTTTGACAAGGCTTACCACATTGTGCTGTACTGAAGAGCTTTGATCAGAGTGAGATACTCGCATTGAAAACCACTGGTAACCATGCACTGAAGGCTTGAACTCTTGAAAGCAGTTTCATCAACTTATGAAATTTTTGCTTTCAAACCAGAAAATATATTCAGTAATGTGATCATTATGAGTTTCAGTAGAATTTAGCTATGGCTGGGACATAATGGTGCATATATTTTGTGTATTTTATCAATTTTTTTCAATCATGTACTCTGCTGATCAAGTTTTGTCATAAAATTTTGATGAAACAAATTTTCCCTTCTGCTTCCTGAATGTGTGAAATTATTATCCACCTTAATATTTTGTATGTGTGCTAAAGTTTAGTTTAAAATTATCCTAACATTTTCAGATGGAATCACAAAATTATGTTGATTGAGTTTATAAAACAGTTTTGTCCCAGTATTTTGTGCCTTTTTTTGCAAATCCTGATGTGTCTGTTCTTTGTGACACAGGCAGCTGCAGTTGCCCCAAATTCAGCACATCATGCAGGAGTTCGAGAAGCAGACGGAAATCATGAACATGAAGGAAGAAATGATGAACGATGTCATCGATGATGCCATGGAAGGAGAAGACGATGAGGAAGAAAGGTTAGTACCTTTTAATTTCTGCTTCAGATGGATTTTGCGTTGTTCAGGTGCCACGATAATTAATTTGTTTGTGGCTAAAATGCATGTGTTTTTTATCTCTTAATACTGAAATGTCTATCGTCTTTCAGTGATGCGATTGTATCGCAAGTGCTGGACGAGCTTGGCCTTCAGATGACGGAGGGTCTGGGCGACCTGCCCTCTACAGGGGCAACTCTCGCATCCACGACGGGTCCTTCGAAAGCCCCAGCTGTCGCTGTGGGGGACGACGGCGACGATGACATTCAGGCCAGACTGGACAACTTGCGGCGGGAGTGAGAGCGGCTGCTGCTCCCCCCTGGCAGTGGATATATTCATGCCATTATGGTGCATTCTGACCTGGTGTGGTTGATGCTCTTGCTGCATGAGTTAGGTTTTTCCTATGTACATTTTTGTGTCTCAAATTACCTTGAATGCGGCGGGTGCATGGACGTGAGTACGTGCTCATGATTTGGGAATTATTTGTGTGGAATGGGAGCAAATGCGCGGTAATCTTGGCTAAAAGATTAATTGATGATAATTTGTTCTGTGGTTGTAACTGTCAAAGAACACAGAATTGCCAGGCTGAACTTACGAAGAAAATGGTATTGAGGTTGTAGCAGCTCAGCCACCAGCGTTGCATTGCCTTAGCTGAGCAGTTACAGCGCCTGGGAATGTGAGGTTCTTGTGTTGTGCACGACCTGTCTGTGATTTGTCCTTAGATGTAAGTGTAATTCTCCGATCACCAGTGCAAATGAAGGTAACGGTTCTGAATTTGAGCCTCCCTGTAAGTGTCTACACATATTATCTGGCTTGCATTTATTTGTACCATTTTCGCATCTTATGGAATTAGCATTTCCAGGGGAAATATGCGAATTCCTATGCTAATGGTTTGGTAGGCCTTCAATTTGTTGAAATAGTATAGGTTTTTGTTTGGTTACTTACCATGTTTTCTCGGCTCACTGCTGACATATTTTTCAGCACCTGATACTTTTTTCCTCAACTTTTATCTTGTTTCCTGAACTTTTTTCACCGTACTGTTTCTATGCACCTTATACATAGATTCCACGTTCCCTTAACTCCATACTAAATAAGGCCTTCCACTCTTTGGAATACCTTTGTTGCGGTTAGGGTTTCTTAAATTAAAATATGATCTAATCTGTTTGTAACATTTATTGATAATTTTCAGATACCGTTTGATTGTATCTTGCATTTGATTACTTCGATTCCTTCATTTTTAATTTCAAAATCGGTTAGCATTCCATGTCCTGTGCGTAGATGTAACGTGTAGCTTAACACACCACTTATGTTTTATGTGCAGAAATGTGTTCTGTCTTGTGAATGGCACTAATGCTTTGTCATTTACATAATTAACCTATGCTTCTCTGGACTATTCCGAACGGGAGGGTTGGTAACCGAGTTCGTAATTCAGGGTTGAAGTTTCTGAGTGAAAACGGTTTTTAATACTACTAATGACATCGATTGAAACGTAGAAACTTACTGAGTTTTTCTAAGAAATACATTTATCTTTTTACTTAGTTGACACAGCAGTCAACATAATGGATATCTTGATTTTATCATCACATCTGTTCATCTTATCACTTTTTAATTTGAGGGGTGTCTCTCACCTCGCGTTTCCGCATCCAGCATGCTACAGTAATGTCCTTGTGCTTATTGAGCTGCGTTTTGTCATTTTCCTTCCGTCTCACATTGGCTCTCTAACAAAAATGTTTCTGCACGCCAGTCTTCAGCAAGTTTAATTTTAGTTTTGGTATATTTAGTTGTAGCTAACCGATTCTTGTGTGTGACGTCTGTTCACTTAGGGTTGTCGACCTGGGTCTTTTGAGTTACAAACGACTGCAATCGAATTCACATTAAATACTTGTTTCACATAATTTTTCCTGGAAGAAATGGAAACTCAATTTCATCATTTAAACTTAAAAAAAAAAAGATTGCGTTCTGCTGATGAATGTCATAGACCGAAATGTTGTTGCGAGCTATGGGCAGTTATACCGCTGAATTGATATAAATACAGCCTCGTGTTCTTAGTCACCTCCTTGAATATATTTGTTTATTTTATGTTCATTTACTACTTTATCTATTTCCTCTACCAGACTTTGCTACTACATGTTGTGTAAGGTGATCCTCCAGTTGATGAGTGTATATGCAAATACAGTGTTCCCTTGCTACTTCGCGGCCCGACTATCGCGGATTCACGACTTCGCGGGTTTCTAAAATATGTATATGTAAAGTATTTTGAAGAGTTTTCGCGTAAAATGTAATCATCAGCTGCGCAGAAATATCATAGTCATCATTTTTCAAGTGTTATTGCTTCATGGTAGTCCCTGTTATTAATAGAATACTGTACCGTAAAGGATGGGTTGTTAACAGTACAGGGAGGGTTTTAAAAGTCCAAATGCGTGTTAAATAAGTACGGTAAATATGCTGACCCTACTTCGCGGAAATTCAGTTTTCGCGGCCGGTCTCGGAACCGACGAACCGCAATAAACGAGGGATCTCTGTACCTAAAATTCGGCGATCTCACTTCGTGGACAATCTCCTTTTGCAGGGGGCTTTGGAACGCATCCACCGCGATACACGAGGGAACACTGTATATTATTCGAATTATTGTTAAAGTTTTGAAAATTTTCGTACAGGATTAAAGCAGTGTTCTCTAATCTAAGCCGGAGCTATGTACAAGTGATACAAATTCAGGGTGGCTTCAGCAATTTTGATGACTTAACAAATCCATTAATGAGCTAATACCTACGTCATTGCGTCAGTTTTCAAGTTATGTGTTGAATAGATTGACCTGGGACTAGGAAAACTTTTCAAATAATTTGTAGTAGAAATTTTATTGTAATGCTGATGAATTTACCGCGTATCTTAGTGAAAACCGAAAGGCATTGAAGTGATTCACATTTTAAATGCTGGGCGCGATTGAAAATGATCAGTCACAATGATATGTTGATTTTAAAGTTAAGTGCTTGTTTTCCTTGATTATCTTATAAATCATATAGTGTATGGTCTCAAAAGTGAGTCGTGCTGATAATTACTTCAGTTGTCACATCACCAGGATCACAGCTTGATCATTAACAGCGATAGACTTCGCTACAATCTACCCACGTTTATCACGCCAATCCTAGTTGAATTTAATTATCATACGCGGAATGACGTTCCTCTAACTGGTCTTCTTCTCAATTTTGGAAGAAAGATGCACTTGAGAATAAGCACGTCTAGTTTCACAATGAATATCTCGAGCTTCTATGTGCTCATCGATGTTTTATTTTCTGCTGAAACAAATTTGCATGCTGTGCGATCGCTTATGTTTCAATATAGGCGGCGTCTTGAACACACCGTCATGAAACTCAACAGGCTTCAGTGTAGTTGCACTCGAATCAGTTGCCTTTCAGTTCATGCCTTACTGTGCCACCTTCTTTGTCACTTTTTTTTAGGGAAGAGTAGGTCTCGCTTATACAAATATCTGTCGATTGCAGTTTCTGTCATAATTTTCAAATTAAGTTCTGTACAGGTAATTTTCTGCAATATCTCTGCTACTTATTAAGGGTGAAGATATGTCACGACTGAAGAAAAAGGCTCGATGATGTGCAATTGTGTCCTCGCTTCATAGAATACTAGCAATAAATTTTGCATAAACTATCGTCTAAATCGAGGTCTTTGAGCTGCTGTGAGCGCATCTTCCCTTAGCCTTAAACTTGCGAGATGGTAGCAAGTCATCTGCTCGTCAGTGGGTGTGATCTAAGTGCTCATATTCTAGAAAATGTTGAATTTTGAGATTTTAACTAGTTCTGATTTCTGTTTAGTTAACTCGGTTTTTAAATTTCTCGCAGCACATTGGACTGCCACTCATCATTATGCTTTGGTGCTCCTAACCTGTGCCGCGAGTCGAGCAAGGTAGGCAAAACTTTTTAGGGTATTCCTTTATTTGAATTATTTTACACCATTATTCTAAATTTACACCCCTTAGGGGGATACAACTATTGTATCTATGGGAATTAGCGCTCCCAGGGGGACAATGTGAGGGCCTGAGCTAAAGGTTAGGTAGGCTTTATTTTTGTTGAAATACAATAGGTTTTTATTTTGTTACGGACCATCTTTTCTCGGTTCACTGCTGTCCTGGTCATCACCTCCTACTTTCTTCTTCAACTTTGATCTTGTTTCATGAACTTCTTTCTCATCTTACTGTTTCTGTGCCCTTTCTGCATAGATTCCACGTTCCCTTAACTCCATACTAAATGGTGCCTTCTTCTTTCCTCTCTTTGGATCTCCTTTGTTGCGGATAGGGAGGCTTAAACTAACTAATAATCTAATCTAATCTTCTAAATTTACAAGTAGTCTACAAACGCAATCGGAAATTATTTCTGGTGTATTGTGCGTTGTGATGCAACGCCGACGTAGCAAGGCGGACGAGTGCGTTCTGAAGTTGCGGCGGACGGGTGAGCCGTGATGGCTGAACTGTTGATTATTTATATTTTATAGAAGCGACACCGTAACGGTAAATTGTTTTTATTACCCCTCAAAAACTTTTTTTAATATTAAAATTTGTTTTACTGAATTTCTATTCAAGAAAATCGTCCGACTCGTGTTTGCTAAAAAGCTACTATTTTGACAGAGTTGGGGAAGGAAGAGAAAATTTGCGGATCCGTTTTGCTCAGTCAGGCGGTAGAGGGAGCGGAGACATTCTCCTCAGGAGGGTTTTCGAAGAAGTAATGTCGTCGTGCCGGTGCAGCTGATGTAAAATTTTATTTGTAGGCTTGGTTATACTTCGTGTTTTTTGAGCCAAAACTTGCGAGTTGCAAAAAAATTTCAAACTTAAGTCTGACTATTCAGCACGTGACATCCCTGCCAGGTTGCCGGATTCTAAGTGCCTAATTTTTAGTTTGAAATGTACAAACTTGATGTTTTGGTGATAATAATCAATGTAGCAGAGCCAAATGGACAAAAACATAGGAGTAGCATCGATAAGTTTGTTGATCCGCACATAACGCGACTAGTGAAAGCCGCACTAAACCTCACATTTACTCTGTTTGTGATCTTCATTCCGCTGAATTGAGGCAAGTTTTACAACTCCAAAACGCTCGTTTCCTTATTGGGGTATTTTTTAGGAAAATAATCGCGCGGCAATGATTAATAAAAATATGAAATGCTGAGCTCTAAAAGTAAAATTTTTATTAAAAGGACGAAGTAAAGAAGGCGTGACAGAATACTGTCGCGTGCAATACGAAAAAAATAGGCACAAACTATATATTCTAATTAATCTTATTTTACATTATCTACTAAGATAAAAGGGATTGGAAGTAAAAGTAAATATAAATATTTTGAAATATTGAACGCCACACATGGCCCTCTAACTCTCTTTGACGCAATTCGTACTGAAGAGAGATTAATGAGAAGTTTCTCGACACGTCTTGCGTTTTTGCCTCTACACGTAAGGTTGCTTTATTCAGCGTTCTTTATCAAGATTTTTTCAACATAGAATTAAAATAAGCATTACACTAGGAGCTTCAGACCACGAGAAGAGAAACAGTTTGATGCTCACATAAATTTAGGATGCTGATTTACAAACTCAGGCTACCTTTTATAGATGTGGCGTTCCTGAGTTACGTCCACCTTTCACTTGTTTAAACTTGAGTCATATTAGATCAATTTAAGCCTCCTAAACAGCATTCAGACACTCGTTAATCATGAGAACACGCTATAAATAAATACATTTTACAAAAGGTTTGTTGTTACTGGTAAACGGCAATAATGTTATTAAATTTTAAATGTAATCATTATAACCTTTGTAGGAGGAAATAATGTAATGAGGAAGTTCAACTTACACCGGATATTATTCCTAACACCAATAAGGAACGGGCGTTCTCGAACTACACATAGGTTACGTTTTACCCGAATCTGCGTGTTGGGAGTCAATCTATCATTTGACAGCCCTGTGCTAAAAAAAACACACAAGGAATTTCACTATTTCATGGATCCGAACGTAAAGAAGGTCTTCCATTCAGATAATACGTTTCTTACAATGTGACTACAACTGCATCAAAAAAAGGTCATGTTATTCTTCTAACTGAAATGAAACATTTCTAACATTGACTATTCAAATTTCCCACAATCAACGTTAAGACGCAATGACTTACTCCCAGTCAAACAGATATCAATTTCAACGCCGGAAACAAGGAGGGAGTTGTACATAACTTCCTTCTTTCGAGAGTAAGAATCCGTGACTGGGATGGGTTCGAACTCATGACATTTCGCACGAAACGCAAACATTCTTCACACTATGTCACGGTTCTCATAGTAAAATGATCCGTAGAGGCAAGTATGGTTAAACTTTAATTTTTTCTCTCTTATGATCGCCCTCAAACGCACATGTAACACTCGTCTGCATTGTAGTACCTAGTACGGTATCGTAAATGAAATATCATTGGCATCCGTACAAAGACAATATCAGCACCACGTGACTACCTCTATTTTTCAACATCTTACTTCTTAGAATTGAAAATCTCGTATTCATCAACACAGACATATGAAATGAGGTATGCATAGATTTGATCCATCAATCGATGCAAACGATTCAGAATGCTAGTAAAAAATTGCTGTCAGCCATTAAAAAGAATTTCAATCGAATGGGTTTCGGCTGTACATTGATATCGTCAACCGTGTAGGATAAACATAAAATCGTTTTCAAAAATCCGTCCACCTTCACCACAAAAGTTGAAGAGAATCCTTCCTTAGCACCCATCCAGGAACTCACAAATCCCAACCGAGACATAGGCTACTCCAACGATTGAGAAATACCAAATAAGGACACTTTGTAGACATACAGGGACCCAATATCTACGATCGAAGGGTTGCACATACGTAAAAGAATCTAAAACCAATCACTGCTAAAAAATTAGAAATACTGATGATGATTAATGCGGTTGGTAGCATAGGAATCCGCCAAAAACGGGAATGAACATAAAAACAGTATTTGGTAGCTGTTCCGCATGAGCTGGTTGTACTTCCTTGAGTCGTCATGTAATTTGGGTCAACTTTCCAGAGATACGAATAAAAAACTGTTCTGCGCCTTCATTTCATAGATATATTGCTTGCTGGAAATCGTTCACACTTCACAACGTTTTAGAGTAGCATTATCCACAGAGTTACTTGAATAACTTCAAACTATGGTACAAGGAGGTACAAAGGATCTCATCTTATGGTAAAGAAGAGAGCAAGATTCACAGCCTTCTCCACTTGACAATTTCCTGCTGCGCGATGGTCAAGACGTGTTTGAAAGGCACATTGATGTGAGCCCGCCATATCCTCCTCACGCGGCCCCACACGTTCGCAGGGAAGTTCGGCGACTGGATGCCGTGGAAGACGCGCGCTACGGCCCGGGCAGTCCAGGTTTGGTCCATGTGGGTACTAAGCAGCGTACGAACGTCCTGTCTCACGTTCGTTTCCACGGCAGATGAGAGCTCAGGGTCATTCTCCAGCGCTACTTTTTCGAGCTCCGTGCTGTTCGGCTCAAAATAACGAGCGATCGCTGCTTTTAGACCGGCGCACCGATTTTCGTCAACCTGATCACAGCAAAGAAGTATAGACGCGTGCGAGGCCGCACGCAGAGTTTGGTGAGTGTATTGGAGCTGCTTCAGCTGGTCAGTTTCTTGCTTGATGGCGCGTGAGTGGAGTTCATCCAGTATCTTGTCTCGTTCATCATCTGTCAAATTTCCTCTAACCATCAAATGGAAAGACAGATCAGAAAATTCTACCTTGACGCCAGACGGCCTCACGGAGCCTCCCGCAGTCATCCACTCGAGTGCCTTCAGCTCTCGCTTCACGATGCCACTGTTCCAGCCCATCTGCGCCGCCACCTGCACCACTGGGAATGTGATGGAGTTGCTCGTCTGATGATTAATGCCTCTCTGGTTGTCTTTGGCAATGGCAACAGCTAAAGGAGGGCACGATTTGCTCGCCGAGCAAAGCTGAGCAGCGCCGCCGTAGCAGGTAACGGTGCATGAGCCATACACACTAGGAAGAAGATGCAACAAGTCTTCATCACGCAATTCTAAGTAACAGAGAAGTGTTAAAATATTCTCTTCTGGTATATCAAGACATTCAATTAGTTCACTCACTGAAAGTGCAACTTCATGTTTAGGACAAGTACGTTGTTCATTGATAACACTGGAGGTAGCATTTGCGTCTAGGTTTTGCAGTTTTGTACAAATGCAGGGGTGGAAGACTTTGTCCAATAGTTTTCTTACCGTTACACGGTCCACTGAATTCACAAATATGAAACGTTTTAATTCCTGGATATCTCTACCGTCGAGACAATCTAAAAATAAATGGCATTGAGAGAGCAAGCCATCGCGCCCAGCTCGCCCTATCTCTTGAACGTAACTCTCTAAATTCGTTGGCATGTTGTAATGAATAATTGCGCGAACGTCAGCCTTGTCTATGCCCATTCCAAAAGCAACAGTAGCCACCACAATACGTATCTTGCCGGACATGAATTTGTTTTGAATTTGTCGACGACGGCTTGCGGACAAACCTGCATGATAGGCCTCTGCATCTAAAGAGATTCCTCGATTTCGTTTCAGATTAGCTTTCACGTCGATCCTGTCGGTGGTGAGGAGTTGAGATCGCAGCAAGGTAGCGACACGCTCGCACTCATCACGTCTCGTGCAGTACACAATAATCGACTCACAGCTCCCAAAACGATCGCCCTGTAGCAGTTGAACGAGAGCCTCGTTTCTGTTTGCGTCTCTCGAGACTGAGAGCAGCAAATTAGGGGGCACAGAGCTTCCTCTGATAATGCCAGCGTCTAAATCTTCCACTTTCAAATGCCTTGCAATGCTCAGCGTGGTTTCGTGGCGAGCTGTTGCAGTCAAACCTAAAATAGTCCGAACTCCTAAGTTATCACGCAGCACGCTACACACTCTCAGATACGATGGACGGAAGTTGTGGGACCACTGAGACACACAGTGAGCCTCGTCCACACACGCAAAGCCGATGGTCGGCAAGTCCTTCATTAGTGTGCCCAGCACACCCCCCGCACCACTCGCCACAACAGCCTCAGGTGACACCAGAAGAATGTGCGCCTCACCACTCCTCACAGCGTCCAAAGCCTTACTGCGTTGCTGCGGCGTTTGGTTTGTGTGTAAACAAACCGCGTGTAGGAATAATGGCAGGCCCGTCACCTGATCCTCCATGAGTGAAACCAAAGGCGAGACACAAAGGGTAATACACTTTTGCTTCTGAGCATATAGATAAGCAGGGAGTTGATAACACAAGCTTTTGCCAGACCCCGTGGAAAGTACCAAAAGCGTGCTCTTGCCTTGCAGAATTCTGAGGATGGCAGTTTCTTGCCCAGGTCGGAAGCTGGAGTGACCAAACATCAGGAGCGTGTCATGCACTTCCCGAGGACACGCAGTAAGGTCTCCAGGTAGAATGGGGTCTGCACTTTTCCGTTTATGAAAACTGAATTTCCCTACATTCTTTGACTGACTATCCTCAGACAAGTTACTTTGTAATAATTCTTGTTGCACAGCAGCAGCTTCCAGCTGGTTTATTTCATCAACATCATATGATCCATCTAGGTCATCATCAACATTTGCGTTCACTGGAGAGTTACTCGCATCTTCAAGTTCAATCGATTCACTCTCGTCTCTGTCGCTACCGCCATCTTGTGCTGGACTTTCAGGCTCCTCCTCGATTGTCGCGTTGCCAGTTGCACTTTCTTCGCAAGAATCTTTGCAATAGGTTTCTGCTGAACTATTCTCAACCTCGACCGAACTTAATGCACTTTGGCTCGGAGGCACCACAGAACTAGGAAGGAATACCCTGGTTGTCGAATTACCCTGTGACGTTTTTATGCCTCTGGCCATATTTGCTGCTTCTTCTAACGTGAGAAAAGTAACAGCAGGTCGGTCAGCAGCATCTGAGTAGTCAATTTTAGATATTTTTCCGGGACACCTCGCAGCCCAATGGCCAAAGTCACCACACTTGTGACATGTTAAATTTTTCTTTCTTTCACCCCCGAATGATAAGCCACTGGAATTTTTCAGGCTTTGCTTACGTTTCCACTCCATTCGTCGATACTTGCCACCAGTCATAGTCTTTTTGCCCCGTGCATAAGTCTTTTTCTTGAGATCTATTTTTACAAAGTTATTATTGAGTGTTCCGCGTTTTATTTTATCTGCAAGTCGATCTTCTTTGCTCAAATACTTTCTTCTAGCAGCACCTTTCTTGAGTGTCTCAAGTTCAAGTTGCTCATCATACTCAGGGGCTGCAGCCTCATCCACACTTGTCTGGTCTATCGCTTGACTGCAAGTAGTATCAGCAGAATGTTCTTCACTTCCGCTGCTACACTGTTCGCTAGGGTTCAATTGAGAGCCAGTACGACGAGTGGTCTTCAACTTATTGCCACTGACGTTTGCAGAAATTCCATTTTTAATTTTCACGTTACGCCGTACTCGAACTTGCATTGATTTTTTAGAATTTTGATTGCTATCACTCGATTTAGTCTCAATTTTTCTAGCCTTTATGGTTAATTTACGTCTATCAATTTCTTCCTCACTGTTTCTTATGATCCGAGACAATCGTTTCTTCTTAGGTG
This sequence comes from Morinoia aosen, assembly GCA_030386875.1. Lineage (NCBI taxonomy): Eukaryota > Metazoa > Arthropoda > Malacostraca > Amphipoda > Talitridae > Morinoia > Morinoia aosen. The sequence continues at coordinate 67,605,759 of CM059562.1, forward strand.
GTGGCCAAACTGAAACTATTTTCCCAGACTCTTCAAGTTCGTCGAGCGATTCCTCGACTTTTCTTTTAGATCTTCTGGAAGCCATGCCAGGAAGAGGAGGCTCACTAAATTCTGAGGTAGAAGTTACAGCACTAACTGAACTCGTTGCTACTGAAGTTGAAGTGTCAGTGCACAGCATTTCATCAACAGACGTAGAAATTGTACAACATGTACCACCAGACGAATCAGGATTATCAAACAAATTATTATGAACCTCTGTGGAACAGACACCATTAGAAATAGCGGACGGCGATTCTTTTGTATTCATCAAATTAACCGAGGGAACACAATTAGAGTCAGTTGCGTCACACGCTTCACACATGGCTTTAGAAGGATTCTTCACCAATTTCCCGTCGCTTTCATGCACGTCGTTAACGAGTGACTCAGGATCCCTAGTTGCAATAGAATTAATCTTCAAGAAAGAGGAATCGCGCTCGATTGTGCGACTGGAGTTCTTGAATTCCCCACTGAGTGGCACTTCTTTTCTCAGTTCATTTTGACCTCTAAGTGCACCAGATGATAACTTCTGGTTTCCTTCACTAAAGTCATAAACTACTTCGTCGTCACTGCCAAGAGATTTAGCACACCTCTGGATCCAGCTGGAATTAATGCTTCCATTCAAACGTCCAGAATTGAAGGCGAACCCTGGTATCAGGTTAATGGCGTGCGCTGTAGTGCGTTTCGGCGCTTCACAAATTTTGAACGATTTCTTGAAAATGTCGTGTGAAGAACTGTCATTACTTTCATCTGGAACAGCACCATCTTCTCCACTGAAGCTCTGCTCAATACTGCCATCTTTCTCGGGTTTCCCGTTTGTACTTTGTGATAAGCGTTCATGGCCGGCACTGTTCTCATCAACTCCAGCAGCTTTGCCCCTCGTTACCACACCGTTGGAACCAACAACACTCGCATGGTTGTGAACAGGTGTGCTCAAGTTTTTATGGGAACCTTTAAACTTGTCGGAGTGCTTTGAAGCCTTGCTCTTCAATGAAAGTTTGACAGGTGGCAATGAAGGTGATGCAAGAAAGCTCTCTCGCATGTTTTGGGCTAATTTAGAATAAAGGTCAGATAATGGAGCACGATCAACTTTCTTGGTGAGATCTTTCTTTGGTCTGTTCAAAGATCGCCCAAATACTTCTTGATTGTTAGTAGTTTCATCGGTGTTATTGTCGGAAGACTGACCCAAAAGAAGCAGCGTCCCAGACGAATTAAACGTCGAGGATGAAGACATACATGAATTCTTGGGTGCATCCTCTTTAGTATCAGTTTCGTCACCCAGGAGTTTATGAGGTTTAGGCAAAGCATCCGCAGGGAGAGCACAATTACTTGCAGTCTTTTCTACTACACTTGTAGATCCATCAAAGTTGCCAGAACTTAGTTCAGAACAATTCCTACCAAAACTATCCTTGCTTGGAACATCAAGCTTAGTTTTATCTTTAGAATCAAACGAGTTACATCGCTGAAGAGATTCATCTACCGAGTGTTGATCGGCAGCACCAAACACTTTCCTGAGCTTGTAGTACGTGGAGTAGGCAGCCTGCACTTCGCTTGACGCTGCTGATAAAGCCATGCGGTCTGGTCTGCAGTTGTGCTGTGCTCGGTACTCGCGCTCCCATGCCTGCACATAGTATAAATTGCCACCCTAAAGCAAGTACAACTCGTTCCTATTGCATCCTCACAATAAATTGCCGCTCCAAAGCATGCACACATTTTTTTAACATCATCCACTTCAACACAAGGGTAGTAGAACAGTACTCAGTACACAACTTCATTTCTATTCGAAATATGTTTTCACAAAAGCAAGAAGGACCATCTAGTATGGACCCAGTATAAGGGAGACAATAGTTTTAGGTCATTTTAGTCGTTAGTTTTAGCCTCCCTACCCGCAGCAACAAATGCAATCCAAAGAGAGGAAGGAAGAAGGGACCATTTAGTATGGAGTAAAGGGAACGCGGAATCTATGCAGAAAGGGCATAGAAACAGTAAGATGAGAAAGAAGTTCATGAAACAAGATCAAAGTTGAAGAAGAAAGTAAGAAGTGTTCAAAAACAGGACAGCAGTGAACCGAAAAAAGATGGTCTGTAACAAAAAGAGAGCCTACCTAACGTTTAGCTCTGGCTGGAAGACAATAGTTGTACGAGAAATACAACACTTGTATCTCCCATTTATTCACATATATACACACCCACACATACAGTGGGGCAAAATAATGCAACATGTAGATTAAATCGCCAGATTTCAGAATTATTAGCCACGTACAATTACAAAAATGGGACTATATATAAACAATAGTATAAAAAGGTTAACAATATCTCTGAAACCCGCGAATATTTCATAGAAAAAATATATAGGAAAATGTGTAATAAATACGGGAACAATAGATTACAATACCTGACATTTTTTCGATACTTATACATTAAAATTATTATAGTTTTATTCTAGCATATTATAATACATATTACTATTTGTCAATCAAACTTTCGTCGGCATTCATCTCCAAAACGTGTCATTGTCTTGTTATAATGTTATAAAAGAAAGTTTTAGCCTCCCTTAACCACGACAAAGATGTTCTAAGAGAGGAAGGCACCATTTAGTATGGAGTTGAGGGAACGCGGAATCTATGCACAAGGTGCACAGGAACAGTAAGTTAAGAAAGAAGTTCATGAAATAAGAAAAAGTTGAAGAACATAGTAGTAGGTGCTGAAAACAGGACAGCAGTGAACCGAAAAAAAGATGGTCCGTAACAAAACAAAACCTATTTTATTTCAACAAAAAGGAAGCCTACCTAACCCTTAGCTCGGGCCCTCACATAGTCCCCCTGGGAGCGCTCATTACGCATTAGCGCTCTAGTTCTGAAAGGTTGTGAGGATGGAGGACATCAGCCAAGGCCTTAGCGAACGTATTGTGATGCTCCATAATGAAGGTATGGGAGATCGGAAGATAGGTGCAAAACTATGTTCCTATAGCCTCGGTTGGAACCAAAATACGTAAGTGCAAATGCCGAAAACGACTCTCACAAGTCTCAAACTGGCCGTCCACGAAAGGTTAATGACCGTGCTGTTTGAAAATTGGTCCGAACAGTAGTGCAACAATAGTGAATAAGATTACACCCAAAACTTGTAAAAGGCTGGCAGTAAACTACTCTAAATGTCTCAAAGCCATATTTAATAATAATGGCCATGCATCTAAGTATTGATGTGTGTGTATCTTGAAATGTGTTGTAAAATTTTGTTCACGTATTTACTATACATCTTCCAATATATTTTTTCTATTAAATATTTGCAGGTTTTATATATATTGTTCACTTTTTATACTATTGTTTATATATATATAGTACAATTTACATAATTATACGTAACCTAAAAATGGGGAATCTGGTGATTTAATCAATGTTTTGTATTATTTTGCCCCACACTCTACACACACATATATGCACATAAAATCACACAAAAATATACATGTATATCAAAATATTAGTATATTTGGGAAACAGTCTTTCATTTATACAAGTTTGGTCAAAAATAATGCCATAGTTTGCATTCACAAGTCTTTTATTTAGTTTCCCTAATTCCCTAAAATTACATTTGGTTCTGGAAGCTAAAAATGTAAAAATTTTAGAAATCGTCACACTTAAAAATTACTGTGACGCATTTCGGCGCTCGTTGGCCATTGTCAAACAGAACAATCAGATACTGGGCAGCTGTAGATTATTGTTTCATCGTCCATTGCTGGCTGCTGAGTGAGGGACAGAAGATGCTGTGTGCAGGCAGCAAGGAAGTTGGACATTAAACCTCCTTGGCAGGCAGACTCCGAGGGCCGACGTCTTCGGAAGTACAGTTGTTTAAAAAGTTTGAGAACACAATGGGTTCCGGTGCTCTGATTGTTGATGGACGGTTTCTTTTGTTGAACTAGTATTGCTTCGAGGATTTGTAAGCGGCTATAGTCAGTTTCGTGACGCAGTACTTTTGTATTCGCCACAAGTTGCTCCCGAGTTAGAATTCAGTTATGTTCTTGTTCTTTTTTTTTTGATGATTTTTTCTGGCCCCCAGAACTTAAGTGCATAGTTTAGTCTTCTAGAAAAGGTGGTGGTAGTTACACCAATGTACGAGCGTGTAAAAAGTTCACAGTCTCATGGTTTCATTTGTACTCATACACAAATTTAGTTTGTTTTAGAGCTGAAAACTTGCTACCTTGGTTGTTCTTGAAGATAAGGCTGGCGATGGTATGGTTCTTGTAATAGATTAGGAGTCGTAGATTAGTTATATTAGTCATTAGTTCTAGCCTCCTTACCCAGCAACAAATGCGATCCAAAGAGAGGAAGGAGGAAGGCACCATTTAGTATGGAGTTAAGGAAACGCGGAATCTACGCAGAAAGGCATAGAAACAGAAAGTTGGGAAGGAAGATTATGAAACAAGATCAAAGTTGAAGAAGACAGTAGTAGGTGCTGAAAAACAGGACAGCAGTGAACCGAAAAAAGGTGGTCCTTAACATAACATAAACATTTTATTTCAACTAAAAGAAGGCCAACCTAACTCTCGGCTCGGGCCCTCACATTGTCCCCCTGGGAGCGCTAGTTCCCATAGATAATTAGGAGTCGTAGGTGTTCGATATCAGCATTGCATTTTGTGTTTTTTATAATTTGTTTCAGTATATGTTTGTCTTTTTTGTATGTATAATTTGAATAAAAGATTTGTGAATGCAAACTATGGCATTATTTTTAACCAAACTTGTATATCTAAATATGTATACATATATATATATATAGATATATATATATACACACCCGCAGATGTGAGTAGTATCTTCAGATGTGAGTATTACCTAGTCTCTTCCTCCTGTACCTGCCATTATGCCATTCATTATCATTAAATGTTAGTCCCAAATAACAACTTACTTATTTCTCTCTTCCTAATTACAACAATATAAATAAAGAAGTCGTTATGGCCTGAATAGTTTTTTTCCAGAAATGGAAAACTCATACAATAACATATGAACTATAAAAACTCAAGAATTGAAAACAATTCATAAACAATGCTAATTAATTTATAGAGATAATGAGCTAAAATTACAACTAACTTCTTTTAAGACACTTTTAACAAGAATTCTTTAATATTTTCAAATGAATGAACATGTTTGAATGACACATAATTTAAACCAGAAAGTATCAGTATTAAAGTGTGATACATACCTGTCAGAAGACTTGGTTGTAATTTATAATAAACTACAAGTCAACACTTCATTTTTCAGAAATGTGAGCAACTAATACTTTGATAAAAGCCCATTGTCTATGCATGAGAAAATTATACTAGTTAAGGAGATCATCCCATGCCCCTGTTGGTCCGGTAAGCTTTTTTTTGCTTTGTTGTTCGAAAAGGGCCTTTAGGCGATGGAATATTCGGTCCTAAAATTTTATGGCGCTACGGACAATAGATTCCCTCCCCATAGAGGGGGGAAGGGGACAAAAATTTTGAACTTTTGACCCCATTTCAACCCCATATAAAAAGAAAACAAAACAGGAAATGGATAATTTGAAAATTTACTTTTGTTAGAAATGTTCCAAGGATTCTAAAACTGTCTTTATTTTTGTTCTAGCATAAAAACTCAATGAGGAGGTACAGTTTTAAATATCGATATAAATGAACAAAAAAAACAATATGTCCCATTTTTATCAAAACCTAAGGCCTGAATAAAAAATGAATAGAAGAAATTGTGTTTCTTTTCAAAAGTTACATGTTATAGTCAAATTTCATAAGAATCAGACTGAAAATAAAAAATTTCATAATTGAAAAATAATAATTTTTTATTCTTTTTTGTGGTTGGAAATCACAATTCACAATGTGAATATGAAGTTATATATGGAAATTATCGAAATATAAATTAAAACTGCATTCAATTACATCAGTTGTTTATTATATTACACTTCAACACAAAATATTTTCTTATGGCTTTTACCCATAACAAATAACTTTCAACATTCAAACCGTATCTACTCATTTAGTTTTAATGCTAGAACAAGACCAAAGACAGTGTTAGAATCCTTGAAACATTTCTAACAAAATCAAATAGCTTTTTTTTCAAATTTGAGAAGAAAAAAAAAAGTTATACAACTCTAAACCCAAAAATAATTTTTTGTGATGTAATCATAAAATATCACTTATCACAAAAAAAAACTTTTCAAAATGTTAAAATTTTACTATTTGATTTTGTTAGAAATGTTTCAAGGGTTCTAAAACTGTCTTTGGTTTCGTTTTAGCATCAAAACTCAATGAGGAGATACGTCTTGAAATATACATACATAAAAATGTAACAAAAAACTAATTTTTCGTAAAAAAACTAAGGCCTAAATCGAAAAAGTGACAGAAGAATAAAAGGTTTACTTTCAAGAAATACATATACTGGCCAATTTTCAAACGAATCGGACAAAAAAGTTGAAAAATTTGGACGATCTTAATATAGCCACCAAACCAATGGCTGCAATTATCAGAAAATTAAAAAGAAATTCCACAAATTAACTTTGGAAAATCTAAGGGTCTTAATTCTTTTATATGACCTAAGCTAAAAAGACTTAACCTAAATTGAATGATTAAAATGTTTTTTTCCCCACTACATGGCAAAATTAGACACAACTGGCTTATAAAAGTTTAACAAATGACAAGCTTTGTTCTTAAACCAATATAGCACTGCATATATTTCAGATTTTACCTAACCTTGTATTAAACTAAAACAGCACTGCATATATCAAAGACTTTCCTTGCTTTGCCTTAAATCAAAACAGCACTGCATATATCAAAGACTTTCCTTGCTTTGCCTTAAATCAAAACAGCACTGCATATATCAAAGACTTTACCTTTACAGCTTGCTTAGCCAAGCTGTATTCTGACTGAGAAGACTTCTCCATTTGCTGCTGCATGCTTCTGCAACTCCTTGGTTTTATCTAGTGAAATTTGAATTGCAAACATCTACATCTGAAAAGATAAAGATCAGATTAGATTAGATAAATTAGTTTAGGCCTCCAAACCCTGAGAAAAACATTTCAAATAGAGGAAGAAAGACACCATTTAAATTTAGTTACAGGAGTTTGGAATCTATGCACACAGTGCATTCCTAAATTTCCATGGTGCATGGCAAAAGATTAAAAGAAAGGCCATGAAACAAGATAGAAGTTACAAATGGTCAATGGATAGTAGTAGGTGCTAAAAAAAACAGGACAGCAGTGAACCATAAATAGGTGATTCTTAACAAAATAAAAACATTGTGTTTCAACAAAAGAAGGCCTATTTAACTCTCAGCAAGCACCTCACAATTTTACCCTGGAAATGCCAATTCCCAAAGATACAATAGTTGTATCCCACAGAGTTGAGCTGAAAATATACAATAGTCAAAAATAACAATAATAATAGATTAGATGTAAGTTTAAGACTCCCAACTACAACAAAAACATTACAAATAGAGGAAGAAAGGAATGCAGGATCTATGCACTAGGTACACAGAAACAGTAAGTTGAGGACAAAGTTCATGGAACAAGATAAAAGTTGAAAAAAGTAGGTGCTAAACAATAGTACAACAATGAACCGAAAAAAAGATAGCCCATAATAAAACAAAAACCTGCTCTATTTCATCAAAAGGACGACCTACCTAACTTTTAGCTCAGGACCTCACATACTCCCCCTGAGAGTAGTAAGAAGAAAATTTCAGTTGTTATCCATCATAACAATCATAGCTGTGACCAATTTATAAACATACTAGTAGAAGCATCCTACAAAATGGGAGGGCATCTAATAAAGTTTCACAAAGCTTATGAATAATTGATTATAAGTTAGCTTAAGCTTTCTTGACCACAGCAAAGGCCTTTCAAAGAGGGCAAGGAAGATAGTATAAAGTTAAAAGAGTGAGGAATCTACGCACAAGGTGTTTTAAACACTAGATCCTTTGTGTAAAGAAAAAGAAAGTAAAGAAGGAAGTTTATAAAACAAGATAAAGATTGAAGAAAAATATCATGGGTGCAGAAAAACAAAACAGCAGTGAACTTGGAATGATGATGTGAACAAAAACAAAATCCTATTCTATTCCAAAACAAGAAGGCCTATGTAACTTCCAGTTTGGGATCTCACATCTTTTTCAGGGAGCACTACTTACCATAGACATGAGTTCCCTCCTAAAAGATGTATATAGCATATAAAGCATATATTTTAGTTCACACAAAATACCATCACTTGGTTTACTTGAACAATTGAAAATGTGTAAAAATTTTTGGTATGCTCTTCCAAAGGAGGGATTTTCACATTTTATCTATTTTTTAAATAGATAGCCCAAAGAAACAAATGAAAATGTATAAGGCAGCTAGCAAATTTCATTATATAATAAAATCAGATAGGATACGTTATGTTGGATTGTTCAAATTTAACAAACTAAAGATAATTATTCCCAAATAAATCACACATGACATGATATGATGAGTCAAAATAAAATAGAACATTTTAAGCTATGATTGTTTTTCAACGGGTTAGATTATTCAATACGAAAAACTGTCCTGCTCATCTTACCTAATAATAATCTTGATAAGTTTATTTATTTGTTATTTGTCTGCTCGCTCAGCAAGAAACAGTTTCTATGATTATATTTGAAGGATGCTTAATGACAGTTTCTGTGATATAAGTTTAACCAGGGCATAAGTACAAAAATATTTTAATTGTAAATACTATTAAGCAGCCCATAGAGGATCAATTTTATTGTCAATAATGAATATTGACAATTTAATTGATCGTCTGTGGGCTTGATTGACGTCCGTCAAATAATTGACTTAGTGGGCCAAAAAATTGTGATCAATATATTGAGTCAATAATATTAACAATTAAATTGATTGTCTATGGGCTACCTTAAAATGGATCTACTTGTTTGTCATCCATATCTTGAGACTTATTTAAAGGACTCTATCAAATCCCGTTAGACCATAACATTGACAACCCTAGTGCTTGTGTACTAAAACATAATGCCAGTGTACACACTTTGTGAAAAATAACAGACATTAATAAGCCCAATGAAGCTGGTAGATCATCTTATCAGGCTACTCTGGTTTTTTATACAACAGTAAGAGTGTGATGACAGTGGTTACCTAATGCATAGGCATCATAATCTTTTGAATTCTCCATATTTTAAACCTTGAAGTGTAGATACTACACTAATACTTTCATCATTGAAAACAATAATATATTTAAGACCATTTATGGGCACTTTACAATTTAATTTTGGATGTTATCATATGTAGTGAAATGTCTTTTAAGTTGTCAGTCAGGTTAGATTAAGGAAATACTCTGATATTTATTAACACAAACTATTTGTTAAAAGTTATTTAGTAGATAGCACATTTTTGTTCAAAGTTGATTGTTCAAATCAAACCCAAGTATAAACTTATACATCTATATCTTGCTTTTACAGATCTTGTTTTAGTGGATTTTGAATTTTACGGACAAATTCTTAAACTACCTATTTTATTTGAAAGTCGCGCGCACTACAGACAAAGACCATTAGTTACAAAACTCACTGCTAGGTGGCAGGTAGTCGCCTTGTTGACAACACTGTTTCAGCACCTGTATTGCTTTGCTCCCAAGTTTTGCCCTTTTTTTTCTCAATGTTGTGCTTGATTTCTTGTACCAGCAATATATATATTTCTTCACCATGTCATCTGGAGCTTCAGTCGAAAAAAAAAGAGGGTAAATTTAACCATTTTAACTTGTTTAAATATTTTTGATACTAAACCAATATAGGCCTAGAATGCTTTTACTGACTGTATGTACATATAATACCCAAATGACAAAAAAAAAACAGCACAGACAAGCTATTCTGCAGTCAAAACCAATGCCTAAAGCTCAAGCCAGACAGTTCAACAAAAGTTTGTAACATAAATTATAGCATGTCAGCAAAAAATGGTAGCTTAGCTGTACAGTTTCTTCTCTCATTCTCACTTTTACTTAGATTCTAAAACATTATTTGCTTAAGTGATTATTTTATGGCTATATCATTAAGTTAAACAGATCAATATTGTTAAAAAAAAAATTCAGATTAGGCCTAGTCTTGTTAAAATTATCAGAGCAGCAGCACCACTAGTAAACTTAATTGCAGTAACTCTAACAAAATTTATTATTCATGTATCCGTAACATTAGGAATAATTTATGTAATAGCAAATACAAATTCAAATATGCATAAGGGAAATAAAGAGTAAAGTAATAAAATACTTTAACAATGTGTAAAGTTGAGCCAAAATTGAAATATGGCCTGTAGTCTGAAATATTTATCCATTGTATTGATGGATCAGTCCAGCTGCACTATACAAATTGAATTCTTCTTTTTGATTTTGTGTATCTAGACTTCTAGAGTACTGAGAACTGAGAAGTCTAAAATTATGCTACGTTAATATATTTAATGAATAGTTGGTCAATGTTTATTTTATGTGCGGCAGGGAAATTAAAGATGTCATTGCTTAGAATCATTAAATGAGCACATTTAAAAATCTTTTACACGAATGACATTATGCTCGCTGATGCGTTATTTTAGAATTATTGAACTTTGAAGTTGGCACGGGCGTGGGCGTGCCGGCGCCGTAATTTAGTTAATAAGGGTAGTTAACCCCCTATTACAAACGTAAAGAGGTTGGGTCGTGAGGGTTAGCCACAGTTCTTATAGTGAAAATTATAAATAAAGCTTCTAACCCACCCATTAGGGTGACGACCGCAATCTTGTTTACATCGGGTCCAAGATGGTGGCGCCCATGGTGGTCGCCGTGCCGCACCTAAAATAAACGGTCAATATTGAATATAATGTTGTCAACGAATTTCATAATTTTGTTGGTATACATAGGTAATATAGTCAATTTTAAGACGTTTTTCACGAATGACAATGTGCCCAGAAATGCTTAGTTTAGGAGATATAGGATAAATAACGCCAGGTAAGAATAGCATTAACGGCAGTTTCGATATGGCTCTTCCGGCGTTTTGCGGACGCGGACCACGCCAAGGTTTTTGGCGGGAGTCATCGGCCTCAGTATGGTTGAGTTAAATTAAGATATTTTAGGCTTACTTAGGTTAGGATACTTAACTAAATTAACTTTACCAAACCTAACCTTACCTATCGTTACGTCAGAACCGGATTTTTGCTTATTTACCTCTCCGTTTGTTCAATTTTATAAACGACGTTCCTATAACTTCAAAGTTAAATATCTCCAAAAATAAGCATTTCCGGGCACATTGTCATTTCTGTAAAACGTCTTAAAATTGACTATATTACCTATCTATACATACGAAATTATGAAATTCGTTGACAACATTATATTCAATATTGATTAAATAAACATTGACCAAATAGTTGAACTATGTAAAAACCAACCCATAGCATAATTGATTGTGCAAACAACGTTAGCATTTACATACATGATACCAACTCTGTCATGTTAGACAATTGAGCGTAAAACTGTCACATCGTTGGAAGACACTACATAAAATTAGCAACAGATAAGTACATTTTGGACTCACAGACCGGTTTAGCCTTTCTTTGATCAAAATTGCTGCCACCTAACTGTCAATGAACTTGAAATTGAGGGCCAACAGTGTTGGGGCCTTTCTAACTGCCTACAATTCTCTCTTCAATACCCACATAAAAAAATTCAGCACCTTTTCCAAACTTGTCCACTAAACTACTCAGGATTCACAAATCCTTGTCACAAACTGCCATAAGACGGCATTACTGGGATAACCAGTACGTCAAGACACCATCTCCGCGCATGGTGGGTCATTACAGCCCACTCTACATGACTGGCTCATTCCAGTTGCTATCTTTTACTCCAAGAACATCCAAGAAAAACTTTCATAGCATCAATGATACTCAAATTACACTCCTGATCTAGTCCAACAATACAGCGCATACCACAATCATATTCAGCACATCTGGCATATCACTCAATCTCCCCATACTGCTCAAAAAACACATTCATGAAACTCTCTCTTTCTTGCTCATACTTACTACACTCCAGTACAAAATGCTCAATTGTTTCCTCCACTCCCCTATCACACTGCGGACATACCTAATCTATTATTTTTCTCATTCCACCTTCATGTGCGCTTATTCACGCTCAATGACTTACACCTCACTGCAAACAAGAGTTGACATCCAAAACTACCATCATAGAACATCTCACACTTATGTACTTTCTTTTGCATATACCAGTCAAGTGTAGTCTTTCGCATCATGCTAAGCTTCCGCTTATTCATGCAAACGATACCGTTCTGACGAGTGCCATCCTACGCGAAAATGCGGTAAATTATTTGAAAACGCGTGAGGTTTGAGTGAAGAAACGAATCCGTGGCAGCGGATATTGTTGTTATCGATCAAATAAAAATAAAGGCTCCCATGAAATTTTTTCTAGTACGTGCCTGGAGTAAGATACAGTGACTTGAAGAAATTCAACGACTTTCAAGATCCTGGCAGATCTTCGATAAAGAAGAATATACACTGACTGGAATGAGCAAGTTGTGCAGAGTGAGCTGCAGTGACCGTGGAGGGAGTATATATTCTAGCTTCATGGCAGTGACCCACCATGCCTGGGGAGGGTGTCGTGACGTACTGGTTGTCCCAGTGATGCTGTCCAATGGCAGCTTGTGAGATGGATTGGGGGATCCTGAGTAGTTTATTGAACAAATCTGGTACACAGGCGCTGTACTCTTTAGTGTGAATATTGTGGGTATTGCAGAGGGAATTTTAGGCCGTTACAAAGGCCCCGACGTTGTCGGCCTTCAACTTCAAGTTCAAATGGAATCATGGAATTTTATTCAAATGATAAATTTTGTGTTACTCACATACTATGCATGAGTATTACTTATAGTGAGCTAGCACTCTCAATGAGGCCTTTTCGTGAATTATTTCTATTAATTATTTTACATTGTGATTTAGTGTGAGGCCTGAGTAATTGTTCAAGTCTGTCATGTACACTGGCGAGAGAGATTAGGGTATATCAATAATGAATGCATTATTAGAGCACTACATAGGCAACAGAAGCTACAGCTGCTGTAAAACTGTGTAGCGAACCTTCGGCACGCAACTCAGTATAAATTTCGGAAATTCCCAAAATGATCATTAAAAATTCAGTAAAACAAATCCAACCATCAGAATAAAATTTCATTACGGAATTAATTAACTTCTATTCTCAATTCCATTAAAATCGTGCATTGAAAAATTCATTCTCTAAGAAATCACTTTTGCGTTGTAACGAAACCCTCCACGACGCCTTGCCGGCAACATTTCCACTCGCACTAGCTCCACTCGTACCAAGTCATTGACAGTGTGTGCACCGCGTGTTTCTCTGGTGAGAATTAGAGATTGTGTGTTACTGTGCTGTTCTACGGGTAACTATATTTGTGTATTATGAAACTATCAATGATATTATTGTGTGATGTATTAAGAAAATCGCCGAAAGTTCCAGAGTGCTAAATGCTTAGGATTTTTCTTGCCCAGAATTTGGGTTCCCCCACAGGCCATTTTTCCTTGTGTATTGTTGTGTATCCTACCTTAAAATTTGCAGCAAACTATTCACGATTCAATGTAAAGCCATCTGTAGGGAGTTTTTGTTGAAACCTTTCATGTAGCACCTTGAATGTATATGTGTATAATACTGATAATGTTACAGTGCTCTTGCGTAAGAATGTATTTAGACAGCACTATGCGTTGAGAACTGAGCTCATGGTTCTTGTGGATCTCTGCTCGTGGTTCTCGGGCTTGGCTGGAGCCTACTCCACCGCTACCCTTCGTAATGTAAACGTGTGTCCTGCTGTGTGTACTGATTATACAAACTCCAAGAGTCTCGTCTTCTTAACCTACGTCCATTAGGTTATGGGCCCAGTAAACCTTCCGATGAAGCAATATCAAGTGAGGTTATCTTAAGTCCCGAAGCGAAAAACAGCCCGGGACAGCGAGAACAGAAGTTGGTGATTTGTTAGTGCTGTGTGAGACAGAAACGGTGAAAGAGAAAGAAACATGGCAGGCTCCGTAAGTGAAAGTGCAAAGAACTGCCTCACGGCTCTTAATGATAAAAACTATCCTACGTGGAAGCTGCAAATGAAGATGATTCTGATGAAGGAAAAACTGTGGAACTTGGTTCGAGGAACGGAAACCATGCCACAGACTACGGACGAGACTGCTCGAAGAAAATTTGAAGAAAGACGTGACAGTGCACTTGCAACAATTGTGCTTGGTGTCGAAACAAGTCAACTTTATTTGTTGGGTGATCCTACTGACCCTGTGCAACTATGGCATAAGATTGAAGATACATTCCAGAAGAAAACTTGGTCTAACAAGTTCAGACTACGCAAAAGACTCTACAACATGAAACTAAAAGAAGACCAAGACTTACAAACTCATCTCAAAGCATTTGTCGAAATATTTGAGTCCTTGAGTGTGATTGATGACGCAGTTGATGAAGAAAGTCGTGTAATAATCTTGCTGTCGTCACTTCCCGACCATTTCTCCACACTGGTGACTGCACTGGAAGCTCATGAAAAACTACCGTCATGGGATATTGTGACAGAGCGTCTTCTGAATGAAGAAGCAAAACTGAAAAACCAAAGTGCTTCAGACTTCAGTGAAAAATCCCTTGTGACCTCCAAATTGAAAAACTCACGATGCTTCGAATGCGGAAAATTGGGACACCTACGTACCAAGTGCTGGATCTATCAAGAAAAATTGAAGAAAGAAGATGGGAACCACACAGAAAACCAAAACAATTTTGTAGCAGGTAAAACAAATTATATCGGTGCATTGTCTGTGATAAATATCAATAATTGTTGGGTAATTGATTCCGGTGCAACAGCACACATGTGTAATAATAGGAATGATTTTTCTTGTATGAATGAGCTATCTAGTCCAATTAACATTGAAGTTGGTGATGGTAGAAACTTGCAAGGTGTTGGTGTAGGTGATGTTGAAGTTATGGTGTTGTTGCCTAAAGGTCGAGTAGATACCTGTGTTGTTAAGAATGTCTTGTATGTACCTGGTTTAGCTTACAATTTACTTTCCGTGCCTCAGATTACAGAAAGTGGAAACTCAGTTTACTTTGACGAAAGCTCATGTAAGATTGTAAATAAAGACGATGAATTAATTGCCTTAGGCAGTAAAGTAGGAAAATTGTATAAACTTAATTGCACCCTTAATTCAGCCGCTAAATGCATGAACGTTTCCTCTGATGAAATTCTGTGGCATAAACGATTTTGTCATCTAGGATTCAATAATCTTAAGAAATTAGGCACTAAGAATCTTGTTAGAGGTTTTGATTGTTCTGTGAGTGGAGATAACATTTTTTGTGAAAACTGTTGTGATGGTAAAAATCATAGGCTTCCGTTCCCCAAAACAAATCACAAAAGGAAACGCCAACCCTTAGAACTTATCCACAGTGATGTGTGTGGCCAGCTTAATCCCATATCACTTGGGAGTGGAAGGTATTTTGTAACCTTCATAGATGACCACTCCAGATATACTTGGGTGTACATTATCAAACATAAGAGTGATGTTTTCAAAGTGTTTCAGGAGTTCAAATCCTTGGTAGAAAATCACTATGATCACAAAATTAAAATTCTGCGCTCCGATAACGGTGGGGAATACATCTCTAATGACTTTGAACAATTCCTAAAAGGGGAAGGAATTATCCATGAAAAAACTGTGCCTAAGACACCTGAACAAAATGGAGTTGCAGAAAGAATGAATAGAACTCTTCTTGACTCTGTCAGAGCTATGCTGTCTGGTTCAAAGTTACCAAAATCATTCTGGGGTGAAGCTATATCAACTGCCGTGTATGTCAAAAATAGGAGCCCTGCTAGTGCATTGAATGATATGACCCCTTATCAGGCCCTTAATGGACACAAGCCCAACGTACAGCACCTCAAAACCTTTGGCTGCAGTGCGTACGCTCATGTCCCCAAAGATGAGAGGGAAAAACTTGATCCAAAATCTAAACCGTGTGTTCTTGTAGGATATGGAAGTGGATCCAAGGGATATCGTCTGTATGACATAAACAGTAGAAGGATATTTTTGAGTAGAGACGTTATGTTCAATGAATCTCAGCAGATGCCAATTGAGAAGGAGCCTTCAGAAGTAAATGATGGTAATTTTTCTCTTCTTCCTCAGGATCCAGAGCCAGAAGACTCTGAGGGAGGGGTGGAGCATAGACAGTCAGATGCTGGGATGGAGGGAGTGCAGCCTAGACAATCAGCCAGATATCGACGGGCTCCTGATAGGTTTGGTGAATGGGTGTATTTAATGAAAAATGAGCTTGATATACCATCTTGTGTTCAAGAAGCACTCAGTGGACCAGAAGCAAAACTATGGGAAACAGCTATGGAGAATGAGATGGAGTCTATAAATCAAAACAGAGTATGGTCCCTTGTAGAGTGTCCTAATGACAAAAAACCTATCAAATCAAAGTGGATCTTTAAAAGAAAAACCGGACCCGACGGAAGCATTTGCTCGTACAAAGCTCGCCTTGTGGCTCAGGGCTACTCACAAAAATATGGCATCGACTACGACGAGACCTTCAGTCCCGTGGTTCGATTTGAGTCTGTCAGGACAGTACTAGCTTTGGCTGCCAAATGCAACATGCAAGTCCATCACATGGACGTTGCAACAGCCTTCCTTAATGGAGAACTGATTGAAGAACTATATCTGGTTCAACCTGACGGTTTTATTGTCAAAGGCAAAGAAAATCTGGTGTGTAAACTACAAAAATCGCTCTACGGACTAAAACAAGCTCCTAAGTGTTGGAATACTACACTAGATAGCTATTTGAAGAAATTGGGTTTTGTACAATCTAAGAGTGATGCTTGTATATACACTCGTGTTCAAGATAAGAAACTGTGTATTGTGGCGGTGTATGTAGACGATCTAATAATTGCTTCTGAGTCTGGTGATGAAATAAATCAAATAAAGTTGAGCCTTTCTACCCAATACAAAATGAAGGACCTTGGTGTGCTGAGTTACTTCCTAGGTGTAAGTGTTGTACAATTTAAAAACAATGTCTTCTTGAATCAAAATGCCTACACTGAGGCTCTGTTGTCAAAATTTGGCTTTGATAATTGTAAACCTGTTGCAACTCCCGCCGATGTAAACGTAAATCCGATATGCTCCCCAAATGATGTCGAATTTGACCCTGCCACTTATCAAAGTGCTGTAGGTAGCCTTTTGTATTTGTCAACCAGAACTCGACCTGACATTGCATTCGCAGTGAATAATGTTGCTAAATACAGCTCCAAACCTCTTGAACAGCATTGGATGTGTGTTAAGAGAATATTCAGGTACCTGAGAGGCACCTCTAAACTAGGTCTCTTGTATAGCAAATGTTCTGATACTTGCATTGGTTATTCAGATGCTGACTGGGCTGGTGATAAAAATGACCGAAAGTCTACCTCTGGTTACTGTTTCACCCTCAGTAATTCGGTAATTACGTGGAGATCTAACAAACAAACTTGTGTAGCCCTCTCAACTGCAGAAGCCGAATACGTTGCTCTTGCCGGTGCGGCTCAAGAGGCTGTCTGGTTAAAGCACTTACTCAGTGATCTAAATTTTGGGACTATGGAACCAATGGTTATAAACGAAGACAACCAGTCAGCCATCTGTCTTGCCAACAATCCCAAATATCATGGGAGGAGCAAGCACATCGATATTAAGTTTCACTATGTACGGGATCTTGTAAGTAACAAAGATATAGACGTAGTGTATTGCCCTACCGACGAAATGCTCGCCGACATATTCACCAAGAACCTGCCGATAGAAAAGTTCTCTAGACTAAGAACGAAGTTAGGAATGGTCTCATCTGACACACATTCAATGTGAGAAGGAGTGTTGAAACCTTTCATGTAGCACCTTGAATGTATATGTGTATAATACTGATAATGTTACAGTGCTCTTGCGTAAGAATGTATTTAGACAGCACTATGCGTTGAGAACTGAGCTCATGGTTCTTGTGGATCTCTGCTCGTGGTTCTCGGGCTTGGCTGGAGCCTACTCCACCGCTACCCTTCGTAATGTAAACGTGTGTCCTGCTGTGTGTACTGATTATACAAACTCCAAGAGTCTCGTCTTCTTAACCTACGTCCATTAGTTTTCCCTTTTGTTCTTAAAATAATTTTATGTCAACATTTCAATTTCAACATTTCTATATGATGGCATTTATTCAGGCTAGAAATTCTCCTTCTCTTAAAATGATTTTTTGTCAACATTTCATTGTGAAGTTATTTCAAAAAAGAATGTATCATGCCAAAATTCAGTAGGGTTATTTATTATCAAGCTAGAATTTTCCTTTTGTCAAAAATACTTTGGCCCAATATTTCATAATGTGTGTATGTTTTATCAAGTTAGGCTAGCACCAATTATTTTACTCACAGATGTATTCTTCTGAATGCATCTAGTCCTGCATCAATTACCAAGTATTGCCCCAACTGGGTTTCTAAATCAAATTAGGTAATTAATCAATGGGCAAAACACAAATAATGCTTGATTCTGAAAAGTAGGTAGTTAGTAAATTTAATTAAATAGTCATTGTACCTTGTTTAATTCAGTTAGTAAAACTAGAAACATGAGCTTTCTAGTTCAATTGCATTTAGCAAAATGTTGTAGATTTTTACCATCATTGATTTATTAAGTGAGACCTAGGCCCAAAGATTACTGCTCATGCCACCTTAGTTGTCCGGGCAAAGCTGCTGATGTGTTCAAGCCTCTAATAAAAATGGAATTAGAGTAATCTAGTGATCGCCATTAGGGTTTTTGCCATCTCTTGTGTGTCCAAGTTTAATCAATTGTGCTCTCACGTTTTGTACGTTTTAGTAAGTCAGATCTATTTAATTTGTGGAATTTCCTTGAATTTTAGTCAATGTTTAAATGTCATATCTTGGGAAATGAAGCCATGATAGGTTATTTACACAATAGAGATTATATCCTCGGTAGTTACTTACCTCAAGTCGTGTCACATAAATAATCATTCTTTCCTGATCATTAACTGTAGCAAGAATTTCTATCATAATCATTTTTAGTGACAACTCTTACTATTGATTTTGGGTTAGGTCAATTTGTGTATATAAAAATGTCAATAATTAGCCGTTACTTGAGTTAGAAATTAGGGTAATTATGCTTACCTCGGAAAGTCTCCGAATATTCTAAGTTCCCAACTCCTGGAAATTCTAATCCAGAAATCACCCAACTCTCTGATTTGGGGGCTAAATTTAGCGTAACCAGAAATTGGTCGCCCCCAACTGTAGCTACTTGTTCCTTTGACCTCTTGGCAACGGCGGCTACCTCCAGTGGTTGTTGTCATTATAACTCATAGGATGCCTAATACTATTCTGATAGGTATCCTCATGATCAATGTTCTCTAAATCCTTCTTGTGCTCTGATCCTCATCCTCATCCACCAATTCTGTGCACGTTGTGCATAGATTCCGCGTTCCCTCTACTCTTTTTCAAATGGTGCCTTCCTCTCTCCTCTCGTAGGACACCTTTCATTTCTCATATAATAAGAAATAATAACAATAATTAGATTGCACGTGCACTCTTTGGCACAATTCCTAGCTTAAGTCAAGTAATCTTTATGACAATTCTAGCCTTACTTATGATCAATACAGCCGGCCCGCGACGGCGGCTTAGCGTAAACGTTCGAATCAAACACTGCCAGTGCTTGTAAGATACTCATTGTAAATAGCAGTCAAAGCGTAGATTATTGGGCGGCAGAAGCCTTAATATTAATGAAGACAAACTAACTCACATTGCCTACCCAGTAATATCCTATTCTCATGTATCAATCTTGCACTCCAATCCGGAGATGATCGTACACGACGCGTCACGATTAATAGTATCCGGAGAATACTAGTTGGGAAATTAAGGGCATGTAGGGAGATTCATGATTGTCCATACGAGTACTTATTGTTGCGACTGCCTCGCCCCTGTTCAGGCACCAGAATTGGGCCGAGGCGCCCGCATATATAATCCTCTATTTGAGGCAACCCTGTAATTCGGCAGTAAAGCTCGCAGCCTGGCTTGCGTAGCGACTGTCTCTCCTCGTGTTATCATGCTTGAACAAGTAACCCAAACCAATCTCCCGTACAGAAGATCCTGGGAGGCCGACACACGAACAATCACCTCAACATTCAATCAACATCCCTCTCAATTCAACAAAGCCACACGGCTTTCATTTCAACTAAGCCACACGGCTACCTAGCAACCACCCAAGCCTCAAGGCAATAGCAGAAAAATAAACTACCTCCTTCTTTACTCATATAAACAACTGTTACCGCACCTGCGGAATATTACACTAACAAATCCACTCTCGCCGGGATCCACACCGGATTCCCTCGAGCCGCGGCACCCGACGAAGTGCGGCTACTCACTGGACGCGGATCTCCTTCCTCAAGAAGTGGACCCCCCATACTGCTGCCGTAGTCACGGCACTCCGAGTCGTCAAAATATAACCGAGGCGAGCTAATTCAGTTCCGTCATTATCCTGCAATAGGCAATAGTGCAAGTGGAAAAATAGATGCCAGGAAGGCAACTCGAATTACCCAAACAGAAAACCCTTCTGAAGTCAGATACATTCATTTGTTATCAATTAAGTGTGCCCTACCCCGGGCACTGGTGGCCCTTAAAAAATAATAATACAACCTCCTAGTTACGTGAGAAATTCCCTTGATATTCAACCTTTAAAATCAAACTCAATCAGTTTCTCCAACTTGGGAGTTCAACAAAGTTCATATTGATCACCCCAGTCAAAAGTTTATATTGGTGACTATTAATTGCATTAATACCAGAGTGTTTTTCACTTGCACAGTTGTCCTTTGTGGGTTGATGAGCGCATGCCAGTGCTGTCGACTTCTGTCGATGGTTACCTTGAAGGAGGTAATACTCTGCTCCTCATTATTCAGTAGTCAAACATAGCATTTCCTCCCTAAACTCTTCCCTAATAATAAGTTATTGCTACTGCAGCCTATTCTAACAAACTCTTCATGTTTTCAATTGCTACTGAAGCCACCTTTTTTACAAAACTCTTCATGCGTTTCCATTGCTACTGAAGCAAAAAAAACCATAGGAGTTCTTCTAAAATTATTTCCAGTGCTACTGAAGCGCCTTACTAACAACCTTCGCAATTTCCATTGCTACTGCAGCACCATTGCTACTGAAGCACCATTTGCACCATTTGGAAACACCTGTGTCAAAATTAACCAAAATGACGACCCCAGAGGGCACGAATGATCACGCAAACTCCGCACTAAAATTGACCCCCTTCGAAATAAACGGCATCGATGCCTGGTTCCTTCAATCAGAACAGTTTTTCGAAAGCCTGAACATAACGGACGAAAAGCGGATGTACTTTGCCCTAGTTAGGAGTTTACCCACGCAGGTGATAGATGACGTTTCCAGCTTCTTGGACCCTAACCTTGATAACCCGTATACCCGCTTAAAGAACGAAATGTTAAAAATTTACAGTAAGGATCGTTTTTCTCGGATTCTAGCCCTTTCGCAAAATCAATCAAATCAAAATCAATCCCCTATAGCGTTGCTCAAAAATATGAGACGCTTAGCGAAGGGCTATATGGACGACGAAACACTCAAAGCATTGTACATCCAGCGGTTGCCTGCGCACGTACGACCTTTCCTCATTTCCCCTAACGCCCCCGTGGCACTAAACGAGATAGCCCAATTCGCCGAAAAACTCCTCGATCCGGAAATATCGGGCCTGAATAGCCCAGTCACGACCCTTGCAGTAAATCAAACTAGTAGTAGCAGTAATAGTAGCGGCAGCGCCACTGACGCGCTGCTACGAGAACTAGCTCAGCAAGTTGGAGCGTTAGTCGCTACCCAGCAAGCCGAGCGTGCCAACATTCGTGGAGATGTGCATGCGGTAACTCAACACCAAATACCACCGCATCAGCACGCAAATTCTCACCCTCAAAACCCCCCTCCGTTTGACCGCCAGGCCCGTGCAAATAGGTCATTCAATCAGTTTCAGAGGAACGACCCGAGACCTAACAATAGGCAGAGTCAAAATCCTCAAGCTAAGGATTTGTGCTGGTATCACCAGCAATTCCTACATATGGCCCGAAAATGTGAGGGTCCCACATGCCCCATGTTTGCACTTCTTCACCAAAAAAACGGGTACAGCGCGGCGTAAGAGCGAGTCAGGCGCCGTCGCTTGCTAAACCGATATTGACTCGATGCCTCACGATTTTTGACCCCTTAACCAGCATTAGATTCCTCATAGACACGGGTAGCGCTGTCAGCCTTATCCCGGCCTCCCAAATAGAGAAACAGGGTACGGGAACCCCGAGTCTTAAAGCCGCAAACGGCTCACCCATCCTATGCTACGGCACAAAATCACTTACCTGCTCCCTCAATCTCAAACGTTCAATGGAATTCGTGTTCATAGTGGCGGATGTGGACACGGCCATCATTGGTGCAGACTTTCTGCAGAGGTTTGCGCTCGTGGTGGACGTGAGAAACGGATGCTTGTTTGATAGCGAATCCAGTGAAAGAAGGCCTCTCCACTCGGTCAATATGGTGAACGTCACAGCAAACGTGACTTGCAACGTCACTATCACTTGCCCCTACGAACGGGTGTTGGCAGAATTCCCTGCCCTTTCCTTACCTAACGTAAACTCTAATCACAACACGCTGACGGAACACTATATTGAGACGAGCGGTCCGCCCGTTCACGCTAAAGTACGGCGTCTTCCCCCAGACCGATTGCAGGAGGTAAAGTCTGAATTCCAGCGGATGTTAGCTGATGGGACAGTTCGTATCTCAAAGAGTCCCTGGTCTAGTCCTTTGATCTTAGTGCCGAAGGCTAATGGCGAAACGCGCATCTGTGGGGATTACAGGATGCTTAACGCAGTCACCACACCCGATAGGTTCCCCATTCCCTTACTACAGGATTTCACTGCGAACCTCGCAGGGACAAAAATCTTCTCTAAAATTGACCTCAAAAGAGCCTTCAATCAGATTCCGATGCACGAAAGTTCCATTAAAAAGACCGCTGTGTGCACGCCGTTTGGCCTGTTCGAGTATCTTCGCATGCCATATGGCCTGCGTAATGCTCCTCAGACCTTTCAGCGTCACATGACGGAAGTCCTTTCCGACCTACCCTTTTTGTACTGTTATCTTGACGATGTGCTAGTGGCCTCGGGGACGCCTGAGGAACATGTACATCATCTGAGAGAGCTTTGCAAACGACTAGCGTCGCACTCACTACTGATCAATCCAGAGAAGTGTGTGTTGGGAAAGAAGGAATTGACTTTCTTGGGTCACCACATTAGCGAGAGGGGAATTAAGCCGCTTCCCGAAAGAGTGGCAGCCTTACGGAACTTTCCGAGACCAACGACCCAAAGACAGTTGCGCAGGTTCTTGGGATCGGTTAATTTTTACCACCGATTCCTGAGGAACTGTGCAGAGACCCTTGCCCCGCTCACCTCCTTGATTAAACCAAAAAAAAGAGGCAAACCCGTTACGGTCGAGTGGACTGGGGAGGCAGAGAGAGCGTTCGAGCTCATCAAAGAGAGACTCGCTACTGCTACAGAATTAGCTTACCCACACCCTGAGGCAGAATTCAGCCTGGTGGCGGACGCATCGAATATAGCGGTCGGTGCTGTGCTGCAGCAAACTGTAAATAATATCACTTCGCCGTTGGCGTTTTTCAGCCGCAAGCTCTCCTCAACCGAACAACGTTACAGCACGTTCGGGAGAGAGCTCCTAGCCATTTACTTGGCGGTAAAGCACTTTCGCTACACCCTTGAAGCTCGTCAATTCATAATTTATACTGACCACAAACCTATCCTTGACGCTATCCGAATGCCTCCCGAGCGCCACTCTCCTAGGGAAAGCCGGCACTTGAGTTTTATCGCGCAGTTCACGAGTGACATCAGGCACATCAAAGGCGAGGAAAACACGGTTGCTGATTGCTTATCGCGTGTGTACAGCGCGGTATTAAACCCGTCAGCACCCGAGTTCCAACCCTCAGTACAAGCGATTTCGCTAGCCGATGTCATTCGTGCGCAGCAGTGCGACTTGGAAATCCATAACTTAATTGAGTGCCCCGACTCCTCCTTAAAACTCTCACTCAGAGAAGGCGTTTACTGTGACGCCGATCGGCCGAACCGTTATTATCTGCCTAGCAACCTGCGTTTGCCCGCCATTAAGCATTACCATGACTTGTCGCATCCTGGGACGGATAGAACTTTCCGCCTAATCGCAGATCGTTTTGTCTGGCCCGGGATGCGTAGGGCCATAAGAGAGTTCGTTCGTCATTGCCCAGATTGCCAAGCAAGCAAAGTCACTCGGCACAACAAAGCCGCAATTCACCCTTGTGCATTTACCGGCAGAAAATTTGACGCAGTCAACCTAGATTTGGTAGGCCCCCTCCCTATTTCTCGTGGGTATAGTTACTTGCTCACCATGATAGATCGCTTCTCCCGCTGGGTCGAGGCTGTCCCCATCGCTAACATAACTGCAGAAACTGTAGCACGCACTTTTGTCGAAACGTGGATATCCCGGTTCGGAGTCCCTTTGAGCATAACGCATGATCGTGGGGTTCAATTCACTTCCGCCTTGTGGTCAGAGATCTCCAAAATCTTAGGTTGCGCAAACATCTCGACAACGGCATATCACCCCCAATCGAACGGACTCATCGAGAGGGTTCACCGCGACCTCAAAGCGGCATTACGGTGCTTAAAATGTCACCACGATTGGGTCGAAAGGCTGCCGATCGTATTACTTACTCTGAGAAACCTATTTCGGCAGGATCAAAAGTGCACGTCCTCTGAGCTGCTTTACGGGCAATCATTACGATTGCCTGGTGATGTTATCGATCCCACGTACCAAACCGACGAATCCCCCAGCCAAATCGCCGATTACGCAGCACGACTAAAGCGCGTCATGAGCGAAGTAGTTTACATACCACCTCGCCTCCCCTCACCATCTGAAAGTTTAGACCCTTGCTTACAAAGTTGCACCCACGTTTACGTCCGGGTAGACGGGGTAAAGACCCCTCTGCGACGCCCCTATGATGGCCCCTTCAGGGTCCTCAAGAGGTCCCCGAAACATTTCATTATCGAAAGGGGCAACAAGAGCGACAGTGTCAGCATAGATCGCCTTAAGGCGGCGTTTTTGTCCCTTCCGGACGACACCCCGACACACTCTCGTGAACCACAACAACCCAGGCTGCAAATCAGCCCCAGGTCAACACCTGTCGAGCCTCCTGGGTTGCACCTGTCCACTTGGGCTAAGACCCTTCCTCCCACTATGGAGTGCAACGAGTTCGTAGTTCCCCCGTATACCGTTCAAAGAACGCCGTTGGAGACTAGGAATTCGGGTGCCTCCACCTCGGATAGCGCTTCTACTACTTTAACTCCCCATCACGGGAATCCCCCAGACACTCTGTCATTGTCCCAGTTGGGGATCCGAACGTCAACTTTCACAGCCCCCAAGCTTATTCCTCCTACAGCCCCCGAGCAGTGTAGCAGGTCTGGCAGACCCCTTCGTCAGCCAGATCGTTACGCGCAGTCGTAGGGTGGTTAACTCTGTCCTGTCCTTCTCTCCTAATTTTCTTTGGCTGTCACGGCCCTCGGATACTTCTTCGCAGCCTGTTGTCTTTCGCGTAATTGTCGTAGATCGGCTTCGCCGCTCCCAGACCTTTCGGTCTCCTTTGGGGGGAGGGTAGCTGTAGCGAACCTTCGGCACGCAACTCAGTATAAATTTCGGAAATTCCCAAAATGATCATTAAAAATTCAGTAAAACAAATCCAACCATCAGAATAAAATTTCATTACGGAATTAATTAACTTCTATTCTCAATTCCATTAAAATCGTGCATTGAAAAATTCATTCTCTAAGAAATCACTTTTGCGTTGTAACGAAACCCTCCACGACGCCTTGCCGGCAACATTTCCACTCGCACTAGCTCCACTCGTACCAAGTCATTGACAGTGTGTGCACCGCGTGTTTCTCTGGTGAGAATTAGAGATTGTGTGTTACTGTGCTGTTCTACGGGTAACTATATTTGTGTATTATGAAACTATCAATGATATTATTGTGTGATGTATTAAGAAAATCGCCGAAAGTTCCAGAGTGCTAAATGCTTAGGATTTTTCTTGCCCAGAATTTGGGTTCCCCCACAGGCCATTTTTCCTTGTGTATTGTTGTGTATCCTACCTTAAAATTTGCAGCAAACTATTCACGATTCAATGTAAAGCCATCTGTAGGGAGTTTTCCCTTTTGTTCTTAAAATAATTTTATGTCAACATTTCAATTTCAACATTTCTATATGATGGCATTTATTCAGGCTAGAAATTCTCCTTCTCTTAAAATGATTTTTTGTCAACATTTCATTGTGAAGTTATTTCAAAAAAGAATGTATCATGCCAAAATTCAGTAGGGTTATTTATTATCAAGCTAGAATTTTCCTTTTGTCAAAAATACTTTGGCCCAATATTTCATAATGTGTGTATGTTTTATCAAGTTAGGCTAGCACCAATTATTTTACTCACAGATGTATTCTTCTGAATGCATCTAGTCCTGCATCAATTACCAAGTATTGCCCCAACTGGGTTTCTAAATCAAATTAGGTAATTAATCAATGGGCAAAACACAAATAATGCTTGATTCTGAAAAGTAGGTAGTTAGTAAATTTAATTAAATAGTCATTGTACCTTGTTTAATTCAGTTAGTAAAACTAGAAACATGAGCTTTCTAGTTCAATTGCATTTAGCAAAATGTTGTAGATTTTTACCATCATTGATTTATTAAGTGAGACCTAGGCCCAAAGATTACTGCTCATGCCACCTTAGTTGTCCGGGCAAAGCTGCTGATGTGTTCAAGCCTCTAATAAAAATTGAATTAGAGTAATCTAGTGATCGCCATTAGGGTTTTTGCCATCTCTTGTGTGTCCAAGTTTAATCAATTGTGCTCTCAAGTTTTGTACGTTTTAGTAAGTCAGATCTATTTAATTTGTGGAATTTCCTTGAATTTTAGTCAATGTTTAAATGTCATATCTTGGGAAATGAAGCCATGATAGGTTATTTACACAATAGAGATTATATCCTCGGTAGTTACTTACCTCAAGTCGTGTCACATAAATAATCATTCTTTCCTGATCATTAACTGTAGCAAGAATTTCTATCATAATCATTTTTAGTGACAACTCTTACTATTGATTTTGGGTTAGGTCAATTTGTGTATATAAAAATGTCAATAATTAGCCGTTACTTGAGTTAGAAATTAGGGTAATTATGCTTACCTCGGAAAGTCTCCGAATATTCTAAGTTCCCAACTCCTGGAAATTCTAATCCAGAAATCACCCAACTCTCTGATTTGGGGGCTAAATTTAGCGTAACCAGAAATTGGTCGCCCCCAACTGTAGCTACTTGTTCCTTTGACCTCTTGGCAACGGCGGCTACCTCCAGTGGTTGTTGTCATTATAACTCATAGGATGCCTAATACTATTCTGATAGGTATCCTCATGATCAATGTTCTCTAAATCCTTCTTGTGCTCTGATCCTCATCCTCATCCACCAATTCTGTGCACGTTGTGCATAGATTCCGCGTTCCCTCTACTCTTTTTCAAATGGTGCCTTCCTCTCTCCTCTCGTAGGACACCTTTCATTTCTCATATAATAAGAAATAATAACAATAATTAGATTGCACGTGCACTCTTTGGCACAATTCCTAGCTTAAGTCAAGTAATCTTTATGACAATTCTAGCCTTACTTATGATCAATACAGCCGGCCCGCGACGGCGGCTTAGCGTAAACGTTCGAATCAAACACTGCCAGTGCTTGTAAGATACTCATTGTAAATAGCAGTCAAAGCGTAGATTATTGGGCGGCAGAAGCCTTAATATTAATGAAGACAAACTAACTCACATTGCCTACCTAGTAATATCCTATTCTCATGTATCAATCTTGCACTCCAATCCGGAGATGATCGTACACGACGCGTCACGATTAATAGTATCCGGAGAATACTAGTTGGGAAATTAAGGGCATGTAGGGAGATTCATGATTGTCCATACGAGTACTTATTGTTGCGACTGCCTCGCCCCTGTTCAGGCGCCAGAATTGGGCCGAGGCGCCCGCATATATAATCCTCTATTTGAGGCAAACCTGTAATTCGGCAGTAAAGCTCGCAGCCTGGCTTGCGTAGCGACTGTCTCTCCTCGTGTTATCATGCTTGAACAAGTAACCCAAACCAATCTCCCGTACAGAAGATCCTGGGAGGCCGACACACGAACAATCACCTCAACATTCAATCAACATCCCTCTCAATTCAACAAAGCCACACGGCTTTCATTTCAACTAAGCCACACGGCTACCTAGCAACCACCCAAGCCTCAAGGCAATAGCAGAAAAATAAACTACCTCCTTCTTTACTCATATAAACAACTGTTACCGCACCTGCGGAATATTACACTAACAAATCCACTCTCGCCGGGATCCACACCGGATTCCCTCGAGCCGCGGCACCCGACGAAGTGCGGCTACTCACTGGACGCGGATCTCCTTCCTCAAGAAGTGGACCCCCCATACTGCTGCCGTAGTCACGGCACTCCGAGTCGTCAAAATAAAACCGAGGCGAGCTAATTCAGTTCCGTCATTATCCTGCAATAGGCAATAGTGCAAGTGGAAAAATAGATGCCAGGAAGGCAACTCGAATTACCCAAACAGAAAACCCTTCTGAAGTCAGATACATTCATTTGTTATCAATTAAGTGTGCCCTACCCCGGGCACTGGTGGCCCTTAAAAAATAATAATACACCCTCCTAGTTACGTGAGAAATTCCCTTGATATTCAACCTTTAAAATCAAACTCAATCAGTTTCTCCAACTTGGGAGTTCAACAAAGTTCATATTGATCACCCCAGTCAAAAGTTTATAACTGCATCAACCCTAACTTATGAAAACAAGTTAATGTTCATCATTAATTTTCTTCATTTTACAAATATTTTATACCTAACATTAGGTGGAGAAATCTTGGATTCAAGGGTATGAAAACAGTCTATCTTCTCGATAAAACTAGCTCTCAAGAATAAAGTTGCATTTTGAACAGTCTATCACCATCTACCACTAAAGGGGGCAACTTTGACCTTGTTATTGATAAATTCGCCACTTACGTGGGCGGTTGCAACTGCAAGAACCGCAATATTGTTTTTCCAACAACTCAAAAAAACTGAAAGTTACCCAAAAATCCCCTTTGACTCAAGAAAATGAGATGATAATCGGCGAGACCAGGTATGACAGTCATTGTATCCAAGTATTACATAGGATGAAATCGAAAACTCAGCCTATCATACTACGTGGATCAATCTCGTTGTTTAGAGCAGCGGTCCCCAACCTTCTGATCGCGGCGGACCGTTTCAGGTCTGGGTTATCAGGCCAATTTGCAGAAGCTCCGTCTGTAATAAACAAATGGAATCGATTCAGTGCCTCTAATCCAAAATAAAATACTTTGAAATGAAGATTAAAGCTCTCGAATGCAGCCTTACTTATGTACTGTATAATATTCATAGACCATAAGCGTTAAGCGATGAAGCATGAGCTATCCAGTATATTTTGTTTTCATGAAAATAAATATTTCCGAACAGCTCTTTCACGAAGTTGACCTAAAACCAACAGTGATTAGCGCTTCAAACGATGCCAATGAAGATACAGGATCAATGAAAAAAATGCATGAACTGCCTCAAAATCTCATGTAAAATCTGTCTTCAAGAAGTTAAGAGAATTCAGTTCAATAGCCATGAGCGTGGGGTAAAGAAAGTCGAAATTGTCAACAATAGCCAAGCGCAAACCTTTCCGTAAGGTATATTGATCAGAAGAGTTGAGGATGAAAGTATCAGCGGCACTGTAAACATTCTGCTAAAAACAAAGGTATCAAGCTTCACATAATTCTTCTTCTATGCTCTGATAAGGTGAATGTAAAATTTACAGTGGGGAATTCAATAAAATACAAGTTTAAAATGACGAATTCACAATTAGAACTCACGAAAAGACTCTGACGTAAGAAACATCAACAAATATTTGACGACTTCAATGTTCAGTCATATTCATTTAATACTGACGGTGTTTGGAAGAGTTATAAAATTTAGGGGTCAGACTTGGGGAATGAATAATGAGTTTATGAATTATTATCTCTAAAAACATGATCATTAATACAACAATGTTTTCTGAAAGATGGGCTGGGGAATTCTTTTGTAATCTAGCCTAAGAGAAAGGATATCCTTTCTGTCCTGAGAACACAAATCAGATAACTGCAGCGCAGTGGCGGCAATATTCAACAGGTAACAGCTGTTATGCATATTTTCGTAATATGCACACACAATAGAGGTGCGCATCAAAACACAGGTATTTGATTTAAAGAATTTAACATTTATTATAAGGGGAATGAAAACCCAGATATAGCTTGGACCAACTTGATTTGATTTATGGCAAACTATTTCTGCTAGAATTTGTGAGCTGAGGGCAGACGTGAACTGAACTGAAAATGAAGAAAAGAAATAAATTAAATCAGGACAGTTTATTTCTAATGAAGATGATGCAAGAACCATCACTGGTTTTTAAAATGTCTTTACACAAAGATACTTAGTTGATAAACACACATGGGTACCGTAATACCAAAGTCAATAATCGAGACAAATGATTGAGGGAAAAGCATGGGATTATGGATTCCGTTTATTGCATAATCTAGGTTGATAATGCATGTATATACAAATAAAAAAATTACACCAGTGACGATGCATTGTTGAAAACTCTCTTATCAGTGCGCACTTACATTGAAATGCGGGTTTAGGAACTTGCGTTCTCAGGAATTAATGTTAAAAGTAAAATGGGTCGATTGAAATATTTCTGCAGCCAAGAATATAAGGTCGATATTCGGAACTATCTTTCATTCCTACATATCATCTAGTATGCCAATTACCAAGCTTGGAGATAATAAAATATCTATAACTACAGCACAAATTTATACTATGCCCTCCGCTAATATTACTGGGATGATAAAGTTCATCGGAGTAAGACGCATGAATATAATTATCGTACAACGCTAATCATAACATTTATAACATAATTGAAGCAATACGTGGAATTAATTACCTAAATAATGCTGCTATAATATACTCACGAGCGTAAGAAACGGTAATTTTTCAAGAACATTTTATGACATGATGAAAAAAGAAAAACAGTAATGTCCTATGAGGTTAACACGTAAGATGATATTAAATCGCTTTTTAACACTTTGACTGCTGCAACTAATTATTAAGTTCAACACCAAACTCAAATTTTAAGTCAATTGTAGTAAACTATTTTGAAAATCCTAAACATGAACTGCATCTTGCCTTCATTTAGCTTTAATTAAGTATTTATGAAAATTGAGTTTGCGACTACTTAACGGTCAGCAGCGTTATGAAAATTACCTCCGTGTACCACCGGTGGCGCACGTCGCAGTCAAAGTGTTGAAATATTTTAAAAGAAAGATTCTTAGTTGCTATAGACATATATGGGTGCTATAACAGCCCATGTCATTGCTTGTACAAACAATTGAGAGACAGCAGTAATGTAAAAATGTATCCCATAGCGAGTTATTTTGATTTTGATGATGTTTATTATTGAATCTGAAAAGAGAAATATAAAAATGAACTCAATGGGATGAAACGCTTTTGACAGTCTTCACGAACATTGACAGATGGGGTTTTGGCTTGTGTGAATACTTTTGTGCCATCAGGGAGTAATGTTGAAAGTACTGGTAGATAATTTACATTCAAAACTAAAGGGTCGAAATAAACAAACAAACAAACATCGGCAACTTTGGGATGCTTTATTTCCAATCAAGCCTGATACATATGAACTTAAGCATTGGTTTTTCAAATGCCTTATAACTAGCCCTTTATATAGGACACCATGACGGTTCCCCCCGTAAAGCCTTTACCCATTTCCGACACCTGGGTTGAGTGGGGTATTGTGCTTGAGCTTTCCCTTATACCCAACGGGGAAAATCTCCGCGCCAGCGCCGGGATACGAACCCTCGTCTCAAACATAGAAGGCTGAGCCCTTAACCACTGTGCCACGGAGAGCAGATTCCGCCAGATTCAAGAAATGGCAGAAATTCAAAATCTTTTTTCTTGCGAACATATAACAGAACAGAACTAATGAAGGCATCTACGGATGCTTTATTTCCAATCAAGCCTGATACACATCACCTTGTACATTGGATTTTCAAATGCCTTATAACTAACGCCAGGACGCCATGACGCTTTCCCCCGGTCGAGACCGGTACCCATTTCAGACACCTGGGTAGAGTGGGGTATTGTGCTTGGAATTTTTCTCCTATACCCAACAGAGAAAATCGCCACTGCCTGCGCCGAGAATCGATCCCGGGTCTTTGCCGCACGGCGGCAGAACCTATACCACATGGCTATGGTGGAACTAACTTATCTGCATCATTAATCTGTTTTAACACACATTAAATTTACGTATTTCTAATATAAATGCTTGACAATAATGAAAGTAAGTGACGTGTTAGGTATCGTGGTAAGTTAATAATGAATAAAAATACTGTATTTATAATGAAAATACAAGTCGCTAGATTTTGAAATTTTACAGTATGTACGTAAATACTAGGATACAAACAATCACATCAATATTCACACTACAAAAATGAAGTGTAATGTGGTGAAATGTATTGAAATGTAGGGTGGTGGGCGAAGGAAATTCGTAATTACGTTTTCAGTATGTATTGCAGCATACAGTTAAAGTTGAGAGACAAAACGACGTGCTACTTTGGTGTCAAATTCTTTCATTCATTGAGGGATTTTGATACTCTGCGGAAGTTTGTTCCTCAGTGAGGCGCCTGATATTGACAGGCCTTTTGCCCAATGCTAGATGAACGGCAGTTGACCAAGACGTTATTTCTCCAATTCGGCTTTAGGTTAGTTAGAGTGCGGGTATGGAATTGCACAATATCTGCGCTGCTACGAGGGTGATATGAAGAGAAAATACGTATTAGGTTTTACGAGTGAGGAATCTTTTTTTTAAAGGATTTCAGCCGAGTTGGTTTAGAAGAGGGGTTGCGGGATCACTTTTCTTGAATATACCTTTGCATACCCCCCTGTTAGGCCAGAAGCAAATATGTCGACTAGTGCCTATGTAATTTAATATGAGGGATAATCCTCCCCGCATAACTGAACACTCGTATCACAGATACTTGAGAAACCTACTTCCATCAAGATCCTCAAAATTTCAGGGAGAAATACTTGAGAAGAAAAACTTCAATCGCAAAAACTAAGAAAAAAACTTGAATGGAAATACGAAAACAAAAAACTCCATAGCTTGAATTTCATTTCGGCTCAACTTTCGAAGCCTGCATTACTAGCGTGAAAAGCTCCATAGCTCGAATTTCATTTCGGCTCTAAACTTTCGAAGCCTCGCTTACGGCTCAAAAATTCGACGCTCTGAAAAACGGCTCGACATCTTCAAAGCTCTACCAGAGAAAAACTACAAGAACTGCCGGAAAATGTTCGCATCCTGAAAAATACAGTGGGAAAATCCCAACTTAAATAAACTACGTCAGCAGAACCTGACTTTCACTTATCCCTGAAAATATCAGGAAGATCTTCCGTGATAAAATAAAGCCTCTGAAATTACGGCCTCAGAATCCCTAAAATATCCCAATTTTAGGGATTCTGAGGCCGTAATTTCAGAGGCTTTATTTTATCCCGGAGGATCTTCCTGACATTTTCAGGGATAAGTGAAAGTCAGGTTCTGCTGACGTAGTTTGTTTAAGTTGGGGTTTCCCACAGTATTTTTCAGGATGCGAATATTTTCCGGCAGTTCTTGTAGTTTTTCTCTGAATAATGCTGCTATAATATACTCATGAGCGTAAGAAACGATAATTTTTCAAGAACATTTTAGGACATGATGAAAAAAAGAAAAACAGTAATGTCCTATGAGGTTAACACGTAACTATCTACGGTGGCTCCCAGGAGGACCAACCTAAATTAATCATCAATCGGGCGGAAACAGGGCTCGCCCCCCTAAATAGCAAATAATTGGCGCCCAATGTGGATACGCCTCACCAAACTATTTAGCAATTTGGCGCCCGAACAGGGACTGCCATACGAACTATTTAACAATTTGGCGCCGCGAAATTCATACATTTTTCTAACTCTCTTCGAAGATATTTTGGATTTGGAAGACGACAATCTCCCCTACATCAAATGCTCTGATAAACTGTCCTCCGGTAAACATACACCGGAAACAGGACCACTATAGCGCCCTCTTGAAAATGCGTGATGAAAATCGTGTTGCTCCCTCCCCCATTTTGTGACTAAATAACAGTGATCAAATTGAATATGAAGCTGAAATCACAAACAATGAACGCGGCAATAAAGACCTAGAGACGAGTACTAAATGCCCTACTAGACCTAAAAAATGCAATAACTCCACTAAAGATCTGCCTATTGAGGTAAATAATATCAAAATATTGCATATAAATGCTCGCAGCCTCAATGGTAAAATGGATGACGTACGAGTGATGTTGATCACTAACGATATCGATATTTTATGCGTATCTGAAACATGGTTCGATTCACGAGTCGAAAGCTCATATCTCAGCATTACCGGGTACAAATTGTACCGTTATGACGGAGTCAAGAGTAAGAGAGGTAGCGGTTCATGCATTTTCATCAAAGATGTCTACTCTACATCCTTAGTTCCGATAAAAGAAAAATGCGAAGACATAAAAATGGTTTGGCTCAATGTTCAAGTAAACAAACACAAGTCTTTCATTATCGGCAGTCTTTACAGACATCCGTCAGCATCTCTTCGTCCAACATTAGATTTCATTGAAAATACGCTTAGATCAATCTCTGCAGCCAAAAAGTCTTTCTATGTTTTCGGAGATTTTAACGTGGATCTGACAAATAAAAACAATCAGCTAAGCAAGATGCTGCACAGACTTAATCTTTCTCAAATGGTCCAAGAACCAACGCGAATTACCAACACTTCTAAAACTCTTCTTGACCTAGCAATTACCAACAATCCCCAAGCAGTACTCAGCACAGAAATCTTACCGTCCTTTTCTGATCACCATTCGGTAGAATGCCAAATCAATATTGCAAAAGAGAAACAGAAATCTAGTTACATTACATATCGCATGAAAAACCACTACTCCCCTGAAATATTTCAAGAAAAGCTATTAGACAGATGGAGTGAATTTCAAGGCATGGAAAACACCGATGATGTCAATCTACAAGTTTCGCTTTTCAACGAAAATTTCGTATCAGCTCTTAACGAATGCGCACCTTTCACTACGAAGAAAGTTAAGCCAAGAATTTCTAAATGGATAACAGATGAGATAAAACATTTGAGCAGAGCTAAAAGAAATTTGCAGCGTGAGTACAAACTGAATAAATCAGACAGTACGCGTCGAAAATTATATAAAGATCATGAGAAGATCCTACGAAGAAAAGTTAAGGAAGCAAAACGGGACTACTTCCACAAAGAACTCTTGGCGGCAAAACAAAACCCTAAAAGAACTTGGGAAATCATTAGAGAAGCTGCTCAGTATAAAAATTTAGACTGCAAAAGCACTTTTGACAACCCCTCAGAAATGGCGAATGACTTTAACACTTTCTTCTCAAAAGTTGGCGAAGATGTTTTCAATGAAGTATCCAGGACAGTTTCAGACACATCTACAGAGGCAAATCTGAGCGATGTTTCATCCCCAAATAGTAGCAACAAGTGGAGACAAAAGCCAGTTAGCGTCATAGAGATACGAAAAATCTTATACTCACTAAAGAATACTAAAGCGACTGGACATGATGGCATAAGCCTCCAACATATTAAAGACAGCTTCCCTGTCACAGCACCCTTTATTCGCTTGATAATAAATACATCTATAGTCACAAACAAGTTTCCCGATCAATGGAAACTATCCATAATTAAGCCATTACATAAATCTGGTGATATCGACATAGCGTCAAACTACAGACCAATCAGTCTCCTGCCTGTTATGTCCAAAATATTAGAAAAAGTAATAACAAACCAGCTCTCGTCTTACATAGACGAGTCACATCTACTGCATCGCAATCAATATGCTTACAGGAGGAATACCAGTACTCAGGACGCCCTGTTAAACATAACAGAAAAAATTTACAATGATATTGACCAAAAAAAATTAACTCTCTTACTATTGCTTGATCTCTCCAAAGCTTTCGACAGTGTTGAGCATAAGAAACTTCTACAAAAAATTTCAAACCTCAGAATAGACACTCAGTGGTTTGAAAGCTACCTACGAAACCGCTCTCATGCAGTGTGCTTGAATAACAAAATGTCATCATTCATACCAAATAACTTTGGCGTTCCTCAAGGTTCAATCATCGGCCCACTCCTATTTTCAATTTTCATCAACGATTTCCCCACCATGCCGGCAAACACAAAAATCTCAATGTATGCTGATGACGTACAAATTGCCATGACAAGCTCAACGGCGGATTTAACAGAAACACAAGCCAACGCTGAAATCCTTCTGAGAAATCTGAAATTGTGGTATGACCATAATGGCCTCAAACTTAACGCAAGTAAAACGCAATGCATTATTTTTGGATCACAGAATGCGACTGAAAATTTACGACCATTCAAGCTAACATTTGGAGACGATACAATTAAACCAGTCGATAAGGTTAAAAATCTGGGTGTTTGGTTTGACAAAAATATGACTTTCAATTCACACGTCGAAACAATGTGCAACAAAATTAACGGAACCTTAATGTTCTTTCATCGTATAAAGAACACACTTGACGAAAAATCTAGATTATTAGTGATTCAGTCTTTAGTTTTATCGCGTCTGGACTACTGCAGTCTTGTGTGGGGAGACTTACCTAAATGTCGTCAGGAAGAGTTGCAAAAATGTGTAAACTTCGCCGCCAAAGTAGTATGCAAAGGAAATTTCAATAAATACGATCATGTCACTCCTCTTTTAAGAAAACTCGACTGGATCCCAATACCGAACAGATTCATGATCCAGAAAGCTCGACGAGTATTCTCCTCTCTGTACCTCCCCCAAAGTAATGCAGAGGTGGTAAAAATTTTTCCCATCTAATATCCCAAACGAAAGACCAAACCGGAGGAACGATGTTTTAGTCAGTTACCGTTCATCTAACGTGGGACAAAAAGCTCTTTCAGTTTCTGGAGCTTTTTTGTGGAACAAACTTCCCCAGCATATCAAAAACTCTAAAACTGGAAAAGAATTTAGAGTAAATGTGTCACGTCATTTTGCATCTCTGTCATAGGGCCTGCAGCATCTCGGTGTGAACTTCCCATCTATCAGAAATTTTAATTTTTCCTGAAATTTCTTTTAGAAATTTAGAAACTATTTCATTTTACGTTTGCTAAGCGATTCGTACATTCATTTTACTTATTTCTGTCGACAACAATGAGCACCACAGCCGTCAGTTCAGTGCAGCAGAACGAACGTTCTTTCCATAATTAGGAGTATTTCCTCATCTTTATTTTGTTATTTCTTTCTCTTTTCTGTATTAATATTTAACGTCCGTATGACAAATATACCATGAAATACATTTTGTGTGTACACCAATAAACAGGTTTATAGATGTGAGGGTTGAGCAAAGTTTATAATGAGTTAAATTTTTGGCTAACGTTGTCTCGCTATTTCCTCAAGGTTCAATCATCGGCCCGCTCTTATTTTCAATTTTCATCAATGATTTCCCCACCATGCCGGCAAACACAAAAATCTCAATGTATGCTGATGACGTACAAATTGCCATGACAAGCTCAACAGCAGATTTAAAAGAAACACAAGCCAACGCTGAAAACCTTCTGAGAAACCTTAAATTGTGGTATGACCATAATGGCCTCAAACTTAACGCAAGTAAAACGCAATGCATTATTTTTGGATCACAGAATGCGACTAAAAATTTACCACCATTCAAGCTAACATTTGGAGACGATACAATTGAACCAGTAGAGACGGTAAAAAATCTGGGTGTTTGGTTTGACAAAAATATGACTTTCAATTCACACGTCGAAACAATGTGCAACAAAATAAACGGAACCTTAATGTTCTTTCATCGCATTAAGAACACACTTGACGAAAAATCTAGGTTGTTAGTGATTCAGTCTTTAGTTTTATCGCGCCTGGACTACTGCAGTCTTGTATGGGGAAATTTACCTCAATATCGTCAGGAAGAGTTGCAAAAATGTCTAAACTTCGCCGCCAAAGTGGTGTGCAAAGGAAATTTCAATAAATACGATCATGTCACCCCTCTTTTAAGAAAACTCGACTGGATCCCAATACCGAATAGATTCATGATCCAAAAAGCTCGACGAGTGTTCTCCTCTCTGTACCTCCCCCAAAGTAATGCAGAGGTGGTAAAATTTTTTCCATCTAATATCCCAAACAAAAAACCAAATCGGAGGAATGATGTTTTAGTCAGTTACCGTTCATCTAGCGTGGGACAAAAAGCTCTCTCAGTTTCTGGAGCTTTTTTGTGGAACAAGCTTCCCCAGCATATTAAAAACTCTAAAACTGTAAAAGAATTTAGAGTAAATGTGTCACGTCATTTTGCATCTCTATAGACCTGCAGCATTTCGGTGTGAATTTCCCATTTACCAGAAATTTTAATTTTCCTGAAATTTCTGTTAGAAAATTAGAAACTATTTCATTTTACGTTTGCTAAGCCATTCGTGCATTCATCTTAACTATTTCTGTCGACAATAATGAGCACCCCAGACGTGAGTTCAATACAGCAGAATGAACGTTTTTTTCCATAATTAGGAGTATTTCCTCATTTTTATTTTGTTATTTTTTCTTCTCTGTGTTAATATTTAACATCCGTATGGAAAACATACTCTGAAATACATTTTATGTGTACACCAATATGCAGGTTTATAAATGTGAGGATTGTGCAAAGTTTATAATGAACTAAATTTTGGCTAACGTTGTCTCGTTATTTCAAAATCATTCTCGAAGATGTTTTCAATCGATTTCGGCTGAGCTGGGGGGAGAGGTTAATTTAAGCATTTTCATTTAGTCTTTTAATATTTTTCCTTGCGTTCAGTGCACACCAGCACTAAACTTTAAAATCGAAAAAAACTGTTAATTTCTGTTATCAAAATTATCACTTTGGACCATTGCTTAATCTACCTATATGTGCCAAATTTTGTAAATATTCTCCACTCAAATGTGATATCCGGCCACAATGTTACTCCATTTCATCCCATGTACGCATGTCTGTATAATGCTGAAGAGTTGTGTTGTTTCTTGACTGTAACCTGAGTTTTCTTAAAAATTTCTATGAAGAAACTAAAAATCAGTTCATTTTACGTTTTCCGAAGTCTTTTTTTTTTTTTTTTTTTTTTTTTTTTTTTTCGAATAATTTCTTAGGATTACAATGAGCTCAACTGTCATTATCGGTGTAATAGATGGTAGGTTGTTTCTATCCTCTTATTTTATATTTGTATTTTTTTCTTATATTTCATTCTCAATAAGTACATATATTAATATGTGTGTGTACGTATATAGGTATATATATCTACATAAATAGATATACATGTTTCTATTTCATTTCTTTACACAAAAACCATCCGGTTAATAAATTTTATTGCACTAGCGAAATGATTCAAAAATAGATCTCCCACTTACACCAGAGGACGTCTCTGTGAATCGGATAAATGACAAATACAATTAATGAAATTAATCGTAATTTGAGCGTATGAATCGTGGTAAAATTATCTTTCTGTCCGTATGTTGTACAAGCAAATTTTGATGTTGAGTATATGTTTGTTTGCGCATTTCTGCCAAAATTTTGTAGATATTTGTCAATCATGAGTGTTAACTGGCCTACACTGTATCTCCATTTTATCCCATGTACCCATGTCCGCATGATGTTGCAGAGAATATCGAGAAGATATGATATATGATATATATTGAAGATATATGTTTTTTTTTTTTTTTTTTTTTTGTTCCTCAGCGGTAACTTGAGTTTTCTTAAAATTTCCTTTAGGAAATTAAAAAACCATTCCATTTATACGTTTTTCGAAGTCCTTTTCTATTCCTTATCTTTCCTCAGGTTATTTCTTACGATTCATCAGAGCTTGGGCTGTCATTTTGAATATTGAAAGAGTAAGATTATTTTTCATGTCTATTAGCATTTTTCTTATATTCGTTTTCAATACGTATATATATGAATATGTGTGTTGGTGTGTGCGTGAGTATGTACGTGTGAGCACGCAAACATAAATGTTTATGTATCAGTGTAAAGATGCACACGTTTCGCACACATATATGCGCACATGTACATATATCGGTTTCTATTTCTACTTTTTGCATAAAAAGCAAAACCTCAAGACACATTACATTTTACCTAAAGCTCTGCGATCAGTTAACACTGCAACAAATTTCAGAAATAAACAAATTGATTGCGCTTGCTTTATGATTTATAAATCGATCTATCACGACCCCGAAGGGCATTTCTGTGAACAGAAGAAATTAAAAAGTATAAACAGACAAAGGAAATAAAGCACTCATGCAAAAATTATCTCTATATTTGTATGCCGAACAAGCCATGCATTTCAATTTTGAGTGTAAGTTTGTTTACGCATTCCTAGATGTGCGTGCTGTGTTGCGCGATGTTATTTACAAATTATTTCGAGACTATCTTTTTCTCAATACTTGATTGTCATTTACGGTGTTGTTTCAATCTAGTACGGTGTAGCGTTTTTTTGTATTTTTCCTACTTCGATGATCTTATAAATAATTCGAAAAATACTAAAGAATTCTTCGAAACTGCCAAGTTCTTAGTTGAAATTATCGAAGTAGGAAAAAGGCAAGAAGCGCTGTACCGGAATCTCTTGGAATATAAAATATCCAAGAGATAATATTTCTCATTTCTCATTCAACTACCCTTGACAGAGTTAAACTATTAGCACGACCCGTATGGTTTGTCTATTAGTACGCCTCGTATATTTTTTCTATTAATATGCCTCGTATGGTCTATCTATCTGTACACCTATGATAGTATTGTCTAATATTACATCTCGTATAGTTTGTCTATTATTATGCCTCGTACGGCTTATCTATTTGTACACCTCGTATGGTTTGTCAATTAGTATTCCTCGTATGGAACTTTGTTAGACTATATTAGCACACCACGTGTGGTTTGTCTATTATAGTACGCCTCGTATATTATGTCTATTAATATGCCTCGTATGGTCTATCTATTTGTACACCTCTGATAGTTTATCTATTAGCACACCTCATATAGTTTGTCGATTATTATGCCTCGTATGGCTTATCTATTTTTACACCTCGGATGGTTTGTCAATTAATACTCCTCGTATGGATCTTTTGTTTTAGGACGTCTTATATTAAGGAACTTTTAAAAGCCAATATGTTGGCATATGTATCTCATGTGACAACTTGGAAATAAACGGTTTTGTTTTTTTTTTTTGTTTGTTTCAAAATCATTCTTGAAGATGTTTTCAATCGATTTTCGGCTGAGCTGGAGGGAAAGGGGTAATTTAAGAATTGCATTTAGTCTTTTTATTTATTTATTTATTTTTTTTTCGTGCGTTCAGCGCACACGAGCACTGAACTTTCAAATCGGAAAAAACTCAAAATTTCTGTAATCAAAATTATCATTTTGGATCAAGGCCTAATCTTCCTATACGTATATGTGCCAATTTTGTGAATATTCTCCACTCAGATGTGTTATCCGGCCACAATGTTACTCCATTTTATCCCACGTACACATGTCCGTATAATGCTGAAGAGTTGTGTTGCTTTTTGACTATAACCTGATTTTTCTTAAAAATTTCTGTGAAGAAATTAAAAAACAGCTCATTTTTATGTTTTTCGAAGTCTTCTCTTCCTTTTAGCTATTTTTTTTGCGAAAAATTTCTTAGGATTACAGTGAGCTCAGCTGTCATTTTCTGTGTAGTAGATGGTAGGTTGCTTCTATCTTTTATCTTATATATGTATTTTTTCTGATATTTCATTTTCAATAAGTATATAAATTAATATGTGTGTACGTGTGTAGGTATATATATGTATCTACATAAATAGATATACATGTTTCTATTTCATTTCTTTACGCAAAAACCATTCGGTTAATAAATTTTATTGCAATAGCGAAATGTTTCAAAAATAGATCTAGCACTTCCCCAGAGGGCGTTTCTGTGAATCAGATTAATGTCATATATAATTAATGAAATAAAGTGCAATTTGAGCATATGAATCGTAGTAAAATTATCTTTCTGTCCGTATGTTGTACAAGCTATGAATTTTGATATTGAATATATGTTTGTTTACCCATTTCTATCAATATTTTGTAGATATTTGTCAATCATGAGTGGTAACCGGCTTACACTGTATCTCTATTTTATCCCATGTACCCATGTCCGCATGATGTGGTAAATATCGAGAAGATACGAAATATGTTTTTGGTGGTGATAGGGCTTTGCATATTTTTAGGGCATATTTTTCATTTCTCATTCAACTACCCTTGACAGAGATAGACTATTGGCAAACCACGTGTGATTTGTCTATTAGTACGCCTCGTATATTTTGTCTATTAATATGCCTCGTATGGTCTATCTATTTGGTACACCTCTGATAGCTTGTCTATTAGTACACCTCGTATAGTTTGCCTATTATTATTATGCCTCGTATGGCTTATCTATTTGTACACCTCGGATGGTTTGTCAATTAGTACTCCTAGTATAGAACTTTTGTTAGACTACTAGTACACCACGAATGGTTTGTCTATTAGTACGCCTCGTATATTTTGTCAATTATTATGCCTCGTATGGTCTATCTACTTGTACACCTCTGACAGTTTGTCTATTAGTACACCTCGTTTAGTTTGTCTATTATTATGCCTCGTATGGCTCATCTACTTGTACACCTCGGATGGTTTGTCAATTAGTACTCCCATGGAACATTTGTTTTAGGATGCCCTATATGTAAGAAACTTTTAAAAGCCAATATGTTGGCATGTATCTCATGTGACAATTTGGAAATAAACATTTTTTCTTTTTTTTCTTTTCTATTGAAGTATGTCTCCCCATACTAGGTTGCAATAGTGAATACACGATAACACCAAAGATTGAATGGCCAATAATCAAGATTTTTCGTCGAGCATATGTACGTTTTATACGATAAAGAAAACATTAACTGACTCTTCAGATGATATACAGTTACTGGATTATGGAACTGGTAATAAAATTTCAAATGTAAATAATGAAACGTTTACTGTTTAGTGACGTAATTTTTATCATATTTCCTATAAGCAGAGAAGCTAAATTAGGCACGGAGAACACAAAAAAGCCATCGATTCGAACTGTGAGGTCAAGAGAGTCACCAAGATGAGCGGTTCCGTGGTGATTTCAGGCGCAATATTGTGGGTTCCGATCGACACACAATTCTTGTAGAAGGCTCGATTAGACATGTTTTTTGCATTTTCTTTAATAAAGTTCTAGCAATGGCTATGATATTTTTTAAACACCACACCTAAAAATATAAATTCACCCATGCACACTAACGAAGAGGCCAAAACTTAGGTGTGCGGAAATATTACCAAATATCATCTCTAGACCCTACAATCGCAGATATCAATTTTGTTAAGCAATCATCATAATGTGGGAGCTGAAACAGAGAAGTACATCCCCCTTCCATCATCGCTCAAGAAATAGACAAGTATTTTAATGAGAGATTTAAGGCAAAATTTTACTGGTATATTACACCATTCAGTCACTTTCCGTATTTTTCCTATGTATAGGCAGATCTGATCAATAACGAATTTTATTTCAACATCATATTTGCCAGATACAGATGACTATATTATATTTTAATTTGTATGGAACAAAGAGCGTTGTGCAGCGTAAAGTTATGCTAGACAATGTTTGTTAAAAGTTTTAATTGAGTGATACGTTAAGAAATGAAATAAAATGAAGACTATAATTCACACCACATGAACCTATAAGTTCGTTCAAGTTTCATAATATCGATACTAAGACTATTCGCCATTTCATTTTAATGAGCTGAAATCCTTACTTTCTATCTGAGTTAATTCAAAATCATGAGCATGATTTTAATTTGCAAATCACTGACTTATCATTTCAGTGATTTTGTTTTCATCGCTAATGACTTCTGAGCCTGCATCTATG
Source organism: Morinoia aosen (assembly GCA_030386875.1). NCBI lineage: Eukaryota > Metazoa > Arthropoda > Malacostraca > Amphipoda > Talitridae > Morinoia > Morinoia aosen. Next base: position 67,650,034 of record CM059562.1, read on the forward strand.
CACTTGTCATTTTCCAGCGGGAGGTCAATGCCTCTACTCTGCAGCTCCCTCTCTAGCGCAGCACATCTGCTTTGTGTCGCCTCCAAAGTCTTCTGCACGAGCTTCAGATCTCTCAGTTGCAGCTCGAGCTTGCGTCTTCGCTGCGTCTCTTGCTGAAACTTGCGCTGATCGGCTAAATGCACAGCTGCTCTCATATCTGTCGGTAGATAAAGTTTCAAACTTCACACCACAATTATTGTAGAAGTATCTTAAGAACATTCAATAAGATCAAGCTTAGCTTCGGACCACTCAACAATGCATCTGAAATTTACATATACTCGCATTCATCTCAAGTATGCATTTGAGCGAAACTTTGCACGAATGGTTGTTAGATGAAATTATGAGACATACGGAGCAGGTAATGCATTCTAGCACCAATAACTTCTTTTGTTCAAGATCTTGTTATTTGCACTTTTCTTTCGACAGCTAAACTGCAAAGCTAGAAGGACTGCAGCATATGAGTAGTTTGTTATACCAGTAGCTGAATGTTTTAAATTAGGATGCGTATTGCATCATGAATATAGAAAGAGATATTTTCTAATTTTGGTTCTACTCATTTTAATACCATTCTTTCTTTTATTGTATATCCAATATATAAATATGAAGTTCCAAGCTCGTGAGGTTTTCTCACATGGAATTTTCATGTTACTGTATTTTTACAGCTATAGTTGTGTAATATATTGCTAAATCGGTATGCGAGTGTATGAACGGGATGATATTCCATTCTTGAGAAAAAGCTCGTGAGTCACCAGAAGAAAAATCTACACATTTTCCCTCATCTCTCAAACGATACTATTATTAAAGCCTTTTAAGAGGAGAATGTGAGCTAGCTTCGCACTGTCCTTCAATTTCCTCTCTATGCAGTACCCTTGGTGACTGCACCGTCTCTGTGCAGCGTCTTGCACTTTCAATAAACTTGATGCGTTTCAAAATGAAGGATTCGAAAAACAAGACACGCCTTCACTTGGCATCGAATAGCTTGGAGCTCTCCCTGTGCGCTTACTATTGAGGATCCTGACGATCCTCCAGAGTCTGAGGGTGATGAGGAGGCCGGCGGCCTGCATGGCACCGCGATGGTGGAAGGAGTAGCTCTCGAGCGCTATGGCCGCCACGACCACCACTCCGTCCAGCACCTCCACCTGTGCGGGCACATGCAGCGCACCTTCAGACTGTTATGCGAGTGAGAGCATCCATTGCTTCTATTTTCTCTCACTAACGAACGGAAATTGAGCAAGACTAGCTGGCTAGATTAATTTGACGGTTGTATACTGTTCGATCCTTGAGTATAGGAATAAAGGAAAGTATTTTGTTACTTTCTACTTTCAGTCACCAGAATTAAGGTGACTAGCTTCTTTCTTAGCTGCAAATGAGTATCGACAACAAGACGGGTTTTAGTTTAAGCTGCAATGTGTTAAATTTCTTTCACACTAATTGGACTGCGTCAAATGCATTTTAATAATCACACTTCGATTAGGAAACGCGAATCATTTGAATATTACATATTCGGTACACCAATTGATAGAGGAGAAAAGAAATAGTTTACATAGTTGAGTGAAGCGTTATCCAACTTGAAAAATGAGAAGTTTTCCTTATTTGCAATTAACTTATCGAGGTGTCCACGGCTCCTGAGTTGTGCGCTGTAAAACTTGCGATTTTCAAAAAGTTAAGTGAATTATGAAGTGTTATACGATGTACAAGCGCTTAAAAACACGCTAAGAGCTAATATCTTGAGTTTTCCGTATCGTCTACATCACTGCATCACAATTTCTAAATGTTCATACGTGGCAGGTGTGCATAGATAAACAATTAACTCCGGGGAAGCATCACAGCGCCGTCATTCCCCACAATATACTAAGTAAAGATACTAGTTTGAGAATGATTATTTCTCCTTTTGCCGTAAATGGTTCATTATGTTCATAGTCAGTCGTTGGTTGTCCATTCTGCTCAGCCCAAATTCTCGTAATATTATGCACACTATTCCATTCGATACCAAGTAAGTTAAAAGTAATCCACGTCACGTCTCCTCTTTTCTTAAATCTTCACTCTTTCAAAGCCTTGCGATTTCTACCATATTGTAAAACGGCAAGCAGCTTCTATGTTATTTATGAATTTGATTTTGGATGTTCACACTTAATTGAAATTGACCTGAGGTATAAAAATAGGAGCAATAGCGATTTAATTTTAACTTTTTTCCGTAATGTTGTCCAGAGACTTGAACTTAAAACACTTTTCATTTCTTCCTAGCCTTCTATTGTTCCTTTTCTTTCTGCTCATGTTAATAATACGATGGTGATTTTTTCATGATAGGAGAATAATTTCTTCGACACAATCAGATCCCCTCCCACACGTGGCTAATTAGAATACCTTTTATTGAACAATTTAACTGCCGTTGTGGAGCAAGAAATGTTCAAGAGTACATCATATTCCTCCACCAGCTCATCATGGATGTACTCATGGATCATATGGATTACCAGCTCATCATTAATCGGTTCGCACCCACGACTTGAGAGTCTGTAAAGGACACACGCAGAGTCGGAAGAGGAGCTCGGCAGCGAAGATAGCGAGCAGCAGGAGGGAGACCACATGCAGTCCCGTCACCACCGTCTCGTCCCCGTGTTCTGCCTCCAGCGCCAGCTCGGTCACGACCAGCACCGCTTCCACCACCACGAGCACCATCAACACCACCTGCGCATGCACGGATGTCTTTTATGCACCACCTGCAGGCAACTTTCTTATAAACTATCAGATTCGGCTGCCGCTCTACGACGTATGTTAGGGAGTTTCTTAAAATATGTGCTCGTTGATATACGAGAATTATAAAATTAATTTAATTTCCGTAGGTGCTTGTATAATTTATTGTTATTTTGGATATATATCAGTGGCTTGCTTTCTGCATATTCGAATTATAAATAAATGTGCCAAGATAAACACGTCTTAAATGAGTTCATTATTAATTTAGGAAAGTCAACGAATAAAATTTTAGAACGTTTCGACGTCCAGAGTCATTATCAACTTAAAAACAAGTAGAAAAACTAGTCAAATGTTTAATTCACATCAATCATGGCAGAAGCAAAGAAAAATGAATTTTAGCATCATTTTAGAATTGCTCTACATTTTAAAAGAAAACCCGAGTTTAAATAACATGCAATCTGCTTTTCCTCTACAACTAACGTAACATTAATACTGAACGTAATATTATTTTCTTCCTTTCATTTGTTCTTTTGCTTCTCCCATGACTGAAGCAAGTTTGACATTTGACTAGTTTTTTTTCTACTTGTTTTCAGGCTGATAATAACCTTTCGTCTACCATGATAATGACCCTGGAGGTCAAAACGTTCTAGATTTTTATTCATTGACTTTCCTAAATAAATAGTAATCTCATTTAAGACGTGTATCTTGGCAGTGTTATTTATTACAGTTATTATATTTTGCATCTGCCTAAGGATTGGATAGAGGAAAACCGAAATCACGGGATAAAATATGATCGATTCAATGTTCTAGATAAGCAAATTTACCAAATCTGGAAACTCGCAACAGACCTCCGAGCATGCGCGTGGGCTCGTCCCAAACCTGGTACGAAGTGGAATGCACCAGCTGCCGAAGTCGCTGCCGCGTGCCAACTTTTGGGGTCAGGAGATAATCCGGCACCTCCAAGCGGAAGCTGTGCAGATCATCTTTTTTCGGCTCTGCGATGTCTTCTTCGTTGGTATCAGACTCTCTGGAAGTATTCGCAGGTTTATTTTCAACTTTTTCAAAAATTTAGGAACAAATCGATTAAATTGAAAAATGTGCCTGCCATTTGGTTACTTCTACTTCATTATTTCCCATGTGCAACGTAAGATCAATTTATACCTGAAACTATGGTATTATCTTTCAATGGATATCTTCGCAGGGCGAATAATGGGAATCAAATTGAAAGGTTTAGAATCTAGATTGAAAACTTTGTGAAGTTTTCTTCTAGTTAACAATGATATGGAAATAAAATTGCATCATTGATTATTTTCGAATGAATAGTTCACGTCTCGCAAATCAAAAATGCTCATTTATTTTGTCAGAGGTAACATTTCAACAATTATTATGGCTTTAAAGGCATTTCTGTTAACTTCCTCAGATAAAGAACATTCTATGAACTATAGAATGTCAGTTGTTAGTAGTTAAGAATAGGAAATTCACAGTGGAATACGTAAATAAATAGAAATACAGTAATCATAAAGAGTCGGTGGGCAAATTTTTCCTCTCTTTGTCTTCAGGAGGCCTAAATATCAACACAAGAGCTTCACAACAATAAAATGATAGAAGCAAATGCTGTTTAAGATTAACAATTTTTTTGGTCACACATTTTCTCCGAAACAAAGCTATGTCCAAAAAAACAAATTGAAAAAGTGTTGGGAAATTTGAACAATTATATTCCTTTTCCGGATATTTTTATGAAAATGTTTTGTTCACGTTATGTGTGAGAATTAATCATATGTTAGTGTTATCGCACTAGCTTGAGAGCAGTTTAGAGTGAAATCAATTTTATTACTGAAATGTTAAAAATAACATCTGAATGAAACTAAGTTTCAAACTACTTCAAACTCGATGCTTCAAAATTTGCTCACGAAGTACAAACTAATTATTAAAATACATGAAAAAACTTTTTTATTATTTGAGCGCGACTAGAACATATTAATCCATAAAAACGTTAACACACAAATAACGATACATCTTATGCAACGATGCAAGGACCTGACACGCGGGACTACGGTAATTCTATAAATAGAAGTTTTTTGGTGAGTAATATTTTATTTTGGTTATAATTTATACATTAGAATTGAACTTCATTAAAAAATAGATTTATCACCAAAATACACGGTTATCGACAGAGTGTGTGTGTTTAGGATGAGCTATGCAGTATAAAAGATATGAATTTAAAGTGAAAAAAGTCCTCTTCTTGGATACGAGACCTAAAACCCAACATTAACCAAGGCAATAATTATTCTCATGCACCCGTAATTAACAATTGACGTCTAAAAGAGCCCCCAGTTTCACATTGTAGCGCATGAAGATCGCCGAGCCGGGTTGATATTCATACATATTTGTGTCAACGTTAATTTTCGTCAACCAAATACGTTGTTCCGTAATTCCCAATTTCATAGCTATTTTATATAATTCAAATATTGAAAAATGTTACTAACGGAAACAGTAACAACAACAATGATTAAATTACTAACAGTTTGGAAAATATGCATTGTAATCAATATAGATAATTTAATCATAATTTGGGTATAACCTTGTATTTAATTGGTGTGTAGATGTTAACGATTTTGGAGTTGATTCTCCCAATGCTTATGAAACTGAAAGATTTTTTTCGCTCAAAAACACGAGAACGGAAATGCGAGAAAATTTCATTTCTCCAAAATGTAGTTTTTATAACAGTAGTGGATGGGATATATCTGATAGCTCATCATTGCTTTGAGGAATGGAAAGTGAAGATATAGAACAAAATACATAATTAGTATTTTGTGTGTAAAATCCTTTTTCTATCGATATCCTGTTCACTGCAGCGATGGGTAATCGCTTTTCCCGATATTTTTCTGTACACAACCTTGATTATTAAATTAATCTATTGACCCAACATTATTGGAGCTCAGAAACACAAGTACATTTGCGTCCACGCGCTTTGTAGCCATAGTCAACATGTAAAAATAATAAAATATGAATATAGCAGTCATGGCTTTCGTCGAATGTTTTGCGCTACAGAGGGAAAAATGACTGCATGGTTTTAACATAAGATGCTGAAGTCACGTTTCAGCCAAGCAATTACGATGATATTCATTATTCTAACAAGTCAATTATGCCAGTTCGCAGGAATACAATTCGTTCATTTAGCATTCTTTCTAAATCGTTTAAGGGAGAAACAATGCTCTGCATTTCGATCTTTATTTACGTCATTTTATTAGGAAAGTTATGTGAATCTATGTAAAATACTCTAGCCCTTTCACTTTATTGCTGATAATCAAACTAAATAATTTTACATTGCACTTTGCACGTCATATTCGTGTATAAAGAAGTGTTTTTTTAAAGGCTTTGATGGGATATCCTAAATAGATATAGAAAACTGAGTGGATCGGAAACAGATCCTTGAAGAAGGGTGGGTAGAGTTGGGTGGACTGCGTAAATCGGATTGATAAATAGCTCACAAAACACAGAGTACAAAATTGGAAGAGTACATTAAGAAAAAAAGAAAAAAAGAAAAACAGTTTAGAAGAATACAGAATACAAAACTAGAGGTCGTATGCAAAAGCCGTTTCTCTTTGAGCTCATTAGCTTTAAAAAAGAAAAAAGAAAAGAAGAAAGAAAATTAAACATAAGAAATTTAGTTTTAAGAATTTGATACAAAATGGAAACAAATCGCGCACTGGTAAGCCCTTAAGTGGGTCATTGTCAAGTTTTCATAACTGCTTTTACAGTTGGCATTAGTTACTATGTTTTCTCAAGCAACAATTTAAAAATCGTTCTGTATTTTAAGTAGTGTTTCTTGCTCTTAAGGTGAATGTTTCCTAATTTTCAATATAATCTTCTTAAAGGTATGCTACATGGCGTAAACAACATTTCGTCCGACAGCAGTACATATAATTATCTACAAATAGCTACTGCTATGTGGCACCAATGTACAGTTCATTAATTCAGAGTCTTATCAAATCTTCTGAGTTATTCATAGACATATATGATGCATTTTTAATTAAGCATTATTTCTATTTTTTACTTACATTTACATGCATTAAAAAATTTTGATTGTGTTCAGTCGTGTGAAAAAATACGCAGTATGAAGATTTGAATTCTTTCAAATGCTTTTAATTTTGTTTTCGTGGAAAAAATAGGAAAATCTATCCTTAGGTAAAGAAAGAATCGGGTTTTAAAGACTAGGTGTTAAAATTGACCATAAAAAATAAGATGACAGTGCTACAGTGAGGAGTGAGAACGAATTCAGCAAGATTTTTAAATTTGCGATTCCATGAGGAACTAGTTAGAATTGATCTCCATCAATACGAGACGGAGGATGCACCTGCAACATGATAAGTATGATAAAGTGTGCCTTAAATACACGATAGCAAATAAAAATCTTTAAACTGTACTCAAGTGTTCTGCCATTCACGCTCACACCAATTTTTTTGCCAAAGTTAATTAGATTAATATGTTGTACTCTAATAAAAGCGTCAAAGTTAGAATTTTTTAGAGACATCCAAACGAGCGATTCATTGCATTACTTTGAATACAAGAAGAAAATATAACTATCGAATTTACTCTGATAGAGTGACGACGCTGGTAGAATTTGGCAGCTCCGTCTCGAAGTTTGGAGTTGAATTCATTCTTTCGGTGCGATACTACGCTTTACTGGTTCATGAAAAAAATGGTGATGAGATCGATCACACAGGACGCAACACACCCGACAACACAGGCAACACTGCGGACTCCCTCGAACGCTGCCCAGCTCGCGTACCAGTGCACTCGACGTCACTTGATACGAAATAGCCAGCATCACACACCGACCGTCCTGTTATAACAGAGACCGTACGTTGGTGTGGTCTGTGTCCTGTACTCCATTTGACACACAGAGGACGCGCTGGAACATTTAATTTGCTGAAATGATTCCCTTGAGTTTTCAGCTTAGGAGGAACTGCAACACACCTTTTTGATAAAAATGTAAGGGCATTTTGAAGGCTCCGGTAAATTCTGCCCCTGTTCTGATAGTATTTCCACAACAGTATTATTTTTAAGTGGAGATAACTGAGAGCTTTCTCGGTTTGGCTAAAGAGAATTTTGGGAAAGACTAAATTAAACGAGAAGCGCGAGAAAACTTGCAGTGAAAAGCATACTCTTAAAAAATTAAAATAATCAACTAAGAACTTAAAAATATCCACTAAGAATCATTATGTTAATATACATCTAAGTCCGATTGCATTTACATTTATTTTACGGGTTTAAAATTTTACCTTTGTCTGGAATTTGCTCAAATCGTTTTCTCTACATTACTCGCACCAGAAAAAAGAAGAATAAAGTGAGTTTACAGTTGTAGGCTTATTTGTATGGCTTTAGATCCTTCATCAATGGCTTGGGCACCAACTTCAGAAAAAAGTGTTGAAATCAGTGACCGTTTCCAAAGTTAAAGTACGATAATGATAGATTAATGTTTAAAATAGTTTGAGAAGATAATGACATGCTCGCGATAGCCATGTGCTAGAGCGTTTTTTCTTAACCGGGGGGTAAATACCCCCTCCGGGTAATTTAGCAATTTTTCGTGGGTAATGGAGGGGTGATAGAAAAATGTAAATGCTTCAAATATGCAACTCCAACCATCTCACTGATGTTCTTGATATCTTTGGTAAGTCATTAGAGATGCAAAATGTACTAATACAATAAATAAAAGAAATTATCTCGAGTGTTTTAGTTTAGCCATATATATATTAATGTTGACAACATTTTGTGATAGGGGTAACATGCTTAATGTGGCATGCTAAATTGGGTAACAAGCTGAAAAAGGTTGGGAACCACTGTGCTAGAGGTTCTGCCGCCGTGCGGCAGAGACCCGGGTTTGAAACTCGGCGCTGGCGGTGGCGATTTTCTCTGTTGGGTATAGGAGAAAAATTCCAAGCACAATACCCCACTCTACCCAGGTGTCTAAAATGGGTACCGGTCTTGACCGGGGGAAAGCGTCATGGCGTCCTGGCGTTAGTTATAAGGCATTTGAAAATCCAATGTACAAGGTGATATGTATCAGGCTTGATTGGAAATAAAGCATCCGTAGATGCCTTCATTATCATTATCTTCATTATCATACAAATACGGCATGGTTAATTTATTCCACAAAGCCTTATTTCAGTTACTGATTAATTTTTCTGCGATTGGGTCGGGATTTACTTATCCAAAATGACGCAATGCAGGAACGAAAGCATGTTTTGCTAAAATTAAGGAAGGAACTATAAATTTTTCAACCTATTTTTGAAATACATCGTATGATGATAAGGTCACTGAAATTTCATAATAACGCGAAGCATCCCGTCCCATACTTTCCACCGATTCAATTGCCGGTAAAAAAAGAACCGGTAGCACCAGTAGACGTTTACATGGACGAAAACTACAGCGTTCATCTGAATCGTCTTGGACGCACCTGGGTATTATCGAGATGAGATTGGAATTAAGATGCTACTCGATTACTACTAGTGAGAATTCGTTTAATAGTTATTCAAACAGAATGAACAATTTTCAAACGAAATATTGACAAGTTTGTAGCGATTTAAGCTCCTGGTTAACACATGAAATTTTCAAATTGGTGCTGACCGATCCGTTGTCACAAATTCATTTTTTTATTATTACGTAAAGTAAAATAAAGGCGCGATTCATTTTATGTTTGCTTTTTTCCAAACTGCTCACTACAACTGACTTGAAATTAGAATTGAACTTTGAGTTTCAGTTTAACCCATCGGAGTCAACGTGCTAATGAAGCATGACGAGTCTTAAAATGTTGCCTTTCTTGAAGTGCTTGTGTTACAACCTTCTCACCTGAAAAGACATTCTTTAATGTTGAGGTTGAGATTAAGATGAAGAAGGATGTTTTATTTTAATCAAGCCTGATACATATCATCTTGCGCATTCTTTTTTCAAATGTCTTCCCGGTAGCGAAGTTTAAATGCCAAATGACGGTTGGAGAATTCATTTAGAAATTCAGGAATAATGAATGAGAATTTATAGATTTCTTGGAGACATGGAAATAAATTCGAATTTTTGAAATCGGTGTATAAAACATACATTGTAACTAAAAGCACAAGTAAAACCATAATGAAATGAACAAAAACGAGCAGATTTATTTACTCGCGTGCGGCATCCAAGGGTAAAATCTTTTCTGAATCCCAGATATGTTACCAAAATGCAAAAAAAAGAAAGAAAAAAAGAAAGAAAACCCGTATATTTCTTAAAAAAGTTGATACATGAGATACAGCATATTGGCTTTTAAAAAATTTTTAATATAAGACGTCCTTAGACAAACGTACTATACAATGAGTACTAATAGACAAACTATACGTGATGTATACTAATAGACAAAGCATACGAGGTGTACTAATGGACAAACTATCCAAGATGTTCAAATAGATAAACCATACGAGGCGTACTAATAGACAAACCATACCTTGTGTGCAAATAGATTAACCCTGTCAAGGGCTAGTTAAATCAAAAATATCATTTCTTGGAGATTTTATATCCCTAGAGATGGCTGACAACTTATAAATCAGTTAAATACTACTAGAGAATCCTTCGGAATTCCTAAATTATCAATTGAATCGAAGTAAGAAAAGACAAAAGCGCAATACCGAAGCAGGTTGAAACACCGCCGTAAATTACTATCAAGCATTGAGAAAAGTTTAGTCAACAAAGTAATATACAAAGAATATCACGCAACACAACACGAACATCTAGAAACGCGTAAACAAACTTACACGCAAAATGAAATTCATGGCTTATTTAGCATACAGAGAGAGATAATTTTTCCACGAGCGCTTTATTCCATTTTTCTGTTTATATTTTTCATTTTTTCTACCCACAGAAACGCCCTTTTGGGTATTGATATATCTATTTTTGAATCATCAAGCAAGTGCAATAAATAAATATCTAAAACCCACGGCGGTATTGTAAGCTCAAGCAACGACATTCAAGACACATATGTAACCACCGAGATACATTCTCAATCCTTATTTAATTCCTATTACTACATCTCACAACCAACAATTCATCTCGTACGAGATTCTAAAATTTTTAATAATTTATCTATTATCCAAGGTTTCATGCGATAAAGTATTAACCCATTGTTCGAAAGCTAATAACCAAGATGCGACCAACCATTCATGGGTAACTATTATATGTGAGCACTGGCTCTGTCCCTAGCGTGACGAGTCTGCATTCGAATTTTCCGTTGAAATTTCTTATTTATTCGGTCACATAAAAGTATGCAGGTGTCATTATGAGCAGTACCGCTGCATGTCACGTAATGAACAAAACGATACCGTGATGAACACGCTACCTGTGCATCTCGGTAACATATCTGGGATTCAGAAAAGATTTTACCCTTGGATGCCCGCCCCATGCAAGTAAATAAATCTGCTGGTTTTTGTTCGTTTCATTCTTGTTTTACTTGTGCTTTTAGATACAATGTATGTTTTGTACATCGATTTCAAAAGTTCATTTTTTTTATGTCTTCAAGAAATCTATCTATTCCTATTCGTCATTCCTGAATTTCTAAATGAATTCTCCAACCGTCATTTGGCATTCATATTCATTAAACTTTGCTATAGGAGTGTCTACTCTGCAAGCTCCTTGTGTTGTTGATTCTTTCTTCATGTAAGGGATTATATTAATTATGTTGAATTTACAATGCTGATGCTATTGCAGCAGTACTGCTCATAACGCCATCTGCGCACTCTTGTGTCATTAGTACTAGTAATTCGTCATACCAGTAGATCACATGCAAAAACAAGCTGAATCCAAATACTGTTAGGTACAAGCGTTGGTTGATTTAAATATTTCTATTAAACGGGCACCAGTAGACAACACAAGTAAAGAAATGTGTTGAAAATAACACGAGTTGCTGGGAGGGTGAAAAGGGTCTTGAAATATTAAGGAATTAGCGCTCAGACAGAATTTTGGACATGGCAACTGAAATTTTGTTTTAAAAACTAACAGCTATTGTATTTGTAACAATACCTGCAGTATCATAAGTGAAACTTTGAATGGTAATTTCAGGAATATTACCATGAGAATTAAAATTCATTCTGTTACAGTGTTGTCATAAACAATTCTAGCGCCAGTAACACAATATTATGAATAAAAATATAATCAATACACTCAGGATTATCACGAACATTCCAATAACATCTGCATTGTAAACTCAATATTATGAGCAAAATGGTCACTGATATGAAGATGGGATAAACAGGGAGCTCACCAAGCAGACACTCTTATTGCAATAGTTCAATGTACATGAATGCCAAATAACGATTAGAGAATACATTTAGCAATTCAGGAATGATTAACACGAATTGACAGATCTCTTAACCACATGGAAATAAATTTGAAGTTTTGAAAGCGATATATAAACTGTTTCCTAAGATTCATAGATTTGTAATCAAAAGAATGCTTTTCACACAACTATTCTCGAAACTTATCAATTATTCTTCAATTTTTTATGTCTCAAGAATATTCTTCCCAAATAAAAGAATTTTCAGCTTTCACTAATAATATTCAAATACCAATCAAATCATAGCATTATTCAATTCTACTTCCGAGAAACACAAGTAAACCATGACGTGTAAAAATCGGGGGTTTACCCAATGGAACATTCAAGATGATGATGAAGGCATCTACGGATGCTTTATTTACAATCAAGTCTGATACATATCACCTTGTACATTGGATTCTCAAATGCCTTATAACTAACACTAGGACGCCATAAAGCTTTCCCCCGGTCAAGACCGGTACTCATTTCAGACACCTGAATAGAGTGGGGTATTGTGCTTGGAATTTTCCCCTATTCCCAACAGAGGAAATCGCCACCAGCGCCGGGACTCGAACCCTCGTTTGCCCACACGGAGGCAGGTCGTAAAGACGCACGGCTATGACAAGCCATAGAAAATAAAATAAACGAGAAAGTGAAATATCAATGCGCCATAACGTTTCAACGAAAAATAATCTGCTCTTTCATCGCAACTGTCTAATGCTTTTTGTCGGAACTGCCTCTTCTCCGTGCTCTCCGTGGCACAGTGGTTAAGGGATCGGGCTTGTATGTTGGAGTCACGGGTTCGTATCCCGGCGCTGGCGCAGAGATTTTCCCCGTTGGGTATAAGGGAAAGCTCAAGCACAATACCCCACTCGACCCAGGTGTCGGAAATGGGTACCGGCTTTACGAAGGAACCGTCATGGTGTCCTATATATAGGGTTAGTTATAAGACATTTGAAAAACCAATGCTAAGATCATATGTATCAGGCTTGATTGGAAATAAAGCATCCCAAAGATGCCGATGTTAACCTTTTAACCTTTAACCTCTGCTCAGCAGCTTGTTGCATTCAGGAAGCAGCTCTCCACTGGGGGAGTTAACTATGCATTACATTAACTATGCTATGCATTTGTTAACTTCATCGACATTATTTAACCAATGCTAACCTAACCGATCCTAACATATCCTAACCGATTCAATTCTAACCTAACCTTTCTTATCCTAACCTAACAAATCCTAACCTATCTTATCCTAATCTCTCTTATACCTACATATCAATGCATGTAAAGGCGGTCTTTGCATGTAAAGGCGGTAACACTCAGCAATTTAGTATCCATGATACCGCAAACTCAGATGAGGAGCGACACACGAACTTAATTTTGGGCGTGTTAATATTTAAATTACGCTAAATAAAACTAATTCAAAAAACTGAAAAATTAAATAAATAAGATTTTAATTTATATTGGATGCTACATACACAACAAGATGCCTCTTAATATGCCTGATTGTCTAGGTAAAGTGAAAAATTGAAAGTTCAATTCCAATGTCGATTAATTTTAACATCCCTCAAACCCATGTTTTCAAAATTTAGGCCTACTTTTGTAAAGTATGCTACTCCAGGGTCTTTAATGTGTGAACGTAGCATTCTAATTGTTAGAGTGACTTGTACAAAGACTGATTTAAATTATAAAAACAGTAAATGTCAATAACTAGGAAAACTTTTATCCGTACGTATCACATAATTAATTAATATAACTCAAAGATCTACTGCATAGTTTTAAAATGCTTTGGTTCTAAATGGAAATAGTTTAGGTCAATATTGAATATAATGTTGTCAACGAATTTCATAATTTCGTAGGTATAGATGGGTAATATAGTCGATTATAAGACGTTTTACATGAATGACATTCTGTCCGGCGATGCGTTATTTTCGAATTATTCAACTTCGAAGCTGGCTTGTGCGCGCCATGGAAGCACGCGGGGCTAGCGTAATTTAATTAATAACGGAAGCTAACCCCCTATTACAAACGTAAAGAGGTTGGGTCGTGAGGGGTAGGCACAGTTCTTTTAGTAAAAATTATAAATAAAGGTTTCGAGTGACGTTTGTTTACATCGACGCCAAGGTGGCTGCCGCCATGGCGCCAACCGGCTGAAGATGGCGGCAGCCATCTTCGAGTCGATGTAAACAAATGTCACTAGAAAGCTTTATTTATAATTTTCACTAAAAGAACTGTTGCTACCCCTCACGACCCAACCTCTTTACGTTTGTAATAGGGGTTAGCTTCCATTTTCATTCCTAAAACAATGACTGTTTTTGCGTTAAAAGGGCCATTCAGGAGCGCCGTTGTATAATTTCAAACTTAAATAACTCGAAAACTAAGCATTTCCGGGCACATTGTCATTCGTGTTAAACGTCTTAAAATTGACTATATTACCCATCTATACCTACGAAATTATGAAATTCGTTGACAACATTATATTCAATATTGACCATAGTTTATATGCAAATTCTAGCATTAAATTTGTCCATGATTAATTTGAATTCAAAAAAAGCATGTAGAAAGTATGCAGCAACTGCGAGGCTGAGTGCGAGCGGAGGCCACGATGTGCGGATCATGGTGCGAATACCGCACACCATGAAACCCCAGTGCAATCTAATTTAAAGAAAGAAAGGTCCCGAGTTGCGTTGTGAAAGCGGTTGAAGGTGGACGTGTGTCTTAACTGTGTCAACCGGTTGCTTGAATTGCCTGGCAAGGAAAAGAAATAAAGTGAATAATAAGCCATTTAAAAAACTCCTATGCCAAAGAAAAGACATAGGAGGGGACATGGCTCTACCTCCTCTTCAGGAGGAGAATCTGAAGCCTGGCCTCCTCTTGAAATTTCATCTCAACCTCTTCTAACTAATGTCTTCATCTAAAACACCAAATGATGAGGGAAGTCACAGATAGTGACTTCAGCAGTAATTCAGCCAGCAACGATATCCTCCACCAGCAGAAATCGTACGTTCTATGGCAGAAATCAATTTGAAATACCTTGTTATGGAGCCTTCTCGTATGTCACTCTTTATTCTCTTTTCATCTTTTTCGTATGAATGGCTCTCTTTTGTTGGTCGTGATTTATTAATCACTTTCTTTTATTTTAGGTTAACGTAGATAAAGTGGGACTTTTCAATGTCCATAAATTTAATTAGTGAGCAAGTATCGAATTAATGTGAATGGTAGAAATTGATATAAATTGGTAGCGTAGAGTATCTCTCCACAGATCATGATAACTCATCTTCCTAACCAGCAGGAAATTATACACAATCGCACATCGATATTTATTCCCTAATCTCATTACAAAAGGATATTCTAAAAGTGAAGTAGACCTAACGCGCTAAGTTACATTTTATTAATATTTTAATAAACGCTGATGGCAAGGACACAATATGCTGAAGGCAAAAACGATATAGTAAGCTGAAGGCAAAGACATAATATATGCTGAAGGCAAAAACGAATTAAGTGAATGCTAAAGGCATAATAACGATAATCCTACGCCCAGAAGGGAGGCAATGAGGATGTTACCTAAGGGCTTATGACCTGGTGGACTTATCTTAATTACAGATTCCGGAAGATGGCTATATCGTGTGTATGCGCCGTGACATTTATCAGTTACTTTTATTTAACAGGTATTCGGAGTCACTAGTAGTACACATTTCAAAGGAGAAGCAAAGCCTAGCCCCTAAAGGGCAGGCGCTCAAGGAGCGATACAGTACTCTCTCTTGAGGTGGTCACGGGCATACTGACTCTTGCGCTGGGAGCTTACCCTCTCGGTCGTTCAGCGTCACGCCCTTCTCAAAGCGGTAGCTTACATCGTAATCTAAATACAGATTATTCCTCAATCAAGCGATTATGCACGACTTTAGCGTATCGAATTATATAAGCAAAGGGAAACATTAATTCTCGCTAACCGCACAAATGATCTAATTAACATGGGCTATTGAATAATGACAGAAATAACAGTGAAGAATCTCTCTTGTGTCGGTATTCGGCAGCTCCTTCAGTCCGTTGATGTCTTTGCTTCTTCCGCGATCTCGGAGTCGACGTAGAGGAGACATAAAGGGGAAGAAGAATAACTACTTAGAACGATTCGCGAAGTCTGATAACCGTTTCCCGAAGCACACGACGTCTCTCCTCGGCTGCTTTGGATCATCCTGAACATATAGAGGCGTCCCTCGTTCTGAAGATCCTTACGTTGTGATAAGATCACAACAAAATCTCCCCTTGTTGGCGATGAAGACGATCTCCTGATCGTTGACTTTCTCTACAGCTTTTGCGTGCCAGTGGGGGGGGAGGAAGACGTTGATAAGTCAGATCTTTTATTTTTTGGTATATCCACGTATCCAGCTGTGATGATTTTACGGCAGCGATTACTGAGTTTGTTCTTCTGTCGAACTCTGATTTGAAACCTCCAGACATGACCAAGTCCTCCGTCCGTTTTTGGCAAACGTTGTTCCCCGCAGAAAATGGCGGAGGCTTCCTCAGCTCGCAGAATATTTCTAGAAAATATTCAATGAAATAAAAATTTCATTAAAGGACACGGGACAATTAAAGTCTCGGTCGCCGTGATCATACTTCAGCAGCATCCAATTATGTGGAAGGATAGACATCCTCGCAATGCCTGTGTTCAAGAAAGTCATTTTAACCGCGCCTTATCATACACGATCTCCTTCGCGATGGGGTTTTATTTTTGAGTCCTGAAGACTTCTTTTAAACAGCCACGAAGACACGCCGATGTCGCAAGAAGATCATCAAAGCCTTTGTAGTTGTAGTTCTTATCGTTGTTCATGATGCGCTAGTATATCCCGGAGCTTCGTCGTAGTCGTGTTCCCTTCCTCTTCTCATCGATGATGTCCATACCCAGATCCCGTGGCTCCAAGTACCCTCGTAGAAAATTTTAAAGCGGTTGGCCCAGTCAGCTGGCGGACGGTTTTCTTTCGTCGTTTTCCTCGAGGTCATGCGTCTAGCTCAGACTGTTCTTGTTGGTGATGTGTCGCTGAGCGGACCATTTTCTACGACGTTTTCTCCGCGCTCGTGCGTTGAACTCGTCGGAGTGTTGTTATTGTTGTTGCCGCCAATGCCCCGTTGTTGCGTCGCCGCTGCCACGTCCACGTCCGAGCCATGTCGACACTTAGCGCGGACCACATGAACGCGACACCTGTCGTGAGTGTGGCGGCTCAGGCATCGAGGTAGAGAGTGGGGCTGGTATTGAAGACGCACCAGTCTACCCCGTCCGCTCGCAGAGTCCACGGCACCAGCTGAAATTACCGTTATTGTTATTTATCGTTCTTGTGAATTTTATTCATTCCCAGACAAGCCACCATCACTTGCAGACATATGCCCAAACATCTCGTCTCATACCACCCTTCTGTGCTTACAAACAGGACATACATTGAGCTTAAACCTATTTCGGTACTTCCACTGTTCGCTTATGACGTTAAACTCTAAAACATTTCGTAGAAAGGAAAAACAGAATTTCCCTAGTATTACATTCACGTTGAGTGTGTCATATGACAAAGCACTCCTGCGATCAAATTAATATCAAGGGTGTTTTCACCATGATCGAATTTTAAATTCGTTACAAATTCCAGTATCCTGACGTTGAGATAATTATCATTTAAAATCACATGACGCTGATATTTGCACTATCATCCAATTTCAGAGAAGTATATTTATGTGCATAAAGCATTATTCATTTATCTTTAAGTCGTGATCTGTTAACGAAATTCTTCATATGACAAGTAAATTCAAATTTTTAAATGAATGAAATTATTACACACTCACGCTATTATTTATCACATGTTCACAATATTACATCAAATCTCAAATCATCAAATAATTTATCCTAGGTTCAAATTTATCGAATCTTTCAGCGCAAAAACTGTTGCGTAAAGAGGTGATCAAAAGACGGCGAGTATCCAAGTCTGGTATCGAGCTCGCGAAGTAAATTATGCTCGTGTGACGGTTAGGCCTTTTCTCTTGGAACAAAACGAAGAAGGGAGCTAGCCAAGGGTTCGAGGATTGGGGCTAGAAAGGGGGGTTGCGTGAAGGTATGGTATTCTACAACAACAGGAACGTTGTCGGCTCGGGCTTGAGCGCACCCTGTCACGTCGCGACTCCCTTCACACAGCCTCACTCCAACACACATTCTTCCCTCACTCCTCAGCATTCAGGCAAACGTTCATTACAATGACATGGTTAAACAATACATTGGAATTAAAATTAGACATGAACACCCTAATCAAATGAAATAAATCGTTCTCCGCATGATCATTTCTAATTAAATGAAATTTACTTCTAGATGAATTCCTTTAAAGTAGAACATGATTGAATTTCAAAAGATAATCTGATGAATATAATTTAAATCACTCATGAGGTCAGACTTAAGGGAAAATTTTTTTTCATTCATCTTCCATGTCTCACTAGAGTTGGTTACGTGGCAGATTGGGAAATACTACATCATTACACCCACAACATTAACGAAACATTAAACATTCCATCAACACTTAGTTCAAAGTCCATCCTTTGAGTTTCTTAATGCGACGGCCTGGCTAACCGTTTCTCGAGGTAGAATTCGTGAAGCGAACGTTACAATGGGAACAAAGAAGAGAGAGATGGAGATGGAGAGAGAAGCAGGAGAGGGCTAGCCACTGGCTGCCGGATAGGGGGGCGGCGTAGAGGTTTGTTTACGAAACAAAATGAGTCCGGGCACTCGAGAACTACCCTCTACCACACGATTAGCTGGTCTTAGAATTCTCTCACATCTCAACACGCACAATCCCGCAACATTCATGATGATTATATGGTTAAAATACATGTTAAAATAACGCATTGAAATTGTGATTTACACACGGACGTCTGAATGAAAAGGTTGCCATAGATTTAGCATCATAGTATCTACGATATATATGAATTTGAATTTTTAATCATGTAAATAATTCCTGACTAAAATAAGTTTACTTCTAAAATGAATTTTCTTTTCGTGTAAATATGATGGAATTTCAAGGAGATGATTTACTGAAGGTCATTTATAAGCCGAATTAGAAGAAAATTTCAATTTATGGTTGATTTTATAAATGTAAATTTTTGTGATACGGAGATTCAGGGTTTAAAATGAATAGCACGTTCAGTATAAATCAAAACAAAATGACAAAATAGCGTCCGTTTAGAGTCATGAAAGAGAGTTACATGGTAAATTGGAGAAATTTATACGGTAAATCATAATTTTACATAATTCATTGGAGTGCAGTTATCCCGCATCGTAAATAATCGAATGATTCACGTTGTCAAATTGGCCTTTAGTAATTGAACGCTCTTGGATCAGAAGGTAAATTCATATTATCATATTCCTCACAATCAAACGATTTGACATATTAAGAGAATTGATACGTAACAATCAATGCACGCCTACTAATGGTTGTTACATGTCGGGTTTTTCCGCCAAAAGATATTGATTTTTGTTATGGCAAGAATCACTCGATCTTTTTCTCGAAGCGTACTGGCTAAATTGCGAGAGTGATAATGAAACACGTTGGTTGAACTCAGCTTAGTTTCCGTGGCGGAGTTTATTGTGAAAGCGGCACCAGGAAAAGGAAGAACTGGCTTCTTTGGCTCTTGATCTCGGAGAGCTGGTTGAGGTGGCAATCCGTGCCGGAGGACCAGGCTGGAGATGACGAAGGCCGGCCCGCGATGCAGTAATCGTGTTGAGTGAGTTGTCTTTGGGGGCAAACTTGAAAGCGTTCTAAGCAGTGACTTAATGTGGTCACGTTAGGAGGTCTGCTTTCCAAATGTCTAGCAGAATATCGAGCTTGGGTAAATGGAATGGCTCAAGGTTTGAGGCTCAGGTAGATTTGCTGGCCTTTCCCAAAGTAATGCCAAATGGCTGGCTCAATAATAAGGTAAGTTGTGTGCAATTGACAGCATGACTCAGGTAACATAAACCCAGGGAGATTTGACTATGAGGGTTGTGTGTAGGGCGCTGCTGTAGAGGTCCTGCACAGGAGTCCAGGCTGCTGGATTAGGTGTTCCAGGAGAGACATTAAGACATTCCCTACTGAAAATCCAACACAATAATGACAAATCCTCCCACACAGAGAAATCTGAGAAACTCCTACAGGTTCGACTCCAGCTAATTAGGATGCTCACTTTGGCAACTCAAGAGAGATAGGACAGGCTTTAGGTCAAGAAATAAATTGTTTAATCACTAATGCCTCTGGCTTTAAATTCTGAGTATTAGGTTTAAGAATTTCAAAGAATCAAGATCGTGATTCTTTACAGAGACTACGGGCGAGTAAACACGAGATCTACGAAAAATGGTGAAAATATCAATGACTGCGCTTTTGAAAGCAGTACGAAGAAAAAACATTAAAATCCTGAAGTTTATGGAAATAAATCCTACTGAAAAATCTTAGTGGAAATCATATGCCATAAAAAGGAATTAAATAATAATATGTATCCCCCAATGATGAAAAGAAAGGGGAAAACCTAAACGTTGATTTTACAGGCGGAAAAATACGCGAAGACAGTGAACACGAAAGCACGAAGTTACGCGTGGAGTTAACCGGCGGCTTACGCATCGGCCTAAGCCAAAACCGCCAGCAATTTTCACAAACTAAGATAGACAGATAGTAATGGTTGTTTTGTCACAAGAATGCGATGAGTCAAATTAAATTTCATTGAAATGTTTCTCTATTGAAATAAAGGCGTTTACGTACAGGTTTCCAAACGAGTAGGGAATTTAAGAAATGAAATACCAAAATTTATCAAGCATAAGCATGAATACTTTACGTAATTTACTACTGCCAGTGGGCTTGCAAAGAAGAGAATAAATGCTACTATACACATGCCTATAGTATTTATAATCACAGAGTGATGACAAGAGACAGCGATGCGAGGTTCCGCCATTCCACAAAGACGCTATCGAGCGAACGCCGGCAATTTTCGCCGCGTTCATTCAAGCAGAAATTATCGTGGATTAGTAGATTATCGAAAGAAAGAAAGAACGAGCCTGATTATGCTTTTGATACTAAATTCATGACACGGGAATGAAAATATCTTTACGCTGAGTCACGCTGAGAAAAGGCAACAAAAACACTGAATGAGAACATGCTACATCACAATTCCTACGCATAACTACGTATCTTAACACTGCACAGTCACTCATTAATATTCACTGAACACGAAGAGAGAACAACGATTATTTCCTAACACTGATTTACTCACGGGAACGAAGAAAGGACGCGATTATTTTCTAACACATTTGAAAAACTCACGAGAATTTGCTTGTAGCACCGCAAGGTAGGAAGCCTGAACAAAGAGTGGCTTTTTGAACCAGAGGCGCGCATTTGCGCAGTATTGCCACCAGAGGGCTTCTCTCTCGAAAAATGTTAAGTTTTGTTTTTATTATTTCATGCATTTACACAAAAACTTTAATGATTATGAATTAGAAGTAGAAAATAATTAATAATAAATTAGAGTAATATTTTTAATGCTGCTAATTAATTTACTTAAGTATGAATAGCAAATTTCTAATTTTTACGCTTATGTAGCGGTATGCTACATACATGAAGTAAATTTTAATTAGTTATTAAAATAAAGTTCACACGTAAATGGTGGATTATAAAATGCATTGAAAATGATCTCACAGAAATGAAATAGAAAGCAAAATAAACACATAGCAATAATAAGTTCACAGAAATGAATTAGAATTTTATCAAACACATACATGAAATATTAGATTATACAAATACCCTAACGTGGAGATGAATTTATCAAGATCTGTTGGAGGTTTATTTAATTTATTTTGTTTTTGTATGCGCAAGCGTTTCGGAGGAAGAGGGTAAGGGAATTTTAACTCTTATTCAGAAAATAGGAATCAAAATCCACTACCGCTGCTCACCAAATTGTTATGGAGCCTTCTCGTATGTCACTCTTTATTCTCTTTTCATCTTTTTCGTATGAATGGCTCTCTTTTGTTGGTCGTGATTTATTAATCACTTTCTTTTATTTTAGGTTAACGTAGATAAAGTGGGACTTTTCAATGTCCATAAATTTAATTAGTGAGCAAGTATCGAATTAATGTGAATGGTAGAAATTGATATAAATTGGTAGCGTAGAGTATCTCTCCACAGATCATGATAACTCATCTTCCTAACCAGCAGGAAATTATACACAATCGCACATCGATATTTATTCCCTAATCTCATTACAAAAGGATATTCTAAAAGTGAAGTAGACCTAACGCGCTAAGTTACATTTTATTAATATTTTAATAAACGCTGATGGCAAGGACACAATATGCTGAAGGCAAAAACGATATAGTAAGCTGAAGGCAAAGACATAATATATGCTGAAGGCAAAAACGAATTAAGTGAATGCTAAAGGCATAATAACGATAATCCTACGCCCAGAAGGGAGGCAATGAGGATGTTACCTAAGGGCTTATGACCTGGTGGACTTATCTTAATTACAGATTCCGGAAGATGGCTATATCGTGTGTATGCGCCGTGACATTTATCAGTTACTTTTATTTAACAGGTATTCGGAGTCACTAGTAGTACACATTTCAAAGGAGAAGCAAAGCCTAGCCCCTAAAGGGCAGGCGCTCAAGGAGCGATACAGTACTCTCTCTTGAGGTGGTCACGGGCATACTGACTCTTGCGCTGGGAGCTTACCCTCTCGGTCGTTCAGCGTCACGCCCTTCTCAAAGCGGTAGCTTACATCGTAATCTAAATACAGATTATTCCTCAATCAAGCGATTATGCACGACTTTAGCGTATCGAATTATATAAGCAAAGGGAAACATTAATTCTCGCTAACCGCACAAATGATCTAATTAACATGGGCTATTGAATAATGACAGAAATAACAGTGAAGAATCTCTCTTGTGTCGGTATTCGGCAGCTCCTTCAGTCCGTTGATGTCTTTGCTTCTTCCGCGATCTCGGAGTCGACGTAGAGGAGACATAAAGGGGAAGAAGAATAACTACTTAGAACGATTCGCGAAGTCTGATAACCGTTTCCCGAAGCACACGACGTCTCTCCTCGGCTGCTTTGGATCATCCTGAACATATAGAGGCGTCCCTCGTTCTGAAGATCCTTACGTTGTGACAAGATCACAACAAAATCTCCCCTTGTTGGCGATGAAGACGATCTCCTGATCGTTGACTTTCTCTACAGCTTTTGCGTGCCAGTGGGGGGGGGGAGGAAGACGTTGATAAGTCAGATCTTTTATTTTTTGGTATATCCACGTATCCAGCTGTGATGATTTTACGGCAGCGATTACTGAGTTTGTTCTTCTGTCGAACTCTGATTTGAAACCTCCAGACATGACCAAGTCCTCCGTCCGTTTTTGGCAAACGTTGTTCCCCGCAGAAAATGGCGGAGGCTTCCTCAGCTCGCAGAATATTTCTAGAAAATATTCAATGAAATAAAAATTTCATTAAAGGACACGGGACAATTAAAGTCTCGGTCGCCGTGATCATACTTCAGCAGCATCCAATTATGTGGAAGGATAGACATCCTCGCAATGCCTGTGTTCAAGAAAGTCATTTTAACCGCGCCTTATCATACACGATCTCCTTCGCGATGGGGTTTTATTTTTGAGTCCTGAAGACTTCTTTTAAACAGCCACGAAGACACGCCGATGTCGCAAGAAGATCATCAAAGCCTTTGTAGTTGTAGTTCTTATCGTTGTTCATGATGCGCTAGTATATCCCGGAGCTTCGTCGTAGTCGTGTTCCCTTCCTCTTCTCATCGATGATGTCCATACCCAGATCCCGTGGCTCCAAGTACCCTCGTAGAAAATTTTAAAGCGGTTGGCCCAGTCAGCTGGCGGACGGTTTTCTTTCGTCGTTTTCCTCGAGGTCGTGCGTCTAGCTCAGACTGTTCTTGTTGGTGATGTGTCGCTGAGCGGACCATTTTCTACGACGTTTTCTCCGCGCTCGTGCGTTGAACTCGTCGGAGTGTTGTTATTGTTGTTGCCGCCAATGCCCCGTTGTTGCGTCGCCGCTGCCACGTCCACGTCCGAGCCATGTCGACACTTAGCGCGGACCACATGAACGCGACACCTGTCGTGAGTGTGGCGGCTCAGGCATCGAGGTAGAGAGTGGGGCTGGTATTGAAGACGCACCAGTCTACCCCGTCCGCTCGCAGAGTCCACGGCACCAGCTGAAATTACCGTTATTGTTATTTATCGTTCTTGTGAATTTTATTCATTCCCAGACAAGCCACCATCACTTGCAGACATATGCCCAAACATCTCGTCTCATACCACCCTTCTGTGCTTACAAACAGGACATACATTGAGCTTAAACCTATTTCGGTACTTCCACTGTTCGCTTATGACGTTAAACTCTAAAACATTTCGTAGAAAGGAAAAACAGAATTTCCCTAGTATTACATTCACGTTGAGTGTGTCATATGACAAAGCACTCCTGCGATCAAATTAATATCAAGGGTGTTTTCACCATGATCGAATTTTAAATTCGTTACAAATTCCAGTATCCTGACGTTGAGATAATTATCATTTAAAATCACATGACGCTGATATTTGCACTATCATCCAATTTCAGAGAAGTATATTTATGTGCATAAAGCATTATTCATTTATCTTTAAGTCGTGATCTGTTAACGAAATTCTTCATATGACAAGTAAATTCAAATTTTTAAATGAATGAAATTATTACACACTCACGCTATTATTTATCACATGTTCACAATATTACATCAAATCTCAAATCATCAAATAATTTATCCTAGGTTCAAATTTATCGAATCTTTCAGCGCAAAAACTGTTGCGTAAAGAGGTGATCAAAAGACGGCGAGTATCCAAGTCTGGTATCGAGCTCGCGAAGTAAATTATGCTCGTGTGATGGTTAGGCCTTTTCTCTTGGAACAAAATGAAGAAGGGAGCTAGCCAAGGGTTCGAGGATTGGGGCTAGAAAGGGGGGTTGCGTGAAGGTATGGTATTCTACAACAACAGGAACGTTGTCGGCTCGGGCTTGAGCGCACCCTGTCACGTCGCGACTCCCTTCACACAGCCTCACTCCAACACACATTCTTCCCTCACTCCTCAGCATTCAGGCAAACGTTCATTACAATGACATGGTTAAACAATACATTGGAATTAAAATTAGACATGAACACCCTAATCAAATGAAATAAATCGTTCTCCGCATGATCATTTCTAATTAAATGAAATTTACTTCTAGATGAATTCCTTTAAAGTAGAACATGATTGAATTTCAAAAGATAATCTGATGAATATAATTTAAATCACTCATGAGGTCAGACTTAAGGGAAAATTTTTTTTCATTCATCTTCCATGTCTCACTAGAGTTGGTTACGTGGCAGATTGGGAAATACTACATCATTACACCCACAACATTAACGAAACATTAAACATTCCATCAACACTTAGTTCAAAGTCCATCCTTTGAGTTTCTTAATGCGACGGCCTGGCTAACCGTTTCTCGAGGTAGAATTCGTGAAGCGAACGTTACAATGGGAACAAAGAAGAGAGAGATGGAGATGGAGAGAGAAGCAGGAGAGGGCTAGCCACTGGCTGCCGGATAGGGGGGCGGCGTAGAGGTTTGTTTACGAAACAAAATGAGTCCGGGCACTCGAGAACTACCCTCTACCACACGATTAGCTGGTCTTAGAATTCTCTCACATCTCAACACGCACAATCCCGCAACATTCATGATGATTATATGGTTAAAATACATGTTAAAATAACGCATTGAAATTGTGATTTACACACGGACGTCTGAATGAAAAGGTTGCCATAGATTTAGCATCATAGTATCTACGATATATATGAATTTGAATTTTTAATCATGTAAATAATTCCTGACTAAAATAAGTTTACTTCTAAAATGAATTTTCTTTTCGTGTAAATATGATGGAATTTCAAGGAGATGATTTACTGAAGGTCATTTATAAGCCGAATTAGAAGAAAATTTCAATTTATGGTTGATTTTATAAATGTAAATTTTTGTGATACGGAGATTCAGGGTTTAAAATGAATAGCACGTTCAGTACAAATCAAAACAAAATGACAAAATAGCGTCCGTTTAGAGTCATGAAAGAGAGTTACATGGTAAATTGGAGAAATTTATACGGTAAATCATAATTTTACATAATTCATTGGAGTGCAGTTATCCCGCATCGTAAATAATCGAATGATTCACGTTGTCAAATTGGCCTTTAGTAATTGAACGCTCTTGGATCAGAAGGTAAATTCATATTATCATATTCCTCACAATCAAACGATTTGACATATTAAGAGAATTGATACGTAACAATCAATGCACGCCTACTAATGGTTGTTACATGAAGTAAATTTTAATTAGTTATTAAAATAAAGTTCACACGTAAATGGTGGATTATAAAATGCATTGAAAATGATCTCACAGAAATGAAATAGAAAGCAAAATAAACACATAGCAATAATAAGTTCACAGAAATGAATTAGAATTTTATCAAACACATACATGAAATATTAGATTATACAAATACCCTAACGTGGAGATGAATTTATCAAGATCTGTTGGAGGTTTATTTAATTTATTTTGTTTTTGTATGCGCGAGCGTTTCGGAGGAAGAGGGTAAGGGAATTTTAACTCTTATTCAGAAAATAGGAATCAAAATCCACTACCGCTGCTCACCAAATTGTTATGGAGCCTTCTCGTATGTCACTCTTTATTCTCTTTTCATCTTTTTCGTATGAATGGCTCTCTTTTGTTGGTCGTGATTTATTAATCACTTTCTTTTATTTTAGGTTAACGTAGATAAAGTGGGACTTTTCAATGTCCATAAATTTAATTAGTGAGCAAGTATCGAATTAATGTGAATGGTAGAAATTGATATAAATTGGTAGCGTAGAGTATCTCTCCACAGATCATGATAACTCATCTTCCTAACCAGCAGGAAATTATACACAATCGCACATCGATATTTATTCCCTAATCTCATTACAAAAGGATATTCTAAAAGTGAAGTAGACCTAACGCGCTAAGTTACATTTTATTAATATTTTAATAAACGCTGATGGCAAGGACACAATATGCTGAAGGCAAAAACGATATAGTAAGCTGAAGGCAAAGACATAATATATGCTGAAGGCAAAAACGAATTAAGTGAATGCTAAAGGCATAATAACGATAATCCTACGCCCAGAAGGGAGGCAATGAGGATGTTACCTAAGGGCTTATGACCTGGTGGACTTATCTTAATTACAGATTCCGGAAGATGGCTATATCGTGTGTATGCGCCGTGACATTTATCAGTTACTTTTATTTAACAGGTATTCGGAGTCACTAGTAGTACACATTTCAAAGGAGAAGCAAAGCCTAGCCCCTAAAGGGCAGGCGCTCAAGGAGCGATACAGTACTCTCTCTTGAGGTGGTCACGGGCATACTGACTCTTGCGCTAGGAGCTTACCCTCTCGGTCGTTCAGCGTCACGCCCTTCTCAAAGCGGTAGCTTACATCGTAATCTAAATACAGATTATTCCTCAATCAAGCGATTATGCACGACTTTAGCGTATCGAATTATATAAGCAAAGGGAAACATTAATTCTCGCTAAACGCACAAATGATCTAATTAACATGGGCTATTGAATAATGACAGAAATAACAGTGAAGAATCTCTCTTGTGTCGGTATTCGGCAGCTCCTTCAGTCCGTTGATGTCTTTGCTTCTTCCGCGATCTCGGAGTCGACGTAGAGGAGACATAAAGGGGAAGAAGAATAACTACTTAGAACGATTCGCGAAGTCTGATAACCGTTTCCCGAAACACACGACGTCTCTCCTCGGCTGCTTTGGATCATCCTGAACATATAGAGGCGTCCCTCGTTCTGAAGATCCTTACGTTGTGATAAGATCACAACAGCAGAAATCAATTTGAAATACCAAATTTTGAGGGTTTCAATGTGAGCTTCCATACTAGTTGTGAAGAAGACAACCCAATAACTCCAGGGTAAAGAACAAGAGAAGCAGTCTCAAACAACATCACACCCTTGCAGCCAACAGTAATATTAGTCCAACCTGTAGCAGAGAATCCTATCAACAAAAGCTTTTTCTCTAATGAAATCAAACTGTCTAAGGCACTGGCAGCATCAACTTTTGGGGACAAAGGCATTTGCAAAATCTCAAGGAACCTAAAAAGAAGCCTTCTTGTTATCACCATGAAAGAACACTATCAGGATCCCACCGAGCTGTTGAACACTACGGAGATAGGCCCCTGGACAGTTAAGTGTTGGCTGCCAGTCAGTCAGACTACTTCTGTGGGAGTCATTGGACCATTTGGAGAGGACACTACTAATGAAGAACTGACAGAGGCACTCAAGGATGCACTTTTTGATGGAGCTGTGGCAGAGCAGATATACAAAGGCAAGGATAAAATCAAAACATCAATGTTCAAAGTTATTTTGGTAAATCTGAAGGAGATGACAGTTGTTGATTTTCCACTTTTTGGTGCCTGAACCTAATTAATTGAATCAAAAGAAACAAGTTTTCTTCTATTCTTTTTTCGTCTCAAATGAGTATTTTACGATTTATAGCGGTATGTTTAGTTTCGTCATTGATGACACTCAATGGTTTGAAAGCTACCTACTAAACCGCTCTCATGCAGTGTGCTTGAATAACAAAATGTCATCATTCATACCAAACAATTTTGGCGTTCCTCAAGGTTCAATCATCGGCCCGCTCTTATTTTCAATCTTCATCAATGATTTCCCCACCATGCCGGCAAACACAAAAATCTCAATGTATGCTGACGACGTACAAATTGCCATGACAAGCTCAACAGCAGATTTAAAAGAAACACAAGCCAACGCTGAAAACCTTCTGAGAAACCTTAAATTGTGGTATGACCATAATGGCCTCAAACTTAACGCAAGTAAAACGCAATGCATTATTTTTGGATCACAGAATGCGACTAAAAATTCACCACCATTCAAGCTAACATTTGGAGACGATACAATTGAACCAGTAGAGACGGTAAAAAATCTGGGTGTTTGGTTTGACAAAAATATGACTTTCAATTCACACGTCGAAACAATGTGCAACAAAATAAACGGAACCTTAATGTTCTTTCATCGCATTAAGAACACACTTGACGAAAAATCTAGATTGTTAGTGATTCAGTCTTTAGTTTTATCGCGCCTGGACTACTGCAGTCTTGTATGGGGAAATTTACCTCAATATTGTCAGGAAGAGTTGCAAAAATGTCTAAACTTCGCCGCCAAAGTGGTGTGCAACGGAAATTTCAATAAATACGATCATGTCACCCCTCTTTTAAGAAAACTCGACTGGATCCCAATACCGAACAGATTCATGATCCAAAAAGCTCGACGAGTGTTCTCCTCTCTGTACCTCCCCCAAAGTAATGCAGAGGTGGTAAAATTTTTTCCATCTAATATCCCAAACAAAAAACCAAATCGGAGGAATGATGTTTTAGTCAGTTACCGTTCATCTAACGTGGGACAAAAAGCTCTCTCAGTTTCTGGAGCTTTTTTTGTGGAACAAGCTTCCCCAGCATATCAAAAACTCTAAAACTGTAAAAGAATTTAGAGTAAATGTGTCACGTCATTTTGCATCTCTATAGACCTGCAGCATTTCGGTGTGAATTTCCCATTTACCAGAAATTTTAATTTTCCTGAAATTTCTGTTAGAAAATTAGAAACTATTTCATTTTACGTTTGCTAAGCCATTCGTGCATTCATCTTAACTATTTCTGTCGACAATAATGAGCACCCCAGCCGTGAGTTCAATACAGCAGAATGAACGTTTTTTTCATAATTAGGAGTATTTCCTCATCTTTATTTTGTTATTTTTTCTTCTCTGTGTTAATATTTAACATCCGTATGGAAAACATACTCTGAAATACATTTTGTGTGTACACCAATATACAGGTTTATAAATGTGAGGATTGTGCAAAGTTTATAATGAATTAAATTTTGGCTAACGTTGTCTCGCTATTTCAAAATCATTCTCGAAGATGTTTTCAATCGATTTCGGCTGAGCTGGGGGGAGGGGTTAATTTAAGCATTTTCATTTAGTATTTTAATATTTTTCCGTGCGTTCAGTGCACACCAGCACTAAACTTTAAAATCGAAAAAAACTGTTAATTTGTGTTATCAAAATTATCACTTTGGACTATCGCTTAATCTACCTATATGTGCCAAATTTTGTAAATATTCTCCACTCAAATGTGATATCCGGCCACAATGTTACTCCATTTGATCCCATGTACACATGTCTGTATAATGCTGAAGAGTTGTGTTGTTTCTTGACTGTAACCTGAGTTTTCTTAAAAATTTATATGAAGAAACTAAAAACCAGTTCATTTTACGTTTTCCGAAGTCATCTTTTCCTTTTAGTTATTTTTTTTCGAATAATTTCTTAGGATTACAATGAGCTCAACTGTCATTATCGGTGTAATAGATGGTAGGTTGTTTCTATCCTCTTATTTTATATTTGTATTTTTTTTCTTATATTTCATTCTCAATAAGTACATATATTAATATGTGTGTGTACATATATAGGTATATATATATCTACATAAATAGATATACATGTTTCTTTTTCATTTCTTTACACAAAAACCATCCGGTTAATAAATTTTATTGCACTAGCGAAATGATTCAAAAATAGATCTCCCACTTACTCCAGAGGACGTCTCTGTGAATCGGATTAATGACAAATACAATTAATGAAATTAATCGTAATTTGAGCGTATGAATCGTGGTAAAATTATCTTTCTGTCCGTATGTTGTACAAGCAAATTTTGATGTATGAGTATATGTTTGTTTGCGCATTTCTGCCAAAATTTTGTAGATATTTGTCAATCATGAGTGGTAACTGGCCTACACTGTATCTCCATTTTATCCCATGTACCCATGTCCGCATGATGTTGCAGAGAATATCGAGAAGATATGATATATGATATGATATATTGAAGATATATGTTTTTTTTTTTTTTTTTTTTTTTTTTTTTGTTCCTCAGCGGTAACTTGAGTTTTCTTAAAATTTCCTTTAGGAAATTAAAAAACCATTCCATTTATAAGTTTTTCGAAGTCCTTTTCTATTCCTTATCTTTCCTCAGGTTATTTCTTACGATTCATCAGAGCTTGGGCTGTCATTTTAAATATTGAAAGAGTAAGATTATTTTTCATGTCTATTAGCATTTTTCTTATATTCGTTTTCAATACGTATATATATGAATATGTGTGTTGGTGTGTGCGTGAGTATGTACGTGTGCGCACGCAAACATAAATGTTTATGTATCAGTGTAAACATGCACACGTTTCGCACACATATATGCGCACATGTACATATATCGGTTTCTATTTCTACTTTTTGCATAAAAAAGCAAAACCTCAAGACACATTACATTTTACCTAAAGCTCTGCGATCAGTTAACACTGCACCAAATTTCAGAAATAAACAAATTGATTGCGCTTGCTTTATGATTTATAAATCGATCTATCACGACCCCGAAGGGCATTTCTGTGAACAGAAGAAATTAAAAAGTATAAACAGACAAAGGAAATAAAGCACTCGTGCAAAATTATCTCTATATTTGTATGCCGAACAAGCCATGCATTTCAATTTTGAGTGTAAGTATGTTTACGCATTCCTAGATGTGCGTGCTGTGTTGCGCGATGTTCTTTACAAATTATTTCGAGACTATCTTTTTCTCAATACTTGATTGTCATTTACGGTGTTGTTTCAATCTAGTACGGTGTAGCGTTTTTTTTGTATTTTTCCTACTTCGATGATCTTATAAATAATTCGAAAAATACTAAAGAATTCTTCGAAACTGCCAAGTTCTTAGTTGAAATTATCGAAGTAGGAAAAAGGCAAGAAGCGCTGTACCGGGAATCTCTTGGAATATAAAATATCCAAGAGATAATATTTCTCATTTCTCATTCAACTACCCTTGACAGAGTTAAACTATTAGCACGACCCGGATGGTTTGTCTATTAGTACGCCTCGTATATTTTTTCTATTAATATGCCTCGTATGGTCTATCTATCTGTACACCTATGATAGTATTGTCTAATATTACATCTCGTATAGTTTGTCTATTATTATGCCTCGTACGGCTTATCTATTTGTACACCTCGTATGGCTTGTCAATTAGTATTCCTCGTATGGAACTTTGTTAGACTATTAGCACACCACGTGTGGTTTGTCTATTATAGTACGCCTCGTATATTATGTCTATTAATATGCCTCGTATGGTCTATCTATTTGTACACCTCTGATAGTTTATCTATTAGCACACCTCATATAGTTTGTCGATTATTATGCCTCGTATGGCTTATCTATTTTTACACCTCGGATGGTTTGTCAATTAATACTCCTCGTATGGATCTTTTGTTTTAGGACGTCTTATATTAAGGAACTTTTAAAAGCCAATATGTTGGCATATGTATCTCATGTGACAACTTGGAAATAAACGGTTTTGTTTGTTTGTTTTTGATGACGAATGCGCTCGAATAAACAGCTACTTATCGATTTTCGAATTTTTGTTGCTTGAAACATGGTAATAACATCGAAATAAACAACTTTTACTCTATACACTTTTTTTGTCAAATGAGTATTTAACGAGGTATAGCGGTAGGTTTGGTTTTGTCTTTCAAGACAGAGCGCTGGAAGCGAGACGCCATTGCAGTATTGCCATACAACCCGATCAAAGAATTTCTTTCCGCTTCAAAGACTGGAGTTGCGGTAAGTCATTTACCGCTATAACTAATAAAATACTCATTTGAGACAAAAAGTGCATAGAAGAAAACTTGTTTATTTCGATCTAATTAACCATGCTAAGGCATCGAAATTTACAAAATCGACAACTGTCATCTCCTTCAGATTTACCATTATTTTTGAAGCAAAAGCCTTACCACCATATGTTAGAGTTGGCTATCAACAATACAGAGTCAATACATTCATTGGAAAACCATGGCAGTGCTATAAGTGTCAATGATTTGGGCACAGTGCGGCTTACTGCAGATCTGCTCCTCGCTGTGTAGTATGTAGTGGCCCCCACAATAATAGTGAATGCACAACAACGACCACAAAAAATCTGTTGCAATTGTGGTGGCAACCACACAGCAAATTATGGAGGATGTCCAAAAATGCAGCAAGCAAAAGAAGTGGAAACAACACGCCAACTTCAAAAGCTATCCTACAGAGATTGAGTAAAGGAAGTTCTTAAACAAAATGCAACACCACCAACTCAATTTCAATTTGTGCTGCCTGCCATCTCTACTTTGACAAGAAGTCAACCAGATTCTGGCTACCTGAGGAACACAGAAGCCCCAAAAATTACCAAGACTGTTGGCACCCAAACTAACAATGAACCTGATATGCCTGCTCAAAAAAAATGTCACCATCAACCAACTGGTGGATCTCCTGATAAAGATATTTACAACTACTGAAAAAAAGGATATTCAAATGGATGCATCTGGAATGGTACACAAAATTGCTGCAGAAACTTTCCAACTTCAATCCCTACAGGCTCCATCCAAAAATCCTCAACAACCAATAGTACAATCTGAGTGTTCTGATATAATTTCCCAGAAAACTTCTCAAGAAATTACAAAGATCATGCCCCAAATGGAAATAACACCCTCTCCTGTAATTGGACAAACCAACCCACACAAAAAAACTAAGCCCAACATTGAGATGCAATTAAAAAAACAGCAGAAAAATTTCTCCACAACACTAGAAAAGCTTTGCAAAATCCTATTGATGTTGGGTATGCCACCAAATACAAAGATATCAACAAAAAAAGAACTAATAATATTTCAGTGGAACTGCAGAAGTATTAGCAATAAGTTGAGCAACTTCAAAATTAAACTATATACTCTTAAGCCACACATCGCCTGTCTGTATGAGACATGGCTTTCACCAAATTTTGAACCTCATTTTGTTGGGTACTCGGCTGTTTACATGCATAGAATAGATATGCATGCTGGTGGAGGTGTAGCAATTCTGGTCAGAAATGATTTCACCTACACTGATCTTCAGTTGATAAAATTTGTACAAAGTTCTCTTGAAGTTCTGGGAATCAGCATTTTTTTGCAAAATAATGCTCCTCTTTCTATATTCTGTGTCTACAATCCAAATAAAATTGTTACTACAAGAGATATTACATTATATGCATCAATTGGAACCTGCCCGCATTGTGGTTGGGGATTTCAATGCGCACCATCCAATGTGGGAACCTGCAAAACAGGCCAACACTACTGGTCGGAACATAGCTCAACTGTTGCTAGATGATCCTTCTATAGCATTGATAACTCCTCCTTCCCTGCCCACCTACTATAACATTTATCAGAACTCATTTTTTACAATTGATTTGGCTTTTGTCTCTGCAAGCCTCCAGCCCACAGTATCTGTAACAACGGAGGAAGATATGGGAAGTGACCACTATCCCATTCTTATCAGCATTGGAGTGGAGCCATTAACAGTGAAGTTCCAAAGGCGGCCAACGTGGAAATTTGAGAGTGGGTCATGGGATGACTGGACTGCATCTCTGCAACAGCCTGAGCTCTTGAAGGTGGGAGATCTTGAGCAGGAATTTGCAGACCTCACAAACAATATGATCAAAGCCAGCCATAAAGTTTTCAAACAAACTAAAGAATATATCTGTCCTAAGTATAATAAGTCATGGTGGAACTCACAATGTGCAGCAGCAGTAAAAGCAAAACAAGATGCAAAAGTTAGCCAATCAATCAACCTTCTCAAGAAAATCCAATTGCACACAAATGCTCTCAGGCTAGAGTCAAATTTGAGCTAAAAAAGGTAAAAAAGGAATCTTGGATTTCCTTCTGCAATAAGATAACAACTGACACCTCTGTTTCATTTGGAAAAAGATAAAAAATCTGCAGACCCCATTCTGTAGGAAAGCTCAGCCTCTTTTAACAAGGGATTCAATAATAGCTGACTCATGTTCTAAAGCAAATGCCTTGGCTGACCACTATCAAAAAAGAATGTCATCCCCTTCTCCATCTCCATTTCCACAGTTCACTTTGCTTCCTCTTGCTGTAGCCTTAAATGATGATGCTCCCTCCGTAATGAACAATCCCTTTAACAAACATGTATTGAACAGAGTCCTGACTTCCTTGAAGAGTACAGCTCCTGGCCATGACAACATTCATAATGAACACTTGAAGCACTTGCCAGACACTTACAAAACATGGCTCCTCCATTTGTATAACAAAAGCCTGCAAACTGGAGTGCTTCCCAAATCGTGGCAGCCTGCCATCATCATTCCGCTTCCCAAACCAAATAAGCCACTAACTTCGGTGGATTCATATCGTCCCATCACCTTGCTGTCATGCCTACAAAAACTGATGGAACGTCTCATAGTCAACCGCCTCACATTTTTCCTTGAACAGAAGAGTGTCTTCAGAAAAACGCAGGGAGGCTACCGACAAAGATTGTCATCCATTGACCAAGTAACCCAGCTGGACGCTGCAATTTGAACTGCGCTGAAAAATAAATCTATCATGCTGTGTCTCTTTGTTGACTTCACAAGTGCATTTGATACTGTGTGGCCAATGGGAGTTCTGTATAAGTTGAGTCAATGTGGTGTTGGTGGCTCAATGCTGTGGTGGCTGCAAGTTTACCTCAGGGAAAGACCATTCAAAATGTTCATTGAGGGTACCAGTTCTTTGGTCAAGATAGCAAAGAGTGGTGTACCACAGGGAGCAGTGCTTTCACCTTTATTATTCAACATCATGATGCGTGACGTACCAGTGGAGGCAGGGATCTGCTCCTGTGAGGATGCTGATGATCTCACTTTCTACACCCAACATCCTAGTCTTCATGTTGCAACGGATACCCTACAGCAGCAGCTAAATTCACTTCATACTTGGTCAAAACAATGGGGTGGGGTCTAAAAATAAATTTGAACAAAACCAAGTGCATGATTTTCACAAGTAAAAAAATTAACCCACTCCCTATCACGGTAGGAGGACAGCAATTGGAATTTGTACAGCAACTCAACTATCTGGGAGTCATGCTAGACTCTCCTCGCCTTCATTGGCATCATCAAATAGAATATCTCAAGCAATCTTGCATGCCATTGCTCAATTTGCTGCAATCTATATCACATAGGCATTGGGGTGCTGACCAAGAACTACTACTTTACCTCTACAGAACTCTCATTCACAGCCCACTAGACTATGCTGCCCCTCTGTATGGTGCTGCTGCTCCTTCAAATCTCCTTCAACTAAACACCATTCAAAATCAGTGCCTGCGCCTTGCTACTGGATGCCGCAAAACTTCTCCTGTAGCTTCACTGGAGGTGGAAACCAATATCTTCCCTTTGGCAATACACAGAGAACAACTCACGTGTTTGTATTACAGCAAACTACAGCAACTTCCCAGTGAAATTGCTAACAACTTACTTCAAGCTCCATTCCCTCCACAGCTAGTTTCTTCTATGCTTTTGCCATCCATGGCATCACGTACAAGAGCTCTTTTTTCCAGTGTTAACCTGCAGATTCCAGCTCACAGTGCAGCACCACTGGTTTCACCGCTGCCTCCCTGGTTCAAAGTAGAAGCCCACGTCCTTACTGATTCTTGCCTACCCCGGTATCTTCCCTGTCTAATCAAAGTGTTATTCAAAGGTATCATGAATTAATGGACACAACCTTCACTGGATACACCCCTTTATTTACTGATGGGTCCTGCATTGCTGAACCTACCTGTTCCTCATCTGCTGCAGTGGTTGTCCCTTCAAGAGGAGTCACCAAGAACTGGAAACTCCATCCACAGACACAAGTCATTGAGTGTGAACTAATGGCTATCAACGAAGCTCTTCGATGGACACTGTTGAACAATAATGGGGAGGATAAGTATGTCATTTGTAGTGACTCCTTGAGATCCTTGTACCTCATAATGAATAGGAAGCCAAAAAACTATCTCCCCTTAGTATGTGACATACAAGCCAAGCTGTACACCACTGTTTCTTCCCACGGTGCTTACCTGCAGTTCATTCCAGGCCATAAAGGTGTTCCTGGTAATGAGGCTGCTGATGAGGCAGCCAAAGATGCCCATCTGCTTCGATACCGCACGCTGACACCAACCTCATATGAAGAAATGAAAAGTCTCATATGTGAAGCCTTCGAATTAAAGTGGAGCACTGAATGGATGAGGGGGGTTCAACTGACAGGGAAAGGACGACATTTACTGAAAATCAGAGAAAATACGGCAAGGTGGCCGTGGGCTGCACACAAGATCTGTTGCGTGGAGACAGCACTTGCTCGTCTGCATGTTATGCACACGGGGCTTCGGTCACATCTACATCGCTTCAATATTGTTGATGATCCAAATTGCTCATGTGGTGCTGAGGAAAATATTGACCACCTTTTTTTCTACTGCCGTTGCTACACTGGGGAACGTGCCTCCATGAAAAATTCCTTGAGCCTACTTAATGTACCATTCTGCTTAAAAAATTTACTTGGAGGTGGCCCTTTTACGGAACTCACTCAAAAGCAAATTGTTAATATAGTTGTACATTATCTATCATCTATAAGAAAAATTAAAACAGTCTGAAATCTTGTTAAAATTGTGATATTGCAGAGAAGTGAGTGAATTCCTCCAGTGGCACTTCACAGAAAAACTTCCTGTGACTTCTTCCAGCCTGAGTGCTGAACTTCAGAGCATCAATCTACAACTTTGAAGGCGTGGGGCTGCATGGAGGCATCTCCGAAGCTCCAAGAAACTGGAAACAACAACAACAAAGAAAGGTCCGGATAGAATAAAAGTTTGGTATAAGTTTATAAAAATGTTCTATGACAGTAGTTTTGGAAGTCAACTCTTGTTTGCTGTGAGATGTAAGTCACTGAGTGTGAACAGATGCACATGGAGGTGGAATGAGAATAATAACAGATTATGTCGGCAGTGTATTAGTGGAATGGAGGAAACAATTGAGCATTTTGTGTTGGAATGTAGTAAGTATGAGCAAGAGAGAGAGAGTTTTATGAATGTGGTGTTTGAGCAGTATGGAGAGAATGAGTGGAATGCCAGATGTGCTGAAGGTGATTGTGGTATGAGCTATCTTGCTGGATTGGATCAGGAGTGTAATGTGAGTATCATTGAGGCTATGAAAGTTTCTTTTGCGTACCTGGAGTAAGAGACAGTGACTGGAATGAGCCAGTCAGGTAGAGTGGGCTGTAATGACCCAATGTGCCTGGGGATGGTGTTTTGACATACTGGTTGTCCCGGTGATGCCGACCAATGGGGGCTTGTGACAAGGATTGGTAGATCCTGAGTAGTTTAGTAGACAAGTCTGGTACCAGGTGCTGAACTCTTTGTGTGAAATTGTAGAGGGAATTGTAGGCCGTTACAAAGGCCCCGACGCTGTCGGCCCTCAATTTCAAGTTCAAGTTGAAGTGCAAGATTTCAAGATGAAGTGTGACTCGTTCACTGAAAGCCACAGAGTGTGCACGTGTGCTTTTAATCCTCCGACAAAAATTGTGGTGAATTAAATTGAAGTTGCTGAAAAACTGGTATAGTTTGTATATTCACGTGAGTACAGTGTGTGACTTTGCATGGAGAGCTCGTGAGAGTAGTTTTTTGTTGCGGGAGAGTTGAGATTGAGCATTGGTGTGGTGACTTGCAATTTTTGGTCAATACGCAT
The DNA here is from genome assembly GCA_030386875.1 of Morinoia aosen. NCBI lineage: Eukaryota > Metazoa > Arthropoda > Malacostraca > Amphipoda > Talitridae > Morinoia > Morinoia aosen. The sequence continues at coordinate 67,688,799 of CM059562.1, forward strand.
TTAAGGTGCTGTACGGAAATTAGAAATGTGAGTGCAAAGAATTACTAAAGGAACACATTTAAAAACCTTTTACACGAATGACATTCTGCTTGCTGATACGTTATTTTTGAATTAGTGAACTTTGAAGTTGCCTGTCGCGCGCCAAAGGAAATGACCGCGCCAAGCGTAATTTAATTAATAATGGAAGCAAACGTAAAAAGGTTGGGTCGTGAGGGTTAGCCACAGCTCTTTTAGGCCTAGTGAAAATTATAAATAAAGCTTCTAACCCACCCATTAGGGTGATGACAGCAATCTTGTTTATATCAGCTTCAAGATGGCAACCACCATGGGCGCCGCCATCTTGGAGCCGATGTAAACAAGATTGCGGTCGTAACCCTAATGGGTGGGTTAGAAGCTTTATTTATAATTTTCACTAGAAGAACTGTGGCTAACCCTCACGACCCAACCTCTTTACGTTTGTAATAGGGGATTAGCTTCCGTTATTAATTAAATTACGCTTGGCGTAATCCTTTGGTGCGCGACAGCCAACTTCAAAGTTAAATAATTCAAAAATAACACATCAGCAAGCAGAATGTCATTTGTGTAAAACGTTTTTAAATATGTTCCTTTACTGATTATTTGTAACTACATTATTAATTTCCATGCAGCACCTAAAATGCATATTGACCCAATTTTTTGACTGAGGTATTTTGACTGGTAAGCTTTCTTTGCATATAAAGAGTATAGTGTGTGACATTGTAGAGAGTGACTGTGAGAGTAGTAGGTAACATTTGTGCTTCTTTTTGTTTGATAACTTGATTTTCAGTAGATTTGGTGAGTGAAGACTTCTTCTGCCTGTGAAATTTGTACTGAGATAGAAGTCTGTGTTTGAGAATGGCAAGAAATAGGACTGGTCGTAGGAAGGGAGGTGCAAGTGGAATGGACGAGGAGATTGAGTGCATGACTTGTAAAGAGTAAAGAGTGGGTAGATATAGATGCATGCAAAGGTTTGAGAGAGATGAGTCGGAGAAAGTTGAGTGACCTTGTGTTTACGTGCTGGAAATGTTTGAATGATGAGAGTAAGAAGTTGAAAGAGGAGGTTGAGAGATTGACAATTGTGATGGTTGCTTTAGAGGCTGACTTGAAGGATGAAAGGAAGCCAAACAAAGGAAAGAATGAGAATAGTGCAAATGCAGTGAATGATGAGGTAAATGATGGTGCAAGGAGTGCAAATGCAATGGAAGATGAGGCAAATGATGGTGTAAATGAAGTGGATGATAAGGCAAATGATGATGCAAGGAGTGTGAATGCAGTAAATGATGGTGCAAATGCGACAGATGAAAGTAGAAGGATGAGTGGGCATGATAAGAGGTACAAATGGAAAGAGCAAATGAGCAACCTGTTGATATGCCACATGAAGTGCAGGAGCCTGTTGTGGAAGCAATTGAAAGGAAGATGGATGGAAAGAATGATCTGAGTGAAAGAATTGAGCAAAAGAGTAGCATGAAGGGGCAAGTGAGACCTATGATTAGAATATGTGGGGATAGCATGGTGAAGAATGTTGATAGGTTTATATGTATGAGTGACAGTAGCGGATGTACAAGCATGAGAGGGAAAGGAGTGGAGATTTGTAGGCATGCTGAGAGAGTGATAGATGGAATGGATGAAGGAATGGTTGTACTGCAAGGAGGTGGCAATCGGTTGCTCGAATGTGGGAGAGAACGTATGGTGAATGCAATTGTGAAAGTTGTTGAAAGGGCACGAAAGAAGAATGTTAGAGTTGTGGTGACTAGCCTCCTAAGAAGGCCTGCTTGTGATGAGGAGTATGAAAGGGTACGGAAGGAGGTGCATGAAAGGATTATGAGTATGAAAGCTGAGAGTGTGAGAAAGCGTGAGTTGGGTTCCAGCTTCCTAGACATGGATAGCATGATCCAAAATGGGTGTTTTCTTGGAGATGGAGTCCATCTTACAAAAGGAGGTGAGATGAAACTCTCCAAGACATATATCTGGTGGATCAGGGCTTCTCATGTCATAATGGAAGGTGGAACTGGATGAATGAAAATCTGTCAGAGCACAAGTGAGGAATGTCTTGAATTGTCCAATTGTGTTGTAAGGTTTGGAAGTACAAATGTGCGTGGATGAAATGCAGGAAAGTTAGATGACTTGTAGAAGAATTTGAGAATGGAAAATTGGAGTGTGTTGGTGTAGTAGAGACCCAAATGCGTGATAGTCAATTTAACATGTAAGGAGAATAAGTATCATATGATAGGAAAAGGGCGTGTAAATTGGCAAAAAAGAGGTGGTGGAGCTGGTCTGATTGTAAAGAATGCTTTAAATTGGAAATTAGAGGAACTTCCTGTTGGAAATGAACCTGAAAGTGAAGATTTGTTAGCAATTAAGTGTGAAAGAATGCATGCCAGAGAATGTATTGTTGTGATTGTATGTTATATGACAACTGATGGGATTTTAGCTCATGAAGAGAATGTAAAAAAAGTATAAAATATTAACAAGGGTTGTACGAGAACACTGCAGGTGCCCTCTGATTGTGATGGGTGACATGAATGGCCATGTTGGTATACTTGGTGAGCCGGTGAATGCAAATGGACAAAAATTGATAGATTTTTGTGATGAGAATGAACTTGAAAACCTGAATGTCACAATAGGAAATGGCTTGCATACATGGCAAAGCAGGGAATGGAAAACTGCAATTGACTATATGATTGTGAATAGTAGAGCAAGAGAGTGTGTCAATGAAATTTTTGTAGCTGAAGATGATTTTGATATTGATAGTGACCATAAAATGCTTGTGCTTGAATATAACTGGGGTAGAAAGGAGTCAATGCAGAAGGTCAGTAGTGTGAAAGAAAGTTGGCATATAAAAATGGCAAACTGGGAAGAATTTTGGAATGAATTTAGTAGGTGTAACTGGAACAGGTGTGGAAATGTTAATGGCCTAAATGATGAGATTGCAAGAACCGTGTATGATGTGGCAGAGCAAAAGATTGGTAGAATAAAATGAAGGAAAGGGACAGGGAATGCCAGGTGGTTTACAAGTGAGATAAAAGAAGAACGAATGAGAAGAATGACTTTGACGAAGAAACAACGCAGTATGAGGAAAATGTATGAAAGAAACCGAATTACTGAGGATGAATGGCAGAGTGCATGGAATGAGTTCAAGGACCAGCAGAAGAAAGTAAGGAGAATGATTAATAAGGCTAGAGTGAAAAAGGAGAGACACAAAGTTGAAAATCTAAGAAAGAAAGGTCCAGATGGAATAAAAGATTGGTATAAGTTCATACAAGGTAATTATAGAGGTAGTGAAGTTCAAGTTGATGAAATAGTAGTCAATGGTTGCAGTGTGCAAGATAGGATGCAAATGGTGAAAGCAGTTGAAGAATACTGGGAGGACATTGGTGGAATGAATGAGCAGGTTACAGATGATGAACCCGTAAATTTTCTGATGGATGAACGTGAACTGCAAATGGGAGACAAAATCAGTTGTGAAGAGATTGAGTGTTTTGAAGAAAGTGAAAAAGGGAAAGGCATGTTTCCCTGATAAGATCCTATATGAGTTCTATGAATGTGTAGGAGAGAGTGTAGTCAGTATTTTGAAATGTTTATTGGATGAGATATGGAAGAGTGAAAGAGTACCGGATAACTGGAACAAGTGTAATGTAGTTTTGTTGCATAAGGGTGGACATAAGAGTATGAAAGAACTTAAAAATTACAGACCAATTGCACTGGGTGACACTGTATGTAAGATATTTTGTGGTATATTGAATGAGAGAATGAAAAATTTAGTTGAGGAATTAAGAGTCCTAGGTGAAGAACAGAATGGTTTTAGGCTAGATAGACGTGGGGAAGATAATCTGTTTGTAGTGAGTGAAATAATTGAGTGAATGAGGAAGGATGATAAGAAGGTGTATTTAGCATTCCTGGATATTGAAAAGGCGTATGACAGAGTGGATCGGGTTAGGCTCTTTCAAGTTTTGAGAAAAGTTGGGTTTAGCAGAAAAATAGTAAAAATTGTACAAAGTCTGTATGAGAACACAAGTGCAATATACAGGTTAGGAAATTTGGAAACAGGGCAAGTGAGGAGTGTTGCAGGAGTGAGACAGGGCTGTACTCTGTCTTCCCTGTTGTTTGGATTGTACACAGAAGAATTAGCAGTTCGACTGAGAATGAGTGGCTTAGTACTGAAAGTTGGTAATGAGAGATTGAGCTGTTTGTTGTATTCTGATGATGTGGTTGTGGTTAATGAATGTGGACATGAACTGCAAAGGGTGCTTGACATTGTGAATGGATATAGTACAGATTTCAAGATGAACTTTGGTGCTGACAAAAGTAAGGTTATGGTTATAAACAGTGATGAGACTGATAGACAGACTGTGGAATATTAGAGAAATCAGAATAGGCAGAATAAAAGAATACAAATATCTAGGTTGTATAATAAGTGAAGATGGATGCACTAGAACTAAGAGTGAGAAAGTGGCAAAAGCAATGCAGTGGAGTTGACAGTTAAGTAGTGTGGCCAGATACAGAGCAAACAAGTATGAATATGTGAGAGGAATGTGGAAGCATGTTGCTGTAAATAGTGTCATGTATTGTAGGAGTGCTCTTGCCTGGAATGGAAGTGGTCTTGAAAAGCTGGATGTAATACAAAATAAGGTAGGACGTTTAGCAGTGGGTGCTCCAAAATGGACAGCTACAGAAGCCATTAGAGGTGACCTAGGGTGGAGCCTGTTTTCAGAAAGAATGATAAAGGCAGTGTTGAATTATAAGATAAGAATTGAAAGAATGCAGAATAGCAGGTGGGTAAAGCAAATTTTTGAATGGAATCTGCGTGTAAGCTATTGGGAGAAACCCGAGAAAGTATGTTGGGGCCATGCAAGGAAACTGAGTGTGCAAAAGATTATTCGTGTTAGTATTGGGAGACCTGCGGATAACTGGATTTCAATGAATGTTGGAGGTGAAGGACCAGAGTGGGACTGCAGGAGGTGGAAAAAAAGAGATTGAGAGGTGAATAAAAGAGTATGGATTGAATAAGTGGAAGCTTAGCATGAAATGAAATCCTACACTAATCTAGTATACAGTAGTGCCCCAACTTTTGCGACATCTACTTTCGCGGTTCTCCGTTTTGCGCTATACCCTACATATTCCAAATTTTGCACTTTCGCGGCAACAAATTGCACTTTCTCAGCAAAAAATTATGAGTCGGACGATATTTAAACTTTTATATTTAAATTAAACTTTGATTTTTTTAAAATTATCAAATTATCAAAATAAATATATATCGTATAAAAATATATTGTATCAAAATATCGTATCAAAATGAATAATAGCAAATAATTTTTTTTAAATTGAAAATTAATTTTTTATTTCCTTTTATTTAACTCAGGTAATTTTATTTAACTTTGGTATTTAAACCCCCCGCAAGCTGAGCGGCAACTTTTTCCGCCATCTTGGGTGACGTCACTGTTTTCATCAAAGTGCGTACCTTTCCGCCTTTGTGTGCACACGTGGTTCTATTGTCGTGCGGCCATGACTTCTGGATACCTGCTACAGCGCGGATTCTCACTAACTATGGCCACAAGTGCGCCATGTGGTACGGGGGGTGACCCTTGTGACATCAACAAAGAAAGCAAGAGCCCAGTATTGTATTTGTTCATGTGGAGGTTAAGGTATTCTATAGATAGGTCCAGTGATAATTTTTTTTTTTTAGGGTCAATGCCCCCACTTGGGCGGCTTCAACTTTTGCGCTGATTTTTTGGCACCAAATAGGTCCGAAAGTTGGGGCACTACTGTATGCAAAAGGAAGTACAGTAGTGCCCCAACTTTTGCCCCTAATTGGTGCCAAAAAATGGGCGCAAAAGTTAAAACCGCCATAGTGGGGTCTTTGACCCTATAGAAAAAATAATAATCGGTTCTGGATCTATCCATAAAATACCTTAACCTCCATATAAACAAATGCAAAAACAAACAACAACAAACAAAAATCAAATACATTCTATTATGAAAAACAATTGTACGTAAAATAAAAACACCTTACCTACACTGTATGTATGATGGACTTGATGCATGGTTATAGTGGCCACCCTACTGGGCTCGACACGCAATTTTTGGCGCGAAAGTGCAATCAGTCGCTGCGAAAGTGCGATCGGTTGCGGCAAAAGTGCAAAATATGGAATATTTAGGGTATAGTGCAAAACAGAGAACCGCCGAAAGTTGGGGCACTTCTGTACCTAAGTTTGAGATGTTCTATGTTGATAGTTATGTAAGTTAACTCTTTGTTTGCTGTGAGGTGTAAGGCATTAAGCGTGAATAGACGTACATGGAGGTGAAATGAGAATAATAATCGATTATGTTGACAGTGTGATAGGGGAGTGGAAGATACAATTGAACATTTTGTGGTGGAATGTAGTAAGTATGAGCAAGAGAGAGAGAGTTTCATGGATATGGTGTTTGATCAGTATAGAGAGAATGAGTGGGTATACCAAATGTGCTGAAGATGATTTTGGTATGAGTTGTCTTGCTGGATTGGATCAGGAGTGCAATTTGAGCATCATTGAAGCTATGAAAATTTTTCTTGTACATGCCTGGAGTAAAAGACAGTGACTGGAATGAGCTAGTCATATGGAGTGGGCTGTAATGACCCACAATGCTTGGGGGTGGATTTTTACGGTACTGATTATCCCCGTGATGCTGTCTAATGGCAGCTTGTGACAAGGATTGGTGGATCCTTTGTGATTTTCTTGACAAGTCTGGTGCAGAGGTCCTGAATTCTTTTGTAAATATTGTGCGTGTTTCTGAGAAAATTGTAGGCGGTTACAAAGGCCTTGATGCTGTTGGCTCTTGCCTTCAACTTCAACTCTCCACTGTTGGGGAGAAAGCAAGTTGAGTACATTAAGTCTTTGAATGTGTTCTCTTGTGATTGTGCTGCGAACGTTCTGAGGAATACAATTTTGCATAAAAATATAGAGGTTAAAAGATTGGAAATGGGCATTTTTTTACTAATTTGAATGGCAATGACCTTCACCTTCCTAAAAAAGCCTCAAACAAATGTAAATGTATTTTTTTAAATATCATCACTGTCTATTGTACTCTTATATTTAATAATGGTTATTATAATGCAATCAAATGCAATAGCAGGATTTTGAGTTAGTGGCCTCCATTCTCTATGTCAAGTGCTTACATAAAATGAACTGAAGCAGCTGCTAATACTCACTGACAGCCAAGTTGTATTTTTGACTATCAGTAATTTATATTTAGTATTTGTTTCCTGTTTCCTTCTATCTATATTAATATTTAAACATGTACTTGGAAAACTCCATTTAACAAGTTTTGAATTGATGGCAATTTTGCTCACTACTCAGCTGTACTGTAGGGACAGGAGGGCTAACTATCACTGTCATATTCATTTGAATGAGACAGTTTTTGCATCATAGGCATGCTAATAACACTAGTCTTGTTCATGTTGTTGCAGAGCAGTTAATGCTATGTGTGTGGAAACTTGATTTAATGATTGATGTCCCACTTTATAGGAATCAAAATTTAATTAAAAAAACAAGTAATGCAAGCAGTGGCAAGTATCTTGAACTGTAAGTGAAATGCCAATCTATTTGATTGATGTTTTTTTATTTGGCTGCCTCAAGAGAATGCAACTACTATATCTTTAAAGTTTAGCATTCTCAAATAAAAAATGGAAGCTCTTGAGTTGAAGTTTGGTAGGCCTTCCTCATGTTGAAATGAAATTGTGTTTTATTTTGTTATGCTGTACTCACACTCTTTTATTAGTTAATTTTTGTTTTTAGCATGTCAAGCTTTCTTTGAGACCTCTTATCTTGTTTCATAAATATCTTAACTTATTGTTTTTATGCACAGAGGATGCTGTGTGGAAACACACCTTGCAAAAATGCAAGTATATAACCAGTCACTGTGAAGTCTGCCCCCATCAAGGAGACACATCTATTGTATCTACAAAAATTAGCATTCCCAGGAAAAAAGGGTGAATTCCTGAGCTGTAAGTTTGGTAGATTTTTTTTCTTGAAATATAATAGACTTTCAGGTTTGCTTAAAACCACCTTTCATTTAGTTCACTGCTTTCCCTTTTTTTTGGCACCTTTGGATTTTTCTTTGTTATCTTGTTTCAGAAGTTTCACCTTCTCAACTTAGGGTTGCTATGTGTAGGGGATCTTGTATAGGAATGTCACTTAATTATAGGTAATGCATTTCTTAAACTTCATACTAAATGGTGCTTCCCCTCAGGGGGATACAACTATTGTATCTATGGGAATTAGCGCTCCCAGGGGAAAAATGTGAGGGCCCGAGCTAAGAGTTAGGTAGGCTTTTTTTGTTGAAATAAAAGTTTTTTTGTTATGTTAAGGACCACCTTTTTTCGGTTCACTGCTGTCCTGTATTTCAGCACCTCTCACTTTCTTCTTCAACTTTTATCTTATTTCATTAACTTCTTTCTCATCTTACTATTTCTATGCCCCTTCAGCAGAGATTCCTCATTTTCTTATCTCCATACTAAATGGTGCCTTCCTTCTTCCTCTCTTCGATACGCTCTTTTTTTGTAGCGGTTAGGGAGGCTTAAACTAACTTACAATCTAATCTAATCTACTAAATGGTGCTTTCCTCTCTTTAGAGTACTTTTCATTATGTAGTTAGAGAGGCTAAAACTTATAATCTAATCTTTAAAGTTCTTGTTCTCAATAAAAGTTTAGGCCAATGTAAATAAAATTTGGTTGTGTGGTTGAATTGAGTAACAAAAAATGAAGACGAGTTGACAAAGCTATAAACAGTAAAAGTAAGGTACTAGAATAAAGTAGAATCACTTAGGTGCCTTTTGGTAGTGAAAGTAACAGTAAGGCACTAGAGTAAAGTTAGGTGTTGAATAAAATGAGGCCAACAATTAAACAAAGAAGAGTTGATGCTATGTATTACTTACTTTAACCTTTAGTACTGTACATTTATTTTTGTACTCTCAGAGTAGCTAGTTTGCATCATGTCACCAATGCACTTAATTAGCTTTCAATTACCAAAATTTTTACACAGCAATAAATCATCTCTAATTGAGCTTTTTTCTTCCAGAAAATTTTTTTGGAACCTTTATAGATACAAATTATATTGACCAAGTGAAAGGAAGTAGTCATATAAAATAAAACATTAGAGATGAGTGAGCCTCAGTGCAATGGTGCTGAAAATGACAGTGTAAATAATGAGCATCTCAGTGAGGAGGAATTGTTGCTGAGACATAAAGCAGAGAAGAAAGAGTTACAAGGTAAGAATTTCTTTTGTGTAAAAATTTTGTTACACAATTGTTATATCTTGACAGTGTACATTATCAGATATGACAATTTATATTTCAGTTCCAAATATGCCATTTTTTCAGTTGAAGTTAAAGAGCTCAACTAAAAGTGTTTCAAATTCCACAATTTTTCTGAGAATTCTTCATTATAGTCTACATCCTTTCGAATGATTACGTTTGACTTAAAAATGTTTACAGTTATGTAAATGGTGGGCTTAAAATTATTAAATTGTACTCTTAACAGATGTTTCATTATGTGATGAATTAACTGCAAATTAGTAAAGAAATAATACTAAAATATATTACTTACTCAGTTGTGGTTTTTAACCCACCAGTGGTCACTTAGGTGATTTTCATAGTGCTGCTGACCCACCTGCAGTCATTAACTTATTGTTTATTAATACTTAATGAAAGCTTAATAAAGGCCAGATCCAGTTAATGTTTGCCATTTTCAAAGTTGATTACCGCAATTGACTTTAAATTTGAATTGAATATTGAACTTCAGTTTAACCCATCGCAGTTAACGTGTTAAAACAAATACACCTGATGTGACCAGCAGGCTCCCACCTAGGATCTACATAATTTTGTATCATATATTGCAGGCTTTTCATTCTGCAGCCTTCAGCATGTCACCCAGTATATTTATTTTTCTTTCAACAGTCCTGAACTTCATACAATATGCTCTCAGTTGTTTTCTTGCATTCTTATGCATTCTATTCATAGTTCATTGCTAATGAAATTCATCAAGTATACTCCAATATAAACTAAAAATGATTATTAGAAAAATATATTTCAACCAGACTCGTACATGTTTCACGTGTGTTCTTCAAAGATATGTGTTTTCTGAGAGACTATAGCCGTGCTGAATTTATCAGGATTGAAGTTTTTATCTCATGGCTTTTATTTTGAAGTATGTAGTTGCCAAATTTCAATTGCATTATAAATTCAGATTAAAAATCTGGTAGGCAGATTGATTTGTTTTAATGGTTAAATGAAACAATAAAAAAATTGGTCGAGTTATGAAATTCCTTGCGACAAGCCACAACACCACCCTTGCATTCAGTTCAATTTGCACCAAGGTGATGAACTGCATGATATTTCTAAATGGTATGCCCATAACATTTCTTGGGGATGTGTTATGAACTTGAATATTTCTTTATCAAAGTCAAGTTAGCAGTTGTATGTTTGCTAACCTGTGAAGCACATTGTGACAAAAATGATGTGAATGGTTGAGTTATACTAATGAAAATATCTACTGCAATTAACATTTTGAAATGATGTACACTCAAAATAGTGTTTCATTTCCAGCTACTATACAGCAGCTAAAGAAGAATGCTCAGAATTCTAAGAAAAAGAAAAAAGAAGCTGCAGAAGAAATTTCTAAGTTGGAAATGGAAATGAAGACTCGTCATGAAGAAGAGCTTTCTCAATGTAAGAAAATTATTTCCAACGGAGAGGTAAGCCCTGAACTCTTGCTTAGGTCCTCGTGTTTGCTATACTTTTTCACATGTGAAGCCTTTCTTCTTACAACAGAGATCTGGCTATTAGGCTATGGACTTACTTTTACTCAAGCTCTGTCTCCTTGAGCCTAATATTAATTTTTGAAGTAGATCTCTTACCTAGTTATTTGACTTGTAATGTCTGATTACTTGAACAACAGAAAGTGTGTGAAAGGCATATGTTTAATTCTACCTTTACTTTTTCTCTAAATTCATTTCTCAAATATTCCAATAGAAATAATTTAGGGTTCACACAGAAATTTACTGTGATTATATGATTAGTGTTCAGGCATTCACTTCAGAGTATGTGACATTATTTAGACAGCCAAGATATTCTTATTTTGTATGTAAATTTTCTTTTCTTTATTTGGCTCCATTAATTTCTAAATTTGTAATACTGGTGAAAAGACAAAGACCAAACAATCAAGCAACCAACAAAACTGCATGCTATTATCCAAGGGATTTATTCATTTATGCATTTCAGATGGGTAAAAATTTAGTTGCTCAATTCATTTTCATATATTGCCTAACTGCTATAGCAATGTTGGCTGAGAAATCTTATGAGGGGACACTATAAAAAATTTCATATTCATATTCCTCAATACTTTCATAGCTTATTCAGATGCAATTTGTACAGCTCATTTAAATTTTTTTACTACAAATTTCTGGATGTAAAAACATGTTCTCTACATAAACTCCTTCCTTCCAGTAGGTTTAGGCAAGTTTGGTTTTTTTTTTTTTGCCATGGGGATTGGCAACCCCAAAAAATATAGTACAGTATTTGGTTACTTCAGGTGTAGATGGTTCTTGGGGTTTCTATTTTTTATGCCAAACTTTCTTCTTTCAGTTTTCATGCTATCTTTGCTACCTCTTCTTTGTCATTTTATTATTTCTTTTTACCTCAGTGTTTGTGTGCATAGGATATCTTGTATGGAACACGTTTTGTGCATAAATTTATCTTTTTATAGAGTCCTACTTAAATGGTCTCTTTTCATCCTTCCTTGAGATTGTCTTCTTTGTTGATGCGAAACCTAAATATACTAATAGGATAATAGAAGCTTTTTTTACATTTTGGCTTCATAGTCTTACAGAAATTGTGATAAAGTAATGATGTATAACACTGCTGAGCAAGTTTCAAGTCTTATTTCTTGGGATAAAACCTCTGAAATTGTAATAGAGGAATGATGTAAATTATTGCTGAAAAAGTTTTATCTTTCTTTCAATTTATAGAAAAAGATCTTGTTATGTATACAATTTTTGTTGAAGGATACAAATCATCCTATTGGTATTTTATGTTACTCTATGTGTAGTCCTTCTTTGTATGCATCAAGTTTAGGTTTGATCTAATACTGTAACGATTTTCAATAAATATTGCAGAGAATTACTACTACTATGTCTATTTGAATGTTTGGTGCAATTTTCAATTCTTTACCAAATCCTTGCTCTATTTGGTATTTTTTATTCATTTTGAGATGGTAAATCTTTGAAAATTTTCTGTCTTGTTCAAAAATTCAATTTCATTATTCAAATAGAATGACCCTATTTCATGATTAAATATTTTATGAAAAAATAGCAAAAAATAAAACTTGTAATACACTTGTAACATGTGAAACGAAACTTCACTGTTAGTAGAATACTTGTATCATAAGTTTTTTTGGCTATTTTTCCTTCACAAAATATTTAATCAAGAAATAGGGTCATTAGCAGTTCGTTATCTGACCAATGTGGAATACGTTTTAAATGAATATGTCTGAGTTTGAGCTGATGTACATGTGATTAAAAAATTACTAATGTGACAAATTTTAATTTAGGATAAATATATTCTAGATTCTTCTCTAGTACTAGGATTTCAGATAGTCTTCAAAGACAAACATTCCCACGCTATTAGAAGTATCTGTCTATAAAAGAGCATTGAAAAATGAATACCTAAGTTAAATCTAAACTACTACATGCCAAATATGAATTCTACAAATGAAAGTAATGAAATATTAATATTCTTGTTGGAAGTTAAAAATTGTATTGGGATAAACTAGTTTGCAATGCATGAAAGTTGAACATTTCAGTTGGAGTCAACTGTGGAGGACTTGACCCTCTCTGAAGGCCCTGAGGTTTTGGACGAAAGCAAAATTCCACCTGTGGAGAAATCGGGTAAGTGAATTGTATGCTCTGCAGCATTGATTTCTGTTATATTCTGTGTGTACCAGGGTCTCCTAGTGACTTGGTATTAGTGATGTACCGATGTATCGGTATCGGCAGTATCGGCCATTTTTAGTGGTATCGGTATCGGCAAAATCCGGCCGATACTTTACCCATACTTTCCAATAATACGTATTTTATCATTAAAATGAAGGTCATAAATCATGAAAGTAAAAGCATGTAACCTAATAATACCCGTTGTGTGTTTATTTATAAATTTATTTGGTGTCCGCTTCTTAAGAAACATAGGTTGTGTGAGTTTGCGGTATCATGGATACCGAATTCCTCCGTGTAACATTAAAAGATGGCGTTTCCATGCATTCAAATATTTGACATTTTATCAGGATAGGTTTTGTTAGGATAGGATAGGTTAGCTTAGATTAGGATAGGCTAGGTTAGCACAGGTTAGGTAATACTGACAAAATTTTTTCTCGGGTCAACCTAGCTTAACGATGACATTGTCCATGGAATTTCCACGGGTCCTGCTACTATCTAATAATACCCTTGGTTTATTTGGAGTCGGCTTCTTCCATTTTTTTTTGTCACGCTCATAAGGAGAGTTATAGTGCCCGTATCTGTGATCCGAGTTTCACCATTGCGCAAGTACATGAATATTTTTCATCACGAGTGCTATGAGGATGGATACATTCGTTGGGCACCACATCTGGAAAATTTGTTCAAGAAAGTTAGTGAATCCCGTCATTTTTGACGGGCTGTGCGTACTTGTAATCAAATAAAAAGCCTATTCATACCAAGTAAATTAGTTAGCTAACTGTTGAATTATAGCATTCAATCAGGCCCGCTAACTGAATTCACTACTTCGAATTCCCGATGAGTCAGGGTCATAACTGAAAACTATGTAGCATGAATAGCTAAACCCTGTAGCGACATAAAATTATTATACTTTTACGACTGAAACCTACATAGTATGACCTAATATCCATTTATTAAAGTATGTGACAGGCTAACAAAAACCAAACCAATTTAATAAGTTGAAGGTGCATTGAAAAGTTTTTGCGAATTTAATATAGAAGTAGCTGAAAATTCTATTTTAATTAAGCTTGTAAATCGTCATATATTCCGAAGTTAAGAATTTATTTTAATATGGCAAGTATATCGCCGTTCATAACGAATCTTGTATTTTTCTTCTATGTTAAGATGTTTGAAAAATTCACGAACAATCATATAGTTGAATACATCTGAACGGGTCAGTTGATTGCTTTAACCCTTTAACGCCCCAGAGGACACCAGTGTCCTCTTTCAAAAATGCCCTCAATATATTGTATTTCTTGTTCAATTAGTTCCCTAATGTGTTCTTTGAAGTTCTCTGCCGGGTGGCAGTTCCTATCCCATCCTGATATTGGTGACTGCCTGATGCCAGCGCCAGTTTAGTGACGGTGCTTGTGTTAACGGTAATATGAGTACAAAAATTCGGACGTTAAAGGGTTAATCGCAACTTGATGAATTTAAAAACGAGGAAAATTCCAAGGAACTTAATCATATTTACTGGGAATACCTTTTGGAGTCTAGCTTCATCATCAGTTTGTGAAAGTAAAATTCATTATGACCACAATAAAATAAAAAAGTAAATGTTGGATGCAGTCATTAAAGGAAATCACGAAAACCAAAAACACAAATCAAAACGTGTCCGTCCCAGAGAAAATAAAATTGACAAGATCTACTTACAATTTGCAATGGGTAGGAACTGTCAGAATTGTTGAGGGCCGGTTTTCGTTTAAAAATATGTTGCGACTCTAAAATTCCGAGGTCACATGCAGTTGAAGACGAATCTAAGATTTTGAAGTCCGCAGAGGATATCGGTACGTTGCATTTTACTGCGTGATTACGTACGAATAATTATTGTGCAAATTGGTCCCCCTGCGGAAGCTTCAACTCTGATGTTCGACCATTCTGATATAAAAATTTTGTGCCGTCATGCCGACGTACAATGATGTGCACTGCACACAACTGTAAGAATAAATCATAGAAGCTCGCTTCTCTATCAAAAACGTATCCTCGTACCGGAATTGTATAATTTTAAGGTTGCTTTTTTTCCTGTACAAGGATACGCTTCCGATGGAGAAGCAAGCCTCTGATTTATTCTTAATAGTTGTACAGTTGTGTGCAGTGCACATCATCGTACGTCGGCATGACGTCATGAAATTTTAATAACGGAATGGCCGAACAACGAGGTCAAAGCTTCCGTGCAGGGAACTAATTAGCTTACTCCTCACACTCTGCAGTACGTAATCAAGCAAGTAAAATGCAACGAACCAATATCCTCTGCGGACTTCAAAATCTTGGATTCGGCTTCAACTGCATGTGACCTCAGAATTTTAGAATCGTTACATGTTTTTAAACGAAAACCGGCCCTCAACAATTCTGATTGTTCCTACCCATTACAAATTGTAACTAAATAATAATCTTGTCAATTTTAGTTTTCTGAGACATGTTTTAATTTCTTTTTATTTTCTTGATTTCCTTTAATGACATCCAAAATTTTGTTTTTTCTTTTATTGCAGACATAATGATTAGTACATTTACGAACTGATGATGGATCTGGACTCCGAAACGTATTCCTAATAAATATGATCAATTTCCTTGAAATTTTCGTTTTTGAATTCCTCATCTTATAGATGGTTGCGTGTTCGCAGACATGTTACGATGCTCCTTTTTCAAGATCGAACGAAGTGATTAAATTTTCTCTTTTTGGATGAATCGTTCAAATGAAATTAATCTCTTTCTCAATCTCAGTGAAATCTCATGGTCGGCATCCTAATTAAGGCGCAACTATAGCAGACATTGAAACACACGTTATATGTGGCCACACAATTTACTGTTATAAACGGATATCACCAATATGTCGGGGATTGATTAAAGCCCGCAAACATGACAGCTACAAAGAGGTAATCTTACGCACACTTGTGTGAAGCGCTGGTGCAGGTTTCGTTGTATTCAAAGTAGCCTCGTTTACTTTATTTAATTAATCAGTTGATTTAAGCGTGAAGTCACAGGTGGAAATTTATACAATAACAATGTCCAGTACGCCGAGCTGGACTCTATTTCAAAGACTCAAACAAAGACGGCAATTACGAGGACCTTCAGCTACAATGACGCGTGCGAGAATGATCCCTCCTAACATTACGCATCACCTTTTATGGAAGCATTTGCCGCAGCTACTCTCTATGGCGGTTGGCATTACCAACGGCCGTGAGATCCACTTTTCGTGACTTTTCTGATATGGCCCCCGTTGCTGCCAGGCAGGCGTCGTCTAGCTGCTGAGGTAGCTTTTGCTGAGATATGCAGAACCTTGCAACCGTCTCTAGTGCACTGGGTACAGAGCTCTCTCTCGCTGGCGCAAACGTCGTTCGTGTATGGCGCGCCGTTACATAGAGGGTGCATGACAGATATTTTCGGTTTCGGGGCTTATCGAATTTTACTATTTTCTTTTCGCCAAAGTATGTTCTCCTATTTGGTGTGAATGACACGAAAATGACAACCCTTTTTTGGAGAAATTGTTGTTTTGGTCCACTTTTGGAGCCAGTTGCTATTATAGCTAGTCTACATACATTACGTTGCAATACGATTAGAAACACATATCTATTGAATGGATTTCATTTTGTTATTTTTCTCAACAATATAGTTAACATAGCTAGAGCATTTTATTATTCATAATCGGAAACTTTATTGTCAATATTTTTATATTATTATATATATTAGCACAGAATTTTATTATAACCCCATGTAGGGCTTATAATGGTTTTATTTCAATACTAGTGTGCACGGCCCGTTAAAAATGGCTTTCAATAGCTTTCATGAAAGAATTTTCAAGATGTAGATGACAAACAAATACAGTATATTCATCCTAACAGTACCCGTGATGAAAAATATTCTTGTACTTGCGCACTGGTGAAACTCGTATCACAGATACGGTCATTATCCTTATGAGCGTGAGTGACAGAGAAATGGGAGAAACAGACACCAAACAAATAAACCAAGGGCAAGGGTATTATTAGGTAGGAGCATGACCCATGGAAATGCCAAGGACAATGTCATCGTTAAGCTAGATGGACCCATGGAAAAATTCCGTCAACATTATCTAACCTATGCTCCCCTAATTCTATGTCGTGACTCGCACCACCACAAAGCACGTTCACAATGCGAAGGCCTAGCGATCGTCATAATTTGGTAGCAACTGCGGTTCTTGTAGGCCCTACACCACTAATGCGTTGTCCACTGTTGCCAATATGTGGAACGGAAAGTCGGGTAGGTTTAAAATGTGTATGCCAAGCACATATGCACAAGAACACACAAAGCTCTCTTAAGGGGATCCTCCGAGGCCCCTTTTCTCTCCGATGGTCATTTTTCATGTTTTTGGTGGAGAAGGACCCTTAGGTGGTGGACCATTCGGTTCTAAAATTTTATGGCGCTACGGACAATAGATTACCCCTCCCCCCCCCAGGGGAGGGGTAAGGGGACTAAAATCTTAATTTTTTGACCACATTTTGACCCCATATAAAAAGAAAACAAAAGAAGAAATGGAAAATTTGCGAATGTACTTTTGTTAGATATGTTCCAAGGATTTTAAAACTGTCTTTGTTTTTGTTCTAGCATAAAAACTTAATGAGTTCTACTCTTTTGAAATATTAATACCAGTGGACTAAAAACCAATATGTCAAATTTTTTCAAAAACTAAGGCCTGAATAAAAAAAAATGTATACAGAAATTGTGTTTCTTTTCAAAAGTTACATGCAATAGTCAAATTTCATAAGAATCAAACTGAAAACAAAAAATTTCATAATTTTGTGAAGTAAAAAATTTTAAATTTTTTTTTTCTTATGTAAATTACACTTCACAGTGTGAAAATGATGTTATGCATGGAGATTATCAAAATAAAAATGAAAACTGCATTCAGTTACATAGATTTTCCATTATATTACACTTCAACCAAAAATTTTGTTTTTGGCCTATACTGTAAAGTCACTTATTTTCAAAATTCAAATGAATAGACATCATTGAGTTTTTATGCTAGGAAGAAAACAAAGACAGTTTTGAAATCCATAGAATATTTCTAACAAAGTTATATTGCCACTTTTTCTATATTTACATTTTAATTTTTTTCTTATCATAGTTCAAATCCAAAAATTTTGGTAAATTTGAGATATTGGTAAAATATCACATATAAAAAAATAAAATAAATAAAAAATGCAAAATCCCTGAATATATCTTTGTTAGAAATGTTTCAAGGATTCCAAAACTGTCTTTGAATTTGTTCTAGCATAAAAACTCAATGACTTCTATTCCTTTGAAATAGGTGTAAAAATGACCTAAAAAACTAATTTTTCAAATTTTTTGGAAAAACTAAGACCTAAATCAAAAAATTTTGCAATTCAAGTATGTTTGTCTTGCAAAAATACATATACTGACTAAATTTCAGACCAATCGGATAAAAAATTTTTTTTTCCGGAGGACCCCCTTAACTCGGAGTTCCCCTCCGGTAACAAATCACCATTACTCACAAACTATGACTTCGGTCACAGCTATTCTCAAAGTTACTATATATAATTTAATGTCTTTTAATTATTCAATATGGCCTGAAAGCTCCACGAAAGCGACATGGTTAGAAAAAATGCGCAAATTAGGGTGATCACAACAACCTATCCAATACTACTAACCTATCCTGATAAAATTTCAAACACATCAATGCATGTAGAGACGATCTTTTAATGC
The DNA here is from genome assembly GCA_030386875.1 of Morinoia aosen. NCBI lineage: Eukaryota > Metazoa > Arthropoda > Malacostraca > Amphipoda > Talitridae > Morinoia > Morinoia aosen. The sequence goes on from CM059562.1 coordinate 67,707,513, forward strand.
TACACCGAGGAATTCGGTATCCATGATACCGCAAACTCAGACATCCTATGTTTCTTAAGAAGCGGACACCGAACAAATACATAAACAAACATACAACGGGTACTATTAGGTTTGATGATTGTAAAAGTATCGGAATCGGTAGTAGTATCGGTCAAAGTATCGGTATTTTCAAGTATCGGACTATCGGTATCGGCCAAAAAATGGGTATCGGTATCGGCCAAAAAAAATGGTATCGGTACATCACTACTTGGTATCTTGGAGGACTTGTGTGGCTTTCAGTGGGAATTAGGAGTTCGTGGTTAAATTGAGGAGGGAAGCAAGAAAAGAATGAACTTAGGCAAGAAGTTTTGAATAAATAAACTTACCTGTAGTTTGGTAGAAAATTTATAAATTCAGTGAAAAGGGTATTGATGTACTGCTGGGTAGGAATACAATGTAAAATGAAAGTCAAGATTTATAAACTTTAATTATAGTGAGTCATGTGTAGATATGTATTGACCTATGCTAAAAATGCAGGCCATTTAGGGATTTACATTGATATTTTTTGGTGTTTGGAATGACTGGTTCATGATTTCTATCATGAGCCAGTGATTTCATGATTACTGGCTTATGACAGAATACATTGTAGTTCTGTGGTGACGTTTTGTGTAAGTCGGTTATGAGTCAAAATCTTACAATGTTGAGCGCTAACTCAGCCGTCATGATGTCACTGACCACCTCTCTTGTAAATTGGTTTGATGGATTCTGTATCATTTAGACTGAGGCTGCTTACTAATTTCTATAACTATTTTTCTAAAAGTTTTATTCAAAGCATGATTTTTTAGTACCCTCATTACTCATCTTCAGTATCTAAGAAATGAGAATCAAAGAAAAAATAATGAAATATTTCAAGTTGCAAATGAAAAAAAATATGTGAATGCAGGAGTAAAAGTGAAAGTTAGTACGTATGGTGAAATAAAGTGCTAGCTTAGGATTTGAAATGGGACAGCGCTGAAGTGATCCTCTAGTGATGTGCTGTGTGTGTGTGAAATAGAATGCATTTCAACATATGGAAGGTGTATGTGAGTAGTATACAGTAATTTTAAAATGTTGGCTTCAAAAAGAATAATGTTTTTTTTTAAACATGATTCCTAATGTGTCTTAGAACATGTCTTTAGATGAACAATCTTAATAGTCATTGGATTTTCTCTACAAAAATTTTCCTGCCAGAATGTATGTAATGAATGAAACTCTATAACAGAAAACCTTTTATTACCAAATGAGTACATACATATGAAGACTGTTTTATGATGCTCAAAATTACTGTGTGCCAAAGTTATAACGGAATCGAGGCTGGCATTGAGTCTTACTTATTGTTGGCTAGCTCTCATTGGAGGGTAATTTGGTAAGGCATTTTATTTGTTTTTTAAATTGGATAGAACAATTTTTAAACATGTTTCACTTGTAGAAAGCATACGCCGTTATGTGTGTGCATGCAGTGAAAGTGTCTCGAGCGGCGAAGCGGCGCGCGAAGAAGGCGGAGGCAGCAGAGCAGCGCGAGGCAGAGCTGCAGCTGGAGCGAGAGCATCAGCTGCTGCACAGCCCCCGCGCCATCGAAGCTCGGCTCATGGCCAAGCTCATCTCGGAGAGGAAGCTGCGCCAAACTGAAGTCCAGCCGGATGGCAACTGGTCAGTCTCGCCTTCTGTTCATTACATTGACTCTGTTATGTATTGCTTATTTCTCTTTGTATACGTTGTATTGGGAGTGAATGTTTATTTTATGGTGTTAGTTGTGGTGTACCCCTAAACATCCATCAGATGAAGTAATCATTGCTGGATGAATAATTAAATATAAATAAAGTTTGAATGAAAAGAATGCACACCCACTTTGTTTTGTTATACCTTCAAATTTTTCCCTGCAATTCAGATGTAGTAGATGAGATAGCCTTTTTGAGATTAAAAAATAATTGAATATTTTGAGACTGAGGACCATTAAGGTGCTGTAGTAAGTAAATTACAAGTTTTTATTCTGCAGGTTTAATTTTGGGGTATAGTTATCCTAATTATTTTGTGGTATAATAACCCTTGCAACTCCATTGGATTGGTTTTAACATAACATCTAGGCAGACAAGGTTTGTGACCGCCACTTCACTAGAAAAATATCTCAGTTCAAAAGACATGAGCAGGCTTTTAGAGGAACGTAGTTCAAGGTTTTTACTCTGTCTGGTTGGAGTCATCAGGTTCAATTGCTACACCATTGTCCCCCAAATGAAACATCAGGCTTAAAACATGCATGCTTACATTCATGAAAGTTGGTGTACCTAAAGCTGCAGACAACTGACAGTCTGCTGCCGCGCTCGCTCGCACGGTACAAATAGGGCGATGTGTAAGGCAAGTGGCATCGTGAAATGCAGCTTCGGGAGAAATGCTTTGAAGAAATCACTAATAGCAAGTGCGTTATTCATAACTCATTTTAATTTTCAAAATACTCATTTATAAAACGGTGTTCATAAAAATATTTTTTACTACGTGAAAACTTGTTCAATTGAGGGTTTTCAGATAATGCTTCTTTCAGTGTTCGTTGAATTGTAAGTTACACATGAGTATTCTTTTCAAAACAGTTTCGTGAAGTAATTTTTTCATGTTTTCCTTGGATTTTCATTTTATGGTCATATCGGTAAGTATGGTTAGATATAAAACTCATTAGTGTTCCTAATTACCTTTAAGTTACTTGTACTTCGAAGCTTCCTTTGCTTCTCTGATCTACATGGTTTTATAAAACATTCCTACAGTAGTTCAGCCTAATTTTATTCTTGATTGCCTTAACAAGCTTCAAATGTCAACGTTATAAGTGTTCTTAAAATTAGTCAAATCTTAATCCTTAAATTTTGTTGGTTTGATTTTTTTAAAATGATGTCCTGTAATGCGATTGACTAGGTAGACCACAAATGACTTATATGAATATTCTGGGTGAGCCTTTTGGCAGTATGAATTGAACAGCAAAGTAAAGATGAGACATCGTATCATTGAAAAATCAAACTTCCTCTTAGGTCTAAATATCTTCTAAATAAACTGATTTCCTTTCTTGAGATGCCTTTGTAGAGTCTCTTTATGTGATGAAGTTACTGCTATTTTTACATGTTACATAGTAGAGATCCCTACCTAAAGCGGATACTTCTTACAAACTTGACCTTACAGTAATGGGCAATATTGAGGTCCAAGTTAGTGTAATGACACTGCGATTGTACTGGTTAAACTAGGAGTCAAAGAATCATTGAACCTAGAAGATTTTTTGCAGTTCTCAAACTATTCAATCTTCTACTGACATTTATTCATGTGATATTGTCTCAGCAGATTAATTTACTTTTCTTAGTTAAAACTTTTGGGTTGTAGTGTATCAACATGTGGACAGAGCTTTCACCGACTCGCCACCCACTATACAGTTATACCAGCCAATGGCGTGACTGGAGTTTCTTCAACTGCTTCTGATCAAGGCCTATTTAATAGGCGCTCCGTAACCGAGGCAGTCACTCAGTCCATTGGCAGCGTAGCTCAAGATCACTCTGGCTGCCGCTGTTCTTAGCATCACAGGCCTCCTCTTATTTCTGAACGATGGGCCCAGCTCGGAATACACAACACATCACACCTGACCATATCAACAGACTTCTTCACTCCAAAGAGTGAGGGCTCTACACTCCATCTTTCAGGACTGAAGTCTGTAATTCCATACTCAGCTCATGCTCTAATTGCTCATTTATTGTTACAGTTTACATCAAATCAGCTTATCAAGTCTCACTAAAATCATGTCCACTGTGCAATGCACTTCTCACTGACACAAATTCCAGCAACGCTCGCCCTCGAGATGCTGTCTCTACAGAAGCAGCGCTTAGTCTCCAACTATCCATTAGTTCTCTGAAGACGACATGAAATCAGCAGAGGCGCTTACTGCAGACTTCACGTAGTGTTGTTTCCTAACACTAGAAGAAAAAAAAACAAGGTTTGCGTCAACAGAAGTTTTCCTAATTATGAAGATTACGATCCAAAATTGTCTAATGATGTGACCGCACAACCAGCAGCTGAATCCTAATATACATTACAATAAATAACTTCTTGTCATAATTGTCTTGTTGAGTATTTGCCAATGCTCTGAGCATACGAATCTCGACACCTTTGGCTTTATAATAGTTTTGGTTCTTCTTCCCAGCATGTACTCAGCTCTGTCGCTGCAGCTGGATGGTGCTAAGTCTGTGGAGAACTTGAGATGTCTGGCGTCAGACTACATGCTCGAGCACAAGGACGACTTCCTGCCCTTCCTCACAGCCCCTGACACTGGAGAGCTTCTCGACGAGAGAGGCTTCCATGACTACTGCGACAAAGTGGCTTCTACTCCCGCCTGGGGCGGCCAACCCGAGGTGAGTGGCAGGAAAAACTGATGGAAAGTTTGGCTACCCGTCACATGCAACTCATTCTAGCTTTGCTTTTTGCATCAGATTGGTGGACCGTGGCTTCAGTACTGTAGGTGAGAGACTCGAATAAAATGGGTGAGTCTAGCTACGCGTCATACGTAGCTTGTTATTACAGGGTGTCTACTAGGTAGTAGTGTAGTAAAAAGTAGTAAAAAGTAGTAAAATTTGGAAAGTAGTAAAAAAGTAGTAAAAAGTAGTAAAATTTGCCTCAGGGTAGTAAAAAAATTGTTAAGTGGAATAATTCTCTGAAAATTTAAAGTAATGTTACATATTTATATAGAATCTAAAGATTTTTTAAATTTATTTTTCCCATAATCAGAAATTTGCCTCGATTCATGGGAAATATTCCTGGAGAGTGGGGTGTAATTTTAGGATTGGAGCACACAAAATGGAAAAAAGTTTCAAAATTTTTGCGAACAACAGTAAAAAAAATTCACTTTTTCTTCTCATTCCGTTTGATCTGAAAGTTATCTAGTTGTTTTATGATGGAAGGTTCATTGGAGCCATTTTATTATTAACAAATTATTGAGAGAAAACAATGAAACAGCTTTCGCTTTGATGCGGCAATCGAGGTTTCGTAAATTGTATAAATATAAATTTAAAAAATGTAATACCAGTGGCGATGCATTGTTGAAAACACTTTTATAAGTGCGCACTTACATTGAGATACAAGCTTAGGAACTTGTGATATCAGGGATTAGTATTGAAAATGAAATAAGGATTTAAAAATTGTGAATTTATGATTATGAGGTCGACATTTAACATTTTTTTCTTACGTATCAAATATGCATTATACGATCTCAAGGAAAAATGAAATAGAATAGCTACATATTTTCTTGTGGAAGCATATCATGTGGCTTTGATTGAAATATGTTTGTCAAGGAAAATAATTTATATTTTACTACAAATTATGATTCTTTTAAATGTAAAACATCTTGTTAACTTTTTCTTGTAAATTTTATGAATAAACATTAACTATCCAAAATTTTCCAATAGGTAGTTCTACTTATCACTATATTACTATTACATTGTATTGGATTTCATCTTTAGTGGATGCAGTTGCCCGTAAGATATATAGCATAGTTGGCATAATTGTTCTTTTTGTGCACTTGATACTCAAAAATTAAAGCATTTTATTCGCAAACGTAAGCAAAGAAATAAAATTATTCTCAATTAGCTTTTAGACAATCCTGCTACAATTTCAGATGAGTAAGTCGTGAATCAAACTTATTACATTTCAATTCCTCCTAATGAATAATGTTTAATTCAAAGTAATATATTTGGCTGGTAAGGTCTTGATTATCATAAACTTGATGATGCCTTTCAATTCTTATTCCACAACAAACATTCTCACACTCCAAGTTGTTGCGGCAGGATAGAAACATTGCAATGACGTCAAAGGAACTTCTCCGCAGTTCGTTAATATCCAGAAAGTGTTTTTTGGATCTGAGCTTGATTGTGAGCAGTATTATCTTCCTTCGAAAAGACGAGTTTATTCTGTCCACTTCGATTTGGGGAACAACGATTTACTGGAACCATAAATGTTTTTTTTTTAAATTACTTCTTTGTAAAGCTGAAAGTTCCCCTCAGGGGGATACAACTATTGTGTCTATGGGAATTAGCGCTCCCAGGGGAAAAATGTGAGGGCCCGAGCTGAGAGTTAGGTAGGCCTTCTTTTTGTTGAAATATAATTTTTTTTGTTATGTTAAGGACCAACTTTTTTCGGTTCACTACTGTCCTGTTTTTCGGCACCTCTTTCTTCTTCAACTTTTATCTTATTTCATGAACTTCTTTCCCATCTTACTGTTTCTATGCCCTTTCTGCATAGATTCCTCATTTTCTTATCTCCATACTAAATGGTGCCTTCCTCCTTCCTCTCTTCGATACGCTCTATTTTTGCAGCGGTTAGGGACGCTTAAACTAACTTATGATCATAATCATAAAGCTGAAAGTTTTCTTTTTCCAGTGACGTTAATTTATGTCCAAATACAGAAGAATCATGCTATAAAATTATCTTTTAATACAATGTGTCATCATTTGAACGAGAGTTTAGTTCATTTGAAGTTCCTTTTGGCAGTCATGGCAATTCAGTTACCTCCAGGATGTCGTTATAACATGGAGATGCTCCATGTAATCAAAATTCATTCTTCTACTATATGTATATAGGAAAGCTACATGAAATTTGCATTTTCATGATTGGTTCCGTAATTTAACATGTTCATAACCTATTTGTTATTGATCGCAATTAGGATGCCAATTTAGATTTTGAGGTACGATAGAAATAGTTTACAAACTCATATTTCCGAAGTGCTATAGTGTTTGGTCATAATGAAATTCCTTGATATTCTACCCTGCTGTAAAGGGATCTGACAATCCCCTGGTGTCTACTAGTTTAGAGTCAGTTTATTTTTTCCATATGATGAACTGTTGTCCTCATAGTTGAAAGATGTTAAGACAAGGTCTTCACCAAAATTTTGTTGGAGTCCATTTAGGATGGGGTACCTAGGGAATTTAGGTAATTTTTTTTTGCAGTGAAGATTCGGTTGCTCCATTTAGTATTAAGTATTTTAAGTCTTAAGAAACTTGGAGCTTTTTTTGAACCTTTGGTATTGCGTATATTATTGACTCAAATAACTCATTATAGGTCGATTACTTACATCTGAACATTTGGATAACATTCATTGTGTAAAAAAAGGTAGTAATTTTTTGCCGTTGAAGGTAGTAAAAAGTAGTAGAAAGTAGTAAAATTTGGAAATGAAATATCAGTAGTCACCATGTTATAGCTTTGCTTTCTGCTCGTGATTAGTGGGTCTTAGCTTCAGTTTTGTACACTTTGGTCAGCAATTATTTCAGTAGATGAAAGAATCATTGCATTTAAAAATTGGAAGAATCAGAGCATGTGATTTTTTTCTTTGAATTGGCGTTGCAATTTTACAAGCCTTTCGAGTTTGTGGTGACTGTTTCGAGCAATATTGCCCAATTTTTTCAGTACTGTTGGTAAATAAGTACCCCTTTATAGGAATACAACTATTGTGTCTGTGGGAATTAGCATTCCCAGAGAAGATATAAGAGCTACCGAGCTCAAAGTAATGAAGACCTTCCTTTGTTGAAATAAAATGGCTTGTTTTGTTTTGCTATGGAGTATATTTTTTTCGATTAACTGCTGTTCTATTTTTTGCATTTACTGCATTCTTTTTCAATTTATATCTTCTTATATAAACTTCCTTCTCAATTTATTGTTTCTGTGCACTTTGTGCATAGATTCCGCGTGTCCTTAAGTTTGTATTGAATGGTGCCTTCCTTCATCTTTTTGGAACGCCTTTGTTGCCGTTGGGGAGACATCTAACATCTATTCTAATTGGTGGAAAAATACACTGTTTTAAACATATACATATTTTTTTTAACTTTTTTCTTCTAACTTGAGCAATTATCTAAAAATTTATCGCGCGGAACTTAATTTATTTGTACTTAGAACAGATATACAATTCTTTAAGTAATTTTGCGAGACGGGTTTTTCGTATATCACCGCGAGCTTTACTAACGCGATAGAAGCGAGCTATACTAACACGATAGATATTGATTGACCCTGACGAGAGGCAGTGGGGGGAAGAGAACGCTGCTCGTACCGCTACAGGAAATGAAATTTGCCATACCACACAAAGCGAACTAAATATTTCGTTGCAATTTAAGCTTATCTGATCTGGGGTTCAGGTATTTAATCTTTATGGCTTCAGTCAATCGGAAATCAATTTTATAACTGCAGGAATGGAAGCTCCAGTAATTGTTTCATGGAGTTACACTTACCGAAAAGAGCCGAAGTGTTCCTTGCAATTTGTATGAAGTTAATACCATTTATTTTTGGCTGCCTAACTGTTATGAGGCAAAAGGGTATTAACGATCCGTAGTTAAGAAGAAGTTTAATCTGATAAAACCTTCGCAGCCCTTGTGACTGCTTGTTTCAGCAGCTGTGTCAACGTTGTGTAAGCAAGAATTGGTTTCCTGTCTTCTCTGCAGTGATCCGTCTAATGTGATGCTTGCTCTTTTGCAGCTTCGGGCTTTGTCTCAGGTTCTTCGCCGGAAAATTGAAGTTTTGCAGGTAAGGTCTTGAAAAAATTGTTTGTATTCACCCTAAATTTGAGCTAAAATTTTACAGTTTGCGTAGTGTTAATCTAAGTTCTTAGATAATTATCTTCTTAGAGTGCAGGTGATGCAAACTGTTAATTTTTATTTGTTGAACTTACCGTAACTTGTAAAATTTACATTCATGTTTTTCTTGACGTAGAGTTTGTGGTGACCTCTAAAAATGAGCACAGATGTGTGTTTTCAGATTACGGCAGTATTTGTTGTCTACAAGCTCTTGAAAAATATCTCGTTAATTTATTTTCTCAAAATACTGGTGTTCGATCATAGTGTTTTTCAGAGCTTGAGTGTCGGATTGTACGTAGGTTTAAAATTCGTGTGAAGGAGTTCCAATGATAGGTATTCTAGGTTACGAGGTCACGTGCTATTTAGTAATATTTAGGACTTGAAGCTTGAGAAACCTTGAAAGGAATGACGGTATCACTATCATTCTATCTCCCCTTGAGACAGTTTTATTTGGTTCAAAGCCGTTGCCTAAAACGATTCGAATTGGTTACTGTTTTTGTATATTTATTTTAGCGTATTATTTCAGATATATTTTCAGTTGCTGATGCATTGCGCTTGTCATCTTGCGTGGTATTGAGTAACATTAGCACTTTACCATTCACAGGACAGTGAGAAATATTTCTTGCAAACCACATCGTGGTTTTGTTTTTCAGTGTTTGTTGAGGCAATTGGTAATTCAGTTCGTTTTTCATTTGCTTCCACTAAATGTTAGTTGTCTTTGGTATAGTTCTCGTTCTAACTGTAAACTGGTGAAGAAGTCGTTGTACAAAATATAGAGTTGAATTCCTTCTTGCATACGTTGAATAGTTGTATCACTACACTTGCACTTAGATTCGAGGTCGTAATTCGGGGTCGTATGCTCCTAGATCTCTTTCCCTTCGTGATTGTCCGATATAAATATTTAGAGATTGTCAGATGATTTAGAAACTTATTCCGTACTTTTTTGGTGTTGTGAAATATGTTGGCGAAAAGGGTTCCAGCGACGGCCAAAAATGAGTTCAAGCTCAGTCCATTAGATACCAGATATGAATGAATTCTACAAGGTACTCACCACTTGATGAACAATTCTCTTATTAATTACTATTTATTCGAAATTTTTTCTTCTCTCAGCAGCTTCGTCAAAGCGCATAACATGTGAAATATTGTGAAGATATCTCTTTAAGATTTTGTTGAAGACTGAATGAGCGTCTGCTTTTTTCCATAGTTGAGGAATAGGCTCATTTTCGATTTCGAGCTGAAGTGTGTCTGTTTAGTCTTTTAGTTCTTCTGTGTCTTACGATCTCCTTTCTTTGTGTAGATTTTGACCTATGTCTTCACGTGTAGATGTATAAATGTTTCGAGCAAAACATCACTCGAGAGTAGAGAGAAAACTGACATTAAATAATCCACATTTCTCTTTGCTATATTATGTTCACCCATGCACTCCTGTAACGGTGTATTTTGACCGTTCTTGAAAATTTCTGTTATTTGTTTATTAGCCATAAAAAGTTATTTTCATCTGCGAAAAGAGTTTCTTTATTTCTTTCTTTATTTCTATATCCATTCTCAGAAGTTTTTGAGTGTTCAAGGTTCGATTAGATTCTATCTGCGCCATCGTCGTCAGACGAAATACGATCATCCTCACCATCACTTCTCCTGTCTCTAATATCATCCATCATTAATATTGTATTACCTTCTTTCAACAAATTCTTTCTTTTTTATCTACTATGAAAATTGAACTTGGTTATAATTTACATTTGAAGTGTTATATTCTTTCGTGAATTACCGGTTGAGTCGGAAGTCTCTGCGTATAAAAATTTTTGTGTCAAGTTATAGGCCTACAATTTTGGGTCGTTCGTGGGTTGAAGAGAAAAGTCTCAATTATGTGGGCGAAATATTGTTTCCATTATTTTAAGCAAATAAAACAATGTCTGTTTCATCGCTTCCTAGTATTCGTTCCCTGAAAAAATGTTCTGCACCCCAAAAGTTATTATCGAAATTTAGGATTACTGACATGATGTAGTTGCCATGTATAGAGGCGTTCGTTGTAGTGCACCGAACGTCTGTTAAATTAAAGCAATTCCTATTAGATTGACGTATACATGTAAGTCATAACGCTTACGGTTTACGTGTTAAAAGTCATCTAGGGAATCTCGTCTTTCAACACATCTCATCACTTTCCTGCTTAGCTCTTGGTAAGAAATATTACGTTCTTGCACACCTCTCTTGCCGCACTCATTTAACTTCTTGATTGTATATTGTACCATAATTAGTGATGTACCGATACCATTTTTTTGGCCGATACCGATACCCATTTTTTGGCCGATACCGATACCCCGATACCGATACTTTGACCGATACTACTACCGATACCGATACTTTGACCGATACTACTACCGATACCGATACTTTTACAATCTTCTAACCTAATAATACCCGTTGTATGTTTGTGCATGTATTTGTTCGGTGTCCGCTTTTTAAGAAACATAGGATGCCTGAGTTTGCGGTATCATGGATACCGAATTCCTCAGTAACATTGAAAGATCGTCTGTACATGCATTGATGTGTTTGAAATTTTATCAGGATAGGTTAGTAGTATTGGATAGGTTGTTGTGATCGCCGTAATTTGCGCATTTTTCCAAACCATGTCGCTTTTGTGCAGCTTTCAGGCCATATTGAATAATTAAAAGACATTAAATTAAATATAGTAATTTTGAGAGTAGCTGTGCCCGAAGTCATCGTTTTTGAGTAATGGTGATTTGTCACCGGAGGAGAACTAAGAGTCAAGAGAACTTTGTGTGTTCTTGTGCAAATGTGCTCGGCAAAAACATTTTAAACCTACCCGGCTTTCCGTTCCACGTATTGGGAACTGTGGACAACGCATTAGTGGTGTAGTGCCTACAAGAACCGCAGTTGCTACCATGTAATGACGATCGCTAGGCCTTCGCGTCGTGAACGTGCTTTGCGGCGGTGCGAGTCACGACATAGAATTAGGATAGCATAGGTTAGATAATGTTGACGGAATTTTTCCATGGGTCCATCTGGCTTAACGATGACATTGTCCTTGGCATTTCCATGGGTCATGCTTCTACCTAATAATACCCTTGCCCATGGTTTATTTGTTTGGTGTCTGTTTCTTCCATTTCTCTGTCACGCTCATAAGGATAGTTATAATGACCGTATCAGTGATACGAGTTTCACCAGTGCGCAAGTACAAGAATATTTTTCATCACGGGTACTGTTAGGATGGATATACTGTGTTTGTTTGTCATCTACATCTTGAAAATTCGTTCATGAAAGGTATTGAATCCCATTTTTGGCAGGCCGTGCACACTAGTATTAAAATAAAACCATTATAAGCCCTACATGGGTGCTATAATAAAATTATTTGCTAATATACGAGTATCTAATAATATAACAATATTGACAATAAAGTTTCCGATTATGAATAATAAAATGCTCTCTCTATGTTAACTATATTGTTGAGAAAAATAACAAAATGAAATCCATTCAATAGTTACGTGTTTCTAATCGTATTGCAACGTAATGTAGACTAACTATAATAGCAACTGGCTCCAAAAGTGGACCAGAACAATAATTTCTACAAAAAAGGTTGTCATTTTCGTGTTATTCGCACCAAATACGAGTACATACTTTGACGAAAAGAAAACATTAAAATTCGATAAGCCCCAAAACCGAAAATATCCATCCGCAAACACGCAATCAACTTTGAGATGAGGAATTTAAAAACGAGGAAAATTTCAAGGAACTTGATCATATTTATTAGGAATACGTTTCGGAGTTCAGATCCTTCATCGGTTCGTAAATGTACAAATCATTATGTCTGCAATAAAAGAAAAAAGAAAATGTTGGATACAGTCATTAAAGGAAATCAAGAAAATTAAAATAAAATGAAAACATGTCCTGGAAAAACTAAAATCGACAAGATCATTAAGTTACAATTTGTAATGGGTAGGAACTATGAGAATTGTTGAGGGCCGGTTTTCTTTTAAAAATATGTAACGATTCTAAAATTCTGAGGTCACATGCAGTTGTAGTGGAATCTAAGATTTTGAAGTCCGCAGAGGATATTGGTTCGTTGCATTTTACTGCGTGATAACTTACTGCGGAGTGTGAGGAGTAAGCTAATTAGTTCCCCGCGAAAGCTTCGACCCCGCTGTTCGGCCAATCTGTAATAAAAATTTCGTGACGTCATGCCGACGTACGATGTTGTGCACTGCACACAACTGTACAACTGTTAAGAATAAATCAGAGAGGCTCGAATCTCCATCGGAAGCGCGTCCTTGTACCGGAAAAAAGAAGCAACCTTAAAATTACACAATTCCGGTACAAGGATACGCTTTTGATGGAGAACCGAGCCTTTCTGATTTATTCTTACAGTTGTACAGTTGTGTGCAGTGCACATCATCGTACGTCGGCATGACGGCACAAATTTTTTATATCAGAATGACCGAACATCGGGGTTGAAGCTTCCGCACGGGGAACCAATTCGTACATAATCACCAAGGAGCTTTAAAGAAATGGTGGCGGCATCAGCGCTCTAAAGTGAAGCCAATTTTCGGTAGCTGTAGGGTATACGGGCACACACGGAGATGGAGCTCAGTCATGGAGCTAGGATATAGCGCACTCCGATCGGGCTCAATTTGGCTGCAAAAGTTGAGAGACTCGGGCACTCTGAATGCCCGAAACGTCACAATTCTGAGCCAACCACAGACGCTTGGCTGAAGTTGGCTCCTCCCACCTCCTCTACCACTCCCCTCCCATTTTCCGAAGCAAGATTAGTACCACACCACAAGTCATAGGGTGAGGTGTGCGTGCAAGTCGCTCTAATTTGTTATAATCAAGGGCCTGTAATCTTTATAGTTTTCAACTCTTAATGTACCTTTGCTAGTAATTTTGATATCATTAAGTGTCCTCAAGTGAGGAAACACAATTTATTATCTTTCGGAGTCTTAGAATCCCAAATTAATGATTGACGATTAACTCAACAGCTGGAAGAGCATTCAGCGAGCGTGTGCGCACTCTAGCTTAGCCAGTAGGTAACTGACGTCCGTGCTGACGTCACACTTGCGAGACTGCTATTGGTTACCACAAACATAGGAGAAATCTCAAAAACTGGTTCTCTTCACAGACGGCTATGCTCCCTCCATATATACTCCCTCCACGGGCTCAGTGCGTGTCAGACACTCAGCGTGACAGGGCGCCGCTTATCCACGCTGCGGTCAAGGACGAGTTTTTTCAATATGAGTTTCTTTATCATTCAGCGAGGACGCAATTGAAATATATGCCTAAGAAAAAAATGTCTAGCACAGAGTAGCGCAAGTCTGCCATTTAACAGCGCGGTCTTCAGTCGCTGATGATGGAGGTGGTGCAACCCCTCCACTGCAACACCACCTCCACACTGGGACCCAATGCCGGGTGGGCGGGGCTTGGATCGGCAAAATTGGCTTCACTCGCTTGACTGGCAAAAGATAGCGATGCCGCCTCCATTCCATTAAAGCTCCTTGGTAATCACGCAGTAAAATGCAACGTGCCAATATCCTCTCCGGACTTCAAAATCTTAGATTCGGCTTCAACTACATGTGACCTCGGAATTTTAGAGTCGCTACATATTTTTAAACGAAAACCGGCCCTCGACAATTCTGACAGTTCCTACCCATTGCAAATTAAAAGTAGATCTTGTCGATTTTTTTTTCTCTGGGACATGTTTTGATTTTTTTTGTTTTCGTGATTTCCTTCAATGACTGTATCCAACATTTTATTTTTTCTCGTATTGTAGTCATAATGAATTGTACTTTTACGAACTGATGATGGAACTGGACTCCGAAACGTATTCCTAGTAAATATGATTACGTTCCTTGGAATTTTCCTCGTTTGTAAATTTCTCATTAAGTTGCGATTAAAGCAATCAACTGACCCGTTCAGATGTATTCAACTGTAAGATTGTCCGTGAATTTTTCAAACATCTTAATATAGAAGAACAATACAAGATTCGTTATGAACGGCGATATACTTGCTAAATTAAAATAAATTCTTAGCTTTGGAATATTTGACGATTTACAAGCTAAATTAAAATAGAATTTTCAGCTACTTCTATATTCAATTCACAAAAACTTCCAAATGCACCTTCAGCTTTATTAAATTGGTTTGGTTTTTGTTAGCCTGCCACATACTTTAAGAAATGGATATTAGGTCAAACTATATAGGTTTTAATCGTAAAGGTATAATAATTTCATGTCGCTACAGGGTTCAGCTATTCTTGCTACATAGCTTTCAGTTATGACCGTGACTCATCGGGAATTCATAGTAGTGAGTTTAGTTAGCGGGTCTGATTAAATGCTATGATTCAACAGTTAGCTAACTAATTTACTAGGTATGAATAGGCTCTTTGTTTGATTACTGGTACGCACAGCCCGTCAAAAATGACGGGATTCACTAACTTTCATGAACAAATTTTCCAGATGTGCCCAACGAATGTATCCATCCTAACAGCACCCGTAATGAAAAATATTCTTGTACTTGCGCTCTGGTGAAACTCGTATCACAGATACGGTCACTATAACTCTCCTTATGAGCGTGACAAAAAATGGAAGAAGCGGACTCGAAATAAACCAAGGGTTATTATTAGATAGTAGCAGGACCCGTGGAAATTCCATGGACAATGTCATCGTTAAGCTAGGTAGACCAGAGAAAAAATTCTGTCAGTATTACCTAACCTGTGCTAACCTAGCCTATCTTAATCTAAGCTAACCTATCCTGATACGCCAAATATTTAAATGCATGGAAACGCCATCTTTTAATGTTACACTGAGGAATTCGGTATCCATGATATCGCAAACTCACACAACTTATGTTTCTTAAGAAGCGAACACCAAATGCATATATAAATAAACACACAACGGGTATTATTAGGTTACATACTTTTACTTTCATGGTTTATGACCTTCATTTTAATGATAAAATACGTATTATTGGAAAGTATCAGTAAGGTATCGGCCGGATTTTGCCGATACCGATACCACTAAAAATGGCCGATACTGCCGATACCGATACATCGGTACATCACTAACCATTATTTTAGGGATAGCAAAAGTTTTTGAGATAGTCCCGTAATATTGTTACCGGATGTACAGCATTTAACAGTTTTTTGTCACAAGTCAACATTGAGCTCTTTCGTCTTAACCATCATGCTGCCAATGTGAAAATGAATGTGATGTTTATTGCGCTACGATATGTTTATTGGAATACATTGGCTAGTACACCTTTGTAAGTGATTAGCAGCTTCTCGTATAACTTGTATAACAATCGAAACCTCTCTAACGGATATTTCTCATTAGATAATTATTTTGTCGATTGATTTCGTGCATTGTGGTCTTGTTAAGTTCAATCTTCTATTTGGAAAATTGGGTTTTAGGTAATTCTGACGTTTATTCAAATACATGTAGTTTTTAATCAAATGAATACTTGAACTTGTAGAAATGCTTAAAAATATTGAGCATTTGTGGGTGTATGAATAACTTCATGGTCAATTACAGCACTAATATGTACTTTGCTCTCAAGCTCCGGTGTTTGTGTGTCTATCATTGTGCTTCTTATTTATCGTATATTTTTATTTTTTCATCTACGCTCTTGTCAATTATCAGTTTTATTCATTTACTTTTCATTTGCTGTCCTGGTTTCCGAATACGGTTGTTCCTATCAGAACTAGAGTCGATCCAGTCGATTGATCCCATCATAACAAAACGCACCCATCATAACTGGAGTTCATTGCGTACAGGCGGAAGGCGCCCCGATAGTGCTGGGGGAGGAGTTCAGCGGAGACCCGCTCCTGCTCGCCTACTACCGCCATAGCTTCAGCCTCGGTGAACATTACAACTCACTGCACAAACGAGCCGCTGACTCGCCTCTCGTTGCCACCTAACACGACTTTGAGTAAATGTTGTATCTCGTGGGTTCGTGTCTGCTTCCCCTCATACACGTCGAAGATCCAACGGGTAACCTTCTATGTTCGATCTACATCTTGTTTAGTTTGTTTAGGGATCCTTCTCAAGAAGATAGTTTTTTTGTGTCTTTTGTGACAGCGTTGTGTATGTGTGCGTAATATTTATGTGTAACATGCAATAGCCTGCATCAGCGTTTTGATATTTCTAAGAACTGCTTCCTGGGAGTGTGTTAAAGGATGTTTTATTCTTCTTCAGCAATATGAGAACTTGAATAATTTATTTCTATTTGCAATACACCAGAAGAATTATTATTGTAAACTAATATCATGGACTGGTTGAGATATAACGACTTGTGGGGAGGATTAAATTCAGTGACATCTAGGGCATCTTGTGAAAATCTCATTCTGCGTTTACACTTATTAATTCTAGAACATTTGTGTTGAACGTACACTAGACTGAGAGAATAGTTTTTAATCGTGAGAAGAAAAAATTGATATTAATGTATTATACCCTAATTAGGCAATAATGTAAGCGAGAACTGTGTATTTAAAAATAGATTTAGTGTAAGTTTTATCTCAAGGTAATAGGCCCATCGTTTTTAACTATTATTATCGAATAGGGAGGATATAGCCGCTTCTCAACCAATGGCTTCCTTGATACCAAGATATGAAATGACATTCAATTCTTTTTGAATGCTCTGTGATAGTTTTTCTCACGGATAATAACTGTATTATCTGTATTGAAATCGGGTATCTGTTTTAGTAAGGGAGTATGAATTTACTTTGGTTTCTAGTTAAATGATCTTGATGATAACTTAGAGAGGATACTAATTTTTCAAGAATATTTTCGCCCTCGTCAGTTAAATTTTATGCATGGTATAACGCAGGAGAAAGGAATGGTGGTCTAAGAGCTTAACTATTTCTAAAGTATTTGAATGAACCATTTGTATGAGCTTTGAATTCCCAGTTACTTATTACTCTAATGGTTCTTTTTTGTAAAGTAAAAAGTACACTTGGTTAATTTATGTCGGTCACACGCCATGCTTCTTTTTAATATTAGAGAAAAGGATGGGCTAATGTTCTGGATAGTATTTTTGGAGTTTCTTCAGTTAATACATTTTTACTTTATTGAGAATATCAATTGTTGTAGATATTTTAGTACTATTATACGAGACATGCCCACTGAAAATCAGATTATTGTCAGAGATAATTCCCGGTAATTGAGATGAAATAGTTTCCTACATGTTGTTAGCTCGATTTTAATGCGAAGAGATGCATTTTGCTTATGTTTATGATAGAAGAATATATTCAGTTTTATCGGCATGGAAGTATATTTAATTAACTTTGAGCATAATTGAGACTTTTCTAGCTCTCTAATTATTTTGTTTGCGTTTTATCGGGGTTTTTACCAGGAATGTATGAAGAAAAAGTACTATATTGACAGCGAAAAGTATCAATTTAAAGAATGCAAGTATATTTAACAATACCGTTGGTGAATAAAAAAGACAAGAGAGGTTGTAAACCGATCCTTGTGGAACGCCATGGCTGATATCAAAAAGTTCTGAGTGGGACTTAGCAATCATAACGAATTGTTCATGATTTGTCGAGCATGGTGTTGTTAAAATCAAAGGGAAATGCTTTGCGAAAGTTAAAAAGAGTAAAGAAAACACATTTCCTCCGTCCTGGAGTAAAGATGTTCCATGTAATTCAGAACGGCTCGCGTGGTCTTCTTGATCGGAAATTATTGTTCATCGTAGAGGAAATATTTTTGTTAAAATGAGAACACATTTTGTAATAAATTCTTTAGAATATTTTACTGGAAATTGGCACTACAGAAACTGGTCTATAATTTTTAATACTGATTTTATCATATTTCGAACTGGGAGTTACTCGAAAAATTTTTTCGAGTAAATGATCCTGGGAAAATACCTGAAAGAAAGGGAATGATTATTTTAGTCTAAAGAGATTACAGGTATTGAACCAGCTATGCATTTCAGTACTTTTACTGGAAACGATCTCAATCCATTTAATTCCATTTTTAAAATTAGTTTTACAGTCAAGAACATTAGAAGAAAAAGTCTGTATAAAAAAGAACCTTCACACTTTGAATAACTTAGTGCAAAATTGAAAACTTTATGACTTTAAAGCTTCACTCTGGAGTAAACTGGTAGGACCTGCGATAATGCCCTTTGGAGAGCTTTTAACTCGCCACACCTCTGTACTAGCTGCATTTAGTGTCGAAGGTTGACGCACATTAATTTTTTTTCCTTAGTGTGCGTGTTGGATGTTTTTTCCTCGATTAAAACAAAATCTTATTCTTAATCCTAATCAATTTCAAGCACGGGTGTTTTTCTATTTGTCTACCATATTTTTCAGCTCTCTTGTTCTTGATATACTATTAAAATCCATATACTCTGCAAGTGTCTACCGTGGTAAAACTTCTGAAATAATCTTGTTGTGAAATGCTTATGAGTATTTTGCAAATTTGGTTCTGTCTGTATTATTGCACGTCAAATGCTCTTTTGCATGAGTTTTATTTGCAGAAATAGAGACCAGAACTTTTACGTAGCTTAAGCCCGTATGAGACGGTGGCAAGAAGTGGCACTCATGGGTGCGAGAGATGCGCTCTCTTCTCCGAAGTCATGGCGGCCTCCGTCACCAACACACTGCAATGTTATTACACGAGACGGTGTTGGCCGGCCACAGACATGGCGCGCAGTAGCGCACGGAAATCAGAAGCTGGATTTGTTTTCATTATTTTATTCACCAATACATGTCTTTCAAGTCATGTTCAATTTCGACGGTTAATTCACAGAAATTCAAAATTAAAACATGGTTAGTTAAATGCATTGATGTTATTTTAGGGGTTCTGATACCAGCAAAATATATATACCATTTAGAAAAGAATTATGAAATTACTATGGCTCAATATCTACGTCATCTATATATGATTAACAATTAGTGTGGAATGCGTGGCGCCCGTGAATGCAACTACGCTTGATTGCAATTGAAGGTTTTTTTTGCACGGTGGAATGCAGATTGATTGTCGTAAATATGAAGAACATCCAATACTGGTAATACTGAGGCACTTGTACACACAATTGCAGCATGTGCATTGGTACAGGTAACTCTAATTTTAAGAGCAGGTACCATCTTTAATAATACTGCATCGTACATTAAAATAGCTCTGATGTAAGTGATGAAATGACTATCACCACATTTTATATACTTAGTTCGATTATTTAATGCATGGTTTAGTCATCAGGATGACATACAAACTTTAACACTGTACTGATTGTATTTTGAACAATAATACATGTGAGTATTAGAGAAACGAATTGAAAATTTGTACATAGCGGTACAGTATAAATTTACACTAGAACACTTACTCTCCTGAAAAAGTACAAATAGCGTATACATGCTAGTTTCCGTCATTTTTTACTTCTGCATAATGTAACTGCGATTTCGAACTTCCGAAAAAAAATCATAATAGTAATTTTTATGCAGGAAACAAGAGAAGTAATAATACATGTGGAAGAACTAACTTGTTACCTACATCGGGCTGCGAATGAAGTATTTCATACAATGACGAAGAAGAGGCGCAATGAATGTCACCTTCGTCTAAGAATGGGAATACTATTAGAAATGGGAATCGCAATTTGGGAATACCATTTCATCAGTTCCTGTACCTGATTTCTGGGAATCTTTCAAGTTTTGTTTTCCTGCCTGAACTGCGACTGAAGTGTATTTATTTATTTACTCTGGAGTTAATTCAATCTCTGGCTTCATTTCTTTAAAAATGTTGTTTAGTGCTATTTTTCGTAGAGATCTATCTCTATACTCGCTACTTATCTCTCTACATAAACATGGGTGTGTTCTGAGAATTTCTATAAATAATGTGGTCGACCGCCCGCACCAGTCAGCCAGCGGCGGAGGTGAAGGGAGAGAACAACTTATCGCAGACATCCTTCTCATACGAAGCTTGGCTAGCTACTGAGACAGCGTCGGCGTGCATGTTCGCCGTATCGTGCAGGGAGCGATCACGAATTTCCACACTCGTGTAAGTTCGAACACGGCCACAGAGAGCAGAGTTGCGACAGAAAGAGAGGAAATGGGAGGAGCTAGCGATGCTACGCGCAAATGTTCACACTCCTTGCGACCATCTCATATGGGCTTTAGCCACTTAGGTGAAATATTGCTAGTTATATGGTTCCTCCTCAGGAGGATACAACTATTGTATCTATGGGAATTAGTACTCCCAGGGGAACAATGTGAGGTCCCGAGCTGAGAGATAGGTAGGCCTTTTTTTTTTGGAATGAAATGTTTTTGTTTTGCTAAGGACCACCTTTTTTCGGTTCACTGCTGTCCTGTTTTTCAGCACCTACTACTTTCTTCTTCAACTTTTATCTTGTTTCATGCACTTCTTTCTCAACTTACTGTTTCTATGCCCCTTCTGGTTAGATTCCTCATTCTCTTATCTCCATACTAAATAGTGCCTTCCTTCTTCCTCTCTTTGATAGGCTCTTTTTTGTAGCGGTTTGGGAGGCTTAAAACTAACTTATAATCCTTTTAATCCTCCTGATAGTTACATGGTAAATGAAAATGATAGGTACAAAAATGTTCATAAGAGTTAACTAGAAGAATGTCTCAATTATTCGGAGTACTTCATTATTTGATATTGCGGTGAGCTCCTATTTAACTGGATCACGAGATCACCGATATGAAATTTCCTGCTGTTGGATGCTTGTAACCTGTTGAATTTATCTACAGGTTGTGTCAGGACATTTTTGTTGGAAGAATATTTATTTGCTGCAAGATGTGTGTTCATAGATGGGGTTTAGTAATATTATTAAATTATCTTCTAGATCAGTTTCTGAAATCCTTACCCTTGTTGGGTTCTGCCCTTAACATCAGAGGGTTTATTTTTTCAAGCAAACGCACTCTTTTTAAATTGGAATCTTTATTTTAAGATGGCTGTGCTGTCGTCAGGTTCAATTTTGCAGTCATTTTAGAAGTTGCGTTTAGTGAAAAGTTGCTTTTGCTAAACTAGCGTTCAAGTTCCGAGGTTTTAAAGTCCATGCTGACAAAGCCACACAATTGGTAATAAATATTTATTTTAGTGCTGAATAATGAGTAAATGTTCCTTGCACGGGTTTGCAGAAGTTTTTATTTTGATAATTCTGCTTGTGTTATAATAGTTCGGGATGTTGTGCCAAAGTGTCATGCTGTCATGATATGGGTAAATGTGCTCTCGTGAAGTTAAAAGGGCTATCCATTACTGAGAGTCGTTCTGGAGATACGTTCATCAAACCTGACATGTCAGTGCAGCTTGGGCTATTATCTCTAATTTAAGGTAGTTTTTTCCACTCGCTAAAAACTAAGCGACAACTGTAGCTGGAGACTAAAGATTTACTTTTGTTTGTTTCTGTAATCCTTTGTTTGGAGGGACGTTTGGAGTAATAGGCAACCAAATTTTTTCCTCTCTTTAATATGTAACTTGTCTTTCTTAATAATTTGTTGCGTCCTGCTTCCACTTCATGTTCTACCACTGGATGGAGTTGGGGTTGTATTTGTGGTAATAATTATTAAAATTCATCTGGTATGAAAAGTTAGTAGAAAGTAATATTCTTAATTTACTTGGCTTGTGAGCGTTTTTAAGGAGTTCGTTCTGGATTTTTTTTGTTTGACGTTACTCGGGTAAGGCCCGCACGAGCGTTTGAGTTGAACTATGGTGAAATTTTTATCTTGTCTGTGAAATGCATGACTAATGGAACTAAGCGGTGTGCAGATTTTGCTGTACATATGGAGTATTTACATAATTATTGAAATTATCGTCGACCTAGAACAGAAACTGTTCACATTGAGCTTTTTTTTCTTGCTATACAAACATTTCTCATCCGATGGCGCCATTAGTTCGAACCCTAATGACTTTATGTTTGGTACTCGTAACTTCCTGCTTTAGTTACACTAACGAAGTATTTTTTCCTGCTATCAGCGCCTATTCATTTTCATAATTTTTTAAACTTGAATTTCCTCAGCACTTTGTCGACCTTCTAAAGTAATTCAAACGATTTTGCCACACGTTTTTCAGAAGTTAGACCATGTCATTCCTACCTCTTACGAACACGTTTTCTATCGAATATTTCTTATCTCCGCATTACAAAATCAAACAGTCAGAACCCCATTAATTTTGCCCTCATTGCCATCAAGCCTAATGTTTACTACACGAGATAACAAGCGTCTTCGTTTGTGACTGCCCGCTACCATCGGTATTTAAAATTAGTCTTTCGCCGTACACGAGTTCGAAGTTGAGTTTTCCACTATGATACTGTGCTCAAGTCGTTGGGCTTCTTAATTTAACCCGTATCTGCAATTAGCTCTGTAAGATATGAAGGGCACTTGATCCACCGTATTGCCATCCGCGGTTACCGAGCCCAAAGCCTTTACTAAAAATTACTAATATTCACCCTGTCTCTAATTGTTGAATTTGCTCTCGCTGAAAATCGCCAAAATTAATATACGTATACAGTGCACCTTATTTTACTATAAGATTGGTAAAATTATGCTCTTTGTCGTATCCTCATTTTGATCGTTCATTGCCACCGATGTCTTTATGAAAAATGTTTCCTCAGCAGACAAACAGCACAAATGCGAGACGGACTCCCACAGTCCACGACCGGTCGATTTAACTTCAAAGTACATAGTTGGATAATAGAAAACATGTAGAACGTAAAATTTTCATTAAAAACGTTAACCATCAAAGAGAAAAATGCTCATGGAACTTCTTGGTGTGCAATGATCTTGCATGAATAAAATCACAACACAGGCCAAAGCAACAAAAATCGTAAACCCATTCTTTAGAACGCTCTTCTATAATTCTTTGGTGCGTTCTTAATTACTTTGTGACGAAGGGCCGACACCCTACAAAAAAGTGTTCGCATAAACTGATGAAAATTTTTTTTGTAATTGGTTAGCCAACGAAAATCAAAACGCTGAAATTTGAATTAACCTGTAATTGTATCTTATTTCAAATGCTTAATAGACTACCATAAATAAACTTTCATTCTAATAAACCTCACTTCACGCATTTATTTCTTCAGAGCAAGTACACTTAAACATACAATGTTGGACAAGGCCAAATGCGCAATTAGAATAAAATAGAAACTAAATGTGTAGAAACTGTTCACGTCAGGGAAGTGTTGCTTTTAAATATGTTAGAATTAGCGCTCCAAAAAGGATATTAGGTCTAGAAGAGATCAGGTAGATGTTCTTTTTGCGTCATTGTTGCAGACGTTTTTTTTTTGGTTCACTACTTTCCTGTTCTACAACGCCTATTACTATTTCCAAATTTTATCGGTTTTCGTTATCTTCCTTCATGACTTACTGCTTCCATTTAGTAAATCTTGTGTGGGGGCCGGCCCCACACACGTGTTCCCTTTCCGTACTAAATGTGGCCTCCCTCCTTCGACATACCTTTGTTTTGGTTAGGGAGGCTCAAAATAATCTAACTAAATCGTGTCTCACAAGAGAAGTCCTCTCGCCACGTTTGCCTCACTCGACCCACCTATAACATGGCTGAACAAAATTTAACGATTAGTATTGTTTCAACACACCAAATTTGCTTCAATTGCTCTAATCATTTCGTCAAAAAATTAAGTGCGTTCAAATTGAATAACACTAAAATATAATTTACAATAGAGTTTGTGAAATGGACATTTGATACGAATAGAATGCATTTAAAAACACATTCCTGCACATATCTGCACCCTGGAATAGTTGTAAACGAGAACAAATGGGCCCGAAGTGTCTCAAACTACGAATAGACAACGATAATAAAAATATAAGCTCTGGTAAGACGTAGGAACATTTTGAAGACGAACATCAAATGCGGAGTGCAGCCGACCTGTCGGCTTTACTTCAAAGACGAGGCTCCTTCGCCTGCACATGTACACGAAACATCTGCATGAAGAAACGTCCTCTTCTCTCTCCCAAAAGAAAAAATCTCGAATAAGATAATGCAAACTTGTAATCTAAAACCAACATCTGCTGCAGGTGGAATTAGACGTTAGACTAGACAAGGCAATCCCAATGGAGGAAACGTAATATCTATTTACTAAGAAACTAGCTCTGATTCAACCATTTCCAGCCATAAAAACGAAATATTATTGCGAAGCTTTTAGTATGGCAAATCCCCTTCAAAGTGGTGAAATCCAATTAATTTTTATGTTTCAGTTTCTACGGGAAACAAATCTTATAGAAAATTCTCCAAGTGCTCTATCTGGATTCTGGACATTGTTGACGAGTAAACATGATACAGCCCACATCCATTATTCCATTTCACGGAGTGTTGCTCACTAGCATACTCTGCACTGTTCAGACGGTAACTCGCACGCCGTACATTTATAACACGCGTCTCTCAGGGCAAAAAGGGGTGTGTAATGCTCACAACCTACCACACCACACTCATAACTTCAGACAAGCACACCCTGACTGGCTGCAGCCTGCCACCCCCCACCACCACATGCAGTCTTGCACTTACTTGAGCTGATGGAGGGCTTTTTGGTGAGCCCTTCAGGAGGGTCCCTGCAAGGAAATAAAAGTCTTATGAGCATCCTAGAGATGCTGGATATGATACCGATGTTCGGTTTGAATTAGCCTACTCTCAGTCAAAATAATATTACTCTATTAGGTTCTAACTTTAGCATTATTAACAAACTTGCGTCGAAATTCCAATCATCCATTGAAAATTTTCTCTCAACAACATCAAAATGAACGAATGATTTATCTGATAGTTCTCAAACTAACATATTAATGTTTCGCTGGTTATTAATTAGTTTGTAATGCAGGTATTTAAAATTTACCTACTCTCACAAAGCATCACAAAATATCCTTTTGAGATTTCTGAGGTCTAAAATATACTTTTTTACAGTTTTACGCTTCATCATAATATTGGTCCGAATATTTCTCATTCACGGGGTTAATCATTTCCACACTATTCAAAGCACACTATTTCGTTGCCATTAAATTTTTTATACTTGTAGTTAACCTTAAACTGTATAGCACCTCACTACCGACTAAAGTACTTGAAACCAGGGCATTTGCAGTTTTCTTTATTACATTCTAACAAGATCATCTGCGTACTACTTCTCACATGTGCTGTGCACGAAACTGCTCCACCATTAACTCATCTCATCATCTGTCATTGACGCTTTACGATTTCACCAAATTCGTCAAGAATGATTTTCAAGCTTCACTCTCTCATAATTTTTCTAAATCACAATCCTTTTTTATCCCAAGTCCAGTCATCCCTTCTGCTTATGTACGAATCATTTGTAAAGGTAAAAACGCCTTGGAGCGTTTGTAAAAATTCGTCTGCACCGCAACTATTCTTTCAAAATCAGAAACACGTCTTGCACGGTGAACATTTTCCCTCCGATCTTCACTTCTTTTCCGAACATTTTGCAAGCGAGATAATTCTAAAAATTCTGTTCTCAACACACTCGTAACCTCGAGCTAACTGCCACCTTTAAGTAACTCAGTACTCTCGTCCTTCCTTGATAGAAGCAGTACTAGCGTCATTGGAGGCCATGATTTCTTGATCACGCATCGTCTTTACTACCGTCTATCATACTCCTTCACTCCCCCATTTAGCTGTTGTTCTTCTCTGTCGACTCATAAGACTAATATTACACGCCTTTCTAATGTTTCATTACACTACCCCACTTAATTACTTCTTTCTTACTTTTTAAATACATATTTATTTGAAGACTATTTCTACTTTATAAAAGAATTTTTAGCCTTGCGACTGACTTTCATAATGATTAAATTTGAATTTAATCAATTCAAGTTTACAAGTAGATGGCTTGAAAAGCCATTTCTAAAGAGCATAATTTTTTTTTCAGCTGAAATTCCTTGTAGATTAGATTAGCTTTCTACCCATTATACAGAAACGTCTCTAAACCCAGGCTTACTCTTCATGGACTGGATCCACGGACGGTGTCTCTTCGCCGTCGACGATACGGTCTTGTTCAGGGATAGCGTCGTTGATCCAACCCCTTTTTCTCATGAACGGCAGTATGAGCGCATCGTTGTAAATGAACATGCCAAGCACCAGTATTATGAAACCTATGGGCTGGAAAAAAAAAGATAAATTAACAAACATTATCCTAATATAATAAGTAGACTGTATCAAAGTCATATTGAACTAAAAAAGTAGCTAACACTAAGATGAAAGCACTTGTGCTTGAGTGTAAGTTTATTCATGTAACATGTCAGCTACCTTCTTCAAGTGAAAGGAAAAATGACAAACAAACCGTAACCGTAAAAATAGTACCTTGAAGAGATAAAAATCTTAATATATTCTTACAACTAATGCAGCAGGACTTCCTTAGTTTTTAGTACGTTTTTTCAGAAGAATTATCAAAAGCTTTGGACATATGAGTAACAATAATAATAATCGTGTAAAACTTTTGTTTTACCTTAATGCCATGAGATCGAAAGTTTCACATAAATTATGAAGAAAAGCTAGGTGAATCATGACGAAGGAGTTCAATAACTTCCCTTAGCATCAATCGAACATCACAAGACTTCTCTCGAGTAGTTCAAGACACTTGTTTTGTACAGACTCTTCTTCACTCCCAGCAACATAGATCAAAAACTGTGTCCCAACTCAGCGTAGAAAATTATTATTATTATTATATAAGAAAGTTTCAGCCTCCCTTAACCACGACAAAGATGTTCCAAGAGAGGAAAGAGGAAGGCACCATTTAGTATGGAGTTGAGGGAACGCGGAATCTATGCACAAAGTGCAAAGAAACAGTAAGCTAGGAAAGAAGTTCATGAAACAAGAAAAAAGTTGAAGAAGAAAGTAGTAGGTGCTGAAAAACAGGACAGCAGTGAACCGAAAAAAGATGGTCCGTAACAAAACAAAAACCTATGTTATTTTAACAAAAGAAGGCCTACCTAACCTTTAGCTCAGGCCCTCACATTGTCCCCCTGGGAGCGCTAATTCCCATAGATACACTAGTTGTATCCCCCTGAGGGGCTCAACGTAGAAAAACTCCAAGTCCCTTGACTCTCAACTTTCTCGCTAACTCGTTCAATTCAACGGCCACCATTAAAAATGTTAGTCGAAGTGATATCAGATTTATAAAATTGGCGGTAAGAAGCTCATTTTAAAGGATGCTTTAATCCAATCTATCAACATTGATACATATCATCTTGTCCTTTGGTTTCCCAAATGCCCAATAACTAACACCAGGACGCAATGATGGTTACCTCCAGTCAAGCCGGTACCCATTTTAGACACCTGGGTAGAGTGGGGAATTGTACTTGAGTTCTCACTTTATCCAACCGGAAGAAATCAATGCGCAGCGCTGGGATTCGAACTGCCTACACCTTCACGGAAGGGAGCGTTCTTAACCACTGGGCCACGGTAACCACGTATCATTTGACACTGTTGTCAACCATATTTACTTATGAGAGAAAAGTTCATGAATATTGCGTACAATTATTACGCGCATTAGCCAAGAGAAATTTCGTCTAGCGCTCTCCTACTTCTGTTAATTCATACGCTTAACTAAGACTTCTTCATAAATACTAAAACTTAGAAGACGAAGATATTCAGTTATAACCCAAGACTTGCATGTATCATGAAATTAAATTTTTAATTTACCACGCAAGAGACAAGGGAAAATGAATCACTGCACACCACATGAAAAAAATATGACTGTGCACAAGGTAAACGTTAAATAGAGAACAGGAAGAGCAAAGCAGATTTTAATTGTTATATTTAATGGCAAGCATTAAGTAGAGAACAATGTATTTGAAGTAGTGGATTAGACCACTCAGAAGCATCAATGGCAACTTGACTCGATGAACTCACTCCTTAAGACGTAAAGGGATGAGTGCACAAATCAATTAGGTATTGCAGGTAGTAAATACTAGAAGCTATCTTGACCTTCGACACTTGTCATAAACAAGAGGGCTTTCTCCAAGTGAGCTCATTCTATCAACTACATGCAGCCAAACTCAGAGCGCACACAACAGACGGTAGCAATTCACTTGTACCCAAACTGCAGCAAGGCGCAGATCAGCCGCGCAGCCAGCACACTCACTCACCTGCAGGTACTGGAAGGGCTGCCAGCCGACAGCAAGGGAGAACAGCCACACCACGAGCGTTCTGACGGAGTCGAGCACCATGCGCGTGGTAGCCGACAGCTCCTTCGTTACTGACACTCCGGCGAAGTTGAAGAACGCAATACTTATGATGTTACCTGAGCAGTTGGAGCCATGCATTAGCAGTAGTTATGAATACCAATATTTGAAGCTGAAATCACTTGGAACGAGACCTCATTCACAAGGCATGCGTACTTTTGCACCATTCAATATGAAGAAACAAAAAGCATTTCTCATTATTTTAAAGAAATATGAAGTTTGGTCATTAGAGCACCTGAACTAACTGCCCAATTTGATCACTTCCTACTCACGGCAAATGACGTTCCACTTTACGATCAAATCTGTGACATTGAAATGCGTTCTAGATACTCGTCACTACATCACTAAGTGCTTCGTTAATCACTATATTAGAAATGGCTTACAGCTATAAATACTAGGAAAAATTTCCATAAATGAAACAAATATTTGTGTCTAGTTTGGCCTCAATTAACTGACATTTTTTAACGAATGTAGTTCAACACTGGATGCAGCAAATAGTCCTTTGAATTACTTAAGGACTAGGGAATAAATTTCTTCACAAAGTTTAGAACGATGAAAACTTTTGCCACTAGTCTGTATTGTTTATTCATAGTGCGGTCAATGCTTTTAATTCGAAATCACGTATGACACAGAAGTTCACACGTTAATAAAAAACATTGCCTTCTCCAGCACGTTCGACGTTTCTGTGAATGTTCGTAACAAGCGCTGGAACTGAAAGTTAAATCTATGGCGTCAAGTTATTTTTAATGAAAAACCAACTTATATTCGAAAAGACTAGTTTAATTCAGACAGCTGCAAAAAGTTGTCAATTAAGATACGATAACTTTCACCTGAAATGAATATTTCCCCATGTTATTTTCAACAGTAATGTAGGTAAACGATTAATGCCATTGCAGTCGTTGAATGAGAGGATTTAACAATTCAACATTGAAGAGTGATCAATTATAGGCTCCTCTCGATATAACTTCCAAGCCACTGATAGTAAGTGCGTTGTTAACCCTGTATCAATCACCGTCATCTCTGAAGGCCATTAGGAATTCACTCACATCATCCTTATTTTCTGAATGTTTCGATGAAAAGTTCACACTTGCTGGGTTTCATTAGAAATAATCAAGGAGAAATTACTGTAATATTTCGTTCAAGACTACCAAAATTTGGTTGTTATAGCGTTACGAGTGTGCAATGGATAACAAAGACGAGAGCCACAGTGTAGGTGCCTCTCCAGAATCAGTACCTGCGAAGGCCACCACGAGCAAGCTGTTGTTGCTGAGCTGCACAAAGGCGTCGTAAGGGTCCTCTAACATGCCACGCGGGTTGCCGGAGAAGATGCCACCAGGGATGTAGCTGAACGGTATCAGCAGGATCGTCAGTGTGATGAATCCAAACAAACCTGCACGCATCAAATGAACAGAGAGCTAAACAAATTTTCTCCAAAAGCAATTTCATTACCTACACACTAAAAAGTTCCGCCACACATGAATGTATGGATGGTACTTTCAAAACACGGGTTTTTCAAAAACTAATTCTTTGAAAATATATTTGCAAGAAAAGCTTTCAATTCATTTGTAATAATATTACTTTAATTAATATCTAACGCTTCGGGGCAAATGCTTCCTCCAAAACGGATATTCCACGTTGTTAAAGAAGGGTGCAAAATTTGAATGTTTCGGTTGGCACAGCTAGTTAACAGTGACGAACAAAAACGTAAGCATCTCAGACAAAAAGGTAAAATGAGACATAGAAATAAAATGTGGACACTCATGGAAAAACAGAGAAGTAAAGAATGAAAGATAGGCCTCTTTAACTACAAATTTAAGCAAACAACTGACGCAGGCCACATGTGCCATTGACTGTGTGATGGTAGCTGGGGGTATCAATGATACTAATTCCCAAGGTACACTGACGAAAAAATGTACCATCAGCATACCCCACCGAGTGTAATCAATGCATTCTACACATCTAGTAGATCAAGGTCCCAAGATGCGCTAAAGAGGATTGTCCTGAAGCGCTACCCTCTGAAGGAAGCTACCGCGTAACAGAATAGTATCGCATGAAAACATGAAAGTTACTGCAGGGAGAAGAAGCAGCAGCCAGCCCACGTTAAATGAAATGCTAGTAACCTTCCCATCCGACGGCGAGGAGAGACGGTACGTTGTACTTGGTGAGGAAGCGCTGCTCCACCACCATCTGCGTGGCCGTCACCACCTGCGCCGCCACGATCAGCAGGTCTCCTGCAACACAGTAGAGCAGTATTATTACTCGAGTATTTGGCAGTTTAGTGCTCACCGATCATCGAACACGAATCTCAATAAGTTTGGTTCGTTAATTTTTGACATACGGATGGCGCTCGTACAGAAATAAATATCTATTACCTGAAGTGAAATTTTATTCTGGCACTAGCACTAGACATGTTATTCATGTGAAACAATTGTATTTTCTGGCAGTACCGCTGCTCAGGAAAGTTTCTTTTTTTCATACAACGGTCTATTCTCACACAAAATGAAGTTCTGAGTGTGATTGTCTACTGGAACAAATATACACAAATACTGGCGCTCAGAGCACGAGAGGTTTGGTGAAAAACAATATGCTGAAGAAATATCCATGTTCTCTTAATACAGATGAGGCAAAATATCAGTTAAAACTGTGCCATCATTTGTACCTCAAGGTCTCCATCTACACAGTAATACTGAGAACAGATCAATCAAATCTACAAAATTGAAATGCTAAAATTAGTTGAGTAACGTCATACCTAAAAAATACTTTTCAACAGGTTGAACTGCCACCCAGTTTAGAAAAGGCTAACTACAGGCTCGAGAAAGAAGACGCACCAGTGATGATGCCGTTGATGTCATAGTCGTCAAGGTTATCCGAGAGGAAGTCCGACACTCCCACCACCACGAGGCCCACGATCACCAGCGCAATGCCGATCCAGTTGAAGTAGCGCATCTTCTGGTTCAGGAATGCCACTGACAGCAACCCGGTGAATACGATCACGGCACCTGAAAATTAAAGAACCCCATGTTAGAGCCGCAATTTCTGATGAAACGATTAGAAGAGTCGGTCAAATTCCCACTCCAGTTGCTCAACTGTTTCTGCTGGTTATTGTGAAGAGTTGCTTTTATTCAGCAAGCGAGACAGAGCGGCACCCAGATCCGTAGCAGAGAAAATAGAGGCAGTGACAACATAAATAGATGAAGAGCATCTCATCAACCAATGCTCCTGATTTTAATTTATAGTTCGTCAGCTCCAATGTAGCTGGCAAAGTAGGTCACTTTTGCTAAAATCCACGAGCTGGATTATTGAGCTATAAATGGCTTTAGCCGGGTACATTGCATCTTCAAAGAGAAGAGGGTTTGGAGAAGTAAATTTCTTCAATTTTTAGCAGAAATACCCTAATTGCAAAGCAGGCCAGTTTTCCCGAACAGTCGTCATATAATGTCCAATGAATAGCAAGGTGGCGGCCAAATCCCTCACGCCAATTCTGCATAGGTTTTCTTGATCGGGAATTAGGTTTTAAAAATTCAAAATTATACGTCTTTGTGTACCTTGAAGATTAGATTTGTCGTTAGGAGTGGTACTCAAGGATTTGTCCACCGTTTTTCCTCGTATTATTACAGAGACAACCCTTTGACAATAAATTTCTCAACAATGATGAACTTCTGATTTCATACAGGAACATTTTGGTTTCCAGAACCTTGATATGTGTTCAACATAATTAAAAAATTAAAGTTTCTTCAAACATAGTAATAGCATTTTTATTTCAATGAGGTACATTTATGAGATGAAATGTTTCAAAAATGAAATAAAATGCAGAATACAGATATTAAATATTTTCCTATTTGTATTAACCCTTTGCTTCCCGACGGGAACTCCAGTTCCCGTCGTGAACTCGTCTTCCAGTTCAGGGAAATTGACGAAATTTCAGGGTAATTCAACTAGTAGGGAAATAATTTGAAGTAAATGACAAAATTAGGGCAATTAATAATATTCCTGCATCTATGTTTCAGACACTCCAGAAGTTTGACACGTGCAATTTGCTATTGATATCCACTCAATGTAAGCTTCATGGTCTATGCAATACATTTAATACTTTTTTATTTAACTTGAGCAAGATTTTCATAAGAACATGTATTTACAGATAACATAAAGCAAAATCTAAATTGATATCTTTTCTCAGATTTTTTGGCTATTTTTTGGCGTGGAAGCATACATTTTTTTCAATTTAATACTTCAACCACGGAGTGGGACAAATGTGTACCGCTAGGTAAATTGTTCATACACGCACCAATGTAAATGTATAAAATTTCAAACCATTTTGCGACCTTTTACAAGGAATTTTTATCATACCATGAAAATATTATTGAGCTCTTACAGTTTGCACATTTCTTACAAAGGACGGAAACTTATTCCAGCAAATACATCGATAATACCAGTCTGTTTTTCACAACCTAACCAAATCAACTTTGCAAACGTGCAATCGTAGTCAACGTGTTAAAAAGAAGCACCTGCTTATGCAGAAAAAAACATGCTAGGGCAATTTCGCTGATATTTCAGAGTAATGTCTGAAATTACCTTAGAAATTTTTTCCCTTAACAATTAAAGTGTTGGTAAGGAAAGGGTTAAAATACATGACAGTCATTAAGCAGCATCAAAACCAATCAATAAGCAGCCCCTAACGAGCAAATTAGATCATTTATAAAAACTACATAGAATGAACTTCACTGCTGGAAAAAGAGCAACAAAGTTGTACTCCAAAACGTCTTTCTCGTCTCAATAACAGAACGATGCGTCGCGTCACACACACAAACAAGCAACCGCAACGACGACGGCCTAATCGCATTTGACCAATTAGACTAGATCCCCGCTGAGTGAGTGGTTCACTCTGCAAGTCCCAATATCTCCCCTGGCTGTTAATGCACTATACAAGCAGTGTATTTATTTTGCCCCACAATTTCCACACGAAAAAATGGAAAGAGTGTCGAGTGAAAAGAGTGATAAAATCTAAACGGATCAGTGGGGACGTCTTCACGCTTCATGAGAGGCGCACAACTGAACCGCGCCTCCCGAAAAGCGCGAATTTCCTCCTTATTTTACCGAGCCAGACAATTCTAAACCGACATAAAAGTATGGTTGAAAAACGTTGATAAAACGAGATTGCTGCTGGCACCGACGTCAGTGAATACAGAATTAAAGTTTAAGCAGTTTTGGACGCTATGGAAAGGGTTAGTGACAGCAGAGAAGTTGCAATAACTATACTCGGAGGAAATTCTAAAATCATGTGCGAGAATTTAAGCTAGAATGTGCTTGGTCATTCAATTCTGTGCTGTTGGATGGGGAGTAACGTCTAGATATGGATGAGTGTGAATGTGTGTTTAGTACATCTTGATTTGTATGGGAGAATGATTTCTACAAGAAGCAAAATTTATTTAGCACGTTGACTGCTCAGTGACTCACCTGTGATCAATAAGAGGATTTTAATAATGCTTATGACCCACCGGTGGTCACAAAATGCATTTTATTTATACCCAAAGCCCTATAATAGATCCTTAGGCTGAATTTTTTTGTATGTTTGAAAGTTGCGCGTTGAGATTAAGTTTAATTGGATTGAATCATAAATTTCAGTTGGATTACTTTCAGTTGAGGAGTTCAAATGGAAATCAGAAGCTCCTTAACACGTTCCCTGCGTTTCCGCGACTGTTAACGGTTTGTTAGATTAGCTTGTAAGTAGCAGAAGAGGGAAATCGATTTTCCTGCTTGAATATATTTTATTTCTAAATGATCATGAAAATCAAAATTGTACGATAACATTTTTATCAGTTATTTTTTAAAAAAATTTCGGGAAACAGACAAAATGTCGTGCATTTATACTTGCAAGTAACTGGGCAATTGACGTGTTGGTACACATATGGCCCAATACGCAAGGAGCGTGTTAACTTCGATTCCCCTCGTGCTACCATGCAATGAAGCTCATTCTACAAGTCAAAAACAGGAAAACAGTTCAGTTCACTGTTTGAATTGTGCATTTCTTGTCAGTAGCGTTAGAAGTCGTACAAAAGAAAATCAACTCATGCGTGCAAACGTATCTACGAATAATGAAGGTATAAGCACAAATTCTTCATTTGAAATTTTTCTCGATAATAGAAAGGAAAAGCCGACATTTAAAACACCCTAAACCTTCAGATCTAGGTGTACAGCAGCAAAGATAGAGCATGGAAGCCTACATTTATCAACAAGAATCCACTGTAGAGCACGGCACAAAGAACTGTATACAAAGTACACAGCCGCGCTAGAAAGTTGCCAAGATTCAAGTACGCACCTCTCAACATCTGGAAGGAGCTGGCAAAGGTGAGGGTGAGGCCGACGTACATGGTGGAGGTGGCGAGCATATCACAGAAGGCGGGCACGTAGAAGATCAGCGGAGGGAAGTTGGTCGCGGAGTCGTCAGGCGCAAGCTCGACGTTGCGGCGATTGCGGGCTCGGCTCACGCAGCGCAAGATGAAGAAGGCAGCCATGCCTGGCAACATTGTGCTTATTTATTCTAGGTCGTGTATACCGAGTGCAGAAATTTCGTTATTTTGATCTTTGCACTCATGAAAACAGGTACACATGAAAAAATGTTGTTGCTGATGCGACAAAAAAAAAAACGTTCAACTTGGAAATTTAAATTTCTCGGATACGTTTAGGCGTGAAGAGACTTCGTTCAAAAAAATTATGTGACGAATTAGACTTACAAGTTTTGGAATGGATAAGTGAACTTAAGACACAAAGGTGTTCCCACACCCTTCGAATAGAAAAGCTAAACTAAAAGAAGCGTGTGAAATAAGATTAAAAATTGAAGAAGTAATTGCTGTTGAAAAAAGACAGCAGCGAACCGAAAAAAGATGAACCGTAACAACACAAGAACTTCTATTTTAACAAAATGAAAGCTTACTTGACCTTCAACTATGAACCTCGCATCTTTCCCTTGTGAGAGCTAATCCTCATAAATATGATCCACAGTCATACCCCCTAGGAAGATCCATACTATAGCCATTGACTCATCAGCTGAGCAGCCTTCATAAAAAAATAGTTAATGAAAGTGCTCCGGGTTAGTTAGAGTTTTGGAGAGTAAGAAGACAATTACATTGTATAACCTTTACACCTCTTAAATAAATAGTGAATTCATGACTAGACCCTAAAAGATGGTCACAATTACGTTGTATAACCTTTACACCTCTTCCATAAATCGTGAATTGTCATGACTAGACCCGAAAAGAAGGTCAAACAATTCATTCCCTCCCCATGAGCGTGGCTGAAGGAACA
This sequence comes from Morinoia aosen, assembly GCA_030386875.1. Taxonomy (NCBI): domain Eukaryota; kingdom Metazoa; phylum Arthropoda; class Malacostraca; order Amphipoda; family Talitridae; genus Morinoia; species Morinoia aosen. Next base: position 67,743,564 of record CM059562.1, read on the forward strand.
CTAGTTACAGAGCGTCAGCAGCAGCAGCAGCAGCAGCAGCAGCAGCAAGGCGGACGTTGCAACTCACAAGACAACTCTCCCAGGAACATGCCGTCAGCTTGGAAGAAAGGATGGTTAAATGCTGCCAGCTCGCCGGCACTGTTCACGCTCTCCATCGTGTCCGCCCATCTGCATAGAAAGAAGAGCTTAGTTGCCGTCTACAAGCAGGAGCAACAATATGGCATTCCTCGATTTCCGTGAACAAAAATAATATGATTTAAGAAGTCTTTAAGAATGATCCTTCAATCATTCACGTGAAATTTTGTTACATAAACCTCCACAGTGTGCGCTTACGTGAACATCCAGAGTATACGTTTACAATATCATCTGCAGACTCGATGGTGCTAAAACAGAGTGTGTTGAAGGTTTAGACTTGCTGGTCATGATATTGCTCGCAATGGGATTTTTCCAGCTCTTTGTATCATCGCCTCTCATTAGCGATAGTATTCAATTTATACCTGGGAGATGTAATACATCCTTCAACAAAGAAAGGTTAGCTCTTGTCACGAGTTGTGTCATGACAGCGTTCGAAAATTTGGGGAAAAAGTAGTGAGATAAGATGCATGTCACGGAAATAGTTTGCTTCACATTAAGGAAGCCCGGCACTGATACAAATGTCCTCTTTGAAGACGTGGAAAAATTAACGTCTAATCAATAAAACTAATAAAATTGAAGAACACGTAAATAGAGGCAAAAAAAAATCCGCTGCAGGGACAGAACAGATTTCAGGAAAACACCCCAAATTCACATGAGCAGGTGAGGGAGAAGAACCAGGAAATTAAGAAATTGGGAACTAAGAATAAATGATCATCAAATAGAAAAGCTTGAAATGAAAGCATAAAAAGCTTGGACAAGACCCGAAATTAACTCAAGCGTGCTAGCTAATCATGAACCAAACGCTAAAGACGCTTCAAACTTTGAAAGTTTCACGTGAACCGATAATTGAGCACCAATCTCTAAGACGAAGGACAATAGGAAACATTGAAAAGCTTTTTTCATATAGAGAATTACTTTAATGTTCCATGTTTTTATCTCAGGTTAAAAAATCAATAGGTAGCGGTAAAAATGAGCACAAGAAAAAAAGAAGAATGTTGCATTTCTCGAATACCAAGATGTAGAACAAAAAAAAACAGACGTAATCAAAACGTGAAAACTTAATTCTTAGATTCAGACATGACACACGTTTTAAAAAGTGCACAGTTACAATCTTATTACAACACCAACAAATGCCAACCATCGCAAGGCCCACGTATAACATGAGATTATAAACACGACCACGCCAACACACTGTTCTTTACAGATTGGTCACCAGAAAAATCAACAACCAACAAAAAAACGTAAATGAAGGTTATGATTCTCCCACAACTATTTAATTACATTAAATCCATTATAACTCAATCACAGTGGGTATAAATGTCCACTAAAACGATAAAAAATTCGTACGGAAGTCGACAGGCCCCTGATAAATTTAATCTCCGAATGTGGCGTCACCAAAGGAGAACTCGAGGCTGGCGTGGGTGGTCCAGAGCCAGAATGCCACTACATCACCGCACCCATGCATGACGGGGCTCAGCAGGTCTTAACAGTAGTTATGGACTTGTAAAGTCTTCCATACATTCAAACTCTGGGTGATGAAGGAATGAGAACCATTAGAGAATTAATAAATTAATAAAAATTTAAAGATAAAAGGAATAGGAGCTGAAAAATTATAATAGTGAACCAAAAAAGACAGTCCGTGACAAAACACCCATTCAACCTCAACAAAAGGACTACCAGAATTTTAGATCGGGACCTCACATTTCCCTCACAGGAATACAGATTCCCTTAGACACAATAGTTGTATCTCCTTGAGGGGAAATATATTAGCGAATTATTCCGTCATGACAAGTTTCTGTGCATAAAATGAGTGTTAGCCAACTCAGGATAGACTAGCCTACGTCAAGAATCAATTAGGTCTGAATATTGATGAATGAAAGAAATAGAGGACACACTTACGGGAAAGAATACTTTTATTGCAAGGATTGATCTTAAGCTGAATAAATATACCTGTTCGCTTCGAGAATTCAAGAGGAGGCTCATCTGAACTGAACACAGAAGTTCTAAAAATGCTTTTGTAGAAGAGCAAATTGTTATAGTTGTGAAATAACCGATGTCTTCTTACGATTTATCACAGTGGTTCTACAGGCTACACAGTTTAGGTTTTTGTAAAATTGTGGGTAATTTTGCAGGTCTCCAACATGTGAGTTCGGTAATAGGAAAATGTGCCTCTTCACCAGCAGAATTATTATTATTATATAAGAAAGTTTTAGCCTCCCTTAACCACGACAAAGATGTTCCAAGAGAGGAAAGAGGAAGGCACCATTTAGTATGGAGTTTAGGGAACGCGGAATCTATGCACAAGGTGCACAGAAACAGTAAGCTAGGAAAGAAGTTCATGAAACAAGAAAAAAGTTGAAGAAGAAAGTAGTAGGTGCTGAAAAACAGGACAGCAGTGAACCGAAAAAAGATGGTCCGTAACAAAACAAAAACCTATTTTTATTACAACAAAAAGGAAGCCTACCTAACCTTTAGCTCAAGCCCTCACATAGTCCCCCTGGGAGCCTTCACGAGCAGAATATGCGTGCCTTCAAATAGCGTTAGTGACCATTTAGAGACCAAGTTTCTACTAACAGTAAATTCTTACAAACAACTTCGGCAATTTTTCATAAGAAATGTTCTCATCCTCGAGCCCATTCGTCCAGGTAACCTTAAATTTTTGATAGGGCACAAAACAATGTTGAAAATAATGATATAGCAGACAAGATTATACATGAATTTAATCCTCCCTAATCACAACAAAAATATTGCAAAGAGACGAAAGCATAATTCAGTGTGGAGTTAACAGAACGAGGAATCTATGCACAAAGTGCCCTACACCCTGCGCATAGAAACAGTATAATTGGAAGATTTTCCGAGATAAAAGGTAAATAAAAGGTGCTAAAAACACGACAGCACTTCATGAACCGAAAAAAGTGTGAAGGCAAAAGTAGGTGTGAAGTCCGAAGGGTAGAGAGATAACGCTGGTTATAGGCGACGTTTACTGGTAACGATGTTGCAAGGGGGTAGAACACGGACCAAATGCGACTTTGCAAGTCGCGCACGTCTTTATATAGTGTCAATTTGCTGACCAAGCACCCGCACTGCGGTAAAACCGCACCCAGGCGTTGCATCAGCATATGTACGAACATATGTACAGAGAAAGTGCGCAACCGCGACGGCACAAAAGTCTTTGGCAACGAAAGAAGCATCCATTTCTATTTCAACCAAAAGAAGGCTTACCTAACATTGGGGGTTTTTACATTTCCCCCCTAGGAGTGTTAATTCTCATAGATACAATACTTGAACCTCCCTGAAAGGGGGACTCCCTCAACAATTTGGTCGTGAATCATAAAACAGCAGCATTTTATTTTTGGGTTACCTATGATTAGTGTTAGCCATATGGAAGACTTTAATGCACGAAACCTAGAACGGTGTGGTAGTCATCTAAACATTTTCCAGCTTTTGTTGACAACTGGAAGCATAATGGGGCCACACCAGATTTTTTCATTCTTCCATTGGGAAACCAGCAGCGATGACACTCATTTTCTTAAAAATAACAATTTCAATTGAGTGTTTCTGTGTAAGTGCCTGGGAATTTTTTAACCCCTTCCCCGGCAGAAACGTGTATACTTGTTTTTACAAAATGTTCGTTTTTCAGTCGTCGACGAGTATACTCGTCTAAAACTTTACCCTCAGAAACCAGCTACATACGTATATACTGGTCGATTTTAAGCCTTAGTAAGCCATTTTACGTGTGAAACCAGTATTCTCGTCAAATTGTACGCCTGGCAGAGGCGATAGGGTAGAGCTGTGGGATTTCAAGGACATTTTTGCTAGACTTGCTCCGACAACCATTGACTTCGGATGGGTGTTGTTTGCATCCACATTTTCATTCATTTTTATTGTAGCATTTTCAAGTGTTACACCCCAAATGTCTAGTTCAACGGAAGATAGTGAATATGAACCTTCCCTCAGAAGCTTGAATATTTCTGCTAACTCTGCCAGTTCATCTGACAATGACTATTTGACTCGTTTTTGCCGACAAAGGTATTTCCAAAATAAAAAGTTGACCACAAAAATGGGAAGAAAAAAGAATTACAAACTGTTTTCACTACCAGCATAAAAAATACTACATTGAACCAATATGAAAAAATTAGTCAGAAAAAGAAACGTTATTAACAAAAAAATTGTTGGGGAAGGGGTTAAAAATCTGTCATGAAAAGTTCATCAATTAAAAACTAGAAAGGCACCATTAAGTACAATTCCTTATCGAGAACTCCTTCTCATCGTCAGGGGAGAAAATCTTGCATCAGTCGTGGCGTCGCAGGCGCACATGCTGCTCCGTCCAGATGTGTTCATTGCATCATCCACTCATTCAAGGTAGCCACTCCACCAAACTTGATCAAATTAAACACAATAGATGACATTTCGGACTACATTTTCCCTACGCACCGGGAAAATCTAAAACAAAGAGATAACCTTCAAGAAGCGCGATAGAGAACGAGCGGAGCTAAGCCGACAGCTTATACGCTGCATATTTTCGTCAGTTGATAAAAAGGTCACCTCTCAGTTTTCTATAGAACTGCGAGACCAACGAACTTTATTGCTCACAAAACAACTATAAGAACATATTTCTTCACTTCGAAGATCGCGCTAGTTTTTATACTACAAATACACTTGATTTTTGTTTGACTAACTTTACGCGTAGTTTTACTAGTGCAGCAGTATTATTCAATTGACGAAAAACGGTGCTGCGAACTCAGGAGTTCACCGGACAACGAGTACTTAGATGCGACCTGAAAATAGAAAATAAACCAAGCGAAGGCAAATACAGACACTAATGATGACGAAGATTATATATGTGTTAGATTATATGTTAGTTTTAGCCTCCCAAACCACTACAAAAGAAACAGTGTATCAAGGACAGGAAGGAGGAAGGCACCATTTAGTAGGCGGACAAGGAAACGCAGTATCTATGCAGAAAGGGCATAGAAACACTAAATTGGGAAAGTAGTTCATGAAACAAGATAAAATTTGAAGAAGAAAGTAGTAGGTGCTGAAAAAAAGGACAGCAGTGAACCGAAAATGGTGGTCCTTAACATAAAAAAAAACAATATTTCAGCAAAAAGAAGGCCTACCCAACTCTCAGCTCGGGCTCTTACACATTTTCCCCCAGTGAGCGCTAATTCCCATAGATAAAATGGTTGTATCCCCCTGTGGGGTGATCATGACGAAGAAATGATTGAATTGTCATAACATATTTCATTATAACACGCTACTTCTCTCATGACAACGGCCAAGAGCGAACACACATTTTGCGCACTTGACTTATCACGGATCTCAAGACCTACTAATCTATGTCCCGCGATATAGCATGTTCGTCTGATACGGCACGGTCATCTTAACATCGATATCTAACAGGGTTTTTACCACCTAAGTTTACGTCTTTTTACATCTAAAATAATACAAATTGAAGTTTATAAAACGTAACGAACGGAAATACTGGTCGCCGTAACCGAATAAAAAATTAACGTAGTCAATTTGATGCCAAGAACACATTAATTATAATCAACAGATATCACAATTGTCTTCCTTTGATAAGTGGCGGAGTTGGTGGCCACAGAGCGACCCTGAACGCAAAATTCGATTCCCTTCTTCCAACTTGACGACAAAGCAATGACAGTCAAATCCCATAACCGAATGAATTCTTGGTCTCTTTCGCAATGGTGAGATAAGAAATCGAAAGAACTGATCGTTTTTTCTTTTGTAGTAACATGCTAGTCTCAAGAAAAGGTCATCTTCATGATGCCAGAGGAAATTACCAGGATAAAGTATGAATTTGTGTACGAGCCAGCCGTCATTCCTTGTTAACCAGTAGCGAGGATAAATAATTGGCTTTTGCACTTCTAAGAACAACTCGTCACAAGCAACAAAATACATCAAATTAAACTCCCTACCGCACGCAAATATAGCAAATGTATGAATACATAAATACCCCATGAAAACTATAATTCCTCCAGTTGTCATGCGTATTATTAGGTCTCATCCACAAAATTACAGTCTAATGCATTCTAGGCATAAGAATCCCCCAAGAAATAATGCAATTCGAACCAAATTCGGACCTAATGAGCCGTATGCTCATGCAAAGCAGAAAATAATGTTGAGCCAGTACGGATAACATGAAAAAGAGGAGCATCCAAGAAATCCTCACTGAGTCTTTGAGCTCTGACAGCGTAACTGCCAGGTTACATCGACATTTATCTTCATCTATCCAATGAAGGAGCACCCTCAAAACGATCAACATCTAATCCCTTACAGTACGAATTTTTACTCGAATCACTGTTAATGCAACCAGCGTTATCAGACTGACACTAGCCCAAGGCTGTCACATAGATCATGGAAAGACCTGACCCATAAAGAAGAAACTTCGGAAATCACCGCGAGGTATAAATTCAACAAGGAGTACAATTTATTAACGTGATTTTTTAGGATGATCGTATGGTTCTTTTGGACTACAGAGAGTCAAGGAAGTTTAATACGGTGCACTCCTACCTTCAGCAGTTGTAATGAATTTAGCCCTTTAACGTCAGCATTTTTGTACTAATATTACAGTTATCACAACCACTGTCAACAGACTGGCGCTGGTATCAGGTTGTCTGCGATACCAACGTAAGGGAGAAACTGCCAATCGGCAGTGCACTTCTAGGAACACATCAGAAAACAAATTGGAAAAAATACAATAAATCAAAGCTAATTTAGAAAGAGGAATATTTAGTCCTCTATGCCATTAAAGGGTTCAATCTAGGCTAATTTGATATGGCCTACAGAGTGTCAACTTCTCATACCAGAGAAAGAAGTTCCATCCCACGCGAATTAGCGAAGAGCAACTAAGAGTCAAGACGAACAACCAAATATGTAAAATTTTCGAAATTTAGCTAGATAATGCCCACACCAGCAATAACGTTATCTCTCACGAAATTTGTCTCTTTAACGTGTTAGAAGCTCAATGCAGGAGTCAGCTTTTCCTCTTTCCGATGTTCGTTTCTATAACAATAACCTAAGCTTAGAAATTAGGACGCAGCAGAGTTAAAAATGACTTCGTTTTGAAGATCAGTCTTAACCTGGAAAGAAATGACTAACCTTTTCTTAAACAATTGTACTCTATTGATGATTTCTACTTCTCACGAAATTTGGAGTAAAAAATATATTTTTTTTGGCAAGCTGAGGGATCTTCGTCAAGTCGATGAGGATTTATATCGATGAATAGTTTTTCGCTTTAAAATACATGCGCGCATTTGGAGCTGCGCCTTTTCAATGCTTTGCGACGATTAATTTATCTTTGCTTTATTTAGATTAAATTAGCCGTTGGTTTTAGGCTCCCTACCCGCAGCAACAAATGCGATCCAAAGAGAAGAAGGCGAAAGGCACCATTTAGTATGGAGTTAAGGAAACGCGGAATCTACGCAGAAAGGGCATAGAAACAGAAAGTTGTGACAGAAGTTCATGAAACAAGGCCAAAGTTGAAGAAAAAAGTAGTAGGTGCCGAAAAACCGGACAATAGTAAACCGAAAAAAGACGGTCCTTAACATAACAAAAACATTTTATTTCAACAAAAAGAAAGCCTACCTAACTCTCAGCTCGGGCCCTCACAGTGTCCCCCTGGGAGCGCTAATTCCCATAGATACAATAATTGTACCCCCCTGAGGGGCCTTTGCTTTAATAGACTTAGCCAAAATCAAGCGACATAGTGATTCGGAAAAATAACGTTACAGTACGCAAGGCAGTAGCATTTGTTACTGCCTTGTGTACCGTAACGCTATTGCGTACAGAGGATTAACAGTGCTTTGATGTTTTTGACAATTATCCAGAATTATTTGACTAAATTTAATGACATTTCAAAATGTTCCGTACGTAACACAATTCAACTGGAACAAAGCACATGCGGAATAAAACCAACATTTAAAGAAAGAACAACTTGTTTCACAAAACTTCAGCATCTATCTTTTCGCGCTAACTTGTCATGATTTTCAAGGGCCGGGGGCACAATGTTAGAACGAACGACGTGCTCACCACGTTCATTATAGATAAGAGGTAATCAGGGAAATGTATCTTATCAGACCACAAAAATAAACACATAAATAGACCGGTTTCTGATTTCAAAGGTTTCTCGGTGGGTAGAAAGGAGGGCATCACTCTCTGGAAGCGGAGAGCGCCATCGTGCGCCAATGGAAGGAAGCCTTTTGATACATGCGAGTACTACAAAATCTATCCTCGTCCATCATTCAGCTTCGTTGGTAGACGCGGCGACGAAACGCTAGAAACGTCCCCAATATATTTCAAAGGAAAATATAAAATTGGTATGCATAATGGTTGTGCACTTGGAACACTTTTCCCAGCTAGGCACATTGCGGTACTATAATATCATCATCGGCTTCATGTATGAAACTGTTCTCAAAAGGCATGAAAGTTTCAGCTATAAAATCTAAATTAAAGGATTTAAAAAAAGTGAGATGAAAAGAAAAAAATTGATCACTTTAGTGTTACCCCTTTGAAATTTCCGATAAACTGAGATCAAGTAGAAGATGACAGCGACGAACTATTTTTCACCGCACGAGGCTCGCTACGCTCATGTTCCCATGCCCTTTACTATTCCGAGAAGTCCATCGTTCATTTTGATGGCGGACACCGTGTCCTTGACTTACGTGTGACCTGGGCAGCCAGTTAGCTTTCGACCTTTAACTCTTTTGTCCTATCGACGTGGGATTGCAAATTTCTTCATTCATATCAAATTGCTTCAAAATTCTCATCGTCGATTGAGGTAGTACCACCGCGTGACGACGGAAGAGCGTAATATATTCATTGATGCCAGAGGAAAGGTTCAATAGAAATACCTACTCTTGACGGCTATGACACCTAATAAGTGCGTTTCTGACCCTCACGACTGGAGTATCAAACCAAAAGAATCCTTCATCTTACTACAATGAAGACCACTGAACATCTCGCAACCTACGTTGTAGCCAGATCCTGAGTGCTTAACTTTACATGGAAAATCTTAAATTACGGATGCTAGCCAGACAAAATCAGCCAACACCGTAGCCAAAGAAACAGAAGAATTAAGGCTTTCAGCCGCGCTGCTACAACGCCGTATAAATAGTTTGAAAATCCGGCCCCTGGACAGCGCCTAGAGCGAGGAGTCGCACCATTGGTGCAGTGACGAGGCCACCTATGTCAGCGTAGCTGCGAGATAAGCGTCTCTTACATCAGAAACTCCTAAACGACTAATTCCAGGTACTACTGCAAAACCTACACCATGAACATAGTGAAGAAAAATTGAGTCATTTTATCAAGAACAAGGATTCAACTTATACACTGAAATATCGTGAGTAAATAATGTAAAAATTTCACTCCCAGCCTTACACGTATATAATGGCATCACTCTCTTGGCCACGACTTTGAACAGCGCAGGGAGAGTATGCGTCCACGCGTAAGTTTTGAGGGGACGTAACGCCCAGGACGAATTGCACCATCAAAAGCAAAATTAAAACAAAACCACAGATATGATATTCGCACTGAAGAGAAAACAAAAGGCAGAGAATCAAATATGGTAACTTTGCCACAAAGAGAATGAAGATAACGATAAAAACAAATCTCTGAAGTCAATGCTCAAAAAAAATCAAAACGAGTATTAACTAAAACACAGAACGTTCAAAAAAATCAAACAAAATTTACTACCTAAGCTCCCGAAACAATGAAGTGAGGACAACAAAAGCGATCACACGCCCCACACAAAACGTCGCTCTCAGTAGCACCAGCACCACAACCCCGGCGAGCCGAGGTCCAAGAAGCAGGCAGAGCAGGACTCACTTGGTCGAGAGGGTGTTGATGGAGCCCGTGACTACCATGAGCAGCGCCAGGCCGGACTGGAATGTTGTCCACCCCATCGCTTCGTTTAGCTTTCACCGAGTAACTTCACAGAACAAGACACGACTGTGTCGATGATATCCGAACGAAAGTTGGCTGTTCAATTTTACGCAAACGACACAGTCTGCCTTGCAAGCAAACGTTAGTCTTGGCGTCGCTGCAACACAAGGCCAATGTGATAGTCGTGTTGAAGAGAAAACATAAATTAAGAATGAAATGTGCTCAGCTCACCATAATGGAATGGTTGACACTACCGCAGACGCATTATTCACGCCAAGGTGGCCAGACCATTATGAATTAGATTAGTTTATGTTTCCCCACTATCCTCACTACATCAACGGTATTCCAAAAAGGGGATTGAGGAAGGTACCATTTAGTATGGAGTTTAAGGAACGGGAAATCTACGCACAAGGTGAATTCCCCCACAAAATCACCAACGCATTGAAACAGTGAGTTAAGAAAAAAGTTTATGAAACATGATTAAAAATTGAAGAAAGTCAAAGTTGCAGAAAAAAAGGCTAACAGTGAACCAAAAAAGATATTCTGTAACAAAGTAAAAACCTTTTCTATTTGAAAAAAATGAAAGCCTACCTAACCTTCAGCTCGGGACCTCGCATCTTTCCCATGAGAGCGCTAAGCCCCATAGATACAATCGTAGTCTCCTCCATAGGGGCTAACCGCAATGAAATTATTACGAGTAGAGTGCCACAAATAAGTTCCCCAATCGAATGATTTACTTCTATTTTCAACATTACTGCACTACAAAAGTCTGCATACAGCTTGCAATCATCGCAAAAAACGTGGAGTGAATGAATTGGAAATTCCTCAAAAAATACAAGCAACGCTCGTGAACCAAAACGTTCGTACAAATGTCATTGCAGCGAAGAAAAGAAAAAAAATACAGGAGACGAGGACTAACACCTATCGGACACTAGTACAGAGTGTTCCTGCTTTTGCTGAGATATCTCTACTATCTTGGTATCCTCTAGGTCTCTAGGATCTAGATTTTCTAAAGCAACTGCGACCCTCTAGCATCTGTGTAGGTACATCTAAATATCCCTAAATAAGTACAAGCAGGGCTAGGGCGTTCAAGTTCTCAAGACACGCTCACGAGGACAGGACTAATGAAAAAGCAAATAAATATCTACATTTACATAGTCAAAAAACCGTAGTTGCCAGTGCGAAGAAGTAAGATAGAGATATAATTAATGAGGGGGCATTGAAAGAAGCGCTTGAGAACAGAGACCGAGGTCCTCAACTGGTTGCTGGTACTTCAAGTACCCCGTTAAAGCTCAGACAACTATCCGAAGCCTTATCCTCAAAGGAGTAAAGGTATTTTTTTAGAGCGTTAAATGTGATTTCATAATTTCTTCCTTCATTTGCTCAAACATACTTTTGCCCAGCACAAGAAATCCTTCACATCTCACGATCCTACCTACGCATCCAGTCGAACGCAAATATCTTTCCTAAAAAAGAATAAAATGAAAACGATCAGTGAAAAATTAGGACTGTTAGTAGTTCTTCAACCAGCATTTGCGACTTCTGAGTTCATTGAAATTTGTAGCAGCTAATTATACAATATTTCATGACGTGGTTACCGTAACTTCGAAAGTGGGCCGCTTTTTAAAAGCACACTCAGCAATCTAGCGAATACAAACTACATATCGACAATCCTGAGCAGCGAAGTCGTCACTCCTTCACAGGGTTCAGACATAGAGTTTCATTACAGAACAGGGCAGAGAAGCACACGTCGGTAATACACACCTCGTAACTAACGCGACTGAGAGTGCGCCTCAACTATCTCGACCTCCTGACCACCAGGGCAGCAGCGGCATCCAATATCAGCCCTGGCAGAGCGACGTGCTCGACACACACACAGATAGCAATCGGTAATTACCCCTGATAGTGATGAACAACGGTCCAGTAGATATGTTTCTAGGACTTAACACACTGAACGAGGAGGTGGCTCTGAGAAATTATCGAGCATTCTTTCTTATTGGCCGTAGCAAAGCAAATTTTACATTTGATAAGTTGTGAGAGATTAGCAACATAACTATCAAGACAAGCTAGAACCTGACCCCCTAACAAAGATATGTTCCCTTTACTGCGTCCTTAATGAAATGTGGTGTATAGGACCAAAAATGGAGGCGAGAGAAGGAAACTGGAAAAAAAGTCTGAGCAGGAGCAGCAGTTCGCCTGACTAACCCGTTGGACACCACCCTGAAAGAGCAACTGGAAAACAGCAAGTTCGCCAACATATCTTGAACAAATAAGCCCCACCGGAAGATAGTCACAACCCATATTGCTGCATGTACTGCAAATGAAGAAAAGAATCTCAGAGGATTGCCACGTCCCCAAGGGCTTATAACCTAGACAAGACACTTTAAGCATACTTCTATTTTGAAAGAAACTCGGGGATCCTACCCATTCCTAGAGAGTCGCGAGGTCTCCGCGATACGCTGCAGAACAATTCCTTCAAGACTACTCCCTGGGGAAGGAGGAAATTGCCTAGCTGCAACAGCACTTTTTCTAGAAATGAAAAGGCAGAAGCTACGTGAAAGGTGACAAAAATGGGAGTAAATGAAACACATTAGTTAGTAACAGTTGTTTCCGCAGTGACAATCCCTGATGACATTCGACAAAGTCCTTCCGCTAGTCAACTATTAAATCCATGATTCACCTCAATGATAAATATCAGCAGCTTTTAAGTCCTGAAGAATCCCTAGTTACCTCAAGTAAACACTAAACCAGTACAAGCCTCGATAAAAATAGCTAGACCGAGTTAATAAAAATTTTCATTGTGTACCACTCAATACTTATAACTATGAAGATGACCGCGTCGGAACGCATGTGTTTCATTTCAACACTCGAGGAAACACTATTGACGTTAAAAATAGTTCTTTCTTCACGAAATATCTCTCCATAACTTTGATCATTTACGAACTTTTACGAGAATATACAAGTACTGGTATCGCTCAGGTCAAGTTTTGAGTCAAATACAATATGTGGAGCAAAAAGTACTTCAATATAAAACCTATCGTGAACTACATACTACATAGGTATATTATCGTCTTTCTTCACTAGACAACCTTGCGTGAAAACTCGTTACATTTCGAAGAGGTCATAAACAACCTTATGAGATATATATGTGAGCATCGTAAACACAAGATAAACTGTAAACACTGCGGATGCAAATTAATAGCAATGCAATTATACACGAAGTTGAGTCTACTGCCAGTGATGGAGCGGCAGCCATGAAAAAAACATCAGGACAATAGATTAGTTGATGACAAGCATTTCACACCTCATGTGTGTTGGCACGAGAGGAAAGAAGGCACTTATTAGTTTAGTCTTTGGGAAACGAGGTATCTATGCACAAGGTGAGTTCTCACACAGGACACCCTGCGCACAAAACCATCAAGTTAAGAAAGAAGAGGAAAAAGACGTAGAAGAAATAGCAAAGAAGGAATGAAAATCGGGAAAAAACTAAGAGGGCACATAAGATAGAAGTCCCAATGGCCCATCGATACCTGAGGCAACTTAACAGTAACCCCCAACTATCCGAAATCTATTGCCTATCCTATGCTATCTAAGGAGCCAAACTTCAGAAACCAAAATTTTTCAGTATCCTCTGATCGTTCCCGCACTAGGCAGGTACAAGCGTTCATGCTCAGGTATTTTTCCTCATCAATGTACACGTACTTCTCGGCCATGAATATTATAAATACTTGGAACATAGTGAACTGAAAAACTACTGCTCTGTGGCCAAGCTGTGCGTGACAGCAACTACCTCAAATAAGATCCGTTCGGAGTAGTAGGCTCGGCTCCGGGATTAGATATTATATATTAGATGCTAGTTTAGGCTTCCCTAACCGCAACAAAGGCGTTCCAAAGAGAGGAAGGAAGTAGGCACCATTAAGGAAGGAGTTTAGAGAACGTGGAATCTATGCACAAAGGGCAGAAAAACAGTAAGTTGAGAAAGAAGTTTATGATACAAAATATAAGTTGAAGAAGAAAGTAGTAGGTGCTGAAAAACAGGACAGCAGTGAACCGAAAAAAGAATGCTCTTAACAAACAAAAAAACATTACATTTCAACAAGAAGAAGGCCTATCTAACTCTCAGCTCGTCTCGATGATAAGAGCCTAATCAAGATTGCGATATCGCTCATTATTCAGCCGACGCAGGAGGATCGGTCGCCCCAAGCCCATCAATCCTACACACATCGATTCAGAAAGCACTTCATGAACATAACAGTGACCGAAGACCCAGAAAATAATTCAAGTGATAACTCTCCCAAATCAAGAAGAAAATGTGACTCAAGCAGATAACTGTGTTACAAATTGATTAGATTCGAGAAGTTGGTTTAGGCGTTCCTCGCCACAACATGGGTGCCCCAAATTCAGGATGGAAGTAGGCTCCTTTTACAATGGAGTTAGGGGAACGGGAAATCCAAGCACAAGGCGTGTTCACACACAATATTCCCTGGCCCTGCGCTGAGAAACGCTAAGTTTAGAAAGAAGTTCATGAATCAAGATCAAAGTTGAAGAAGAAAGTCAGAGGAGTTAAAAAACAAGACAGTAATGAACCGAAAAAGAGAGATGGTCTGTAACGAAAAAAAGGTGTTCTATTCTAACAAAAGACTTCCCTAAACATAACCTTACGACCTCACATTCTCATGAGTACAATAGTTGTACACCCGTAGATTCAAAAATTTTATAGAAAAGTTCCCATTTGATAAGCATACTATTGTAAATACAAGATTTTACCACCGTATCTGCTCAACCAAAATTTCACAGCGGCAAATAGGACTTTGACCTAAAAAACCTGAAGAGCAAAGTTCACAAAAATTTAATTTGCACTCGAGTCAAGGGCAAGGAACGTCCTTAACCAGGAAAGCAAATAAGAAGCCGAGTAAGAGAATCGGCTTATCATACTGTGACTCTAAATACTGCATAGCTTTATATGTACATAAAAAACTACTAATAAAATTGCCTTTGAATAACAGTACAGCTTCTGTGAAAATAAAATTCTAGTTTGAAGCAAAACCCTTCAAGAAAGAGTATGAATACTCGATTCATTAAGGTTCATATCTGAAAAGTAACTACGTGTTACCAATGAAAACTGTCGATTTCAACGGTCACTGACGAAGACAGACACCATCAGCAGTAAGGATTAGGATTACATTAACTTCCGACCAAAATACACAAGAGCAGATAAAAAGCATTCAATACGGTCCTCCCCCTCAGGAAAAAGTCAATACTGGTGAAGGAATTTGTTAGCTGAGGAAGTTCGACGTTACAACGTGCATTTTATCAAAACATTTTCGTCTTCGCCACAGCTTTAGTGTTTCAATATGAAGAATATCATGGAGATAAGCCGGTCAAAAGTTAAATGTGACCATTGAAAATCAAATACAGTTAAGTCTCTACGAGAAATTAACCAGGAAACAACTTAACCAACTGTTTTTTCACTCTCAGCAGTGCAGAAAGACATTCGTAATGGAGCGCTATTCCCTTACCGCACAAGCCAGTATAAAGAACTGTAATCATGTAGTACGTCGCAAAAGCCATGCGCTCCTCTCGTAGCGTTCTTGACTACAAACCGTTGTCATCCACGCAATGGTAAGTATAGCGAAGCACATCCGAAATCCAACTACAAAAGCTACATTAGAAAGGTTATTAATTTGCTCCACCCATCGTCGATAATAACAGAGATTGCTAGTTTTCACGGCCTCTGTGGGGCAGAGTTAAAGTTTTCGAAACCTGAGGAGTTTCTTTGTGCTTGTAAAAAAGAAAAAAAGTCAGCCTTCATCCTTCTCCCTATCACGGTGTTCGAAGCCGACCGAGGGTAATTGGTATTGCGTCTCGCGTTAGTTATAATACATTGAAAAAATCTAGATGATAAGTAATACGTATCAACCACATAATACAACACCCAGCAACAAAGTGACACAATAACTAAATAATCCATGGTGCAGAAGTGAAGCTACTGAAATTCTCGACTTTAGAATTAGATATCAAATTAACATCAACGGGCGAGAACTCAAACTTTCAGTCGCCTTTCATCACGTTCTGTACATACTGGAATTCTTTCTTTAGCGTAGTTACAATGGGAACAAAGAATTTCAATGCCCTAATTACACATAAATAATACAGAATTGTTACAATGAACAAGTTCAAATACTTCTTACGCACTAAGAATAGTCGCCAATTCAGGCGTTTTTTGTAATGGTTTCATGTGGTGAAAGAATGAATAAATCCAACTTACTACTTCTCGATACATTTTTAAACAAAATTTCGATGAAGCTGGCAATCTTAAGAACTTATAGCTTAGAATCTTGTATACATTCTTATTAATTTGTAAAATTAACAAAAATGCAGCGTTTTCAAAGAAGTATCCCAACATAGTCAGACATTTGAAAATTTTACCGATGGATATGGTGGACATTTTCGTAGCCCCACTCATGTTCCTCCTAAGACATATCACCAATTTTCCTCGTCATAAGAATATTTTATTTTTGCACGTCAGTCTAAATCAGTGGTCTCCAAACTATGGCCCGCTGGCCACATCCGGCCCGCAACATAATTTCACCCGTCCGCCAAACAAATCCTTTGAAAAAATATTTGAGGAAACTAAATTACTGGCACTGATTTTATTTTTTTCATTTTTTATTCCTTCGGCCAGCACAAATGTGGCCCTTACATTGAAAAGTTTGGAGACCCCTTGGTCTAAATGAATGACGAAACATTGTATAAGTGTGGTTAAGGGGATCGTCCCAGGCCCCTGCCAGGCCCCTGTCGGTCCGGCGAGCTTTTTTTGTTTTGTTGTTCGAAAAGGACCCTTAGGTGGTGGACTATTCGGTCCGTAAATTTTATGGTGCTACGGACAATAGATCCCCTCCCCCCAGGAGTGGAAAGGGGACAAAAATCTTGAATTTTCGACCCCATTTCAACCCCATATACAAAGAAAACAAAACGGGAAACGGATAATTTGAAAATTTACTTTTGTTAGAAATTTTCCAAGGATTCTAAAACTGTCTTTATTTTTAAAAACTCACTAAGGAGATACGGTTTAAAATATCCATAAAAATGAACTAAAAAACCAATATGTCCAATTTTTTTCAAAAACTAAGGCCTGAATAAAAAAATGAATAGAAGAAATTGTGTTTCTTTTCAAAAGTTACATATTATATTCCAATTTCATAAGAATCAGACTGAAAATAAAAAATTTCGTATTTGAAAAAAAAAAATTTTTTGTTTGGAAATCACAATTCACAGTGTGAATATGAAGTTATGTATGGAAATTATCGGAATAAAAATTAAAACTGCATTCAATTACATAAATTGTCCATTATATTACACTTCAACAAAAAATTTTGTTATGGCTTATACCCATAACAAATAACTTTACACATTCAAACCGTATCTACTCATTGAGTTTTGATGCTAGAACAAAACCAAAGACAGTTTTAGAATCCTTGGAACATTTCTAACAAAAAAATATAGGCTTTTTTCAAATTTGAGAAAAAAATACGCAGCTCTAAGCCCAAAAATAATATTTTGTGATGTATTCATAAAATATCGCTTAACACAAAATGTTTTTTCAAATGTTTAAATTTTCCTTCATTTTCTTGTTAGAAATGCTTCAAGGATACTAAAACTGTCTTTGGTTTTGTTCTAGCATCAAAACTCAATGAGATACATCTTGAAATATACATAAAAATGTTCCAAAAAACTAATTTTTCGTAAAAAAAAACTAAGGCCTAAATCGCAGAAGTGACATGAGTAAAAAAAGTTTACTTTCAAAAAACACATACTGGCCAAATTTCAAACGAATTGGACGAAAAAAGTTGAAAAATTGGAACGATCTCCTTTAAGGCAGCGAGAAGAAGATCGGCGACTCTGTATACGCAGTGCACAACTGATGCTGAAGATAGGAATATCGATCATAATACTTCATGCCATAAATCGAGACATACAGCCACGACATGAGCGACTCAATAGTTCTTTCAGTAGTTTGATGCCTCATAACTTAATTAATCGCATCATTTACAATCGAATTTACCATCAGATTGGCTTTCTTTCTCTAAGCGTTAGTGGGAATGAGAGCGCGAGTTCACTGAATACAAAGTGTTTCCTCTACCCTCTCTTACTCGCGTCTCTGTTTCTATTACCACCAGGAGCTGAGTACTCTGATAAATACTGAGCGCCATCGTGAGGTATTGAAACGGCGACATTCTCGCTAAAGTGTAACGCTCTTCTCAGTGCGTAAGTGAGAAGACAAGATTAGATTATTAGTTAAGCCTCTCTATCCGCCGCAAAGACGATCCAAAGAGAGGAAGAAGGAAGGCACCATTTAGGATGGAGTTAAGGGAATGCGGAATCTATGAAAAACGGACGTACAAACAGTAAGTTGAGAAAAAAGTTCATGAAACAAGATAAAAGTTGAAGAAGAAAGTAGTAGGTGCTGAAAAACAGGACAGCAGTGAACCGAAAAAAGGGTGGTCCTTGACATAATAAAAACATTTCATTTCAACAAAAAGAAGGCCTACCTAACTCTCAGCTTGGCCCCACACATTATCCTCCTGAAAGTGCTGATTCCCATAAATACAATAGTTGTATCCCCCTGAGAGGAGTGAAAAGACAAGTGTTAGACGTTGCAAGATGAACATTACATCATGGTTGCGACTTTGGATTTTACTACAACCTTCTAATCCCAGTGGAGTAAAAGACAACTTTGAGTAAAAATCTGTTAACCCGTCGCCACGTCCTGGACTCTTAGAAGGTCGGCAAAGCTAGCACATGTTTTGCATCAGCAAACCTAGGGTTGCCATATATGGTCTTAAGCGTCTCGTTGAGCGCTATTCATTGGTGTAAGGTAAAATTAGGTGGGAGGAACAGGGAAGGAGAGGTATCAAGCTCAAATCTGTATGAATTTTTCTGCTCAGTCTGGAGTGTAGCTACCGGCGCTGCACAACCTCTTAGAAGGCCAGCAGTGTAGCTGAGGCATACCAGCACACACTCTGCTTCTAAGAAGGTCGCCATCATTTTTATTTTCTTATGTTTTTTGTTCCAAAAAATGGGAGTCCAAATCCGCAGATTAACTCCTACGCAAAAAATAATACCACCATTTTATTCGGGAGGAAAAGCTCTATGCATATCAAACTCTTTACAAACAATGAAACTGCTTGATAACAGCCTGTACACAAAATGAACTAAAAAATAAAAACTGTGTTTTACAAATAGTGCACATAACTCCGGAACTATTGGACCAGAAAAAAAATTCACATACCACACGATTCAGCAACTCAGAATCTATGAAAATGCATCATAAAAAAACATAAAAGTGCAATAAATAAAAAATGGCCTGTGATTTTCTGATTTCTGTTTTTTGTATTTTCCCGAAATAAAAACTTGAATTTCGTAGATTTTCATTGGGGGTAGCAGTATTTTTTTCCCCACTGACAGAAAGAGCAACTCTCTCTCTTTACAATGAACCCCCAATGAAACTTCTAACATGATTAATGAATGTACAGTAAGTTGCACAGTTGACCCATTTTCTTCAAACCTCTTGGTAGGTCTACCATGTGGAGACGGGTTAACCATAATATTCCATTTGCTTACCTTTTTCTCCATTACTGAAATAAAAGTTTAACGTTACCATTAAATATTACATCGTGCATTGTTATTACAAGTGCATTGAACTCACAAAATATTCACTTACTTGGTAGAAATGGTGTTGATGGCCCCAAATGAGGTCATCATGACAGCCAAGAGGATGTTTGATTTTGTCCACGCCATGGTGGAATAAAAAAGCGCACTGCACTTTACACACAAGCTATACTATGGATAAATTTGAGCTCTGCAAAGGTAGAGTTGTCAGTAAATACAATACCTATTGGAAAAAAACAGTATTGGATTAGGAAAAGCACTCAATATGTGAAAGTAAACAAAAACAGAAACTAAGGTTTCAGCTAATTACACAAAATCTGATTTCACAAAATATAGGTCAGAAGCATAATTTTCAAATGTTTTGAGTCACCATAGCTGGAAGCCTAAGTTCTGGGGAGTAGACTTGCTAAGCCAGCTGTATTGCCCCCACAATGTAAATTGTTCTAAAATCCAACTAAGATAAACTCTATTTGCCCAGCCACAATGGTACAGGATATTCTCCATGCCAGCTGACACTCACAGTTATATTAATGTACAATGAAGCCTACAACAGGTTAAAGTTAAAAGTTTGTTTCAGCCTCCCTAACCACAATTAAAGGTGTTCCAAAGAGAGAGCAAATAAACTCACTAGATATAAGTTGAGGGAATGGGGAATACATGCACAAAGAGTGTTCCCACACAAGATTCCTGGTGCATAGAAACAACAGATTAGGAAGCTTATGAAACATTATAATAATTGAAGATGACAATAGTAGGCACTAAAAATGCAGTGAATCAAAAAAATATGGTTAATGATGAAACAAAAATTATTTTATTCCAACAAAAAGGCCTACTTAACCTTCAGCTGAGGATCTCGCATCTTTCCCTCAGCAGCATTGGTTCCCATTGATACAATAGCGTGGTCCTCTTGAGAGGTGGTGGCCTATAACACTGCAGGAAGCATGTATTTCTGCAAAATCAATAGTGTAAACTGTAACTATTGACTAACATGGTGGAATATATTCCTACAAAAACAATCAAACTAGGCAATTAAATCGTTTACATACTATTCAATTCATAGCCACTTCCATTAAAGAAAGCACACAGGCAGGCCAAACAGTAGTATTTCTACTTGTGAAGGATAACGTTAGCTTAATAAAATATTTTTCATAATTAATTGCATACTGATGATGTCCATTCTCTAAAAAATTTGATCTCACAAAAAAGGAACCAAGCTAAAAGTTTTGAGCATCACAAGAGCAATCCCCCAGATTAACTACACTTCATCTCCAAAACTAGTGCTTTAATTCAGTACCTAAATGGTGTTCCGAATGAACAATAGTTTAAAAATCAAATTTGTTAACCAAAATACAACTTATGTATTGTTATGCACATGATGTGTCACTCATGCCGTCTCCAGGTTGATTTTCAATAGCGATTATCATTTCAGAGAAGCCATGAACATACAGAGTTGAGCAATTTTTGAGTCTAAAGATATTCAATTTTGAAAATGTCTGTGCTAATTTTAAAGTAGCTTATGAATGACAAATAATAACCATTACACTACCTTCACTCAGGCAACACTCATTTCACTTAGGCTACGCTTGCCCAATTCTGGCAGCACTTGCATCCCACAAGGAAAGAGTTGGATCCCTCAAGAGAGGAGTTGGATAACCTCAGGGTAGAGTATATTTCATCCCAGAAGCTCAAATGCTACTTTGGGATGCTCTAATTTTATGCCAAGAGTCACTGGCTTGACTCTAGGAGATTCAGTTTTACACGAGCCAATTTTTTACTTCCCAGACCAACCAAACATCAACCCAAAGAGCATTACTTTTGTGCCACAAGTACTGCTACTTTATTCCTGAATAATGTAGCTACTCTACCACAAGTTGTTGTTGCTCCTCTAACTCAGGGTGCGTCTCCTCTATCATGAGGTGATGTAGCTACTTGTGAGGGATTCCTAAGATAACTGTATCATGTATTACTGAAACTAGAATTCCGTTCCTTGCTAGGCTTGCCATGTGACCTGGCTCTGTTGTCATTGCTCTCTTGTTGGTGTTCTCTAATTAAGGTAACTAAAGTGATTCACTGCACTGCTCATTTTTTTTAAAGACAGTGACATACCATTTAGTTTTCATTACTTATCAGTCAGATCTTTGTAAATGGCATTGCAGTTGATGTGAGAAAGAACTTGTTCTATAGATAATGCCTGGTTGATATTTGCTTTACATGCTCCAACTTTGGGCGTGCAACCCAGTGGAGGGCATAATTTTTCAGTTCTATATGTTCTGGAGATAGGTTCTAAATTTGATCTATGGGGATGTGATCTATGATATTTATGAAAGCTCTATTTGTATAGCCCATTATTTATGAGACCTAGTTCTCAAACATGATTTTCATTATAATTGTATTTTAAATATTAAATTGTTAAAAATGCTATTAAACATAACATCCTACGTCATTTAAAAATGTAAGGGGAGTCAAAAGCTTTAACTTGGACAGACAAGGCAACAAAAAGCATCAAGTGCATGCAGCCTTGAAGTACTGAACATTACCAAAACCCTGACACTACTCGGCCATAGCATGATGTAGTTAGTTAACTGCAGTGAAGCTGTTCTATAATGAGATAATACAACACTATTTTCTGAGCTAACACTATGTTACTTGTGAAAGATTCATTAGCCTGCTCCAATTTCATTCATTTTCCAGGATTTTAAACTTTTGGCATTTTCAACAACCTTCCCTTATTTCACCAATCTATATATTAATACAATTAAAACTAAGTTTGTATGTAACGCTCTCATCCGAATGTGCGGTATCATGGATACTGAATTCCTAAGTATCACACAAAAAGATCATCTTTACAAGCATTGATACGTTTGACATTTTATCAAGATAGGATAGATAGGATGAGTTAAATTAGGTTAGGTTAGGAAACATAGTATTTTTTTTATTTTTTCTCCTTTCTTCATTTTTCATCTTTTTAAAAAATTTCACTTCATTTTTAAATTTTGCTCCTTTTTCTATTTTCTCAATTTTTCATTTTTTGTCTTCATTTTTTATTTTTTATGTACTCAGTTTTTTCTATTTTTGTACTCTTTTCATCTTTTTCATTTTTTACTTCTATTATTTTTTATTGCTTCAACCTATTAGTACCCATTGTGTGTTTATTTATGTTTTTGTGGTGTCCGCTTCTTAAGAAACATAGGATATCTGAGTTTGCAGTATCATGGATACCAAATTCCTCAGTATAACATTGAATGATGGCCTTTACAAGCATTGATATGTTTGACTTTCTATCAGGATAGGTTCGGTTAGGATAGGTAGGATTAGGATAGGTAGGATTAGGATATGTTAGGATAAGTTGGATTAGAATGTTAGGATAGGTTGGATTAGAATGTTAGGTTAGGATACATTAAGTTAGGATACGTTAAGTTAGGATACGTTAAGTTAGGATACGTTAAGTTAGGATACGTTAAGTTAGGATACGTTAAGTTAGGATACGTTAAGTTAGGATACGTTAAGTTAGGATGTGTCAAGTTAGGATGTGTCAAGTTAGGATGTGTCAAGTTAGGATGTGTCAAGTTAGGATGTGTCAAGTTAGGATGTGTCAAGTTAGGATGTGTCAAGTTAGGATGTGTTAAGTTAGGATAGGTTAGGTTAGCATGGGGTAGGTTAGCATGGGGTAGGTTAGCATAGGGTAGGTTAGCATAGGTTAGGTAATATTGACAGAACTTTTTCACGGGTTCCCCATAGCTTTAACGATGGCATTGTCTGTGGAATTTCCACGGGTCCTGCTACTACCTAAAAATATCTTTGGTTTATTTATTTGGAGTCCTCTTCTTCCATTTCTCTGTCACACTCATAAGGATTCTTATCATGACTGTATCTGTGATATGCTGTTAGGATCGATATATTTGTTGGTCATTCACATCTGGAAAATTTTTTCAAAAAAGGTATTGAATCCCATCATTTTTGATGGGCCATGCACACTAGTATACTAATACTTTTAAAACTAATTTCTTATGTAATGCTCTCATCAGAGTTTGCGGTACCATGGATACTAAATTCCTGAGTGTTACATAAAACAATTTTTTCACATCCATTGATATGTATGACATTTTATCAGGTTAGCATAGTTTAGGTAACTTTGATGAAATTTTTTATGGGTCCATGTTTTTTAATTTGGAGATATTATCATGATACTTTTGGTTAGGATAGGATAGAAGGATGGGTTAGGATAGAATACGTTATGTTAAAATTTGCAAGGTAATTTTGACCAAATTTTTCATGGGTCCACCTAGCCTAACAATGACATTGGTCAAGTTAGTTAGTTATAGTGATGCAAAAAAAAAACTGTTTTATTTGATGGCGTTTTTTTGCAAAAAAACGTGTTTTTTATGTGTTTTTTTTTTGTTTTTTTTTGCACACACCTTAATTTTGTTAGGTATATGCTTTTTTTTCTTTTGGACACCTAAAATATATTAATATCCATGTTTTCTAATCATTTTTTTGTAATAAAAACATCAAAAAGAAACCATACAGTAAAAGTGGTGGCAGATAACCCACAATTACCTAGAGGAGTCTAAGAGGAACAGCAGGAGCCAAGAACTTATATTGATGGAGTCAAAATTCAGAGCTTACCATCTCTACTATGTCTGATTTTATTTTTGTGTGACCAAAAAAATCAGACATAGTAGAGATAATAAGCTCTGAATTTTGACTCCATCAATATAAGTTCTGTGGCTCCTGCTGTTCTTCTTAAACTCCTCTAGGTGATTGTGGCTTATCTGCCACCACTTTTACTGTTTTTTTTTCATGTTTTCATTACAAAAAAAGACTAAAAAACATGGATATTAATATATTTTAGGTGACCAAAAATAACATGCCATATTTTTAAAAACATGTTTTTTTACAAAAAAAATTCTGACTAATAAAAATGAATATATATTAATATATTTTTTGATACCAAATATAACCATGCTGTTTTTTTCACAAAAAAATCATGACTAAAAAACATAATATATTTCATGGTACCTAAAAAAACCTATGCAGTTTTTTTAAAAGCATGTTTTCACTAAACAATCATGACTAAAAAAATATGAATAATATATATGAGACCAAAAAAAGGTTTTTTTACTAAAAAATCATGACTAAAAAAACATGAATATATATATGAGACCTAAAAAATCCCATGCTGTTTTATTTTATGTTTTTCATAAAAAATTGTCTTAAAATTATGGATTTTAATATATTTTATGTCACCAAAAAAATCATTGTTTTTTAAAATGTTTTTTTTTACTAAAAAGTCATGATTCATTTTTTGGTCATGACTTCTTTGTAAAAAACATGGATATTAATTTATTTCTTTCATGTGACTAAAAAACCATGCTTTTTGAAAAAAGGTTTTTTACCAAAAATCATGACTAAAAAAAACATGAGTGTTATATTTTATCTGACCTAAAAAACTATGACATTTTTAAAAACCATGTTTTTTTTCACAAAAAGTCATTAATATCCATGTTTTTAGTCATGATTTTTTGGTAGAGATAACATGATTTAAAAAAACCA
Source organism: Morinoia aosen (assembly GCA_030386875.1). Lineage (NCBI taxonomy): Eukaryota > Metazoa > Arthropoda > Malacostraca > Amphipoda > Talitridae > Morinoia > Morinoia aosen. Next base: position 67,768,827 of record CM059562.1, read on the forward strand.
GCATGTTTTTTTTTGCATATAGAATATATCAATATCCACATATTTTAAGTGAAGATTTTTCTGTAAAAAATGTTTTTCAAAAAAACAGCATGGTTGTTTATGGTCAAATAAAATATATTGATATCCGTGTTTTTTAGTCATGACTTTTTTGTAACAAAAACATTCAAAAAACAGCATGGATTTTTTGGTCACATAAAATATATTAATATCCATTATAACCGTACCAGGTCTTAGAATAAAATATCTAGAAAGAATCTATTCACTCTATAAAACCTTTTGGAGACCAGCTTCATCCTCAGTAAGTCATTCAGTAAGATGTTTTTTAAAGGAACAGTGAAAATTCACTGTCCGTTTTACCACATTTTACTGAATGAGTTACTGAGGATGGAGCTGGTCTCTGAAAGGTTTTATAGAGTGAATAGATTCTTCGTAGATATTTTATTCTGAAACCTAGTTGAGTTCTAATAAATATGATTTCAATATTAACAGCGTTCTGTGTTTATAAGTTTCTAAAGACAATTCGATCAAAGAAAAAGTGACTTTCCTGATATTTACATCGTGTTTTTTAGTCATGATTTTTTTTGTTTTTAAAAAAAAATTTTTTGGTCTTATAAAATAGAATAATAGCCATGTTTTTTAATCATAATTTTTCTGTAAAAAACAATGTTAAAAAAAAAAACAGCATTGGATTTTTTAGGTCACATAAAATATACTAATAACCATGTTTTTTAGTCATAATTTTTGTATAAATAACATGTTTTTAAAAAAAACAGCATGTTTTTTTTGGTCACGTCTCTATCAATGACCATAAGTGAAGATATGTTATTATAACACACTATTTAGGGAGTTTGAGGTCATTCACGTGTATTGAAAATAAATGAAATATCAAAACGAGAAACCGCAGAAAATGAAAAATTTCATAAAGCCATAGAAAACCATCAATTAAGAAGTATGCTGTTTTATTTTATAATCTGACATGAAAACAAATAATGTAATGTGGTTCTTTTTCTTGCCGAATTATTTTCAGACAAAATATTTAAAAAAAAAACAAAATATCCATTTTTTTTGGCCATGTTTTTTTTTGTAAAAAAAAAGACATGGTTTTTTTTTAGTCACATCTCTAGTTAGTTAGGTTAAGATATGTTAGATTAGGTTAGCATATGTTAGGTAATGTTGACGGAATTTTTTCACAGGTCCGTGGTTTTTTATGTTTGACATATTATCAGGATAGTATCCGGTTAGGATAGGTTAGAATATATTATGTTAGAATTGGTAAGGTAATGTTGAACAAATTTATTCCCGTGTCCACCTAGCTCAACAATGGCATTGTCTGTGGAATTTCCACAGATCCTGCTAGTTTTTATCAATTCATTTCAAGTAACTGTTGTCTTTATGGTAAACTTTCTTGCTTTGGTTACAGTTTATAAGCCAAATTCTTTCCTTCTTCATTACTCCCCTTTTGGAGCTGATGCTTTCTTGCCTACTATATTCCTCATTCAAAATAAACATATTATTCTTCTTACATTTAGCTGCAGGTAAATTTTCCTAAGATAATAACAAAATGCTGGTAAAATTTAATGCTATTTTCTATATATTAGATGCATGTTTTAATTTCAAAAAAGTTCGATTGTAATAATTTTGAACAATTAACTCATAGAATAAAACTAGTACAATCAAAAAATTTGGAAAAATATCAATAATGAAAGTGTGTAAAATAAATATAAAAGTACATAAAGGAAAACTTTAAAAAAAAAAGCTTAACATAGTATCCAAAAGTTTCACTGTTCACATATGTTTATATTGGAGATACTCTCAGTGAAAATATGCAATACTATTTTTTGATGTAAATTGCTAGAGTTCAGAAGATAATGTGGGTGATAGATTCTTATTTTAAAAGATTTCTTTCTCCTAAATTTAGATCTCAGTTCATTAAAACAAATTTTTCTCTTTCTATATGGGAGATCTTTTTTTAAGGTTCTATCATAGTTTATTCCATTCTACTACTACTACTCCACTACAAATAGGCAAAAATATTTGAGTGCTTATTATGCCTATGGATAATGAAAATTCTTAACTACATAAAAATGTTCATCCTTTTCAGCTATAGTAAACAAGAAGAAAAAATTTGGGTCAATATTGAATATAATGTTGTCAACGAATTTCATAATTTTGTTGGTATAAATGGGTAATATAGTCGATTATACGACGTTTTACATGAATGCCATTCTGCCCGGCGATGCGTTATTTTCAAATTATTCAACTTTGAAGCTGGCTTGTGCGCGCCATGGAAGCGCGAGTGGCTAGCGTAATTTAATTAATAACGGAAGCTAACCCCCTATTACAAACATAAAGAGGTTGGGTCGTGAGGGGTAGCCACAGTTCTTTTAGTGAAAATTATAAATAAAGGTTTCTAGTGACGCTTGTTTATATCGACGCCAAGGTGGCTGCCGCCATGGCGCCAACCGGTACTGAAGATGGCGGCAGCCATCTTCGAGTCGATGTAAACAAACGTCACTAGAAACCTTTATTTATAATTTTCACTAAAAGAACTGTTGCTACCCCTCACGACCCAACCTCTTTACGTTTGTAATAAGGCTTAGCTTCCGTTTTCATTGCTAAAACAATGACTGTTTTGCGTTAAAAGGCCATTCACGAGCGCCGTTCGTATAACTTCAAACTTAAATAACTCGAAAACTAGTTAAGCATTTCCGGGCACATTGTCATTCTTGTAAAACGTCTTAAAATCAACTATATTACCCATCTATACCAATGAAATTATGAAATTCGTTGACAACATTATATTCAATATTGACCAAAATTTGAAATATATCAACAACTGATTGTTAAATTTGGTAAATTACTTCATTAATATAGGAGACCAATCTTAGATCTCCATCCTGACTCAATCTAGTCATCCATGTTCTACTTTTGCTGATCCCATTATTGATTCCCAACAAGCTTAAAAATTACAGAAAAGCAAAGATTTTACATTAAGAAGCTAGACAATAATTTTTTTGCAGGGCATCTGAAATTTATTGATAAGATATTGAAGAAATTGTACATTTTCAAATCCATATTGTAGATCTCAACAAAATATAGCAAATTTAGCAATTATTTCAAGTAAAACTATTAGGTATAGAAGATCTGGTAAATGTGTAGCATTGGTCAGTAATCGGTTTTTAAGTTTTCGGTGCCTCAACATAGTTATGTTAAGGAAAATTTGATTGTGTGAATTTTACACAAACAAAATTAAAAAAAAAATTCAAGTATCTTTAAAAAAAAATATACTTCATTGGGTTTTGCTTTATGGGTTGTAAAAACATTGTAGGGTTCGCATTCAGCAGTACAGAGAGTGATCGAGTCCACACGTTCGTTGAAAGAATGTTGCGGTAAGGCTATTCTGAAGAGCATCGGGCAGTTTGTATTTGTATGACCACGAAGGAATGTGTGAGGGAACTTGGTCTCACAAAGATCTCTTACATGGCAGAGAAACCTTTCCACAAAAGTGTTTGTAGACAGGGCGATCTTAAAATAACATGGGGGAGAAGAGGCCAGCGAAACTTGAGAGGGTTCGGCTGAACTACATGGAGAGAAATTTATTGCAAGCACTTGTAAGTTGTAAGCGTTGGGGCTGAGGACGCTGGACAGAAGAGGGTGACAGATTTATGACACACCATGGTAGGCTTAGGAGGTCCGTTAGAAAGCGAGCGATATTATCGAAAAGCAAACAACCTCAGAAGAAGGCGGAGATTACTTCGCGCTTGGCAAAACATTTCAACAGCAAATAAGAAAAGGACAGCCTCAGGGAAAACCAATGGGAACGTTAGAGGGAAGTGTAGGAGGACGCTCAAGAAGCCCCGTGAGAACACGATTGGTCTCACGAAAAGAGGGAGTACAGCTTCGAACGGAGGGACAGAGCTGATGAGAGGCGAGCAGTCTAACGCGGTGCATCATCATAGAAAGAAAAATGAAAACATCGTAACCAAACTGTGCAGTATATGAAGTACTAAGTTGAACGTCAGTTGGGCGGGCAGGGCGGTCGTTGCAGATGTCTAACGTGATTGGAGGTTACGCGCTAGAAGTCAGAAGTGGAGATTTGGAAGGTGGTCGTCATAAATTTTTTAACTGAGAATCACTCGTGGAGACTGAACTGGAGTTATGCCTTTGAGAAGGAACGTGTGAACGAACGTTATGACCACATTTTGTACTGCTGAACGCCACAATAATTGAGGGGTATTCTGTCATATTCATGTGTGGGAAAGTGAGGGAAGGGCTGGCCAGCCAGATTTACTGGGATATCAATTGTAAGTCAGTAAGGTAGGGCTTTGAGGCAGGTTGTAAAATTGAACTGTGTTCTAATGACATGTTCATAGATTGTGAGTCAATGTTATCGTATTGTATCAGTTCTGCCGTAATTATAAATTCATGCTAAATTCATATGGCGTATATAAATATCCGTCAACGCAAAGGCAGCTCATCGATGCAGGTGCGCACAGAATTGCGCGAATGTAAGTCGTGTATCAACTCATCGGTGAGTACCGCTCTAAATTTAGTATATAATAATTGTGTGTTTGTTCTTAGTGACTGAGTTCTTGATACATCCTCATATTTTGTGTATTGTGTAATGTCATGGAGGTTTGCCATTCCCTCAACTCCGAGAACCTTATCTTCTTGTTAATGAAATGTTAACAAGAGGAGACGGGCCCATTTCTCGTGACAGTTATTTACATCATCTCCATCTTGGATATGATGACGGCCGCCATTGGAGGTGATGTAAACGTACGTTACTAGAAACCTCTATTTATAATTTTCACTAGAAGAACTATGGCTCTCCCTCACGACCCAACATCTCAACTTTTGTAATAGGACGTTAGCTTCTGTTATTAATAGAATTACGCTTGGAGCGCTCGCTGCAAAAGCCAACTTCAAAGTTGAATAATTCAAAAATAATGCATCAGCAAGCACAATGTCATTCATATGAAAGGTTTTAAATGTGTTCTTTTAGTGATTCTTTGAAACGGAATTCTTAATTTCCGTGAGGCACCTAAAATCAATATTGACCGACTAGAATTATGGTGAGCAACCTACTGCTGTAACTTATTAATTACTCATTTGTGATAAGTGCATAGAAGAAAAGTTGTTTATTTCCATCTATCTATCACTGTAGGAGTAACAAAAATAGATTAGTACCATCTTCTTAACAAATACTGCAATAACTTCAGTAATTTTCATTTATTAAACTGCTCATAAACCATAAATTTTATATCAAATTATTTACTTTGAATTCAGGCTCTAGACCTTAAAGCTTTTCTTGAAAAAATCTGAATTATGCATTTGAAGTCATTGATGCATCAAAATAATGTAATAGTCACTACTCAAGGTAATTATTGAAAAAATTAAAAATGAACATTTATGGTATATTGATGATAGCACTAATTTAGAATGACTAGCTATGGACTGGAGGAATGCACACTTCGGAAGCCAATCCACATCCCCACTGGAGGCAGTCATACATTAGCATCAAATTTTATTTGTAAAATTTAGACTCATCCTAAAAAAAATTACCAATTGCGCCTTTTCCAAATTGACTTTTCTTCTCTTTTTTTCTTGTGATGAACTTATGACAACCGTAAGCTCTGCTTTACTCATTGCTAGTTACTACTAGTTATGGACCAACCCGCATTAGATGTGGTCGTATTTAGGTAAACTGAGCTGACTTTTTCGATCTAGATAGGTTTATCCCTTTATTTATACATTTAACCTAAACTTTTATAATACTATATTTCTTTTTACGCTCAACGCTACTGAGAAAGGTGGTGACCGCTCGACAATGAGGAAGCGTCTGAGGAAGGGATAACTACTGCCCACCTCCAAAAAGCGTCCGAACCTCACACTCGCGGAAATTTCAACCTCATAAATTATATTTTTCTCCATCGAATATTTTGTAACGAAAATCCCATTTTAAATAGGTTTTCAAATTCTTAGCCTGAAGAAAATGAGTAATTTATTTACAACTTTAACAGTAGGATACTTTTTCCAGTAGTTGTCTTCGTTTCTTATAATTCCTTGAAGGTCTGCGTATTCTTTGACATGAGTACATATGTGTGGTTTGACCGTTGGGTGGTTTGAACCGGAAGTAATGGTTCTTGACGGCCAAAATCAGCACGACTCTCGACAAGGTATCTGAGAAACTATAAGAGGGATAATAATGACAATTTGGAAAACTCAGCTTTTTCAGTGTTGTTTATTGAAGGGAACCAAGGAGGTCTGGCTACCGGCGCGCCATTTCAGAGAACCCATCTAAGATCCTTACCGAGTTACCCTAACAAAAAGGGTAATTTCTGAACTATAAGACGTACAATCTTGAAATTAGTACCAAATTAATTGGCGTGACGAGTAAAATATATTTACGTAATTGAAAAATTTTTTACGCCCCTGTGGGGGGCAGAAAGAGGGCCTCTCGTGGCCCGTCAATGGTCGGCCGATTTACTCTATAAGCCTCATTTTGTGTGCGTCATAGTTTCTAAAATATTGCACCTAAAAATTTGAAATTAGTCTCATTGTAAAGATCGATTTCTTCTCCAAATGTGAGTGTATAATAAAACTCGCATACGCTCCCTGGAGGAAGATGAAGAGCAAGTTTCTCATAGCCTCTGAATGGTCGACCGATTTTTCAAAAGGCTCATTTTGTGTGCGTCATAATTTCTAAAGTATTGCACCTAAAAATTTGAAATTAGTCTCATTATAAAGATCGATTTCTTCTCCAAATGTGAGTGTATAATAAAAATCTCATACGCCCATTGGGGGATGACAGAGACCAAGGTTTTTCCAGCTTCTCATAGCCTCGTAATGCGCGCTGCCGAAGGCCGCGCTCACCTAAGTTATGAAGTGCTGTTTGAATTCTTGTCCATAGCCTTGTCGTTCCCCACATCGTGGGTCTTCGAATCCCAGAGGTGACGGTATTTTTTTTCTCAGTTGTAGAATAATCATTTTCATGTTTTTCTTACTCATGTAGACTTTTGTGAAGCAATATTATAAGTAGAGCTGTGCCAATGCATAACTTGCATATATGCACTCAAAGAGATATGCAGAATGTTGTGTGCAATGCAAAAAATTATCTTGTGCATTTGCAAAATCTCATTTGCAATTACGCATATACACTATAACAGATGTAATATGCAAAGTGCTTTTTGCATATGCACAATATCATAGCACATATGGTGTCATGCGAGTGGTGCAATTTGATTCTCCTGTTTTTAATGTAAAACTGCAAATTTGTTCCTTCATCCATAAATTTTCTACATTTATGGGACCTCTCGCATACATGGTACTCTCGGTTAAAAGCAACTTATCACAAGTTTTAAACGGTGCGCTATGTTCAGCACCTGATCCCCAGGTGCTGAACCTTCTTGACCTGTTCTTCAGTTGTTAAATATGGTTCATCAATAGAATACAATAGAGGTGTCCGAACTGAATTTAATGAAGTTTGAAGTATTTCAGGATTGCATAGTGTGATAGTTTTTGTACATCTAGTGATAGTTTTCTTGTTCTCTTCTACACATAGGCCTACCTATACTTACAAAAGTGTTCAAGTGAAAATACAACTGTGAAATTTGTATCAATATCCGAAACATATGCATTCAGTGAAGTAATAATAAATTACTCTGTTGTGCTGTGCCTGTTTATTAAAAAATGAGAAGAAACTGAACAAAGTAATCCCTCTAATTCCAGAAATCAAACGAATTCCCAAAGTTTGCATCATTATAGTGATTTCGCTTTCTGGACTTAGATAAGGGCAATCAAATCTGCAATCGAGATTTAGAGATTATATACTGATTTGAATATTCCTGCAATTCTTCGTTATTCAAAACCTAATGCGAATGTTTGGTATTCTGGGATCTCCGAAATGAGAGGGATTACGTAGAGGAAAATTGTGATCATTTTTTTATAATGTTTTTTATTAATTTTCGTATTGAAATTTAGCGATATATTTCAGAATATGTAGATGATTGAAGAAGTGAACAAATTTTTTATACTATTCTAATGATTATCATTATTCAGTAGTTACACCATGCGCAAAGTACCCCAAAGTGTAAGGAATGATACTTTCATGAATGAATTCCCAGAATATGACTCTGTGGACGGAAATCTGTACAATACTTATTGCGGGAAAACTGTTCGTTCATCGTGAAACATTATAAGAGTCTACACTGTTTTTGTCCAAATATCGGCTGAGACTTCATCTTTATCAATAACGAAGATAATCCTTTTGGTTCAGCATGAGGTTAACTAAAATTAACCATTTTCATCTACGATGAAATCAAAGAAAGCTGGTAGCTCGCTTTGACTAAGTTCCCTTGTGTCAAGGTTTCGCGGGTTCGAATCCCATCGCTGCGCATCGATTTTTGCATGGCATCCAGTGAATATTTTCATCTTTTCTTCATTAGCAGCATATGCATGATATTTTAAATATTGAAGACTATCGTAAAGAATCATTACTTTACGGTTCAATATTTGATATATCGCACAATATCCAACTAACTGAAGCCCTTCATTCAGCAGTCGCATATTGCTTGCATATAATTGCGAGTTCAGCACGCAGGCAGGGAAGTCGGCCAATAAGTTTCATTTTCCGCCGAGTCGAATTTCTAAACTATTGCACCTTCGAACTTCAAATAGTACGGGTCACGTCATCGACGACGAAATTAAAATTTCTTCCTTCCTTCAACATCTGAGACGAGTTGATCGCGTGTCCGTTTTCATATCTGCCGCTTGTTTTCCGAAGGTCGTCGTTGTAACTCTTTAAAATCCAGTTTTCTTCTCGTGTTGTGAGTAGGTTTTATTTCTAACCCCACTATTTAGGCAAGCTAGCAGAAATCAGCTGGCCGTAATAGTGAGGCTAAAATTTGGGCCGCTCTCAGCCTTTATTTCAAAAAACAAAGTAGATTCATTCCATGCTTAAGAATAGAAAGTTGCAGTTGTCTACGGTTCCTCAGATCCTGCTACGTAAACATGTTAGTATACGAATTACGCCTCATTTAATAGGGGCCAGTATTTTATGAAATCATACAATCTTTCTAAAACAGTTATATCACAAAACGCTACTAGAATACTTAAAAACAATGTTAGCCAAAAATGAGCTATACTAAACGTCGCACATCAAGAAACAAGCACACACTTAAACCTGAAAAATGAATTTCACAGCTTGCTCATCTTATAGATGGCAATAAAATATGTTTCCAGAAACGTATGCTGACCTTGCATACCAAAATAACTTCAATAAAGTTCAATACGCTTTTCATTCTCGTTTGAAACTAAACCGTACAGGGTACAACCCATCTGGCAACTGTTTATTATAAGCATTAGGCGATACAGTGAAACACATACACTTTGCTTACAGTATATAAGTATATTTTAATGTAACTCATTATATAACATATGTTATTACGAATGATGTAACTTGTCAGTGTAGAATTATGTGTTATACGGCAAATAAGGCTGAACGGTTGCAATAATAAACATATTTATGAACGAGGACATGAAAGGCACATTGCTCTGTTGAAAGGCATAGCAAATCTCAACCAAGAGTGTGATTGCACATTTTATAAGAGAAAATTATATCCGAGCTCCCTTCTTGCAGGACGACCCTTGTTCAGTTTCCTAGTTCGCTGCCAAGACCCGCTCTGCGGCCTCAAGCAAAAAATTGTCTGTATCAACGGGCAGGAAGAAATAGCGGGAAGATGTACAGTGTTCTTGTTGGAAGCACACGAAGCGAATATTAATCATAAAATTAGTAAGAGACAGGCAAAAGTTGAGGAAAAACAACGCATTGGACAGGCTGTCTTACTGGAAGGCGCGGCGAGTGTTTACTATAAACAATTTGCCAATACGGGAAATGGTACGGATACCACGAAAATTTCGTCCCTCGATCGTGTCAGGAAACTTGGACAGATGGTGAAGAACCGCAATAAACTTGCTAAGGATGACAAGTCGGACTTAGAGTTAACCATCGAAGGCTTGAAAGCCTCTGACAAGGCCAACAAAAAAAATTATCCCCACTTTTGTGCAAGAATACGATACGATCAACTCGAAAATAATACTTCAGACCGAAGAAGAGCTGCGCGAGCTTGCCAGAACCCCGGATGCCACTCTCCATTTGGATTCCACTGGAGGAATCGTACAAGGTGACGAATCGAACAAATACCTCTATCATGCAGCAGTTTTTCAAAGAAAAAAAGGTGATTCGCCATTATCAGCCATCTCTATGGTATGTAAAAAAAGTTCTACAAGCTACATCGAAGGTATGCTCGCAATCCTCGTACAGAACTATAGAGAAGTCAACGGCAAAGACTTCAAACCGAAGTGCATAGTAGTCGACCACAGTTTCGCATACTTACATGCGATCACTGCTGCCCTGAAATTGGGCGAACTACCATCATATCTTGACCGCCTGTGGATGACTCCCGATCAGGCGGAGCTCAATTATACACAGGTGAAGCTTTGCCACGCGCATTTTATGAAGACAATTGCTGGCAAATCTAAGAAGTTCTTCCCAAAACTGAAGCCTCAGGAACGCAGTATAATAAACCAGTATTTTGCCGATATGGCGCAAGCTCCTTCAAAACAGCATATCTACGCAATCTTTAGGAAATTTAGCCAACTTCTTCTCACTCCTTTCCTTGGAGAGGGAATTGAACGTCTCATGACTCGTGATGTTTCCATCGACATTGACCCTGACGATGACGAGCCTACTAACGCAATGATAGTAGAAGACACCGGGAGATACCGCGATAAGTGTGCCGTGGGTAAGAAATTCGTGGCTATCGCGGCAGACGTTAAAAAAAACATGACTATTGAAGGAACAATCCCTAATCCTTTGTATTCCCCTGAGATGCTGGAGGACGTATTGACGTTTTCCATGCCATTCACTCCACTCTGGTGTGGAGTGCATGGTGGAACTAAGACAAATGGATTAGTAGAAGGGTGGCATAAAATTGTGAAGCAGGATATACTTCAAGGAAATCGAAAAACACTAGCAGAGTTCATTCGTACTATGAAGACACAAGCGGAGGGTAGAGCGAAAGAAGCATCGCTCGATTACAAGGAACGCAATAAGAAAGCCGTGAAAGAAGTGAAAGAAGGCGAAAACGAGTATGAAGAGCGCTGGGGGGGAAAGCGATCTCGGGCACAATCTGTAACTGAGAAAGCTCGAGAGAAATTCAATCAAATTCTGCAGGGTCGACCCCAAGAGGGTACTAAGACGATCAAAAAGAAATTGAAAAGTGTCCATTCAATTTTGAAACTTCAAACAATCCGTGTTAGTAGAGCGCTTTCGATTTCTCCCCAAAAAAAGACTGCACAAAAAAAAGTGAAATTCACCAATGACACGCAACACGAAAGCATTGTACAAAACCTGGCCCCTGTATTCTCTCTTGATAATCGAAGTAAATGCATTACAGGAAAACAAGGTTCTGATACATGTCTTAGCACTCAGCAGGGAATAATTACAGTTGATCTCATCTCCGAGCTTCCTAATGCGAAACAAAATGAAGGAAAAATATCTAGCATTAAGTGTGAATCCTATACGGATCATGAGCAAAAAACAAATACAAAAGACCTCCTATGTGTCGGGACTTGTGAATCGGAAGACAGAAGTACATTAAGCAAGATTTGGTGGCTCAAAGATTTGAACCTGGAAACTAAAAACAAACTAAATATCATGAAACGAACCAGTTGGCTTTCGAGTGACGAGATTGATCCCTTTTGTATTCTTATTCGCAGGGAGAACCAACAATACAGAGTTCACTCAACCCTCACGGTTTTCGAACCGAAGCCGCTGAGTTGTCACGCAGAGCTGTTTGTGCAAATATTAAATACCTCGTATTTGCAATGTGCGGTAAAGGTCCGTGAAGAAGGTTACAAAAAAGCTAGCGACACCGGAAGTCATTGGATCGTCGTGACTAACGCACTGTGTCGCGACCGCCGAGCTGAAGAAGGCGTAGCGCGCGTCCAGTACCTGTGCTCTTTGAATGGTAATCCCAGTTATGATGTGATAAAGTACTTGACAAATTTATACGCGAACGTGAAGAACATAAGACACATTCTGATAGAGTGTCTAGGAGTACAACACCAAGCGGATGGAGCGAGTTGCGGTCCATTCTCCCTGGCATTTATGACGTCCGTGGTAAATGGAGAAAACCCGTGCCTCGTCACATATGTGAAGGAGGAAATGCGTTCGCATATCATAAAGTGCCTTCAAGGACGGTCTATAACACCCTTCCCTTCGTTGATAAAAGAGAGAAATTTCACGATGGAAGGGGGCAAACCAATTGGACTGCACGGACCCGAAGTTATTAGCCGTCGAACAATTAGCCTAGAATAATAACTTGGATGTCTCCAAAAGCGTAGGTTATTTCGTGCGGCTATTAAAACTATCTTATGAGACTATCTAAAACTATCTTAACCCGCTGCGTTATTGCGAGTTTTATCAAATTTGCTATGCTTGTGTTTTTTTATATGATTTTTTGTCATGTTTGTGTTTGACATGACTGCAAATAAAATAATTATAGGTATGCAAGGTCAGCATATGTTTCTGGAAACATATTTTATTGCCATCTATAAGATGAGCAAGCTGTGAAATTCATTTTTCAGGCTTAAGTGTGTGCTTGTTTCTTGATGTGCGACGTTTAGTATAGCTCATTTTTGGCTAACATTGTTTTTAAGTTATCTAGTAGCGTTTTGTGATATAACTGTTTTAGAAAGATTGTATGATTTCATAAAATACTGGCCCCTAATAAATGAGGCGTAATTCGTATACTAACATGTTTACGTAGCAGGATCTGAGGAACCGTAGACAACTGCAACTTTCTATTCTTAAGCATGGAATGAATCTACTTTGTTTTTTGAAATAAAGGCTGAGAGCGGCCCAAATTTTAGCCTCACTATTACGGCCAGCTGATTTCTGCTAGCTTGCCTAAATAGTGGGGTTAGAAATAAAGCCTACTCACAACACGAGAAGAAAACTGGATTTTAAAGAGTTACAACGACGACCTTCGGAAAACAAGCGGCAGATATGAAAACGGACACGCGATCAACTCGTCTCAGATGTTGAAGGAAGGAAGAAATTTTAATTTCGTCGTCGATGACGTGACCCGTACTATTTGAAGTTCGAAGGTGCAATAGTTTAGAAATTCGACTCGGCGGAAAATGAAACTTATTGGCCGACTTCCCTGCCTGCGTGCTGAACTCGCAATTATATGCAAGCAATATGCGACTGCTGAATGAAGGGCTTCAGTTAGTTGGATATTGTGCGATATATCAAATATTGAACCGTAAAGTAATGATTCTTTACGATAGTCTTCAATATTTAAAATATCATGCATTTGCTGCTAATGAAGAAAAGATGAAAATATTCACTGGATGCCATGCAAAAATCGATGCGCAGCGATGGGATTCGAACCCGCGAAACCTTGACACAAGGGAACTTAGTCAAAGCGAGCTACCAGCTTTCTTTGATTTCATCGTAGATGAAAATGGTTAATTTTAGTTAACCTCATGCTGAACCAAAAGGATTATCTTCGTTATTGATAAAGATGAAGTCTCAGCCGATATTTGGACAAAAACAGTGTAGACTCTTATAATGTTTCACGATGAACGAACAGTTTTCCCGCAATAAGTATTGTACAGATTTCCGTCCACAGAGTCATATTCTGGGAATTCATTCATGAAAGTATCATTCCTTACACTTTGGGGTACTTTGCGCATGGTGTAACTACTGAATAATGATAATCATTAGAATAGTATAAAAAATTTGTTCACTTCTTCAATCATCTACATATTCTGAAATATATCGCTAAATTTCAATACGAAAATTAATAAAAAACATTATAAGAAAATGATCACAATTTTCCTCTACGTAATCCCTCTCATTTCGGAGATCCCAGAATACCAAACATTCGCATTAGGTTTTGAATAACGAAGAATTGCAGGAATATTCAAATCAGTATATAATCTCTAAATCTCGATTGCAGATTTGATTGCCCTTATCTAAGTCCAGAAAGCGAAATCACTATAATGATGCAAACTTTGGGAATTCGTTTGATTTCTGGAATTAGAGGGATTACTTTGTTCAGTTTCTTCTCATTTTTTAATAAACAGGCACAGCACAACAGAGTAATTTATTATTACTTCACTGAATGCATATGTTTCGGATATTGATACAAATTTCACAGTTGTATTTTCACTTGAACACTTTTGTAAGTATAGGTAGGCCTATGTGTAGAAGAGAACAAGAAAACTATCACTAGATGTACAAAAACTATCACACTATGCAATCCTGAAATACTTCAAACTTCATTAAATTCAGTTCGGACACCTCTATTGTATTCTATTGATGAACCATATTTAACAACTGAAGAACAGGTCAAGAAGGTTCAGCACCTGGGGATCAGGTGCTGAACATAGCGCACCGTTTAAAACTTGTGATAAGTTGCTTTTAACCGAGAGTACCATGTATGCGAGAGGTCCCATAAATGTAGAAAATTTATGGATGAAGGAACAAATTTGCAGTTTTACATTAAAAACAGGAGAATCAAATTGCACCACTCGCATGACACCATATGTGCTATGATATTGTGCATATGCAAAAAGCACTTTGCATATTACATCTGTTATAGTGTATATGCGTAATTGCAAATGAGATTTTGCAAATGCACAAGATAATTTTTTGCATTGCACACAACATTCTGCATATCTCTTTGAGTGCATATATGCAAGTTATGCATTGGCACAGCTCTACTTATAATATTGCTTCACAAAAGTCTACATGAGTAAGAAAAACATGAAAATGATTATTCTACAACTGAGAAAAAAAATACCGTCACCTCTGGGATTCGAAGACCCACGATGTGGGGAACGACAAGGCTATGGACAAGAATTCAAACAGCACTTCATAACTTAGGTGAGCGCGGCCTTCGGCAGCGCGCATTACGAGGCTATGAGAAGCTGGAAAAACCTTGGTCTCTGTCATCCCCCAAGGGGCGTATGAGATTTTTATTATACACTCACATTTGGAGAAGAAATCGATCTTTATAATGAGACTAATTTCAAATTTTTAGGTGCAATACTTTAGAAATTATGACGCACACAAAATGAGCCTTTTGAAAAATCGGTCGACCATTCAGAGGCTATGAGAAACTTGCTCTTCATCTTCCTCCAGGGAGCGTATGCGAGTTTTATTATACACTCACATTTGGAGAAGAAATCGATCTTTACAATGAGACTAATTTCAAATTTTTAGGTGCAATATTTTAGAAACTATGACGCACACAAAATGAGGCTTATAGAGTAAATCGGCCGACCATTGACGGGCCACGAGAGGCCCTCTTTCTGCCCCCCACAGGGGCGTAAAAAATTTTTCAATTACGTAAATATATTTTACTCGTCACGCCAATTAATTTAGTACTAATTTCAAGATTGTACGTCTTATAGTTCAGAAATTACCCTTTTTGTTAGGGTAACTCGGTAAGGATCTTAGATGGGTTCTCTGAAATGGCGCGCCGGTGTCTGGCTTGGATCTTGATCTCGGAGAGCTTGTCTAGGTGGGCAATCCGTGCCGGAGGGTCATGTCGGGATTTATGACCGTTGGGGTAGTTCGAACTGAAATGTTAATTCTTGACGGCCAAAAACTCGAACAACTCATCGATAGTGTTGTGGGAAATTACAAGAGGGATAATGAAAAACGGATTTGGACTCAGCTTATTTCAGGTGGTTTTTATTTGAAGAGGAACCAGGAGGACTTCGATGAGCTTGACTGGAAATCCCAGTGAGGTCCGGAGTGCCGGTGGTGAGCTTCGGTGAGCGCTGGCGTCGCTCCGGCCGGTGGATGAGATTTTAAAGTGTATGGAGTTCAGAATATTCAATTGACTGTGGGCAATTTTTAATCCAGCACAACTATCGGTGCGTTAGCTATTTGTGTGGGCAAACTTGCTTAATTTGGAGCAGGTGAGTTTGATCAAGGTGCCGAGCCTGATGGCGATGCTGACTCTTGGTTTGAATAGTACTTAAGATCCAGGCACGCAGAATTCAGCGAATGCAAAGCTAATTCAATGGTGCCCGTACTTTTAGGCAGTTGAGAATTAAGGCCCGTAATTAGAGAATATATCCGGCTAAAGGCCCAGAGCATAGCCAAATCCAATCCAAGTAGAAAAGAGCCCCAAATACGGCCAAGGGAGAGTGTTGGAAATGGTGTGTGTGATGACGTTGAGGTCCTGTAAGGGCAGAGGCGCTGGATGAAACGTTCCAGGAGAGACATCAAGACATTCCACCACTGGCAATCCAACATATAATGACAACTCTTCCCACACGGAGAACTCCGAGAAACTCCTACAGGTTTGACACCAGCTACTTTCAGGATTCTCACTTTTGGCAACTCAAGGAGATAGGACAGATTTTTGGTTGACAGGTTTTAACAATAAATAAATTGTTTAAACTGTTTAGCTGTCAAAACTGTTCACTAATGCCTCTGGCTTTAAAAAATCTGAGTATTAGGTTTAAGAACTTCCGGTAATAAAGATCGTGATTCCTTACCGAGACTACATGCAAGTAAACACGAGATCTACGGAAAATCGTGAAAATATCAAGTGACTGCTACTTTTGCAAGAAGCTGCAGGACAGCAATATAGGAGGTTAAATTTGGGGAAGTTTTTGGAGAAACACGTGATTTCCTAAAAGATTCCTGAAACAGCGAAAAGACATAACACGGCTAAAAAATTGCATAAGAAATGAAATTAACGCTTGTTCAGTGCTCCAGAAAACATCCCTATAACTGTACAAGCACTAACAGAGAAAAAAAATCCTAAAGTTCATGGATATAAATCCTACTGAAAAATCTAATAGATATCATTTGCAATAATAAAGGAACTAAGGAATAATATATATCCCCAATGATAAAAGGAAAAGGAAAACCTAAGCGTTGATTTCACATGCGGAAAATACGCGGAGAAAAAGAAAACGAAAGCATGAAAATTCCGTGCGGCGATTTAGCCGGGCGGCTTTACACGTCGGCCTCAGCCGAAGCCGCCGGCAATTTGCACACACTCAAGATAGGCAAATGGTAGTGGGTGTTTGTCACAAGAATGCGATGAGTTAAATTAAATTTTGTTGAAATGTTTTATATTGAAATAAGTGCGGTTACGTAAAGGTTTCAAAGAGTATGGAATTAAGAAATGAAATTCCAAAACTTAGCAAGCATAGACATGAATACTTTTCGTAATTTAAAACTACTGCAAGTTGGTTTGTAAAAAAAAATAAATGCTACTATAACACATGCCTATAGTGAATTATAGTCACGGAGTAGTGACAAAAGACGACGGTGTGATGTTCCGCCATTACACAAAGACGCTATCGACAGCGAACGCCGGCAAGTTCAGCCGCGTTCGTTCCGAGTATCGAATCATGAATGGAAAACTGCAGGTATCTACTATTGTAATGAAGAAGGGACGAAACATGATTATGTTTTGATAATAAAATCATGACACGGAAATGCAACGCACATCTGACGCAAAATTTTACGCTAAGTCATGTTGAGAAGAAAAACAAAACACTGAATGAAAACATGCTACATCACAATTCCTGCGCATAACTACGTATCTTAATACCAGCACTGTCACTATTTATACTCACTGAACACGACGAAAAAGAACACGATAATTTTCTAACACATTTAAACTCACGAGAATTTGCTTTAACACCGCTAAAGTAGGACGCCAGAGTAAGAGTGGCTTTTTGAAACAGAGACGCGCATTGCGCAGTATTGCCACCAGAGGGCTTCTCTCTCGAAAAATGGAAATTGTTATTTTATCGTCTCATGTATTTACACAAAAACTTCAATGATTACGAATTAGAAGTAGAAAATAATTAATAATAAATTAGAGTAAGATTTTTAATGCTACTAATTAATTTATTTAAGTGCGAATGGCAAATTTCTAATTTTTACGCTTATGTAGCGGTATGCTACATTACCCCCCAAGGCGCAGACCGAAAGGTCCACCCGCTGCAATCATCTGTAGCGGGAAGGAGGGCGAACTACACGACCCTGCCGAGTTCGGCAATTGGCAAATGATACTGAGCGGGGAAGTTTCACCAAACGGGTCTGCAAGTTTAGATCGGCAAGAGTCCTAGGAACAGGAGTTACTGCAGCGGGCTCGTCTGGTCTCTCCAGACTTGTCGCTGTGTCAGTAAGAGGGCTAGAATTAGAGTCTACGATAGGCTTAGGGATAGGGTTTGAATGTACAGACACATAGAAAGGGTTACACTCAAGTTGACTAGGCAACAAGGCAGCCAACTGAGGAAGCTGAGATGGTAGATATGATCGAGTCTCAGTGGGAAAGGAAGTCTTCGGAGAGGATGATGAGTTATAAGTTACACTATGATCGGAAGTGTACGCGACTTTTAATCGATCAATGCTCACAGGGTCGTGTGAACCGAGTCTTTCGAGGATGAAATATTTTTGCTTGCGTTTAAGTACTTTGAATGGGCCATCATAAGGGCGCGTGAGTGTAGGTTTTATAGCATCATTGCGGACATACACATGTGTGCAGTCTTGCAGGGCAGAATCCAGTTTGTCCTGAGTCTGAGGCATTCGTGGAGCCACATACTTGATCTGGCGCATGCAATCTTTGAGACAGGTTACATAAGCGGAACGGTCAGCGGATGAAAATTCGGGCAAAGGTTTTGGGTCAACAATGTCGCCGGGGAGACGAAGCGTTTTCCCGTACAACATTTCAGCCGCTGTGCATTGCTGATCCTGTCTGTGTAAATTTCGGATGCTAAGTAGTACTACTGGAAGTCTATCAGTCCAATCGTGACTGCAATTAAGGCAGCGCAATGCAACCTTGAGGTCTCTGTGGACTCTCTCAATAAGTCCATTTGACTGCGGATGATACGCTGTAGTGGATGTATTTGCACACCCTAAGGCGGTGCTAAGCTCACTCCAGAATTTGGAGGTGAATTGTGATCCCCGGTCATGTGTGACACTTAAGGGAACACCAAATCTAGAGATCCATTCTGACAAGAAGGCGCGCGCGCTACAGTCTCAGTTTGGGTATCAGGAAGAGGGACAGCCTCAACCCAACGCGTGAACCTATCTATGATGGTCAACAAATAAGAATGACCGCGCGATAAAGGCAAAGGGCCCACCAAATCTAGGTGTACAGAGTCGAACTTGTGACCTGTGAATGCACAACTCTGCAGCGCTGCACGATTATGTTTCACCACTTTACTACTCTGACACGCATGGCAATTTTGCACAATTTGCTTGACCTCCTTACGCATCGCTGGCCAGACGAAACGATCAGAAATCAAACGCACTGTACGGTTAATACCTGGATGAGAGAGGGAATGGTAGTGGAGGACAGCTACTCTGCGGAGCGTCGCAGGAAGATACAAACGAGAAAGTCGCTCGGCATCACGGTACACGCCGTCAACCAAGGTTAGTTTCGGAGAGGAAGTGTTAGAAGGTTTGAGAAGGTCCTGAAGTTCAGGATCCTCCTTCTGCGCGTTTGCAATGTTGCTGAAGGTGATTTCCCCACCGGTTTGGACAGTGTTTATTCTCGATAAGCAGTCAGCGACAGTATTGTCGAGACCTTTGATGAAGCGGATGTCAGTGGTAAACTGACTTATAAACGACAAGTGTCGAGCTTCCCTTGGGGAATGTCTTTCAGAAGGCATTTTGATCGCTGAGGTCAGAGGTTTGTGATCTGTGTAGATCACAAACTCCCTCGCCTCTAGAGCATAGCGAAAGTGTCTCACAGATAAGTAGATAGCAAGAAGTTCCCTACCGAACGCGCTATAAGCACGCTCAGTGGGCGACAGCTTTTTGGAAAAGAAAGCAAGAGGAGAGATGTTAGTCCCTACTTGTTGTTGCAACACAGCACCTACGGCGGTACTGGATGCGTCCACAACGAGACTAAAATCAGCATTAGCAATAGGGTATGATAATTCAGTCGCGGAAGCTAACTTGTGCTTGATTGTCTCAAAAGCTTTGCGCGCTTCTTCTGTCCATTTTACCTCAATAGATTTGCCTTTACGTTTCGGTTCGAGGAGGTCAGACAAGGGCGCTAAAGTTTGAGCACAGTTGCGAATGAAACGATGATAGAAGTTAACAGAACCTAGGAACCTTCTGAGTTCCTTCAGGGTCTGTGGAAGAGGAAAGTTTTTGATCACTTCTACTTTGGAAGGCAAAGGTTTTAGACCTAGGCTAGAGATTTCATGACCTAAGTAAATAAGTGATGGCTTTCCGAGCTCACATTTTGCAGGATTTACGAGGAGTCCATTGTCGGACAGTCTTTGAAACACGACCCTAAGATGGTCTTTGTGCAACTCCGGGGTTGTGGATGCCACTAGGATGTCGTCTAGATAGACATAAGCGAAAGTGAGATCAGAGAAAATTTCAGCCATGTGCCTTTGGAACGTTTGAGGAGCGTTCCTCAAACCATATGGCATCTTGAGGAACTCAAAGAGACCAAACGGAGTGATTACCGCGGTCTTAGGAATCGCGGACTCATCCAAGGGGATTTGATGGAAGGCAGACTGCAGGTCTATCTTAGAGAAAATTTGAGCTCCCTCTAAATTTGCACTGAAATCATGCAAGTAAGGAATAGGATAGCGATCAGGTAGAGTAACGGCATTCAACCTGCGGAAATCCCCGCACGGTCTGAATTCACCGTTAGCCTTGGGTACTAGCAAAAGAGGGCTAGCCCAAGGACTTTTGGAGGTGCGGATGATGCCATTTTCGAGCAGCCTAGCGAATTCTTTCTTGGCTAAAGCCAATCGATCAGGCGGTAATCGCCTTGCTCGGGAATAGACGGGCGGTCCCGTAGTTTCTATGAAGTGCTTTGTGCTGGTTTGCATTTTTGTAGAGACTAAGTTAGAATTTGTTAGTGCAGGGTAATCTGCGAGCACTTGCTCAAACATGCACTCTTGTTTGAAAGCGATTGAGAAGGAATGCAAGACATTAGCTCTAGTTATGCTACAAGCGGGAATTGAGATATGTGTCTCCTCGTCCCTAATTCTCCTGTTCTTAATGTCTACAATTATCCCATACTTCTCTAGGAAATCCGCGCCAATGATAGGCTCTTGGACTTCCGCGATTAAGAAGGTGAAAAGGAAGGATCGCCTCAATCCCAGACCGCACTCTAAAATTCTTTCACCGTAACAAGGAATTGGCGTGCCGTTTGCGGCGCGTAATGTCGCCAACAATGGATTGTTTTTGTCTTTCACCGTGGCTGGGATAATTGATACACTGGAGCCAGTGTCTATTAAAAATCGATACTTGGTGACGGGATCGAGAATAGTAAGGAGGCGAGTAGTCTGGGAATGAGGCAACGCAGTACTCGCTACTATGCGTCGCTGTTGGCGTTTCCCGAAGTCATTTCGGTATAACGAGGACAGTATCTAGAGGCACATTTGCGAGCTTGGTCACCAAATTTCTGGTGGTACCAGCACAAATTGCTACCAGCATCACGAGAGCGCGACCTGAAGCGGCGGTCTTGATTTGACCTATCATAAGATCTACCTCTATCAAAGCGTTGAGGAGGGGGAGAAGGATAGTTTGAGTGATAGTCATAGGGATAGTCGTAGGCATTTTGGTGGCTTTGGAATCTCCCTGGGCCTTGCTGAATGTGAGCCACACTCTGACCTATTTGAAAATTTTGGAGAGCTTGCTTTATTTCAGCGATGTCCTGCTGCATCTTATCTATTGTGGCTGATGATTGATTTTGTGCCGTATTTGACGGGCTAAAATTTGGAGCGGCTACATTCAAGGAAGCAACTTGCGGTTCTCGTGACAAATTAATATTTCTCATCACCGTTTCTGCGGACTCCGCTAATTTTTCTAACGTTTGCTCGGGCCCTGCTAGCGATAGAAATGGACGCACGTTCGGAGGAAGCTTAGTCATGAAAACTTCCTTCAGAAATCCCTCAGCTACGGCAACACCCGTAGCGAGTTTTCGTAACTCTTTAACTAACGAAGTGGGAGAGAAAGAGACAGAGACAGATGGAATTGCTGAGGCGTCTACAAGACTTCGGAATTTGTCCGCATCGGACATCTGAAGCTTTGCCAAAATTTTGCCTTTCAAGATTCCGTAAGGATTGAGAGGTGGAGGGTTTTCTAATATTTGGTTTGAGTCATTCAATAGTTTTGTGGGCGCGGCGGACACAAGGGCATAGAATTTGTCTATGTCATTTATTATTTTATGATACCTAAACACGGCTTCACACTGTTGAAACCAGGTATGAGCGTCCTCCGGAATAAAGGGCGGGAGCCTAATGGGTTTTGTGGGGGCTCGATCTTCATTATCTGATTCAGTCATGCTAGCGATCACTCTTGGGATGCACAATTAATGATATCAGTGCCTAAGACTTGGAATTAAGTGGCAAGGGTTTGCGTTAATTCTTTACCTACTCAATCATTCAGATTAAGTTGAAACAGAAGGAAGGAAATATGAAATTGGAAACGGAAAAAAAATTTTTTATGCGGTATGCGGCAATTTGCGTAGGCACGAAAATAAAGCAGGTGAGAAAAATTATTTTTCTACCTACTCAATCAATCAATAACGTTGAAGAAAACGAGGGGAAAGAGAGAATGGAAACGCGAATTTTTACGGTAGTCAGAATGCACGTAAGCACGGAAATAGGAAAAAAAAATATTTTCCCTACCTACTGTGGCACGAAAACAAACAAAGAAGGACAGGGTATTGCTGGAAAAAAAATTTGTTAGAGCTGCTCAGAGAACAATTAGCACGGTCAAAATCCACAGGAATCTCTCAAACTACTACGACATGGGAAAATTTATCACTACAATGATACGCCAACATTATCCTCTCACAATCTCTCAAACACTTCGAGTTGAGTTTTTATTTTTAAAGTTCCCGGCCGATGCACCAGTGTCGGGATTTATGACCGTTGGGGTAGTTCGAACTGAAATGTTAATTCTTGACGGCCAAAAACTCGAACAACTCATCGATAGTGTTGTGGGAAATTACAAGAGGGATAATGAAAAACGGATTTGGACTCAGCTTATTTCAGGTGGTTTTTATTTGAAGAGGAACCAGGAGGACTTCGATGAGCTTGACTGGAAATCCCAGTGAGGTCCGGAGTGCCGGTGGTGAGCTTCGGTGAGCGCTGGCGTCGCTCCGGCCGGTGGATGAGATTTTAAAGTGTATGGAGTTCAGAATATTCAATTGACTGTGGGCAATTTTTAATCCAGCACAACTATCGGTGCGTTAGCTATTTGTGTGGGCAAACTTGCTTAATTTGGAGCAGGTGAGTTTGATCAAGGTGCCGAGCCTGATGGCGATGCTGACTCTTGGTTTGAATAGTACTTAAGATCCAGGCACGCAGAATTCAGCGAATGCAAAGCTAATTCAATGGTGCCCGTACTTTTAGGCAGTTGAGAATTAAGGCCCGTAATTAGAGAATATATCCGGCTAAAGGCCCAGAGCATAGCCAAATCCAATCCAAGTAGAAAAGAGCCCCAAATACGGCCAAGGGAGAGTGTTGGAAATGGTGTGTGTGATGACGTTGAGGTCCTGTAAGGGCAGAGGCGCTGGATGAAACGTTCCAGGAGAGACATCAAGACATTCCACCACTGGCAATCCAACATATAATGACAACTCTTCCCACACGGAGAACTCCGAGAAACTCCTACAGGTTTGACACCAGCTACTTTCAGGATTCTCACTTTTGGCAACTCAAGGAGATAGGACAGATTTTTGGTTGACAGGTTTTAACAATAAATAAATTGTTTAAACTGTTTAGCTGTCAAAACTGTTCACTAATGCCTCTGGCTTTAAAAAATCTGAGTATTAGGTTTAAGAACTTCCGGTAATAAAGATCGTGATTCCTTACCGAGACTACATGCAAGTAAACACGAGATCTACGGAAAATCGTGAAAATATCAAGTGACTGCTACTTTTGCAAGAAGCTGCAGGACAGCAATATAGGAGGTTAAATTTGGGGAAGTTTTTGGAGAAACACGTGATTTCCTAAAAGATTCCTGAAACAGCGAAAAGACATAACACGGCTAAAAAATTGCATAAGAAATGAAATTAACGCTTGTTCAGTGCTCCAGAAAACATCCCTATAACTGTACAAGCACTAACAGAGAAAAAAAATCCTAAAGTTCATGGATATAAATCCTACTGAAAAATCTAATAGATATCACTTGCAATAATAAAGGAACTAAGGAATAATATATATCCCCAATGATAAAAGGAAAAGGAAAACCTAAGCGTTGATTTCACATGCGGAAAATACGCGGAGAAAAAGAAAACGAAAGCATGAAAATTCCGTGCGGCGATTTAGCCGGGCGGCTTTACACGTCGGCCTCAGCCGAAGCCGCCGGCAATTTGCACACACTCAAGATAGGCAAATGGTAGTGGGTGTTTGTCACAAGAATGCGATGAGTTAAATTAAATTTTGTTGAAATGTTTTATATTGAAATAAGTGCGGTTACGTAAAGGTTTCAAAGAGTATGGAATTAAGAAATGAAATTCCAAAACTTAGCAAGCATAGACATGAATACTTTTCGTAATTTAAAACTACTGCAAGTTGGTTTGTAAAAAAAAATAAATGCTACTATAACACATGCCTATAGTGAATTATAGTCACGGAGTAGTGACAAAAGACGACGGTGTGATGTTCCGCCATTACACAAAGACGCTATCGACAGCGAACGCCGGCAAGTTCAGCCGCGTTCGTTCCGAGTATCGAATCATGAATGGAAAACTGCAGGTATCTACTATTGTAATGAAGAAGGGACGAAACATGATTATGTTTTGATAATAAAATCATGACACGGAAATGCAACGCACATCTGACGCAAAATTTTACGCTAAGTCATGTTGAGAAGAAAAACAAAACACTGAATGAAAACATGCTACATCACAATTCCTGCGCATAACTACGTATCTTAATACCAGCACTGTCACTATTTATACTCACTGAACACGACGAAAAAGAACACGATAATTTTCTAACACATTTAAACTCACGAGAATTTGCTGTAACACCGCTAAAGTAGGACGCCAGAGTAAGAGTGGCTTTTTGAAACAGAGACGCGCATTGCGCAGTATTGCCACCAGAGGGCTTCTCTCTCGAAAAATGGAAATTGTTATTTTATCGTCTCATGTATTTACACAAAAACTTCAATGATTACGAATTAGAAGTAGAAAATAATTAATAATAAATTAGAGTAAGATTTTTAATGCTACTAATTAATTTATTTAAGTGCGAATGGCAAATTTCTAATTTTTACGCTTATGTAGCGGTATGCTACAGTCAGGCGGCGTCGACGAAGGCCGTCACGCGATGGAGTCGGCAGGAGGTGAGTGAGTTGTATTTGGGACTTTGAATGAGTCAATTTAGATTCGGGCAGCTCAAGCCTGAGGTAAGCAGTGACGGGAGGATGAGTTGTAGTGAATCTCTATCCCGCAACCTGGTCGAAATTTCGAAATTCTCAGAATGATCATCTAAAAATTCAGTAAAATAAATTCAACCATTAGCATTAAATCACATTACGAAATTCACTAATCTCTGTCCTCAATTTTATCAAAATTGTGTAACGAAAACAATTCAATCCCTAAGAATTCACATTTGCGTTTTAACGGAACCTTCCACGGACGCGCGACAGCAACATCGTATGCGATCTAGCGTCATTGTCTCGTGTCATACAGAGCGTGCATATCTAGGTGTTGTTGGCTGGTGAGATTGTAATACTGTGCTTTTGTGTGTGATAATCTACGGGTAACTATATTTAGGTATTATATGTAAATTGTCAATAATAGTATTGTGCACGTAGTGAGAAAATTGACTAAATTTTCCAGTTTGCGAAATGCTTAGGAGCTTAATTAGAAGCAACTGGTTGGACTAACCAGGAGAATTATTCTCTTCAGCATGAGTAGTAGCTACCTAGTTACTGTCACTATTTTCAGATAATGAAATTGTCAATTCACTATTTCATGTAAAGCCATTTTTAAGGGAAATTTTCCCTTTTGATGTTTCATATTTTTCATAAGCCAATATTTAAGATGGTGTTATTCTTATCAAATTATAAATTTCCCCTTTTTATTTTTAATATTTTTCATAAGCCAATACTCAATATGGTGTTATTTGTATCAAGATTAGGATTTTCCCTTTTGTATCAAAAATAACTTCTTTAGCCAATATTCAATATGGTGTTATTTGTGTGATCAAGTTAGACTTGCATCAAATTATCAATTTATTTCTTTAATGTTTTTTTTAATCAAAGCAATCGTGTCACATTTTGTAACATCGCAATTAGTAATTTTTCACCAACCAATGTTACTGTGAATTCTTCTCTATTTACCACTACAGTTATTATTACGCGTAAACCATATTAGCTGATTGTATCATTGTCGTCATAATCTTTAGAAATTTATTACCTCTTGTATGTGAACTTGCGAAAACGCCCTTAGCAATCTGTTTGCACCAATGTTGTGATATTGAACTCCATTATCACTCGCTCATGGACTGAGTTTGTGTGTACTCACGAAATCGCGCTAGATTTTTCTTTTTTACTCTATTCTCTCTTACTTAATAAGCTACTTTTTAGACTGAAATATCCCTTTAAGCTTGACTCTGTATTTCGTCTTAAGCTCTATAGTACCTAATTCTTACTTTTACTTATTTTAAATGACTGATCACCCTGTAATATTTGAGGAAATCGATCCAGATTTCAATCATTTGAACAGAATATATCCAAACCTAAACGACTCTCAAGAGTGTAGGTATACTAATATATCAGAATTCAACGAAACTATACGAATAACTGACCGAGATTTCTCACTCCTGTGTTGGAACTGTAGGTCACTCTATCCAAAATTGGAAGAGATACAATGTACTATTACTGAACTTAAATATAACCTAGACGTGATTAGCTTCACCGAAAGCTGGCTAGATGACTCGACTAAAGACATGATTCGATTTGAAAATTATCATAGTTACCATTCGCTAAGAAAAAACCAGTGGGGCGGAGGCATCAGCACATATATATCTAACCACATAGACTCGAGAACCATAGCAAGTGCAACCATGAATCAGGATCATATAGAATCACTCTTCGTAGAACTTTTTAGAGATGGTAAACGCATTGTGCTTGGAACGGTGTATAGGCCTCCTACAGCCTGTCCTATATCCTTCCTGAATGAATTGAATCGTATTATTTCTCAGTTCAACAGGCCCTTATACAATGACATAATAATATGCGGTGACTTCAATTATGATCTACTGAAACATGAAAGCCATGAACCAATCTCTAATTTCCTAACTACCTTTCAGTCTCAATCCTTCCTTCCGATCATTACAAAGCCTACACGAATAACCTCAGAGTGTGCTACGCTGCTTGACAATATCTTTATGACAGACCCTAGTGATTTTCTTGCTGGAATAATTACTTCTGACTTATCAGATCACTTCCCAGTTTTTCTTATTAAGAAAAATGTCTATATTGCTTGCACCAAGGCACGGGCTGAAACTTACTCATATCGTAAAATAAACGAATCAAATCTTGAAGAAATGCGCACCGTTCTAGAAGAATCAATGCCTACATTGCACATCTCTCAACAAAACAATAATACTACGAGCATTGATGAAGCAGTAGTAAAGTTGACTGAAACTATAATGACCGCATACAATCAGTGTTGCCCAATTGTAACTCGTACAGTTACCCCGAAAAATAAACATAAGCCCTGGATTACCAGAGACATCGTGATAAATATAAAGAAACGTCAAGCGTACCTAGCCCTCCTTTGCGAAGGACGAATATCTAGAGAAACATATAACCGATTTAGAAACTATGTAACAAACCAGATAAGAACATCAAAAAAGAACTACTTTACGCTCAAGTTTACTCAATTCAAAACTGACGTTAAAAAGATTTGGCATCTCCTTAACTCCTGCTGTAAACCGAATAATGCCGATAAAAAGAAAATTGAATATGTTGTTCAAAATAATGTAAAATATCATGAGAAGAAAGAAATTGCTAATCTCTTTAACAACTTCTTCGTAAACGTAGGGAAAACAATAGCTGATGGTATTCCAAGTGAACCTACTGATCACCTGGAATTTATGGATCATATTCGAGAACCCAACTCCTTTTTCTTTACGCCTACAAACTCCTCCGATGTAATTACGTGCATAAACAACATGAAAAATAAATCGAGTGGGTTACAAACGTTTCCGACTAAAGTACTTAAAGTTATTGCTGACATTGTAGCCCCACTGATATCAAATATTATTAACCAGTCTCTCTTACTAGGCACTTTCCCGAACTCCCTCAAAGTTGCTAGAGTAACCCCTATCTTTAAAAGTGGTGAAAAAACCTGTGTAAACAATTATCGACCTATCTCCATTCTACCAATTATTAGCAAAGTATTCGAAAAGATTGTGTATAAAAAAGTGTACTCTTATTTTGAACAAAAATCATTTCTTTACGATAAACAATACGGTTTTCGCTCTAAAAAATCAACAACACAGGCTATATTAAATCATTTACAATTCCTCTATTCTAATATAGATGAAGGAAAGCCTGTCTTCTCTGTATTTCTTGACTTCCGAAAAGCATTTGATTGTGTGGACCATAAAATACTATTATCGAAACTACACTGTTATGGCATTCGAGGGATTGCCCATGATTGGTTCAGATCATACCTAACAAATCGGAAACAATACGTTGTCATTGACGACGCAAAATCAGACCCACAGACAATTAGCCATGGAGTTCCACAAGGATCTGTTCTCGGGCCTCTCTTGTTTCTGATTTTTATCAATGATATTGTAAAATCTACATCATTCTTCAAATTCATACTTTTTGCCGATGACAGTACGCTTTCTGCGGTCCTTCCGAACCAAAATCCTGCTATGATTGTGGAGAGTATAAATACTGAACTTCACAAGGTTTCATCGTGGCTCAAAGCTAATAAAATAAGCCTAAATATCGATAAAACAAATTATATTACTTTCTCATACAAGAAAGATGTATCTCTCCCATGCATTAAAATTGGCGAAGGTGAAATCGAAGAAACCAACTCATGTAAGTTTCTGGGCATCATAATAGATAAACATCTGACCTTCAAAGAGCACATCACTCATATTAGTTCTAAATTATCAAAATCCATCGGAATCCTAAATAAAGTTAAAAATTTTCTGCCTGAAACAGCTTTACAAATGCTCTACCGAACGCTCATTTCTCCATACTTGCAATACGGAATAGAAGCATGGCACGGAACTGATAAAAATAAAACCAACAAAATTTTTACTCTGCAGAAAAGGGCTGTCAGAGCGGTAAAGAACCTAGAATATAATGCTCACACAAATGATTCTTTCAAAAATTTACAAATACTTAAACTTTCGGATCTATACAAAATCTCCATCTGTAATTTCATTTACAAAACATTAAGAAATGATGGCGACAATAGCCTAAGACAATTATTGACTGCGCAAACTGGTCATCACGACCATTTAACCCGAAATAGAAGTAAATTCATGCTTCCTTATTATTCAAAGGCCAGGTCACAACACAGTATTCTCTTCGTTGGAACCAAAACTTGGAACTCTATACCTGCAGAGATCCGTGAATGTAATTCGTACAAAGTATTCAAAAGACATCTTGAGTCTCACTTCCTATCAGAATACTAGTAGTGTAAGATCACCGTGTCGAAATCTTGCCTCCTACATGTAACTAATGATAATGTCATAATGTAACTTGCCTTGTGTACCATAACCAATCTTCTCTCTGCTCTTGAATCGTTTTATCGAACATACTGTTAAATATAGCCGACTTGTAAAATATCGAGTTAATCATCTCAATGATCAGTCTAATGCGAAACTAGGTTAAGTGAACTAGGTTAAACTTTTGTACACCCTAGAATAGCGTGATGGTAGGATGCCCTAGAAGTCGCTGAACTTATTCGGGCCCACAGGTAGCTATACTCAAATTTGACCATTGTACTAGACTTAAGTAAAACTCTACCTCTGTATCACCTACCTCTGTATCTCCTGTGGTAAATAAATTGTTTAAATTGTTTAAATTGTTTAAATTGTTTAAATTATCATTCTCAATTTTTTGACAGCTGTATTTTGTCACAGCTGTATTTTCAATTAAGTAGGGTTTTGATATAATCACGTGGTTGTAGTTTTTATGTACAGTCAACATTAAAATCATTCTTAACAAATTTTATAGTCAACCTTTGTTGTGATGATAATCAGAACAAACCTTGTAAATACCAATAACTAAATACCTGATTTTCCTCATAGAATCAGTATTTATACATTAAATTTTATTGATGTTTTTTTAGGTTAGTTAGATGGTAATTATTAAGCTGAATTGCCTCAACTTACCATTGTCTTAAATGTTAGGTGAATACCAATAACTAAATACCTGATTTTCCTCATAGAATCAGTATTTATACATTAAATATTATTGATGTTTTTTTTAGGTTTAGTTAGATGGTAATTGTATAATTCTTAGTCATTGTATATTGATTATTTCAGTTAGGAAGAACTGGGAACATGTGTTTTCTAGTTCAATGGCATTTAGCAGATGCTGTAGATTTTTACCATTAGCTATTAATTAAGTGAGGCAGGATACTCAGTTCACTGCTTATGCCATCTTAGTTTCGCCAGGCAAAGTTTTGCCTGTGTGAATTACTAGTGTAGAATTTTTAGCTTCATGCCGTTAGAAATATTAGAATTAATCTCTGGCTCCGAGCAAATTGTCAGTGCTCCGAAGTTGCTCCCCACTTGCACTCCGGCGCCAGAGTGCTGGTGGGGGTCGTTTTTCGGAGAGACTCCTCGCTTTGAGGCGGCATGTTAATGCCAGATTGTTTGCAGCATAGCATGTGTTGATATGTGTTTTAATACCGTGTGCAATTTCACCCAGCGTCTTATTCCGTACAGGAAGCTACGAGACACTTTACATTCCACTGCCACGTCACCTACCTTTACCTTGCCCGATCATATCAAAAGGGTAAAATAACCCGGTAGCCCGACTTGGCAAAATAACTGCCTCCTTCATTGTTGCCTTTTCACTTCTAATAAACCCCCCATTACTGGACGGCAAGAGCAAGTATCCAATTCCTCCACCTCACTCAGAATTGAGACATCATTGGTTACAGCTAACCCAACTGCTGCATAACCTGCAAGTCTATATTCTAACACCATTAGAGGAATTGCAACTTACCGTCCTCACTTATCAGAGACGTTATTGCCGTCACTAACCACGGGATACCATTGCACACGACCTTCTCCACAATTACACTTCCGCATACCGACGCAGCTGTGAGCCTGTTGCAGTCCCTACTCAAGATCGGACGTCAACATCAGCGCACCTGGAAGACCCAATCTGACAGCCTCCAATAAAACCAGGCCAGAATTAAATAACCATATCTACTTTCTTATCCTTTCGATGGTCCAGTTCCGAGGTGAAAATTATAGTATTTTGTTTTTGATTAAAGACGCCGGAAAGATCGCGTCCGAACCCCTCACTCTTAACTTCTCAGACGTCAGATGCCGTAAATCATTCAATTAGCCAGTAAGTGTGTTTGGTAAAACACTGGTGACCTCGCCATTATAAAAGAACATCCTCTTGTGCACTTGATAAATTCCTCAATATTCAACTTTAACCTTCAAAAATCTAGATAAGCATAGAATTCAAACCGCTCTAAAGTAAAACTTGAGTAAAGCCACCAAACTTGAAGTTCACAAACATTGAACTTTACACTGGTGACCCCAGAGTGACAGAGAGTGACAGAGAGTGGCGAATGCGACGGAGTTGGCTTACCCACACCCGAACGCAAAACTTAATCTCGTAGTAGATGCGTCAGACCTTGCTGTCGGCGCGGTACTACAGCAAACCGTGGACAACAACACGACCCCTCTGGCATTCTTCAGCCGGAAGCTCTCTCCCACCGAACAGCGTTATAGCACGTTCGGGAGAGAGCTCCTGGCGATATACCTTGCAATCAAACACTTCCGGTATACCTTGGAAGCACGTCAGTTCACGGTATTCACCGACCATAAGCCTCTGATCAACGCAATAAGAATGCCTCCTGACCGCCACTCCCCTCGTGAAAGTCGGCACCTGAGTTACATAGCACAGTTCACTAACGATCTCAGGCACATTAAGGGGGACGAGAACACGGTCGCCGACTGCTTATCGCGTGTGCACAACGTGGTATTAAACCCGTTGGCGCCCGAGTTCCGACCTTCTGTGCACATGATTTTGTTGGCTGATATCATCACCGAACAGAAAAACGACACGGAGATCCAATCTTTGATTGAGTCTCCTAGCTCGTCTCTAAAGCTGTCACTCAGAGAAGGCGTTTACTGTGACGCTGACCGGCCTAACCGATACTACCTACCTACCACCTTGCGTTTGCCCGCCATCAAACACTATCATGCGCTATCTCATCCTGGGACGGAGAGAACTTTCCGCCTAATTGCGGATCGTTTTGTCTGGCCCGGGATGCGTAGGGCCATAAGAGAGTACGTTCGCAATTGCCCAGATTGCCAAGCTAGCAAAGTAACTCGACACAACAAAGCCGCAATTCAACCTTGTGTTTTCTCTGGCGGTAAATTTGACGCAGTCAATATAGATTTGGTAGGCCCGCTTCCAAACTCTCGCGGGTTCTCGTATTTACTCACTATGATCGACCGCTTCTCTAGGTGGGTCGAGGCTGTTCCCATTGCTAACATAACGGCAGAAACCGTAGCTCGAACCTTCGTAGAGACGTGGATCTCCCGTTTCGGGGTCCCTCTGAGCATCACTCATGATCGTGGGGCTCAGTTTACCTCCTCCTTGTGGTTAGAAATCTCCAAAATCCTAGGTAGTTCAAACATCACAACCACCTCTTTTCAC
This sequence comes from Morinoia aosen, assembly GCA_030386875.1. Taxonomy (NCBI): domain Eukaryota; kingdom Metazoa; phylum Arthropoda; class Malacostraca; order Amphipoda; family Talitridae; genus Morinoia; species Morinoia aosen. The sequence goes on from CM059562.1 coordinate 67,801,762, forward strand.
CCCCAATCAAATGGACTCATCGAGAGAGTCCACCGAGACCTAAAAGCGGCACTTCGCTGCTTAAAATGCCACGACGATTGGGCGGACCGATTGCCTGTCGTATTACTTACCCTACGTAACCTGTTCCGGCAGGATCAAAAGTGCACGTCCTCCGAATTGCTGTACGGGAAGTCCTTAAGATTGCCCGGAGATGTTATTGATCCCGTGTACAAAATTGACGACTCCTTCAGTACAATCACTGATTACGCGGCACGTCTCAAACGCGCCATGCGCGAAGTGGTTTACCACCCGCCTCGCCTGCCTTTACCATCCGAAAGCCTTGATCCATTGTTGAACACGTGCACACATGTTTACGTTCGGGTGGACGGTGTAAAAACCCCCTTACGGCGTCCCTATGATGGCCCCTACAGGGTCCTAAAGAGGACGCCGAAATATTTTCTAATCGAAAGGGGTACCAAGAGCGACAGTGTTAGCATAGATAGACTTAAGGCAGCATATGTGTCCTTCCCTGATGATAGTTCTACCAACACTCATGAGCCGCAACCCAGGGTGCAAATTACCCCCAGGTCAACACCTGTCGAGGCCACCGGGTTGCACCTTTCTGTCTTGGCTAGGAACTTCCCTCCCACTATGGAGTGTAACGAGTTCGTTGTTCCCTTGAAGACCGTTCAAAGAACGTCGTCGGAACCTCGTAATTCGGGTACCTTCAATTCGGCTGATGTTTCTGTTGCTGTTGTTCCTCATCACGAAAAAGCCTCAGAGACCCGTTCGTTGTCCCAGTTGGGAATCCGAACGTCAACTTTCACAGCTCCACAGCCTAATCCTTCTATTGCCCCCGAGCGCGTTAGCAGTTTTGGCAGACCTAGTCGTCCGCCAGCTCGTTACGCGCAGACTTAGGGTGGTGACTTCTGTTCTGTCAAAAATTTTTTATTCTATTCTCTCCTGTCAAACCTTCTGTTAGGATTTTCCTTTTATGATCATTTCGGGCATTTACAGGTAACAGCTTCACTGTTACCAGACCTTTCGGTCCACATGCGTTGGGGGGTAGCTGTAGTGAATCTCTATCCCGCAACCTGGTCGAAATTTCGAAATTCTCAGAATGATCATCTAAAAATTCAGTAAAATAAATTCAACCATTAGCATTAAATCACATTACGAAATTCACTAATCTCTGTCCTCAATTTTATCAAAATTGTGTAACGAAAACAATTCAATCCCTAAGAATTCACATTTGCGTTTTAACGGAACCTTCCACGGACGCGCGACAGCAACATCGTATGCGATCTAGCGTCATTGTCTCGTGTCATACAGAGCGTGCATATCTAGGTGTTGTTGGCTGGTGAGATTGTAATACTGTGCTTTTGTGTGTGATAATCTACGGGTAACTATATTTAGGTATTATATGTAAATTGTCAATAATAGTATTGTGCACGTAGTGAGAAAATTGACTAAATTTTCCAGTTTGCGAAATGCTTAGGAGCTTAATTAGAAGCAACTGGTTGGACTAACCAGGAGAATTATTCTCTTCAGCATGAGTAGTAGCTACCTAGTTACTGTCACTATTTTCAGATAATGAAATTGTCAATTCACTATTTCATGTAAAGCCATTTTTAAGGGAAATTTTCCCTTTTGATGTTTCATATTTTTCATAAGCCAATATTTAAGATGGTGTTATTCTTATCAAATTATAAATTTCCCCTTTTTATTTTTAATATTTTTCATAAGCCAATACTCAATATGGTGTTATTTGTATCAAGATTAGGATTTTCCCTTTTGTATCAAAAATAACTTCTTTAGCCAATATTCAATATGGTGTTATTTGTGTGATCAAGTTAGACTTGCATCAAATTATCAATTTATTTCTTTAATGTTTTTTTTAATCAAAGCAATCAAATTATCATTCTCAATTTTTTGACAGCTGTATTTTGTCACAGCTGTATTTTCAATTAAGTAGGGTTTTGATATAATCACGTGGTTGTAGTTTTTATGTACAGTCAACATTAAAATCATTCTTAACAAATTTTATAGTCAACCTTTGTTGTGATGATAATCAGAACAAACCTTGTAAATACCAATAACCAAATACCTGATTTTCCTCATAGAATCAGTATTTATACATTAAATTTTATTGATGTTTTTTTAGATTAGTTAGATGGTAATTATTAAGCTGAATTGCCTCAACTTACCATTGTCTTAAATGTTAGGTGAATACCAATAACTAAATACCTGATTTTCCTCATAGAATCAGTATTTATACATTAAATATTATTGATGTTTTTTTTAGGTTTAGTTAGATGGTAATTGTATAATTCTTAGTCATTGTATATTGATTATTTCAGTTAGGAAGAACTGGGAACATGTGTTTTCTAGTTCAATGGCATTTAGCAGATGCTGTAGATTTTTACCATTAGCTATTAATTAAGTGAGGCAGGATACTCAGTTCACTGCTTATGCCATCTTAGTTTCGCCAGGCAAAGTTTTGCCTGTGTGAATTACTAGTGTAGAATTTTTAGCTTCATGCCGTTAGAAATATTAGAATTAATCTCTGGCTCCGAGCAAATTGTCAGTGCTCCGAAGTTGCTCCCCACTTGCACTCCGGCGCCAGAGTGCTGGTGGGGGTCGTTTTTCGGAGAGACTCCTCGCTTTGAGGCGGCATGTTAATGCCAGATTGTTTGCAGCATAGCATGTGTTGATATGTGTTTTAATACCGTGTGCAATTTCACCCAGCGTCTTATTCCGTACAGGAAGCTACGAGACACTTTACATTCCACTGCCACGTCACCTACCTTTACCTTGCCCGATCATATCAAAAGGGTAAAATAACCCGGTAGCCCGACTTGGCAAAATAACTGCCTCCTTCATTGTTGCCTTTTCACTTCTAATAAACCCCCCATTACTGGACGGCAAGAGCAAGTATCCAATTCCTCCACCTCACTCAGAATTGAGACATCATTGGTTACAGCTAACCCAACTGCTGCATAACCTGCAAGTCTATATTCTAACACCATTAGAGGAATTGCAACTTACCGTCCTCACTTATCAGAGACGTTATTGCCGTCACTAACCACGGGATACCATTGCACACGACCTTCTCCACAATTACACTTCCGCATACCGACGCAGCTGTGAGCCTGTTGCAGTCCCTACTCAAGATCGGACGTCAACATCAGCGCACCTGGAAGACCCAATCTGACAGCCTCCAATAAAACCAGGCCAGAATTAAATAACCATATCTACTTTCTTATCCTTTCGATGGTCCAGTTCCGAGGTGAAAATTATAGTATTTTGTTTTTGATTAAAGACGCCGGAAAGATCGCGTCCGAACCCCTCACTCTTAACTTCTCAGACGTCAGATGCCGTAAATCATTCAATTAGCCAGTAAGTGTGTTTGGTAAAACACTGGTGACCTCGCCATTATAAAAGAACATCCTCTTGTGCACTTGATAAATTCCTCAATATTCAACTTTAACCTTCAAAAATCTAGATAAGCATAGAATTCAAACCGCTCTAAAGTAAAACTTGAGTAAAGCCACCAAACTTGAAGTTCACAAACATTGAACTTTACAGAGTCACGTTATGATTTCTGCTTTATAAATTTCAAGTGGAAAATCGAGCGAGGGTAAATGATGTAGCTCAGGTATTAGGCTCAGGTAGATTTACTGGCCTATCTCAGACTAATGCCAAGAGGCCAACTCAAAATAAGGTAAGGTGGGAGCAAGTTAAGTTACAGCTCATATTGGCAGTTCACACCCAGGGAGATTTATAACTGTGAGTGTGTTGTGTGACGATGCCGTTGCGGTCGAGAATTTGCTGTAACACCGCTAGAGTAGGAACGCCAAAGTAAGAGTGGCTTTTTGAAAGAAGAGACGCGCAACTGCGCAGTGTTGCCACCAGAGGGCTCCTCTCTCGAAAAATGTCAAGTGTTATTTTTATTATTTCTTGCATTTACACAAAAACTTCAATGATTACGAATTAGAAGTAGAAAATAATTAATAATAAATTATAGTAAGATTTTTAATGCTAATGATTAATTTTATTTAAGTGCGAAAGGGAAAATTCATAATTCTTACGCTTTGTAGCGATATGCTACATTACCCCCCAAGGCGCAGACCGAAAGGTCCACCCGCTGCAATCATTTGTAGCGGGAAGGAGGTCTAACTACGCGACCCTGCCGGGTTCGGCAGGTGGAAAATGTTACTGAGCGGGGAAGTTTCACCAGACGGGTCTGCAAATTTAGATCGGCAAGAGTTCTAGGAACACGAGTTACTGCAGCGGGCTCGTCTGGTCTATCCAGACTTGTCGCTGTTTCAGTAAGAGGGCTAGAATTAGAATCTACGACAGGCTTAGAGATAGGGTTTGAATGTACAGGCACATAGAAAGGATTACACTCAAGTTGACTAGGCAATAATGCAGCCAACTGAGGAAGCTGAGATGGTAGATATGAACGAGTCTCAGTGGAAGGGGAATTCTGTGGAGAGAATGATGGTTTAGCAGTCACACTATGATCGGAAGTGTACGCGACTTTTAATCGATCAATGCTCACGGGGTCGTGTGAACCCGATCTTTCCAGGACAAAATACTTGGGCGTGCGTTTGATTATTTTGAATGGGCCATCATAGGGGCGCGTGAGTGTAGGTTTGATGGCGTCGTTTCGGACGTACACATGTGTGCAGTCCTGCAAGGCAGGATCCAGTTTGTCCTCAGTCTGAGGCATTCGCGGAGCCACATACTTGATCTGGCGCATGCAATCTCTTAGGCAGGTTACATATGCGGAACGGTCAGCGGATGAAAATTCAGGCAAAGGTTTTGGGTCAACAATGTCGCCGGGGAGACGAAGTGTCTGACCATAGAGCATCTCTGCTGCTGTGCACTGCTGATCTTGTCTGTACAGATTGCGGATGCTCAACAATACAACTGGAAGTCTGTCAGTCCAATCATTGCTGCAGTTTAAGCAACGTAATGCCGACTTTAAATCTCTGTGGACTCTCTCAATAAGTCCGTTTGACTGTGGATGATAAGCAGTAGTGTTTACGTTTTCACACCCTAAAGCAGTGCTAAGCTCACTCCAAAATTTGGAGGTAAATTGTGATCCCCGGTCATGCGTGACGCGTAAGGGAACACCAAATCTAGAGATCCAGTTGGACATGAAAGCGCGCGCTACAGTCTCGGTTTGGGTATCAGGAAGAGGGACAGCCTCAACCCAACGTGTGAACCTATCGATGATGGTCAACAAATAAGAATAACCGCGCGACAAGGGCAAGGGACCCACCAAATCTAGGTGTACGGAGTCGAACTTGTGACCTGTGAATGCAACACTCTGCAGCGCTGCACGATTGTGTTTCACCACTTTACTACTCTGACACGCATGGCAATTTTGCACAATTTGCTTGACCTCCTTACGCATCGCTGGCCAGACGTAACGATCAGAAATCAAACGCAATGTACGGTTAATACCCGGGTGCGAGAGAGAATGATAGTGGAGGATAGCGACTCTGCGGAGTGTCGCGGGAAGATACAAACGAGAAAGTCGCTCGGCATCACGGTACACGCCGTCAACCAAGGTCAATTTCAGAGAGGAAGTGTTAGAAGGTTTGAGAAGGTCCTGAAGTTCAGGATCCTCCTTCTGCGCGCTTTCAATGTTGCCGAAAGTGAGTTCACCACTGGTTTGGACAGTATTTATGCGCGATAAACAATCAGCGACAGTATTGTCCAACCCTTTTATGAAACGGATGTCAGTGGTAAACTGGCTTATGAACGACAAATGTCGAGCTTCTCTTGGGGAATGTCTTTCAGAGGGCATCTTGATCGCTGAGGTCAGAGGTTTGTGATCTGTGTAGATCACAAACTCCCTCGCCTCTAGAGCATAGCGAAAGTGTCTCACAGACAAGTAGATAGCAAGAAGTTCCCTACCGAACGCGCTATAAGCACGCTCGGTGGGCGACAGCTTTTTGGAAAAGAAAGCAAGAGGAGAGATGTTAGTCCCTACTTGTTGTTGCAAAACAGCACCTACAGCAGTACTGGAAGCGTCCACTACTAGACTAAAATCAGCATTAGCAATAGGGTAGGATAATTCAGTCGCGGAAGCTAACTTGTGCTTGATTTCCCCAAAAGCTTTGCGCGCTTCTTCTGTCCATTTTACCTCAATGGATTTTCCTTTTCGTTTCGGTTCGAGGAGGTCAGACAAGGGCGCTAAAGTTTGGGCACAGTTGCGTATGAAACGATGATAGAAGTTAACAGAACCTAGGAACCTTCTTAGTTCCTTCTGGGTCTGTGGAAGAGGAAAGTTTTTGATCACTTCTACTTTGGAAGGCAAAGGTTTTAGACCTTAGCTAGAGATTTCATGACCTAAGTAAATCAGTGATGGCTTTCCGAGCTCACATTTTGCAGGATTTACGAGGAGTCCATTGTCGGACAGTCTTTGAAAAACGACCCTAAGATGGTCTTTGTGCAACTCCGGGGTTGTGGATGCCACTAGGATGTCGTCTAGATAGACATAGGCGAAAGTGAGATCAGAGAAAATTTCAGCCATGTGCCTTTGGAACGTCTGAGGAGCGTTCCTCAAGCCATATGGCATCTTGAGGAATTCAAAGAGACCAAACGGAGTGATTACCGCGGTCTTAGGAATCGCAGACTCATCCAAGGGGATTTGATGGAAGGCAGACTGCAGGTCTATCTTAGAGAAAATTTGTGCTCCCTCTAAATTTGCACTGAAATCATGAAGGTAGGGAATAGGGTATCGATCAGGTAAAGTAACGGCGTTCAACCTGCGGAAATCCCCGCACGGTCTGAATTCACCGTTAGCCTTGGGTACTAGCAAAAGAGGACTAGCCCAAGGACTTTTGGAGGTGCGGATGATGCCACATTCTTGCATGCGCGCGAATTCTCTCTTGGCTAACGCCAATCGATCAGGCGGCAGTCGCCTAGCACGGGAGAAAACTGGCGGACCTTGAGTCTCTATGAAGTGCTTTGTGCATGTTTGCATGTTATTAGAAGCTAAGTTAGGGTTTGTTAATGCTGGGAAATTTTTAAGTTCTTGTTCAAACATGCACTCCTCCTTGAAAGCAATCGAGAAGGAATGCAAGACATTTGCTCTAGTTATGCTACCAGCGGGAATTGAGATCTGTGTCTCCTCGTCCCTAATTCTACGGTTTTTAACATCTACAATAATCCCATACTTCTCTAGGAAATCCGCGCCAATGATAGGCTCTTGGACTTCCGCGATTAAGAAGGTGAAAAGGAAGGATCGCCTCAATCCCAGGCTGCACTCTAATACTCTTTCACCGTAACAAGGAATTGGCGTGCCGTTCGCGGCGCGTAATGTCGCCAACAATGGGTTGTTTTTGTCTTTTGCCGTGGCTGGGATAATTGACACGCTTGAGCCAGTGTCGATGAGAAATCGATATTTGGTAACGGGATCGAGAATAGTAAGGAGGCGAGTAGTCTGGGAATGAGGCAACGCAGTACTCGCTACTGTGCGTTGCTGTTGGCGTTTCCCGAAGTCATTTCGGTATAACGCGGACAGTATCTAGAGGCACATTTGCGAGCTTGGTCACCAAATTTCATGTGGTACCAGCATAAATTGCTACTAGCATCACGAGAGCGCGACCTGAAGCGGCGGTCTTGATTTGACCTATCATAAGATCTACCTCTATCAAAGCGTTGAGGAGGAGGAAGAGGATAATGATAGTTGGAGGGATAGTCATGAGGATAGTCGTAGGCATTTTGGTGGCTTTGGAATCTCCCTGGGCCTTGCTGAATGTGAGCTACGCTCTGACCACTCTGACCTAACTGGCAATTCTGGAGAGCTTGCTTTATCTCAGCGATGTCTTGCTGCATCTTATCTATTATGGCTGAGGATTGATTCTGAGTATTTGCGGGGCTAAAATTTGCAGCAGCTGCATTAAGGGACGCAACTTGCGGTGCCTGTGGCGAATTAATGTTGCGCATCACCGTCTCGGTGGACTCCGCTAGCTTTTCTAGCGTTTGATCGGGGCCTGCTAGCGATGGAAATGGGCGCACATTATGTGGAAGCTTAGTCATGAACACTTCCTTCAGGAATCCCTCGGCTACGGCAACACCCGCAGCGAGTTTCCGCAGTTCTTTCACTAGCGAAGTGGGAGAGAAAGAGCTAGAGACAGATGGAATTGCTGAGGCGTCTACCAAACTACGAAATTTGTCCGCATCGGACATCTGCAACTTCTGCAGAATCTTTCTTTTTAAGGTGCCATACGGATCAACGGCGGGAGGGCTTTCGAGCAAATGATTTGAATCATTCAACAATTTTGTGGGGGCTGCGGACACAAGGGCATAGAATTGATCAGTGTTATTGGTGACTTTATGATACCTAAACATCGCCTCACACTGCTGGAACCAGGTGTGGGCGTCCTCCGGAATGAAGGGAGGGAGCCTAATGGGTTTTGTGGGGGCTCGATCTTCATTATCTGATTCAGTCATGCTAGCGATCTCTTTTGGGATGCACAATTAATGATATCAGTGCCTAAGACTTGGAATTAAGTGGCAAGGGTTTGCGTTAATTCTTTACCTACTCAATCATTCAGATAAAGTTGAAACAGAAGGAAGGAAATATGAAATTGGAAACGAAAAAAAAAAAAAATTTTATGCGGTATGCGGCAATTTGCGTAGGCACGAAACTAAAGCAGGTGAGAAAAAAAATTATTTTTCTACCTACTCGATCGATCAATAGCGTTGAAGAAAACGGAGGGAAAATGGAGAATGGAAACGCGAAATTTTTACGGTAGTCAGAATGAACGTAAGCACGGAAATAGGGAAAAAAAATTTTTTTTCTACCTACTGAGGCACATAAAACAAATAAAGACAGGAACAGCATAAAAAAGAAAAAAAGTTTTTAGAGCTGCTCAGAGAACGATTAGCACAGTGACATCTATAGAAAATTCTCAAAGACTACGACATGGGAAATTTATCACTACAATGATATGCCAAAATTATCCTCTCACAATCTCTCAAACCTCATCGAGTTGATTTTTGGTATTTAAGTTCTAAGACTGGGTATTTATAGCTTTTGCGCTGGGGTCACCAGTGTGTGGTTTGACCGTTGGGTGGTTTGAACCGGAAGTAATGGTTCTTGACGGCCAAAATCAACACGACTCTCGACAAGGTATCTGAGAAACTATAAGAGGGATAATAATGACAATTTGGAAAACTCAGCTTTTTCAGTGTTGTTTATTGAAGGGAACCAAGGAGGTCTGGCTTGGATCTTGATCTCGGAGAGCTTGTCTAGGTGGGCAATCCGTGCCGGAGGGTCAGGCGGCGTCGACGAAGGCCGTCACGCGATGGAGTCGGCAGGAGGTGAGTGAGTTGTATTTGGGACTTTGAATGAGTCAATTTAGATTCGGGCAGCTCAAGCCTGAGGTAAGCAGTGACGGGAGGATGAGTCACGTTATGATTTCTGCTTTATAAATTTCAAGCGGAAAATCGAGCGAGGGTAAATGATGTAGCTCAGGTATTAGGCTCAGGTAGATTTACTGGCCTATCTCAGACTAATGCCAAGAGGCCAACTCAAAATAAGGTAAGGTGGGAGCAAGTTAAGTTACAGCTCATATTGGCAGTTCGCACCCAGGGAGATTAATAACTGTGAGTGTGTTGTGTGACGATGCCGTTGCGGTCGAGAATTTGCTGTAACACCGCTAGAGTAGGAACGCCAAAGTAAGAGTGGCTTTTTGAAAGAAGAGACGCGCAACTGCGCAGTGTTGCCACCAGAGGGCTCCTCTCTCGAAAAATGTCAAGTGTTATTTTTATTATTTCATGCATTTACACAAAAACTTCAATGATTACGAATTAGAAGTAGAAAATAATTAATAATAAATTATAGTAAGATTTTTAATGCTAATGATTAATTTTATTTAAGTGCGGAAGGGAAAATTCATAATTCTTACGCTTTGTAGCGATATGCTACACATATGTGTAGCAAGATGATATCACACCGGGGAAGCAGGGTCTTCATTGTCTAGAATGAGATGCTTAACCCTTACACCACGACAAAGATGATTGAACGTGTACCAATCGTAGTCTAGCCTTTCTATATTTCTAACATTGCCGTACAAATGTTTTGTGCTTTTTTTGGCGCTTCCTAAAATTTTGATGAAATATTTTAAATATTTCGCTACCAAAGCCAGAATCTTTTTTTTTCAACTGAGAACGAGAGGACAGAAACAAGACGATGTGAGCGCTGATGAGCGTTTCAAGCAAAAGTACTGAACTATTCAATATACTATAAAAAATTACTGTTTTATGACTATTACATCATGAATGAAAAAACAGTTTATTTCCAATAAAGATGATACAAAAAGCACATCATTGGTTTTTAAAATATTTCAATGTAAGGATCCTTAGTTGATCCACACACACTTAGGTTTCAGTATTACCCATGTCACTAATATTAAAAACGTACAAGCATTTTTTAACAATCAAATAGATCAGTCGCCTTAAAATTGTTTCTTTCTTCCGTTTCAAAGACAATCTTCTCTCTGGGATGCCGATATTCTTGATAAATAAATATAATAGATATGAACTATATTGTGAAATGAAGTATCTAATTTCGAGTTAATTATCTCATTGATCAGTCTAATGCGTCTCTAGTTTAAGTGAATTAGGTTAAACATTATTGTACTCCGAAGACTAACCTTGATGGTAGGATGCCCTAGAAGTCACTGAACTTATTCGGGCCCACAGGTAGCTATACTCAAATTTGACCATTGTACTAGACTTAAGAAACATTTTATCTCTGTATCACCTGTGGTAAATAAATTGTTTAAATTGTTTAAATTGTTAATACAGTTGTGCACAATGTACATCTGGTTGTACTACTACTAATGTACACAATGTTTGATGTTCTCCCAAAGTGGGGGAAACAATTGAATTTGATTTTAAAGGTTGAATATCGAGGAATTTATCGATTTCACAAGGAAGATGTTCTTTTGATAAAGGCGAGGTCACCAGTGCTCGGGTAGAGCACATTTAATTGCAAAATGAATGAATGACGGCCACTGACTCAGAAGGAGTTCGGGGGTATTCGGACGCAACATTTCTAGCGTCTAATAATCCATGAAACAACAAAATTACCACAAGCCAACACCGGGGGAAAATGAGAGAATAGTTTCACTCGCCGGTATGGGATTTATTGAGGAGAAGGTTGAACGCCGACGTGCGAGGCTTGACTCTTGTTCGCGAGACTTCTTGGGGAGAGTCCGAGGAGGTTGGAGGACTTCAGACGATTCGTTCAGCTCAGGCTTGTGAAGCGCGTGCTGGAGTGTGAAGTCTATGATGGTGTAAGTGTGGAGGTTCCGACACTAAGTGATTGGTGATTTGAGTACTGAGTATGGGATTTGTTACCGGTTGGGAAAACTCGGTAAGAATGGGACTCTCAACCCAATGGTAGTCACTACTGGAGGTTTTAGCGGCTTAGCTGCAGGGATGCAGGCCTTCCAGTTTCATACATTAAATTGGAGGGGACTTGGAGGAGACTTGAAGGCGAGAACTTGGAGGGTGAACCCGGAGGAGGTAAGCTCCTTAAATTAGGAGGTTAGAGTTTGGTTTCATACGTGTTTGTGAGTGCATGAATGTGTGGTCCCGTCGATCCTGTGAGGGAGCAGGTGACTTGGATTATTTTGAACAAAGAAAACGAGTCTATTCATACACATGTGCAAGACTGCGCAAACTGCAACATTAACAGGATAAACCATGGCAGAAGTCCGGTGATAAGAATCAGTCCGCAACTCTAGCGCCCGAGTCGCAGCCTGAATCATCTTAACACCAGAATCAGTGTTCCAGACCAGCTGGTCACAAGCTCTATCCTGATATTACAAGCAGCAACACAACTGAGTATATAATCGTTATGTCATTTGCTAATGGAATTTAATTATACTGGTTTGGCTTATAGATATTCCAAAAATAGCCAGCCAATTGCTGTCAGTTGGCGGTTGTAACTTGAGTCAAAAGCAAACTACACTTACAACTCAGCATGAGACTGAAGATTTAAATTTCCCGTACAGGGAACTAATTTCTAAAGACAAAACATGACTGAGTATGAACTGACAACTAGAAGAACAATAATGTACATAATGTGGCATGAGAAAAGGTGAGGACTCATGTTCTCTATAATTTAGACGAGCCAGAATTGCAGCAGACGTTACATAAAAAGGAGTAGCACATAAACAGACACGAAAGTCAAAACAACCAAGCTGGAAACAAAGTTATAGTGATCTAAAAACGGCTCAATTAAATTCAGGGAAAAATATTCAACTCACATCAAAAATGATCTCTGTGGACAGCAAACTGTCTTAATATGCTCAGCACTAAAAAATAACTAAGTAGCTGATGCCAAAATCCTGCTTATACTGAAGCACAATCAAGAATCATCGGAGAATAGTGAATACGAAACAGTGACAAAGATGGGCAGTGAGTTTGAGGCTTGTGCCTAACTACACCGGCACAGATAAACACAGTGAATGTTCCTAAGACACAATAACGAGCGCTCCCTAACACTGAACAAGTTAAGACACAACACAGGAAAGTTAAGACATAATACCACTTAACATTAACACTTGATACTTACAATTGCCCGCTCTGGGGCCCAAGCGCTAGTCAGGAGGATCTATACGAGAATGACGACTCGGCCTGTGAAGCCGGCCTTATACGAGTATGCGCTTTGAGCGGACGAGCGTTTCCGGAATTTTCCGGAAGCGGATGAACTTGCGATATGGTTCTACGTGAAAAACGCCGTTCTTTCTTGTCGGAGTATTTCTTTGATCAAATTTTAATAGATTTAAGGGTAATGTTGAATGAAAATAGTAATATAAAATTTTAAGAATGATTACGTTAACTTTCTTTAATTTTTAGAAGATGGTTTTAATAATTTATGAAATTTAGACTGAAGTGCGGCTGAGGGCGATCACTATAAATGTACTACTACTACTACTACTAAGGGCATGATTCGATGTACTCTAGGGCGGGGAAACATTGATCACTCTGGAAAAAGTTATCGCAATGGAATATTATGGCTGTTTCTGTCAATTTAACTTTACGAGATCATGCAGATTTGAGTAATACTCCAATTAACAACAATGATTTTAAGATCGTGGCGTGGAAAACTTTTCCAACGATTTAAGGATTTTTTAATCTTTTTCCATTCTCAGGACAAACCAGTTTAGAACAACCACCTTAGTTATCATGAGTAGTCTTTAATCAATAGAGATTTTTCTATTTATATAGTTTTGTGTTAGAGTTTCTTATTTTGATCATTCTAATAGTTTACAAATAAGTTTTTCCTATATTTTCTTAGCTCATGTTGAGCGATTGCTCTAGACGTCCATTTTATAAGTAAATTCCATATTTATGAACATCTTAATTAAATCTGAGGTTGTTCTCTTTGAGCTAGAACATAGATTTCACAAGAAATAATTGAAGAGCATTGCTCGCAAAAATCAGCGCAGTGTATCGTACCAAATAATCTGCATTCTTCTTTGTAACAGTAAAGGATGTTTTATTCCTATTAACCCTGATACATATTATCTTGTACATTGGTTTTGCAAATGCCTTATAACTAACACCAAGACGCACTGTCGGTTACCCCCGGTCAAGCTGGTACCCATTGCCGACACGTGGGTAGAGAGGGGAATTGTGGCCCAGTCCTCCCTTTTCCCAACGGGAAGAATTACCAGGCGGCACTGCCAGGATTCAAACTGCCGATACCTTCACGTGAACGGCGCGCCCTTAACCACTCGGCCACGGTGACCAGAGAGCACTACACACGACAGAGAAGAGAGCACTACAGCAAGTTCTGATCCTGATGTCAATTGTGAACTGTGCTGTAAGAAATATTTTAGTGAGCTTAAGGGTAGCATCGGGTTAATAGATTTGCGACAATACAATATAGCACGTGAACCTGGATAGGTGTTAAACCAACTATTCATGTGTCCAGTCGTTCCAACTTTAGACATTTTGCGTACTAATCCTATCAACACACACTAGCAACTGTAAATTTGCGTTAAAAACAATACACACTTCTCTAGCAACTTGTGCAGCCATTTTTGTGTGTTACATACAGTTTATTCATAGCGTTCAAATTATTCTTGCTTCGACAGAAAGCGTCCTGGCTTCGCTGACAAGAGATCGGTATTCACAGATTCATAATGGTCCTCATTCAATGGCCTGTGAGCGTATTATCATTCTCTCAGTTCCAAGAGCCGTCATTTGCAGTTGTTAGGTGCCGGAATCGGTTCAAGCATCGAAAATTTATTGTGATACTCAGCACCTGCAGGTGAATTAACTAAGTGTCCCTACAAAATCGAAGGCTTTTGTGCCAGTCTGGCTTTGAAACTTACTTGAATGGTTGTGCAAAGCAAATTTTCTAACTCTAATGATGAAATAACTACGGTATAATCTGTTCACAGTAGATGACCAGCAGTCGCGGGATTCTGTACCGTGAAAGACAAATATTTTCCAACTGTTGAATAGTGATTGTGTAATTGATTTATGGAATTGTTTTTCGTCATTGGCTATCGTGTACGAGCATACAATGACGAACCATTGCGGATGATCGCCCTCAGTATACGATATTTGTCATCGTAGAATGATTCACCAGTTGTCACGAAAATGGCGATGCTCACGCACACACACAACAACGTGGCACGCATCAGCCCGCCATGGTGAGGTACAACACCTAGCAGCACCTCATGTATAATGCATTTTAGCAACAGAAACGGGCCGAGTGATATATTATTGAGCACAAGTTCAAGTCATATGAATGTCGTTAGATACAATTCAATCATAAGCACAAGAGATGGAGTAGAGGAAATGGATCAATGTACCATAAAGAACTCTTATCGCCTTACTATCACTAAATGGTTCCTCAGGAGTTAAACTGTTTACAGCCAGGCTCCTTAATTAAGGCGATGATGAAAAAAATTTTCCTCTAGAAAATCCTTTATATTAGCTGAAGATAATAATAGATCATAAGGTCATCAGTTATAATTATGACTCACCAACTTTGAAGTTTTCAATCTTAAAATTAAATGCAATTATTTTTAAATTTATACCCATAGTAAACGTTTTCAACGAAAAGCTTTCATCGAGACAAACAGTTAGGAAGGTTAGTTATTAGTGAAGATTGGCAGGGCTATTCAAGTCTGACGAAAACTTCCAGAGGGCAGCAAGCTGGGAGCATAAAGTGAGGATCTACCACGACACTCGACGTCAGAAAGCATCAAGAGCAACTGACAGTCACTGCGTCAGGATGCACATCTCGCACAAAAGGAGCCAATCCGAAAAGTTGCTCAGTTCTCCATCGTGTCAAAAATGTCTGAAAAGGAGAGTGTATAATTTGTCTAACTGAAAGAAAGCGCAAACAATAATAAGAGGTTGAAAAATTTGAACCCAATCAATTAAGAGATGATGGGTGGAGTGAGGCTTACCGGATACCGGATATGACAGAGAGGATAGTAGGAGGGATTGACTTCTATTCAGGAAAAATCATAAAGCAATAAAACCTTATACTCCATTCTAGCTGTACTATAGATCCCAAGACGACTAATTTAAATCTACCTAATGAAGGGTGTTTCCAGTCGTTGTAATGAACTACCTGAAAATGTAATATGCAGCGAAGTTAACTGATAGTTGACGTCCACAAAAACAAAACAATAATCATTAAATAGATTCCATGTTGAACAAGAAACCTCTAAGACCAGGAGCCGCTCATCCACCATTTCTGTTTTGACAGTTGCGCGCTCCCTCGACTCAGAGGTGCCATACGTCTCACATAGTTCCGCCTCAAACTCCACCTGCAAAGCCTTGTGTCTTCACCATCCGCTCATTTTTGCTTGGGTTAAATTTTCTCAACCTTTTGAGGCAGCTTAGTTTGCCTTCTGGGCGATCTCAAGCAGGTGAGACAAGCACTATGAGCTAATGTTAAATGGCTAACTTTTAATATTCCCAGTAACTTTTTCAACCATGTTAAAGGCATTGCTACCTGCTGCACAGTCTCGTTCGCATCTGAGTCTAACTCCTTAGTGAGGCTGTAACAGATGACTGCTCTGATGATCGGAAATTTAGCATTAAGTTCTCATAATGAAGGAAAATTCTCTGCCCAACGCATTATGCTCAAGTACGGATGATACGGATTTCCTCTTTTCCAAGCAAAATTTTACCCTCTAAAATATTCAAAACTAATTTCTTGCTATGTAATAATTTTTTCCTGACACACAGGAATAGGTATAGGTCGGTACAAGTTCATTTACTGTGGAAATTATCATTTATTTGTAATTGGTGCTCCTGGACATATTATAATAAACAATTCATATCTCGAATTTACTCTCAATTGAGGCAGGAAATAAATAAAAATCTAAATAAATGAATAAATTAACTAAATTTTTTGTTGGAGTTTAAAATCGATGACAAAAATGATGTGGAACTTATACTGTAGAGTTCGGACTCGTGTAAAACGGTGCAGGAGAAATTGAAATTTTATTTCGATGCTAGGTAGGGGATATATTTTTTTAGGTGACCATCATTTTTCTTCTGACAAATACGTGCTCTCCTTAATCATTACTTTTTCCGAAACCTCTGAAGATATACCGTAAACCTCTTGGACATTCTCCAGTAGCATTTAAAGTATTTATAAACTTTCAGCCCACTGGCCTGGGCCAAAATAATTAAAAAAATAAATTTTTGCTGTTTATCCAAATGAAATAATTAAACCCTGACACAGCTATTCTCTATCTCTTAGGGTTTGTCCATAAATTTAGGACCTTAATGTTGAGAAATGTTTAACATCCAATCTGTCATAATACATTTCATTTATCAACTTTTTTTGGAAAAAGCGGTTTTTCTTTCTCCCTCCTTTCAAAGATGTTACTGTTTAATTCCTGTCGATTATGAAGATTGAAAATTTCCCTTCAAATATGTCCAGAGGTAAAAATCACGATCATTTAAATCTGGAGACCAAGGTGACCACGACACGTCGCTATAACGTGAAATTAATTGGTGTGGGAAAATAGTTTTCTCTACCGCCATCGACTGCATGTCTTATGTATGAGGGGAGGAGTGTTGGCGAATTAAATACAACACTGAAGCAAACTTCAAATCACATGTATCAATTGAAATTAGCGTAACTTTTTTGCTTCATAATTCCCTTGGCATCGATTTTCAAAATAGGATAAGTTACTTATGAGCCTCCCTGTATGTAAGATATTAATATGCTCGTCCCTGCCTCCTAATGTACCCCTTCCTGTGTGTCACGCCTTCAGTAATTACTGTGGCAAAAATCATACTTTTACCAGGAATATCTTTTTACGCAGTTGAGAAAATCACAGTTGTGTTAGCAAGTATATCACC
This sequence comes from Morinoia aosen, assembly GCA_030386875.1. Classification (NCBI taxonomy): domain Eukaryota; kingdom Metazoa; phylum Arthropoda; class Malacostraca; order Amphipoda; family Talitridae; genus Morinoia; species Morinoia aosen. Next base: position 67,819,129 of record CM059562.1, read on the forward strand.
GGGCTCTGAACGGTCAGGGCTCATTTGCCTACTGAATCATTCAATATTGCCTCCATTGACGACTCACTGAGAGGCACTTCCCTCCTCCCTGACGTATCGCAACGACAACAATATTTTGAGGGACCTCCTACCAACGCACGGCGCCACATTTCTCATGCGTGCTACACCTCAGCTCGATGTCGTCACGGCACCGTCCGTCACAACAGCCTTCAGACACTCGGCCAGGACCCTCGGGTGCGAGGTGCCACTGAGGCGCATTGTCTCGCCGCAGTGTGACGCGACCTCCGGACGTAGTCACATCCCTAGCACGGCCACTGGGCTCCTGCCCTCAAGGCACAACACCTCACTTGGCAGGCGTCCCTCCACTTGAGTATCTGCGTGAGGTCTCGGGAGCTAAGCGAACCTGCGTCGAGATATTGTGTGATGGAAATATCTTTGGCGGTCGTGTGCTGGGGGACAGTGTGTTCGGCTTGCTGATTTCTCTGCATGATTATTGTACACTTTTAGTTTGTGTTCTAAGTTAAGGTAATCAGTACCTCAAGAAATAGTAGTTGTTTATGTGCTATGAAATATGAATATATTCATTTTTAAACGAGTTTTATAGATGTATACACTTTGAAATCATTCAGTGATCATTTATGTGATTTTGATAAAATTTGTAATAAATACGAGTGGTGCAAATTTCACAAATAGGATGTTGAAAAATAGCTTTTGTTATTTTGTGAAAGACGAGAATATGTAGAAAAATTAGACAGTTCAAGCAATTAAAGCTACATTGCAGAAATGAATATAACCACAAAATGCTTTTCGCACATCAGAAATTCCTAATTTACTGAAAAAAAAACAATATCTTCAGTAAAGCATACGTTATTTTAGTTTGTATCGGTACTGCAACTTGAAATTGCATTCAGAAATCCCGTTAGCGTAACATCACGTGAGTGCAGTTGGAACTTCAGCGTAACATTTCAGAAGGCTCAAATGATAAAATGAATGCGACGAATACGAAATCACAATACGGAACTGAATTCTGCTCTGCATTAAAGCACGTGCCATTTAAAAAAAGATTGTCTTTTTACTATTAATTCGATAATCCAGCAACGGAAACGACGAACAGAGCAAAAAAAGGACAATGTGTATATATATATGATGAAAGACTTCTCTAATATTATTTCAACATCAACGTTATTGCAATGACACCGTCCGAGCATACTGTCCACAGCTAGTAAGGCTAAGTGAAGCACATCGCAGTATTCAGTTCTTTTATCAAATAATATTATATTCTCCACAGAATTTTGCTACAAGGAAGTATGAACTGCCGAACTGTTCACTGAATTATTGAAAGGCGAGCTCACTGACAACCGCACTTCAGCACTTCGTTCACGGCGGCATTTCCTTAAAGCTCCTTAATTAAGTCTAGGAGAAGACTCGTAGTGATGAGCTTCTACCAGCGTTAGTTATTTTATTTATTTGAAAATAAGTGAACAGAGAGCAGCTTAGCAGATTTTATTAAACGTAGGTTAACGTAGTCATTAATGTAAGCAGGAGAGCCGGCCGTGTGTAGATAATAATATGCTCTCTCATAGGCCACCCTTGCTCTATAAAGTAACTTTGTATTTTTACTTTTTAATTTTTGAATGAACACACTGTTGATGGTAACACTTTTTTAGAAAGTCAATATTATTTAATATCAATGGAAAACGTTTTTGTAAATTACTTGCTGAAGAACCGATAGGAAATATCGTTCGTACACCGCACATTTGTAGCAGACTGTACCCACTGAACAATGTGTGCAGGGTAATAATTTGATTAAGTTGAGCCAAAAAGACCACTATCTAAAAACTTGAAATACGTCCAACTCGGAAACGGAGTTGGATTTCCCTCCATTTCATTTCTGGAAGCAGGGGGTTGAATTTGGTCTATGACATCACTGGAAGCACTGCGTAGACGGTAATAATCAAGTCGAATATGTAAAAAACAAGATTGTCAGTGTTTAATTGGTATATTAGACTCTTCGAGACCCATTGGGTAAATTAGTTCAAAGAACTAATTTCAAAGCTTATAAGTTAATTGATTATAATCATACTATAGGGTAAAGAAATTCCATATATCACTAAGAAAATTCTCACAAAAACGTGCTGAAGAATCAATGGGAAATATTTCTGGTGAAAATGGGACACACACTGCACCCATAATATAGCGCTTGCAAAAAGCAGGTTGCTGAATTTCATCTGTCTCTTTTTGCGTAAAGCAGGTTGTTGAGTTTTGTTCTATTTTTTTTACTGGAAGCGAGTCGTGAACGGTGAGCATATAACACATATATTCCAACAAAATTGTGGAACCAACAGGAACGCATATTTTGTCTCAGCGTATTAGTGAAAGATTCGAATAATCTGAGATACTATAAAAGATGTGGAATTTCTTCTATATTCTCAGGAAGAACAGGGTTTCAAATTCCCGTTTATCGATTTACTGAAAGCAAAGTGCTGAATTTTGTCCTAAACTTTTACTGGAACGAGCGTGTGCTGCGACAGTAATATGCTCAAACAAGATGAATTATCAGAGTATCATAAGTTTGTTCCTAGAACAGCAATTCCAATCTGCCGTAATGAAACGTTCTTTCATTCATTGGGAGTATTTAATAAATAAAACATTCGATACTGGTCTCATGGTCACCCTCATGAATTGCACCAACGACCATTGCAATTTGCGAAGGTTACTGTCGGTTGTGCATGGGTGATTTCGGAGCGTGGATTACTCAATATTATTCATGTTTTCGTAAAAGAAAATGTTTCTGTAACTGATAAGTGACGTTACAAGGAAATACTTGAAAATGTTTTCTCCATCCAAGAAGTCGATAGCGATGATCTTAACCCATCTACGAGTGTAATTCCACAAGCTGGTGCAACATCGCATTTCTTTCGACGTGCATTCGGAATACTGTGCATTTTTTCAGGTCATCTTTTGATTAGTTCCAGATTATGCATCAAAACATATAGGCATTAATAACCCACAAAATCAGTATTCGTAGGGCTATTACTCAGATTATTATGGCGAACTCCACAAGGAACTTCAGAACTGCACCGACATAAATAACAATCGTATAGGTTGAGTGGCACGATTTTCATTGTCCCCCAAGATAAATATGGAGTCAATTTACAACACAATCGTTGAAATTTTTTCCTTGTATCAATACTAGTTTCAATTTCATTGACTTTTAAAACAACAGTATCGATTTTTCCAGTTCGTGTTTAACTAATTTTTGTAATTAAAATGCTGCGGCAAATTTACATCTGTAACAGAAAGTCTCCACAATAAGCCTTGCAAAAAGGTTAAATGTTGCTCTTTATTACAGTACTATCAAGAGCAGGGCAGTGAATTTGGCCTTATATGTTATTACTGAAAGCAATTAAGGTATTGAGTTTTGCTTTATTTTATTACTGCGAGCACAGCGTCGACAATAAAACCAAACACTCCAATATGACTATCAGAGTTTTATGCCTTCAAGTTTATGTGTATAAAAATTCACAAGTATATAGATGCCATCAATGATGGCATTACTTTATTCGGGCGAATCTCTTGCGGAACAACATTATTCGAAGAAGAACATTCTGAACACTTCTTTCAACGAAGATAATTTTTAAATGAACATTTGTCAAAATAAATCGTGAACCATATTCATTTTGTTTGGGTAGCTAAAATAAATAGTATTAAATGGCAAGCATTTAATTGTTACGCGAAGAAAGTTGCATTTTGCTGATTAACTTGCTTTCTAAAAAGCAAAAAAAAATGGTTTTTGAATCGATACATTGACACATGGCTTGATGTGAGCGTTGAGTGAAGAAGGTTAACTTGTGAGAGAGTTTTACCCATAAAATGTGATTCCTAAAATTGTAGCTAATTAATTGTTGATGTTATTTGATAGAAATATCTACATTCTAACATAACTCCAACATTTTTTGTGGTTAAAGGATACGTTAGGTTGTCACCGTTCACGATTTGCTTTCACGTAGGCCCTACAAGTAAAATAGAGCCAAACATAACAACCTGCGTTAAGTAAAAAGACGTCAAATTCATCAATCTGCTTTTTGGTAATAACACAGGGAGAAATTAAAAATTTCCATCCTTTAAATATCGGATATAATCTGTAAAAAAGACCCACATTCCGAAGAATATCCCAAAATTAGTTATATAAATGAGGAATTTGATCTAACGGATGATGGGTGGTCTAATTTTCATCATTTTTCACAGATTATTTTATAAAACTTTCATATATTGCATGATATGAACAATTCTATTATCTATATTTGCCCACCATTCTTTTCTAGGCATAACTGAAAATCAGTTCTCACTGAAAGCATGGCTCGGGGGATTGCTGAACCTTCCTTTAGCTGGTTAATTTCGAACGTTAGTTGTTCTTGCAGCTATTACGATCTGCGGATACACTTAAGCAGACTTAGTTATGCGTTCCCAGAGAAAGAATCCGCTTGGGGTCCCAATTTACAAAGAAGAGATCTCTATTCACCCTGAATTTTTACTTTTTTGTCATACTTTCATTCAACTCTCTTTAGTTGGAGCCATGAAACAACTCGACAAAATCATTCCCCGTTTCAAAACAAAGTCGAATATAATTGCCACTTGCAGGGTGCAAAGATACCAACTGGGAATTAAATTCCCATGCATTCAAAGTTGGGTTCACTTTTTCCTCTCTTGATGAAAATACAAGACTACAATAAAAGTGAGGAAACTAAAAAAACGATCGAATCCAGTCCGGGCTCACACTGCACACGACGATGGTTTCTCGTATATTTTATTGCAAGTGACAACGTGCGATAGCCCCTCTTTGGAGTCTTTGTAGGAGGTCATTCTCAGTTGTTGGAGGTTGGCAAAAAATTTCAAAATTTGTCTACTTCTTGATGTAAATATGCACACATGCACCACACTGCTTGAAGTGGAGCGACTCATCCTAAAAAATTACGTTATTGCTTATAAGACGGATCATATTCTTATCTTGATAAGTTGCAACTAAGTTGAGAGGAAATATAAAAAGATAAAAAATGTACCTTCGAAAGTTCGCTGCTCGCCACGCTGGTTCTTTTGTTCGTTTCAGATGCGAAATTTTGTGTTTGTCCACCACTGGCTACGCTTAAATTTTGTCTAGCTGAGCAACATTGTGGTATAAATTTACTGGCATTACTCATTTTCGATGCCTTTTTTAAGTTTATTTCGCCGTAAAATTCAAAACGTCCTAGACCAACTGTTTTATTGACATATTAAAGGGAGGTTTATCTCCGGAGAAGATTAACGTTGTTCTCAGTGTGAATATTAACTCACGGTTAATATTTTCTTCAACAGAAAGGATAACATTTACGCTCAATTCACTGTGCTCAGATATCAAATAAATTCTAGAGTAATAAATCAACTTAAGCTCCTGATTCGCTGAAGTTAAACTCTGAACTGCAAACTTCCATAGTGAGCACCAAAATATTTTGACAGCGACAAGTAAGGAGCGACCGGCCATGGGTTGTTCTTGCTGCAGCTTGCAGAAGTCGGTCATCGCCATCGGGGTCATCACGGGGGTGAGTACAGGGCTTGTGTGAGGCGCGGGGGGGTCCTTGTGTAGTGAGTGTGGGGCATGGGGAACATGGGTGCAAGTGACACACAGCGTCGGTTTGTTATTATTCTCGTTTAAATGCTCGAGCGGCACCAATGGTTGTGAATAGTTTAAAAAGCCAACAGAGAAAATGTTAAATAGCATGAATCAATATTGTGCATGCTTGCATCTCTCTCCCAAGTCGACGAAGATACTTTCTTAACCTTCTCACCAGGACAGTTCCTGCAGGGTGCCCAATGTCGACTTCGCTTTTACTAACGGTTTCTAACCATATTTTCGTTAGCCAGCAGTTGTATGGTCTTCCAAATTCAATGAATGCCTTTTAAAATGGAAGAACGTCCTCTGAAAGAATTTTTTCACAATTGATGGACCCATCATTTTTCTATTAACTCTGTTGTAGGTGTGTTTCGCAAATTGAATCACTGTCTATTCAAACCTTGTTAAGCCGTGTAAACCATGTTTGAATTTTATCTCTTACATTTGCACATTAATCGCATTCATGTACATCACACCAAAGACACATTTGTCTAAGTTATCTATTCTATCTATTCTATTATCTATTTATCTAAAAGTTATCTGTAAAGCTCTTAAAGCTGAAGAGGAGGCTGGCATGTTCAACATACATTGAAAAGTGCATATGCTCCTATTCAGAGAGGGTCGAAGAGTAGGTCAAATCTATTGTATTGGGAGTCGTCATGTAACGAAGTTGGCAAAACATTCAGCGTACACCTAGGCAACAAGTGTACTGTTTTGATGAACGTCAAGTGTCTCCTATCGTAACAATACTGAATCGAAATTCACCTAAATTATTATTTAGCCAATATAGCGAATAGACTTTTACATGGGATTCAAATTGATCAAGTTGTTAATGAGGGCGTTTTATCAAAAGGACGTGTATTTAGAGCTTTTGCATTACCTCTTCAAGAAGAGACTGCGAGTTATACAAGTACATACAGCGGCAGAGCTTGCTTAGTTAAGTACGAGCTAGCGAACTAGCAACAATTTATAATAATACGGCTACGAGATGTGAGTAGAATGAGAACCTATGTTTTTTTACGCACAACATTTTATTGTATAAGAATTAATATCAATACCCCACATTAAAAATTGGTTATCGTTAGGAACAACTAATTTAAATTAAATCAATGCACTTGATTTCAAACGAATATCTCATCTCAATTAGATCGACAGAAACAGTCTCAAGTCGTGGCCTTCGAATCCTTTGAAGAGCTCTGCATGCAGTTAAGAGAGCCGTCATAGATCGGTTCCCAAGTGGCCTGAAGCTCCTGCTGCGCTACAAGAGCTAATGCACGCAGTCGCTCCGTCCATAAAACAACCAATAAAGGTAGCCGTAACACGGCATTGCTGCTCACTCGGAGGTGTCATAGTCTTCTTCTATTTCACTATCAACACGCTAATTGAAGAGCGACTGGCGCCGCTGCTTTGAATTCAATAACCAATTTGTTTTTTCATTATATGTGGGTTTGCGGCATAATTAAATTGAATATCGATCGTCATAGCACTTTTAATGAGGCTGATCTTAATAGTATTTGTACAACGATTATGGAGTCAGGTTTCAAATTCTTAGCGATATGTTTGTTTGGGTCGTGTATACTGAGCCCTGGTTTTGGTTGATGAACACATTAATGAATAGTTTTACTATGCAATTTCAAATGCGATTCAAATGAACTCAATCACAGCAGTATTAATGCTTCTAATTCTTAGAATAAAAACGGCAAAAATTTCTTCACGAACTGCCATTTTCGTGAAATTGATGAAGTCTTATATAGTGAACTAGGAATGAACTTTTCGAACAATCAGTCCATCTTGAGCGCCAAATAAAATCAGCAAAATTCACTGAAGAGTAAAAGGAAACTGTTCAATACAGACTGTTCCCTTTATCACGTTTCCCTGATTTCCTATAAGTAATTTCGGGCTGATTATCATTTCCAGAATGGATGCTGATAGTAAAATTTAATTGAACATCAATGGACGTCCTTTATTCCCAAAAAGTAATATGGTAAATGATACTTTACCGAGGGTACAAGAATGTTACCCTTCTTGGTACAGAAAGAAATTAATTACTTGTGTGGATGGATTCATGTTCTCCGTACAGTCGTTCTAAAGACGAAGCTCGAAAATGATTAAATGACTCCATAGTCAAAATAATGTTAAAAGCTGTGCGGGTTTCCTGGCGAGTCGAATAGGTGCCTCATAAGCCTCAATGATAAAATTAAACACAACGTTGATAGGAAAATTTATAAGGAGTAAGGAGCATTTCCAACGGAGGGGTATTGTTTTCGGTCCAAGAGGAAATAGCTTAAAACTTGGAGAAATTATCGCAAATGTTCAATGAAAATGAACGAAAAGTAGATGAATCTACACAGGTAGACCGAAGCAAGTTTCCACCTGCTTGAATAGTTTCTTTTCGAAGTTTGAGCGATGAGATCTTTTTTGGTCTTCATGCATGGAGGTTACGTCGGTCGAAAAAAAAACAATGACTAGAGTGCCATCTAGAAATATAAGGAAGCTGAAAAGAGCCTTAAAACTTAATAAGCCTAGATGAAATCGCACGCACACCATCAAACATTGTGATGAGTTGAAACGTAAGTACCTGCTATCAACACTCATTTCACAGTACCATTAGGTGCACTTCGCCGTGGAGACGTGCAGGCCTTACACTTTACCATTGTAGAACCAGCGGTAGGTCTCTCCTGCAGCCCACAACAAAGTTTCAAAAACACGATGAAACCAAATCAATTGAAAATTCATTCGTCATAAATACACTAACTTTCTTCAACATTATTAAGTGGTGCTGGGATTATAGTAATTCACTAGTGTACAGTTGTTTATTCGTTAAAAAGCGTGTTAAGTTTTCGTATCAGGGTGCTGGAACCAATTTCGTACTGTTTGAATGTTGTGAGCAGTCGCAGAAGTAATGATGCAGCAAAATATGCATACAAGTATTTCAATAATTTAAAAAGTTATGTAGATCATTAAAGTAGGCCCTTTTCTCTCTACTATTCGTGTTATGCAGTTATATGAATCACCAGGGAAATTTCCCAACGGATTTTTCCGACACGTCCACTCCAGTTGAAACTTTGATGAAATAGATCGCTCCACCTGCCCCGAAAGTGAACAGCACAGTAACAGCAGCTCTGTTGTAGTCAGATATTTTAGAAAGATAGTTTAGGAGAGAGAGACTTGATGGATTACTGAATTAATGTGTTTGAATGTATTCAGGGTGTAATATACAATGCTCTGTACTCCCTGTAGTTGAGACTGTTCTGAGTGGCCATGAGACGCTTTAGGCCATCGGAGTGACTCTTTGTCTTCCATCTGAGCAATTATTCCATATGATTATTCATTATTTATAGTTTTTGAACGTGTGTGTGAGTGCAGTTTTTTCCATTCTGCTATCTTGACTTAAATGATTATTAAGAATGCGAGCTTTATTAATATTTCCTCTTCAGGACGTATTAACAATTCTAAAAGAGAGCTCATTCTTTACCTTACTTAAGTGAACTTCGTCCCCGTTAGTCTCATCAGACTTTTGTTGGGCATATGCTTTCCCTGATCAATACTTTTGAAAGTTGAACTTACTGTGAACTGCAGCTCTGCCTTATCTTCTGTGGTGTTAAATTTGCTTTACATCCTGGAGAGTAAAAATTTTTCAGGTGCGTTGATAAACTTCGTTCAATGAAAGATATCTATTCCTCAAGCTAAAAAAAAATTTACACGAACAATTATTCAATTCCATTTCCCAAGAAAATATATTTTATTTTGGTATTTCACTCTTGCATTGGTCACAGTCGATATTCTTTGTGCCCTTGGGTTCGTAAGTAATATTTTATTATAAAAGTCATCAAGGAGCCGTAGCAATCGTAATAAAAATGAAAGAGCAAGATAAGCTACTTTAAGTATTTAATTAAGGTACGTTAATATTCGAATAAAACATAATTTCATCAAACGTTTTGGCCACAGGCCACTATCAGTGATAAGAATACTGAAAAGTATAAAATAAAAGTACCTTGTACTTTTCAGAATTCCTATCACTGATGATGGCCTGTGGCCGAAACGTTTCATGAAATTAGGTTTTATTCGAATATTCACGTACCTTAAATAGTTAAAGTAGCCTATCTTGCTCTTTCATAGTTAATATTTTATCATTTCATTTTGTATAGGGTCCTTCGACTACGCTCTGTAAAGTTATAGCCATGTGAGATAATTTTCTACACATGAATTTCTGCATCAAATGAACCATACCCGCACATTTTGAAGTGGTTACACGTAAAATTAACGTTAGCCTATTTTACGTTTTCATCAGCTCTTGAGGCCTCTATAGTACATCTCGTTAATTTCTCATTTGCGCGGAGGCCGTGGGGAAGGTTTACCTCTGATCCTCTATTTCTTGTCACCACCGATTGGATGTCTAGGGGATAATTACTTTTTATTGGTCTAGTTTCTACTCCCACTGTCTAGCGTTATGGTTTTGAAAGTGTTGATGAAATCACGACATCGTTTGTTAAGCAAAACTTCGTGAAACTTTGTGAACGTCTCCCGCAGAATAGGTTTGTGAGCTTATCCCATCTGGGTTCCATGTTCAAGAGGAGTTGCACTTGTTTGCTGTGATACTTTTGAAGTCAACTCTTCATTGTATCGGTGGACTGAAATACAGATCGTAGAATTTGTCTCATGAAAAAAAACGAAGTCGTAAACGTGATTTCATTTAGAGTATAATATTTTTGAACACAAGCGGACTTTCCAAAAAATGGTCCTCACAGAATTGACTTCTTAAAATTTCTCGCCAGGTTGTTTTCGAGCGAGGCTTAAATTATCAATGGTTGAATGAACTTGTGGCTATTGAAAAAAGAAAGGAACGAGTCCTTTTTTCCATGATGATGTTAATATTGGAAATTCTCTCATTCCAAGTTGCGTTCTATTTCTCTCGTCAATGCTAAAAGTTAATTACATAACTTAATGTTGATGAAAAGCACGCACCTGAAAATTTCTCGCAAAATTAAATAGATATATTCATGAAATTACTAATTTAAAGTTGTATTTCTACTGAAAAATTAATTACTGTCAAAAAAGTCGAGTTTTTAAACATAGGTTCACAATTTTCATTCTGACTGGTAACATAATTTTATCTGATATTGATTTCGTTTTTACAACATATGATCTTAGCATTGGTTTTTCAAATGTCTTATAACTAACCCTATATATAGGACACCATGACGGTTCCCCCGTAAAGCCGGTACCCATTTCCGACACCTGGGTTGAGTGGGGTATTGTGCTTGAGCTTTCCCTTATACCCAACGGGGAAAATCTCCGCGCCAGCGCCGGGATACGAACCCGCAACTTCCAGCGTACAAGTCCGACCCCTTAACCGCTGTGCCACGGAGAGCACAGTACGTTGTAACAGTACGTTGAAATATCACGTTTTGCAATCGCTGAACTTTCCATGAGTCACGTCAGAGATTCATGGGCGATAATGCAGCTAAAGTTATTGCGTGTTAAATATTACGCTTTCAATGATCAACTACTGATAAATTTCGCTAGCGACATTTTTAAGTACTTTTCATAGTAATCAGTAGCTTGCCATGGGGAATTTATTATACTCACGTTCGCCATCGTGTCTTAAAAAATTAAACAGTCTCACTATTTCCATGATATGTAGTGAGCACTCCCAACGTAGAGGAACCCACAGAACTGAAGTCATCAATGGTGTAAATTAGCTATAGTGTAAATTCGCAGTGCTTTTAGGGAAAGGAACAGAAAATAGCATTGATCAAAATGAGCATTGAAACCCTACAGAAGCATAGATTAAAGAAGAGTTCCCTGTCAACATCATTAAAGCTTTGATATTCACAGCTACAATGGTGATTTGTGTACGAAGACAACCAGTAAAGTCCCTGCTTTACTGAGTCGTTGCGGGTGGACACGAAGCGCTGTGAAGCCCAGTCTCTAAAAATAAGCCATCACGGCCCTAAATGAACTGTTTTTACGCATAGGGTGATGACGCGCACTAATGCATGGCGCCTCTTAGCGAATAATGCAAGAAGACCTGCATCCGCCAGAACCAGCCCCATTAACTCCGAGATAAGTGATGTCACGCGCCGGTGTAGGACAAGCAGTTTGTTCACGCACACGTAGCTTAGAGCGTAACATCCTTTGCATTCCTACTTCACCAGAACGGAAATGAATTAAAATGTGTTACATTGGGTTCTGTTTTAATTCATTGGGTTCTGGCATGGCGAGCATGCGTAGGCAGTCGGAGCCGCGCAGCGCTGTGGAGGTGCCAGTGCATCATTCATCACCGAATCCGGGACTGCAAACCTTCACTGACGTCACCTGTGAATTCAATGGCTCGTTGATGAGTAATGCCGCTCTAACGTGTCATGTTATGGCGCGTGGAACAGGAGACTTGGCATAACAAACTCTGACTCGTAATTACCTTGCGTGATATGAAACCATGACTCTTGGTTACCTAGCGTGATATCAGACCAGAGCATGTTTTTTTGATAGTGTGACTTTATATGAATTATATATTAACGTACCTACCTCTGGAACGGCTAAGTGTTAAGCCACTTACATCGGGATATCTTTTTGTAAAGTGTTACCTCAAATATATGTTGCGAGTAGATTTACGTACGTGATCACGTACAAATTTGAAACTTCTTGAAACGTATGAATTCCTTTAAGAAAATTTATTTTTACGAGCGATGTTAGCTAATAATTCTCCAACGTGATTGTTAGCATAGAAGGATTTCATTCAGAGATTCAATATCATAGATGATAATAATCAGAGCGTAGCAAGGGACATTGAATAACATGATTGTGTGAAAGCCTGCTTAGGGGTAGCCTCATTAATGAAGTAAAATCTTGAAACCATGGTACGTCAAAATAAAATGTCAGTGCTGTCTCCGACGTTTTTCTAACCACTGTATGGTTAGAGAAAGTTGTTACGTGATCAGTGGACAGAGAGTGGTTACGCCATTAGCTAACTTGCGGCAATTTTCCGCTCATTAATTCGTTCGTGGATGTGACGGTTGATTTGTGCTTCCAAACATAGCATCCGTAAAAATTTTAAAAGCAATTCTTTGACATCGTGAATTCCGATTAGGAGGGTGCAAAAGAGAAATTTTCAATGAAATTCTGAGTGATCTTATTTTCTAAGGAATGGAATTTTTTACTCTCTTCCATGCACATGCTAAAACCAGAAGAGATTTACTAAATAAGAAGAGATTTTAGAACTTATCGATAGAGGTCAAGAGCAGCGCAAGTGATTGGAATTTGCTTTTATTGTGTAGGATTGGAATTTTCAGCGGGTTGAAAGTAATCGACCAGTCACAAAACCTTGACTTCCATGCCATTAGAATTATCAAACCTAACTTATTAATAAATTCGTGTAGTTGGTGTATAATTGGAACCAACAAACTCAATTATGGCACATACGTCACAATAGCATCTCAACTATTGATCGGTTAGGACCAAATCAAATTCTACAAACTATGGAATAATTTACACTGCACTTAGCACAATAGACATAATCGATAGTTTAGGGCGGAACCCAGCTGCAAAAGCAGTGGCCACCTGATATCATCTCAGGTTACAGCGTTAAACTACCAATGATTCAATGGTGCGAGGTCGGGGCTGCTCTGGTCTTTGCTGGCAGATAATCAAGAGGGGTCGAACGAGCCTTGAGGAAGATGAGTGAACGCTTGCTTGTCAACTTAGAAAGATGCAACATGTCAAAATCAGCTCATCTGTGGACTCGAAAGCCGGCATGTACGTCAAACCCGAAGAAAACACTTGAAAAGAAAAACACCTCAGCCCTTATACGATAGTAGCAAGTAGGTTTATTAACACTTTGCAGAGGTATTTGAATTGTTTATTAATAAAAGTGTTAAAACCCGCTGCACTCAGATTTTGTTATTCATTTTACCACAACTAAAAACACCAATATTACGGACTGGCGCTGACATCAGGCCGGTCCCCGAACGTAAATTAACTACCAATCGACGGGGAGCTGAAAAGAGCACATTTGAGTGCTAATCCGAAAATAAATGGAAATATACTGGGCATGATTATAGAAGTGGATTCCAAAATTCCTTCTACGGTAGAAGATTAAGATGCCAAACGCTCTACTTCAAACTCTTTCTTCCCTCACAAGTTTCGTGATGAAAGTGGTTCTACAAGATCTTGTTTCCATCGACCTAAATCGAACATAAATCCAAAGTGCCACAGATAAGTTGGGAGTTATAAGGATTTGAACGCAAGTAAAAAATTACATTAACACTTATATTGTATTCCGCTCCATGACGTTGGACATAATTCTTGTGTGTATGCAATAAATTGTAGCAGTCAAAAGCGTTGAGATCTATATTTCTATGAGTTGTTAAAACTAAGTTTATTCGTTATCATGTGCGTGCTGTTATTTATTTTCCCTAGTGAAATTTGACGAATTTTTAAATTGGTGTCAATTTAAGTAGGTCATACTATTACGTTTTGCCAGTTAAGAGTACAGTTTGAGAGGATCGTTCATTATGCCTACCAAATAGATAAATTAGAGTGGATCATATTCGTACGTACTTTCAAACAGCATAGGCTACAATTTCAATGAATCACACATTCTGTTAGCCAAAGATGCAATTTTAGCAGATCACACGTTCTATCAATCAAGCTTACCAATTGAGAGGATCGTACTCATTCTTTCCGTTAATTATTTCAGGTACAATTTAAATAGATCATTCATCATGTTAGTAAAGGGCAATATTTCTTTCGTTTTGATGAGAGTACTTGTCGCCGAGTTGATGGATGGAGATAGAGGAACAAAGACCAGTTTTAAAACGGCGACAATCATTACGCTTTAAATCTAACCAGAAAGTGCAGCTATCCAAAAACAATACATTCGAACTTGCAATCCGGAGGGAGAAAAAAGTTTCTCACCTGTCATGAGGAAAAAATTTGTGCTCACGATAAAATTGTATTCATTTTGTAAGATTTTAAGTTAAATTTTACCCTCATAATGTTAAAAGACTTTAAAGAGGTCACTAACTTAAATTAAACATTGAATATTCAGAGCAGATCTTGTTTAAGATGAATCTTAGTACGGTTACAAACTTTGACATGAAAGAAAATGAAACTAGAGATAGATTAATGAAAAATTTGAACACTACAACGAATCAGAGAAAATTAGAATTCCATACAACTCTTTCTTTGAGCTTTCGATATAACTTTCAAATTTTGATTATCTTTGTGTTCGAACCCTCATCGAAAGTACATATTTAACTGTTTCTACTTTACATAAGTTTTCTGACTGCTTGCAGGGTTGAGTTTCACTTGATTATGAATTTCAGACACAAGCACTCTGCAGACATGGGATGCTAAGAATTTCAACGCATTAGATGTAGATGTCCCGTAAGCATGGAATACAACGAAACATGAACAATGACAACTACTCACTTCCGCGGATAAGTCCCACGGATGTAAGTAACGCACCGCGTAACGCAGGTCTCCGAACATTATTCTTATAAATTATTGTTTTCAAGCGCAAAACCAAAAACCATCATGTTTAGTCAACCGCCAGCTGTTGAATGTAATCCCTGCCTAATTGAACGCTCTGCAACACAACCACGCAATTCGGCCTTTCCTGTGGTAAGCGTGCGTGCTCTGAAGCCAAAAACTTTGTCTAATAACCAATGTTGGAGGCCATTCTTATTTGTACATACGTATGCACATCATAGTTTCCTTCTCACACATACTGGCACTTGCAAAAAAATGCGGGAAACATTAGGAGTTGAAAATCCCCCTGGCGAAAAAGTCACCTTCTCTGTGCTGGTCAAAATGGAAAGGTAGGCATTATTGAGCATTCGTTAAATACAGTAAATGAGTAATCACCGTAGCTAAATTTTACAAACAGGAAAGAAGAAATGCTGTGTTAGTCTATGATGAAGATTTTCAAATAAAAAGTTTACTTTTTTGAAGCGTTTTTTCCTTGGTTCTTAGAAGAACCACTTCTTTTAAGTAAATAACTCATTTTAATGAGCACAGGTTTGTCGTAACCTTGAGCCATCGATTTTCATAGTCAAAAGATCTCGTCAGTATTATATGAAAGCCTATTCACGATCAACGTTCATTCTTCTCACGTGTTTATGGTCATGCGAACATTCCCTTAGTGCGTGAATAACTTCCTAACATTTTAAATTTTGACTCTTAACTGCGATAAACTTGACTGCGATCACAATGAAGACAGTAATTATAATCATGCGCAAGAGACGATAAGAACAGTGTACCCACCACTCGACTCATGTCGACCTCGACGACATGCGTTGCATGTCTCGACTTGCTGGTTGTAAACTCATAAGTACTTTTGATAGCAGAGAAACTTGTTTGTGAGTGTGACACTAAAATAAGGTGTCACGGGGAATTTGTTTGCTTGTGTCTTTAACAAATTTCAGGCTATACAAGTGAATCAGATTAAAAGCCAAAACCTGGCTAGGATGTGGTTCACGTAAAAAATCCATGCATACGTCGGTACAGAACCAGATCTCCGACGTGCTCGAGATCCTCGGTACTACACGGAAAGAAGAAAATTATGCTTAGTACTTTTCTTTAAAATCTTCAGTGTCGTCCTGATTCATTGAGGAGTCAGGGGCTCAAAAATCTGAAGTAGTTTCTACATGAATCGTTAGCTTGGGTAATTTTATACTCAAGAGTTAAAAATTAATTGATGGGATGTCCGAATTTATGAAAACAGGTAGTGCTCGTAGCTGAAAATTGTCGTGAAATTGGGTTCTGCAGCGATGCTTACCGAATGGAATTTTGAGACAAAGGTCTCTTTTTGAGTCGAGCACAATCTACTCAGCTGACATCTACCATCACGTTCTTGTCAGTGCACACCCAAGTGAGCAGGACGGACGATGCCCGCTATGAAACGACACTCTTGTGTAAGGTGGTCTCATCACTCTGAATTCTAATCATATTCATTACCCCTTCATGAAGATCGTATTCATAAATATTTATTCGGCTGAAAGAGATCTTCTTCATTCATGCTCCCTCGAAGTGGGCGCTGCATTTTAATATCTTGTACACTCTTCACGTATCAACATTAATGAAGCCAGAGATCAATTAGGGCACAGTTATGTTCACGAGGAGGCGGTCGCTTCATCGCCCTTCAGAGAGCGTGCAGCACCAGCCACACCGCCGCGCCGCAGCCTGATTAATGGTCAACTAGAATTTTTGCCTAACGCATTCTGCAAGTATTATTAACACATGCTCTACAGGATGTTAAGTGGGTTACGTTTATGTTTAAAGGCATTGTTTTACGACAGCTCATGCGCTAGGTTAATGTGTAAGATGCTTACATCATCGGGATGTTAAGAATTGCCACGCTAACTCGCCACGACTTGTGACGTGCGCTCGTGCACGATGACTTTGTTTAAGGGGCGATATTATACATAAATATCAGTTATCAACCTTTTTTGCTAACTTTGTATTTCAACAATATTGATCAAAAATGTGTTTTTTCATAACATTGAACTAAAATTTTAGCAATACGGGCGATAGTTGTTTTGAAGCATTACAATTTTTTGCAATTCAAACCCGTATTTAATCCGTGTGAGGTAAAGTTGTTGTCATCTTGAGCCGGCCATGCAAGAAACTCAGACGCTCTGTGGACTTCAATAGCGCTTGTTTTCACTTCCAAGTTATTTTTTAGCCCGTCCGTTTACCCTCAAAGAATCTACATTCTAACGTTCAAACTATAAGTTCAGTGCCTGTTACACAGTGATTAAGCGTTTTTTACTGTAGGAATCTCAAATTGGGATGAAATTGTAAAAACTTTCAAATTATGATGTCATGCTTGCTTCAGCAGCTAGAAACAAATCAATAAGAAATTTTCACTAGCACTGCAGTGCCATGCATTCCAGTTGAATTTGATTAACTCTCTGGTATAGTGTCCGTTATTTTTATGAATCTGGCTGCACTTATACTGATCATTCTGAAAACCACAAGTCAATATTGCAATCTACCTAGATAGTTAAAAACGTCTCATTCCCTTAATTCTCATGAAGAGAGTTCATGTCGTCCGGAACAAAATACTTATCTTGCATGCATTTCATCAAAAACAGTGAACACACCAGACCAACGGCAAATTAAGAAGTGGCACTTCAGGCCAGCAAATTGCAAATGTTATGAGTGAAACGTTTCTTACCCAAGTATACCAGCTCTCTCTCGTAGCTGGTTACTGTAGTTTCCATTCTTATCTACATACATATAGAGGCTTATTCTTAGGTAGTGCAAATGATTGACTACTTTATGACTGACGGACCTGAACTACCCCTCTTAATGGGAGTATTATTAAAAAAATTAAAACGAAGTCTGAGGTTTCTTGTTTTCCCAAATTTTATGAGTCAATTTAGTTGCAAAACTTTTCAAGTATAATGTGCAATCATTCAGTGACTTTGGAAATTAAGGAAAATTTGAGCCTGTGAGAACTCACAAAATAAAACCTCTAGTAAAATGGTTGTTAAATATTTGGAGGCTACATTTCTTCGTTCCTTTCTTTATTAACTCTACATAATTGGATGCGCGATGTAAAAAATTTACAGGCTAGAAAAAATTGGGTAAAATTATTCTGAGTGTTAAAATATGTTATGAAATATTTTCGAACAATTTTTCAAAGAATTATTCATACTTATCGTAACATTGAAATTAGAATTTGGCAAAAATACCATTCAACGCGAATAAGGAATACAACCGATCTTTAAATGAGACTCATTTCGAGTACAACCGTGAATAATAAAAAGCTGGCCTTCACTTACATGAAAATTGACCTATAGAAACCTGTCAATTGATATAAATACATTCCTTATTTGAGGCTGAAGGATCAATAGGTACACCCTTAAATCCTCCTCTATATAGTGAATGTAGACACGACCTGGTGTTGCTGTTAACTGTGTTCACAAAAAAAAACGCGCCTCTGGAAGGAAAGATGTTAAAAAATTAAAACTTTCTTCAAATTAATTTTTAGTATTGAATTCTGAGGAGCAATTTGACAGAAGTCATATTCGTTAATAGGTGCTTCGGCTTCAGCACTCGGTCATTTTTTTATATCCTTCGGCTCAAGCTCTCCAGGATCAAGGATGTAAAGTACACTCAACCAAATTAGATCTCTTATTCAACCCATTACGGTACATCAAGTCACGAGAAATTCTTGCTAATGCTTTCATTCAATAGCTGCAAGCGTAACAAATTTAAATTTATAAAAATGTAATTCGTGAGCAATGGTCATTTAAAAGTGCGTGTATTTCCAATGTGTTTTCTTCTTTTTATTCTATCGCTCGACAATGTAAATCTTTTTTAACAGAGCTAAAGCTAACTTTGACAGTTCACGTTATTGTAATTTCATTTTTATAGCACATTCTTATAATAGGAGGTTGAGGCTGGAAAAATGAGTTCTTGTATTTCAAAAGCTCATTGTTTATATTTAGTAAGTTTCCCAGTAATTATGTACTAAGCGACTCCAGTAATATAATGCTTTGCGGTAAACGAACAAAAAGGCAACTTTCATTTTTCGTATAGAAGCCAAAAATTAAACTTCAAAATACCATATTTTATTTCCCAATAGGCAAGTAATTCAGCCTCTCCCGACTCCTGCAGTACATGAAAACACGAAAGCATCAGACCAGTAAAGACTTTCATTGCTTTGAACAGATGAGTAGATAAAATTTCGAGGAAATTATGTCGTGTACTACCTCAAATGAACGAGCCCAATAAACTTACGGCAGCATTTCAGACTTAGTCGAAAGTTCTTACTCTTCTCATTTTTTTCTCGGCTTTTTGTTAAATATATCTTTAATTGTTTATATTTCCGTCTCTCAATTTATTTTTCTTCCTCGATCATTTCCCTCACCAATTTTTCCTCACTTGAACTCCAGTCACCGGTTTTGTAACCTGCAGCAGGCGAAGACCTCAAACAAGCTCACTGAGACCACGCTTCGTTCTTTATGACCGTGACTGTAGAAAGTTGAAGACGCTGTGTAAAAAATAATTGAAAATTGTGAGCATGATATCAGTTTAGGCGTGAATTTATGAACGGAAAGCGGAAGAACTAGACTTCCTCCTCGTGATCGACGCCCCTGTCATTGTGGGGCCATGCGACCATTTCTCGCCGCCGAGCGCCAGCCTTGAGTGGCCGTACAGGCGTTAAGCCCCACCGATAAGCCCGTCCCAGGGGGGACCTAAGCAACAAGAGACACACTCACAAATCGAACGAGCCTCGTGATGAAGTGGCTCCGTAACATGGCCGCGCCATCACCCAGCTCTCGTCTGGCTCTCTACAATAGCACATGGTCAGACGTCATCAACCAGGAAGTCAGGTTCACAAGATGAACATTGCGCTGTACTTGTGTATACTTTTAATTACGACTATGGCTATAAATTTTGCAAAAAAATTATGGAAAAGTTGAATTCGATTGGATCAGTGAAAGTAAATGAACACTTTGGTATTGCTCTCCTGCAAGTGGTCAATGATTTTGAAAATTTGCGAACTCTCATTAACGGCAAAGTAAACAAGCGCAAGTTTTCAATTTCTCACTGACTTTATCGACAGAGTGATAAGGCTATTTTCATCAATTGGCTATGTCTGTAAAGCTTGAAGTAGTCGTATTTTCATTGATTACTTGAATTACCATGACAGTAATAACTATCCGAATGCAAATGAAGAATCGTACTGTATCGAATTTTGAACACATTTTGAACAACACTTTAAAAAAAGTATAACGTCCGCTAGAAACTGTGATACTATATCTTTTAGATTCACTACTGATAAAATTTAATTCAGCGGCTGAAATATTTCTGAAAAAATTCTGATGTGTCTTGAATTAACATTGTTGAAGAGTAATCCTTCGATGATTAAATGCTGGTAGAAAACTAATACATTGCAATTAAAACAAATCAATTAGCATAGGGAAAATTAAAGGCAATAAGTAACATTTTTCATGAGCAAACTTAGAACCAGGCCATGCAGTTAACATAAAAAGAAGCAGGGTGGCTGAACACTGTTCTAGTTGTTGTTCGTTCTTTTGAAGCGCAAGGACTCCCGGTTGCACCTTAAAGTGAAAAAACAAATAAGTTCTAGTTCAAGTTCAGTAGATAAGCACTCAAACCTTGAAGACTCTGAAACGATCCACAATAGAACCAGTTTTTTCCAAGAAATGTTAGTTTTCCAGTTCAAATCTGCCTATAGTGCTCGCAGATGTCTTAAAGATCAACTCGAACCACCAGAGGAACTTTTTTACATCCCAAACATCTGTATTTGATATTTTTATCGTTCGTGGTAATAGATGGCAAGCAGCTTGTTTCATTCGTGTCACAGATGCGCTAAAATTTCTTTTGTGAATCTTTTCTCGCGCATTCAAATGCGGATATTCTCGCTTTGTAGTCTGCTACGAGTTATCGAAGAAAAAAGAAAAACCGTTCGTTTACAAAAAAGTTAACGCATGAAATGCATTACAACAAATTGGATTAAAATATTTTTGAATCACGAAGGTCTTAAATTATTAAGCAAACTAAAAGAAGTAAACAATAGCCATGACAGAGATTGCATATAAAATTGGGAGAAACAAAATAAAAATTTAATCTCCTGGATATTTTACATAAGGCACGAGGACTGAAAGCTGTACGGTAAATACTACTGAAAAATGCTTTGAAGGAGAGTCTCCTTTTACATTCATACATGAGCTAAGGGGTGAATGGGTGAAAGTAAATGGGTGATAGTAAATGATTATGCATTTAAAACTAAGAATGTGCTCTCACTACGCCTAAGCCAGAGAACATTTTGGAAATTTGAAACTATGTTTTCGTGCAAACATATTAAAATTAAATGGTATAACTGAGATTCTGATAGATGTTGAAAATGATACTGCGAAAATCTTAGTTTCTTAACCAGAAATGAAATATCAAAAGACTAGCAATAAAGCCTAGCAGAGAACGAACTAACTGACAGCCTTCATTTCTCAGAGCAGAGCAGTACAGGTAATATTGTCACTTTCGATGGGCCCTTGCATCCACTAGAAATTTCAAGTTCGATCAAGCGTTTATAACAATATTATAACTTCTTTAGAAGTTTGACTTACTTTAATGAAATATAAGAAGACCGGGTGTAGCAACACCCATCAATCGACTATTTAACATTTTACGTTCATAATAGAAAAACTTTTGGCGTTAAATTCGCATTTAAGCTCGTTTGATCTTACGCCAGAGTTCCCGACTAATGTTACTTCACACTCTAGTAATTCATCAAACTCCTTTTATGCTCTTCAGACAGGAAACAACATTGTCACCACAGTCAAAAGAGACGTCAGACTGAGAACTCAGTTCAAAAATTAAACTGAGTTCAGAACATGACACTCGAAAAACAGCAAGGAAGTTTGCTATACTACCTGGCATTTACTTAAGCCGAATAAAAGTTAAATTGAACAAGCAGTGCATGTAAATCATACCTCACCTCGTGACAGAAATTTCACTCCACTCAATTTTGCAGATCCTGTCGACGATGCTGTGCGTAGCGGTGGTGGGGACGTACATCACGCTGGAGGACCAGGTTGAGTCGTGCCGCCGCAACGCCTCGTTCACAGCAGACCTCCTCCAGCTGCTGCCCTCTTGCGCCCTGCTCGCTGACGCCTCCTTTGTGCTCTCCAGTCAGTACAGGCTTCTTGCCCACAGCACTCTAAGCATTCCTATGCCTTAGGAATTGTGGTTTGGGGGGAATTTATAGAATAAATGAAAAAAAAAACTAGTTTATACTTATAACACTGTAATTGCGACATTTAACACATTATTATCGTGTTTCTGATAATAAATTTATTATAGGATTATTTAATCTTGATCTGCGGAAAAAATACCCTCGAGTCGAACTGATACGTTTTTGATGAATCACACACATCCTTCACCATAGCTCCTCCTCAGCGCCTTTTGTATTGAAAATTAGCTTCTAACATCGATAGAGCCATAAACAACTCTTAGGATTGATTTCAAGGAAAAATTTTCGGATATGGGACGCAAATTTTTCCACTCTCACAATCTTTCACACTATTCATTAATTTGAACGTCATCACTAGGAATGAAATTGTTCCCTAAAGAAAATTGAATATTACGCAATTTTCATGATAATTTTACATAGAACGATAACTTAGCACGTAAACAAATATTTCTCGTTATTATTCGAGTTAAAATTTGGGAACTTAAAGGTGTACTTCAATGAATGGCGTTGAAGGAGTAACGGATGTAGACCAATCAATAAATAAATTGCAAATCAATAACACAATTTGCTAGAATTAATAATGCCATTAGCTAATCAAACGTTTGTGATATTTCATGTTTCACTTGAAGCGGAGAAACATTCGTTGAGATATGAATCGTTATTGCAAATTAATCAGAGGAATAGAAAGACCATCGTCATTTTAACCGTTTTGTGGGTACTGTAGTTAGTCGCTAAATCGCTCAAATTTATACATTTTACTCAGATAATTACGTTAAATAAACAGTTTTTTATTTTGAAAAATATTTAAATCAAACGCATCACTTATAGGTGGTGTTTCATTCGTTACTCCACTTGTAAGATCTCAGTTTTCTTTTTTCATAGTGAAAGTTATTTTCATCATGGCACGTTAATCATAGTCGTTTGGTTGCGTATATTTACTTTAAAAATGCATTGAGGTGTCGCGTCAGACTTTCTTGATGTAAGATGGGAAACAATTGGAATTGAATCATCTGTGAACATGACTTTCTGCTCTCGATATCCCACTGCACAGTAAGCTTTGATCTTTCTCTATCTTAACGGTTCCATCCCAGAAAGCGTTAGCTAGGGCAAGAGTGCATTTCATCCCTCTAAAGAAATTTATTTTTTCCAGGTCGTGTCTTTCTCCTCGTCCAAATTGCACTGTGGCTGCTGCTTCTTCTCTTTTCTGTGCTATTGGTGGTAGGAGCAACAAAGGTATGATTTTCTTACATTGAAAATGGTGATTTGTGAATGGATATACATTCCAATCAAGTTCATGCCTGTCATTTCATGCCATGAGTCTTGAAGTATTTTATAATTAATGCTAAAATGCAATGCTGGTGACCACCTATCTTGAACCCTCAACCAATCACGTGAAAAGTGAACGGCTCGAAACATGCAACCACGATGATCCTAGTGAATCACCGTCTTACGTGACGTAAAAATAATTTATATTATCTGCATATTCCACGTTTTACTTGTAAAAATACTTTTAATAATAATAATTTTAAATAGTATAACTGATTTGCGGAACAAAACCAGTATGATTAAAATCAAGACCGATTCCAAAATTTACCTTTTTGTTTTCAGGGTCGAGCCGGGCTGCTAGTCCCATGGGTGGTTCTCACACTCATCGTCATGGGCTCTATCGTGTACGATGCGGTCATCGCAGGTTTGTCTGGAAGGAGTACGAGCGTTGTCGTATCGGTTGTAGCGCTCGCTGCAGCTTCAGCTTGCCTCATTGTGGTCCACAAATATTCCCGACAGCTAAGAAAGCGCAGCAAGCACAGTGAATCCTCTACTAATGCGCTGCTCAGTTCACCTTTATCAGAGTTGCATCGCCACACGCCCCCTTTGATCTTTGCGGCGGGCAGTCACTCTTCCATGCCTCGGTTTGTGAGCTATGCTGACGTCACGGCCTTCTGCAGAGATTCACCCCCAGATTACGACACATCTACAGCACATGCGCGCCTGGACGTGATCGAAACAAAAACTGAAAAGCCTCTTCGAGAAAAATCAAGTCGATCGAGTCCGCCTGGTGAGAGGGGTAAAAGGCCCTTGCCCTCCGGACTGGGAGTACTCCGTTAAATTTGTTACTTAAAACTCACCTATAAGCGCTAGGTGCGTTCCTTTGAAATTTCAAGTCTTTCTGTGTAGTTTTCTTATTAAGATTAGAACAAAACTGAGATCGTTCGCTCCTCAGTGAGTTAAATTTTAGTTTCAACTCATTATTCTATTATCGCTCGAGTCAGTTGTAATTGTTGTTCTGTTTTTTTTTATGTTGATCGTCGCCCTCACGAACACTTGAGCTAACAAAATGAGATAAATTACTAAAAAAAAATATGAGCAATTCAGGTATCCGTCGTAATATTGTGAAAAATATTTAACAATCTGGAAACAAAATGGATGATAGCCTACTACGTTATATTTTGACAACATTTATGAGCAATCTTTTGTAAAAATGTTTGAAGAATCTTGTAAAACTAACTCAGCCGAGTAATTTAAACTTTGTATATTGTTATTTTTTGGTTAATAAATTTCTATGTTCGTATCGTTTCTAGAGACCTCTTATTCTACTTCAGCTGTGAGCAGAAAACTATCATTTCTTTTAGCTTGAACATTTTTATTGTTCATTGTCAGTAAATACCTCATTTTTCTATTTATTCAGACTATAACTTACTTACGCTTTCCTCAGTTACAACATACGATAAATATAGCTGGTGGGACGAAGAATCCAATAACCTGCCTAAGTGTATACTTAATCCATGGTACATCTGCTTAGGATCATCTTTATTGATCGCTTCTTGAATAAAAAAATTGTCTTTTAGATATTACTTATCTACTTTTTCCCCAACTAGAAGAAATGAATGAAATGCAAGCTCAATGAGCAAAAATATTTTTGTCGAATCTGTTCCACTCACCTTACTCGTTTGCTATGATCAGCAGAGGAGATGCACAAACTGGTGAAAATACGAGGACTGAGCTGGTATAGAAAAAAAAAGAAAAAAAAAGAAAAACCGTTTATAACCGTTTAAAGGGTCGTTCTTGTCCATAGAATGATGCTCATATCACAGTAGTGCAGAAAAGAGGAGGGGACATAGAAGAGTGTAAAAAAGGAGTGTTGTGTCGCGGCAACCGTTTTAAAATGCGTGGCTTAGCTGTAGGTAAACACGTTTGTATATTTATAAAACAAGTATCTAGACGGACTAAGGTGGGTTAAAATGTAACATACATTTCAGTAACATTGAATATCTCACGCATTTACAATGCACCAAATTTTGACAGCTTTATAGATGAATCATATTTCTTTACATTAGAAATAACAGCGGAGCTGCTGCACAAAGAAAATGAATGAGTATTCATGAAATTGATACACTAATGCGTACCAAGAACTAGAAAAGAAATAGACTGAAAGAGAATCATAATTTATTTGTTTCCTTAAACTTTCATATTCTCTGTTGCTGAAAAGTCATCTCGATTCTAGTTCGATGTAAAAGTTACGTACAGTTAAATACGGTTAAAAGCTTTGGTTGCTTGATGAGAGAATTTCTGGAAGGGATATTCCAAGGGCGTAAATAAAAATAACGGAATAATTCAATATATCACAGAAAAATAAGCCCGTTTTAAATTTAGGGTTAGTATCTAAAAAAAGTTAACATGAGAGGCAGGGCAAAACTCTTCAGATAAAACGCAATATACTCAATGCAACTGAATAATGCTTTTCGATTAAAAGTTAGGGGGTCAATATTAAAGTTGTTACACTAAATAAACATCCGTAGTGTGATTAGAAATGGGAGAATAGTCAGAACTGTGAGGGTTATAAAATAACTAGTCTGTGTATGGAACGTGCAACGAAAAACAATTAGAGTTAGATGGGAAGTTTTCAAGCGTATTATAATACATAGAAACAATTATTCTTCAAACACCGTAAATTCAAAAATGTGCACCCAAGAATTAAAGGAAGACCTCCGACGTACAGATTGACTCACATAATTATAAGTTATAGGCATACATCACTTCTACATATAATTTGGAAGTAGTGCAAGTAACTCAGCACTCAGTGTTTAAGCTAGGAGCAAAATAGCAGCAAATGCTGAAACAGAAGTAAATATTTGCCAGTAAATTAAACTTGTTCAGCCATTAACATAGCTATCAAAATATCTATGGATGTTTACCAGCTATGGATCTTTATGCTAAGATATTTTGAGAACCCATGTTTTATGTTTCTACTTTATGATTAATAAATTGTTTTTTATCACCGTCTTTCATTTTGCTTCTTTTCTTGAATGCATTTTCTGCCAATTGTGAAATAAATGTGGTAAATGAGGTGTTGTGAATTGTACAAATGAATTAAATGCGCTGACTGATCCCTTTTAGGTATCGAACGTCAAATGAAGCAATTCAACATCAACATCGAGCGAAGCTGTAAGCTCAATGAAATGTCATCTCAAAAAACAGATATAATTGGCTAAAGCAAATGAAAAATGAAAGTCTTTCAAGCGCATCAAAAATCAACTGTATAAATTGCAAAACAAAAATTTTGTTAAGAATATTTAAAAGGAACTCGCGCTTAAATCGCTAGGAATTCGTTGATAATACTCCATGTTTTTATCGTAACGATGCATTTTACTCAAGATAGTTCTCAGAGATGATAAAACTCAGTTTCTCAATCCACGGTAAATGTGCATCGGTGCTGAAATCATTTCTATCAACGAGTTATCCTTTAATTTGATTTTTTCATCAATTGCAATGTTTCTAAGGCCTTTTCAATTACAATTACAACGTTTTTCCATATATGAGTTTGTTTCGTTTGCACCCAGTTTTTGATGAACCTAATTTGAAAATTAAAAAGTAAATTCGCGTAAAATCGGAAATTCAATTGTATGAAAACTTATTACTTATTTGCGCCATTTAAAAAAAATGGAAAACGAGTTATGAGAGATTAATTTTGAGGTATGAGGGATTAAGCGGGTATTTAGTTTGATGATGTCGATACTCAAATATCACTTTTTAATGAACATTACGTAGCAGCCCTTAATGGATGTACACCCTACAACTCGAGAAGAGCAAAGCCAAAATACGGGCAACAGATGAAATAAAAACCTAAACAAAGCTAAGAAACTTACCTGGGCGATTACGGAGTAGGTCGTACAACTTTCTCCCAAAACTAAATCAAATTAAGAAAATATCCTTTCCTGAAATTACAGAAGAAAAACAAGACCATTTTTACAGAGAACCATAAACAGTAAATGAAATCCAAAACAAGCGTTGCAAATTTGTCAGAGAGATTGCCCAGTACAGAATACAAATTCAGACCGCAGAAGTAACTTTTGAAGACGATTGGAAATGCCAAATGATGTCAGAACTTTCTTTTCAAAGACAAGCAAGAAGGGGCATATTACAAATTAAAATAACATCTTTTTAGAAATAAAATTTGTGTGTTGGCACATTTCTTTAAGAAAATAATCGCTTGCTCTGTGCTTCACTATTTATGTTACTGGCTCGTCATAGCCGTGCGGTTCAAGGACCTGCCTCCGTGCGGGCATCGAGGGTTCGAATCTCGGCGCTGGGTGGCGATTTTCTCCATTTGGTATAGGGGAAAAATTCTAAGCACAATACCCCCCTCTACCCAGGTGTTTGAAATGGGTACCGGTCTTGACCGGGGGAACGCGGCATGGCTTCCTGGTGTTTGTTATAAGGCATTTGGAAAACCAATGTACAAGGTGATATGTATCAGGCTTGAATTGGAAAAAAAGCATCCGTATAGATGCCGATGTTAGTTTGTTTTTGTTTCACGTATGGGCCCAATTCCCCTAGGTATAGGATGTATTGGTTACGCCCTTATTTTCAGTTCTATGATCAATAGTTATAAGAAACTGATATTTTATACACTCAATGGACAGAAAAAGTAACACTGTTCATCTCCTAAGATTTTATATAAAGTCTGGCTAGTATTGTTCGTTGGGAAATCCACAATAAATTGGAGTTAACTCTATTTCGTTCCAGTGATTCTTCACAAACAACGCCAAATCTCGAATCCCTAGTATAACGTCACTATTTCTAAGAGTAGGCCTGGAGGCATAAGAGGCATCGGCTGCAAGAACTCATAGGTTTCGATTACTATCTTGGGTTTCTAAATATTAAATTCATTAAGTTTGTCTGGTGGTTACACAAATTATACCTCTCTGATCGAAAGAAGTGTGATAAATTTTCAATACTTATATTTTGCAGAACATCCATCATGAATGTGCAACTGTCTGACCGGAAATATCCATCACTAACCAGAATTGTTTCACTAAGTATAAACAATTCTAAAATTCGGTGTAAACGATGTATAACAAATTAATCGAAGTAAACATCCTTTTGAGTCGAGAGAATAACAGCGTTCGGCATTCTCTTCAGGAATGCTGTGATTTTGACACAAATAACTTCAAAATTTACTGTAGGATAGTTTTCAAGCACGAGAGTAAATGATAAAGGATTTTATAATATCTATACGTCTAAGTTTTTTACTAGCTAAACCAAACAGTTTGGCAGGAATTGATCAACTTTTTTTAAAAGCTCAACTTCAAAAAGTTTTACTTAACCAAATGCTTAGATTTTATAGCTCTATTCATATATAAAGAAAGATTTAATGATCAATTTTTTAATTCCATGTTATTTAATTATTCATCGCCTTGCTAGCCGGTATCTTCCAGAGCATATTTTAAAGATTAATTAAACCTTACGTGAAGATGTAGCATTAGCTACAAAGTGTAAAATTCTAAAATTTCTCATTATCACTTAAATAGCATAATTATTGGCATTAAAAATCTTACTCTAAATTATTATTAATAATTTTCTACTTATAATTAGTAATCCTTGAAGTTTTTGTGTAAATGCATGAGATTTAAAATAACGGTCGACATTTTCGAGTTTGAAGCCTCTGAAATTGGCAAAACCGCGCGGGACGCCTTGTTTGAAGCGTCACTCTCTCGCGCGTCTTTAGCTTGTGCGTTACAGCGTTCTTGTAAGTGAAAAATTAAGTGTTCAATTAGAGCAATCTGGTTTAGAGATATCGTGTTTCTTTTCTTCGTGTTCATTGTGTTTAAGTATAAGGATCTGGACAGTGTCGTGCCATATAAACATCTAAATAGTCGTAGAAGTCGCAAAATAGCATGGCTCATTCCGAGTGCTATCTCAACATGACATAGCGTGAATTTTGCGTGTCATGTTCATTTCTTGTGTCAAGATTTTATATTAGATATTCAACTACGTCCTTCCTTACTACAAAAATTATATACTTGCAGCTGTCATTATGATATTGCAATTCGCTCATTGGATTACTTCGTGAGAGCGCACGGCAGATTTGCCGGCGTTTTTTTTGGAAAGATGGCCGAACGTAAACTGCTGTGTCATGTCATTTTTACGTTCAAGATTGCACTGCATTATGTTTTGAATTTTTCTCTTTTGCTGCAAGAGATACGTTTAGTGTTTCTTTTCTCAGTGTAGTTGACATGTAAATGAATTAGGACTGCTTTCTTTTTTATTTCTCGTACGGATATAGATATATTATAGAGTATGAAATTTATTCATTCATATTCTTGCATTTTTCAGCTGTTTCGTATTTCATTTATATTCCACGAATCATGGTGCTTAAATCACATGTATTTTCCATAATTCCACACAATTGAATAACAGATTATTACTGCTCTAAAAATCACAAGTCTTGTACTGTCATGCTTATACTGTAATTCAAGCATAAAGGAACAGCCATTGCCAGCTGGTAACCTTCCTATTTTCTTCCTGAGCCGGTAAAAAAATTAATAGCTTCGAGTTAAATCTATGGAAGAAGTTCAGGGTTTTCTCCGTGATGGGAATTTTACCATTTGCAGTGTAGGGATTGTCAGTTGTGGAATTTTCTTGATGCCTCTCCGAGAACCTTCTCATTC
Source organism: Morinoia aosen (assembly GCA_030386875.1). NCBI lineage: Eukaryota > Metazoa > Arthropoda > Malacostraca > Amphipoda > Talitridae > Morinoia > Morinoia aosen. The sequence continues at coordinate 67,849,457 of CM059562.1, forward strand.
AGCGTCTTCGATGATTTCAGATCCTCGACGACATCAAACGCCACAACACACATTCCCTGGGCCTGAGCTTTACAAGTTGTAAATTCACGTGGCATATTATCTCTCACTAAACCATCGAGTTACACCACGTAAATTGCCTATTTGTGACGTGAGACGGTCTGACCTTTGGTCATATATCACATTGCAATCACTTGGTTCGGAGCTAGTAGAGCCTAGTATATTACAACTAATGGCTAACTAATCTACCCGCTCAACCACGACAACTTGCTTTTCACATCGTGGAATTATTTTAAAGTCTGAACCCATAAATAGTGACTCATCCACACGTCACGGGTGGAATTGATATTCTGTCAGTCGCTTAAATTAAACAGACTGTGAACCTCCACAAACACACTCACTTACACCTGGCCAACGTCATCGCTCGCCGGACCTCGCCTGCACGGAGTTTTGTAGCATATCGCAACAAAGCGTAAAAATTATAAACTTGCCATTCGCACTTAAATAAAATAATTATTAGCATAAAAAATCTTACTCTAATTAATTATTAATTATTTTATACTTCTAATTCGTAATCCGTAAAGTTTTGGTGCAAAAAAAAAAACATAAAATTAAAGTCACGATTGACATGTTCGTGTTTCAAGCCTCGGAATCTGGCATCACTGTGCGTGGCGTCTCTTTGAAACACATTCTCTCGTGCATCACTAGCTCGTGCATACCGCGTTCGTGACCTCAACGTCATCGCCACACACCACACACACAGTCTCCCTGGGCCGCTTTTGGGACTTCTACTTGGATTAGTTTTGGTCCTTGTTTTGGGCCTGATAAACCTCATTTACCATCTATTCCCCTTTGCAATTCACATGGGTTATTTTTGAAGCTAGTAAGCCTAAGATTCCATCCCCGGCTAACTAAACTACCGGCTTCGACCATGATAACTCGCTTGTCCAGTTTTGGGATAGAGAACGCTGATACCTTAACGTGCCACCACCAAACGTCACGAGTCATTCCAAAGTCTGATAAATTGGGCCGCTAAAATCAACTCCAAACACACACCCTCACTGTCGACGTCGTCACTAGCCGGTGCCTCTTCGCCTGCACGGACTGCGAACCTCGCCAGCCAAGTCTTCAGCAACTCAAGACTCGCCAGACCGCCGGGCGTTTCCTCCGAATAAATCCCCAAACCAAAAGCTGAGTTTCCACGTCAATCATTATCCTTTCTCATGGTTTACTCCAAATGCTTATCGAGGTTTGTTAAGGACTGGCTATACCCACGGCCACAGCAATCCTTACAGTTTCCCATCTAAGAGAAGATCGTCCGAAGTCAAGCCCGACATCGGTCATCACGGCTTCCTCCAATAAAAATCCAAGCTGAGTTTTCCCATAAAGTGTCTTATTATCCCTCTCTCGCAACTTCGAAAAACACTATCGAGAAAACGTTTATGATTGGATGTTAATAACTACCTAGGTTGAACCATACCCACCAATCTTAACAAAGACATGGATTGTCTTGGGTGTTAGTTATCAATCTCTTTGCGTAGGATTATATAGATTCTTTTAAAAAAATTACTTATGTTGCATATGCAAGGGATAATAGACAATCAAAAAATAAATAAAGTATCAAATGAATAATAATTTGTCTTTAACATCACACAGAGCTATTTGATTAAGTACATCCTTACATCGTTTTCTATGACGTTTATTGTTTACCGGAAGCGGCCATCTTGCTATCAGCTGACGTTTAGAATGTCATGTTGCGGAGAGAGGCGTGTGTGTAATGAGTGCCAGTCATTTTGTTAATTCATTTACGCATTCAATTATTTCAATTTATCCAAGTGATGAAGCATATGTTTACGATGATTTTATCAGTTGTCGGTGGTTCAGTTGTAGTGATTCAGTGCTTCTGTTCGAAAAGGGAGCTGAGACTTCATCCGAACAATTAAAATTTATGATGTTTATTTTAAGTTTCGCTTTGCATGTACTGGAGAAAAATTTTAATTGGAGTTTCTTTAATTTTTTTGATGACTGTTTATGGGTTGCATACTGGTAATTAGTCGCAAATAGCTCGTTACGCCATGGACGACAGGGGTGATTGTCCGTTCCTAATCCGAATAGGGGCCAAAACTTATGTTTGCATTTAAAAATCTGTGTTTTTCTTTGCTTACTATATTGTTTTCCTTACTCATGTTGCTTGAATTTGTAAATTTGACAGTGGAAAAACCTTATCTAGTGATGTATATTTTTCCTTATTATTTTATTTAGAATTCTGTTAATATATTCAATCAGAATTAAATTTCTTGGTCAATTTCCATTAGTGACTGAAACTAAAATAGGTTCATACAGCGCGATTTCTATATTTTTTGGACAATATTTATTTTATGTCAGGCAAGGAAATTAATAATTTGGGGGCAAATAACCAATAAAGGACCACATTTAATAACCTTTTACAAGAATGACATTCTGCTCGCTGATGCGTTATTTTTGAATAATTGTACTTTGAAGTTGGCGCCGGCGCGCGCGCGCCGGAGCCGTTATTTAGTTAATAAGGGTAGTTAACCCCCTATTACAAACGTAAAGAGGTTGGGTCGTGAGGGTTAGCCACAGTTCTTATAGCGAAAATTATAAATAAAGCTTCTAACCCACCCATTAGGGTGACGACCGCAATCTTGTTTACATCAAATCCAAGATGGCGGCGCCCATAATGGTCGTTTGCCTGACATAAAGTAAATATTGACCTATTTTTTGACCAAATACCATGAGATAGGGTAATTCATCAAATATCGAACTGAACTAATTATCGAACAACTTTGGAAATATGCGCGTAATAAATTTAGTAAGCATCCAAACTTGCTCAGTGCCAGTGATCTTACATCTGAAACTCCTATTTTAGTGATAAAAACTCATTCCTGTGAGCTGCAAACTGCTATCAGCGGTTGCGAACGCATTTTCTGTACGACCCTTACAAATTGGTCGAATTTTTTCACTCGAAAAATCTTACGCACCTCGGGAAAATTGCGACGGCTTAATTGTTGTTGGGTCACCGTCAACCTCCCGTCATAACTAGAGAATAGTGTTGTCATATGATGTTCTGTTGCTGTATTTTTTTCTTTTCCGTCAAAAACTTGATGATTATTCCATGTTCGACATTCAGTTCCTTTTTCATGTCAGTATTAAATACTGAACAAAGGTGTTCGAATCAAAATTCCCTAAAAATCATGAATTTATGCCTCGAACAAGGCTTTTCGATTCTTAATTCTTTTAAATAACTGAATCGATCTATTGAACGCCTGTTTTATTTCATTAAAATATTGTATTAACGCTTGATAATAACATTGAATAGTTGAAGATGGGAATTCTGATGAGGGGCTACCAATCAGCTGCTGGTGTTCCAAGGCCCTCAAGATCATCAGTGATTCGTCTGGCTACATTTACTGATGATCAATCCCTTGCCAAGAAAATTGATGCAAGCATCAATAATAATTCATTGACGAGTGCTTTACACTCTACTCCAAAAAAGGTCACACAGGTTGATGATCACAATGATGGTTCAACAAACACTGCAGCAAATGAAACATCGACATCATATTCAAATTTTGATAACTCTCCATTCAAATGCATCTGGAAAATAAGTAATGAGACAGTTATTTCAAACAAACAAACAAAACAAACATTGGCATCTTTGGGATGCTTTATTTCCAATCCAGCCTGATACAAATGATCTTAAGCATTGTTTTTTCAAATGTCTTATAACTAACACTATATATAGGACACCATGACGGTTCCCCCGTAAAGCCGGTACCCATTTCCGACGCCTGGGTCGAGTGGGGTATTGTGCTTGAGCTTTCCCTTATACCCAACGGGGAAAATCGCAGCGCCAGCGCCGGGATACGAACCCGCGACTCCAACATACAAGTCTGATCCCTTAACCGCTGTGCCACCGCGAGCATTTCCAAGAAAAGCCAGTGCACCAAAGAAAAAAAAGAATGAAAGAAAAACGTTTCTTTTCCAAGTGGCCACATGAGATACATGTCAACATATTGGGTTTTAAAAAGTTTCTTAATATAGGACGTCCTAAAACCAAAGTTCCATACGACGAGTATATAATTGACAAACCATCAGAGGTGTACAAATAGAAAAGCCATATGAGGCATAATAATTGACAAACTATACGAGGTGTACTTATAGACAAACTATCAGAGGTGTACAAATAGATAGACCATACGAGGCATATTAATGGACAAAATATACGAGGCGTACTAATAGACAAACCATACGTGGCGTGCTAATAGTCTAACAAATGTTCCATACGAGGAGAACTAATTGACAAACCATCCTGTTCGAATCAAAATTCTTGTTCGATTCATGTTCGATATTGATGAAATTATGTTATTGAAGAATTCGATTTTTAGAACAATAAATAAATTCCAACAATCTACGTTGTCTTTAAAGCGACATCACAGAACAAGAAAGCAACTGTTCAAGAATAATCTTGAGGCCCGCAACAGTTATTCATAGCAAAAGTTACCGATTTATGAAGGTTGTTTCTAGACACACGTGGTTTCTGTTCGATATTTGATGAATTACCCTAGTCCTCACTTTTTTGCAATTATATTATAAAATTTGAGTTCAGAACCTTGGTTTCATTGATGATGGAAAAAAACTGGACTCTTTCATCTAGGTCCGAATTCCTATTATATCAGGCACTTCAACAAACTGACTGCCATTGGTTGAACAATTTTGAAAATAGCTATCATTAACTAAATTGTGCCTTTAATTTGCTTTGTTTAAGCATTTAGTTATGGTAATTGAGTCTGTGACTACTGGTCAGCAAGCAGCATCATGAAAATCCCCTCCATGGCCACTGGGGGCTTACATTGCTGTCAAAGTGTTGAAGTAGTTTTATGTTTCTCTCCATTGCCTTGCTGTATCCTAGCTCATGAGCCTCAATGATTGTTTTAAAACATAGTTATTCAATAATTTATGGAGAGCTGCAATACTTCATGCTACTGAACAATATTTATGTACAATAATTTATGGAGAGCTGGAGAACATAAATTTATACAATAATTTATGGAGAGCTGCAATATTTCATGCCATGGAATAATATTTAATATTTGATTGATGCCAGTTTTGTTTTATCCTAAAGCGTAATTTGCCCAATTGGAATCTATTGAAGTTTGTCAAATTTGGTTGGAATACATGTTAGTTTTTCAATTATTTACATTTAAGCATATCAGATAATTGGTTATGCCAAGCTTAGTCATTGATTTTGGTTACCAGTAGTTGAATGGTTTTCTTAATATTAAAAAATTACAAATGAATTGTTCTTTTAGGATAGTGCCATTTGTATTCTAATTTAAAAATTAACTTTAAGGAGAGTGTCCCCCATACGGACTTTTTTCTTTATCATTGAACCTAGATCAATGAAATTTGATATACTGATAGGAAATTGAATTTGGAATCGTTTTTGCTTAGAGCAAAAGTTCAATTTTCTTGAAAAGAAAATGGGAAATCGAAGAAAACAAAGTTTGAAGGGGGGGGTTTCAAAAATCTTCTCCTCCTACAGTTTTTGAGCTACAGTGATGATTTTGGTATCAATGAATGCGGAAAGACACGGGCTTTTATGGATGCTAAAATTCATTCCAAAATTATTTATTGCTCATGAGTTATGACGTCATAAATTTTTACATTTCCGAAAAAGGGCATTTTTTTCCTATTTTTACACTTTTTCATATTAAAAATGTAAATTTGAGGAAACGAACTTTAGCACCCCTAAAAGCCCGCGTCTTCCCGCATTTAATGATACCAAAACCATCACTGTAGCTCAAAAAGTGTAGGAGGAGAAGCATTTTGAAACCCCAAAAACCATTGTTTACATTATAAGCAAAACAAAGAAACATAAACAATACAAATAAAATTTTTTTTAAAATTTTTGGTTCAAGTTAGACCCCTAAAATCATTGTAGAGTAATCCAGGGTCAATGTGAAGTTACATGCAATCACGGAAATTGATAATGATATTCCAAACAATCACTAAAGGAGCCCATTTAAGAACGTTTTTCACGAACGACATTCTGCTCGCTGATGCGTTATTTTTGAATTACTGAACTTTGAAGTTGGCCGTCGCGTGCCCAAGGAAGCGAGCGTAATTTAATTAAAAACGGAAGCTAACCCCCTATTACAAACGTAAAGAGGTTGGGTCGTGAGGGGTAGCCACAGTTCTTTTAGTGAAAAGTATAAATAAAGCTTCTAAGCCACCCATTAGGGTGACGACCGCAATCTTGTTTACATCGGGTCTAACATGGCGACCACCATGGGCGCCGCCATTTTGGACCCGATGTCAACAAGATTGCGGTCGTCACCCTAATGGGTGGGTTAGAAGCTTTATTTATAATTTTCACTAGAAGAACTGTGCCTCCCCCTCACGACCCAACCTTTTTACGTTTGTAATAGCTTCCGTTATTAATTAAATTACGTTTCACGCGCTCGCTTCCTTTGGCGCCAAGGCCAACTTCAAAGTTCAATTATTCGAAAATAACGCATCAGCGAGCAGAAGGTCATTCTTGTAAAACGTTCTGAAATGTGTTCCTTTAGTGATTCCTGGGATCGGCATTATTATTTTCCGTGATTGCATGAAACTTCACATTGACCTAATCCAGAGACATAGGAGATGAAATAGCAACGTCAAGTCGTGAAGAAAGTGGCAAGGGGGAGGTGTAACATGATAAAATACCACTTCCCCCTCCCCTCCCCCCCATTCTTTAAATCCCCGTAGCGGGCGAACGAGTGAACGTACGAGTCTCATTTTTTCACAGGATGTACCTGACCTCTTACACTTCTTATAACAGCAAAAATCCCAGTTTCCCAAGAAATCCCAGAAGCAAGGATTCATAAGGGGGACGCTCTCCTTAAGCAGTGGTATATCATTAAAATTTAGATTTCCATTACTATCACAAACTATTCAACAAAATGAATTGATTGAAAAATGAAAATAAACTCAACCAAAGTGCAAACTAAAATATTTAAAATTGACTTTCTATTTTCAAAGTCAATAAATAATGGTCAATATTGAGTTTAGATGATATGGAAAAACTAAGCATTCTGTTTCTAACAATCACTTAAGAAGCCCATTTAAAATTTTTTTACATGAATGACATTTTTTCCGCTGATGCCTAGTTTTCAAGTTAGAGCGGTAAATTAGCGCGCCAAAAAAAGCGGGCACACCAAGCAGAATTTAATTGATAACGGAAACTAACCCCCTATAACAAACGTAAAGAGGTTGAGTCGTGAGGGGAGGCATAGTTCTTTTAGTGGAAATTATAAATAAAGCTTCTAAGCGACCCATTAGGGTGACAACCGCAATCTTGAAGCCGATGTAAACAAGATTGCGATCGTCACCCTAATGGGTCGCTTAGAAGCTTTATTTATAATTTCCACTAAAAGAATTGTGCCTCACCCTCACGACCCAACCTCTTTACGTTTGTAATAGGGGGTTAGCTTCCGTTAATTAAATTCTGCATGGCGCGCTCGCTTCCTTGGCACCCGAAAGCCAACTTCAAAGTGTAATAATTCAAAAATAATGCATCAGCGGAAGAAATGTCATTCCTGTTAAACATTCTTGAATGGGCTTCTTAGGTGATTATGTGAAACAGAATGGTTAATTTCCCCACATCACCTAAACTCAGTATTGACCTAAATAATTGCTTAGAAAATCATTTAAAATTGCGGTAAATTTTTACTCTAATGCGCTTACAGAATTTAGAAATTTCGTTCCCTATTATCACTAAAGAAACACTTTTACTGATGTTTTTCTGGAATGACATTTTGTTAGCTGATGCATTATTTTCAAGTTATTCAACTTGAAGTTGCAAGAATGTTGTAGATGAAAGTGAAGAAATGGACACATAAATATGCTATAATACGGTATTGACGTAATGATAGGTTAGGTTAGATAAGGTTGGGATTTAAATAAACTAAACGAAACTAACCTAAATAAATCTGAAATAACTTTACTTGGCCATACCAAGGCTGATGTTCTCCCACCAATAATGTGTGCGTGTGTTCCAACAATATGGCTATTAAGCAACCGACTATATTGTGTTATTTCTACCTGAACGTTATTAAAATTATATCTCAAAAATTACGCATTAGCGAGCAAAATGTCATTTATCTAAAACGTCTGTAAATATGGCAAAATTATTAAAATCTTTGAACACATTAAAGTATAAATCAACCAAAATTACTGTTATCTTATCTTGAAAATTATACAAATCAAAATTTGATCAAAATAAATATTTACTTGATATTTAAAGGTATTGAAGTTTACAGGCATACTGCATTTGAAATCATGGTTCTAATTTGCTAGATTATATGGGCTTATTGATTATGAATTAAAATTATTAAATGATCGATGATATATTTTAGACCTTTAGATTTGTTCAGTCTTTCCAAGGATTGTGCTTAGTCCTATAGATGATTAGATTAGATATTAGTTTAAGCCTTTCTAACTGCATAAAAAGCATTCCAAAGAAAAAAAAGAGTAAGGCACCATTTATTATGGAGATCAGGGAATATAAAATCTATGCAGAAGAGGCATGGAAACAGTACGTTGAGAAAGAATTTTTGGAAGCAAGATAAAAGTTGAAGCAGAATGTAGTAGGTGCTGAAAGACAGGACAGTAGTGTGCTGAAAAAAGTTGTTCTTAACATATTAAAAGGTTAAGGTTAGGTTAACATTGGTATCTTTGGGATACTTTATTTCCAATCAAGCCTGATACATATGATCTTAGCATTGGTTTTTCAAATGTCTTATAACTAACACTATATATAGGACACCATGATGGTTCCCCCGTGAAGCCGGTACCCATTTCCGACACCTGGGTCGAGTGGGGTATTGTGCTTGAGCTTTCCCTTATACCCAACGGGGAAAATCTCCGCGCCAGCGCCGGGAATCGAACCCGCGACTCCAACATACGAGCCCGATCCCTTAACCACTGTACCACGGAGAGCACAAACATTTTATTTAAACAAAAAGAAAGTCTACCTAACTCTCAGCTTAGGCTTTCATACATTTTTCCCTTGGGGAGTGCTAATTCTCATAGATACAATAGCTGTATCCCTCTGAGAGGTCCTATTGATGATATTTTTGCTTCATGCTAAGTTTAGGATATTTATACAAAAAAGTAGTAAAAAAGTTTAAGTAGAAGTATTTTTTCATTTCACTGTTCAATTCTTGTTGGTCTAAAGTATTGTTACTCTTTTTCATTGAGTTTTTTTTTCAAGTATGCTTACAGACACAGGTCTCTTCAGATCTAGAATTAATGTTGACTTTCTTGCATGAAATCAGTTTCATAGAAGTTTTTATTAAAAAAAACAGGTTAGTATTGAACTTAGCTCATTAATGATTTTGAATTTTTTTGTGTATTCAGGTAATTGGAGACATTTTACTAGAATATTGTGCTCACAAATGCTTAGTTTTGAGATATAGCATAAATGACATTGTAGTAAGAATGGCATTAAAGGCAGTTTCAATATGACTCTTTTGGCGCAATGTTGGATGCAGAACACGCAAAGTTTTTTGGTGGCAACATTGGTTTTGGTATGGCTAACTTGAATTATTTTAGGTTTACCTAGGTTAGTTTAGGTTAGTACATTCAACTAACCTAAACTCAACTACCGTTATGTCAATACTGTATTTCAGCTCATTTACGTGTCTATTCAATTTTATATAAGACATTCCTATAACTTCAGCGTTGAATATCTCTTAAAGTAAGCATTTGTGAGCAAAATGTCATTTGTGTAAAATCTCTTTCAATGTCTCTAATTACATAAATATGGAAGCAAAATTTTCAAAATCATTGATGTGCTAAATTCAATATTGACACAAAAACTTTCACCCATCTGATCTGACCTTCAACTAAAATGTCTCCAACTGCAGAGAGTTATAGCCTTTTGAAAGCTTTTGTCTCATTTTATAGAACCTTTAAAATAATTTTTCTATTCAGTTTTACAATACCAGTGTTAGTGAGTGACAGGGAAAACTTTTACTTGAACATGATTTTTTTATTTAAATTAGTTTGTTAGTCTGAAATGTAAATTCTTACAAATTTTTATGTCATGTGGGACCATTTTTGCTCCTAGCTTGAGAGGTTTTATTTATGTATATTGTCTAGCAATTTATTTGGGACGGTAATACAGATTATTTAATTTCTGTTGCAGCTCTCCTTTGCAAATTATTGAAAAAAAATTTCTATTTAATTAAAAACTGCAAACTTGTGCAAGAGCATCAATTTAATTTAAAAATGGTGACTTATGTATAGCCATTTATAGTTTAGTGAATGAATAAATTTAAGGCTCTGTTATATTGTATGTGTTAGAATTATGGGGGCAAGTACGACGACGAAGTTAGTTCTGAACTTTATTTGAAGACAATAAATGCAGAACACAAGAGGATAGTGCGAGATGCACACATCCTAACGGCAATGAGTACCGACGGCGACTGACCGAGTCAGACTATAAACTAATGCGCGTTGCGTCTAGACATTAAACTTCTAGAACATTCTAAGAAGAAATACTAATACGAGAAATGTAATGAAACATCGCATTTACCTGGTGGCGACAAATATTCCTCATAAATAATAAAATGCTATTTACTGAGATTTCATACATGGAAACAGTTGTAAAAATTAAGGAACTAGTTTACCGCTGCTTCCAAGAGAAACGTCTGGAACAATTAACATATATAGAGTAAGAAACAGAAAAAACACTCAAGGAGTAACTTTAACACTCCACCTCAACTTGAGTGCCTTTTTCAAACATCAGAGACTCCTATCATTTCTCTAAGTTTAGTAAATCTTACAGCAGGCAATGGCTTTGTAAACAGATCTGCAAGGTTATCGGACGTAGGACAATATTTTACAACAATTTCCTTTTGATTAATCATATCTCGAAAGAAATGGTATTTGATACTAACATGCTTCATTTTTGGATGGTCTTTCGGATCTTTAGACAAGCATATTGCCGACTGGTTATCTTCGTACAGAGTCATGGGTGACTTTATGTCATAGTGTAGCTGCTTTAGTAAGCTTTTTAACCAAACAGCTTCTTGAGCAGCACCAGCCAAAGAAACATACTCTGCTTCGGCAGTTGAGAGCGCTACACAAGTTTGCTTGGCAGTTCGCCATGAAATCAAACCGCTACCGTACAGAAAACAATAGCCAGAAGTAGATTTTCTATCATTTTTGTCGCCAGCCCAGTCAGCGTCAGCATAACCAACACATTTGTTCTCATTGTTACGGTGATACACAATGCCAAAATTGTTTGAGCCCTTTAGATATCTAAATATTCTTTTAACTGCACACCAATGTTGTTTTGTGGGCTGTGAGCAGTGTCGAGCAACATTGCTAACTGCAAAGCTAATATCAGGTCTAGTTTTACAAGCTAAATACAATAAGCTACCAACAGCAGATTGGAAAGTTTTCTGATCAAACAATTCAGAAGTTTCACTAGCTTTTTCCAATACATTAACATCAGCAGGCGTGGACACAGGTTTTGCATTTTCCAGACCAAATCGCTTTAGCAAAGAATTTGTGAAAGCAGATTGACTCAAAGAGATTTTATCTTTTGCTTGATCGATTTTGACTCCAAGAAAATATTTCAACTCTCCTAAATCCTTCATCTTAAAGTTAGACGCAAATACATCTTTAATTTTACACACATCATTCAGAGAAGAGCCAGCAATAATTATATCATCCACATAGATGGCTACAATGCTCAATTTGCTGTCAACAATTTTGGTATAAATACATGAGTCACTGTCAGTTTGAGCAAAACCATGTTTCTTCAGAAAGTTATCTAAAGTAGAGTTCCAACACTTTGGAGACTGTTTTAGACCGTACAGTGCTTTATTTAATTTACAAACAAGGTTTTCTTTGCCTGAAACAGCAAAGCCCTCAGGCTGAGTGACATGAATGGTTTCCTTAATTTCACCATTCAGAAAGGCAGAATCTACATCCATATGATGTATCATCAAATTGTTGACTGCAGCTAAAGCAATTACAGTTCGAACACTTTCAAAACGAGTCACAGGAGAAAACGTTTCTTCAAAATCGATTCCTAATTTTTGTGAAAAACCTTGAGCAACCAGACGTGCTTTGTAGGAACAGATAATTCCTTCAGAGTTAATCTTTTTCTTGAACACCCATTTAGTCTTAATTGGCTTATGATTACTGTTGGGTTCAACTAGTGACCATACATTGTTTAGTTTAATAGAAGCAAGTTCTTTTTCCATAGCTTCTTTCCACTTAGCAGCGTCTGGGCTACTCAAAGCCTCTTTCACATTACAAGGTTCTTCATCATTTTTACAGGTGTACGCCCACTCGCCAAAACGTTCAGGTTCTTTCCTTATTCTAGTAGATTTTCTTAGGTTACGCTCAAGATTATTTTGGTTTTCCTGCTCTAGTTCATCAGTGACAGTTTCAGAGTTACTCTCGGAGTAACTCGAGTCAGATATTGGTTGAATTTCAACTTTATTTTTAATAGACTCTAGAGACTGGACAAATTCATTTTCGTGGAAAACAACATCTCTACACAGGAACACCTTTTTTAACTCTGGGTCGTACAAGCGATAGCCTTTTGTCACAGAACTGTATCCAACAAAGTAACAACGCTTTGACTTAGGGTCAAGTTTACATCTTTCATCTCTAGGAACATGAGCATAACAAACACAACCAAACACTTTGAAATGTTGCACATTTGGCTTACGTCCATTGAGAGATTCATATGGAGTCATGTTCTGGAGAGCAACAGTTGGACTTCTATTCTTAACATAGGCAGCAGTTGAAACTGCTTCACCCCAGAAAGATTTAGATAAGCCTGACTCAGAGAGCATACACCGAGCAGCTTCTACTAAAGTCCTATTCATTCGTTCAGCGACTCCGTTTTGTTGAGGCGTTTTTGGAACAGTTTTTTGATGAACAATGCCTTCTTGTTGCAGGAACAATTTAAATTCATTGGAAGAATATTCACCTCCGTTATCAGAGCGCAGACATTTGATCTTTTTGTTGTACTGTTTCTCAACCAGTGATTTCCAACTTTTGAAAACAGAAAATACGTCACTTTTGTTCTTAATAACATACACCCACACATATCTGGAAGCATCATCAATGAACGTCACAAAGTAATTACCTCCACCTAAAGACATGGGTTCAATGCAACCACAAACATCAGAATGAATCAATTCAAGTGGAGAAGTTTTCTAATTTTATCAGAAACATCAAAAGGAAGACGCTTAATTTTACCAGCAAGACAATCTTTGCATTCAATGAGATCATCAGTCAAAGAACAATCAAATGAATTAATACCTTTGACCAGTTTTGACTTTACCAACTTTTTCAAGTTATCACTGCCTAAATGACAGAACCTAGAATGCCACAGACTTCTGTCATCACATTTAGAAGCTGCACAAGTTTCATTAGAGTTGACAGTACACAACAGGTACAGTTTACCATTCTTTTTTCCAGTAACTTGAAGTTGATTGTCTCTCCAAATCTGACAAGAGCTGTTAGAGAAAGTCACTACTAAGCCAGAATTTGACATCTGAGAAACAGAAATTAAATTGAATGCTAGCTCTGGTACAAGTAACACATCTTTTACAACACAGTTTTTCACTTTACCATAAGAAGCTTTCACTGATAGATGAACATCACCAGAGCCAATGGCTTCAATGAATCTGCCATCACCAATTTCTACTTTAATTGGTGAAGAGAGTTTTTCAACACTCACAAACAAGTTTTTGTCATTGCACATATGCTGAGTTGCACCACTGTCAATCAACCAGTCTTGGTTTCCAAAGTCTTTCATGACCGATGCATGTGCAAACAATGTTATTTTGTCATTGCATTCACCAGCTTTATTAGCAACTGCAGATGAGTTTTGTTTCTCACGTTTTATTCTATTCAAGAACTTGTAACAGTTTTTCTTCAGGTGTCCAGTTTTATTACATTCGAAGCATTTGAGTTTTGTCTTATTTTTAGATAGCAACACTTTATTTCCTGACACCACTTTGATCTTCTTTTCTTCATTGATCAATTTTTCACACACAGATTCCAAACTTGGTACTTTATCTTGAGTTTCCAGCGCTGTAACAAATGTCGAGTAGCTTTCAGGTAACGAGGCAAGAAGAGTTATAACTTTTAGTTCTTCTTTGATTTCGTCACCAATTACTGCTAGGGAATCAAAGAGTTCCACCAACTCCTTCAGATGCTCTTGCATGCATCCATCAGGTTGAAGAGTTAAGTTATGGAGTTTCCTCCGTAAACGTAGTTGGTTGGACCAACTTTTCTTCTCAAACGTGGATTGAAGTTTTTCCCACACATCCTTGGGATCTTGTGGATTGCCGAGAAGATACAACAACTTGGGCTCCACTCCAAGCACAATTGCTGAGAGAGCTTTGTCTCTTCGGTTTTTAAATTTACGTCGAGCCGCTTCATCAGCTCCGGGACCAGGTGCCGTCTCACTGCCATCGACGATGTCGTAAAGATCATCTCGGATAAGATTCATTTTCATTTGAATTTTCCAAGTAGCATAGTTCCTGTCGTTCAGCGGAACAATGCCGACCGCCTTGCCGTCCATTTTGTCTGTCTGCAGTCGTCTGCTGACTTGCCGCCACACGCGATTCAAATAACCGCCGCGCGATTTAAATTTTTCAAAGACGACCTCACAGAGACAACTTTTATTTAAACCAGCATTGCATAGCTGGGCCCATAACCATTGTTAGAATTATGGGGGCAAGTACGACGACGAAGTTAGTTCTGAACTTTATTTGAAGACAATAAATGCAGAACACAAGAGGATAGTGCGAGATGCACACATCCTAACGGCAATGAGTACCGACGGCGACTGACCGAGTCAGACTATAAACTAATGCGCGTTGCGTCTAGACATTAAACTTCTAGAACATTCTAAGAAGAAATACTAATACGAGAAATGTAATGAAACATCGCATTTACCTGGTGGCGACAAATATTCCTCATAAATAATAAAATGCTATTTACTGAGATTTCATACATGGAAACAGTTGTAAAAATTAAGGAACTAGTTTACCGCTGCTTCCAAGAGAAACGTCTGGAACAATTAACATATATAGAGTAAGAAACAGAAAAAACACTCAAGGAGTAACTTTAACAGTATGGACCAAGTGGAACAGTAATAAGGCATTTCTATATTTTTTTCTTGTTCCGATTTGCTGGTTCATGCTATGCTACTCCTATGATTACTTGATGTACTAATGGTTAATTTTCTCATTTACTGCTTATGGTGAAAAGTATACCAATTTACTTTCAGTACAGTGAGATGCACGCTAGTGGATCTGATGACTTATAATAGATGTGTTAAATTAAAATGTCAGCTAAGACCTCATGATCTCAGCTGAGCTGCTGCAGGGTGTTAGTAACCCCAAGATTGTTGACTCACTGTCAGCAGTTGAGATTTTAGCACAAGGCAGCCATCATGAAGAAGCTGTTCCAGCGCATGGATCAGGGCTCAAAGGAGCCCAGCAGTGGCCATACCAGCTACGTTGGCAAGGTGTTCCTTGTAGGCAGACACACAGTCACTGTTGAAGACACCATTGCTGAAGGTGGGCTGCTGTTTTCTCTCTGATTGTAATCTTTTCCTGAAAGTTGTATCTTGGTAGGACAATTGCTTTGTGTAATAGCAATTGCCAGCTATACTTATGAAGGAGTAGGTAGAAACTCTTGTACCTTATCTGTCTATAAATGACAAAAAATGTGAAGGAAAAGAACTAGAAGCACTTCCCTGGTTTCTGCTGCTTAAAAGATGTAGGATCCTCAAATTTGTATTAATGCATCATTGCCATGGATGATGAACAAATGCTTGTCTCAGGAGTTGACATTAATTTGACTAAAAACTCTGAATGATCTTGAATCCTGCAAAATGTTAGCACTATGACTTGTGGGATAGTGCTATCTTCCTTTCTTGAGAACATCTTCATCACGTTCAAGGAGGTTTTAATTAATTCTAACCTTCCATTTAACTTAAAATTAAGCATAGCTGCTGCTGTCATCTTTGTCCATCCTAAGTATTAATTTATGTCATTTGCATTTGATTAATATTCTTCCTGCATTGCATGTTAAGTATGGCTAAACTAAAATAGAAACATTAAGTGGGTATCTTTGTGCACTATCTGCAATGTATGCATAGCACACCCAATGCTTTTTTACTTAATTATTCACTTATGGAGGGCATATTGCTGTTGTACATTTGCATTTTAATTGGCCTTTTGGGGGAAAATTTTTCAGTTCCCATTTTTACAGGTGCAGGGAAGAGTTAGGAAACTTCGGGCAAAATTTGTTTAGTGCTTTTCATTACTTCTCAACGTCAATTCAGTGAGTCTAGCAGTCTTGAGATAGCTTGAATTGTCTTTCTTTGGCATGGCTGGCTTCATAATTGATTAAACGAACAATTAGTGAAACTATTTGATTCATTATTGTTATCATAGTTTGGATGAGTTGTTAATTAAATATTGTGAGCACTCATTTTTTTTGTAGGTTTTTACTTCCTCTTATATTCTGTGGACAAAACCTTCTGCAATGAAAAATCAAAGTGTCAGCAGAGGTACACCTAAAACTAGTAATTTTTGTAGATCCATTCGTTTTATTTTTCCATTGGTATTATTATTGAAAAATGTTTACATTTGCTTGTAACCTTAATTATTTCATTGTGTTCTTCTTTATACTTGAAAAGAAAAAATGGTGTAGATTAGTCTCCTAGAAACCCAAGTAAGACATGTTAACCTGTTCATCACAGATTAATCTTAATTACTATTGATTCAATGAGCCTTGTTTGTGAGCGATTCATCATGCATTCCCTTATTGTTGCCTCCAAGAAGACTAGTGATGACTGGTCAATAATGCTTTTGCCATGCATTATTTGAGTCCAACTTTGGTCATGCTTTTATTGCACCAAGATAACTTATTAGACTTTAGGCAGCAACAAATCCTTATAATTTGTTGCATTGCATTTTTGGATGAAATCTTCCACATTCAGTCTGTCTGAAACAGCTGTGATGTGAACTTCATTGGGGTATTGATTTGTATCTTCATCTCATTACACAATATGTGCCATGCTTGATCTCTTGTCCTAAAACTTATGCAGCAAATTCAATGACCAATAGTGTTAAATTTTTGTTGCACTTGTTATTGAAAATGTATAGCACAATCATTTCTTGTTTGTATGGATGTTGCTGCTACAGATTTCAAAACCTGAACAAAATTTGTAGGAACTGATTTAATTTCAAAGTCCTGATGAGCTGCAGATCAGTTGTGGTAACACTGGAAATATGCCTTTGCTGTAGCAACTGCTGCTGCATGCTTTACTAACTGCTGGGTAGCAGGAGGTTACTTTCCTTACATTAGTATCCATAACAACTTTCAGCTGTTTTGTGCATTTTTACTTATTTTGTGCCTAGTATGTGTATTTATCTTAGGCTCAGTATATAAAAAAAAATGGAATTTAGTATTGGTTATTTCTCCTAGCATCCCTTATTTATTTTATATCTAATCTAATCCTGTGATGTTTGCAGGTGGCTTTGCTTTGGTGTTCCTAGCCAAGGCAAGTGGAGGTGTGCGCTACGCTCTCAAGCGACTGTGCGTCAATAACGAGCATGACCTACAAGTTGCTCGTAATGAGATCAACATTTTGGTGAGTATAGCCTTTGTAAAGATACCTGTGAAAACGAAATGTTAAATCACAGCATTTCTGGTCTTAGTTTTCCTTATGGCTCTAAATGAGCTCTATGACAATGCACAAGAAGATGATCTTTGTTATTTAATCAAGCCTCATGTATAAATGTTTGATGTTGCTAATAGTAGGTAATACATATAGCTTCATTTTAATGTGGCAGACCATGCACTTCCTTCATTTAGTTGGAAAATATCATCTTTTCTGCCTCACATGCATGAAGCAATAGATGACTTCTGTTTGTTGTGTTACTATTCTAGGGTATCATTGCCAAAAAATTTCCACTGCCAGTAAATTTACATTTAGCTCCTAATTCACTGTATTATAATGTGAATAAATCAAAAACTATATTCTTAGAGGCTAACTACACAAGGTTCACTTTTGGGTGTGTACATCATAGACACTTGTGGCTTATACCTTGCTGTATTCTATTCTTCTACCCCCATTCAATGTTAATTCTTATAAATACCAAGGATCTAAACTGAAACTCCATACTATTTAGGGGAAGCAAACGCTTTTTCTTATTAATTCTTTGAAAAATAAATAAAAATATTTCCAGAGGGAAATAAGCTCTCGGGTATTTGCAGCATGTTTTAACATTCAAATAGACAGTCGTCGCCTAAAATTTTTTAAAATTTAACCTTAACCCCCCCTCTCCCCCAACCCTCAAAGAAATTTTTTTTTAAATTTTAATTTCTCAGCCAATATTGTTCATAGAGACCAATGTTTTTTTTTGTTCGATTTACAATCAAAATACAATAGCAAGCTCAAATTTTTTGTTTTTGCTCTAAAAAAAAACATTAACAACTATTTGAATATTGAAAACAGTTATTTTATTTCTATGGACAATGAAAATGAAAAATATTTCTAATCAACTTTTCAAACCAAAATAAGCTAGCATTTATAGTTCTCACTTTGCTCTCCACGATGCAAAAAAGAACGAAACGAAAGAACGAAACGAGACAAATGACGTTTCTACGTGATATAGGAAGGGTTTAGGAGCATTATCAAGCAATAATCTCATTTCCAGTTTTGGGCCCCAAAAACCGTTCGCTTCCCTCAAGTTGCAGTTTAGCAATATTGATCATACACCATCCCTGAATCCAAATATGACAGATGAAAACGCAGTTCCTGTTTTATTATAAATTTGGCATCAATCAGTGCATCAAATTACCTGGCAGTTATATATAACATTTTACCATATCTGAGCTAGGAACTAACATGTGTCAGAGAATTGTGGAGTCCCTGCAACTCTTGCTGTTTGTGCCAACCACATTTTAGCGAGGTGCCTCTCGGGGAGATTCCATTATTGTATCTGTGAGAATTAGCACTCCCTGGAGGAATATATGCAAGGTCCCAAGCAAAAAGTTAGGTAGGCTTCCCTTTTGTTGAAATATTATATATATTTTTTTCATATTGTTACAGACCATCATTTTTGAGTTCACTGCTGTTCTGTTTTTTAGCACCTACTACTTTTTCCTTCAACTTTTATCTTGTTTCATAAATGTATTCTCAACTTACTGTTTCTATGCACCTTATGCATAGATTCCACATTCTCTTGAGTCCATACTAAATTGTACTTTCCTTCTTCCTCTCTTTGGAATGCCTTTGTTGGGTTTAGGGAGGCTGAAACTAACTTCTCATCTTAGCAAGGTGCTCTCTTTCAACCTGTGCTATTAAAGAAAATAAGCAGCAGGTTGTATGGCCAAAGATGTTTTTTTACCAGTTAAGTTCACTACTGCTCATAAGTTCTCCTTGTGCCTAATACTCGTAAATAGATTATTGATTCTTTTTGCTCATGAATAATTTTTTTAGTAACTTAATGAAAATAAACTAGAGCATGGTTCTTTTTTTTATGTCCATGGTTTAGTGAATTAGTGTACTAGCTTAAAATTGAAAATATTGCTTTTGCATGTAACTTTTGGTTCAATAAAATACATTTAGTGAACTTATCATCCTATTGCAGTGAAAATTATGTTAGAGTTAGAAATGCAGCTACTTTTATTCTACATACAGGTAGGTTTTGGTAAGATTTTTTTTGTGTTAGTTGCTATTTCTTTCATGGACTTTGATTTAGCAAGTAGAAAGTTTTTTTTACACCCTGAATGGATTGACAATTTTCAATACTTGAGAGACTTTCTGTGGAACATAAGAACAGGCATGGTCTGAGTTTCAATTTTTGAGTGTCATATACTATACCTTACAATTGAAAATAAAAGATTGGCTTTGGCCCCAACCTTTTGTCTGCTTATGGAGTTCTAGTTCCATTCATTCTAGTTTTTCTGTTTTAGCTGCAGAAGTTAACTTATCCATGTGTGATGGCCACAGAAAAGCGTGAATGGCGTCAAAACGATCGTTGGGCTGGTGGACTACCAGGTGACAGCTGCGGGCTCATCAGGCGTGCACGAGGTGCTCATGCTCATGACGTACTACAAGCGGCCGCTCCTGCACCTCCTCAACGAGCGGTCAGTCTCCTCTCTTGTTGGCTTCCAAGTCATCTCTTGTCAAGCCTCTTCCTTTGCCCCTTTTGAGCAGCTTTGTAGGTGCAGTGACAACACTCCGTCTCTTGAGAGCCACAGGGATTCTCATCACTCTGATAATGTTGTCCCTCTGACATCCTCATTACATTAAAATTGTAATCCGTTTCATATACCCATCCCTGTATAAGTCTCATTTTGAACATAGTTTTGAGGACCTGGGACAGAAGTAGTTTAGGGAGTTGTGTGACTGGCTTGCCGGTCAAACGTGCATGGGGTCCTTGTGGGTTTGTGCTGTTACTGCCAATCTATTACAAGGATATTCTGTTCATAAAGAAAATTTTACCTAGTTTGTAGGGAACATGATGAAGAAAATCTTGGTCACTATAGCAGGTGACAGAAACAAAATGCATGAAAGTTATTTCACTGAGGAAAAATGCATATGAAGTAACCTATCTTAGGCTGCTTAAGGCTAAGCAAAATCTTGTACACTCCTATCAGTGCCCTCAGAAGCACCCAATGCCAGAGACCTCTACTGGGGAAAAACACCCTTATTAAGCTGATATTGTGAGTATACATTGCACAATATACAAATTAGCATAATCTAGTAATTATTTGAAAGTTACGTTAACCATCAGTACAATTGAATAACTGATCAGATCCTGTAGCTGTCAAATGGTCCACACAATCAAGTAGTGAGATATGTATGGTGACCATGGAACGGTCCACTCAAAGGGCCGTTAAATGGATCGCACAGTAGAGTAATAAAGTAATATTTGAAACTTATCTCTCCTATTTATTTGAATGTGACGAGACTAATATTGGCTGCTCGACTGACATGAAAATTAGGGGTGCTGACCAAATTTAGGTCCTACCACCGAATTGCAGTTGTGTGTGGCAGACCTTCGGAGGCAAGGAGATGAGTAGAGCTGTGCAGGGGAGGCGGAGGATGGGGGAGTAGCCGGCCATAATAGCTAGCAGCTCCTTCAATGCGGTGTAACAATTGGAATCACCTTCCAGATGAAGTTATAGATGGTATACAGGCCGAGGTTAGATCGCAAGACAGTGGTTGGCGTCCAACGTTAACAGTGTAACTGCGAACTGCGCTTGGACTGAAATTGTAAGGTCAGAAATGGAACTAGAGCGGCAGGGTGGTTGCGAGCTCCGCTCCGGCCGGTGTCAGGTGCGCCGCGTCGATAGTGCTCCGGTCTGAGCAGCTGCAGCTGTCTCAATCTTTTCATTTTTAGTTTTATTCAAGAAACTTAGATTAGCCAATGCCGCAGAAATTTTAGTAGAATTCTTGATTTTAGAGGATTTTGAAGGTTATAAATGCCGTTGAATTTAAACGAAGTCAACTACCCATTATGACATAAAATTATCTTAAGTGAAATTTCTTTAGAGCATCATCCTGCATTAGCACCACTTGCTTTTCAGGACAACTTGCACAGATTATGGTGCATGAACACTGTAGTAGAGGTATGAAATTCTGATCTTGGAATCTGTTAGTAAATTGCACGATTTTGTACAATATTTTGTATATAGCTTCAAGACATATTGTAACATGAATAAGTTTGCTATCTATCTAATAAGTTTTACATAACTTATTCAAGAAGTTGACTGCTGGATAGCATGGGAGATATTTGTGGTGTATTCAGATGTACAGGTGTTGGTGAAGAGCAACAGACGTGCGTCATACCTCTCTGTCTCTGTTGTGAGCTGAGCTCTAAAGTTAGTGGTGGCAGAGACTATTTAGGGCTATGCCTCAAATTTGGTAGTTGAGGCAATTATGCTGGGAGTTCATGCTCCAATCTAATCAGGATTTTTTGGTATCAAATAAGTTAATATAATCAGGTCGATAACATGTTTAGATGTGATTTGGGTGAGCCTAACAATTTTTGGCCAATAAGCCTTGTTTCACTGTTGACTTTTCTCAAATGTTTTTTTTATTGGATGAGTTCAGTCTTATAATGTATGGACAGTACATATTGTGTTAGTTAAAAAGTCTATTTGATGTAGGCAGTATTGGTCTTCACTTCACATTGCATAGATTTGATAGCAGCTCTACACTTCACACTTGTTTTTTAAAATGACAAGTTGGGTGGATCATCAATCAATGTGTTAGGGGTTACCAAAGGATATGTGTTGCAAGGTATATTGAGGTGAAGTAACTTACTTGATGCAATGCTGTGCGGACAGGCTGGGTGTGGGGCTCACCGAGGCGGAGGTGCTCAAGATCTTCTGTGACGTGTGTGACGCTGTGGCGCGCCTGCACCAGTCCTGCCCTCCCGTCATACACAGAGACTTGAAGGTCCGTTTTTTTGGAAGCCATTTCATGCGCTAAAACATCTCTTATTTTTGTGCGTAAATGGAAATGTTCTGACTAACCTTGTCATTTGGGATTTTAAAGTTGCAGGTTTTTAGGCTATGCATTATTGTTCATTATATTTTTTTAGGATTATTGTTTTTCGAGTTAGTCCATCGTAAGTTAGTGTCACAATGAGGTGCGTCACTCCTTGCCACGGCTTTTCCTGGATGTTCTGGGTTTTTGGAAATATTGAGGTGTGCACTTCGGTTGGTCTCGGATTTGCGAGTCCTAGTGTAAAAAAATATTTATACTCTACAGTATTACGTCATTCTTTAGTTCTAAAATATATGTCTTTCATGATGTTACCTGACAGCATTTTTTGTTACAGCTAAAACTGACAATGTAGCCAATAAAGTCAAATGCCCTTTAGAAATGCTTTGCAAATGTTTGAACGGATACTGCTGTCGTAACTCTAGTGGCAATGGGTCAGTAACCAACGTTTTATGAGCAGCAGTGTTGTGCTTATTGTGATGAGTTGGCATTGAGAGTGGTAGTGTTGCAAAATTTTCAGTTTACTACTCAGGAGAATGGATGGGTTTGTTAAAACGGAATGTGATGAAAGCGGTGCTCACAATAAACAAAATGTTGCACTTTCTGCTTGCAATCATGAACAGGAATTTTTGCCGTGCGTTGATTAGGAACTGAATAGAAGGTTGTGTGTTGGCGTTTTGGTAAATTTATTGGTATAATTGATGAAAACCATAATAGATTTTTGGGTAACTGAGCAAGGAATTTGAGATTTTTTTCCTCTTAGGTTATTGATTTCTTTAGGGATCTGCAACCTTTTTTTTTCTATTTGAATAAGAACTCGTAAAATTTCAGCTCCCAAGCCGTGAGTTAGGTAGACCCTCTTTTTGTTGAAATTGAATAGGCTGTTTGCTCTGTTAACGACCATCTTTTTCATTGTTTTACTGCTGTTTTGTTTTTCGTTTCTTTGACTATCTTCAACTTTTATCTTGTTTCATGACCTTTTTTTCTGAACATCCCACATCTATGCATAGGTGATCTTATGTGGGTCCCTTCCTTGTGCATAGATTTCTCGTTCTTTCAATTCTATAGGAAATAGTGCTTTCATTATTTCTCTCTTAAAAGCATCTTTGTTGTGAACGGGGAGGCAGGTTGAAACTAACCTATAATCTAATCTAATGGATTATTGACGTTTTTGCAGTTCTGTTTCTAAGGTAAAAGTACTTTATATGCTAGTACAATATTTTGTGTACTCAGACACTCAAGAGGACATGGAAACTTGCTGATTTCGAAATCAGCAGCTTGCGTCCAATATTACCTCCGTGTGAACTGATGCAAGACCTTTAGGCTTGAATAGCTGTAACATTTAGTGATGGTCATTTCTGATCAGTCCAGGGAGGATGGCGGTGCTGCAAGCTCCCTATCACTGCTGTAGAAAAGTGAATGTCATTACTTCTGATGCTTGTTATATGAATTCTATTTCTTGAATTTAACTCGTGCTTTTTCGGAAATAATTTCTTTATTTAGAACGCTCTATAAATTGCAGAGTACATTGTTAAGTTAGTTATACACATTAAGGCAAGAATGCTGATTGATTTTTCTTCATTTAGTTGGTGCTCATTCGTAAAAGTGACAAAAACGCACGGCTGTCTAGAGGGAACTCTGTCTTCAGGTGTTTCACTTGATTTAGCAAGATTGTGATTTATCATTTTAGGATTCTAGGCAGTATGGGAAAGCACAGGCTCATGTATTACAACCAGTTGATGCGGTATGAATTCAATCTCAAATTCAATAAGAATATGAGCGAATATTCTTGTTTCTCTGCCTATAGGAAGTAATTAATTTTCAAGTGTGATGCATTCATATTTGCTGGCATTGTTTGTTGCATCGAAAGGCGCTATGATCTTACTCTTACTCTCTTACGTGAGGCGAACTAGTTCTTCTCCACTAATGACATCCATAAGGTGCAAGCACACTTTTTTATGCTAATATTAGCTAAACTTGAAATGAGATCTATTCAAGCATCTCCTTTTTCACACATGAATTACCAAATGCACTGAAGTAAGACAAACGTGTGCAAATTCTGAACCTAATGGTTGGCTCGTGAAGCATGCCAGCGCGGGGTTGCCACTCGTACCAGCTTAACTGGTGACCCCATACGTGAGCAGGTGGAGAACATCTTGTGCGGCGCTGACGGCGGTTACGTGCTGTGCGACTTCGGCTCAGCGACATGCGAGTCTGTGTGTCCGCTGCAGTGTGGCGTGCCTGCCGTCGAAGAAGAGCTTGGCCGCTACACCACTCTCGCGTACCGAGCCCCGGAGATGGTCGACCTCTACGCTGGACACACCATCTCTACCAAGGCTGATATTTGGGTACGTTTCCAGTGGTGACTTTTGAGTTGATCATCCAACCTATGTGAAATTTTTTTAGTTCAAGTCGAGATACTCATCTAGTCTTAACTTTCACTGAAATAGTTGCTGCAAAAGGTTGAGTACTGCACTATCTGGGAAAGTGCTGATATCTCACGTGATATTGGTACGTGCACAATGTAGGCAATCATAACTATTCTGGTCACGATTCAAAAACGCATGTGCCTTAGGCAATCTTAATTATCATGGTCGCAGCTCAATAACGTGTGTCAAAGGGAATCACAAAATGTGATACATTCTTAACATTAATTAACAATGGTATAAGATGCAAGTTGTGATCGTTAGCTGCGCTCAATGCTTTGGGGCAAAGCGTTTGAACTTGAGGCTCCATAACACTCGCCTTTGTTTGCTGATGTGTTAGTTACTTCCTTCAGCCCATTTGTGGCAATTTGTGTTGCTTTCGGCGGGGGCGGAATAACCTCTCTCAGAAAGCGCGTTAAGGCGCGTATGTATCTTGAAATGGTTGAAAATGTTTGTTTTTCGTCATTGATTTTTTGGATAACAGTCTGTTAGTTGTATATCCCTTATCAAATGTAATTGTACTCTGTTTGCAACATTTTGAAACGGTATTTTCAATGGGGATTTATTTTTGCTTAAGGAAGATATTTTCTTGAAATTGTCTTTAATTTCTATAGGCAAGTATTTGCGTTTTCGTTTCAATGATTTCGTCTTTCCTCAGAAGTTCATGAATTATCATACCGTTAATCCAATGTCTGGGGGTGGGAACATACGATTTCTGCTTGTTTATCTCGTGAAATGATACTCCGTTTGTGGCCAACCCCCCTCAATGGGCATAACATTGGCAGTATATTTAACCCCTTCCCCGGCAGAAACAAGTATACTCGTTTTCACAAAATGTTCGTTTTTCAGCCGTCTACGAGTATACTCGTCTAAAACTTAACCTTCAAAAACCAGCTACATACGTATATACTCGTCGATTTTAAGCCTTTGTGAGCCATTCTACGTGTGAAACGAGTATTCTCGTCAAATTGTTCGCCTGGCACAGGCGATAGGGTAGAGCTGTGGGATTTCAAGGACATTGTTACTACACTTGCTCCGACAGCCATTGTTGTCGGATGGGTGTTGTTTGCATCCACATTTGCATTCATTTTGGAAAGTACCATTCTAAATAATTTCATCTAGAAACTTTCAGAGGAAATACTCTTCTTTTATAAGTGGAAATAAAATTCATCTGTTTTATATTTTTGCTAACAACTTACAGTTTTCAATTGATTTTGTTCATAATAAAATGCCGGAAAAAGGAATGTCATTTATCATGCATATTATAATTACTGCTAGATTTTTGGTATACAATTGTAATAAAAATTATATAAAAAATAACTTTTTATTTCTCTTTACATTTGGTAATAAAATTTTGAGAAAAATTGAGAAAATATGGTAAAAAAATATGGTTTATAAGGAGACGAGTTGACTCGTTTTGGCCGACTAAGGTATTTTCAAAATAAAAAGTTTACCACAAAAATGGGGAGAAAAAATAAATACAAACTGTTTTCATAACCAGCATCAAAAATACTATATAGGACGGAAATAAAAAAATTAGTCTGAAAAAGCATAGTTTTTACAAAAAAAATTGTTGGGGAAGGGTTAAATAATTAGCCTGGTTTGTCTATCGTGGGCTATGGGAACTGGCGTCCCTATGGGAGATAGTGTTAGGTTACCTCAGCCTTCTATAGGTCTTCCGTGCCCCTCGGGGGGATATAACTGATTTATCTAATGGGAATTAGAAGATGTGAGGTCCCTAGTTCAAAATTAGGTTTGCCTTCTTGTTGAAATTGAATAGGTTTCTGGTTTTGTTATAGATCATCTTTTTACGGTCATCTACTGTACTGTTTTTAAGCATTTGACATTCTTCAACTTTAATCTTGTTTCATAACCTTTCTTAACTTACTGTTTCCATGTGCTTCCATGCTTTTGCGTGGAAACAAACCAAAGTGCATAGATTTCCCGTTCTTTGAAATCCATGCTAAACAGTGCCTTCCTCGTACCTGTCTTTAAAATACCTTTGTTGTGGTTAGAGAGGCTTAAAATAACTTAAACTTTCTATTCTGCAGGCCCTGGGCTGCCTGTTATACAAGCTGTGCTTCTTCACGCTTCCTTTTGGGGAGTCTCCTCTCGCCATCACGTCGGGCAGCTTCTCCTTCCCTGCTGAGTGGCCTGTCAAGTACTCGCCTTCTCTGCTTGCCTTCATTCGTGAGTGTTGGGCTTTCTCTTGGTGGGGTGTGTTTCTTGGTGGCATCCAGTGAGCTTCTCAAGTATACCAAGGTTGAATCTGGTGCCATTGAGGAAAAGGAGCTCATTATGAGTGTCAGCGCTCGTCAGTTACATGAAGTAGTGTAACTGCGCTCAGGTGGTTTGCTGACAGTGTTTATCTTCTTCCTTATTTGTGTGTTAAGTAGTGATTCTGGTGGCAGGGTATGAATCATACACAAAAATGCCAGAGAACACTCTTCCAGTTAGATGCTGCAACTTACAATTTGATGTGCTTCTGATCACGTGCTATAATTGCCATCATACTTGCCAGCTCCCGGTAACATGCTTCAACAATGTTGAGTGCGTTTGAATTTTTCAAATTTTGTGCTCTGAAAAGAAATAAAGTACCTGGTTATGTTGCGTCGAGAAAAGAGTGGGCAACGAGCATTTTTCACTCTATCTTTCCTGCAGTTTTACATTCTCAGTAGCCATGTCTCTCCCTTACGTTGCTCCTTATATTCACTCTCAAAATCTACACTACAATTGAGATTTACCGTACAAAGTGATATCTACAGCTATTTTCCCGACATGAATATTAAAGCCTATTACAATTAAGTTCTTATTTTCATAAAATTAGCTGCTGAATGTGGCTCCTATAATTGGCGCACAAAGCTGCAGCGAGTGAGTGTGTAGCTCGTGTGCTGAGGCGAGTCTGTTGCGATGCAGGCTACCTCCTGACGCCGTCTCCGGACACGCGGCCCGACATCTACCAGGCCGCCGCCGTCGCTGCCAGGCTCGCCGGTGTGCCTAGCACTGTACTCGCCAACCCCAATGTGAGATATGTTTCGTGTACAATTATTGCCTACTTTTTTTTCGTCTTATTACCTACTTTTGGTGCAGTAATTTCCTTCCTTTTATTTTGCTCCGTATGATTTATTGTTGCACGATTTGAGGTTTGGAGTATTTAATCAACTCTCTAGTTGTCCTCTGCTCTGAGCTCGATATTACTACGTCTAACCGTCTCACATGTTTGGGAAGGTTATCATTCTTCAGATTAATTTTTTTTAGCCCCTGATATTTTAAATTCAATTGAGATTTCTTGAGTAACGGTATCTTAAAAAAAGGTCGTGTATAGAATTTCGGCTAATGTAGTTCATTGTGCAATGTTCTTTTATAGACTTTAATTATGCTAATATACTCCTCAGGGAGATACAACTATTGTATCTATGGGAATTAGCGTTCTCAAGGGAATACAGGTTTCGAGCTAAAGGTTAGGTAAGCCTTCTTTTTGTTGAAACAGAATAGGTTTTCAGTTTTGTTACTGACCATTATTTAATTGGTTCACTGCTGTCCTCTTTTCAGCACCTACTACTTCCTTCTGCTACTTGAATCTTGTATCATGAGTTTCTTTCTCAGCTTACTTTTTCTATAAACTTTGTGCATAGATTCTGCCTTCCTTTTTCCTCTCTTTAGAACGCCTTTGTTGCGGCTAAAGAATTTAAACCTACATCAAATCTGATCTGTCAAACCTACAGTACTGTGCTATTATACAAATATTTAGAGTGAAGAAACTTCTTTCGGAAAAGTGTGATTTGATGGGTTGCAAGGTTTTGTGGTGCTGTGCAGAACTGCGCGGTGCCGACTGAGGAGCAGCTACTCGCGCTGCTGAGAGAGGCTCCCAGCGCCGGTAGCGGCGCGGCGCTCCTGCCCTCCAGACCCACCGCCGCTGCAGCTGTCAAGCCGCCTCAGCATCACAGTGAGGCGTCCTTATATCGCATACCGTGAATGATCGTTTTTTAACACTTTGACCGTAATTCGTTAAACTGAAGTTCAATATTCAGTTCAAATTTAAAATCAATTGTTGTTAGCAATTTTGAAAATAGCAATCATTATGTGGATCATGCCTTCATTTACCTTTATTTATTTGTGAATATTGAGTTGGTGACTACTGATTGATGAGCAGCATTATGAAAATCCTCTCCGTGGCTACCGATGGTGCACGTTGCGGTCAAAGTGTTGAAGATTCGAAATGCTCTTTTGATCAGACTTATCTAGCAGACCTGGTAGTGTTGCTTTTCACTCATTCAGTGTAGGAGAATTAACGATTGTCAAATGGTAAAAGCTGGGGAATACGATAAAGCTGATGACACATAAATTTACAGCTTAGGCGCTGTATTCACTCGATAGCTTCAAGCTGGCCTAGGAAATTTAGGACAAGTTCTGCATGCTGCTCCTGTGCAGAGCTGTCTGGCCAACTTGTATTATAATTCCTATGATGTCGCCGTAATGCACTCTTGTTTTAGTATTCAAAGCTAAACGATTCCTCATGTCAGCACATGTCTGGTAAAGGGTGTAGTAACACTAATGGAGAAATGAATGCGATGCAAAATAGATAACAGGTGGGACTAACTTGATAATTTACGCGCACGCTAAAGAATTTGATGGAGACTCACACAGTGAGGCATGCGCGCACTGACGCGTTATTGTGTACAGTGGAGGTGGGCGGCACGTCAGTAGCGCCCAGGCAGCGCCCCAAGCCCCAGCAACACGTGACGGCCAGCAGCGTAGGGGCTGTGCCTCCTCTCCCGCCCCTGCAGCCGCCTCCTCACACCACTCCTCCTCCCACGCTGCCAGGTGAGCGCCTCTCCTAGTAAAGGCGTTTCCATGCTCTATTGTTGATATCAACACTCATGGTTATCAACATCATCGCCATTGTCTAGCAGCAGTTCTGACCCACTGTTGCGCCTCACGCATGTCATGTGCTGTAAGGCTGCAGCACTTCAAAAACTTTACTATGTCCAGTGATACGCTAGGGTTTTATAGTAACTATCCAAGATTGATTTGTATGTCACATGATGTGTCTTACGCGTTTTACGTCAGTAAATGTTCAGTTTCAGCATAAAAATTTTCTTTTATTAAAGATCTTGCATTTTGAGAGGTAAGTCCATACTTCTGAACTGTCATTTAAATTCAAAACTACGACATAGTCTGGGTGCTGAGGCTAAACTTGAAATAGGGATATGAACTTTTATTAAGAAAATTGATCGGGTGAAGTTAATTGGTACCATTCAACGACGGGTAGAAGGGCTCCCAATGCAGCGGTGCTTGTTTCAAGACGAAGTGTAGTTGTAAATCTCGTCTTCGTCTATAGAGTGAATTTCTGTGTCACATTGTCACCTTAAACTTTTGTTTTTAGCAAGCACTGTTTTTTAGACCTCTATTCATCCTTAAAATTTAGCAGTTATCAGGATTTGAAATGTCAAATGATTATAATCATTTAAATGAATAAATGATTATTTAAATGATTATATATATCAAACAGTGTGTGCGCGCGCCTTAGCTTGTGTGAAGAACCACGTGCCGCTCTCTCAAGGATTTGGCTTCCAAAATTCTTTGACAGCAAAACTATTATTTGTTTTGAGCTTAATTACTAGAACTTGGTGCATTAGCAGTCCTGACCAGATCATCGGCATTTCCTACGGAGTATTTAGTGAAAATTGTTGAGTGCTCAGACTATCGAGGAAACGTGCTGGTTGTGAGATTGCCCGCAGGTCGACACTGCAGTTGACGACAAATACTTCAAATAACTTTATATGTCTCCATGACACAAACACGTTATTCTATCTAACGAGTATTGCAAAAATATTTATGCAATACAGCTCAAATTAATTTTGTTTTATGTATATGTTTAGTAACGCAGTGTTTGAATACAAGCAGCATAATCTTGCTCATTTTTCTCATTTATCGCCGTTTAACTGGGGCCTGGTATATAACTGGCCATACTGACTAGCTGCATTGTATTTACTGGGCAGGTGCTCCTGGCAAGAGAACTGGTGCTGTGAGGGATGAGAGCGCTGCACTGCACCCTCACCACTATGCCCAGCACCACCACCCGCAGCCGCAGGTGTTGCCAGAAGGCAAGCAAACATCACCGAGCGAAGCCGGTGTGCAGCAGGAGCAGCAGCAACAGCAGGAGAACAGCCCGGTCACCAGCTTCCCCCCGGCAGAGCTGTTTGGTAGCGGCTTCCCCGACTCCGTTCGTCCTACCTCCGGCTCCCCAGCTGATGTAGAGGCCTCCCCCCATGATGAGGAACTTATTATTCCGTCTGATCAAAATGAAGCCTTTTTCCCTCCGTCAGGTAAAGTGGCTTCTTCAGAAGTTGATGGCTGTGGTGATTATGCTGGGCCTGGTGTACTGAGTGATCCTGCTAACTTGGGTCTTGTGGTTTCTCATGCAGCCGTGCTTCCGTTCAGTAGTAGCACTAATTTGGTTGACTGCGGTGGTACTTCTTCACTTCTCTCTAGCGGTTCACTTAAACCTTCTACTTTACCTTTGCTTGTTACTGATAACAATCTTGATGATGCTAATTTTGCTGTTCCACTCACCATTAATTCAAGCAGCAACATTTCATTGCCTCACGGTTCTTGTATGCATGCCGAAACCGAGGTAACTGGTACTCGACAAGCGCGCTCGGCTGACGTGATCGCGGCGCCTCGCTCGACCTCCGGCCACGTGCTCACCCCCCGCACCAGCTCCGACTCCCTGCTGCTGCAGCAGCGCCGCGGCGCTACTTCGGCTCGCCGTGCCACTGCTGGCCACGTGCGCTCCAGCTCATGTATTGAGTCCACCGTTGTGGGGCGTATCAAAGCTCGTTCTGGCGCTGATCCTTCTGCGGCAGGGCATGTGCGGATGGGTTCCAGTTCATCCTTAGTTTCCCTGCCGCTGCATGAAGCTTTGCCATCAGCTAGTGCTGTTTCAGCGCAAGATGTTCCTCAGAAGCCGCCTGTCGCGCCACGCCCTACGCTCATCAAAGCTAATAACCCATTTTTGAAAGACATGACCCCTGAGGAGCTAGCCATGGCCAACCTTGAACTTGCTGCAGAGGACCAGCACAGGCAAGAAGAAGAAGACCTTCTGAACTTCAACGAGGTGCCTTCTTTGGTTAGTGAGCGAAACAAGCAAGCGTCTGCACAGATAATGCAGATGTTCAGTGCGACGCCCGCGATGCCAGATTCCAATGCAGCGCAGCTTCCCGCGAGTATGAGCGCGGGAGACCGACGCCTCCACCTTCCCCCAAAGCCCTCGATGCGAAGCTCAGATGAGACACCTCCGATTCTGCCTCCCAAGCCCGGTAGCGCGGCGCCCCAAATGCGCTACAGGTGCGCCAGCGACCCGACTGCTGCGCTTGCCGCTGCAGGCCTGAACAACTACGGCGCTACAGCGTTCCAGACGCACGGCAGCCGCAAAGCGGACAGTTCCACCAGCAACTACCAAAACGTGAATTATGGCCCGCGAAATCAGGGCCCTGGCGTGCAGTCCAGCGGCGCAGCGCTTGCTCCTCAGTACGATACGCTCACGCTGCTGCGGCACCAGCAGCTCATACAGCAGCAGCAACAGCAGCAACAAGTGCCTCGGCAGAGTCAGCAACAGAGAGCTGAAGACTGGCTTATGTCTCAAATGCCTTCTTAAGCATTTTTTCAGTTGATCCCAAACTATATCCCTGCTAAAGTGTATGCAAAACCATATTCATTCCTATGAAGTATTAGTTGCTCATATCGGAAGTCTCAAATTTTGGAAATGTTCATAAAGTGTCAAAAAGTTACTCTAGTTGTATTAGACTGTAACAACTACTTATTGTGTAAAAGTAGAGGATTGTTCGGTTCGTGTGATGTCCAGAGTTCAGAAGCAGCTGTTTGAGCTATAGGGCGTGGCAGTCGCATTAGTTATACAGTTTTCAGTTGACGAGCGTCTTGTGTCCATTAGTTTTTGCATTATTATGTTCTGTGTCTTTTACGTGAAAAGCTAGCGAAAGATATTATTGTAGTCGTTACTGATGTACCTCTTCTGTTTTTTTTTGTGAGCCATTAGAAGCCTTTTTACCTTTACCTCATAACGTATTTTGGCAGTCCGCGAAACTGGGCTGGCAAACATAATACTAGGCTACCGCGCACGTTGTGAAACTCTGCATCTCTTACTGAACTGGTTCTGCCAACATCTCATCAAACTGTACTGTGTCAGGAGACATAAGTGTAACGTGTCAATACTCGCTTTGTGTCGTTCCAATTTAGTATGTGTACCGCCGAATTAGGTACATGACGTGTCAGTTCCAGGCCTTTGTTGGCAACACGCAGGGAAGTATGATGTGCTTGTTGCGCCTCCCGTATGGTGTGTAAATATCTCCTCTTAGGTTTTAAGGAGCCACTCTAACGAACCGCAGCTCATTCATCAGTTAATTCTCTGTGGTTTGTGTTGAATTTAAACTTTTTGTTAATTTGGCCTCTAAATTTGGAGACAACGAACATTTTATACTCGTTCATATGTTCAATAGCCCCTGACAAACATGTAGTAGAGGAAAGTTTGGGTGAACGTGAATGCTCTGGTAACTAAGTCTTGTATTGCGCACTGGTTCCAGCTATAGGTGGACTTGGAGCTGCCGCTACCGCCTTCAGTTAGGAGATATAGTAAGATTCTTTCTTTGTGTGCTTAATCCAGAGCTGTTTGATTCGTGGCTGGGCACACAACATTGTGTTTTATGGAAAGTCTTTTGACCGTGTGGCTGTGCGCCATCTTCGCTTTTTCTATAGTGGCTATTGCGATAGTTATTTTTTCACATTTAGAAATTTGTGTGCTTAGAGAAGAACGTAGTTTTGTGGAAGTCAACACGAGCACTTTTCATGGCCAAAGCCAAAGTCAACCTGCAGATGACTGAAAAATTTTTCTTTAATGTAGAAACACATCAATTGTCTCAATGTTATCGTACTCGCAATAACATCGTGGTAAAACGTTGGGTTTGCGTGTCTACTTTGTTCTGTTGGTTTGGTACTTTTGTGCTCTCTGTGTTTCCATGGCGTGAAAATTTGACGCGAGTGCCTATGGGAAGGCAAACAGTGTAGTGAGACCAACCAGTGTCCGTACGTATGCCGTCATTTGGGTGTCCGCTCGCCACGCCAGTGATGTCTGTTGTCACTTACGGTCTCAGCAGTTCTTCTTCTGGCCCATTTCTACAGCAATCGCTATGGTTGGGTAGGGACTCATGTGCTGTTCTACTGTCTTCTCCCGTATTTAGTTGTTTTAGGTCTCAAACTTGTACTCTGTTTCATCTACCTAGCGTGTCATATCTAACGGTGATATACCTAGCTTTATGATTACTATATATATACCGCTAGTGTATGGCAAAGTTGAGGTTGGCTACGTGGTTTCAAGGAAGAAAGGTGCTCTTTGTACGGCAGTTCATTGGCCGGTAGTGGACTCGCTCATTTAGTTGACCGCAATATATCATGCGCTTGACTTCTGTGGAAAAACTGTTAACCCTGGTTATATTGAATGAAAATTTCAGCAACTATTTACGTTGAGTATTTACTCTAAAGGCTGGCAATAGCTGCCCACTCGGGCATATGGGTGTCTACACTGGTTGACATTTGAACAAGTTTGGTGGCAGATGTGTCAGGTCGAACTTGTTTATGGCGCCGTGGCCCACTGCACCACTGTGTGGTCAGATGAACGAGAGGGTGAGTTTCACTGCGTGATTCACGAAATTCACGCACTTCGCGTTAAAACCTTATGAAAGAAAGGTTCCCATGCTCAGCAAGTTGAGCTCACGTGTCTTGGCGTGTTACTCGTGATATTAGCAGTAGTTCCTTCTTTCATTGCTGTCAAGCGGTCGTTGATAGCAGCGTGCGCTTCAATAGCTCGTTTCAGGTCCGAGTAGAAAGTGTTGCTAGTCCATAGTAGGCAAGTGTCGTGTTGCATTGTAAATAGTCTTGTCTGAGGAGCTGGCCTCGGCTTTAGTGCCCTTATGCTTCTCATTGTGCACAATGATCCACTGGCTGGCCGAGCAGGTACGGTGTGTTTTCAAATCTTCCATTACGGCTTCTGACTTGGTAAACAAATGCAGATGGAAGGGCTTCTTCTTAGGCGTAATTTCTCGGGGCCGTAGGCAGTGCATCGCTAAATTTTAGGAGTGGGTTAAAGCGTAAACGGAAGCTGCTCGCTATAATTTTATATTGGCTAGTATAATTTGTTCTTGCTTTTCACATTACTGCAAACTCTGCACCTGTCGCCATCAACTGGTCGACACTAGACTACACGTTTTTCAGCCACGATTATTTATATTAATAGCAGTGTAGGGGCTCACAACTTGTGTGCGACTTTCTGTGAATCAACAGTAATGTTTTCGGCACTGTCAGATCGTGTAACGCTTGTTCCAAGAGAAAGTGCATCGGAGTAAGGAATGAGTGATCAACCCCCCTCAGGGGGATACAACTATTGTATCTATGGGAATTAGCGCTCCCAGGGGAACCATGTGAGGGCCCAAGCTAAAGGTTAGGTAGGCTTCCTTTTTGTTGTAATGAAATAGGTTTTTGTTTTGTTAAGGACCATCTTTTTTCGGTTCACTGTTGTCCTGTTTTTCAACACCTACTACTTTCTTCTTCAACTTTTTTCTTGTTTCATGAACTTGTTTTCTAGCTGACTGTTTCTGTGCACCTTGTGCATAGATTCCACGTTCCCTCAACTCCATACTAAATGGTGCCTTCCTCTTTCCTCTCTTAGAACATCTTTGTCGTGGTTAAGGGATGCTAAAACTTTCTTATATAAAAATAATGATGAGTGATCAACCCTTTATTTTGGAAGCTGTTAGGTAGCGATCTGGGCATATTTGCAGCAGTGATTATGATCATCTTCGTAACATTTTTTCACTGAGTAAACAGTTTTAATTTGTTTTTATTAATTGTAAATTCAGATGTTCACTCACTCCAATATTTTGTTTCTAAGGTATTCAATGCAAAAATGTACGCTGCTTTTGCTTCGTAGCCAACAAGCAAGCGGAACTGAAAGCGCATACTGAGAATTGTGGCCATCAGGTGGTTTCCTTTATTTAGGTGAAATTTAATATATTCTTGTAATGTGTAACGTCGTCTGATAGGTAGTTTGATCATAAGGCGAAGTTCTGAAAGGAAAGATGAAATAGTGGTAAGCTGTGTCCACTCCACCTTCTGCCTGTTCCTGGGCGTCGTGGAGCGCGGCGCCATCTAAACTTACGCTGAGTGTAACTTTCTGGAAGGAAATGCGAGGTCCCGAGCTGATCGTTGGTTGGCTTATTTATGCTGAAATAGAACTTTTTTCGGTTTGGTACGGACCATCTGCGTTCGGTTTGCTGCTATCGCTTTTCAGCTCTCGTTACTTTCTTCTTTAATGATTATTTTATTTCATAAACTTCTTTCAATTTCGCTGTTTCTATGTTATGCCCAGAGTGTGGGGACACACTTCATATACAAATGTTTTTGGACAAAATTGTATTTTTTTCTCCCCTAAGGGGATACAACTATTGTATCGATGGTAATTAACGCTTCCAGGGGGAATATACAAGGTCCTGATCTAAAGGTTCGGTAGGCCTTCATTTGTTGGAATAGAATAGGTTTTGTTTCGTTATGGATCATTTTTCTTTTCCCGTTCACTTCTGCCCTGTTTTTTCAGCACCTACTACACACTTAGTTCTTTAACTTTTATATCGTTTCATAAACTTCATTATCAACCTACTGTTTCTATGCACCTTGTGCATAGATTCTGTGCTCCCTAAACTCCATACTAAATGGAGCCTTCACCCTTCCTCTCTTTGGAACGCCTTTGTTGCGGTTAGGGAGCCTAAACTAACATCTCATCCAATTTATTTTTTCTTCTTCTCTTGGGAACACCTTTGTTGCGGTTACGGCGATGTAGTCTAATTTATAATCTTGATTTGTTCAGCGTATAAACATGGGGTGTTTTAGCACCTGAGTTGAGGGATCCGCATGTTTTTGTTCACGGTGAAGTATCCGTAAAAGTTTATGAGCTGAAAGGAGTTGTCAACTGAAAATAAGTGTGACCGTCTGCAGTTCAGCAACAGGTGTCACGTGTTTGAGTTTTTGCTGATAGGCAAATCGCGTTGTAAATTCTGGTGCAGATTTGGAATCGTTTTAGGAAAATATTCATGCATGGTATGATCCGTATGAAACGTGAAGTTATTTTGTTAACTTTTTTGTGTAAAACATTATCTAGCCAACTCGAGTTGGGATTAAGGTGTTTCAACTTGCATGGCCT
The DNA here is from genome assembly GCA_030386875.1 of Morinoia aosen. NCBI lineage: Eukaryota > Metazoa > Arthropoda > Malacostraca > Amphipoda > Talitridae > Morinoia > Morinoia aosen. Next base: position 67,886,736 of record CM059562.1, read on the forward strand.
CACTCATCATAATTGGTATGAAGGTTGGCGTCAATTGTAACATAAACAATTCTTATCATTAGCCTAATAGATATTATACTTGCATGCGTGTTTAGTTTGTTTTTAATAACGGAAGTGAAATGTAACCTTAAATGCTCAATAGTGTGGCTATATTTATTTTATGTGCATCGGACCTCGTTGTATCGTCACATGTGATAGGACCATGGCAGAGCTGCGCTGAGTACCATGTTGCCACTTCGTAACGGTCAGTCTCTGTATCCTGTGGAATGTTTGGAGACCTGTGTAATATTCACAACCATCCAAGTGGTTTGAGCAGTTACTAGTCCATAGTCCATTGCTGAGCAGTTTCTAGTCCATTAAAACTTTTTATAATTATTTAAATCCATATTATTCATATCTTATTCAAACCGCTGAACAAATCCATTTAATGTTTGAAACTGGGTGTTGTGTTGAAAACTCGAGTGATGTTTGGAATAACCCACGCAACCATTCTCTGTGTTGGAACTCAGCAGTGCAGAGAACTCGATTATTTACGCAGTGCTTATGGAGAGTTGAAGAGCTCTAATGGTGTTCGATACTGCTAGAAGTGTTTGTGTTGTGTTCAAAATAGTCATGTGTCCTAAGTAGAACGCATGATGCCTGAGAGAGCTTCTCACGCTTTTGGTCATTGCCTATTTGGAATTTCTAGCATAACCGGATCTCTATTTGTGTGTATTACGAAAATTTGGTTGGATGTTTCAGTGGCCTTGGGCATTCATCTGACACTTCCTATTAAGCTTACTGGTCATTGACATTCCTCGACTGCGATACGGTATAAAGTAGACGGTCTCGTGTACGATGTTTTGCGGCTTGCAATCGCAAAACGATAATGCTCATATGTTGTGGCTCGCTGCTGCTGCTGCTACAAAATGAATCTCATTTGCTGAATGTACTTAATTTCAAATGGTTGATCTCCTTAATTTTACATCGTGGTGGCTCCACCAGAGGGAGAAAATGTTTCTGATTTCTTAAAGACCAATAATCTGAAATTATCACTATGTGGTATGCTCTAATTGATGTAAACATGTTTAATTTAATATAACTAACCTGTATGTTGCATTCTCTTGTACTCTGGTTTGTGAACGGTATGCGGTCTTTCTTATTGTGCTAATTTCTTCTTAATTCTATCAGTAGTTTGAATTTAATTACTTTTCCAGTGGAATATGGTTTCCGTTTTTTCTTTTTTCCTTTTAACTCGATTGAAGCTCAAATTCAAATTCAGACGGCTCACAACTCAGTTGAATTGTGATGACTAAATGAATTTTTTAAGTGGGAGCAAATTTAGCTCCATGGACACAAGACAAGGATGGTAGCAAGGATTGACGCGTCGTCTTTACCTTTATGCAGGGCAACAAGCATAAGGCATTGCAACTATAAGCTGAGGTGAATCAAATGCGAATGTGGTAACTTACCAGAAGTAATTCCTTGTTAATTCAGGACATTTCCCGTTACACTTATTTGTGTTGCCACTATCTGAGCGAATTCCAATGGTAACGTTTACATATCCTAGTTTTTTCTCTTTCTTTTTTTTTTTGCGAGTGAAATTCCAACTGAGGAACTTGGGTGTTCTTTTAATGGCAAACTTTTCTTGTCTGAACTTCCTCAAGCATTAGATTGCTTCTGGTTGTTTTATCGGCTTCACATGCACTTCATGCACTTATTTGTGAGTGCACTGCATATCTTGATTGTGGAATATGACTGTGATTTCTTATCTATCAGACACTATCCCATGATTTTGCTTGTGCTTAATGCCACTGAAAGGGCTGTCGCAACTTTTCCTTGGAGCGAATTGTCGAGAGATTTTAATTTCCACAGTGCTCCCATTCATTCTAATATTGTCTGCTGTATATATATTTATATACAGATTTTTTTTGCAGCTGTGCATCTAACTTTCAGGAATAAATCTATGTACACGTCCCTGACAATCGATAATCGAGGTTTTGATGAAGCATAATGTGACTCGCGTCGTCTGGTAGTCTATCACAACATATGCCAGCATCCTTAAGCGATTGTGGACATTAGAAAGGGAACTATATTATTTCTAGTATTTATTAACTATACATAGCGTGAAACTTCCAGTTTGTTCAAATTATATGCTGCCAAATTCAGTTTTTTTGTCGAAAGTTTAACGTGTGTTCCGAAATAAGTTGGTCAGTAGTGTATTACTAGTCGCATGCACCCTAATGTACCAATGGCTGGCTGCGACTGCAGCCTTTACAATGGCCTGATGAGCACAACACGAGATAACCAATGCATGTTAGTTCTGGTATCATTGAAAGTCGTTTTCAGGGTTGGGTACCCCCTTACTCTACTTCTTGCTGTGCAATGTAGCTGAATGGGACGCGCATGTAGGGGCGTCATGGGGCACGTATCAACAACACACCTTACGCATCACTAACTCTGCCATTTGTGGACTTACTATTTTACTATACTCACTGCTTATTTCATCTTAACGTCTTGAAGTGAACATTGTACTGCTACGTAAGTTAATACTCCTGTATCTCATGTCGGTATCAGAGTAAATGGCAGCTAATTTTCCTTGACTTAAATCCGATAATTTGTTGCATTTTAGTGAGAAAATATATTGCTTGTTATTGTAATTGTTTGCTCACTATCGTGCAAAGATTATTTACAGTACCTCCACACGACGAATGTTGTTAGTTGATCTTGTGCTCCTGTCCTGCGCTTATTTACTGTTATCTTGCCAGAGCTACTGCCTTTTAGTTCCTGTATCTCTCAGTGAGCCGCCTAACTTACGCCTCTATAGACCTTGCGTTACCACAATAAAGTCAGGCTGCCTCCGTTGCTGGTGTTTCTTTTCTTCCTTCAATAGGGATGTTTGAGTTGGTGTCGTGGTGCTCCTCCTTAGCTCTGCTTCTGTAGAAATTTAATTCTGCCTGTCACATGGGTCGAGGGGCATTCATCGACTTTTCTCAACATTTTATTACGAGAACAAATGAAGGCGTTGAAGCATGAATATTTCGCTCTACTTGTATGACTGCATCTGACCGTCATATGTCTTCATCCTGTGCTTTATCATAACCATTGATCCTAAATTGCGGTCTCGTTGAGCCGCGTAACTGAGGGTTGAAGGTGACAGTGCAGAGAGCGCAGCGCCGCAGTGGTGGTGGAGGAGGAGCGCCACAGCGTGGGCTTGTGACCTCACACGAAGTTCTGGGAGCCCATTGACGCCTGTCACATTCTCGTGCTCTCGGTAAAACTGTGTGAGGTCACAAGTAACCACCCGCGTCACCTGACTTTCGAGATACTCAGCAACAGGGATGTGGCCTGCTTTATCGATTCAATGGTAAACGACTTAGTCTATTGATGCCATCGCTGTATGAAGTGCTCCAGTAATCTCCTATTCCTTTCCCAAGCCTGCTTGAGGCACAAGAATCTTGTTTGCTCCTTTGAATTTTCTGTGTGATGATGCTATTTATGCTTTCTCATGTACAGATTTAAGTTTATTCAAAGTGAATTCTTGTTTCAAAGTTTCTGCATCCCTCTGATTGGTTGTGACGTAATGTGATGACTTTGCTTATAATCTTCTTTTTTCTTAGTGTTATAAGGATCTTAATTTTTCTATTTTTCTAGCGCAATTGTAAAAAGATTTTTTGGGAGTTCTTTCATGCAGCGATAGGCTTAACATTTCAACCATGTTCGTGTCGATGATGAGAGACAAAAGACGTGTGACTGTTCAACCAGATGGTGTTTTCTCCCAACAACGCGTTCTCACTTGCGGTTGTCCACTAATGAGGTCAATTTTCTCGGAACTATTTTAGCGGAGTTAAGCTTTTTCTGTGTTCGGACGACTATGAGTGGGGGGTGAGTTCAAAAGGGACGACTGTCACTGTGCATATTTATTTAAACGAAGACATCCTACTGTTCCACAGATGAATATTTTGGCGTGACTGTCAGGTCAGCATACTTCATTGAGAGTCAGTGTACTTCTTCTAAAATAACTTTACTAACTATTGCTCTGACATTGCTTAATACACACATTCTTTAATAACGCTAAATTTTATGTTGAAAAATCAGTCGTATGGAAGTATCTGAGAGAACTTTATTCAGAAAATAACAGCTAAAGCTTTTCTCATTTTTCTCGCTTGAGGTCCGTGCATAGAAATGGGTTGTTGGAGTAGATGGGGCTTCAATTTTACTCTAAATATATTGATGAATGTTTAGGGCTGTGAATCGCTTGTTGAAAAGCGGCGATGCTTTAGGAAGTTCGAGTTTGCTAACAACAGTACGGAATGAAACTCAATATTCTTCAGCATTTTACGCAAATCGGAAGGGAACTTTTCGCTAAAATGTGTTCTTAATTGATGGAACACCTGAGCTTATTCTCTAGGTTTAGATCTCAAATCACGGAAAAGTATTATGGTTCAGCGTATATTATGACTTTAACGTACCTGCGGAGAATAGTGTAGGCTGTGAAGCAGAGTAGCACATGGCGCCCTGGTGTTGGTATTAGAGCTGCTTGGCAGCAGTTAGAAGGGGGCGAGTAATGGCTGTCGAATATACCATAATGTAATGTGCAATAGTACTTAGTGTTTCAATTTTTATATTTTATCGAACCGTTGGTGTTAACGTCGTGAGTAATTAAAGGCCTCGTTAGAAGATACTTGAAACCATATCACGACAATACCTAAACCGAGAGAGGAATATATGTAATCAACAGAAGCAATTTGGACCTGAATAAATTTTTTCCGCCCACTTCGAATTAAGTTGATCAAATTACCGAGGGTCATTTCAACTTGAAGTGATAAGAGAAGTAGAGTTAATTCAAGCAAAGAGAAGGCCGAAATCAACTCAAGACCGCGATGGATGCGTGTCTCTTCTGTTCAAGAGAGGAGGGTTTGGGTGTCAGATGAGTATGAGGTAAGACATATTGGCGATGTGGCCCTATAAACCTGAATACAGGTGATGGAATAAATATTGGCTCTTAGAGAGAGAGTTAAGCCAGGATATTACTTCATTTCAGTGGTTAGTACGATTACTTCATTTTCTCATTTCATTCTTGGTTCTGGCGACAGGGGCAACATTTCGTCAATCAAGGGAAAGTGTTTATGAGGTTGTGAGTTCTCTGCTTCTTTCTTATCAAAAGGGACTTTGCCAATAGTTGCACAACGTTTGCGTTCACCCATTTCGTGTCTCAGCCCCTGAATATTCATGAGGTAATTTTATTCGTTTCGAAATCTTGAAAGTTCGGATTTTGACAGTTCGATAAACCGAGGATGACCGATTAGTATTCGATAATTCAGAACGTTAGGCTCTGAACTGAGAGTTAAGTCTTCTTTTTGTTGAGAGAGAAATAAGTTTTTGTCACCCCTCAGGGGGATACAACTATTGTATCTATGAGAATTAGCGCTCCCAGGGGAAAATTGTGAGGGCCCGAGCTGAGAGTTAGGTAGGCCTTCCTTTTTGTTGAAATAAAAGTTTTTTTTTTGTTATGTCAAGGACCACCTTTTTTCGGTTCACTGCTGTCCTGTTTTTCAGCACCTCTCACTTTCTTCTTCGACTCTTATCTTATTTCATGAACTTCTTTCTCATCTTACTGTTTCTATGCCCCTTCATCATATTCCTCATTTTCTTATCTCCATACTAAATGGTGCCTTACTCCTTCCTCTCTTCGATACGCTCTATTTTTGAAGCGGTTAGGGAGGCTTAAACTAACTTGTAATCTAATAAGTTTTTGTGAAGGTTTCTTTTTTCGTTTCACACCTGCCTGTTTTCAGCACCTATTGCTTTCTTTTTCAATTTTTTTCTTGTTTCATTTACTTCTGTCTCAACTTTTGTTTCTCAGCGCACGGGTCTTGTGTGTAAACACACCTGTGAATGAATTCCTAGGTCGCTTAACTTAATACTTAGTAATGCCCTCTTCTTTCCTCTCCTAGGAATCCCTTCGTTGTGGTTAGGGAAGCTTAAACCAACTTATCCGTTCTAATCGGTAATTCAGAATGACAGTTATAATAATTGCCACAGTTGATACCTAAAATATTGAGACTAAAGTGAATCTCCGAGTTAATAAAATGGCAGTGCGCTGCGCTGTAGTGGTTTGGTATCTACCATATTTTGAACGTACCGCATCTTGCGGCTGGTGTAGGATGATACGCTAAAACCACCTCATTGACCATGTACTTAGTAAAGTCAGTGCTCGCGCGTGATGACCCCATCTACTTCAGATATAACGAGCACCACTTGTCGCAGAAGGCAGTTGTGGGTTCAATTTTGTGCTTAGCAACGAACGCAATATCTATTTTATTCGTCTTTCCAGTCCGAGATTTTCTTACAGTGTGGACTAATCGTCACACGAGTGTCCTCGTTTCTGTTTTTTTACACACTTCGCCTTTGTCTTTTTAAACTTTATAGCTCTTTTATTTCTGTAACTTTACAGCTGAGCTGTATCTAAATTCCACAGATAAAATCCTCGAGATACTCCTTATGGTGTCGAGAAAAACACGTGACTAGTTTAATTTGACTTTTTTGATTATCTTTCCACTTGATTTGGACAGCGCTGGAAGTATTGCATGTAGAGTATAAAAAAATCGAAATAATTTAAAATGACCAGTTGATCATTCTATCCACACCACGTTCTTGAAACGAACTCGAGCATTCATTTCTGTTGTTCTGACATTCCCGTACTCGTTAAAAAGTTATAGCGCCATCTTGCGACCTTCTCTCATCGTTGCCCCGGAGGAAGATGTGAGGTCCAAGGCTGAGAGATAGACCTTCTTTTTGTTGGAATAATTCTGTTTTGTTTTGTTAAGAACCATCTTTCTTTTTTTCAACACTTTTGACTTTCTTCATCAACTTTTATCTTGTTTCCTAACCTTCCTTCTCAATTTATTGATTCTATGCGCACGGGATCCTGTGCGAGAACACACCTTCTGCATAGATTCCGCATTCCCCTAACTCCATATTGAATGGTGCCTTCATCCTCCCTCTCTTTGAACATCTTTGTTGTGGTAAGGGAGGCTAAAAATAACCTGCCAACAATCAATCATTCTTTCAACCTTAAAAAATGGAGAAACCAATCACTTTCATCATTCCCGTACCTAAGTTCCCGTGTTGTTCAATTTTTATATTTTTCATGGGATTCATCAACCTTTTACCCTCTTTACCCTCTTACGAACCTTTCGCATTGTACACCCCTCAGGGGGATACAACTATTGTATTTGCGGGTATTAGGGCTCCCAGGGGGAAAATGTGAGGTCCCAAGCTAAGAGTTAGGTAGGCCTTCTTTTTGTTAAAATGTTTTTGTTATGTTGAGGACCATCTTTTTTTCGGTTCCCTGCTCTCTTGTTTTGAAGCACCTTCTACTTCCTTCTTTAACTTTTATCTGGTTTCATGAATTTCATTCTTAACTTACTGTTTCTATCCCCCTTGTGCATAGGGCCTGCGTCCCCTAACCTCCACACTAAATGGTGCCTTCATCCTTCCTTCCTTTGGAACGTTTTTGTTGTGGTAAGGGAGGCTTTTACTAAAATCTAATCTAATTCGCATTGAACGAGTGTGAACTTTAATGGTTTCAGTCGTGCGATTTATGAAATCAAAATGATCTTCTTCAGCTATCATCTATCAGCAAACGCCTGATCTACAACCCCTGCCGCTTTACACTTCAACTGCTATTTTTAAACAATCCTCGAAACCTATATTTCTCTTTTCAACATCAGTAACTACACACACACTTTTTCAATTCTCACATTTATTAGCCGAGCTCCTTGTAGGCTTGCATCTCTTTAGATGGAGCATTTTTTTAACAACCGACTCGGATTTCATATAATTCAGAATCCGCCACTGATCTGACCTCAGCCTCTTCTCGGTTAAGTGCTGACATGTTGTGGACTACCCATGAATCGCTGGAAGATATCGACCATTGTCTCAGCATGCTACGACTGACAAACATGCAACACCGAGACTAGGAAATATCGAGACGGCAGACTGAATTTCCTGTGAGGCTCACCGTACGTGGGATGAACTCTGACGAGTCTATATGCACCGAAGAACTGCAAACTTCCGCCGACGCCTTAACAGCTATCGCAAAAGAATATATCCCTATCATCGAAATCACGACATTCTTCCCGACACCCTACTGGAACGCACGACCAACCGAAACCCGCAGCAATCGAGAGCGTCTCTAGCAAAAATACAGGCAGAGAAATTCTGTTCAGAATTCTGCCCTGCTTTGGATCAGAGCTAGAGCCATCCAAACCTCCTGCGAGAAGAGAAACGGAAGGCATGGACAGCATTCGTCAACACTTTCACGGCCACTTCAATCAGCTGTAGGTATGAAAACATGACAAAAAGCAAAGGCAAATCGCAACGTCAGATATCAATCCTAAGGATAAATATACCACTGAAAGTACGTCACCCGGCGCCGATGGAATTTTGTATTAAATCTTGAAACACCTGGAAAGAGGGCAAACAAAGTTTACTAACCCTCCTCAATAAACTCTGGTTCTGTGCTTGTTTCCCCCAAGCTGGTGGTCTTCCCGTTTCAGAAACCCAGAAAGACGCCGCACTCGCCCAACTGTAGACCAATCGCGTTAATAAGCTGCGTCTGCAGGTTCTTGAACGCCTCCTCAACAGGCTCATTGACTACTGCGACATGCACGACAATCTGAGCAATACAAAATGTAGCGGTCGCCAAAAAAAAACTACTGTGGACCACCTAATATGCCTGGAAACGACTATCAGAAAATCTTTAACCTACAACCAGCACTTCATCAGCATCTTTTTCGATCTTGAAAAAGTATATGATACCATCTGGAAATACGAAATCATGCGAGATCACCACCGCCCATATTTCCGTAGAAAACTCCTGATTTACATCTATTTTTACAGCATTGTTCCCTTAAAGTACGAGTATATAACCTCTTGCCCAACCCGTTTCCTCAAGAAGAAGGGGTCCCTGAAAGTTTCGTTTATCAGTAACCCAATTCATTATAAAAATTGATGGAAACGCTTTCTACATCCCAAAGGACCACGCATCACTGTACGTGGAGGACTTCCAGCTTGGGTACCGACCCAGTGCTCTCAACATTATTAAGGTTAGTACATCGACCAAGTGACGCTCTGGACTCGAGCCAGCGGATTTTCCTTTCCGATAGACAAATCGAAGGTCGTGTATTTTACCTCCTTACCAGGCTTTCATTTATACCCCAACCCTCAAAATCGGAAACCTAATTTGTCGACGAAGTGAAATTCCTTAGGTTACCTGGGATCGTTAACTGACCTGGAAAACCCATATCAGCAACAGCAGATCAAGCTGCCAGAAAAACCTGAATATGATTAAATCAATTTTCTTCTGTGACTGGGGCCCAGACAAGGAAATTTTGCTACCCTTGTACAGATTGTTCATCTGGTCAAAACTAGACAACGGCTGTATCGTCTACAACTCCGCTTTGACATTGACACTCAAGCTGCTTGACCCCATCGAGAACGATTGTCTACGACTTGCATCAGGAGCATTCAAATCCGTACCGGTCTCTAGCCTACAAATCATTTCCGGTGAATGTCCCCCAGTTTGCGAAGACGGCTCGTCTCACCGAAATACCTCTACAAATTCAGAAGTCACTTGTCCAACCTGGCCCACAATTTGCCACACTGCTTACCGACAGGAGACCGTTCATTAACAAACTATCCGCTCCGTCTTTCACCATTCGCACTGTAGACAAATTAAATCATTTGTTCTCCACGATCTGCACATATAGTCTGTATTCTCATATTGGCTACTGAATATTACGGTGCCTACGTGGAAGACTAATCCCGCTTAAGTAAACAGAGGACTGATTTTATACAAGAAAGAATTCAACCACTAACCCTTGTAGGGATACCACTAAGCCTCGTATGTTCAAGAATACTAGCGGCTGCGACGAGAGGAGTACCGAGAGCGCATGCAGATTTTCACCCATGGCTCTAAGTACGATGGTCGAGTCGACGCTGCGGTGGTGAGCGGCGAGACGCGAAAGATAATGTCTATCCCTAGCGCTGCCTTAATATTCACCGCAGAACTCCCTGCACTTGAGATGGCACTGCGAATTGTTCGCTGCCACAACGAGGATATAAATGTTATTTTTCTGACTCCCTGAGTGCTCTTGCAACACTGCCAAATACACCTCTCATCCCTTTGCACGGATTCTCTAACATCGAATCGATAAATTACCTCAAGGCCGAAAGAAGCGTAAAATTTTGTTTGATCCCAAGTCACGTCGGCATCGACGGCAGTGAGTCAGTCGACACATTCGCCAAAACTGCCGCACTTCGCACGGCAAAAAATAATGGGATTTTTTACGGAGACGTACCCAATTCTAGCTAGCAAAATACATGCGCGAAGGAAAGATAACTGGCATCAAGAAGGAAATTTATTTAGTAAACAACCAACACGATCCGAACTCCCAAAATATAGGAAAATATTGTTCAGAAAGAATGAAGTCGTCCTGAACCGCCTCAGATGCGGCCTCACGCATCTCACACAGGTACCTGAAACAGCTTAGTCCAAGAACCTCCACTCGGTGTCCTCTACGCCCATGCACTCGCTTCGCTCTATATCACTTTATCATGAACTGTCCAGCATTAAACAACGCAAGACAGCAGTATATCAGCCTACTTGGTGATGTCGACCACCCATCCCACGCTATCAAAGACGTGTTGGGTTATAACGCTCCTCTCGCCGAACTTCTGGAATACTTTCGAAAAATTAACGCATATGACATATGAATTATCTAGCTCCTCATGAAATATCTTTACCGCAAATCAATTATTATATTCGACTGCTCTGTCTGTCGGACTTTTTACCTAGAGGCCTTTTGATTTTATTGGCATTATACGTCCCATTCATCAGGCGTGCGTATTGATTGAAGATTGGTATACTACACCGACAGAGAGTACCCCTAACAGAAAATGGCTGAGTGCACTGTGCTCTCACTCTCGGCTCTAAGAGGTTTCAGCACGGGTAAGACGCTTGGCATAAATGATGGTGGATAGTTGGAACCTGCTTCAGGGACCCAACTGCCACCAGTAAACCTCGACACCCGTTGCAGGGAAAGTAATTTAAGATTACTCAGCGTAAGCAAGGGGGGTCCGTAGTTGTAAATTGCTGAAGACCCGGATCGAAACGTAACCCTAAATTTCTATTAATTTATATTTAAGGTTTACGGGTGTAAGATAGAAATCCCCTTACTGAATGAGCTTGCATAACGCTCTTTTCCCCAAGTTAAGAACTGAAAAGAAAAAATTCATCACTAAAATACAATTGTGAAATAGTCTTGAGCGATTGTAAAGAATATATTCCTTGGTTGAAAATTTTTCGGAGAGGTGGCGAAAAAGAGTTTGAAGCATTTAACAACAAATAAATTTGGACACTCTAAACCAAAACCAGTGCTCATTATCAGTAAATTACTCTGAAATATATCCAAGTTCGGTAAAAATATGAAAACATTAGGGTGAGGATTCTAGTCTTCGGCCGGGTTATTTTTCATGGGGATAATTTGCTATTGGATCTATGTGCGCTCGGAGGAGGGAAATGTGCTATCTCGCTTTAAAATTAAAATTTCATTGTGCTTTGTTACAGTCCATCTTTTCAGTTAACTGCTGTCTTTTCTTCTGCACCCATTACTTTCTTTTGTAATTTTTATTTTGTTCATTTACTTCTTTCAGTCTTAATGTTTCTATGCGCAGGGTTTAGGGACGCCCTTTGAGCTAAGATTTCCCGTAATATTTACCACATACTATACGGTACTTTTCTTCGAAAAACCTTTGCTGTGGTTAGGGATGCTTTAACTAACCTATACTCTTGGGACAGATTCTCCGGTGCAATATTGAAGGTGCTGTGACACAGATGCGCTTTCAGCGAACTCGGTAAAATAGGCAAATTTGATTCTTTAGTTGCATATTTAAAAAGTTCAAATCGACGCATTTTGAAATTTTTATTCATTGCTTAATTTTTGAACCATTTCTTGACGACACAACGCGGAAATTAGAACCCATTAATTGTGTTTGGTATTTTTGCTAATTTCCTCTTTTCGGTACCTACTAAATTTAATTGCCTTTATTGAATTTTTCGTGATGACACTTAAAATTTCTGAATAAAATAAACGTCGGTATTTTTCTGCTTCATAATTGCAATAGTTCGTATCGAATTTGTTGCAATTTCATTTTACAGGAAAGAAATTTTTTTATCAGACTTAACTAACCTCTTAAAATCAGCAAGGCTTTTCTGTGCCGTCCTCCTCAGACGAAGACACTCCTCACCCAACTAGGCCTAACATTCTCAGAATACCCTGATAATTCCACCATTCTGCTCCGTGGTGCCATATGTTTGGTCATTGGTTTCTCTCTTATCACTAGGCACGAGGCACGCGGCACGCAGTTAACGTTACACGTTTTTGGCCCGGTGCGTCAGTGGTGATAGCGTTCAGTTTCTGCTCGATAAGATTAGTATTACTCCTCCAGTGCTTACAAGATGAGCCCTCTGTTCGAGTTCCTTCTGTTGTTTATATGACGCGTTGTGTTAGACGCGCTCCTATTACCTTGCACCGCCGGAATTTCTTACGTTCAGATGTTTTTGTGCTGCATTCGCTGGTCTTGTGATATGTGAAAATCTTGAACTTAGCAGGTGAGCCATGTTCTCTAGTTCGTAGCTCTCAGATCATGGTAGCCCTTGGCAAAGTATTGTACGTCGGTAGCGAGGTGGTGAGCGCTCTCGGGCACGTTCATGATGTTGAGGTCGGAGGATTGTCGACAATGCGAATTTTCTCAGCGGCGAGTGTGCGCGTGCGCTTTGGTGGGGGAACTTGGGATGCAGCTGATCCGTTTGGCTTGAAAAGCACTAATTTCATGTTGGAAGCATTAGTATATGGGCTGCTGTAATATCTTTTTAATGTTAGAATTGCATCTCTTATTATACTGAAGTTCTCTAATTTACAGTTGCGATATTTTTTGAACTTGGGAGTTTGACTCAGTCTGACTGAACGAGTTTGCTACCATTTAAAAAAGTGTTTTGCAGAACAGAGTCGCATTCTTCCTCCTGTCGGTCATCTTCATAAGCTTAGCATTAATTTTCGATGAGTTAATTGGCTCAAGTGCCTGTATAACGGAGCTTGCATACACGTGTCAGCGATTTCATTTTAACTGCCTGAAATTTTATGCTTTCCAGGGAGAAATGAAAGAAAAAATGCTTTCACAAGTTAGCTAAATAAATAAAACTGAGATGTGACCGCTGCCAAGAATGTGTTTCCTCTAACGAATGAGAACGAGTTATATCTACATGAGTAGGAATGGTAACGTCATTAATTTCATGTAAATTAAAATAATGTCCCGACTGATCAGAAAGGCGTTGTTCAACATTTCTGTTAAATTGCTGTATCACATAAAATGGAATAATTAATTGCCCATAATTGAACAATTTCAGTTATTTTTCGATAATTCATGAATTCGATCAGTAGTTATGGTACGACGGTATTGGAACCCTGGTAGAGCGTATGTCCTTCATGCATAATACTACGTAGTGTGCGTTCAGATTAAACTGATGATAAACATAATCCAGAAATTCAGTATCAGATACAAAAATCGTGATTACATAGAATGAGTTTTTGGCTTGCGTCGGTTTTCTATGAGACCTTTGTCTTCAATGTGACGGAATGATCATGCTACAAATATTTTCAGAACACCACAAGCCTAATTTCAACGCATCCATAGCCAGGTGCTTCAAAATAAGCAGGGGATAGCTGTGGTATTGCTCTGCCATGTAAATGTAAATACTGACAGCTCTTGAAAAGTTTGTTCGTAGAAAAAACTTCATTGAAAATGTAAAAAAAGCAACAAATGGTTGATAATCTTGTACATTGTGCAGAAAATATAAAATCTTCAAACGATTTACGCCGACTTAGAGTAACTTACGCTACTAGCTGTGCCGGTACGACAATGTGAATTGTTAGAAAACCCTGTCCCTGTATTGCGTGGGCTCTGCGTTGTTAACAGTTATGTATATTGTGCTGGCCTTGGTTGTACCATCATCTCCTACAATTTTGTAATCATTCTAATACTATAGAAATAATTACTACAGATTAGACATTTATTATTTTTAAAATGCAGGTCCTTGGCGTCTGCAGTTGTCAACATAAAGATTGTGGCACATTTACTATAGCTGCACCCCTCAGGGGGATACAACTATTGTATCTATGGGAATTAGCGCTCCCAGGGGAACCATGTGAGGGCCCGAGCTAAAGGTTAGGTGGGCTTCCTTTTTGTTGTAATAAAATAGGTTTTTGTTTTGTTACGGACCATCTTTTTCGGTTCACTGCTGTCCTGTTTTTCAGCACCTACTACTTTCTTCTTCAACTTTTTCTTGTTTCATGATCTTCTTTCTTAGCTTTCTGTTTCTGTGCCCTTTCTGCATAGATTCCACGTTTCTTTAACTCCATACTAAATGGTGCCTTCTTCCTTCCTCTCTTTGGATAGCCTTTGTTGCGGATAGGGAGGCTTAAACTAACTAATAATCTAATCTAATCTTACTATAGCTGCAGTACACCCCTTATTTGAACAACGAAGTCTGTGCTGTATGTGCTAATAATTTGCATTCAACTCAAATTCTTCTCAAATTTTATTATAAATGTTGGTTTTGCATTCCGCACGTGTGAAAAAGCTATGAGCTAAAGCAATTTGTTTGCCAACACACTCCTACATTTGAACACTTATGCGTGTTCAAGAACACAGTTGTTGTTGATGAATGTATTCTTATTTTGACACTATAAAAGTTAAATAAATATGCGATTATTTATAGATGCTTCGTTACTCTAAAATATGCTCTCATGCAATGTCAGGGCCCGAGCTGAGAGTTAGGTAGGCCTTCTTTTTTGTTGAAATAAAATGTTTTTGTTATGTTAAGGACCACCTTTTTTCGGTTCACTGCTGTCCTGTTCTTCATCATCTACTACTTTCTTCTTCAACTTTGCTCTTATTTCATGATCTTCTTTCACAACTTACTGTTTCTATGCCTTTCTGCGTAGATTCCGCGTTCCCTTAACTCCATACTAAATGGTGCCTTCCTCCTTCCTCTCTTTGGATCGCATTTGTTGCTGGGTAGGGAGGCTAAAACTAACGACTAATCTATGCTCTCATGCACTTTCATCTGAGAACAACTGTTTCTTTAATAGATTCTCATGAAATCCATCTCATACTTCTGTATTCATGACTTAGTCGTGAGCCACTATCATAATTGCTCAACTAAGCGGAAACAGGTTGAACGTTGAATGTACTAATTACGCGTGATATCTCAGGGGGATACAACTATTGTATCTATGGGAATTGGCGCTCCCAGGGGGACTATGTGAGGGCCTGAGCTAAAGGTTAGGTAGGCTTCCTTTTTGTTGTAATAAAATAGGTTTTTGTTTTGTTACGGACCGTCTTTTTCGGTTCACTGCTGTCCTGTTTTTCAGCACCTACTACTTTCTTCTTCAACTTCTTTCTTGTTTCATGAACTTCTTTCCTAGCTTCCTGTTTCTGTGCACCTTGTGCATAAATTCCGCGTTCCCTCAACTCCATACTAAATGGTGCCCTCCTCTTTCCTCTCTTGGAACATCTTTGTCGGGGTTAAGGGAGGCTAAAACTTTCTTATATAATAATAATATTAATAATAATAATAATACGCGTGATATCTGTGCAGGATACCCGGATCCATTCAGCAGCGCAGTGCCAAACGAGGTGCCGTGTCCCCCTGGAGGCTCGCGCTGCGGAAGCTCGGAAGATACTTTTGCGCCCAACTCGCCTCTTACTCCCACGTTACAGCAGCAACAGCTAGTGCTGCAGCAGCAGCAAGAAGTGCAGCAGCAGTTTCATTTACAACAGCAACAGTTGCAGCTGCAATACCAGCCACAGGTGCACACAAGGCCTCTGCAGGTAGTGCCTGGCTTTGAGCCGCCGCCACCGGTCGACTACGTGGTAGGTCGAGTGTCTCCTTCGCCGCCGTCAGTGCCTCCTGTGCCTCGCCACTCCACCGACCACTTCTCCCCCGTGCCTCCTGAGCGCACCACCTCGCTGCACCGGCGCATCGCGTCAGAGCCCTGCGCTTCTTACGACAGGTGTGTGCTGCGCCTCCCGCTTGTCACAAGTTAGGGCATTTAACGAGTGACGGCGTCCCCGCTCGTTTCTTAATTCGTTAACGAACTGACTAATCGTTTTCACTCCCATGACATTTATCTTACTCTTTTACTGACGTCGAGCAAATCCCTCTTAGGGGGATACAACTATTGGATCTAGGGGGATTTGTACGCCTAGAGGAAAAATGTGAGGTCCTGAGCTGAAAATTCGTTTAGCGTTCTTTTTTTTAAATCAGGAATTTCTGTCTCTGTTTCATTGAAGACCATATTTTTTTCGCTTCACTGTTGCCCTGTTTTTCAGCACCTTTGACTTTCATGATTAAATTTTACCTTGTTTCAGAACCTTCGTTCTCAATTACTGTTTTTGTGCGCAGGGATCTTGTAAGAGAATACATCTCGTGTATAGATTCCGCGTTCCTTTAACTCTTACTAAATGATTCTCTCATCTTTCTCGTTAAAATGTTCCTTTCTTTTGACACCTTTTTTTGTGGTTAGGGAGGTTGAAACTGACGTATGATCTAACTTGACGTCGAGCCGCTTCTGTCATGCTGACCGCGCTTTTTTATGCACAGGTCGGTAGCCTCGGACTGCACTGGCCGAGCTGCGGAAGTGTGTTCCGCTGGTGGCACTCAGCGCTCCACACATCAGGTACAGTGGATGTTTTCCTCGTTTTCGATGCAGCTCTTTCGTTTTCGAATTTTCGATGTACCTCTCCCCTCTTTCTTCTCGCATTTTCTATGATATTTTCAAGAATTAGTTTGCTGCTTAATGTGTGGACATGTGTCTTACTATTCGTGTGCACATTCACACAAGATGGAACTTGTTTCCTGTGCAAACTCGTTCGTCGAAGAAATTCCTTGTTTTGCGTTTTCTACTCTCTTGATCAAGTTTGCTAGCATGCCTGAGTTCTAATCACTTGCGCATAAGTAGGCGCTCTGTTCTCCTCTTGGAAGAGTCTTGCTGCTAGTGACTGTTTTAGAGTTCACTGATTTAGTGGACATGAGACTTTCCAGGGATAGTCTGAACTGCCTAAAACAGTCTTTGTAGCGCTTGCTGTGACTGTTCATAATTAGCTTTAAATATCTTTTGTTGTGTATGCCAATTTTCTGTCTTCACCATCTGTCTTACTGGAATGTGTCATTTCAGTGAATCGTTGCTCGAGGGCTGTAGCTTCTGTTCCTATTTTTTGTCATTGTTTTTCACCACGAGGTACTATTTTTGAACCGAGGTACTACTTTTTACTTTATTTATTTTGGAAAGATACGAGGGAAATTCCCATAATTTCGCTGCCATTGTTAGTTTTATTGACTGTTTAACGTTGCTATGATCTCCCCTCTTCTTACCTTGGTCAACGCCAGACTGGTTTCCCTGGAACAGATTCGTTATTTGCGGGGATAAAATTTGCCATGACGCAAGTGTGTGGGTGTGCAGGAACAGGGCAACGGTGCCAGCATGAGCCCGTCCCGCGTCGCCACCGAGCCAGAGGAGGTCCCCTGGAATCCCTTCAATGACTCCCGTCCCTTCAGTCAGCTGACGGAGGACCACTTCTTCGGGGCGGAATTTGACAAAATACGACGCAAGCCGCACGGCCATGACAGCTGTGAGTATTCTGCAGTGTAGCTTAGAGTCGACATGTCACTATGTTTGAGATGATAAAGCCGTCTCGTTCGTTTTGGTGCCAAGAGGTGTAGGTTGTGGAAATGTCGAGTTTCACATTTTTGCCTATTGAGGTGTAATTAAAGAAAGTAAATGCCTGCATAAATGCAAATTGCAAAAGCGCAGTAGCCATCGCAAGGGGAATTGAAGTGTGCAATGGTTTTGTTTTCAAGGTGATCGACCATCAGTGATTAATAGAAGCTACCAGATTTGATGCACATTAATTAGTCATTCGTATCCAGCGGTCTTACATTGTTTAACCTTTTGCTTCCCAACACTCAAATTGTGAAGGGAAAAGTTTTTGAGATAATTGCAGTCATTACCCTGAAATGTCAACAAAATTGCCCTAGCATGTTTTTTTTTCTGCATAAGCAGGCGCTTACTTCCTTTTTAAATTGAAAATAAATTATGCTTTAACAATATATGCTTCGATGCCAAAAAATGGCCAAAAAATCTAAGAAAAAAATATCAATTTAGTTTTTGCCTAATTTTATCTGTAAATGCATGTACGTATTAAAAACTTGCTCAAGTTGAATAAAAAAGGTATTAAATGTCTTGAATAGTCCATGAAGCTTACACTGAGTGGATATCAATGTCAAATTGTATGCGTCAAACTATTGGAATGTCTAAAAACATAGTTGCAGGAATGCTATGAATTTCCCTAATTTTGTCATTTAGTTCAAATTATTTCCCTACTAGTTGAATCCTCCTGAAATTTTGTCAATTTCCCTAAACTGGAAGCACTAGCCATCTGGGAACTGGAGTTCCCGTCAGGAGGCAAAGGGTTAAACTTAAGAATGGTGCATTGTGACATTAGTAACTTTTAAATTTATACAACAGAGTTTGCTTCAGTACCCAAAATTTTGCAGAATTTGTTAGCATTAAAGACATTTTAAATAATATTTGTAACTCTTGACGGTTACTTATTGACCGGAAGGAGTTGATGCATACAACTTCGGCCGGGGAATGGAGCTTAAGTCTTTCAGCTGTGATCTGTATTTTTCCTCGTTTCAACTTGACGAATTTGTAGCACGAACTTCCCAAGGCTTTTGGTCGAATTCTGCGAAGGTGTCTCTTCTAATCTCGCATATAGTCGCAACATGTTCGCCGACACCTCACGTTCTAGCTGACGATCTTTGGATCGCTTTAGTACCACTTGTTCTGGTTGTTTTTGAGTTAGTTGATTTCAACTTTCTTCTACATTTTTCTTCTTTCACTCTATTTTCATCTTCGATTTCAATGTTTAATTAATTTTCACTGGGGGTCTTCACAAAGTCCTCAACCATTGTGCGGTAGAAACGTTCGTGTGTTTATTTATCAATGAATTTTGAACTAAATTAGTGAAATATATAGTTTCAGCTCTCTTGAAACTAGGTTTCATCACACACAAAACGAGTTGTAATAAAAATACTAACACTGGGAATTTGCTCCTTTCCGTGGTCCAACTGCTTTGACCAAAGGAAGCATAGTTTATCGAAATAAAGTGAGTTATATTTAAACGGTCGTTTGCTGGAGTAGCCTATCTTTTTTAGATAACTGTTTTTCTTTCAAAATACAGGTATTCGCATTTTGCATTGGGATTTTTTTTGCTCAAGAAGTAAATTTGGCTTGAAACTCTTTGGTGTACAGACGATGGCGGAGGCGGGCCCGGAGAGCCAGAGTGTCTGCGCGCCAGGAGCCGGGAAGACGGCGCGAGCTGGAGCCACGACCCGGCGCCTGAGGATGACCCTTTCGGCGCTGCTCCCTTCTACATCCAGCCCAGACCTGGCGCTGGTGTGTGGCCTTCCTTCCCTCGTGGCTGTCATTGTGGGGTTATGGTGTTCTAGATTAGTGGTTCTTAATCTTTTTTTCACGAATTCCCCACTTTTTAGTGAGCCAACTCTCCATTCCCCCCCACTGCATCGGTGGGGAATAGAGCATTCCTCGCCACAACATCTTCCTTTTACAAATCTGTGACATTCCTGACCCATCAGTGTTACCACTTTTACCCAAACATGACATAAATACCTCATTATGGGGGTTGTTGCCATTAAAACTGTCTGTAAATGCTTGTAATTTGTAAAGTAAGTCAACATTTGGATATAATACATTAGATTTTGCAATACTATCGATTTTTGTGGATGGGAACAAATATTCGAAATTGCCCACCTAGAAACTCCGCCATTCCCCACCAGCGGTGAATTCCCCACAGGTTGAGAACCGCTACTCTAGATACACTCGTAACCATCAATAACGAGGTCTTAAGTTAGCCTTTACGGGCACTGAATCTCCTTTGAAATGACTGAAATAAATATTTTGGTACTAAAGTTCGCTACTCAGCCAATTTTGTTGCCGCTGACTTAGAGCAGTTTTACATTCTTAGCTGTTCTTAGAATGGAGGCAGAGGGTATGGTAAGGAGACGGGAACTGTTTGATCACTACACTATGAATACGAATGATGGTTTTGGAGTTGGTTGACCGTCATCAGCGCTGATGATGCCTCTAATTCAGGCATGCTGAGCTACACCGATTGTCGATATGCGTGAGCGTCGTTAGGCTTTTAGATGCTTATTTCAACCTACTTTCTTGTATGCTGTGTATTTCCATTTTTATATTTAAAATGTTCCTCAAGTGTTGCACTAATTTTACCTTGAATTTGTAGTTCCAATGCTTATTTAGTCGTATCATTCTCACGTTACTTTTAAATTTTGAAATGCTCTATCTCACCGCTTTATTATATATAGAGAGATGCATTCGAGACATTCTACCATGTAAGCTCTTGCTCAAGTGCGTGTGTTACTCTTCACGAATATACGTTATTCTCAGTTGATTGACTCGTCTTATTCCAAAATACTGTTTAAATTATGCCGTTCAAGTGTTCCCATCTGGTGCAAGCTCTAAAAGTACCTTGGTATGTTTTCAGTGACGTTACTTTTGCCCTCTCTCGTTCTATTTATTCTCCTCATTCATTTGCCGTCTGCATATACTTTTTCTTGTAACACAGTCAAAGTGAATGTAACTCGTATCAAAGCAACTTCATGTTGCGAATGCTTTGTTCTCTCTCACGCTTTAAAGTTGAGCTGTGTGAACAGTCTGAGGAATTACTCTAAAATTCATTCTTTCGAAATACTCGTTTATGACCATACTTTTTCGAAGCATGCCCCTTTTAACAGCATAGTTGTGCTTGAAACAGGCGCAGCAGCAGCAGCAGTCGACGTGGCATCACCGCGGGAGCCGACAGCAGGGGCAGATCACCAGCGAGCACCGGGCCCGTCACACGGCACGGAGTCCTTGCTGCTTGCTGCCTCGCCCCCCAACCTCTTCCAGCAGCACGCCGCTCCACCTCCCGCTGCTAAAGCGCCGACTGAGCTGCCTCCGCCTCGAGGTAACCTGCGAAACTTTCCCTCATAAATTGCCATGCGAGTTTCTCTGTTACTTAGCTTGTTCAGCAGCGAGCTGAGCATGCATCACGTCCACCGTCACCGCTCGTGTCAAGTGTTGCGCTGTGCTCTTTGTTTCCTGGCTTCTAGGAGACTAGCTCCTCTTTATTTCGATTGTCGTGAGGCATGACTTCATCATGCAAAGTGTACTGGTTGTTAGTAGTTTTGTTCAATGTAATTGATACTTTTCTTTTGTTTAGTGGCACTGGTGTTCTGAATTTTTGAGCTTGTCACTGTTAATGATCCTGCATGGGTACATGTACAGTGCATTTATAGCTTGTGGGTCGGTGAAGCATGACAAATGAAGTCTTTTTTTTCCATGTTAAGAGCATTTCTTTTCGCTGCGATATCACTTAGCCTTCAAATAAAATTACTCATGCACTGAAATCAATGGGTTATGCTATTTATTTAAGCAATCGAATTAACTACTTGGTTGTGCCACCCGCAGTTCTATGGTGAAAGTAACGGATTTCGATAAACGCTGTAAAAATGATCGTGTCCTTCCCATTGAGAGCGTCTGCCCACATGCCGCCTACTCGCTGGAAGTGAAGCTGTTGTTTTTTCTTTGATGGATAACCTCTTATTATTTTCATCCTCCCGTGTGTCCCAAAGTAGGGAGAATACTGAGTGAAGAGGTAGTGTAGATTTTGTCCATCACGCCGCGTCTGATGGCAGTAAGCTGTGTTCTCAAGGGCTGTCAGTAAAGTCGACTTCATTGGAGTGTTTGGAATTCGTTTAAGGGTCATAAATGACTATATAATGCATAAATTTTCATTCATAGATTCAATGCATGTGATCTGTTGCAAAATGAGTGCGATAACAAAAAACATTCATTTTTACTTTGGCTTCGTCATATCTCTACCACCAAAATATGATACAGTATTTCTTCTATTTATGTTGGTGAGCACAAACGGGAAGCGATTTCCTTCCTTGGTACATGAGGTTGAGAATGGAGGCACAGTGCGTAGTTTTCGCTCGAAGTTCTTAATTTTTTTTTTTTGAGGCTAGATTTACCTTCGTTTTCTAAGTATCTCAAAACTATATTGTTAGCGTTGATAGTGACTGTAGTGAGGCTGAGAGCTGTAGTTCTCATGGGAACAGCTGCTGCTAGCAGTGTGTAACCGACTGACGCTGAAGTAAACTTCTCTTGCCGAAACATACTTTTTTCGCCTTAATGTTTTTTTTCAGTCGTTGACGACTATTCTTGTCTAAACTTAATCTTTAAAAACAACGTGTGGAATTATTTACCAGCTAGAAATTTACTGCCTATCGATAAAATAAATGGTTCATAAAGAGACGAGTTTACTCGTTTTTGCCTAGTAACGTGTTTTCACTATAAAAAGTCAGCCACAAATATGGGGAGAAAGTTATTCATTAGTTGCTCTTCACATTTAGTGTGGAAATATTACATGAATCTAAAATAAAAAAACATATATTTGTGAATGAAGAGTTTCCCATCTGAATTATCAAGGAAGCGGTGAATTTTTCAGGATCTCGTGTGACGTTGAAAGTTATTTAGAAATTGTAAACTCTTCTCTTTTTGTTTGCCATTATTGTTCTTGATGCGAAGAATTCGAATTTTTTTGTAAAGCTCATTACTCAAGAGTGACTTTTCTCAGATTTCTTTACGATCGTATAGTAGAAATAGCGGTCGCAGTTGCGTAGTAGAGCGTAGATTGCTCTACCTAAATCAAGTTACTTTTTATGAACCGAGGTCAATGAATACAAAAAACTTAGGCTTAGATAAAAGCATTTTCTTCCATTCTGTATTGCTTTTAGGCTCTGTTTTTCCTTCACAATTCTAATACTCCATTCTACCTTCATGTAACTGCTCATAAATTACGCGGTTTTGTCTTTCACGTAAAAGATCAAATTTGTTGCTGCAAAAGTTATTTCCGACACTCCAGAACACGAAGATTATTCTAAGATACTGTTGGCTTTGATTTGTCTCCACATTATTTTTGTATTTTTGGATAGGAGCGCGAGCTGAACCAGTGAGTCCGACATTTTTTTTCTCGAGCTCTAGCTTCTAGCAACGGTAATGTGGCTGTTTTCTCCACGAGATCCACACTCACATGACCTAAAGTGGGGCAGTATTAGCTAGCGGTTCCGCTGTCGATATGCCTGGAACAACATTGCTGTTATGCAGACCGCACTGAACCGACGGTACCGGTGTCGATTTGTCTGGAACAATATTGTTGTTATGCAGACTGCACTGAGGCGGCGGAATCGCCGACGATATGCCTGGAACAACATTGTTGCAGCATTACCGTAGTGGAGGCTGTAATGAAGCAACGGTATTGCTCTCGTTCTGTCTTAGCCAATTATCGCTTTGCAAATTGTACTTAAGTTTCCTTCCCTCTGCGCAAGCGGCAGAGAGCCAAATCGCTTTCAAGTGTACAAGTGGAAATTCTACGAGAGTTAGACATCTCTCGCTTAGTGTCGTAATTTGGTTCCAAAGACTTCATCGTTACGCGCCAATAGTTTTGTATTGCCGTCAAAATAGTAGCCCTCCTATGGAAAGAGAACAGGAAGACAAGAGTAGGACCTGCAGTAGTGAACACAACGTATGGTTTTTGTAGTGGTCTGGCATGAGTGGAGCCCTGATCTTAAAGTATAGACTGTTCTGTAGTGCGGGTTGCCTCAGCACACCGTAGAAGTGATCCATCAAAGGTGCATCTTATCAAAGAGTCAAGTATACAAATACAAGATCACTGTGAACGATGTTCTCAATCACATGCATAGCGAATTATTTGCAGTCAGTAAGTAGTTTCCGAAGTATGAAACGTTTGCCTATGTTCAATTGCGTGAGATGTGGTCATGTACATGACGGTGCTCGTAAGACGTGTCTTCCTTGTGTTGGTTTGTCACCACGGGTGGGAGGAGAGGGAAATTGAGTGCTGCGTTTTGTACGTTATGTGTATGGATACTTCGGATGGAATATGATACTGTGTCGCTAGTTTCATCTTAACATACGTGTGTAAGATCTGACTGAATATTGAAAGTCTGATCGATTAGTTTAGTTACAGTTTAAAAGAATTGTCAGACTGTTAAGGGATAGTGAGGGTTTAAAGGATCAAAAAGGGTGTAAAGAATTCATGATTGGGTGAGGGGTTAGGGAGGAGTTCTTGGATTAGCAAGAATCGGAGAGTGAAGAG
Organism: Morinoia aosen; assembly: GCA_030386875.1. NCBI lineage: Eukaryota > Metazoa > Arthropoda > Malacostraca > Amphipoda > Talitridae > Morinoia > Morinoia aosen. Next base: position 67,911,108 of record CM059562.1, read on the forward strand.
TCAGAGAAAGAGGAATTGTTGATGATCGGAGAGATTAATAATCATCAACAGTTGATGGCTGCAAAAGTTTTAAAGATGAACGGTTTTTGTTTCATTAGCACATTTACTGATTTACTGAATACTGATTTACGAATAATTTAATTTTCTGTATAACCTTAGCCATATCTTCTCCCACAATATGTCTTTGCTATCTTTCAAACTATGTAACCAATTGTATTTCTTTATGCTCATATTTAACCTTGATAACATTTGAGTTCAAATATGTATTGGGATTACTCTATTTTTCGTTTATTTATTTATTAGCATGTAGTTTCCTTGTTACATTTGGTTGGCGTCTATGTTCAGTTCTTCACAGGCTCTTTTATGACTCTTTTGACCCGCTCTCTGATAGTAGGCTGTGCACACCTCCGGTTTACTATACTGCTTAGTTTCATGTACACAAGCTCTCTCACTTTCCTGCTGCCCTACATTCGACCAAAAATTTTTATACCCAAAAATTTGGATTTCCATTTCACAATTTTTCAATATTTAGTGTATCAGTCCCAGCGACAAAAGTGCGGATCTGGATTTTCTAACGGCGACAAGTTAATGGAGCGTCAGAGCATCTGAGTATTCATATCGCGCGCAGCAGACTTTGAGAATTTGATGGTTCATCGTCTGTGTGCCAAAATTATTCAACAAGTTGGTGTCGTTGTAGAGTTGACTGTATAGTCCTTAAGCTTTTAGGCGGCGCAAGCATGCACAATCGGAATTCATTATCGCTGTAAAGGGGTTTCTCTTTTATTTTTTGTCGTCGAACTGGATCCCTGCTCCTCTTTTTCGTCTGTCCATGATACATTTTACTATTTTTGACGTAGATTTTCTGTTGAACCCGTTTTAAGAGATTTGAATTGCTTTCACAATTTAGTTGACTTGTTTAATGTATTTCTTCTGTGGCGTTGACGCGTGTGGGTACAGATTTCTTCGTTTGTCTAGGTGGGCTGCCTCACCTTCGAACATCGTCTATGATCAAAAGTTTCATTAAATCATACCTTTTAACGTGTCTCAAAATCCTTCTGTTTTTCATTTTTATTTGGCTAACCAGTATTACACACTCCACATTTGAACAGGATCGTCAAGACACACAGTCTGACCTAATTATCGGTGCTTTAGTGCCCATGATTCTTCTCCAGCCGCCCCTCAGGGCGATACAACTATTGTATCTATGGGAATTAGCGCTCACAGGGGAACCATGTGAGGGCCCGAGCTAGGCTTCCTTTTTGTTGTAATAAAATAGGTTTTTGTTTTGTTACGGACCATCTTTTTTCGGTTCACTGCTGTCCTGTTTTTCAGCACCTACTACTTTCTTCTTCAACTTTTTTCTTGTTTCATGAACTTCTTTCCTAGCTTACTGTTTATGTGCACCTTGTGCATAGATTCCACGTTCCCTCAACTCCATACTAAATGGTGCCTTCCATTTTCCTCTCTTGGAACATCTTTGTCGTGGTTAAGGGAGGCTAAAACTTCCTTATATAATAATAATAATAATAATAATAATAATAATAATAATAATCTTCTCCAGCCGTGGAGGATCGCAGTTTTGCCTCCAAGAGCTCCGTGCAGACTACCGTGCGAAGCCTCTGCATACGCTTTAAAAAAAAGCATGAATAACCCAAATACTCGTATTCACCAGTGTTTTTTAGTAGCCAAAAAAAGAACTCAAATCTAATTATTATTTTTACTTTGGAAGCTATTTTAATTCATAATGTTGTGTACAAAAACAGAACCATTGAGGGCAAGTAATTCGAGCTTTTTGATTTTTCGTTCTCTATCACCTTGTTCGCTTTATCTTCTGCGTCTTTCTTTCTCATGATGCTTCTCGAAAATCTTTCTTGTCGCTCAATCACTTCAAGCACTACATCCGTCAGGCGTTGCCAGGCACTCAGGTTTTGCACAATCGACGATGCCTAACTACTGAAAGCGTCTTCCAGGGTTTTTCAGTAGCATCATCTGGCTCACTAGCCGTTTTGGGGTGTGATGTGAGCCCCAAAAAAACTTCTTTGGTTTCAGTTTTGCGTCTTTTCCTTTGATGCGAGCTGGCTGTGTTCGGAGGACGATGCTCCTAGGGCGATCATCTTCCCCTTCTACTTCCCTAATGTAAAAATTCTGCCGTTAGAAGACTATTTTCACTGAGCCCTTGTAAATGGTAACATGAACCGTTGTCTCTACTAGGTCGAATGCGCTACAGTCGAATATTGGAACTAGTTACACAAGGATCAGTGTGTAGCACTATTGGCATATTCTTATGACTATACTGTATTTATTTGCTCTCTACTCACGTCATTGTTCTCAGAGTTTATTCTACAATATCTTACTACCCGTTCATAGAATTTCATTTTTTGTTTTTGACATTAAATTAAGTCATGATTTTCTAATGTGATGTACTTGTATTCTCCCTATTTTTCAGTGACGAGGTAATTTGGTGCTGAGAAGCTTTTTTCTTCCTCGAAGTCTAGTATTTTTCCTCTAGCTGTTTCTTAGATAGAAAATTTGCAGAGCTTCTATGAACGGCTGAATTGTTCTAGTAAGATTATAGCGTGTGTTTTACGTTCAATCATTACATTCTATATTTCTGGGTTTAAATCACTCATTGGTTTATTCATTCTACTCTTTTTTGGCATTGAGGCTGTATTATTGTGACTGCACTCGCATGTCGTTCTTCTGGTGCATGGGTATTGCCATAAATTGTGTCTCTGTATGCCCTTGTTCTTCTCGTTGACTGGAGCAGATGCATTGTGTCTTGCGAGCACTTTTTTCTCTCCTCTGGGGCACCACCACTGCAGGGCTAGTTCATTTCTCGGAGCACAGTAGAATTTTACACAAATATAAAAACTCGTGTTACTGCTAGAGTTTTGCACAAATGAGTATTTCCACCTGATTGGGATTTGATCTGTGTAACATCGGTGAGAGATACTCGTATATTCTAGCAAGTCATAAGATTATAATTTAGATGATATTGACCAATTCAGCGTGTATGTTGGTAGGCCGATAAGATGTGACTGGTTATGCCTGAACTCGAGATGAGATTACTATCACCGAGATCTAAACTAGTTGTTGTTTGCTTTTTTCCACGGAATTCAACAGACAAAGTAGGTCGAAGTTTATAAAAGGGCCTAGTAAGAGGCTAGGTATAATTTTGTGTATCGTAAGTTACTCTTCAACGCGCTGATCGTTCGAACAGGTTAGCTTGAGGTTTGTGATACAGTTGCTACTCCATTTCTGGAGATATTACTCTAATAAAGTCAATACCTTTGCAGTGGTGGTATCCTTATCCCCTTCTTTTCTTTTTATCTATATTATTTTATATTTTCACCACTAACCATTTCTGTAGGTAGTTATGTTGAGTACTAAAAGTCAGTATTAGTCTGTTGTTTGGACTATTATTGTGTGCTTTTTATGCTCTTTTTTTAAGAAAGCTTGCAGCAGTCCCACGTTGGTGCGACAATTAAAGAACCCTCTGTAGATTGCCCAAACATATCAAGTTCTGCTGAAGGGCAGAGGAGCATATAAGAGGATTTGTGCAAAACGAATTGGTACAATGGTTAGATGACGTTCTAGAAAGAAGGCGTTTTATGTAATGCTGTGAGGGGCGAAATTTTTGTGCCACATAACTATCCGATATGCATATTTCTAACGATTCTTCCTCATTCGGTCTTGCAGGAGTTCATGTTTTTAAAGATTCAACATATTTTATGTCAGGTAAATCCGAAGAAGACTGTAGAACAGACTGACGTCCCGCAATTGCCCTTCAATTTCACTCGAATGTAACACATATTAGTTAACCAAAGAGATCCAAGCTAGTTATGAGCTAAGTTCCTCTTGGTCTCATGATAACTTTCATTATACATTAATATTTGAAAGCCATCAAAATCAATCGAAAAAAATCATACACGACAATTCCAAAGATTTAATCCTAATTTCCGGGAAAAATGAATACCATCAAGTTATGAAAAATAATAGACTGCCACTCTCAGCCCCATGCCACTTTAGACCCTATGTTTGTCAATAATTCTGTCAAGGGTAGACGTTAAAAGATCGTGTTGATTTGGCTTCGTGTTGATATGGCTTCAGTGATCGTAAGCAAGCTTCGATTGTCGGAGATCGCGCTCATCATTCTTTAACCAAATACTTTTAAGGTTGGGCGGATTGATGCGCGGCTGAATGAAATAAACGAAGCCGATTTGCGTCGTCTGGCGTCCAACCAGATCAACATTTCCGTGGAGTATTTTACCATTATTTGGCAAGCATATGCAATCAAAACAGCTACGCTTTTCAAAATCAATCGATTTAAGACTGTTCTTATGGACAGAACCGATTAGTGGAAAATATTGACTTTCATTCTAATAAAATATTTCATGAGTGTAAACATTACAATTAGCGATATTGTAGGCTTTCACTATTATTCCGCTACGGCACGTGGTCAAGTTTTGCACATTATGGAAAAGCAATACCAGGCACTACGACATGCTTCTATTGTCTGTATATTCTTATCAGAATCTTAAAAATTGATCATAAGCACTGTTTTACAAAGTGGTGTGGCTAATATTGGAATGCTAAAAAAAGCGACAGTGAAATCATGGCTTAAATCAGGAAATATTTTGGCAAGTCAAGCAAAATAAATGTTTAACTAGCACAGGAGGCGGCGGTGCGCAATGTGGCGTGGCGTTCATGTCAAGCTGAGGCCCGTTCCTCGTTGATCCCCGCTCTTTTGCAATGGGGCATCCTTAGAGAATAAAGATATTCGGTGCTTGAAAAATGAAGTCACCAGGTGCCGCACTGTCTGGGAGTGGGGGTCACCAGGTGCCGCACTGTCTGGGAGTGGGGGTCACGAGGTGCCACACCATCTAGGTCACCAGGTGCCGCACTGTCTGGGAGTGGGGGTCACCAGGTGCCGCACTGTCTGGGAGTGGGGGTCACCAGGTGCCGCACTGTCTGGGAGTGGGGGTCACCAGGTGCCGCACTGTCTGGGAGTGGGGGTCACCAGGTGCCGCACTGTCTGGGAGTGGGGGTCACCAGGTGCCGCACTGTCTGGGAGTGGGGGTCATCAGGTGCCGCACTGTCTGGGAGTGGGGGTCATCAGGTGCCGCTCTGTCTGGGAGTGGGGGTCACCAGGTGCCGCACTGTCTGGGAGTGGGAGTCACCAGGTGCCGCACTGTCTGGGAGTGGGGGTCATCAGGTGCCGCACTGTCTGGGAGTGGGGGTCACCAGGTGCCGCACTGTCTGGGAGTGGGGGGCACCAGGTGCCGCACTGTCTGGGAGTGGGAGTCACCAGGTGCCGCACTGTCTGGGAGTGGGGGTCACCAGGTGCCGCACTCTCTGGGAGTGGGGGTCACCAGGTGCCGCACTCTCTGGGAGTGGGGGTCACCAGGTGCCGCACTGTCTGGGAGTGGGGGTCACCAGGTGCCGCACTGTCTGGGAGTGGGGGTCATCAGGTGCCGCACTGTCTGGGAGTGGGGGTCACCAGGTGCCGCACTGTCTGGGAGTGGGGGTCATCAGGTGCCGCTCTGTCTGGGAGTGGGGGTCACCAGGTGCCGCACTGTCTGGGAGTGGGAGTCACCAGGTGCCGCACTGTCTGGGAGTGGGGGTCACCAGGTGCCGCACTGTCTGGGAGTGGGGGTCACCAGGTGCCGCACTGTCTGGGAGTGGGGGTCATCAGGTGCCGCACTGTCTGGGAGTGGGGGTCACCAGGTGCCGCACTGTCTGGGAGTGGGGGTCACCAGGTGCCGCACTGTCTGGGAGTGGGGGTTATCAGGTGCCGCTCTGTCTGGGAGTGGGGGTCACCAGGTGCCGCACTGTCTGGGAGTGGGGATCACCAGGTGCCGCACTGTCTGGGAGTGGGGGTCACCAGGTGCCGCACTGTCTGGGAGTGGGGGTCATTAGGTGCCGCACTGTCTGGGAGTGGGGGTCATCAGGTGCCGCACTGTCTGGGAGTGGGGGTCATCAGGTGCCGCACTGTCTGGGAGTGGGGGTCATCAGGTGCCGCACTGTCTGGGAGTGGGGGTCACCAGGTGCCGCACTGTCTGGGAGTGGGGGTCACCAGGTTCCGCACTGTCTGGGAGTGGGGGTCACTGGGTGCCGCACTGTCTGGGAGTGGGGGTCATCAGGTGCCGCACTGTCTGGGAGTGGGGGTCACCAGGTGCCGCACTGTCTGGGAGTGAGGGTCACCAGGTGCCGCACTGTCTGGGAGTGGGGGTCACCAGGTGCCGCACTGTCTGGGAGTGGGGGTCACCAGGTGCCGCACTGTCTGGGAGTGGGAGTCAACAGGTGCCGCACTGTCTGGGAGTGGGGGTCACCAGGTGCCGCACTGCTCGGGGGCAGGAAACATGAAGTAATATTTTCGATTCATTGGCCTTTTACTAAAAGTTCTTTAAATAGAACAAGTAAACACTAGTTTTATTTGAGGGACGTTCTGGTGTCGCTGTTGGCGAGCAGTTCACACGATCAGGTGCCTGGCTTCCGTAGAGGTTTTAGGTCTACGAGTAACTGAAATCATGAATATACTATCAGCTTTTAGTGCGGAAATGATAACGTAACTCTCCTACAAGGCTCTCTGTAGCCTAAAATATCAGTAAATGGAGTAGGTGAACGAGAGGTCCTAAATTGGATTATTCCCCTAAACGCGGCTAATTACCCGTAAGTCGCAATAACTCTGAATAGGCAGTGAATTCTTCACAAGTGTGATGGTTGATCTCTTCGCACATTCCGGCATTTAAATAGTCCGACTGAATCCCCGGGCCAAATCTTGAAAATATTTACGTCGTGAAGGTACAGGCTGCACAGTTTCTAATTTGACTTGGTAACGCTACATGCTACTGCAGGTAGCTCGTAGCTCAGCCAAGTCCAACCAAAACTTATGATGTCTGATGTTCAGCTACAAGGACGTAAATTGCTTGAAAATTCGGCGTTTGCTCGTCATGCTGAAAGGAATTACTAGCGATGTAAATTCTTCAGTCAGAGAATTTCTGCGACTAAGCGTCCACTATGTCTTATCTCCGTCGTTTCATTTTATTTTTGGTTTCCGGTATTCAATGTTGTTACAGCTATTAAATTACACTACCGTTATTTATTACAATCGTAAACAGATTGTCTGTTTTACGTGAGGGAATGTAAAAGTTTAATATTTTGAACGAGGTTTCGTACTTTCGTATAATTTAACATTCCAATTTACAAGTTGAAATGAGATACCAAAATATTTAGCACAACAGTTTTGGTCTTTTGGTAGTGAGTTGAAATTACCCTGGGAAATCGACACACTGATGCATCAGCGCGCAGTAGATGCCCAGCTACTCGGGAGGTGCTGTAAATCTTTGCTACCGAGTTCTCAACCATCGCTGACCACACCGTAGTGATGGTTACTTGGTATCTTCACCCGCTCACTTCTCTCGGGGGGATGCAAATTTTGTATTTATGGGAATTATCGTTCCCAAGGGGAAGATATGAGGTCCTGAGGTAAAAAGTTACAAAGGCCTTCCATTTGTTGAAATAGAATAAGATTTTTGTTTTGTTACGTACCAACTTTTTTTGTCGGTTCACTGCTGTCCGGTTTTTCAGCACCTACTACTTTCTTCTTCAAATTTTATTTTGTTTCATGAACTTTTTTCAACTTGGTATTTGTGTGCTTCTTGTGCATAGATTGTGCGTTCCCTCAAATCTATGCTAAATGGTGCCTTTTTCCTTCCTCTCATTGGAACGCCTTTGTTGCGGTTAGGGAGGTTTAAATCAACATCTAATCAAATCTCACTCTACTCGTCAAATTTTCTATTTTTCCCACGGGAAGCGTTGAAGCTACATTTCCTTTACTTCTCTTGCGTCTTTTGCCGTCATTTACGAACTATAGTTTTGCAAGCACCTGCATTTTTCATTGAGAAAATTCTATGACACGACCCCTTATGGATGCAACTATCGTATCCCTTAGCGATCTCAGGAAAAAGAGTGAGGTGTCTAGCCGATGGTGAGGTGGGCTTCCTTTTGTTGAAATAAAATAGGTTCTTTTTACTTGTTTCGGATCATCTTTTTTCGGTTCACTGTTGTCTCGTTTTTCAGCACTTTCTACTTAATTTTTCAAGTTTATCCTTGTTCTATAAACTTCCTAGCTCACTGTTTAATGCTTAGGCGATCTTATGTAAGAATACACTTAGTGCATAGATCCTTTTTCCCTTTACTCCATACTAAATGATACTTCCTTGTTTCCTCTCTATGAAATACCTTTGTTGTTGTTAGGGGGCTTAAACTAACCTATCCTATCTCTGGTGTTGTTACAGACCCTCATTTTTTGCTTCATTGCTGCCATCAATTACTCTACTTTCAGTAATTATTAATTTCCTCTTCAGCTTAAGTTTTGTTTCATGAACTTCTTTCAACATGGTTGTTTTTTTGCACAAGAATGGGAAGACATAAATTAGCTTATCTTCACACTCATTGTAACGCCCAACGACTGTAACTGTATGTCATTAATGCAAACATGCTGTACTTGATGTTTTGGCAACGTAGTTAATATTATGGTCCCTTTTATTTAAATATAATTAAGTGACTGAATTGATCTTCATAAACGCCTATGAAAAGTCCCAAGGGAATTATGTGTGGGCCCGAGCTAAGGGTAAGGTAGGCCTCCTTTTTGTTCAAATTGAATAGGTTATTGTTTTGTTACAGACCATCTTTTTTCGGTTCACTGCTGTCCTGCTTTTCAGCACCTACTACTTTCTTCTTCAACTTTTTCTTCTTTCATGAACTTCTTTCTTAGCTTACTGTTTCTATGTACCTTGAGCATAAATTCCGCGTTCCTTCAACTCCATACTAAATGGTACCTTCATCCTTCCTCTCTTAGAACATCTTTGTCGTGGTAAAGGGAGGCTAAAACTTTCTTATATAATAATATTAATACCGCCAACGGAAAGATCACCATCGGGCTTAAAATAATGAATAAAAGCGTAATTTAAGACCAAAAATTTTGATACCTGTAGCAGTTTTCTCTGCGGAGTGAGGGACACCTTGAAAAACGAACATAGTTTGCTACGTTGCTGGCTTAGCACTCTACGTGACCTAGCTGTTCCCTGATGACTTAGTTCCGATGAAACGTTTCATTATCAAAATATATTGTACTGCTCATTTGCAGGTAATTTTTTGTAATAGGTGAGATAACTCGTCCAATATTTCTGCCAAGTTGTAGACGCATGTACTCGTTACAGTCTGAAAAGACTAATTAGGTGATGACGAGTAAACTCGTCTGTACCGGAAAAGGCGTTATCAATCTATACATGTGGGAAGCAAACAGTTATTTTTCCAAAGGTTCATTCTGTTTCTATATTGAAGCTCAGGAGGTTTTTAAACAACTCAGTACGGGGAAGCTTTTTTCAAAGACCAGTAGGATGAGCCTTCATTGCCGGGCGGAGAGGTGCTGAACATCCCTATCGCATGCGGATGAGGCATCTGTTTGAATGAGATGAACCAACACTCGATCGACACCGCATGCGCAAAACTGTCGTAAATATATCAAAATTTCACACTGCGTTACATTCTCTGCGTGTTTCCTACATTTGACGTGCCCCCGATCTCTATTAAGATTAGAGTTACTTACTCGTGTATTCAAACATCCATCGCTCCTGTTATTTCATTTCACGATACACTGCTCGAACGACAGAAGCTGCCTGTTCCTCAAATACTGATCGCATCACAGAGAGCGGCCGGTGCGAGGCGAGCTGTCTGCTGGAGAGCTACCCTGCCAGCCAACTCGTCATCTCGCCGCCGCCCAACTTCTCCAGCGACGCCGCCGCCGCCACAGTGTATCGCCCCGCCGCTGCCACCGAGGCAGAGGGCGGAGTGGAGACACGGCGCGTTAGCGGGCCAGCTCCCGCCTCCGTTCAGGTACGGCGCCATCTTTGTTACGGGTGTTGTTAAGATAGCATAAGTCATTGATATTTTCTGCAATGAGTATAGCATAATTATACCATATATACTAATTATTTTTTGCAATGAGTATTATTTTTACTTAATTATTGCATAAATCGAATGATTTCATTGCTATGAGTTTTGTAATAACATTATTATAGCATGAATAATTGTCAGAATATTTGAACAAGTACATTTCGGTGTCCACATACGAAGAGGAAATACGAATGAAGGGAAAGTTTGAGTGGTGGTGGAACCTGTGTCGCAGGAATGTACCCTATTCGTTCACTTTCAATTCAAGGTATCAGATATGTAATGGTAATTTATACACGTAGTTAACGATTTAAATAAGAAGTCTTCTGTACTTGAATGAACATTATCGAATACCTTCAGTTTTGACGGGCTGCTCTCTTAGAGGAATATAACTATTGTTGCTACAGGAATAAGCGCTCCTAAGAAGAAGATGTGAAGTTCCTAACTGAAGGTAACATGGATATTCCTTTTGTTGAAATAGATTAGGTTTTTTGTTTTGTCACAGATCATCTTTTTATGGCTCATTGTTGTCCTTTTCTTCCGCACCTATTACTATATTTTTGAAACCTATTATTTTTTTCAACTTTTATCTTGCTTCATGAACTTCTGTCAATCTTGCTGTTTTTATGCGCAGGGTCTTGAGACACACCATCTGCATTTAACCCCGTTCCCTTTGTTCCATACTGAATGGTTTCCTTTCTCCTTCCTATTGAGGAAACACCTTGGTTGTTTTCAGGGAGGCCTAGGCGAACTTTCAATCTAATATAGGATGGGTCGTGTACAGAGCCTAAATTATTGCATGCTTTTGATAACTCATGGAGTCACTTATTGGAGTTTAAGTGGAGTTATAAGCTCTGTTTAGGTTATGTAGGCTGGATGCCAATTTGAAGCTAAGGCTTTTAGCTGTGAACTGTGTACAAACTTGTACGATATTACTCCACAGCCAACACTTGTTGTTCTCAGGAGTACCTGAGGGCCCAATATTATTTTCTCTTTGTTGCCGCATTGTGCGCGTTCGAAATCAAGAGCTGAGAATACAATGAAATTCATTTGAATTTCTTGATGCAAATTATTCTTTATAGATTCGTCCTTCAATTTCTGTTACTGCACTGAATTATAAGAGTTACTCGAATTAGTAAGCCCTTAATTATCAGTGAGAAAGTTGTCATCCCATTTATGATGCGCTCAGAAACATTTCAAGGGAAGCGTAAAGCATTATTCGAGGCTGCTTTGCGTTGTAGTACCTATCAGCTGCGCAGGAAGGCATGCAAGCGATTTAGGTGGAACTACTAACTTACTGGTTTAGTACTCTGCTAAACTTTTTTCTTTACCCTGCGTAGGTCTCAGAGCCCGCAGTTGCGGAGGGTGTGTGGAGCCCTCCAGAGGGTGGCCCGCTGGGGCTGCACCCTGCTGGCTCCCCCGGTCTCGCGCCCACATCTGCCAGAGAAGACGACGCCAGCGTCGCGCAGCTGGTGGCCGTGGATGACGAGGGGTGCGCTGCTCTCGACCAGGACGCTGAGGCGACGGCGCTTCCTTTGTTCACCAGACCGCCACTGGAAGACCGGTAACTTTAGCCCTGTTTGCACCATGGTCAGGTTTTTATACGAAATACGTGATTCTGACTGTAGTGAGTATGTTGAAAGTCCCGTTATCAACAACTTAACTATGTTCTCATGATTCAAATCAAACATTGTGTAAAGTCAGATGTTCATGTCAAAATCAGGTAAGGATAGCTAGGAAACGTGCCCTGTTTAGTGCCACAACTAGGCTTCTCATTCTCAACATAAAAATCTTGCTCAACTTTCTTGGAAACGAAAAATATTGAGTGGGACCTTCTGTAAAATACCTTCTAAGAAATGATGCTGTTCCTTAATACGCAGAGTTGTCGTTCATCTCGCCCCTTCGTTTTCAATCTGGTTTTAACGGTTCTAATGTCTTTGCGGCTACCACCCTTACGCTTCGCATCCCAAAGGCGGAGTGACGAAGCATTTCATGCTAATCAGTAGTTTCATGAACACTGCAGGATTCTCTACTTTGATGAGTGAATTTTTCATCAGAAAATTAGCCCGTTGATAAAAGATGCTTCTGAGTTCACTAGTTTGCGAGGACCTTGTGAAGTAAGATATCGCGTAAGGCGTCAGGACCAGGACTACAAAGCGGAGACACACTAAAGCTCTCTAGAGTGGAGTCGATTTTTGGAGTAAATTGTCAGATGCGTGTCTTTAGTTGTCAAATACGCTATAGTTTAGAAAATAATTTGAGGTTTTTCTTGGTATTAGGATGTATTCTGTATCACCAGCCTGTGTTAGTGAATCGGTCAATAAGTATTCTGAAGCTGATGTCTACTCTCTTATATTTCTGTCCCAGCGGAAGAGTTCCCCCGAGAGGATCGTATGAGAACTAATTAGTCCAAATTCCTCTTTCTAAAAGAGACATGTGTAATCTATTATTTTTACAAGTCTATAATCTAATATATCTTCATAATTTTTCAAGTTTTCATATTTATATGAGGTATTTGCTGTTCATTTTGAAGAATATTTAGTGTGACTTAGATGGAAAATTAAGTCATTTATAAATCATTTTGGCAAGTTTTATGAATCATTTTGGCAAGTTTTATGAATCATTTTTATATGTTGATAAATGTAATTTATGTAATTTTTTAATTGGATTTATTTTGCAATCATTTTGATTTTTTGCCAAATAATTTAAACTATTAAAATAATTTAGCTCTAGAACATGATAGGATTTGTAAGCATTCCTAATTTATTTGATCCATGTAAAATAAGCACTAAGTTTTGTTTTAGCAGGACTCGTTACGGTATGACATAAAAGGTTAAATTTAAAGCTTCATTTTTCTATATTTTTAGGCTTATAATTTTTTTGCAGGTCAAAGTACGAGAAGTTTCAAAACTTGCAAGACGAGAGCGATGATGACAAGGACCCTGCCACCGCACCCGGCTCCACGAGTAAGTTTTCACGGTCCGCGATACGGCGGCTGAAAAGTGGCAAGACAGTCAAAACCACAACTAAAATTGGGATCGACGGCAAGCCTGAGTCCGTGTTCGTTTGCGTGTCTGATGACGACTCCATAGGCTCGGCGAGTGATCTGAAGGCTAGGATCAACGACGAGTGTGATGACTTGGGAGGTGCAGGCCGCAGTGTTGGTCTAGGGAGAGGGGGAGAAGACGCGTCCGAGACCATCAGTTCCTCAGTGTACCACGCGGAGTGCGAAAGTGTCACCACGCACGAAGATGACCCGCGAATTACTGGCACCACAGATCCTGTGAGTGCCACCAGGAGGGGACCCAAACCCAGTAGAGCATCTATGAGGGCTCGTGCCAACGCCAAGCTTGAGCAAGAGAAGAGAAGAGCGTCTAATCCTGACAGACTTCTTGGGCACGAATATGGAGAAAAGCCGCTTCTTTTAGATGACGAACTGGATGATACTGGGGAAGAGGAAGAAAAAGTTACCACCGAGGAGCGTACTGAATCTTGTAAGGCTAGAGCTTCGTCGCTTACAATCATTTCAGACGAGTGTGCTTCCTTGATAAACCTTCAGTCCCCGCCTCCGCCTATTGCTGATGCGCCTCTTCAAGCCCCTGTCGAAGCGGCTGGGTCGCCCAATACACAAGAACCTGAAGTTGATGATGATGTATTTGCCTTGGCCCCCTTCAAAAACCCCTTGCATAAATTAGGCAACATCTTTTCTGGTCACGTGTCTATCTCATCACATTTGCAGCAAGTCAAACAGTTTCCCAGCCGTGCCGTGTCCGCCGTCACCAATTATTCACCCCTCAACCTGGCGACCCCATCCCCAGACGACCGAACTGAGAGTGTAGTAGCCGAGCCTGAACGAAGACAGAATTTAACTCACGTTATCTATGAAGAATCTCCATCAGAAGAATTTCCCATTTATGAAAACGTAACTTTAAGCAAGGCGTGTCCAATTCCCGAGTCGGATGACTTTGAGGGTGTGTATTCTCGATCAGAAGCCAATAGCTCTTTAGTACGTTCCACGACCAATAATCCGTTCATTAATCCTTTTTATCCGGAAGCGTCAGTAAATAGTCAACCTCTACCTCCAAGAGGGAGTTCTAACACTAGTGAAACCATGGTTGCGAGTCAGTCTGAACTTAACGCAGGAGACGCTGACGTTTCTGTACCAGCCGGCAAAGATATCATGTCTCAGAGTGTTGACTCATTGACATTCAAACAACCTGTCATTTCTTCAACTTTATCGAGAGTGTCTTCTCATTCTAGTACAGATCTATTTGGGTCCACTCCGTTCGGGTGTGTGAACTATCAAGATCAGCCCCAACTGAACGATACAACGAAAATAGAGTTCAGCTCTCCCGTTGTTGACAATAAGCCCAAGTCCAGCGGAGATGCGTCTTTCTCTGCTCAAGTTACACCTAAGTCTAAGCAAAGCGCTTTCTATGTTCCATCTGTTGAAAATTCACCATCATACCTCTCTGTTACTTCCACTCCTAGAAATAAATCCAACGAACTCCTCGAAAATAGAGGCTTAGAAGAAGATATTGATGATGAAGATCTTTTTGGTTCTGTACCTTTCAAACCAATTTTAGGGAACAGTCAACGCTCATTCCTAAGTCTTAAGAGCAGAACTCTGCCGGCAAATATGAGCTCTTCGCTGCAAAGCCAAGTGCAGCAGCTTGGCAAAGAAGAAACGCAGCTCGGCACCCACACAGAGATGTTCAAGTCTTCCACGAAGTCGGGGAAAAAGATGACGCCACCAACCTTTCGGAAGCCTCGCCTCACTCATCAAATTTTGTCGTCCGAATCTGAGAGCTCGACTGACAGCATGGGCAGCAGCAGCAGCCTCGCCGTGGGGGCGTCGTCCAAAAAGTCGAAAAATAGGGATCGTAGTAAAGACAGACTAAAGTATAAGAATATTAGTGAAGAATTTGAGGAAGAAAATACTATGGTCCTGCCAATGAAGCAGTTTAGTTTGTCAAAGAAAGATAAACAATCCAAAAAAGGGAAAAAAACTGATAAACCTGAGAAAATTGATAAGAAACAAGAGAAGCTTGAGAGAAAATTAGAAAAAGCTGAAAAGAAATCGGAAAAGGCCGAGAAAAAATCGGAAAAAGCAGAGAAAAAGTTAGAGAAGCTAGAGAAAAAATCTGAAAAGGCAGATAAAAAAATAGAAAAGACCGACAAGAAAAATGAGAAAGGGGATAAGAAAGCTGAGAAAATCAGCAAGAGCGACAAGAAAGTGGACAAAACTCAGATGTACGAGGCGGCGGGGATATCGAACATGAGCTTCGAAGACCAGTCGGTGGAGGACTACCGCAGCCGTGGGGGCGTGGGGCCAGGCCTCCGCAACTCGCCCAGCTCGCCTGACGACGAGGGGGCCGACCTGCGCACGTCGGCGGGCAACAGGTTCGGTTCCCTCAAGCGAGGCATCAACCCCTTCTCCAAGCTCAGCAACAGAATATGAGACGCCAGGAAATAAGCTCGCGCTCTAAGCTTTTTAGAAACGGTGGTAAGCTATGTTGGATGCCAAGTTACATTCTTTTGATGATTTATGGGAGGCTCAATAATATAATTGGTTCACTTATAATTGGATGTAAGTTTTTGTTGACTAACGGAAACATGGGAATCCAAGTACTTTAGTTGGTTTACCTATAATTGCCTGTGCCTCGCCCTCTGGATTGGCTCACCTATTGGATACAATTGGTTTAATTATCGAATTATTAACTATATTTCAGACTATCTTTGCTCCCCTATTGGCAAATGAAATCCTGGGAGACGATATTGTAATGTTTACTTATTTAAGAATGACTGTCTTGGCTACTGGTTAGCTGCTGCACTGAGCCCTGCAACACGTCATGATATACAACTTACTGCTGTGCTCTCCCGCTCAGGACTGCGACACTGTCTTCGAACTAAGCCATAAGGCCCAAGTGAGTAGTGAGGATACGCTAGTGCTCCTGATCTGCCGAGTCCTTTCTCATGCCGTACTGAGATGGCGTAAAGGAGGCGTTACGTCTCAACCAGCGATCTTTGCCATGCAGCGTCGAAGAGATATAAGCCGTTTCTAGACCTCATTTCATGGTCAACAATGTATGGATTGTTGCCAGTGTCACATACAGCGTTTGTCATTATTCAGAAATTGTTTCTTGGAAGTACTGAATCTGTTTCTGAAAGGAATTTCCACCGAGATACATTTATGATCTGAATGTAGCAACTAATTTCACTCGAGCACCATTTCACTTTCGTCATCATCAATTCGGTAGGACAATGAACTCTCATAAAATCTCTAGTTTTCCTTTCTATGTTGATTGAAGATACTGGAATAAAAGGGTCCGTGTGCGCTGCTGTGTTGAGAGAGCGAGTTTTATGTCCTACTTCATTATTTATGAAGTAATGACCTCAGAACACTCGGCTTCTTTTCTCCGTCTTCACTCTTCATTTCAGTGTGACAACTTGTTGACATAAATTGTCTGCATGCAACCTATTGCAATCATTACATATATTTTGCAATTTTCACCACCTACTGTGCCCCATGGTGTTATACCGACCAGCGTTCTACGTCTGAACTAATGAGTGTATCTCTTTGATACTTCTGTTCTGATATTTTATTACTTATCAAATTCATCGATGTTAAAATTCACATCCCTCCTTTTTACATAGTGCACTTGTCGCGTGAACGAGTAGAAATACTTGCAAGCTCATTTTGTGCAGCACACATTTCTGTGAGAAAATGGATTCAGCTTTTTAATTTCATGACCGGCTACACCCATCACTCAGAGCTGATGAATAACAGCGTGCCTATTATTGCAGACCAGCTCACACTATGCTAAAACTGGAAGTTATTGGATCTTCTTTCCCCCGAGATCTGTTGGTGTAACGAAACCCTGCGCTGGCGAACTCAACATCCGATGCTCCTAAGGCGTTTCATGTTTACCTAAGCTTAGCTTGTGGTCCATAGTTGTGAGTGGCTGGAGACTCTGGGGGAAACGTAGCCCGTAACCTGAGAGAAACGTAACCCGTACCCTGGGGGAAACGTAGCCCGTAACCTGAGAGAAACGTAACCCGTACCCTGGGGGAAACGTAGCCCGTAACCTGAGAGAAACGTAACCCGTACCCTGGGGGAAACGTAGCCCGTAACCTGAGAGAAACGTAACCCGTACCCTGGGGGAAACGTAGCCCGTAACCTGAGAGAAACGTAACCCGTACCCTGGGGGAAACGTAGCCCGTAACCTGAGAGAAACGTAACCCGTACCCTGGGGGAAACGTAGCCCGTAACCTGAGAGAAACGTAACCCGTAACCTGGGGGAAACGTAACCGAGAATTTACTATTATTGTTTACGTTGGCGGCATCACTTGACATTGTGGTGCCCTGTGCCAGCATCACACGGCAGCACGTGCGTGCCTCGACATCGCATTGGGTTGCAGCTTCTATGGATGGTACAACGCCAGGTCTTCAAGTAAACTCAACTCCGCTGTGTAGAATTTACGTGGAGCTTGACCCACACCTCCTAGAGCTCTCATAATCCTCAGAAATCTTACTGCTAAGCTTCCTGTTTCGTACCTCACATATTCCAGGGTAATGTTTTCCCTACTGAGCGTCGTTCATTTTGCGGTAGCGTTGAAATTCATTGTGTTATCGACATGGCTGGATGCTCCTCAGGGGGATAGAACTGTTGCATCTATGGGAATTAATGCTCCCAGGGAGAAGATATGAGCTCCCCGAGCTGAGAGTTAGGTTGACTTTCTTTTAGCTGAAATAAATTTTTTTATCGTGAACCATCTTTTTTCGGTTCACTGCTGCCGTGTTTTTCAGCACCAGCTGATTTCTTCTTCAATTTTTATCTTGTTTCATGAATTTTCTTCCCAACTTACTGTTTTATATCCGCGGGGATCTTGTGTGGCAACACACCTTGTACATAGATTTTCCGTTCCCCAAACTTCATACTAAATGGTGCCTTCACCGTTCCTCTCTTTGAACATCTTTGTTGAGTTAAGGGAGGCTGAAACTAACTTAAAATCGAGCAAACTAATGAGTGCAATAAGGGTTTTGTCATTCATGATGTCTTGGCTACTGTCTATAATAAGGAAGTACTATTAAACGTTCTGATTATTTTCAACACTCCCAATATTTTTCCTAATTCAGCTTGCGAATTTCCTATTCACTAGAATAGGTCAGTGAAAACTGTGATTGTGATTGCTTTCTCTTGAATTGTAAATCACGTTTTTCGTTTTAAATACAATACTTCACTTTTCTTGTTTTTTAATGGCAGTGGCTTGTGGTTTTTGTGGTGAAGTACGAATAGCTTAAGTGCCTCTTTCTTTTGTTGAAGCGTGTTGGCTCTGATGTTACCCTGAGCATGGCCTGCGTGACGACATGCCTTTGGTGAATTCCTTGTGTCTCTTTTTAATCATAATTCTTACACGTATAATTGCTTCATTAAAAATTAATTCCTATAGAATAATGACTTTGATCAGAAATGTCTCGAGTGCATCTATCAGATCATGGGGAAGACAGGATTCTGCACACAGCTTGTCTCGTTGTGTCTGATTGTGTTGGAGAGCAATCTCTTGAGGTCAATATTTTTGTAATTGGTTTTATTCGTGGTTTAAGACAATAATTCCACTGTCAAATTCGATTGTGTTACGACATGATCAATACTTTTACAAATACAGAGGGAAACTCAAATAAAGTTGCTAGTGACTTCTTTCAGCTCGGACCGCCTATACAAAATCTCGTACAATGACGAAGAAGAAACTTCGCATCTACCTTGAACAAAACCGGTCAATTGCTTGTAAAACATGATTTCCGTCTGAGAACTTTGTTACGATCTGCTTCTGAATATCGGTGTTGAGAGCTGATTTTAGGCTTGTGTTCAAGTAAATTACAAAGCTTAATTTATTCCATGCTGTGCTATGAGCTTGCATTGTGTTGCGTTGACTCTCTATTCTGTAATGGTATTGCTTTAGGTGTTAATCTTTGTGTATCATCTAATAATTGTTTCGCCTATTTCTATTGTGGCATGTCCTAATTTATCTGTGACCTATTTATAAGACGTTCTTGTTAAGTTAGTTTTAATTAGAGTAAAAACTTTGTTTTGGTTGTATCTCAAATGAAGTGAGCTCTGAAAAGAGAATTGACTTGGATTTTCAATCTTCAATCTACCGCGTTAGTGAATCGGTTGGCACCCGTCTAGGTGGAGTCACGGGTGATAAACGAGAGAAAATAAATATTTCCAGTGGAGTCCTCGCGTTTCATGAAATTATTTTATTTTAAAGTGACTCTTGAAAATAACTGATTTTTGCTGGAAGACCTCGCCGACGTACGCGGCACTCGACTTTCCCATGAGCATCTGTGTAGCTACGTCAAAAAGAGTTCGACTGGCGTCAAGAGTACAGTGTTGGTGGCGCTACAGTGTGGTGGTTGGACTCATCCAACCTTCATTTTTTGGGCCATCTTCTCCCTTCGAAATGTTGGCGAACTCCCTAAGTGTCTGAAGTTCCTTTCCACTTTGGTTTTCGATTTTGTGTCACTCTAAAAGAACTCTGGCTCGCGTAGAGCGTTTTTTTAGGAACTACTTCCTTATACCTTTGTATTATGTTATCTAATCAGTTTGAATAACCAGCGTTTTCGGGTAATAGCTCGATAGATCTTCTGGAGTAACCGTGTAGTAGAGCATGCCAACGTCTGAAGAGCGTCTTCTTGAATATTCATGTTTATAGCGTACTATTAAATCCTTGACATATTCTGCCCTGACGCAACCACCGTAACTTACTGGCAGAAGCGTTCGAGCCAGGGACCCGTCAGTGTGGGCAGTGGGGGCTGTTTGTAGCTTTTGTTCGTTAAATGTGACTCACATGTTAAGCGCTGATTGCAACCGCTCTCTAACTGAATTTATATTTTTATGTATAAAATAGACACGCACATAATTCAAATCATTGATTAATCCCATCATAAAGAGTTGAAATTAGTTGAAGCTTTTGGGGCGCATTTTTAACGGAAATAAATGAAGAAATGAAGTCTCCAATTTTATCCCATTATGTTCTCGTCGTAGCATCTTGAACATAATTTCCTTCTATGATACTTTACCCGTAGTTCTCACTGCTTAATTTATCATGAGAAACTTCTATTTAGTTGTATTGCTCTTAGATATAACATGGTCTCTCCCTCGTCCTGTCATATTTTAGGAAACGCTCACACCTTGAGGAGATAGCAAGTTGTGAGACAAATTTATAAAAATATATTAATGAAAATGAGTTTAGATATGCCATAAAAAACGCCTGATCTATTCTCCTTTTCATAAGTTCACGGTCACATGAAATTTCTATAAGGTTGAATACTTCGGTTATCTACAAAGAAGGAACCATATCCTAACGCTGCAGACCCAGGCTTCATGTTTTGAACCTTCCTCTCTCTTTTAAAAGTAGGAAAATTCGTATGGCCTTTATGCTCCTTTTTATTTTTTGAATTTACGCTTTTATAAAATTCTACCTCGTACAGAACGTGCATGTTCCTACTTTTTGTTGTCACACCGATACTTTATCAGCCGAAAGCCTGCAGGTGATGAACAGTAGGCGCGGGCGCATTTCGGCTGCGTCAGAATTATCAAGCTTCTCATATTCTTTATTGATTCCCATTTCTAGTTTTCTTAGCATCAACATTCGCTTATCATCCACTAGGTAAGCTTCAATCAACTTCATTTGTTAAGTAATTTTTAAGATGCTGCTCTCTCATTCTACCTTCATGTCCAAATTGCGATCTGCAGTCTACTGCATCTCATAATCCTTACGCATTCATTCCTCTCTCTTAGTTATTCCTAGGCCGATCGGTGTGTAAAAATCCCATCGGAACATTTTGTAAACATGTTCCATTTTCTCTGTTACATATCCTCAAGCTACTAGCCTTCTCAACGTACAAACCAGTCACCTCAGTCGCACTTTCATTCAGGCGTTATCTTGCGTTCAAACTTAGCCATCTCCATTTAAATTTTCTTTCCTAAGAGCTCTATGCTGCACTTTCTAGGATTCATTTGTTACTCACTTTCCCCTTTGTATCAATACATAACATTTGAAATTTATATTAATTCTTTCGCCGTCTCTTCCTGTGTTTTACGGTTGTACCCTAAGTGTTTCCAGTCTTGATTTCGCAGGCAGAGATTTTCGTCCCCATATCTATGTATTATAATAATAATAATCCAGTATACCTTGGGGAACAGCGCTCTTCTAAAAATATGTACGATTCCTGAGCTTTACTCGGAAGAATCACTAGGTGTACTTTGTATCATTATATCATCCCCTGATATCCTACTTTAGCGACCGCAAAATAAGCCCTCCAGTTTAATGGAGGCTGTTGTGAGTGTTCTGTTTGTGTAAGGTGGGACTTATCTTTAGTATTTTACTTCTTGTACTTTTGCGAGCATGAAGTCGGCAGTCCGTGCTACCATTGTCTTCATTAATTGAATTTTCAGTCTATCGTTTTATTGATATATCTGTGACTTACGAAGGTATTTGTGCGGATACGATGTTGAAACCTGATAGAAAATGTCTGCAATATTAGATAGCTGAACAATATAAAATGATAATAAAATAGTAATGTAAATAACTCTCATCCTAATACATTTCGCTGCTTCCATCAACCTTAATGTTATCCTTGATTTACTTCAATCTTTCTCAGAGTTATATGCTCTGTTATCCGGTTGAGTTCGCTCAAGACCTTTCGGACAACGAAACTATACACATTCTTCAGTGAAGCTGAGGTGTGAACCAGTGTGAACTATACCTATTGCAAGAGGTTAGGTATTGTGGGTTCAGATTTGTTATCAAGTGTACCTCATCTTTCCATTCTGTACTCGTCCTTTTCTCTTATGGGAAAACTAGCGCACCATTTAAATTCCCATACGAGTTTTTTTTTCATGATTTTAATTTTTACCTATTCGTCTCATCGAGGCACACAGTGTAGCAGGCCGTGCTAACACAGAAACTCAAATTTGCACCTTCGTGGAGCCACGTGAATTTTCAAATTTTAACGAGACTCATTGTGGTAATTGCCTTACCGGAGCGAAAACGATTATACCTTGAATAAATAAATCCTTCGCAAAAGTCGTTCATTCGCGAACTCAAAACCATTCCTTGATATTTCAACTCCCCCCTGTGATGGGCACCTATAATTTTTCATTTTTCACCTGAGGTGCACAAAACTATTGTATCAATGGGAATTAGCACTCTCAGATGAAAAAGTGAGGTGACAAGCTCACATTTAGGTAGGCCTTCTTTTTTGTTGAAATAAGATATATTTTTGTTTGGTCAAGGACCACTTTTTTCGATTCACCTCAGTCCTGTTTTTCAGCACCTCTGACTTTCTTCTTCGACTTTCGTCTTGTTTTGTAACTTTCTTTCTCAACTTACTGTTTCTATGCGCAGAGTCCCCGTTGTGGGAGCAAGCCTTGTGTATAGATACCGCGTTCACCAAACTTCATGCTAAATGGTCCCTTCATGCTTCCTCTTTTTGAACATCTTTGTTTTGGTAAGGGAGACTGAAACTACTTATAATCAATCAATTATATTCATCAGCCATCAGAAAGGAATGACAGCGTGCACCATTCACTCAACTTCATATTTGCGTGGATACAAATACTGAACATCACCAACCATTCCAAGACACATATTTTTGTGTGCTGCTCGGCCCCTAAAAGTAACTGCGTACATTTAAAGTCGGATGAGCATACTGAGAACTAAGATCCAACTTTTTGAAGTTTATTTCGTGCGTTTGAAAATTTTTTGAGCATTTTATTAGGAATTAAAAACTTCTCAACTTAAATATACAGTTGCTTGTGTTGGACATTCATTTATTTTTTAGTTTTCTCATGCTACTCAACGACACTGAAACATCTTCGTTTGTTGGGCCAGCAATGTCAATAACCATTCAAAGTTCAAAACTTCTTTGGAATGGAATTTCTTTCGATGAACTGTTTTGGATTTGCGTGCTACGCATTCGTACCATTCAGGTGGTGACTTTTTTCATTATTTAAATGACGGTTATGTGGAAAAATTAACTAGCACGGAATTGCGTCTTCTCTTTTCTGTCTTCGTATTTTTTCGAATATTTGCTCACTATATGTTTAGAACAAGGAAGGAAAAGTAGTTTGCGTAGTGAGGACCAACTTGCGGCATTCCAGTTAGCGAGTGAGCGTTGCTTTCGTTTCAGTCGTTGTGTGAACCGATGTGTTCATTCCTATAAATCTTGAACATTTTTTTTCGTACCTGGGTTCTGATGCCGGTACACACAGTGAACAGCATTAACTTTAATCTTAACCGAAGACTATCGAATGACTCAGTACCCGCTTCCTAGCGTGACGTTAGTGTTGAAATCTCTATTGGACGTCTGACGCTTGCTCTTCGTTAGAAGTATGACACTCCGCAGAAGCAACCAACAGCAACCCCTGGTAGTGGAATTTCTTCTGGTTCACGCTTGGTTGTGTTTTTGGGTTTGCTTCGTCTTACAACGAATTCTGTGCTACCGAAACGTAGCGCTGAGAGTATGCCTTGCGTTGTCGGATATTTTTCTTCAGTGATTTATTCGTATAAATTTGGGCCTCTTATACCTCAGGGAATGTCTTGCAATATACTTAATGACTTTGGTTGTACTTGCATTTTATGTTTCTAAAGTTTGTCTTGCATGTGCCTTTTCTTGTGAATTCAGTGTTGATTGGTTTCGATGAAGTTTTCCTTATTTTTATTGTATACGATTTACGTTGTACTTTTTAGTGTCCCTGTGAAAGACTGTTAGCGCGAATCACAGTATAGTCCAAAGTCAGATAAAGAGGATTATTAATGAGCAAGCGTTGAAATTTTTTAGGTCCTTTGGGTATTGGCAAAATTGTGAAATTCCTGAACTACATTAGTGAAGAAACGAATGAAAGGAGTAAACTGATAACGCTCGACCTCGTCCGTGTGCTTGAAGGAATTGGTGATCTTCACGACGGCGTTTTGTAGTCATTCATTGGGAAACAAGTCATTCTGTTGAGAGTTGGGTTTTGCAGTTGAAAGGTCCTTCAGTATTTCGTTCGCGAATCTGCAAGTTAAAAAACTTCCAGCTCCACCTTGAAGCTGCAGTTGTATGTCTACTTCTGTATCTTGGGAGGCTTTGCTTTCTCTGTGGTTTGATGCGCTTTGTTCATGAGCCAGGCTGATAGCTGTTGTTTCGGTAGTGTGTTGCCGTGAACATGTGTCGAGTAATATTCGCCCCTGATTTTGCTCAATTTTTTCCTTCTCGTCAAATTTTGACTGGCGTGTAATGAACTTCTCTCGTAAATCAATTTAATCTTTGCTGGGTGAAGCTCATTAGTTACATTTTAAATTTGGAAAATTTTTGATCGGTAAGTGTAGTAATGCACGGCATGCGACTGGTCTTTGGGTGATGACAATTTCAATGTATAACTTTTCGTTATGTTAGCGTGATTTATAAAAATGTAACAAAATTCTTACTTGGATTTTGTTATGTTTATTTTCCCAGTACTACCACTGCCAGGAAATGAGTTAAGAAAATCGGAAGGTAATGTGTGTAGTCACAATTATTGTTAATATTCCTTACGTATGCCGTTTGTGTGAGCTCGAAGGCCCTGTCATAGATGGATAAAGTGTAGTTGTATGTTCATGCGTGTCGTGCTGTAAAATTCAGGAAAGGAATACGCACTGACCATAGGCGTTGAGTATGGCGGCATGTTAGGCCCTGATTTATACTTGGAACTCATTCATTTGATTTAAATTATTTTTTCTCGTCTTTTTTATTGGAGGGACCAATGTGTCATACGAAATCATGTTCAAAGATCCCAAACGTTCGTGTGCCCCTTTGCGTAGGGCAGATTGTGATATGGGACTGCATTCAAATGTCTCTTCCAGAAAGCACTCTACGGCAGACAAGAAACACCCATTTGTTTCTCTCGAGGTAATTTGCTTCTACCTTTCCTATTTGGCTTCCGTCATTACTTTCGTAAAACCAAAAATACACAGAGTTATCTGGAACAGATTGAGAAAAACTGGCTGCGGCAATATGTTGTGGGGTTCAGTTTTAAAGTTCCGAAAGCTTGGTTTTCATTGTGTTTATGAAAGGTGGTCAGCTCCTCGGCCTCGGAAAGTTCTATGTGTGCCTAATTTTTTGGCACAGCTGTCAATGAAGCTCTTCAGATTTGCACTATGAATGCCGTATGATTTGTGTATTTTTTCCACGAGACATTTGCAAGTGCACGGGCACTCTTTGCTAAACGAGTTTAGATGCCCTATGCTTTCGGATGTTGCATGGTGTGTGAATGATCGTGCTAAGCTCAGTCACGACCATATATGACGATAATAGTGATAATGTAAGTAACAATTGAAATTAATTTTGTAGTGGCTGTTACCATATTCTGTAACGATAACTTGGATGGTCACCGTAATAATTATTATATCGTAATCTTTGTTGAGGTTATGTGAAGGCTTGTATTTGAATTGTGAGACTTTCGGTACTATATAGTCTGAGTTACTGAATCGCTATCAAACCTATGTTTACCATTACTATTCGAAGCTGCAATATTGACGCACTGCAACCTCGCTTACAGTCTGTAATGATCTCTCACTTATGTATATGCACAACCTCGTGATTTTAACTACCCCCGAAGGGGAAAATATAAACAGATCCTCGGACCGCAACGCGTCTAATGCAACAATCAACAATTTAATGCAACAACCAGAAATACTGGAAAAATCATATCACTTAGTTGTGACTTGGGCAAAATCGTCAAAGTTTTGACTATAACTAAACAGTGAACGATGCTGTCTATAAATGAAACTATTATTCTTAGAAACGAATGCATGAGTGGTCTAGCGAACCTGTTCTCGGTGTCCAGGTATGGCTTTGACTCGGCTATTGTCACCTCAAGATAATATAACGTTGGTTTTGCGTATTGTAGATTTTTTTGGTAATTGAAATGTTGTGCTGAGAATTGCAGCTGCTTGAAGGGGAAATGTTTCTATATGACTGCACTAATATGTGAAACTTAATTTGCATTTTGTGAAAGCACTTGATCACTTCGAATTTCCTTTATATAATTTACAAATGTATTCTTATCAACAATCGCACATTTTTGTGTTACGTGTTATTCTTACTATTGAGATATGTTATATTGCATCGCTATTGCATCAATACTTATGAACCGTTAATGACAACATCATATGTACGTACATTCGTCAACGTTCAATTCTTCCAGCCAATTCCTTAGAATATGGTGTTATCGCTCGTATGATTCTGAACTCTTTGTATGCTGTCAAGCCCACAAAAGAAATCAAAACTTTTTAAATCGAAAGATTGACGAGAATAAAATTAGAAATACCTTCATGCAAAATATAATTTAGAAGAAATTGTCGTACAATGTAGAATTCGGCTTACGCCATGATAGGAAATTCACATTTTATTTTATATCTTGAGTTTTTATAGATTATTTTCCCTCAATAGCTGTATTCATGAGAATTAGCGCTCCTGATAGAAAAATATGAGGTCCCATACTGAATTTTAGGTAAGCATTCTGACTGGTGAAATAGAATAGATTTTAAGTTTTGTTACGGACCATCTTTTTGTCTCTTCACTGCTGTCCATTGTTTCAGCACCTACAAATGTCTTTTTTAAATTATATCTAATTTCATGAACGTTTTTCAATCTTGTTGTTTCTATGCGCAGGGTGTGGGGACACATCTTGTGCATAGGTTCTTCGTTCCCTCAACCCCATGCTAAATGGTTTCTTTATCCTTCCTATCTTGGGATCACCTTTGTTGTGTTTGGAGTAGCAAAAACTAACTTATATCATGTATATATATATATTTTTCTGCGCAGGCACTTTCAAATGCATTGAAGAATACACGTTCAAAAACCTTTTGGTAGCGGTTATCAACATGAAAACTGATACATGCTTTTGAGAGTTGATATTATATTCACTAATTCTAACCTTCTGAATGTTTTTTAATGTTTTTTGCACGATGCCTTTATTAAGGTTATGAAATGAAAGCTGCTGTTGTAAAAACTGAAAATTTACAGTGCCTGTTCATAAATATTAGCATAGGTTTCTTTTGGGGGTAATCAGAATATTTCGAACTCTGGCTTGGGGTAAAGACTGACACACTACTGGTAGACCCAGGTAGCCAATCAACGTCAACGTGGCTGCTGTGACGTAACTGTTACACGGGTCAGCCTGCGCGCCAAGTGCTCTATTTCAATATTCTGGTTCAATATGTTCGCTGAGCTACCTGTACTCGTTACCTCAAACGAGAGCTTGAAAATTGCAAATTACATCAAAAATAGGCTGTGCTAATACCTATGTCTAGGTACTGAATACATTTTCCATGTATTCAAATTCAAATGTCTAATATAAGTTTGTGATCATACGAACATCTAATCCAAAGAAGTGGCTGAAACTGTCGAACATTGGTGGATGTAGGAACAGTTGTCTCGCTAACTGTACGTTCTCATTCCGTGAAGTTTCTCAGCACTCGTGTTTCGTGTTTCCCTCGTCACTCGAACATGACGTTTCTCGTAATTTCGCTCGAAGCCGAGGCTGAAAGTGCTCTTTCCGTCGGGATGAACGTTGCTTTTTCTGCGATTTTGGAGTCACCCATGAATTTCACCACCTGTCGCTGGACATTGGGCTGTGTCCCTTGCTCTGTGCTGCTCCTGGGTTCCTGCGTGTCGCGACGCTTCATCTCGCTCAGTTGATCGGGTACGCTATGGGTGCAGTTCTTCGCTTACTTCATTTAAAAAAAATTCTGAATGAACTTCCTCATAATGACCAGAAATATCCGAACTGAAGACATAACCTGAGTGCTTATTGCACCTAATGGGCAATCTGAAGACTTCTCTGAGAGGTGTCGTAAATAATATCCGTCAGAGTTTGAAGGAAGCTCTGTAATGAATATCTGTCGTTTACAGTATTAGTAAGGTTTTTATGATATTTTTATGTTTCCTAGATTTGTAATGCCCTTCTTGATCGAAGGCGATTCCATTCCTCAGGAAGCATACAGATGCAGTAGATGTTTAGTCAGCAGAGAATTGACCTGGAGCTTTCCCACATGAATGTTTGATTGGAATCGGAGCCTTCGGACAGTGTCTTTTGGTGAAAAATTATAGGGATTGTTTTTTGAATCTCGGAGCGAGTTACAGTTTTAGTGGAACCTGCTCCACAATTTCTAACGATGTTTTTTCTGAGCCTTCTCTGTATTTGTGCTCCTACGTGGTGTCATTTTCCGGTTCTACAGAGGTTTCTGTTACTTATTTCTGAACCTTTGCTTCAAGATTGCATAGACTAGAGCGAAAGCTCGACGATATTAACGAACTTAGATGCAACTTACCACTAAGCATTGTCTATTCTGATAGCCATAATACCTAATTCTACGTTTCCTTCTTGTTGCCCGAGTCACACGTTTCAAGAATTTTTCGTCGACTGGCGTTTGTGCTGTCAACCTTCTTGTATTTTACGGCTGCTATTGAGCTCATGCTAGGGAGCTTGGTATATAAAGTCATTAGTCGAAGAGATCTGGTATTTGGGATGTCTTTATACGATATTGAGTCCTGTGTATTACTTCCATTGACGTTATAAACTAAAGTTTATTAAAAATGTATCAAATGTTTATGGAATTTATTGTTTTATTTTATCCACGTTTTAGATACGTCAGTCACTTTACGGAAGATGATATTATGTAAGCCTTTTGATGACCAGTTGGTGGCAGACATTAGATGTATTAAAAAAAATAAACATAAAACTAGTCACAACAAAACGTACTTGTTTTAGAAAACTATTTACTCTTTCATGTCGTGTCTGTAATATCATGGCACCACGAAATTAGAGAACCCTGTGGGGAGCAGCTGCAGTAATTCTTTCGATGCCAACATAAATAGCTTATGTATTGCAAAATATGGGCATTCAGTGTATACTTGTACATACAGCAGCGAAAGAGGCCACATGAAGTTTGATTATTGCAACCCAGTTCGCGATTTTTATTGGGTTCAAGCTCATCATTCCTATGAGACAACCTGACTTAAGCATGTGTCGTGCTAACGAACAAAAAAAAACTTCTCCTAGAGGCCTTGGGAACTGTATTTAAGGGATCCCAAACCATCACCCACTCGTTAGCGTTGAAGTGGAGAATCCCAAATCAATAACTGATCTGGAAAAAGGCGGAGGTTTTGGTAGCCATGGCAACGATTTAAAACTTGAAAACAAGGAAACATGGCAAATGTATTTTCTCAGTTTACTTTAAGTTTTGTACGACAGAAATCGAGTCGCTGTTCAGGGCCATTGTTTTGAATCCCAATGATCGGAGGACTGAGACACGACTACAGGCAACACTAGACCGGATAGATTTGTGCCCTATCGGTGAAACTTTTGGAACCAGCGCCCAAAACACCTGCTGCGAAGGTGAGCAAGCTTCACAGCTTCATCTCACGTGCGCGGAGACTCTTCGCTACCATGAGTTGCTTGAAAGTGCAATGTTCCCTCATCAAAACTTTGAAGCTCAACTGGAAAATGCATAATGACACGAACTTGCATGACTGCAGAGATCCCAAAAAATAATGACGTACTCTAAAAGACATACGAACGTTTGTCACTGTTATCATAGTGACAACACAGATGGATGCTAGGACCAAAACTACCGTAAAATCCAAACTTCGAAACTTAACAGCAAAGCAGAAAAATTTGCAAAAAATATCAGATTAGCCGCACTTCCATAGAGAGCGCCTTTCTTGCGCTTTCATCCACTTACATCAGCGACTATACGATTAAAAATATCTTTGTCATCAAGGGCCTATAAGTAATTGTTCCTATAATAGCACGTTCTGTTAGACAGGACTGTTTGGGAGAAAACAAGATAGTTAATGAACTTGTGTATTATGGGTAAAACTGCATATTCAATGGATCACTGCGGGATGAAGTACAATGCTTGGCTAAAATACAGATAAAATTGAACAGTTGTTTTACTCATTTCTTCAAGACAAATTTAGAGAGAGTTTGGTAACAGTATGATAGTTCCATACAGTGTCCCTGGTAGATAGTGCTGCACCTGTGCTCTTCACGACAACAAACATGAAAGAACAGTTGTTTAATGGAAAAGAGATGAAGTGGGCTCATTCACTGGTTTCACTGGTAATAGTGGCTAAGCTAAAATTCTAGAGACTCGTTTCAGGTGTTCTCTGAAGCGATTCGTGAAAGGAGATTGGTGAAAAAGTGTTCAGCAGTTGACGAGCGTGCTCAAAAAAGGTTCTAAGAAAATATCAGGTTGCACCATGCGGTGACAACTGGTGGAATTGGTTTTGCGCCGTCACCCAGGAAAACATTTATTAGTAAAGCTTATCGAACGAAACTGTACCAATTTACGAAAGATGACGAAGAGTAGTCGGTAGAGCAAGGGAAGCATGTCCCATTGTCAGATGAATCGAGGTTCACCTTATTCCAGTGAGGTGGCAGAGTTTGAGTGAGACGAGAAGTCCATGAAGCTTAAATTTTTCATTGGTGATCCGATTTTACTGTTAAGCTTGATTGTTTTCATAACATCCTCAGTTCTCTAGCGTGAGCTAAAAATTTTAACTGAGTAGTGTACACGGTTGTCTGAGGAGGAAAATTGAAGCACGAGCAGGCTACTTTTTTCGAACACAATGAAGTTTTCGGAGTCCAGATAGTACCAGATTAACTCCAAAATCCCTAACTTCTACTATGGAGTAGAACGTCATCAGTATCTTCATTTGTATCTCCTTATACGTAACAGAAATGGGCCTCTGTCGCTTCTGAGGCACAATAAACTGAATTCTTTTCAAAAGCATACGTGCAATATAAAGATGGGGGAAACAGGGCCGGAACTTGTTTTTCAACAGGGCAAAGATACAAAACACAAATCATGCTAGGTGCACCAATAGTTCTGACAATAGTTCATCAGCATCCCAGGTCAGCCCAGTCTTAATTAAGACATGAATAGTATTTTGCTTCTTCCTATTCGACGATTAAAAATCATAGGCCTGTTGCTCTGAAATAAAACTAAACCTAAATTTTTTCTTGCACCATTACCTGACATGGTAAATTAAGTTAACATCAATATTTTTTCCATCCTGCCATTTTAAAAAATGAGAAACTTCTCGATCAGTCTTGTTAAAGTTCAAGTTAGGTGCTCTATAGTAGATATGAAATAGTAAACGTCGAATAAGGTTTCTGAAGGGGGTTGAAGAAGTCATTGAATTTAGTTCAGAAGTAATTATATCTCAATCTGTCCATTTTAATAATTCTATGTTATGATTCAATCGATGTAACACTTGAGAAAATAAATTGTGTGAAACAGTTTAATTGTTAAAAAATAATAATTTCCCTTCCTGTCTCATAATCAAGCAGGACTTGCGCATGTTTTTTCTTATATTCCTACTTCTCGGTAGAAAGTTTGATTTTCTTTCGTTCGACGCGATATCGCAGTTTGAAAGAAAATAGAGTTTCGTATAGCTAAACTTCCTAACAAGAATTTTACTTTTGGCACAATATCACTGCTATGGTTACTCCAATAGTTCAGGATAGATGATAAATTGGTAGAAAACCCTAACTATTTTGTGAATCGATATATTTTTATTTTTACAGGGTGCCAAATAAGGAAGTTTTTCAATAACAAATATATAATTCATCCTTCTTTCATTATAAAAATGAAATGAATTCCACTCATAATTTGCACTTCTTACTTCTTTTGGGGACGAGGCCATCGCAAGAAAGCCATCAGATCCATGCTGTAAACTTCGTCAGTCATTTTATGACACGAGTTCTGGAGGCATGCAGTAGAAGGGTACTGTAGATCGAAGACATCCCATATTGGGTATTAGTATTATTGGTTTTGGGAAATAATCGACAAAATGACTGACAAATATTGTTAAAAATATTATTTCCTTGTTTGTTTATTTCAAGGATGAAAAGGCTCATTGTTTGATATAGAAGAGAAGAAAACAGAATTTTCTGAGAGAAGCAGAACAGCACTAAACTCAGCGGACGATTCACTCAAACAGTGGCATGTGCTATAGATTTTCAAAAGACCATATATACAAATGATTTCATTTATGCTGACTTATAAAAGTTTGAAGACATTTACGGTTTTGTCAATTTTGTTAAGTTACAGAACCCCCTTCTTCCCATTAAGAATCCTCTGATTCTGAGGATCAACTTTAGTTTGCCTGGAAATATTTTATTTTAGATTTGTATACGAATGGAAAATTTCTCCGGAGGTCAATATATTATTATGACATATCGGTTACCTTGTGAACATTCATTTATTTGGTGAAATAGCGTTAATCAACTTTACCCTCAAATCAACAAAGAGAAATCGTTTAAACAATTTTCTTAGCACATTTGGGAAATGAGATTCCTGAAGGAAAGTTTCAATTTTAATAAGAAGCCGTAAACACAAAAAATTAAGTACTTGTTAATCATCTCCTCGAAATGGAGGGTGAGATTGATTGACTACTCGTTTACTTTGGAATTTACGCTTGATGTAGCTACCAGAACTGAAGTGACAGCATACGGTATATTAATAAGAATGACGCAGGTAGCGTAAGATCACGTCCGCAGATCATTGCTCCTGCGATGGGCAACCAACAAAGGTCAGCCGCGTCTCTTCCGTTGCTGAGGACCGCCGTCCGGCCACCATGGTTCGCACGCTCAGTTGCCGGTGCTCTCACACAGATTTAAGTCACCGTCTCCACCGGAAACGTCTTACTATTGCGAAAAAGCGATAACAGTACGCCTACGTTCGATGTAACGTACAGACATGAATTGTGAATAAATAATGAGAGGCATTGATCTAGATTGTTTTTCAAAGGTATATCAAGGAGGCTTAAAAACAAATGTATTAGATATTCATGAAGTGGAGTACTAGAACTTTTTACTGCAAGCGTTGTCCTGGTCCAAATAGACATAGTTTTCTTTTAAATAGAAGAGTTTAAAGAACATATTTGTTCACTATTGGACTACTGAATACTATATATGTTTAGTTAAACCTAGAATCCTCCATCAAAGGGTACAACCGAAGAAGTATGCATATTAAAAGCCAATAGCTCATATTCTAAACATACACTAAATATTTCTTTGAAATGATAGTATAGAAATGGCCAAAAAACTGTTCTAAGATACGGAGTCACCAATAGAATAACATCGTTTACATTTTGCAAACACTTAAAATGCGCTTACTTTCAAAACAGTTGAAAATCAATTGAGTTTATTTTTGGCACTTTGAAGATGCGATTAAATTTAGCGTGAACTATGGATGGACAAGAAAAAAATTCAAGTTTTTTCGTGATCGCTTTGTATAGATCAGCTTAATGAACGTCAGAGCTCACAAAACTCCAATCTTCATCATTGCTAAAACTGAAATAAAATTTCGATTTATTTTTTGGGAACGATGAAAGATTACATGAACTTAGCAATCATGCGATTATAATGACCTATTTGAGCCAATACAAGTTATTCGCTTCTTGACTGGCCTCTTCTACCCCAGTCAGCGTCGCACGTTTTTGTATCCCAAAATGAAAAGTATATAGATAAAAGAAAATAAGCGCAATCTGAACTTAGGATTCATGAACAAATCGTCTCACTTAAATGTGAAAAATCGTCTCACTTAAGCTCTGGAATTAATTTCTATGTAAATGTTTGTTCACTTATTTTAAATGTGCTTGCTGTGCTATGTTTTTTTATCAATTACTTTTGGCCAACTTTTTTTCATGGCCTTGAAAATTATTTAGATAGACATTCTAGTCTGTTTTAGCCCAGTGTTTTTCAACTGTTCTTCTTTCGTTCTAACACACAGTGAAGATTCTCCGAGGCATTCTCCATTGGTAATTAAAGTATTTATAAACTTTCAGTCATTTTGCCTTAGACAAAATATCAAGGAAAATATATTTCTTTTTTTCTCCCTGTAACATAATTAACACCTAACACTGCTATTGTCTACCTCGTATGTTTGTCTATCAATTAAGGACCTTTATATTAAGAAATTTTTAAAAGCCAATGTGCTGTAATACGTTTCTTGTACCAATTTTTTTTAGATAATCGGTTTTTCTGTTTTTTCTGTTTTTCTAGTGACGATGATTTTACGTTGGCCTGCTTTGAGAGAATTGATGAGGGTCTGATACTTGTAGCTTTTTCAGGTATTGAAATAATTGCTCTCTTATGTCTTGTGTAGACATTGTTGGCATTTTTTATAAAGTACTAGTGAATTTTCGAGCATAGAGAATATTTTTGTTATTTTTACCTGTTCTATGCTGTGCTTAAATACTGAACAATAGGAAGTAGGGCAAACGTTTTGTGTTATATTTTTCTGTTCTCCCAAATTATCCATTCTTCATTTTATATAAAATTTCAACCCCATATTTCTTGCGCGTAGAAATAAGTTTCAAGCAATGAAAAGCGTTTGAAAAATCCAACAATTATATTGATAGAAATATAAAAATCATATTCTTTAATCTTGACGGACACTCGCAAAGCATGGAACACACTGCATGCACACCTCGTTCTAGGGGAGAATCGAGGCATGTTTTGCTTGATCATGAGTAATTTATCAGTAGGGAGGCGAGCTGAAAGTTTCTACACTGGGTAGGAAAATTTGAGGTTATACCACCGTTGGAGAAAGAGGTTATTACTAATATGTGATGCGGAATAGGCCACCGGATAAAATCTTGATCTCGAAGAGCTTCGTCTGCAGGTCTCATATGCTTAGTATTTGAATGAGCGTTGACCCATTTGAAACGTAAATATTGAAATAAAATAAGATTATCAGCCTATTCCAATTCGATCACTAGAATTATACAGTAATAAAGGGAAAAAAGGCTTGTATAATCACGATAACTGTTTTTGTTGAGAATAATTTCCTCAACTTTACATATTATTTAGGGAGAGTATCACTTCGAATATTTTCATAGACTTTCGTATCAGAGATAATCAGTAGATTGGCCTTTGATAGACGAGACCATAAGGAAAATCTGTCATAGAAGAATAGCTTGTCATCAGTGTTGATTGTAGAGTGACACTTTAGTTCATCCCATTCAATTACATTTCAATGCTTCTTTCCCACTGGCAGAGTTAAGAGATGAAAAACACCTCAATTTCAGATTGACCTCAATAGATCTCAACTTTAAATATAACCCGTAAGTTATCCCTGTAGGCTATTACCTCATAAATCCTGCTAATAAAATATCACTAAATGTGTTTCAATAAATCTTAATAATTAAGTCATACTACCTCAAAGAGAAGAGGGTATCACGCGAACTGTTAAATATCTCACACGCTCTTAAAAATACATCTCTCAGCCATTTACATCTATAACCGTGTTCTCTAGTTTCTGACTGCTCAAAACATGAGAAAATAATTCTAATGATGCTATATTTTTAAATCAACCTTTTACCAACTAAGTCTCTGTTGAGTATGGCTTTCTGTTCTAATGGGTTCATGTAAACAAATTCTGGGTTAAAGTTTGACACTTCTGCTTTAGGGAATTACTTGCTAAAAATGCCATTGAAGCTATGTGAGACACTCATCATTTCCTACGGTTTTGACAGTACGTCACTACTTCTACGGTTCCAAAGTCTTATTTCACACAGACGTGAGGCTCATATGCTAGTCCGTTCACTGGAACTTGGACTCATCGAGCCTAGCAGCATATCGTTCACTTTGTGGTTAGCTCACAAGAATACATTCTAAACAAAAGGCCAACACGTACATTCTAAGAATTTGTTGTAGAAATATCTTTGTTACATGAAGGGTCTTGACAAACTTGCATGTACTTTTTCATGTAGTTATGTATGCTCTGCCATATGTCAGATACTTAAAAAAAGCCCATAGCATCTAAGTTCTTTAATTGTGTAAATCAATCCCGGTGTCAGTCAATAGACATAATTGATTTTATTGAGAAATTTATCATACATGATACGTGCATCATGCGTAATACAACGCTATTCTTCTGTAAACTACCTTTTCATCTACCCCATGTCGTGTTTCGTTGAGGCTCATTGCAGATAATTTCTACTGTTGAGTAGTTTGACGGACGGAAATGAGTTTTAAAGATTGGTGTCATCACTACTTTAAATATTCCCATATGGAAACTAATAACGCTAGCTGCTTAAGCGAGTTTGATTTAGGAGCCTGCGACATGAACATGATTTGAGTTGTGTTGTTTAAACATTACGAGAAAGAGCACTCACAATATTTTCTATTGGAAACAAAAATTTGATCTCAGAATTTTTCACAATTTTCTACTATTTGTCATTAACTTCGATGATATATATTTCATGCACAGCATCCCATGCCATTTGCAATGGCTATTAAATGTTATATGTTAAAACTAACATAATTTACTATTCAATATGCAGTGGCGAAGCTGTGGGATCAAAAGCATTTGTATAAAAAATCTCTTGATATTGAAACTAACTTTACCCATGAATGCGAACATGTAAACACTGCGAGTGCTTATTAATACAGTAAGATTGATTTCGAAATATGCTTGCATGATTATTTATTTGACTACTGATTTACATTACAAATACGGAGGACGAACAGGCTCACACACATGTCTCCATTGCAGAGTACAACTCAACGTACGCAGTCCATAGAACGAATGAGGGAAGAGTGTGCTGGTACTCCGCTTAAGTTACCAATTACTTCAACAACATAAACCGTTCTATAGCTCGGTTCCACCAAGATACAGTATTAGTTCACGAACGTCTTTGCAAAATTATAAAGGTACAAAAATTAAAAGGCCACCCAGATGCACTTTATTTCACGATACAGGCCTAATAGTAAACGATTGAAAATGTTTCAGTAAACATAGGTATTCTGTGTATGAATTTAGACATACAGGATAAAGTTACTGCTCATTGTGTGAGAGGTGGGAGTGATAATGCTCAACATCTTTTTATCCTCAACTATGAAGAAGCAACCCTGAAATAGTAACTATAATAAAAAAACAGAATTTTTGCGTCCCCTGTTGGAAGAATACCCGCACGAGCGGACGGCTGTGTACGAGTAACCTGTTGATGAGGTGACCCACACCAGCGCAACTACCTCAATGCGCCCAGGCAGAAACTGAGATGCCTGAGCGCCGCGCTGCACAGCGCCACCGCCGCGGCGC
Source organism: Morinoia aosen (assembly GCA_030386875.1). NCBI lineage: Eukaryota > Metazoa > Arthropoda > Malacostraca > Amphipoda > Talitridae > Morinoia > Morinoia aosen. Next base: position 67,948,215 of record CM059562.1, read on the forward strand.
TACCAAGCATGAGGCTCACAAAGGGTAAGGGGTATTAGCAGGTATCCCGCATGACACTTGAACGCTCAGTCGACCGCTCACCACCGCGAGGTTAGATTGTGTCTCCGGCGTTGCTCTTCTACCGCTAGTGCGTACGCTGGTCTCAACTGCATTGTTCCGTCACTCATTTGTATTCTGGCGCGTTGAAGTTCATTTAAAAGCCTCCTTAGGAATTTCTTGTATCTAACTGTGATACCATCAAAGAAACTTTTCTTAAGTGACCACTCAACAATTACTTCGTTGGCGTCATTGATTATCGTAGCTTTTAATTTATAATTGTAAAATATAAGTGCAATTTGTTTCAAGTAGCTAACACTCGACACCCTACATCAGCCACATAGCCGACGCATTCCAAGTTGTAGAGATTCTGAAAGCGTTATCTCAAGTATATTACTAATTAACAGTTCGCTGATCCGAGTGGAATTTCTACTACGCTGCGTATTGTTCATTACAAATTCTGCGGTAGCATATTTCATCATCGCAAGGAAACCCAACTCGTCGTTCATGAGCCTTCAAAGAAGACTCGTAGTTCGCTTCAGAAGCTTCCAACTGCAAGCTTCTAGCATCTACAAACCTCCGAAAAGAAGACGAATTCGAAATCAAAGGCGTTTATTAAGTTGTAATATATTTTAGGTAACAGTTGAGTTCACTTCAAAATCATTCTTTAAGGAGTTAGTTCCTTCATTCATAGAAAACGTAAACAGATAAAAGCTTTCAACGCCATTTCGAAAAGATCTCAAGTGGGCATTCCCTTGACAGCGAAGGTGTAATTAATTTTAGGATAAATACCACTCCATAACATTAACAACTGCGCAGCAAAATAATAAATTTGGTGCAGCTTCCATCGGCATCGTTGAAGAACTTCACCAGGTGACGACAACCAGAACGACGGGTGTTTTCCTCCTCAACTTCCAGCCGCGAATTCATGGATGCAGTGTGTGAGCGCGTCCGTCTGGTAGCCGTCTCCTGCCACGATGACGATCATTGTGTACCAGATGTCGACACTTTCATGATGAGCCATTTCGACATCATCATGTCGGAAGCAGCATCAAACACCGGAGGTGGCGGCGGTGACGGCGGAGGTGGCGGTGATGGCGGTAATGGAGGAGGAGAGACGTCCATGCAGCTCGGAACACCCACCATAACCACGGGCCCAGAACAGTGGGCAGCTGTCGAGGTCAGTTCAAACTACTATCCAGCAAAATGATAAGGCGAAACAATTAAAGTTAAAAATTTCCCTGTTTATTACGTAATTGTTACACTGTCGTGGAAAATTTCCAGTAAGGATCAAGTTTCATTTATGACAAGGCTTTCTTACATATTTGCTAACAGCCACTGCTTTGTTTAAAAACCAGTGCACTAAGTTGTCTATAAAAAAGTCAAATTACTCTTCTGGAACATATACCAAGAGATTTATTCTAAAAAAATGAGTAAGATCTTAGTGTACTGGCATTGCGTAGAGTATACTGTACACAGTGTACCTTCAGTAATACTATGGCATAAGGAACGGAAAACTAAGCATTTATATAATAATAATTTGCGACCGTTAACTTACTTGATTGGATTCCCTTATTTATAAACTTTTGACCATTGATTAAAAAAGATCATTCGTCTCAATTCTGTATCCTAAGCACTTTTTCATCATTGCAAGTCATGTAAATTCGTGGCTACATGCGTGGCCACATTATGGAAAGAATTGTTAACATTCAGGTTTTCGAAAGAGAAATTGCACTTGTAAGGCTGGAACTGCTACCGTTACACCGTTATGATGTAGTAGCATCCCATACACCAACCACTGCGAATAACCTAGAGTTAAAGACAGATTCAAACCTTCAGATTAAGACTTAATTTCAGTGTCATTTTACTCATCGTTCATTTTCGGATAACGGAAAGCTGATAGGAGATTTGACCATTCATAGATTTGTTCGCTTTTTACTGTTTTATTTGAAGAAAAATATGATTCGAATGTATGAATGGATTAACTATAGACATCTATACCTTGAGGCAAACACTATAAAAAAAGGCTGAATTAAATACACATTTGAAACCTTTCCCATGTGCATGCAGTACCGTTATTTGAGAGTAAAGAACAAAAGATTACTTCCTAGTGCGCATTCAAATCTCTTTCCTTCTTAGGAGGAACAAAGCAAAATAATACAAACACAGCTCACACTATGGTCATATTATTTTTTTCTCCAATTGTTGCATTTGCTTCTTTCTCTCACTACTATATAGGAATATTATTCACTGACTTTCTATTCAACAAATATACTAGTACGACAAACTGATTCTCATGAAAGACAATAAATGTCTTTCCCTCTAGCCATTACCGCAAAAACAAGCGTTTTCATAGCATCATTATCTGTGGAACTCACAGTCCTTTATCTGTTTACAGAAAATGTATTTGAATTTTATTAGACGTATTTCTATCCTATGCAGTAATAATGTACTTTATCATCTAAATTGAAATATTTTATCATTTTTAAATTACCCTCTAATGGTTCTCTTTTTCTTATTTTCACTAGTGCTTGAGAGAGACGGTAGCGCAGAATTTTGTTACTGAAAAGAGATATGGAAATGTACAGGAGTTAAGGGCTATTTTAAAAAAACATCCTGCGAATATTAATCTGTGGTCACATTATCCTTTCGTTAGCAGTTCTCCGAGCATGCTCTTCAATTCATGAGCTGTAAATTTTATGCACCGGAGAGACGTTTCAAGCTAATTCATAACAATCACTGGAATGCTGAAATCGATCGTAAGGTACGCCTAGGCTGATGCTACTTACAGAAATTTAGTTTCACAACACAGCTGAGACTCCCGTTATTTCTTCAAAAAATTATATAAAAGTGATCAATCCAAGTATGTTAATGTATTCTTTGTATCGTACTTGTTATTTGAAGCGTCCTTCCTTTCCAAGTACCTAATTGGTATCAGAAGACTTTTTGTTTTCATTTTGACCTGTATGATCGATGATATAAACTCTCTATACATGTGTGCAATCCCTTTCATATTTTACTTCGATTCATTATGCTGTTTTCATTTTTGGAAAACTAATAAGCGTGTAAAACAACTTTAATTCCCCAAAACAATCTCCTACCGTTTCCCTGGTATAAGACCACTTGGCTTCAGGCCTAGATGTTTTAATGCGCATATTGTCTTTCAAATACCATTCCATACCATACGTAACTTACTGCCGGCTTCGTGATCTCAACAATTTTGACATTGTTAAAGATAATTGTGCGGCCTAGCCAGAACTTCATTCCAGGTATTCTAGTAATGTTGTCGCGCTTCTTCGTGCGTTTGCACTTACAGCTCTTATCAAAATTTGGCCTGCACAAAATATCGCATAGTAATAGACAGCCGAATTTTCACATCACGTCACGCATGATTATTCATTGAAATTCCAAATAAAACAGGTTCACTAGGTTCAAATTTACTCATCAATTGTATAATAGTCTTTGACAGATCTCACACAATACAATATATCAAGCATAAAATAAAACATAAGGCTCCGGATTTACCTGCAACTATTCTGTTTTTTTATCCTTGCCTGATTTTTTAACATTTAAAAAAACTAGTCACTAACAATTTTGCATAGGCAAAAATACACAGCATTTCGACGTTTTTTATCATGCTTAAGTTAGAGTTTTACTTTTCTTTGTCAGAACAATTGCATTCGTCCACAGCATCTTGACCACGACCTCGTTGGTGTAGGTGTGACGGGAGCTTTGTATTTATTTTGTGCTGGCAGGAACCGCACGAGCGGAGGCTATCAGGCAGCTGATGCTCATTTCAGATACGACCTCCATTAATTTGACTTTTGAAGCAGGGCTCTGGAGCATGTCCATCGTGAGATATCTTATTTTGTGTCCGCTTAGTTTCATAGCACTGATACCTGCACATGTTATAATGGCCAGCGCCAAGGCTCGAACTGTAAATACGATCGATCTGAAAATGCATGTATGTGTTTGCATATTATCACGAATCAGCTGAAAGTATTGCATTATGAACATATTACTTGATGTTTTAATGCGAATTTGAATATTTTTGCAGAGTGATTATACATGTAAAAAAATTACAAGTTCTTTGCACTGACGTGAGTAACTTTCTTTCCAATTTGAGGGAAACTTGCTTTAAAGTTTAAATATTGCACAAATTCTGAGGATGCGTCAATTTTCCTTCGCCAAGTTTGGCGGAATGAATAAGAGTTAGCCTCAATAGTCCGTTACATTACACATGTGGTAAGTTTTAAGCGATTTTATTTTTGCTTTGAGTACTACGTTGAACTAACACAAAGAAGCTTCACACCATTTGATCAATAAATAATTTTTTCTAGGGCGTTGAAAAATGTCATTAAGATTCACTCTGGGGGCGTGAAGGGAAAAATTATATTCCATACATTTATAGCAGGCAGCTGAAGCAACATTTTGAAACACTTCACGAACTGGACTCACAGATTACCAAAATGAATCGTAAAAAAGTGATGATAACCTAAAATGACTGTAATGAAGCGTAAGTGTAGAGAAAATATTAACCAAAAACGTCGAGACTCAAGGGGAAATATAATCGAAGCCACCGAAAACCAAAATATAATTTGATTACCCGTGCAGTACATTTTACGGACGAACGCATGATTTTTGCATAATTTTTAAGCAGTGCCCTAATTCTTCCGGCTTACAACTATCTATTTTGCACAATTTTCGTAAATTTCAGAGATGCTCGTCGCAGTGTAAATATTTGTCATCGCATTGTTAAGTCACATTGCATGTCCATTGCTCCATTCGTGCATGCGTCCCAACACATAATGTGTGAGGTATTTGACAATATTTCTTGAAGTCATTTTGGCTCCTAACATTTCCCGCGCTGATCAAGTTCGGTAGTTGAGTGATCGCACAGTTTAAAGTTCAAGTCAAACATACTGACTATCTAAAAACAGAATTATCAAGGAGGGTAAAAACATCTTTCAAGAAGTCATCTTTGTTAAAAAGTAAAGCTTTCGAGTACTACTACACTCATCATCAGTATCTGAAACGGAAAAGAAACATAAATTTTACATCAGGAATTATAAGAGCAACACATGTTAGTGAACAAAACTTAATTAAGAACTTGAAGAGGAACAGATGAATCAGTTGCGTTTAATGTTGGTTTAATCTGATGAATGAGGATGCTTTCTAATAATCTTATATCTTGTCTACTACTGTGCCCTATAATTTCAAAGTTATTCTGATTGATTGGGTGACCATCTAAATGTGCATGATCTCTGATACTACTATGTAAGGTTTGGTTGGTAGCTCTACCAGTACGTACGGACATGCCCTTATGCTCTGCTATGCGCGTTACTAAGTGGCGAGTGGTCTCTCCACAATATGTAGCATTACACTGGCTACATGTATATTTATAAACGACGCAACTTTGTAGAGACTTAGGCATCCTATCAGTAAACCGGAAGAAACTACCAACACTGAAGCCATTGCGAAAAATAATTCTTGGATTGAGCTGTGGGTAATATTTGGACAGTAGTAATTTTAATTCCTTCATAACATAGCGATTTAATGCATTTGACATATAGTTAACGGATATATATAAAATTTTTTTTTTTTTTTTTCTGCACATCATAATTTGGCATCTTATCCTTGCGGTTACATTCAATGGTTGCACGGAAAATTTTTTCTACGACAGAGAGCGGGAAACTGTTACGGCAAAAATAAGAACGCAAAAACTCAAGTCGGGCTGAAAAAGCGTCATACGTTGAACAGATTTTAAAAGCTCTATTTACAAGACCAGAAACAAGGTTGTACTTAAAGTTAACATTTATTGCACTATTAAACTTCATTCCCAGACCAGTATTGACCCAGACCAGACCAGCAATGGCTTCAGTGTTGGTAGTTTCTTCCGGTTTACTGATAGGATGCCTAAGTCTCTACAAAGTTGCGTCGTTTATAAATATACTTGTAGCCAGTGTAATGCTACATATTGTGGAGAGACCACTCGCCACTTAGTAACGCGCATAGCAGAGCATAAGGGCATGTCCGTACGTACTGGTAGAGCTACCAACCAAACCTTACATAGTAGTATCAGAGATCATGCACATTTAGATGGTCACCCAATCAATCAGAATAACTTTGAAATTATAGGGCACAGTAGTAGACAAGATATAAGATTATTAGAAAGCATCCTCATTCATCAGATTAAACCAACATTAAACGCAACTGATTCATCTGTTCCTCTTCAAGTTCTTAATTAAGTTTTGTTCACTAACATGTGTTGCTCTTATAATTCCTGATGTAAAATTTATGTTTCTTTTCCGTTTCAGATACTGATGATGAGTGTAGTAGTACTCGAAAGCTTTACTTTTTAACAAAGATGACTTCTTGAAAGATGTTTTTACCCTCCTTGATAATTCTGTTTTTATGTAGATTACGTTTCCCTAGAAATAAATCAGTAAATACTGACTATCAAATTACTTATTCAAATCAAATTATGTATTGGTCATTAAGATGCATGAAAACTCATACCTCACGTTTTGTTACAGTGAATGATGACTGTCCTATTCTTGAACAAATGTTTCAAAGGGTACCCGCTAATCTCCTTGTAGTTGCATTACGACAAGAACCGAGAGCGCTGTTCCAAATAGAAGTAATGGTCAAGGCCAGAGCAGAAACAGTTTTCCGATCGCTCATTATCTAGCGATATGTCCGTAAGAACCATCGTCTGAGAATACTAAAGTGTAATTGTTGTTGAAATTTTAAAATAAATTCTGTGAACAGTAAGATATTTATTTTCACACCTCACTTCAATCAAAATGACGCATGCATTGCAAATCCTGTGCTTGGATTCAAATATTCTAGTGTCCTCGTTTGAAATATTGCTCATCGCACATTAATCGTTTGAGACATTTTTTAGGAATTCAGAATTCAACAGTATGTACAGTAGTCCTACGATTTTAGGTATCAAAATAATCAACTACATGTGATAATGGTCTTCTACTCTTGCCTCAAGAAGTCGTTTTTACTTTGTATACAAAAAATTCCCTACCGTACTTTGAGTCATGTGTAGGTTTCCAAACTCTCTGCGTATAGAAAAGTCTCCCAAATTACACTAACAGCATTGATTGATTTTTAGAGTTAATCCTTTTGAATATTGAAACTTTATTGCACAATTATTCATGGTTGTTAGTTTAGGTTGGGCTCGAGTTTGTGTTGCAATTACCATACCTCGGTTTCTTCATTAACAACTACAGTAAAATGAGGAAACGTTTCCCAGAGTGAAGTGCCCTCAAATTAACTTTCTTTAAACTTCCAGACTATTCACGTTAAGCTAAATGTATTAAGCAATACCCAATAGTTCGAAACACCTTAGTTTGACATCCATTGAAATTTGAACGAAAGAGTTAGCTAACACGAACTAATAGCATGAACAAATGACACCAACAACTTGTCAAGGGGTCAGCAAGAGAAGGAATTTAATGGAGGTACATTTGATTCACTCATAACTCTAAGAGTCACACAAAATGCTGCAATTCCCGTTTTAACGAAGGTAGGTGTGAAATAATTTGCACTGATTTGAATAAAATAAACCACGTTTGAGTAGAGTCATACGAGGCTGTTGCTATCCAGGCGTTTTACACCAAAGAAATGCTACTTCAGTACCGAAACTCAATGGACTGATTTCCGGGCACTTACTGAATCGTTGCGAATGCTCCACCAGTCAGTGAAGAGAACTTTAGGCATAGTCAAAATAGTGCTTCTGTAACCATGCTTCACATCCATATCGTTGCATTCCTTTCTTGGCACATCTGAATACGTCAAAAAATTTTTACTTTCCACTATATCGTTACGATGTAGTGAACAAATGAGTCTTTCACGACACGTTGCTATCGTCAGCATAGCTCCCTGCGCGAAGAGAACGTTACTTTAAATGAGCAGCTAACCGAGAAGCTTTTATCAGTTTATCTACCGCGAGTGTGTCGGCATCTTTTGCTCTTTGTTGTTCACTACCTTACGTTGAAACAAAGAGGAAAAATGCGATGGACTCTAAAACCTGTCGAAAAGATGCCGACACAATCTTCCTTTTCTTCATACACTCGCACAAGCATGTATCAGAGGGGATGGCTCGCTCAACCAGTTTTGGATGTCATAATTTATTTCGTATTTCATGTCATCAGCATCTACCGTTTGTCAATCAGATGTGTGTTTACCTTGTGTCAATCGATTAGTCTGTACGTCCTTGTTGGGAATCATAAGATCAAGAAACGAGCACGTTTATTCATCAAGTTTAATTTATTGATTAGACGCTCGCTTAGACCTCGGGTAGAATCCCAGTCTTACAAAGACGGGAGCTGCCAAAACTTTATTTAAAGTAAGAGATCGTCAGCGCTTCCGGAAGCGTGTCTAGGAGCGTTTTGACGAAATTTAGGAAATAAATTGGATCGAAGCCAGAGATGAGATGAGTAGATTACGCTTAAAAGTCACACGATGTCGCTAGCTTTTCTTCATTAAGAACATTGGAGAACATTGAAGGTTCAACATCAACGATAAGTGCGACGTTCATCAACGGGAGTTCTGACATAAAATAGAATATTCTCTTAAATACGTAATTGAACATGACGAAAACTAACTCATAACTTCAAATGATTTCAATAAGCCAAAAATTACCAGAAATTTCATTTGACATTACCTTGAACAATAATCCCGATCAAGAGGCAATTATGCCGGGTCAAAGAGGAAAAATTGGGGTTAGTAACCTTACCCAGGGTTCGCATTTAAGTTTAAGGTTTAAGCATTCCAATAGGTTAGAGATTTTAAGGTTCGTTTTGGAATGTTTAAAGTTGGAATTTTATTTTAAAACTTGAGGAGCAGTAGCTCAAAGATTTCAAGACTTATCTTAAAGGCCGCAGCCAACATTAAAGCCAACTGGCAGCAGTCAAAGAGACCAACGAACAATTATTAGGGACACCTCGGCAGGAGCCCTTAAACATTTAAGTACTAATCTACTTCTTAACACTAAGTTTAACGGAAACAATTGAATCTGGGCAAGGCAAGAAGCTCTGACATGCAAAGAGATAAAATAAACAGAACAGAAAAATAGAATTGCAGCTGCAACAACGTAAAGAGAAAAAGAGATGTCATGAAGATCCCGGCTTGGTCCAGACTGCCCTGTCGACTGGATCAGGCGAGAAGTAACATTTGTTCCTAGTAATCGCATTTAAGAAAGTCGGAATCATAAATTTCTAACATCCTTTCTAGTGATACTCAGTCAATTGAATCTGCAGTCTTAAATGACGCTACAAATGTCCTCGTCGATGATTTCACAGCTCTGTCGAATACCATCTTATTCCTGTTTTCATCCTTGTTTGTTTCGTTCAAATTCGAGATCGCTTTGCAAGTAATTTCACTGTATTTCGTTTACGGCAACTGATTCCCCGAAATTTTTCTGGTACAGCTGATAATTAGCAAGTTTCGTAAGTACTCAATAATTATTTCTATGTGCACTGAGAGCCATGAGCTGAAGATTATGAATGTACTCAATTGCAGATCCACTAAAAAGCTATTAGTGTCAGGACAAACTTGAAAAAAATCTTCTGTTTGCACAAAAAACAATCAAGAATTATCAGTTGAGGGCAGGAAGAACGTTATGTGGTTCGATCAGTCAAGTTTTATTTGATATCAGCAATGGAAAGCGGAAAGCTAGGCGAGAACGTTTGGAACGAATCATCATCTCCAGGCATCGTTGCATATCGTCTCCACAGTGCCAGGCATCAATAAGTAATTAAGGCTTTGAAGTTTTTACTGGAATGAATTTTAATCCGCAAGTCTTTGCACCCACAAGATAATATCAGAGGGCTATTTGAAACTTTTGTTGACAAAGTTCAACTATCGATGGAATTTTATTCTTATTATGGTATCGAGATATTTCTTGATGACAACATTCTCATCGACGAAGGCAAAATTTTGAAAGATCGGCGGAGTGATCATTTCAACACCTGGGCTGGTCACCACATTCTCTACAATTACACCCATTGAGAATTCTTGCGAGAGCTAGAAGGACACGTACGTGCATCATCGACACTTTCTTAAACTTTGTATTTTTGGAGAAAGATTACTTAATGGGAAATTATCGAGCTACGAAAAAGTCTGACACTTGAAAATCAATTTCAGGGACAAAGTGAACGGTAAAACGATCTGAAGATTGACCAGATAAATTTTGATAAACCTGCTATAAATTCATGGAATATTTTGGTCGCACAGTATATTTTATTCAACTGAGATATATAAATTTCATACTCACATGACTTACGTATCCCCGTTATTATCTCTAGGTGATTTTTCGACTCGCTTTTTACATTGGTGAGTCAATATTTGAGATTTTTCGGAAAATTAGCAATTTTTATCTTCCCACGATGTCAATCTTTCACAATTTACGAGGAAATTATTGCCCCCCAAAAATTAAACCCCCGCGACGAAACGTACTCCAAACGATGAATATGAATTGGAAAACACATTTATTAATAAGTTATAAAATTTGACGGGTTGGTCTCTGCACGAGTTTACATTTGTTCCTAAATTGAATTAAATCTGCTACAAAGCCCTTGCATACAAATACTTTTGAACTATTGCATGCCTAAACCTTTGTTGACACATTTTAGCTATAGTGAATTCTCCATTGTCAATTCATAGTAATTCATCAATGACTTGTCGACTGTTACTGACATAAATCATGTACGTGTAATTTTACATACATTTTATTTTATTAAATGGATTGAATTTATAACAATTTCTCGAAATATTTCTTGATATCAAAATGAAAAATCTTTCAAATCACAAATCGAGTGAGGCTCCTGTTCAAAATAATTATTAAGTTGAGCGGAAAGTTGCATGTATCCTTTTCAGTTATGGGATTAAAAAACTGACAAATTAGTAAAGGGAAATAGCCTTTGTTCTTTCGTAGCAAATGCATTTATAGCTCACTTGGTGAAAAAATGTTGAGCTCATGTTCTCAAGAGTTGAAACAGGAATATTACCGTAGGAATTGAGACGATACTCGTATATATATATATATATATATATTTACTATATTATATATTTATTTATTTAAATTTAAATATATATATATATATATATATATATATATATATATATATATATATATATATAGCTAGTTATATCATTTACGATTTAAAAAAAAATTCTGAAAAATCCATTGCTGAATTCATTGCTTGTTTTAAGATCTAGCTTTCACCGGCTAATGCACAAATTTCTTTAGTTGCGTTCACAATTTGTACATTAAACGAAATGCTACGTCTTATTACGTACCGAATATCCAGTACCTGCGAAAAATTTTGCGCGCACAATAAATGCATCGCAATGTTAGGAGTACAAAACAATGTCTTGAATTGTCTCTTAAACATCAAGTTATAAAGCATTTGTTAATAAAGTTTTCCCCTCTTACAATTCTTACCTGAGCGAAGCAGATGTCTTTTGCAGAGTTCTTGTTCATGGATTTCCTTCCATGCTGAGATCTGATCCTTATTTTACTTATCTTACTGATGTCAGCGTGTAAGTTTTCCAGCAAATAGCATCAAGGCTGCTTCATTTTTCGTATGACGAATAACTGGAAGAGCGCCGCCTGAGTCTGTGTTTGAGAATACAACTCTCGAATTTTTTATCTTTCGTAGCCAACACTCTTGTGTTTCTCACAAGCGCTCCTACCTCCCTACACATACTGTATGCTTACCTCTTTTTCAGTTAAAAGAGATGATTGCAGCATGCGGTATGAAGCACCCTTTTGAAATTTCAAATACATCATTGCTTTACAATGTCAAAAGTGAACACGATGTTCTGATTTTAGATTTGCTATTTGCTTATACTCATTGATTTATAATTGACAATAACTGAAGTTCAACAGAATTAAATACTATTCCTTGTTGGGATTCATGTTTCTATAGGCCTATGCGTTGCTGTTCAAGTGTGCAAATGCATACACGGATTTGAATGGGGAAACACTGAGTCAATGTTGATGGACGTATTCATGCGTCAAATTTGTAATTTTGTTTATTTTTATGTCTGGTTTGGTTCCAGTTCAGTTATTATCAGATAATTTAGTTTCTAAATTCTTCGATTTTCAACCCCATTGGGAAATTCTGATGTGCCAAAACATTTATAGTAAAATTGGATCTGTTTTACCTTGGTTTCCGTTCTAACTGAAGTTATTAATGTAATGGCCACTACGTAAAATTGCTTCGAAAACACGTTTATTTGTCAAAAATATCAGTTATGTTTTAGCACCAACAAATCTTGAAACTATACATCTGGGGCATCTCGTGACGTAGCTTTTGAAGTACAATTCCATCTCCTTGCGTTGCTTTGCCTTATAAAATCACCCAAAAATTTTCGATTGGATGCAAACCTCAGGAAGCTAGCGGCACTCTCATCATCGAATTGTTAGTTCGTTGTATATTTGCAACAAAGTTTTGTCTTTAAGCCGAGGAAAAGTTTCATTCAAAATTCGAATTTACTGAGTTGAAACAGATAACACAAGTAAAGCATAAGCTTAAACGATAACACAAGTAAAACACAAGCTGAAACAGATAACATAGACGCTCGAAAGTAGAACTGAGTTGCTAGTAGACTTAATAATTTTTATAGAGTAATTAATGGAACTCAGGCACGTTAGCGGCTCTGAATTTTTAAGACTTACTTATGATTAATTGGTTTATATTCAGTTAACGTTTCACCAAATATATTCACGAAATACCTATAAATTTACATACTAAGAATCGTGTGCAGTAAACTGCAGAGCATATTGTATCTCAATCGCATTTAATCATGCTTTTATTCACCAGTTGAAGATATTTAACATTTTGACATTTCAGTTTCACATTTTCCTCAAGCCATTTTTCAGTGAAGAAAAGAATCAAATGATCGTTGCTCTGTTTCTATTGTATTCTTCCGATTAACATGCGCACTTTCATGCACAATTGTGTCAGTAAGTTTGAGTTCCGCAAGATGTGGGCTTAACCCATCGATCTCTTTTTGTAAGGGTTGTGGAACATGCCAGTCACAGTCGTCGCGTTTGGGATAGCCTTGTATCTCTTTCCCTCTTTTCATTTTTAATCTCTCTTTTTATCTTTTTTAATCAGAGGGTATTTTTTTCCGAATGTATACACAAATATAAGCCACAAAGTTTATTTCTATGACATGAACTTAGTTGCACAGACGTTAAACATACAAGGTATAGTACTTTTCGTAAATTCGAAGAAATAATTCCTGCGAAAAAAGTTGGTCAACTGAAACTTTTCATTCGCTCTCGTGATTTTCTTGCATGATGAGATGCTCTAAATATCTACCATATAAAATTATTACTGATTTTAAAAAATCATCATATTTTTCAGTACGAACAATGGCATGAATACTTTCCTCAAACAACACGCAATTATGAATATTTTGCTGAATAATCGATAGAAGAAACGATTCCTATTTGCATTTTATTCTGGGTTGAAAATGAAACATAAGGTACCACAAATAGGAATTTATTGTAGCGTGGGTGTACGTAAGCATGCAAGACAAGACGAAATAAATCTTCATGATGAGAGTTCGCCTCAAGTTGAATCAATTAGTGCTGAGAGCTTTCAAAAACGTGTTTTTATAATTTAGCTGAAAATGTTTTATCACCGAGCACTACGCGTCATGTTTCGGTTTCTGGGAGAGATAAGCAGATTCAAAATGCGTTGCAAATTTTCAATTTATTGAGATCTCACAGATGCATGGGCGACAAAACAGCCCGTCAAGAATGTATTCATCTAATGTACAAAAAAAATTGATCATACCTGTGACAGTGCTGCCAATGATCGGAATTTTTTTTATTTATTTTGAAATATACTCAAATCATGGTTAAAAATTGTGTTCGAAACTTTACTTATTTGAGAACATAGGTGATGAATTTGACGACTGGATAGCTCAGATTAATTCAAAAGCAGAGAATTTTAACCACTGAACATACTATGATAGGCATCGATCAATGTATAAACGCCACTTTTCAACGTCTGAAATGCCTGATTGAGAAAAGAATGTAATGCATTATTTTAAAAATGAAGTATCGTAAACTTCTAACTCTAGATCAGTTTTACGACGGGAAAGTGATGTTATAAAAGAAAAAGTATCTTAATCACATCCTTAATTTTGACGGGTCAAAACGTAAGGACCAACTCGCTGGTCTTTCTGCCTCTCAAGAAGACGGCAAATTGTTCACCTGGTAAAAAAATCAGACTTTTATTAGCAAGTGCACCGGTAATTTTAGCATTGCCCCTCAACCCTCACAGTTGCAGGAAGACTGATCGAAAATACCTGTTGTATTTATACGGAGTCGCAGCCGAAGCTTTGTATTCCGTGCGCTGGCATGCGGGTTGCGCGCTGCTGCCAGGAAGAGAATAAGTGATAGAACAAAGTTGGTAGAAAATTGTAATTTGGTTTATCTGATTCAATAAAATACTATACATTATATAGAGCCTTACCTCTGGATGCGTTTTAGAAAAGCAAAATATTTAATTTTTTTAACTTTAAAATTGTTCGGCTATATGAAGAGAGGGCGATCATTTATGAGGATATACTGCAAGTTCATTGTGGACGGTGGGGTGAGGAATTATAATGGAAAAGTTTCAGCCATATTTTATTACTTGAATATTTACGCCTTTTATTCTCTCTGACTGTTACCGGTGTTGCTGAAATATTATTATTTTAAAGTAATCCATAATAGTATGAAATTGTCCAATTTATTAAATATTTAATTCACCTCGCTTAGAAGGGCTGGAACTTTGTCATGAACTCTGGATCTGGAGTGCAAAATCTTCCATGTGTGGTACACTTTAACAACTTTCTGCCCAATTAAAACTTAACATAATACTATAATTGGCCAATTAATAGTTTTATGACGCATAAGGAGAAATCTTGATTGCTGCGCATCTTTATTGCACGGGGCAGACCGACAACCTGAACGTTGGATCTTGTCTGGTCAGCCGTGCTGGTGAGGTGTCCAGGCACTGGAAGTAAGCGCTTGATTTATCAGCAGTTGTTCACCAGGAGCGCATCTGCAGCATACTAAAGAGCCAAAGGCTCGCACTTCTGAGCTAACAGTGGTGAATTCCTGCGTTCCGCGGCGAGCTAAGCGCGACTTCTCAAGTATTTCAAGATGCGACAAACAACAAGCCTGCAAGAGCAATCTCGGTGCATCCAGTTATGCTGGAAGCACCTGCAGGGAGTTCGTGTTAGTGAGCAAAGTTGTGGAGGGCCTTGAATAGTTCAGTATCCTGAGACCAAGGATAGGAGGTTGTGACGGAGCGGCCTAGCGTGTGATGAGGCCTGCGCAGTAGACACGCAGTCTCGAGTGTTTGGTCGGGTTGGGGGTGAGGAGGAGGGGAAGTGAGCGAATGGTCGGTCCTACGTCTATCGTCTTCATGAGCTAGCAAAAGGCCCGAAGAGGCTCAGCTAGAGTGATTAGCTTTGTAGCCTCTTTCTTGCCGTCAGTCGATGCTTCTATTCAAGGACAAGCGAACGCAACAACTCGCTGCATGCGGTTGTTTCTGTTCAGTAATTCACGTGGATAATGATTTCACTCCTAAGAATTCCCAATTAACACCAGATGGAAATTTTTTAGGTGTTTTCTTCGTGTTTGAACGTTCTTCTAGAGTTTAATAAATAACGGCCATTAAAAATAATGTAAATTGAGTGTTCGCTCATTAAATGGAAGTCTAGTTATTCAAGAAAAATTTAACTTTTCTTGTAAGAAACTGCGTAGAAAGTGGAGCGGAGTCTCCAATTACAAGACTATTACAGTCAGCTCTGATGCTTCACTTACATAATTAAACACACCGTGATATCTTCTACTGCGGGAAGGATGGCGTTTAATTGAATATGCGCATTACAAGAGGAAAATTTTACAGTTCACTCGTACTTGAAGTCGAGCAGATTATGAGACCATGAAATGATTGTGTAATGAAAATACGTGAAAAAAAGTGATACGTCTGCCTACTCAAAAACACCAGCTTTCATTTTTATAAATATATTCATACACTACAGACAATCAGATATATTGAACATCATATCAATTATTACCTCTCATCCGACGTTCGTTTTCATTATTTAAAATTGAAAAGTAATTTTAATGGAAAACGAGTAACACTTTTCCATCTTCGCACCCATTTTCCTTTGTTAAAATTACTATTGATGTATAAACAAGCAAGGAGATATAATGGCGTTTAACTTCTTTTAAAACACCATTGTCTTCAAAGTTATTGCACTGCGTGTAACTATGTTCTGTTTTGAAGTACTTGAAGTTTCAACCACCTGTGAGAAGAAAATGAGTAATACTAATACTAAGATTTTTTTCTGACATAAATTTTTTCACCTTACAGAAAGAGCTGGATAAGTACCTCTCGGAAGAGCTCCAAATTCCATTGGCCGAAGAAATGCCAGCGCCGCCGCCCGCTGATACAGAACACAGTCCTCAACCTCAACAGCCGCAACAACAGCAGCAGGAAGTTCTAACTCAACCAAGAAGAACTTCAGCTTCTCAAATTGACGAATTTTTTGACGACGATATTGCCGTTGACGCAAACTTATGGAATGTTGATGTAGAAACAGCAGCCATTGAAGCAGGTCACGGAGAAGTCCCTGCTAATAAACATGTTTGGACCAAAAGTCCGTTAGAAAATAAGGAAGAATCTTGGAGTGTAAATGATCTCGTAAACAATACTAATAATTCATGTAATAAAGGTTCCTCAACTTACGTTTCACCAGTCAGCTTAAGAAGTATCATGGATGACGAAGTATTTATCAAGCCTGAACCTGTAGAAAATAGATTATCAATGTGGGAAGACGTCACAACTTCTGTTCGTCACCTTGACCCGGACGAGTCATGTAACGTTCAACTGAGCTCATCTGCGCCTTCTACGTTAGGATTTAGCTCCTCTCAAATGCCTTCGTCACACCAACAACAGTTCCATCAAAGTTTACAAAGCCAGTATCATGCAACCGTATCTATCAGTCATGATGTTAGTTCTCAATATCCTTCCGCAACAAGCTGTTATAATTCTGCATCTTGTTCCTCTAACACTCGCGACGTCAAGTTAGAGGATTCATCTTTAGCACATTCCCACTTACTCGCCAGTGATATGCCTCATTTACTCACTAGTCCAAGTCCACCGTTAATTAGGTCAAGCATGAACACGAGTGTGCCTACTCAACAGTACAGGTATAGTCAAAGCAGCAATCTCATGAATCCAGTGAGCCCCTCAGTCTCTACAGGAATTGCAGCATCGGGCCACAGACTCTACACTCCACCTACGCCCCCATCTTCGGATCACGGTTCACCTGGTGATCTTCACGCACATTTTCCTCCACATTTCCCCGCAGCACCTAGACGGACGCCTCCACCTCCTTACAGTGTGGCAGCTTCTCCTGTGACCGTTCGTGGCAGTTCTACTATGCCTATTCCTGTCCCGGCCTTATCCCCTGGTCGCAGACAAATACTTCCAAATTATTCTAATCCTGCTCTACAACAACGGCTTCAACAAGCTCCAAGCTTAAGAACGTGCGGTCCCACTGGCATTAGCCCTCTGCAGTCTCAGCCTGTAAATCAAGATAGTTCTTTAAGCAGCATTCGTAGAGGTTCTTTTTCATCTCCTATTCCTGTTCCCTCTGGGTCAAGTGGCCTCATTCTGCCGAGAAGAGGGAGCAGTCCTGCAGCGAGCAGTTCATCGGGCCTACCGTCCTCAATGGTTGCCAGCACCCCAGTGCCCAAATACAGCCGTAGAAACAATCCAGAACTCGAAAAGAGACGCATCCATCATTGTGATTTTCCTGGTGAGCAAACCATTACATTCATTTGAACATATGAAAGTTATGCATCATTTACTCATTACCCTTAAGTTGAGTGCAAATAGAATGCAATTCCATTATTATATCAGCGAATTTTACCTTTAGTAAAAATGTTTACTTTTTCACAGGGTGCATGAAGGTGTATACGAAATCTTCTCACTTGAAGGCTCATCAAAGAATTCACACAGGTAAGTAAATAATGCGTACGTTTGAGAATTTTTATTACTTATTCACTTCACTGATTAATGAATGAAGTGTTTAGCCTTTACTAATGTGCGATCACGTTATTTCTTAACAATTAAAATTTTTTAATGAAAACAATTATTCACACCGAAAAATATAGGCACGTCCTTTAACAGTTACGTGTATTCAACTTTGGTACTATTAAGAAATTTATCGACGGTTTGCTTTACAATTCTGCAGAACGCTGTCTCTTTCGCTGGTGAACGAAAAATCACCAGTGAAATAAATTCAAGTGCCTCAATTCACGAAGGCATGTTGAATGAACTGTAGAGTAAAACTTCCAAAACTCGTTCAGCTGAAATGTGGGAAATGATTTAGTTCACTTCTTTTTTCGGAATTCATAACGTCAACCAATTCAGGTAATTGAAAAAAAATTGAATTTTTTGACTAAAATATTGCTTTTTACGTCTCACTATTTTCGTATGTACCAACTTATTTTCATACTCAATGCGCCAAATTAACACGAAATGTTCTAGCAGATAATGGAAAAAATATTCATACAGAAAATCATCTTGTATGGCAGCTTAAAGAGATCAAGCCTCGTATTTTCTGACAGTGTGAGCTGATTTGTAAAAAATTACTAATTGCCATTTTTTAATGTTTCACCTCGCAATCTTTTGGTTCTGTCAAGTGATTTTATATGAAATGTCAAAATTTTATCGAAAAGGGCTAAAGCTATTTTCCAATGTTTCTAAGATTCACAACACTTGTGTTCTTCAGAAATTTTGTTTCATAATTACGTTGCGTACAGCTACATGTCTAAGTGTACATGCATGAGTTAAGTGATGAGTGAAGCCACGGGCGATTCAAGGTAAAGGAGCTATATGTAAGACACCTCAATCAGACGAAGCAGATGAGTTTGGCCAATGTCGAAGATTGACGCGAATTAAGGTATGAAATATTTGAGCAACGTTGAACTTATTTCGAGATTTCCTGTTCGAAATATGGGTCTTAACTCCCAGCTTTTAAGAAATATTTTTTGAATGTAATAAAAGCTGAGTCTGCAGTTCAGTCTGCAGTTCTCTCGCTCAGTCGGTAGTTCTTTCGCTTCTTTTATTTTTTCGTCCTCTTCTCGTGTAGTTCTGTTTTAAAAATATTACATATAATAAATTAGCTCCTGTGCATGATTATTTACATAGACACAAACGATTGAATCTAACAGATCAGTCAATCATATCTTACGCCTTTATTTTCTTACATAGAAGATAATTTTATTATTCTTTGTACGTGTTTAATATATTATGTTTAATTTTCGATTGCCATCTGCTCCGGTCCGAAGATATCATATCTGGAATGCTATAGAGTTTTCGACATCACGAGATTAATATTCAGTAGCGCTATGTTCATGTTCTCATTCGGACTACACTAAGTCGAGAGACTAAACTTCTCCCTTGAAACTCATGATCCCTTATTGTGAAACAACTATCAACTCTTTTCGAGCCCAAAATCTGCAGCGCTTCTTTGCTACCTCAGATCACATCTTTCATTTGTTCTCAATCAGTAAACATGGACGTGGAACAGTGTGTCTCTGCAGCGTCCGTCATTAAACGTTAACGACGGTCATCAAATCCCAGTGAGGACTGATCAGCAGATGCTTGTCTGGTTTGGTGGAGGGCGCGGTGGGTGATGTGCATTGAGTAGCGTCCTCGATGGCAGCGATGGATGAACTTCGAAAGAATTTTGTAGCATGGAAGTTCGTAGTGATTCTTAACATCCTTTGATAATTATTACTTGTTTGTATGCTTAAAGTATTATTTTTGTATTGCATATGCTCTCGAGTAATATTATATTATATATAATAAAGAATTTAGCTTGGAACTCACACTGATTTCTGGAAAATCTAGAAATCGAAGAAATAGATTAACATGTTGTTCGTGTGTTTTAAGATGAGAATTTTCAAAAACCTTTGCGCTGAACATGTCATACACTGATTAAGTGTGAAATGAGGCACAACTCTTTCGATCCAATTCTCTTTAATATTTAATTGAGGTTTTGAGACCACCAAAGCAGCGCTCAAATTTACGATATGTTAGAAAAACAGCAATGATTCAAGGGCAACGCACCCATATTATTAAGAGGAGTAGGTTCACTAAACTTTCTCAATCACAATTCATCTGCTCTGCCTTTCCGCTGGGGGCTTGTCTGCGATTTTCGTCGAAAAGTTAGTTCAATTACGCTCTTTACCGAGCTCAATTCGTCGAAGTGCGCTTCGTCTGGCCTCATTTGGTCAAAATTGTGAATTTTTGCATCATTTTGGTGATCTCTGAGAGAGTAAAAAATGATACATCACAACGCGCTTTCTTAGAAAGAAAATAGTTTTATTGTTAGATTGATAAAGCATTTTTCAGAACACTTTCTTTTTTCATGCATGTTTGAATTAAAACAGTCAATTATTCTTAAGTTTGCACAAGACAGCTCGCACTATCGTTCAAGTATATTACGCCACTTAAGTTGTTACACGAGGTCGATTGAGAGGAGGTGACGAATGCTAATTGGCTCATGATATTGTTTCAGCATTTTTTTGTCGAGTCGAGGATCTGCATTGCTCCTTTGCGGCATTTAATCTCATCTTTCATTCGTTCCCAGCCGGAAAATATGGACATGGAAGAGTAATTCACTGCAGTATCCGTCATTGAACATTACCTAAGGTCAACAAATTATCGAAACTGGATCAAATGGTTATTGCATCATCGTGCCCCTGAAGGCAAAATATAATTTTCGAGTGGGAGGATCGAGGAGACTAAAATGCCCGTTATTTGATCATTTCCGACCTCCGTACTGATTACGGCGAAATCTGCACATAGTGCTTTGTATAGTTTAATACCGCTAAGACACAAGTACTTTCTAACTGTTGGAAAAGATTTTCTCCTAATATTAGAGTTTTAAAATCCCCGTTTGTTGACAAAATACTGTGTAAACAATTATTTCACTCGTTATCTCCCGAAAAATTAAAAAATTAGCGATGAAGGCTGTTCGAGCTTATTTGCAGAAACTCACGCACGCAACGCGGAGGTAGTGCGAACGTAAGTCTCATTCCACGCACTCCTTGAGTTATTTTAAATAAGGTGAACTTTTGAACCGAGTGGTGAAAAAATTGAAGCCCGCTGCATCGCTGTAGCTGGAAAATGAAGCGATAGCCCCACACGCAGCACCGCCCGAACCCCCGCGCTGAAGGCCGCGAGCCGGCCGCGCTGAATATCATTTGATGTTCCGATGGGCCTCGCTGCACCAGCGGTCTCGTGGCTTGTTCCACTGGCCGTGCTTGCTTCTTCATCTCTGTTTGTAGCGGCAGCAATTTAGGACTTATTAGGCGGACTGCAGGACTCAGCTAAAACGGTTGCAGGATTTAGCTATTATATAGGGAAATTAACTCTACCGATTTCAGGAATTCGCAATCAAGTAAAGAATTTTTCGCTAGTTGCGTTACTTGGTTTAAGGTATAAAAAATTCAAATTTCACTGCAAAGCATAAGTTCTAGAGTATGCACCAATTGCTGTGAACATATCACCATCCGAGGAAATGCGGGCGTTTAGTTTGAAATTATCGATTTCGGTGTTTAAATCATTCTGAAACCAAAATCAACTTAACTTCATCAACTTTTATATCTTCATCTACTTTTATAATCTTAAAAGTATGTAGAAGTCACTTTGTCTCTTGAAAATCTGATGTCGGAGTGTTTTTGACCCTCGCAGAGTTCAATTATTTCGAGAGCATCCTCACACTTAAAATCAAGTAAATAATCAAAGTTTTCGATGGCGATGGGAAACTGCAAACTGTGAACAAGAATTTATTACGTTTTGTCCCGTACGTTCAACTTTAGTCTTTTTTTGCTTGATCAATCACTTTTTTGGAAGGATCATTTTTGGGGACTCACTGGTACCTTACGGTACACTGGTACCTGTTTTCATTTTATATCAAGGCTGAAGATCTACCGTTGACTATTTTACTTATTCTAACCAGAATGAATACAAGTGTGTACTTCCCTGCGCTAGTTCACAAAGTTATGCATTCAAGCACGCCATGCAAATTGAAAAAATTGCCAATCACGTTACTCTTTGTATAACTTCCTGAACTTCATATTTAGTGAAGTAAAATAATTCTTTTAAACCTATTTTATATATAATAAATCTTGCAATATTTTAACAAAAGCAGTTATGAAACGAATAAAAACTCGTTAATTCTCTTGGTTTTTGCTTGAAAATAAATTTGGATATAAGTTTGACTCGTGTAGCATGTTCAACTAGTCACAAAAAAAGTTTACATAGGATGAGTTTAACATATATTCCCAAGAATGTATGTTGATTTGTCTTCAGATATCGTCAGGAGACTACAACATTGAATAAATCGAAGCATAGCCCGCGCGTATCTCTCAAATTTCAGATACGTATTGTGCCACTCTACGCCTGTCGCCACCAATTTTAGACTTCAAATGTCGAGTTGATGTTAAAGCGAATTTTGATTGGAACTAATTACGTAGCATTATCGTTCGACTCAAAGAGCACTTGAATCATTTTATGCTGTATTTGCTATGGATTTAGTTATATTTTATAGTTGAGTTCCAAATGGAACTCAAAGACCAAGAAACTATTCAGATGCCGAAGATCAACACGGTATATAGCTCAAAGTAACTCTTTACAATTGTGACTTGAATAAAGTACAGGTTG
Source organism: Morinoia aosen (assembly GCA_030386875.1). Classification (NCBI taxonomy): domain Eukaryota; kingdom Metazoa; phylum Arthropoda; class Malacostraca; order Amphipoda; family Talitridae; genus Morinoia; species Morinoia aosen. The sequence goes on from CM059562.1 coordinate 67,971,032, forward strand.
TCAATGCAGTTACTCTTTGTTCTGTTTACATGGCGACATTGCTATGCTTGCTCTTCATGGCAATGAATTGGCAAAAATGTCGCTACTCGTCACGACATTTGCCAAAGTACTCTCAGGATTTCAACATGCAAGAGATACAACCAAAGTTTTTGGCGTTGTTCGATGCTTCAATTTCTTATACACAAAATTTTACGAAGAAACTTAATTCGAATGAGAGTTGGTTAACATAACGAAATTGAAAGTTAAACTTGAATTTCTCAGAGAATAAAATTTTATTCAGGATTAGGCGGGAAAGGGGGTGTGACATATTTAAAAATTATTCAAATGGTATTATTTTTTCATGATGAGCATTTCACAGTGAAAATTTTTCAAACGCAGTGATTTTGATTTCTGCTTTGTTTAAGTATAGAGGCGTTTACTGGGATAATATTAACTTTGAGAAGAGGATAATGAGCACATTTTGAATTTCTGAGGTTGTGCCTATGTGAGCATACCATAAGTGCTGATTACTCGATCATAAGCATGCCAATTTGTGATATATAATTAAGAAGACGGCAAGCATCACCTTTGAGAATGCGGAAATCTATGCTGCTGATGGCAATTATAACGCATCATTCCCATAAAAGCTTCATTTTTTTTACATTCTTCCCCTCGGTAACAGCATTCATAATGTAAAATAATTTAAATGAACTTTAGTACCTTGAATTGTGCCGTTTAAATTAAATAATTGTGATGTTAAACACAATTGAACAAACACTAAGGTTGAAATAAATTTATTGTCTTTTGATCATCAAAAATTGTGCGTGACAGCCAAAATTAACTTATTTATCTTACGCGTTTTATGTTGCAACAAAGTTACCAAACGCAACAACATTTTAGTAGAGTCATCACTACCAATTCTTGTGAGGGTGTTGTTTGACACGAAAAAATAAGACGCGCCAATCCGAAATCAATTGATAAATTTTGTGATGTATCTTGTAGCTCTATGTTTGAATGATCTTTATTCACTACCTAGATCCCTTAGCTCACATTTTTACACAGATTTATTTCTTTAGAATTGTAATTTAACCCTTACGCGTCAGCATTTTTGTATTCATATTAACGTTTCAACAACCACACTCATTCGGCTGGTGCTGGTATCAGGTTGTTACCGACATCAGATTGAGGAATTAACCGCCATTTAGCAGTGAATTCCGAAGAAAAAACTAGGGGAAAAAATTAACAAGAAATATATTTAATTAAAAAAATTTCGAAAGAGGATTTTAAGGTCTTACTAGGCGTTAATTTAGGGTACTTAAAACCCACATAACAAATGCATGAAAAAATACTTGTTTTCACACTTTAATTTTTTTCTCAAAAGCTTGCGAGAGCTCATCATCAGTGGGAAATTGAAATTAAAAGTTTATATTTATTGAAAATAGATGGAAGCTAAGCTGTTATTGATTTTTGACTAGATGAAAGCTGGATAAAAATGCAATAAAATTGCAAAACAATATGCACAATTGCAGGATTTGACAGCAAAACCTGTGAAAATGCTCCGAAATTTTAGACGAGAACATTGAACACGCCCAGTCCTCTCAAGCGTAATTTTTGTTTCGTTTTTATTTTCACGGTTATCTCTCCCATAGTGACAATTCGATGAACGCGTAGCTTTCATATACTTGCAGAAAATTTGTTTTTTCTTACACCGTAATAATATGGTCTGATTTTCATGTGCCGTAATTCGCAATTCCAGGCGATTAGGTAAATATTAATCATGGCACTTCAATAGCATGTATTTTGTTTTCCCTTTGGAAACCCGGTTTACAACGGCAGGATTATGATGTCATCCTTTACCATTTTCTTTGTTAGTACTATTTCCACAGTGGCAGTTTAAAACGCGTAGGCATAAAAACACGAATACTGTTCAAATACGCAATAATGTCGAGAATGATAAAACAGCAAGATTGGTTGTAGTTTTAAAGAAAGTCGAATAGATCCGATCGGTTGCCAAAAACAGTGACCTAACGGACTGTGGAGGCGGTAGCACACATGTATACAAGGTGATGCTGGAGTAAGCAGCACAGGTAGACAGGATACGAGTGCCTGAAGGCTGCGTGGTGGTGGTGGTGTGGACTGCAGGGCTGGTGAAAGAGACGGCTGGAGACGAGCTTGTTTGGTTGCTTGCACGGTAGCCTACTTGACGTGGAGCTGCGGAGGCTGCGACGCTCAGTGCGCGAGGTACAAGTAAATGAATACCTGTTCCGGTCCTGCAGCGTTCACGAGTTGGCCTCCATTTTGTCTCCCCTCTGGCACAAAAACTCGTAAATTGAATCACCGACTGACATTTATCGAACAGTGAGAATTTTTACATTTTTGGCCAAACTGCTTAAAAATTTTTTCAGAATAACATTTTAAGAATACAAATAATTTACCGACTTAAGGTCTTCCAAATGTTGTACGATAGCATTGCTTATTACTTCTAGTAATCGCATTAATCATACGCATCAAAGTAATTTTTAGCGTGGTTGAGAGTATTTACAGCGGTGGTTGAGAGTATTTACAGTAATAATTCTTCAGATTTTTCACATGTATAAAAACAAAAAATTATGAATAAATTTATGTCGGTGGTATTCCCCATTACTTTTGCACTACTGAACAAATCTTTTACGTGTGTTCGCTATTCTATTGCTACGATATAAACTACAGTAATTACTATACGCCCAAAACATGAAATTATATCTTTCCTTTTTTGCTTCTGTTCGAATCTATACTATAATAAGAGCCGCGTCCGTCCGTCTGTCCGAAGCCAGCCGAAAGTGTGTGATGAGCGTATCTGTGATACTATAAGCTCCAGCCCTAAATATTTTGACGGGCCGTGTTCACGCGGCTTTATCAACTCTCGAGAGATTGTATTTTTTATTTCTTAAGGCCTTTCTCTTATTTCGCCCTCTTTTTTATTCAAATAAAAGGAGGGGAGGTGGACTAGTTATTTATCAAAGACGAGTGAGCTGCATGCGTTCGAGTGCCTTGTGTCGAGTGCAATGTGCAATTTTTCACGAAAATTGCGCTTCAAACCCAAATGATTGTTCTCCAAACCCGAAGACTGCCGAAGAGGGTCCCGAATGATGGAGCCCCCACCCATGATTTCGTGCCTTACTTGCCTGCGAACAAACGCTCAACCGTTCGGCTGATTCCAGTTGAGTTTCAAAACTAAAGCTTCAGCACGAACTCCCGCACAGGCAACATTTCCAGTAAACGCAGGGCAATGAGGAACTCATGATAACCAAATTTCAATTTTTCTGGTTTTATTCTTTGTGACTACTCTGTAGCCTGGTAGCTCAAGGAAAACTATTTTTACATATGACTGACAGCGAAATTTAAATTACATTTATTTATTTTAATCAGCTCACTTTTTTCGTTTCAAGCTGCTTTGGACACTTGTTCTTTACTCTACGAAATAATTACTGCCAAAAAATAGGAAAATTCTCAAACCGATATAATAACATTCGAACGGTAATCATAAAGTCGTTGTTTGGTGAGTTAGAGGCAAAAGTATGTCAAAGTTAAAGGCTAAGCTTTTTGATCAGGAGACTAAAAAATCACTAATTTCTTGATCATCCAAAGTTGTAGTTTTCTTGATCAACGAGGGTGAAAAAATAGTTCCCTATCAAAACCAGTGTTAAATATGACACTTCGATGGCTTTTCCAAAGTTTTCAAAATTATCGGAGGTTTCAAAGCGTTTTAAAGGGCTTAAAGTACTGTACATTGCATAATTTTGTACGATGGAAAAATTTAGCAGAAAGTTTTAAGCTTAGCGGAAAGTTTTTAACGAAAAAAGTTTTAGATGGATGCCTTCATTCTTAACTTGCATAACAGCTGTACCTCGTCTCTTTTTTCTTTGAAACTTGGATTTTGAAATCCTCTTCATCATCAAAATTCTTTCGCTAACCATAACCGTTTTGATTATATGACACAACTGTTTTTGACCCACATACAATCTATTTAAGCTGCATGCGTAAGGAGGAAGATTTTTTCTGCGGCTTTCTAATCTATCCTATTGTAGATTTTTCTTACACGAACAGACAAATAAACATTTCCTCTGGCGTCCGGCGAGCTAGCGACCTTTCAATGGTTATCACTTTCTCTGTGGAGGCTGTTTGGGACAGTTATTCTTCGCTTCCGGTCATGTACAGACTGTGTCTCGTACTCATATTACGTGATAGATATATACAGCATCGAAGCGTGTGAAAGCGTAAGTGCCGCTCTCACTCATACTCACGATCTTGTCTTGTTGAACGATCGTTACTCGAGCGCGATCTGGTTTTCACTTTCATCCAATTTAAGCATCATTGCTGCAAAAAAAAATCGACAATAAGTTTATGTTAAGAGTGCCTTAAAAAACGATTCATTTGTTTTGTTTTGGCTGACGATTCAATACACCACAACTCATGGAAAGCGTTTTACATCATTCATGTGCTTTTTGTTCACTCAAAATTTATTGGACTTCATCTGGATGAAAAGGAGCTTGTGTTTTGCGGTTTGGGAATTTTACATTACCAGTGAGGGAAGCGCCTGGATTTTACGTGTGATGAAATGAGACATGGCAGAAATAAAAAATGGGATCCACTATCTGTTGTGCTGTGGTTGAGAAATAACAGAGTTGAAGCGCGGGTTTGGTCACGAAGAGCCTCGAAGAGCCTTATGAATACTATGTGATCTGAAGTTCCGAAGTTCAGAAGTTCTGACGAAATGAAAAAGTATCAAAAATAAATTTATTCGATACAACGAAACCATGGTAATTTACGGACTCTGCAATACGTTTTTCAATGATAATAATCGAAATTAAAAAACAAAATACTTCTTTCACAGTATCAGAAATCTTACAACACCCCGAGAATCAATTTCACTATGGGGTAAACATGAATTAATTTCTAACGAATACATGAAACCACCAAAATTAATATTAGTAGTGAATATTGATTATTAATAATTAATAAAGACTATGCCCATTAGGTTTAATGACCTGGACAAAACAGTTTTTAAATCTGATTTTTAATCGAAGCAGCTGGAACAGATTTTGCATCAGCTATTAAGGCTTTCGAGAATGCTATTTTTGAAGTCCATCCATGTACTTGAATTCCACGAGATTTCATACTGACATTAACCAATAGACCAATAAATTGAAAATAATTGACACTCAGGATTCCGTTGCTGTGTTAACTAGTGGTTGACCAGCAGAAAACCTCAGATTTGACAGACTGCTGTCTGTCCTAGTCAAGATCCTCACCAGCTCGAGTGAGAAATATCAGACGTAGGTTGTAAATAATTCACAAGGAAGCGATTCGGAGATTGCGCAAACCTTATTCGATGTGATCTCGTCAGGAAAGCTTGCATAAAGCCAGTCGTTTGCCAACTGTTAGCTAGGTTAGCCAAAGCACATTTTTTATAACCAATATTTGTCCCCAGGTGGCCTACAGCCTGGGTACCCGTTCCACTCGTTCCTTTCCAAACGATTAAGCATTATATTCGTACGGAGATACCAGTACTCAGTCTAACTTTCTCGCCTTTGAATCTATAACTTTGACCGCCCTATGCAGGAGCTATGCTTCGGCTGCTAAAATCATAGATGCCCCAGTGAAAAAGTTAGACTAGGAAACGCTTAATGCGAGATTGCCACTCGCAACATTTATTCGGACTCACGTTTTTTTATTCTGAAAGTCCTTAGCATGTCATCAATCGTCAGTAGCTTATGATTGGAAAAAGTGCGGGTCGTAATTATCACCCACTGATTACGTTGAATTGCCATTGATTGTTATTTTTAAACAGCTTGAACAAATCGTTTACAATAATCAACATAAAGTTGTATACATCCATTTTAGATATAAGAGTAACTGGTTGGAGAGTAACTTTAAAGTCTATAAAAATGCGTTTCACTGTAACTGAACTTTCAGTGCATCCTCTTCTGAACCTTTTCCAACTCAAGACGTTGTGGTGCACTTTTCCTGTCTCGCACTGCAGGGCCACTTTTCCTGTCTAATTTTCGGTGCCTCTGCATTTCGCTGTAAGATGCTCTTTAAGGTTGTAATTTGCAAGGAAAAGTTTTCACGTACGTGGCTTAATGATTGCATTGATACCTAAGGGTACCCCTTGAGCTGCAGAGCTACTCGATTTTTTATGTTTCACTACGACCCCAGTATCTTCTGAGTGACATGTGAAGAAGACTGTCTAAATCGAGCCTAAGCACTTGACGCTACCTTCTTAATTTTTCTATTCCGCTCTAGTTGGCTTAGACGATTTGACAGATGAAGGTATCAATGAGTTCCCCTCACAACCAGAGCTGAAATATACTTGAAAAAGTGATTTCTGTTTTATCAGAAATTCATCATTAAGATAATTTTGATTGGGAATTCAGTATAATACCATAAAGATATCACCGAACGCACCGACAATTTGCCGATAGCTAAGCGTGCCAAGAGTACAGCCGAGGTTGTGAACACAGCAGGTACGTGCAGAACCGGTTGTTCTTGACCAATGACCGCAAGAGCAGGAGTTTCATTCACAAACTTTTGCGACGGTGCCACATCTCATTCACCTGATCATTTCCTCTTATGAGATGAACGGCACTCATCGCCCGAAGTATCTATATTTTATTGGTGACAGCCTAGACATCCAGTTTTGTAGATTGAACGTGACTTCTATCATGAACTATGTTAGGTGTGCTTCTTTGTTTCTCCGCCACTGATACAGAGATGACTTCATCACTCCCAATACACACATGGAAAATGACACAATATGCTCTACGCAAGACGACTCATGATGATTTGTAAACAAAATAAACTTTCATTTCACGTAACGAACTGTGAGAATATTATAGTGATGATGTCTGACAACGATAACCACTATTTTACGGTTCTTTAAGGAGTGCAATAGCCTCCAGTTGCATTTCTGGTGAATGCTGGCAACGAGCCACCACAAGGACAGGCTCTCTGGGGATCTCGGTAGTTGGCTGCTCCCTAAGGCTTTTCATTGCAAGCAACCGCGGCTTCCGTATGTTAAACTTACACCGTCAGCTGTTTCATATAAGCTCAAGACAATGCAAACCTCTCAAGGTGATAAAAATACCTCATTTACGGCGTTCACGCAGTTCTTTAAACAGGCGACTGCGATGCTCAGAAGTCTCTTCGAGAGATTCGCTGCATTGGGAGAGCTCAATTTTATTTTTATGGCCTCTCTTTTTAACTTTATGGACTGGTTCTTGTTTTTAATGAGCATCCTCGACATATGAATGACTTGGTAAAAAAATGTTAGGGGATTTGAGTGGTCAAAAAATATTTAGAAAGAGTCTGATAACTGACTTGCCCCCAAATAAAAGAGTCAATAAAAACCGTGCAGTTCATTCACATTTCCTGAACTCTCGCGAGTCTAAAAAAGAAAGTTTTCTATCTGGCCGCAGAATTTGAGATACAAATGTAGATGACCGGTGAGGAATGTTTGCGGGTGAGGATAATGTGAGGCAAACTTACTCGAGCGGGTTTTTAAGATTGCTAATACATGAGTGACAACTCTAGATTCTCTTCTTGGGTTCCACGCACTAATAATTGTCTGTGTATGTGTGTAGCTTCGAGTACAAGCTCGTAAAATATCTTAAAAGGTTGAGATAGTTACTTGACATTAGCAAGCTTTTAGTGGGGCGTTTTTGTTATTGCGGCATTCATTAGACACTTTTAAGTTTCAATGGAACTGTTTCTAGTTCAGCGCAAATGTCTTATGTGCTATAATGTTCAAAAAGCTCCTCTTATTGAGCATTATTGATAAACAAATACTCTCGAACTGAGTGAATTCATTTCTTGCATTAAGATTATAGGCGGTATGTTCTCACCCTGCCGTCTTTGCAATTATCGCTTTTTTTTAATTACTGCTGACGTAAAAATCAAATTACATTCTTATATGGGTGTACAGAAGGAAAAGTGATGAAGGGACTGACAGCTAGAAAAATCAAGACCACTGTAGAGCTCTCATGATATGTTGCTCTCGCGAAAAAAATTTTTCCTTTTAAGAGTCAGTTAAGAATTTGTTTGCGAAGCATGATGAGTGCATCGTCTTGCAGAGCACTTCAGGGAGCCGCTTATCGAGCAGTGACACGGTGTCGAAAAGAAGTACGGGCTGCTGGACGGGTCAACTCGCTAGCTCCTTTTGAGGACTATAGACTGCAGTTTGCCTACTATTGTGAACCGTTATCTATAGGCGCTCGTCTTGACTGAGCACTTCGGAACCGACGACTGAACCGCTCTGGCGCTTTAAATATTTATGATCACGGTTTTTCACTACTATTCTTCTTTTTGTATTCACTAGTTCAGTAAAAACCCGTCCAAATTTCAACTGCGAATGAGTTATACAGACGTCGTTTTCATTGTACTGCAGAGAAGAAGTAATGACTTCAAGTTTGATCGTAAACTTTTCTTTAGGTAAGAAATAATCGTGATACAGCAATTATCGGAACTTCACAGAGCTTATCCGAAGTGATATGACCAAATATTGCCTCAGCAGTCCAGCGCATGCCAACAAAGGCATGTCTGGAAAGGTCGCAGTGCGCCACTGCTCTCAACCTTTGCTCCCCCATCGAAACATCGCTGACCCCCCTGATCTTCGAAGCATTTCGTCCCCTTGTCGTGTCGTCGATGTTCTTCCTGCTTCAGCTGCCAGGTTTTATATTAATGAATGCTACTTGTCATGCGAAGCGACCATACAACTTCCTCTTTATAAAGGGTGGTCGTTCCGTGATGATATAAGCTCGTTCCGAAAGTAGTGTCCAGCTTCTTCAGCCTTACAAGTCACGTAATTTGATATAACACCAAGAAAACCATGCTGAGGGAGAATATTATCAGCAAAATCAGATAAGAAAAGAAGAATGAGCGAAAGGAGAATCATCCACTCTTCCGATTTTTTTTTTAGATCCTAGTCGCACAGTTGAGTATTTGAATATTGCATTTAAATGAGTTTCGCTGGCACTGCAAAAGAAAGAATATATATGAGAGGTTCTCAACTTTATGATAATTTAATTTCAATGAAATTGATATTGGTCGTGTATGGCTTGTAAAACCGATCACTGTGAAAAGCAGCAGTGTGATTGACAAAATATATTTTATTGAATTGAGAGCCATTGCTCTCTGATAATTCCGTCCCTTTCTTCGTTAACCGAGTTCAGCAAGTGCATTTAAAAGTAATACGTGATTCACTCACCAATTTGTTCATTAAATTGCTGAAATAAATTTCCATCTTGTGATATATCTGCTCAAAGAAATCTTTTATCTAGTATTTGCTCACAAAGCAAACTGGAAGTCATATCTTGTTGCATTTCCTTCACAAGTGCGCCGTGAGCTAACCTGCTGCTGATACTTTTTGTAAATCAAGCGATTAATACACCAGCTAAATTTCGTTATGGCTTATCGACTTTTTTTATTTTTTAAGAAGTAGTATACTTTCTGTGAATGGTTTCCTTTAGCTATGTATTTTTTATAATCAAAGTTTTAGGGAACGGTATTGAGGAACATGTTTTTGACATGCTAAGAAGACATAGCACAGCTTTCAAGTTTTGCGATTTTGTCACGTTCAGCCTTTAGCCTACCATAAACAACTATGTTTCAAGTACTGCTGACGACCGAGTATGAAAATTATTAAAAGGGTTGCTTACCAGCTTTGTCATTTTTGATCCATTCAAAATTGATTGTGACGTAAGTCAATAATTGACACTGTTTCACAAATATTGAGTGTTCTGGTATGAAAATACGTTTTTTATGTTGTGCCAAACTCTAATTTCGCCAAAAAGTTACGAAATTCAAGCATCGATGTGATGTACTAAAGAATATACAACTTGATTTTAGAAGGAGAATTACAAAATGAATCATTCCCTTGAGTCTCTGAGGATAAAACTTGAATTAGAAAATACATGAAATATATTTACGAAGTTTACGCCCAGAATTAGGGAAATTAGAGAGATGTGTGCTTCTCATAAATTTATTTTCTCTCAGTAAAGGAATATTTTAAAATCGTCAACTCATTAGACGACTTTTTAGGGATCACTCGGTATGATAAATGATTCAGAGTTCATGTAATCATGTTGAATGATGTACTCTGTTTGGGAAAATTTGAATTTAAAATCCCAATTAAAAAGAAAACACGACGATTACGCGGGCAGGTTCAGTTGTCTTCAGATTCTGATGTTCCCCCGGCAGCAGTGCACTCTGACCTTCTTGCGCGGTAGCTGCCGTGTTCCAGTTGGGCTGTTCGCGGGAGGCAGGCATCAGCGCGCTCAAGTTGAGCGGCTTACTTTATTGCCTGACCATTCTTTGTTCCAGCTCAGTTCTCTGCAACCGAGTGTCAGCAGTTTTTGTACAAAGCCATCTGAGCAAAATAACAAACATTTTATAGGGGAGACAAACGAAAAGCAATAACATCTGGCCTCGATTTATTTAGGAGCGAGCTGCGAAACGTGATTTGATATTTTAGTCCATGTGGATGAGCTGCGTCTGTCTTGGAAACTGGAATGATGTCGAGAAAAGTTGTTTGTGAGCGAGCACCAGCAAGATTGAGTGGTCGCTTTTCTAGGCTGGACTAACTAAGCTGTGATGAGCTCTCAGGTGCGACTAATCTCGACAACTTCCTAGGTAAAATATTAAAAATCGTTGCGATAACTTCTTTCGATTTGTTCTACATGGCATTGTTTTTATGTAAATATGGTACTGTCTTAATTCTCTTGTTCGGTAATCACACAAGCAAAAAGCCTTATGGTGACTATTAAGCCTTTAATTAAGAACATTCTGAAGTCACCAGGTAGACAAAGATCATAGCGGTCGCAACAAATGGAACGCAGACATGAGCGTCTACTCGTATGCCTTTCTCTACTTCAGAGAGATTTTTCACCTTTTGTGTCATGTATTTTTGCTGGTTCAGAAGCTTGACTGCCTGAACAAAGTAATGAGGGATGTGATGGGTAGCGAAGGAACTGAAAGCAATCTTATTCTGTTAGCGTGTGTTGGTCATAGGGCTCGTGAATAGGTCATTCTTCCTGAGTGTATAAACGGTAGTAAGAAATGAAATGAATCAATAAGGTTATGATTTCAAGGGAATTATATTTAAATCGCTGAGGAGAGAACGATCTTCGAACTTTTCAAGATCTTCTCATGGTTCTGACTCCTTGAACGCTAGTGAAAGTTCGAGCAAAAACACTTTACTGTTAAAAACACCCACCCGTTGGCTTTATTGTTCGAGTGGCGTGGATTATATCCGAGACAGGCTATGGCCCTTCGAGTGTGTTTGCTCAGGACTCGACCTGGTCTACAGATCTTGTGGCCTGGCGGCGAATAGTCGGCGCTGCACTCGATGGGGCCAGACTTGCTACCAGTGACGTCGTGCATGGGCAGTTCATAAGCACATCTTAACTCGCACCTCTCCGATTGGTCTCGATCGTTGTTTAATTTAGACTCTATTTTACGCCCAAGTTTCAAAACACGCAATCGTAGGAACGATGGAGACGCACCAGCTTTGTTGAACAAGATATCTGGATCGTCGGGAATGTAAGTTTTATTCAAAATAAGTGCCGTATACTTTCGTGAGTAATGTGGAAAAATAGCAAATTAATTCTTTAGTTTACTAACATGTTCGGGATACGGGTCACTAAATAGATTTTCAAAATTATTAAATTATATCTCAAAATTCCAACAAGAAACAAAGAAGATACTTAGAAGCTTTCTATTCCACAACTAATTCAAATTCCTACAATAGATATCTCTAAATTCCGGATGTTTATAAACCACTTTTGAAATAATTACTGTGACTACTGCATGTTCCACCGATGTCCGCTTTCGTTTATCTTATATGTAATATCTTTCCCTTGTATCCAGGATACCTGCTTTGGCCATAACTTTGCTTCCAAAAACTTCAGTCTCTTGTCCTGAAAACGAAATTTGTTAAAAATTTCGAAAGCTCGACCGAAAATAATATTTTCCAGCTGAATACGAATTTCATTTGACAACTTTCGTGAGTGTAAATTGTTTGCCCATGAAACTATCAAACATATAATCAGTTAATCAAGAGCGGGTCCTAGCAGAGCTTATACACTCATAGATGAGTCATCTGATACAAGTGGCTACCGCGCAAGTGAGCCTGCATGTCGTTGTGAATAGAATGAATGATCGAAAACCTCTTAGCTAAGTGAAATTTTCACACAAAATATATGTTATACACGCATAAAACGCACTCTTACATCATGCCTAGCGGCTTACATTGTAAGAAGAGCAACGCTTCCTAAACGAGAGAACTATGAAGGTTCTCAGAGTGTAATCTACTACTCTCGCTGTAACATCTACGTTTTCCTAATTTAAGGATCAAAACCGAAGTTTGTTATTTTAATTTTTTTGCCGTCTTGATGAAAGGAATTATTTAATTTGATACTGTAACTTTGTAAAAATAAATGTGTTTGATACTGAAGATAATAAATGATACTGAGGATTTTCATTTAAAATGTTTTTATTCTTGAAAAATTTGAAAACAAGTTACAATCGTAGACAAGAGTTATCTGTAAATTATTCAATGGTCAAATTTTCATAAGCTCGAGATTTCATAGATCAGTGTTACAGTAGTACCTACAGAGCGCATGCAATGAGTGATTTACTTGAGCATTATCAGCTACGACGACTTGCTCCATCTCGCTTATAATATTTCTACAAATCTGCACCTTAAGTTCGCGCTTGGAAACCTATTCACGATTTTGAAATTTAACAAAGTTGTTAGCTGAACAGTAAGTTTTTGCATCCATGGTGGAGCAATTCTAGCTCCATGCCAAAGGACAAGAATAAAATTGAATAGCGATTGTCATAATTCTGTGAAGAACAATCTGCCGAAATAAAGTTAAAAAAATAACTTCCAACACATGATGTGCGATGTAAAATTAGATGTTTTAATCTAGAGCTGCTCTCCTCTCCCCTCACATTAAACTTCAGCAGCAAAGCGAGGCTGCAGTGATGTTGCTCTTGCGGTATGAGACGCTTGTTCCGAAATCACCGGAAGAAGCATTGTGAGCTGTTTTCGTTGTAGGTTTTGGTGATGAGACTTCAACGCGTTAGTCCAATTTTTGATGAAAATCAAGGAATAAAGTGCTGCTCCAAGTACGGATACGTATTTGAAAATGCTTTATTTTACCATTAAAATGAAATTAAGTATCAAAATTTAAATTAAGTAGCTCAAGTATCGTTCAGTCCCAACAGTTGAAATTTCTTCTGCTACAATTTTATTACTAATTTAGCTACGTTAATAGAGAGCCTTGAAATTTACAAATTTATGTTACCGGTTCGAACTTTTCTGCTCTAACATCCACGAATCATCCTTTCTGCTCTAGCATCCACGAATCATCCTTTCTGCTCTAGCATCCACAAATCAGATTTGGAGCGAGCTAATTCACAAACGAGATCGCACGTTCGCTCGCTGCCTCGAGCCTTCGATCATATAATATTGAACAATAATCTTGGTCTTAACGCTACTTTGTTGTTCAGCAACTGTTTAAGAATTCCAATAACACCGCCTTAGTTGCCATAGTTAAGTTTGGAGGTGTTCCGACAGTTAGTTTGGTTATTACTGACATTTCTTTTCCCAATTTGTTCTGCAATAGACTTATCATTCGCAGTTCGAAGAGAAAAATGTTTTGCAGTTAATGAAAGCAATTTACGCGGATATAAAGCTCGTTTCTGATTTTTTGAAATTATGGAGGCAATGTTAGATAATTGAATAAGACGATATGTTGCCATGCGCTTGTGATTCAACACTAGTCCTCAGAGGAGGTCAATTAACGCAGAACGCGAGTAATTTGCGTTCAGGAACATTTAGTCTCATTCTACTGCCAACTCTAACTTTCAGAGCCTCGATGAACTAAAATGAAAAATATTCAGGCTTTTAACTTAGTTTACATTTTTTTATTGTCCTGAACTTGAGTATGTACGAAAATAAGTAAATGCTGGTGATATGGACTCATGACGAGGAGTTGGATGTGACGTACGTTATAACATCACAGGAAGAGACGCCATCCTTAGGGTACTCTAGACGTACTCACAAAATTTGCTGAAGGCGTAGAATATTTAAGAAAAGTCATCATGGGTGAGCCGGAAAGAAAGAAAGTCATGAAGAAAACACAATAGTTTGCTGGCTGTGGGCTGAGATAAAAGTGTGCCTAGCATCGGATAGCTGCTCGGTAACCTGTCGCAACCGGGCCGGGTGCGGCGTGTGCTCAGTATCAGTGACCGTAAATGATCCAAGTCTTGTTTGACCAAGAAAAATAGTATTGAAGCGATGCTGGAGCCAAAGACTGATTTAAGAATGACGTCACCCCCTCACCACCCCAATCAGGCTAGGGTAGCGCGCTTTTAGCTGCTGCGTGTTCTCATTTTTCACCCGCGAAGTTTTCATTGTTTGATGAAACTAGTCTTGGTCCCTTTCAATTCATTGCACTAAGACGAGACTTACGATAAACTAGAGGGCAATCTTACGTTGCGTCTAGTGTTGTTACTTATTCTAGTGTTGTTACGTGTTGTGTTTCGATGATTAATTTTTCAAGTGTAAAATGTGCGGATGTCTGTCTCTGCAGAAAGTTTCTGTTAAGTCATTAATCTTCATCCCATTGATTCTCTATTACCAGTGTGGACCAGGCAGTTCTGCTCATTAAATTTGAATTTATCTCAGAGGACACCGTTTAATTTAAAAACTGACTCCTTTTCCGTAGCTAAGATCTGTCCAGTCATTCGAATGAATAATCTCTAAAGTAAACACTGAATTCACTGACAGGATGTTGATGTAAGAGTATAAAACAGCGCAACGGATGCTTCGTTTGACCTTTTGCAGCCAGAAACCTACGTGAGCAGCTTTTCTCGATCATCAATGTAACGTGGACTTGTAATTGCATTGGATAAAATATTGACGACTTCTAATCAAGTGAACGTATTTCTTTGGATACCTCTTTTCACTAATTTCTTTTTTAATGAACCGTTTTTTGTAATTATTTATTTCCCTTTTCGACACACAAAAAAATAACTTAATAAATACGCTAACACCTCAAAACTAGAAAAATGCAAATCCTTACAACTTTCCTTTCATTGCTCATTGTCAAAAACATTTCCGCCAAAAACTTTCTTGTCTAGGGGTGTATCATATAAGATTCAGGAGACTAGACACATATTGCAACTATTTACATTTCGATCAATGATGTTTAGGCGAACAACATCACTGAAAATTTTTCCGTCATTATAAAAGAAAATTCCAGCAAATAGCAATGATGAGCTTTTGCAATGTTAACCTCGATCGATCATGCAATTGCAGAAGCTCATCACCGCAGAGGCAAATAACACAAATATAATGCTCATTTCTGTTTTTCAATGACAGAACATTACCCTTTCAGATGATACAGGTTTACTGGTTTCGTATCGATTTAACTCTAAAGGTTGAGGCTGGGAGCAGCAAAATTTCATCTCCTTCCAGAAGATTAACTCATCACATCATGCCTAGCGATGTGGGTATGCAATTATAAACATGGGTATGCAAGTATAATTATCAATATCGATGAGTATTCAAAATATGCAAACATAAACTGAAAAAATGGGTATTTTACGCGTAAAACAGTAACTCAATTTTTTAGGTTATTATAAGTAGCAGAAGTAATACAATTGTAACAAAGCATTAGCGATCATTTCGGTAAAACTACCAATATCAAACTGGTTTCAGTTTTGTTCCACCTTCTTTCACTATTGACTATTAACAAATTAGACTCATCAGTATAAATTTCTATTGAGAATGAACTGCTTGCTCTTTGATTCACTTGATTCCGCTTTCATCGAGAGAAAGTTGGACTTCTTATCGTATAGTGGCTGCTCAGTGTAGGACTCAGATGACTGTGTCACAGCTGAGATCCCCGTGCCGAAGAGAGCAGTAGTCGCAAATACTGAGCATGTACTGCAGAGAAGCACGACTGAGCTGGCATTCTCAGATGAGAGGACTGCTGTATGTCGTAGGAGACGCTAAAAAATAAGTCAACATTGACTTGGCGACTCCTTTTGAACCGCGGACGCTGGGTCTTGAACTGGCTAGATGTAGGGCCTCTTTAGTCTTTAAGGATGCGTAGACCCAGAAGTGGGCGGCAGCAGCCTCTCTCAGAGTATTTATTTTGTGTCATTCTCAGACATATAGGAAATGTCCCAAACATGGTAACTCGATTGAGGGCGAGATAACGATTCTTCGAAACTTTTGTTTTGACCTTCTACTATAGTTCTTAGGCGAAACGCTACTACGCTTTATGACTGAGAGTCTTGTCCAGAAGTTCGATGTAGATTAAGGTAGATTACAAAACGCTTCCGAATGTAACTTTTAAATTAAATGTTATAGCTTTCCAAATGCAGAGGTACTCCCGTACCTATTTAGACAACAATCTGAATGGTGTAGATAACGTTATAAATAGATAATTGACGAAATGGAAGATGTACAGTTTTTATTTTATTTTAAAATTAATGCACGAGTCACAGGGCCGTGCCTGGCACATTGAAAAGTAATGCAAGTTTTATACGCGTTCAAAAATGCTCGTTCAAGTGAAAAATATTTCACTGTGATATTAGCCTATAAAGTACATAAAGCCCTTGCGAACCACGTGAGAGTGTATATAGGCCTGTTCGTGTGTGCGAAATGAGCGTGCTAAATGTACTTTGGATTCGAATTAATTCTCTCTTATGGAAAAAGTTATCGTGAACTCAGCAAGACCTTCTATTTTAAGTAAATTCCTTCAGTTTTTCTTTCTAATTGGCTTTTGAAGACACATAAGGGAGCAATGAAATGCTTTCTGTCAACTATCATTTCATTAAAAGTTATTTCCGTACTCAGTGAACATTTCTGTTTAGCTTCCTGTTCATTGGTAGTATAAAATACAACCATGAGAGTATAGAAGCATTCCTGGCATTGGATCTTGAATGCGACTAGAAAGATTAATTGTGATTAAAAATGGTCATCAATTAAATTATTTTAAAGCCGAAGAGCTCCTAAAAGTTCTTTAGGAAAAAAAGGCTCCGAAATGTTCATGGTTTTTAGAAGACGATCGATAGGCAGATGCTTCAATATTTGTGCTCTTAACTAACGCATTTTTCCCGAGTGCGAGTTCTAAGGAGTAATATGGACAGGAAAATATATGAGACTGAACAATACAAGAGCATAATTGAGAATAATACCATGCATTGGTTTGCTTCTATAGAAGGAACCGATTGATACGTTTCGTCTACTTTTCGCATAAAAGTTCCAAATTTTCTCACGAAGCCATACCCTTCTGAAAAATTCTTATGCTTCGGAACCCAAGTTCTCTTAAAATCCTGAAATAATGAAGTGAAACGTTCTGTAAGCATTGAAAGGGACAACATTAACATTCAACGCTCATAAAAATCAAGCATCACACCAATCAAACGTAAATATTCAAAGCAACTGTGCAGCAAATCTGTTAGACTACGCTTGTGAGGGGCAAAAGTAGCATGATTTTTGAGGTACAACAGTTACGCAATTCCTGCAGGGCAATGCAGCCACAACTTCAGTAAGGCAATGTACCAACAACTGTAGTGAGGCAATGCAGTAATACCCACACTGAGATAATACAGCAACAACTGTAGTGAAGCAATGCAGCAACTATGATGAGGCAATGCAGCAACAACTGCTGCAAGGCAATGCCGTGGTGCAGCAGGGCGACAACTGAAGCGAGGCACCAGTGCCGCACCACGCGCGGCACACATACGCAAGCCGCGAAATGCGCGGTGGACCGTGGCACCCGCGTGCTGCGGAGGAAGTGGGCGGCGCGTGCTACACGCAGTCCGTGCCGGAACGAAACCGCCGCTACTGCACCATGGGTGGAGCCTCTGTGCTCTTCCATTCATAAACTTCCGTCAATGGCGGTTTGGTTCAGGTCATGGTGACTACCAGGCAAAATTACATGACTGTCGATCCTCGATTTATACGTATGTCCATCATCTTGAGCGAACCTCTACTTATGCGAATTAATTCGTTGTTCAACTAATGCGATGCATTATTCATGGAATGGACAATTGAAACCAATTTTCAACCGCGTAAGTTGAGGTTCTCACAATTGTTTTGTATCTCCAAAATCGACTGTAGTTCCATCTTGAAGTTTTACCTTCTCAAAATAATCTGCTGACCTGCCAAAAGAAGGGATATTTTAGGATTGCTCAATGCCCCGATCCTCTGGGTAGCCTGGTGACCCAGGTGTTACGTTGCAGTTTGATATCAGAATCCGCTTACTAAAGAATGTGTTTGCTAGTTTGAAACGAAGCAATACTTTTGCGCATGGAGCACTTAGTACTGTATACCTATAGACTCTAGCATCATTGATAGCTATCATACCTCTATTTATATTTTCGTCGATTTTATTTTTAGAAGAGTCTTATTCCGCTGTATTATTTCTGCGATAGAATTTGTCCTCACAGGGATGTCGTGTTTTCTACCGAAAGAATATTTTGCACATTTAGTCTTCTGTAATTTTGTAATTCAACAAAATTTTGCGGCTCTAGAGGGCGTCACCACGGAGTTATGTAAAAGAGCTAATCCTCGTTGAGAAGTACAGTATACAAAATTGGGATTTAACAAATTCTTTTAGCAACTTATTTTCTTCAGTTTTAAGCTGTGTCCTGCGCAGGGGTAGTTGTTATATTTACGAACGCTAAATTTTTGTGAAGTCCAAATTTACACATTTTTTACACCTGAAGTTTCTGAGAAATTTGGGTTTGGAGGGATCTCGCAATTAAGTGTATAAATATATATATATATATATATATATATATATATATATATATTTATATATATATATATATATATATATTGTTACTGTCTCATCGTGTAACTAACTTTACATAAAGCAATGATCATTTTTAAATCTGTCAAATAAAAGTTTTCTATTATAAAAGTGCAATCGTTTTAAGATACTGAAATATTGCAATGTTGGCAACTGACAGCTCAAAACGATAATACTATTGCTTCCACCCGTGTTTCTGCAACTAAAAGAATTCGTTTTGTCTTTACAGGAGAGAAGCCCTATCGCTGCCACTGGCCGGAGTGCCAGTGGAGGTTCGCAAGGTCGGACGAGCTGACACGGCACTACCGCAAGCACACTGGGGCCAAGCCCTTCAAGTGTAAGGTGTGCGAGAGGGCGTTCGCTCGCTCTGATCACCTCGCCCTTCACATGAAGCGACACATGCCCAAGCCAGGCAAAAGCTCCTCCGCCACAGCTGTCCCTGCAGCTACTCCCTCCAACGCACCCGTTGCCACCACTGCGTCAGCTGTATCTTGATTTTCTGCCTCTCGTTAGGGGTCACTCTCATTTTTATCTTACGGCGCCAGGTTCCTTATCCTAGCACTGGCCGTTCTCTCAGTGAATAACCAATAAAACTGAATCATCATATATGTTTTGAACGTTGCTGGATCTACATGGCTTTCGTAAGAATGTCGTCAGAATGCTATCTTTTGATAAAAGAGACTCGTTAAACTGTGCAATGCTTTCAAGGCCTGTTAACTTGTTTTAATCTAAGGGATTCAAAGTGTTGTTTGAAACGTCGCTCCCCGAAACATATTTGTTAATTGAATACTACCTCATTCGGCGACAGTGTGATTAGTGCTTAATTTTGATAGTGAATGGTCTTATGTACAATCGTGGATATCCATTTATTTGTTCTCGTCCACTTGGTTAATGAATTTTGATTGTCTTAACAGTCAAGCATGCTGAGCATTCTGAACTCTTATAGTGGTAGTTTTCCGTTTCATTCTCTTTACTTTAGCTAAATGTAATTTAATTAATCCTCGTGAAACTCATCGAAGTAGATGCATTCTATTTAGACTGCGGCGATGCAAGAGTATACTGTACATAGGAACAGCGTTGTTTAATAATACGCAATGAATAAACTGATCATTAATAATAAAATAGTCTATAGTTGTGAACATGAACATAAGGAAAATTAGTAAGTCCTTCTAACATCGCATAAGAGCGCTACAATAAACTAGTGAAGGCTTTTATTCCTTTAGCGCTGGTTTAAAGTTTATAACGGGGCAATGTGTGGAACACAAAACTGATGTAAATTCCATACTGATTTCAAAAACATACGAGTATTTCTCACCTGACCCGTTAAATATGTAAAATGTATGTTTTATGTTAGCTTCGTTAAACATTTCTCTCGAGACGTTTCCATATAAATATAGTGCTTTAAAAGCCACTATTGATTTTAAAAAAATGAAATGTACAAAAATCAGCTGACTCTGGTGTACAGGACGCCCCCGGTGCGAATTCGTTCAGTTATGGTGCTGTTTGGTGGACGGCAGGTCGAGCTAACGAGATGCTTCTGCCTCGTCCTGACGATTCTTCTCACGATAGGTCAGTCTACTATCCCCTGAACATGAAAGAAAATGTCAATACGCTCAAGATGCTTCTGCTAGCTACTAGTAGCTAGATACACTCAGCAAACCTAGCTTCTTCTACCAGGTTGGTTACTGGAATTGCCATTCGAATTGAGTCGGTGATTTTTGCATTGTTCATTGTTTTGCATTAATAGTTTTCAATTTGTGTTTACAACAAATCGAACAGAAATTTATGAATGTGAGAAGTCTAAATGGAATGCTTCTATTCGATGAGCAAACTCTGGGTCAGTCTAAATGAACTGGAGGTGCTGCTTTGCAAGAAGTTGCTCGACTTTCGGAAAGAAATTAAGCTTCCTTACAATGTTAATAGGATTTAATTGGTTTTATATGATTTTGGTTTGATTGCTGAACGTTGTCCTCCTTTGAATACCACGTGAATTAGGTCTTCCTCAAACAACTTTCATATTTTTCATAAAAGAAGACAATGATCAAATCGCATGTTTTAGTTGAACTAAATCATCAGTGTAATTATAATAATTTTATTCGATTTACTTCCATCTATCATTTAGCTTATCTCTTTAGTATTAACATCGGTTATGAAAAGAAACTTTTGAAATACTAATTTTAGCCTACTCACCAACATTGAGAGTTAAACATTTCAATAATTTTGTCAGCTAAGTATCGTGAGGTCTGAAAGTGCAAGATCGAGAACAAGTTCATCTGGTTCCACGTCTTCCTTAAATGATGACACAAAATTCTCACCCCCAGGGCACAATTGGATAACCTGTCAGACTTCTGCTATTACAAGTTACAGAAATAGTTTTTACATGTTTTTTTTTGTTAATACTTTATTCTCAGTAGGATGAGTGAATACATATTAGAGTCGCTGTATTTAAAAAAGTCATTTGCTCAACTCGTATGCCAGAAGTGGCTCAAATACTCTTATGACACTTATCTATTTCATGGGCTAACATTAATGAATATTTAATCACATGTTCCTGTAAACTAATCTTAAATTTTTTAATTGTGTATAAAAACATTCTGGGGTTAGACAAAAAAATGGGAAGACCTAAAGACCATTTGTTGCCACGAATGTGACCTTACAGCGTAATCTTGGAACACATGGAATACTCCGATTTCGTTGCCCAGATCATGACCAAAACCCAGCCATGTTTCGCTCTTGGTACCAAGCAGTCAGCATCGAAGGTTTGGGACAGCGTTTCACAGATTTAAATTCGGCCAGAAGTTGAAAATATTGTCCAACAAAACTCACCGAATAAAAGACTTCCATTGCTCCTTCTCCCCTCACTCTTCCATTTATGGTTTCGGCATCACGTTTAGTCTCTCACAGGCATTCGCATCACAATCCTCTTCAATGACCGTCTGTCCCGATCATCGCACTCTTTCGTTATCGTTGTGACTTAGCGGATGAATCCGGCCTTTCCTGTATGCAGTATTAATCTCCGATTTGGTGCCTCTTGAAACATCGCACACTTCGGTTCCCTTGGTAACTAACAGAAGCAGCCACAATACGAGTACGAGCAATTTGTTTATACGTTCAAATTCACTCGGGCAAATTCACCTCACGACTACGCAGAGCTCTGTTCTGACTAAGACTGACCCTTGCAACGTTGCGTAGACATTTTGCAGGTGGCGTTCGAGGAAAAATAAATCGGCTCCACCTACAGGCTTGACTAAAATGAACATTTACGTCGAAACATGCGTTACACGATGTATTTCCATATTTTTGTCCAACCCCTGTAAATATAATTTGAGATCATTCAGGAAATTCTACGTAATTTAATAAATAAATACCGGAGGGCATTACTGGTAGGATGATCTAATATACAGCCTTTATTTGAATCCAATTTGTGTTCGGTACAGTCAACTTTTGGTTTCATTTTCTGGTTTCCAAATTACAGGAAACCTACTATACGAGTGTTATATAGTTATTCTAAAATTGTAATTTAATCAATAAAGAACAGGTTGTTTTTAAATTAATGAATGCTTCCGTGCCGAAACAGCAAATAACGAGGCAATATGTCGCAAAAATGTGTAAGAGAATCGTATGTCTTGTTATTTCTCTCAGTGAATACATATACAATTTATGCCATGCTACTTGTCAGAGTATATCTATAGTTAACAGGCAGAGTCTGACTCCTCTTTGATCTCTATGTCATGGTGGCAAATTTTGCAGCATTTTTCGAGGTGATTAATTTGCCATCAGCGTCACAAGTTGTCGTCACTGAATTTACAGAGTGCCATCATCGCAGCTCATCATTTGTGCCATAACGGACTGCATAAGTGCCATTCCAAAACAAAAAACCGCCATGAAGACTTCTCCGTCGAAGCTCATCAATGGCTAGTAAAAGCAATCGTTAACTGACAACTATATGGTTGACGATCTGGAGAAAATTTCAGCAATGGCTGATGTGATAATAATTTTACTTTAAGGATATTTATTGTTATTGTAGAAATTCGGTAGGCATTTAGCTCTCTTTCTCATTTGTGTTATTTTGACTCAAGTTTTCTCCTAACGTGTACCTGTTATTGTATCAAATCTTTCAAACTTGAAAGTTGAATCTGTGAGGTAAGTTGCAACTCGGTGTTCAGTCGATAGACCTTCAGAATAAATTAATGGGAACATTATGTTCAAAGTTCGTGGAATTTACTACACACTGAAACCATCTTCTCAGGGATTCCTGAAAAGATTTGTTTTTTTGAGGGACCGTCAGCATCAGATCACATTCAGTATAAAGAGCTTCACCTGCACACGATGAATGCTCGGAGTTTCCTGTGAAAATGAACCCGTATTCAGGACTCAATGTGAGAGAGTCACGGTTATGTAAATAACGTCGTTTCAATTTTCAGCTAAAATTTATTTTTATCGTATAACGGGACAGGTTGTGTTCTTGGACTGACAACTTTAATTTCTACTGTGTGTCCACCTCAACCTCTCTGACGAGTTTAGATAGCGTAATGAGGGAGCGACTTTAACATGATTTCGACACAATAACTCTCGAATCATTAGAGCATTTATGTCATCAGAGCATTTCAAAAACCAGAGCGTGTCACATATCAGAGTTTTGTTTATAAATAGTCTGCTGACAATCAGTAAAATGATTGCTCGCTGGCAATGGCTCTTAAATCCATTGCATCTTACACCTCCAGGACTGCTAATATAAATTCTGACGTCACAGTCTGATCGAAGATTTCGCTCCATTCGTGATGCATCGAAAGGGCGAAATTAAATTAACGCTTTTTTATCGTTGAATTTATTAAGGGCGGAGCTGAGCAGGTTTTGAAATGCCCTAGGATTGTTGCAGTACTTCTCTTTCTGTTTACTAAGCGCATAAAAAATCTGTTTCTTTTATTTTCTCACGACGGAAAATATAAGTGTAGTCGTGCTCATTTGGGCCCAGCATTAGATCGCACCGTTAGATTTGAATGTAAAAATTGGGGGAATAATGCAATTGGGTATTTTCTTGCAAAATCAGCAGCTTAGGGTCTTCATTTTAACGCTGGAGCATTTGAGTTTTATGAGGCAGGACTCCGTTACTTCATTTTTCCTTTTATGTTGAATCTACAAAAAAACAGATCGTCAAAAGCCGCCCGTTACGAAAAGTGTTTTACGCATGCAGGCTAACAAACCAACGGAAAAACATTCAATGTTAAACACTTTTCATGAAATCTACCTTGACTACAGCCTCGATATCGAACGCTATCTTACTCCAACTGTAATTTTTATACTACGGGTATACGTCAGAAAGTACATCATAAATCTGCGTTGCAATATATTAGGAATTTACGTATCTTCACAAACAAGATATGTTATTTTAGATCACTCATACACAATGTCACGAACTTTCTGATTGAGCTACCCATTTACTGCCAGTTCATTCCTTGAAAACTAGCGCCATTGCAGTGAGGTGCCATTACTGCTAAGGCACCAACTATGGGAGCAGATCTAGAGACTTGAGAGGCTTTGCTATAGTTACAAGTTTACTTGGAGAAGCAGCACCGGAGCAATGACGTCATACTAGTGGTCCGAAGATAGAAGTTTGTAATAAAATCCAATGGCTGTCGATGCGTTTCTCCCCAAAATTTCCATCAAAACTTTTGTGACATCGTGTTTGAGTTATTGAAAATTTTGTAAATGTTGTGTAGAGACACGTAGTTTCTCAATATAAATTGTTCAGTCTCACAGATTGCGTATTTTCTGATTTATAAACGACTTCATGAGAAAATCTCAGTCGTCATGTGGAACTCAGCACCGTTTGGCGTGAGAAAAGGTAGCATATATAGGCAGTTTGCAGCGTCATAATGTTCAATTTGAGCGTTTCTCTGCATGTTTGATGAGCTGTGCCAGATTTTATCATGACTGACAGTTTTCACGATTTCGTGTTATATAAGATCAATCTGAAGCAGAAAATTTAGTGAAGTAGCCTCACCTTGTGTCACTCTCATGCACTTGCGATGGCATAATGACCCCAATCCTGCTGATGTTGCAAGAAAATGTTCGAGTACAATTTTTCTTTTGTTTAAAGTTTTTGATCTGATGGTGCGGGCTGACATCGAGCCTAAACGAGCTCGAACAATAATGAAAAACAAAATTTTTATTCACTCATTTGTCAGTAGAAGCATCACTGCAAATTTCCTAAGATTTTTCGAAGCCTGGTTATGCTTCGTTCCACGGGTAATCAACTAAAGACCGCAGCTATTTTAATTTCGCCATTTCGATTAATCTTAAAATTCATCTTAAAGTGTGGAATATCAGACTACTTGTGGGCGGTGAGGATTTGTATAAGCAGGCCTGGAGATATAAGAGGCAGTGACACAGGCCGCAAGCCACCCCGCCCTCCAGGTGTCGTGAACTTAGAGTTAGTAGAATGGCCTTGAAGTTACCAGAGTATTCTTAGGAATCGTTTAGTTATAATTTTTCTAATATTTTGTTGTTCAGATTTTTTGATTTTGTATTACAGTGCATTTATGTTCTGTTCGAATCTGTGCAATTTATTTCTAGTTGTAGTTTGTAGTGCCTAATAGTCTTTCTCATTCATGCTGTTATTTCCGTTCTCTGTTCATACATGTACTCGATAAATTTTCGTTAATGACTAGACGAGTTTTTAGTTTCTCATTGAGAAATTTCTTTTAGTTTTTCAAGAAGAATTTCTGCACACTTTTGCCCCTAAACTCTTTGATTTGAAAGCCTTATTCTTGCTGGTAGGCAACTCAACCGTCGTCTTGCTCAGAATATTACGCTTGGAAAATGAGCGCACGTACTCGTAAGATAATGCAAAGGCATCGCTTAGAAAAATGAAGGATCGGGGAGTATAGGGTGCGCAAAAAATTATTGGACCATGCAAAAAACGTTCAAGTTAGCTTAAGCCGAGAAAATTTACAGACAGACATAAGAAAAACTATGATATCGTTTAGTTATAATCGTTTGAAATAATTGGAGACATTGTTTTCACCGTGCCCAGACTCAACCCGAATTATCCCGATGAGTTTTTGTTGGAAACATTCTGCAGTTTTTCCTGTGGTATATTTTACTCGCTCCTACTGAAGAGATTGCTCCAGAGAATCCACTTCGAGGACGATTCGCATTAGTGCCAAACTATATATAAAATGTATACATACTCATGATATGAAAGATAGATAATTTTCGTAGCTTCAAGAGCTTAACAGAATCCGGATTCGATATTTCTGCGTGATGGATTACAGTGGTAGGATAATCACTACCCATTTTACTAGTGCAAACTTGAATCATCGAGGTAAATCTGATATGTTCAAAAAAGTAACAGCGACCTCAAACTGTTTTATGAACAAAAGTAGTAACACAACTGCATTTTACATATAAAAAAGAAAGTTCCATGACTTCCTGCGCATCGTGTCAAATGTAGTAAAGTTTTCTTTCCCGCTTTAATATAGATAAATTCGAGGCCGCCACTATGGCTTGAAAGGACACCGAGATATATATTACATGTTTCCATCAGTCTGTGCGTTATACTTTAGTTGGAAGTATTTTTCATCCCGCTTCAAATCGAAAAATTTCGCTGAATGGCCAACCGGCAGCTTTTAATTGTATGTGTGTTCTCTTTGTTAGGAAAGCGTCTATTTTCTGTTACATACAGTATTACTATTACAAATATCATTGTTACGAGTCGTGAATCCGTCATCAGACACAGCACAAAGGTTGAGTTCAGTATTGAAAATTATTATAATACGAACAATTTACCTACAGTACATTGGTAAATAAAAGACGTACAAATTATTCGGTATTTTCAGGCTTTGTCTCACTTCATTACAGATGCAAGAAATCGACTCAATATTTTGCACTTTATTCATTTCGTCTTTCACATTATTGCCTTCAGAATAATTAAATTTGTTTGGTAATTCGTTTACATAGTCTTACACTTCTCTCAGCGTCAGGGAGAACGACGTTAGTATAACAAATGGAGAAAAATACGACTTGCCGAAAACTCAAGGGTATACTATAGAACAAATACTCCATGGCTGCGTCGGCCTGCTTGCAAACCTATTGGGATGGTTATTACTATCGAAATTTTAATTTTAATTTACTTGTACAAGGTGCATTAGTATCTGCCTCAATTGTTAAAATAAAGGACGTCTTGGTAGTGAAGTTTCCATTTTTTCAAAATTTAGGGATCCGCAGTTTCTTCCTTCGCTCATCAGTCGCCCTTGATCAATGATTTTCGGCTTGCATGTAAAAATTTAATAAAATGTTTTATATACTTGATACCCGCGGATACCATAAGAGGTTTTGTTTAAAAATACATCGTTCCCCTGATGACGGCTAGAGCTAATCTAGCCGAAAGCTTGGGTAAAAAAAAAATTAAATTTGTCTTTGCTGATCGCAAAATTTTGAAAAAATGGAAAATTAGTATCTGCATTACCTGAACCCATGCCTCACTTAA
Source organism: Morinoia aosen (assembly GCA_030386875.1). Classification (NCBI taxonomy): domain Eukaryota; kingdom Metazoa; phylum Arthropoda; class Malacostraca; order Amphipoda; family Talitridae; genus Morinoia; species Morinoia aosen. The sequence goes on from CM059562.1 coordinate 67,998,377, forward strand.
CTCCATTCTCGGCAGCCTTATTTATTTGTACTCAGCTTACTTCATCCCATGCTCAACAGTCTTATCGATATGTACTCTGCCTAATTGCAGGTGATCTTTAACAGCCTCTTCTGTTTGCACTCGCCATCCTTCCATAAAACCTTTGAAGCCTCAAAAGAGATCGTGAGAATATCGTTTTAATACGTCCGACTGAAAACCACCTATGAGCCATCAGTAGTATTTTACTCTATGTCTATGGACATTCAGTGATTTTTAGACCTTATTAAGTGTTTGTTTCTATAACTAGCCTTTATAGAATCACAACCTTGAGATTGAGGACTTTACTTAGGAAAAACGTGGCATTGTTGTGGGTACATGTGCGAGCCTCTCAGAAGTGAAGAGGAACACATCAGAAATTATTTCTACGAGTAGCGTTATGTTACAGGGCGAAAAAAGTTCAAGAATGAAATTGAGTCTCCTAAATGTAAATAAAGTTATTGAAAACTCTTTGAAAGCACAAACCTAAAAATCGAGATACAACGAGGTTGCTACATATAGGGCTAATGATGTCCAAATCTACATGCGGCCATTAATCTTCCTAACAAATATCTGCAAACAGTCGCGATTGTAAAAATACGACCATGTTTGTAAGAAGTCTGTATTTTTACATATCTACATTTATTCTTAGTTCCGTACAATTTGTTTTTTTATAGACGTTAGAACAATTATGGGTTGTAACGAGCAAAATTGTTAAATTTGTGTAATCTTTACCCTCATTGCAATAGTTCTCTTCTGCGTTAGAGTTGAAAATTTTTTCAAATAAATTAGGGTTTTGCAGGAAAGTCGAGACACAACTCTGCTTGAAAATATATTTTTTTTCGCGCGTATTTCACCGTTATTATTTGAAAATAACCCTCACTTTTCATCTTTCATGCGTTAAATATTCGAGCATAATTTTACGCTTTGGATGGATGGGCATTTTTGGAGAGATTGAGAAGCTATTTCGCTTGTAAGCTGGAGTTGTAGAGGGATAGTGTGATGTTTGCGTGGATCGGTCGAGCAAGGTGTCAGCCATAGAGATAATTGTCGTATAATTCCCCATTGCAGTGAACTGAAAATCCCACAAACTTTACACACCGATCTTGAGATAAACTCCCTGTGACAGAATAACGTGCAATATTGAAGATGCTCCTACTGAGTGAGAAATGTTTACTTGATACTTTTCACACAACGATTGCACTGTTGTGTGGAGTAGTTTCAAATATCATACGCTTTGTACCATAAGATATGCCATACTCGTTTGATAGTCTTTAAAGTATTATTGGTAGGATACTGTTAAGATTCTATACTGTATAGTCCCATGTGTCGTTCCCTAAACCTCTGTATGTATTTGAAAATGTTTTAAAATGATGTTGACTTTGAATAAAGTTACTGTTTAAACCTTCAGTGCAACAATGTGGCCATCAAGCTTTTTATTTTCAAATCAAAACACTTAACAAACAATCATCAAATGTTAAATCTTACTATGGATACAAATTTCTTTGCTCAATACCCATAGAAAACCCGGGTTATCTGGAGATTGTAGCCACAAGATTTCGTTATTGATTGTTATTCAATAGTTGTTGAAGCGCAGGTAGACGATGCAAGGTTCACTTATAATGAGTTCTATCAGTAACCCTGGCTCATCCTTCGTTGCTTTCATCTGACCCAGCTCGAAGCTTGGAATTCTCCCGGAGTCAGTGTTGCAGACACTAACAGTTCGCATAATGTTTACTTCCAGGTTCTTTGTTGTAATGTCATTATTCTTGAAATTGTTTAAGAATCGTTGTTTAATAATTCATGATGACATAAAAGTTGTGACATTTTTATTTGTTTTTATTTTCCATTTTTAAGAATTGATGTGATAAAATTTAGAGCAAATAACAGTTTTATGTAGATTGACTTCGATATGCGAGACAAGTATCCTTTCCTCTTGGGAGAAAGAAATTGTAACTTCTGCACGTCGACATGATGCTCATTGCAAGCTTAAACAAGAACGCGAAACAAAGAAAGAAAGAAAGAAAGGAAGAAAGAAAAAACAGTTTATTCAAAAAAGTTGATTTATAAAATGATCAATCACCTTTTGGATTTTAAATATTTCTTAACGGAAAGGTCCTGATTAGATACACAAGCCATGAGAGTAAACAATGGCCATACCCGGTGTTATATAAATAATTAGGTGAAACAAAATAAAAAAATTTAATGAATTCGTATGTACGGATGGAGAATGCCTTCAAAATCAGTCTCCTTTTACATTCACACATTTACTAAGGCTTCTGTGGCGGTGTGTGATATTATTCAAAGTATAAATGGAAGAAGCGAATGGCTGCGCATCTAAAACGAAGAAATCGAAATTTCGGAAATTTAAAAATTGTTTTCCGTGCATGCATATTAATAAGAGCGCACCTAGTAAGCACCTCGGGGATGTTGCATTACCACATAACAAATATACATTTATCCATTTATATACGCAAATACAGTTATAAATGATATTCATGTAATGGGAATGGATTGGCCAAAATATATTTTTTTAAATATTGTACAATTCTTAATTCTAAAACCAATAAACATACGTATCCGCTGATATAAACTTTATTGTAAATTCAATGTAAAATGTGTGAGGAATTGGTTAGATTATTGGTTTATAATTGATAACGCTGTGATTGCACACATTTTAATTTTTTTATAGTTGGGCAAGAGAAACATATGACCCTCACTGATGTAGCGAATCTTTTTTTGAAGCAGTGGGCCTGTGTGCACAATTTGTTTACTGAAATACACAGCTAATTCTTATTAATAATTAAAAATTAACTCGTCGCAGAGCTTGAGTGAATGTAATCGTCATGATTTTGTTTTCAGTTTTTGGTAATAAAATTAAATACTTCATTCTACATGACTGAACAGTTGATTGCATTGCTCAGTGTACTTAAAAAACAAGTCTTAAATAGAAAACACATAAATTAGCAAGTTTTATCAATAAATGAGCATTATCGACGCGTAAGTATGCGAAAAAATCGAAGAAGAACAAGCGTAACAATTTTAAATTATATTGTTTTCTTCTCACGTGCACATGCCTACTTCTCAATACTTTTTGCAAAAGGACAATTTCATTAAACTAACCTTAAAAACATAGTAGCATTTTAAAATGTTTCAGAAGTTAGAGTACCATTTGGGACCGACTAAAAATGGATTAAGTTCACCTGTAGAGTCACAAGTGTTCCAAATGAACTTCACTACCTAGGATGTATGTCTCATTGAATCGAGCTGAGTTATTATTTTGAAAAAATTCTAACAAAATATCCGTGTGAATAATTGGAGGAAGTGCCTAGAAAAACATACTAGCGATTTTCGGTCGTACGCTTCTTGCTTTCTATTATATTTGTATTCTTATGTAAGAATTACCCACAAACAATGTGAATAAAGTTTTATTCATAAAGTGATGAAAATGGTAAGATGGCAGAAAAATACGACTTATAAGGTAAATTATTACATACATTTAAATCAGTGTAGATATTTTAGCAAAGTGGAATAAAAAACTGGAAACATCTTAAATCAGGGACCGAAATTTCAGGTGAAAAGTTACTCGTATTGCGGCAGCGTGGAGATATTTACTCAGTGAGGCGCTAATATCCCGGTGACCTTTCGCCTCAGTATATTCGGACGTTCACTTTGGCGACTATAATGAATTCGTACCTCATTGACACCCATCTAACATAATGCGGCTCAATATATGTGAGTGACGCATAGTTTCCGTTGATGCATAGGTGTCTATCAAGCGTCAGTGTACTATATGGGATATACTATATCACAACGAGTGCCTAACCAGTCAATATGAGCCAGAATCTTCTTTTGTAAAGTACGTGGCGATGAGTGACCGTTGCTTCTGGATGAACTTGAGAGGCACCTTAAATCACAGGCTATGTCGCTTACAATTAATTTTTAACTAGGAAATGCTGGAATTCCTCATTTATTCAAAATTGCTCAAAAATTTGATTTATTTTCAAAAAAAGGTGAAAATATTTTCATGATGTTCGCCAAAAGCTTCATTCATAGAGGTTGGATGGGAAATGTGAAACTATAGAGTTGTATAATACGAGTACTAAGTGTATACGTTGTGCCCCAGCCAGGGTTGAAAGGAGCTTATGCGACGGTACTCTGCGGACTTAATATGTAAAAACTTGTCCAATTTAAGGCATGTATGAGAATTAGAAGCGAGAAGAACCTGAAAATAAAACAAAGTGTTGCGTATGGTTAGACCTTCTGCATGGTTTCAAAACTGAAAAAATACGGACGAAGAATAAATTAGATTTTAAAACATTTTTGGTTATTTTCGATAAATTTTGGAAGTTCTTTGAGAAAACAAAATTGAATTTACGTAAGTCTGTTTAAGAGACTATTATTTCTCCCTTCGAATGATAAATTTTGTAACGGGTTAGCTTTAACTTTTATTATAGCTTGTTAATTTTCAGATAATATTTTTATAAGTACTCCAAAATCCCTCGATTGTAACGTACAACTTTATATGTACGGAATTTTGTGCTCAATTTAGGTTGGATGAGCGAAGGAACTCAGTTTCATAGCAAATTGAATTACCAGATACTTATGAACATAAATTCAGTCGGGATGGAATGTTCAAAGGAAAACTTCAAGCACATGGTAACGAAGTGAACTACCATGAGGTAAAAAACACCCACTGCTAGGTAACTATTCGTGGGTGCCAACTCAAAAGTTGGGATACAGCTAACAAACTGTTTTAGTTTTGCCTGTATTTTTGATGAAACTAAAGTTTTTTTGTAAGCTGAGCCACTATTGTTGAGTTTTAATGTCATTTTAATTCGTAGTGCGTGTAGTTTGAAGCGCTGCTTACAAGATGACTTGTGAAGATTTCCAACCTTATATACGTCCGAGTCCGTCGAAGAATGACAGTTAAATGCACATTGTTTAACAAATTTCATGAATGGTCGTATTACCTCAATTGTCAGTATACTTGGAGAGAGGAGATAAGTTTGTAGATTGATATTCAGAATTAAACGACAGTTTTTTAACACATAGAAATCAAGAGTTCACAACAAGGCCAACAGATCATTTTTTTTGCTGCTTTCTCATTCACCAAAACTGCTTTCAGGGGGGCAGCCGAAGCTCCTTTTAACGAGCTTTCCTTGTTACCACGCGCCTCTTGGAGACAATGGCACATTCGTTGTGCTGCTACGTGCGTGTTGGGCCGCTTGTTGACGAGGGAGGCCAGCTCATGATAAGAACGTGCGATGTACAAACCTGTGCTACGGCGTGCTGTATGCTTTGTTACAAACGGTGTTTAATCGAGGCGCCATTGTGGCGCTTCACGTTGATTTACACGTAGATTGAAGAGCACCGGAGCTTCCAGTGAATTAAAAGCAAATCGATATGTGGCTTTCAGAAGCAAGTACTGCAATAAAAGCACTAACACCTAACAGAGTCATAACACCTTACAGGATTATAAGCTCTTTCATGGTGGGATGAGCTGCCACGTCTGAAAGAGATGATGCTAGCCTCCAAAATCACGTCCATGGCGGCGAAGAGAGCGCGAAATATCTAAGAACTTAATGCAAAATAGGGGATCAATCTTTGGGAGTGTGTTATTAGTTCCATCATCAAAATAAAATAGTATAATGAGCCTATCATGTACAAAATTGCTGGTGAAATTGCACCGAGGGTTGATCTGTTCACCAAGAATATGGCGGCGCAGAATTGTAGATCACCTAAATGAACGGCATACATTGACGTCAGTAAATTCAGGCTTTCCTCTATACTTTTTAATTATTATGATAATCAAAGGCATAACCACAAAGGCACACCTTTTTGTACAGCTAATTGATGAGGAATATAATTCTGAAGTATCTAAAAACAGTTACTTCATACGTTTCGAGTTTGAGTATGAAGTCGAACTAAATCAGATCCTAATAACAAACACCTCTCCGTTGTAATTGTTCCGTTGAGCACCAGTTGGTTGCAATAACTATAACAAGATAGAAGGAAAATAGTTCAAAAACATTTCTTTTCAGGCTATTAAAAACCACAATTGCTGCGTTATTTTCAATTTTCATGATGATTCTTTGTGGTGACCGTCATGACTGACAACGAGTTTTAAGCATTCTTTCTTCACAGCTCTCTCCATTGTGTTTGGAGCAGAAGCGCGATATGGAATACTGTTTTACTGAATAGTTTAATGGAGGAAGAGGCAATTCTATTGAGTTGGAACCGGCAGATGTTCACGAGTTAAGTTATCTAGGAGGAACCTAAATTTTTAAAAATCTTTAGAGGTTTCTTTTTGCAGCATTCTTTTGTGTGGGAAAGCGGATAAGGATCATGAAATTTTTGTTAGGTGCAATAATTATTGACTCATAATTCACATTCGTTTCAGTGATATTTGGTAATCAAAAAAAAAAAAATAATAAAATAAACGGTTTATTTCCAATAGAGATGGTACAAAAGTACCATCATTGGTTTTTAAAATATCTTAAAATTAATACACTTAGATGATACACACACACGAGTATTGAAAAACTCGTGTCACTAGTCAAAAGAAATGATTGAGGGCAATGAACTCCTAATCTAGCTTAATCTACATTTGATAATACATGTAATGATAATTGTAAGAGATAACACAATTTCATGGACGATGCATTTTCATTGTGGGGTGAAAACACTTTTGACAGTTTACATGTACATGACATAAAACTTCGCAATTCTTGACGCCAGGAAATAATATATGAAATCGCTTGTTTCGGTCAATGTTCACAAGTGTCATTTTAAGGAAGCATGAAAAAAAGAAAAATATATATATATATAAATATCTATCCATATACACACATATGTACACATACGTATGCATGTGTGTATATATCGATACACACACTCACACACACATATATACATATGTGTACATATATGCATGAGGACCAAGAAGATTATAGGTTTTGTATTTCTGATTCAATAATTTTAACATAACGGTCATTAGTTAACAAGCATTTTATTTAAATATAAATGGATGATCGCACAACAAATGTATAGTTTTTACATGAATGCTTTACAATACTAAAGATATGACGAGTTAGGTAATGTTACAAGTTGAGAGTGCACAGAAAAAAGACCATTATCTCTAGTAAAATGCTAGTTGTCAGTCTAGTACACACATATGTGCACGTATACATGTAAATATTTACACATACACATGCACACATATACCCACGCACATATTTACACCTAACTCGTAAGCATACACAAATGCATTTCCATGCATCGAGGCAATACATACGCATTCTACAGAGTGTCATGCGCATAGCGTGGACACGTACACATTTACACAAGTAAGCATGTGCGCAAATATCAGCGTAAACTAGTCAGTATAAACCAGAATTTCAATCGAGGGAAACGGAGAAAATATCTTTTATTATAGCATGAATTTTATAAAATTTCGTACTAAAAATAGTGGCACAAAACAGTCTACTTAAGTCAGAAACATGAAAACGATTGTGGGACGTGAATAAGAAAGAAAACATTAATGTCCTATAAAGGTTTCATATTAGAAAAAAAATCACAGTATCTTTGAAATATGGCGCAAATTGTCGTCAATTGATAAACAAACATAGGTATCACATTATTATAAGCATATAACTATAAGCCGAATAAGTATATTACTGCAGTATAAATGGATGATCACACAACGAATTTATTTTTTTTACATGGATGCTTTACAATTTCATATTATAAAAAATACATTATCATTGTAATATGGTGCAGAATGTCTGTAATTGATCAACACACACACACATAGGTACCATGTCAGATAATCAAATCTTTGGACGGAGCGTAATTTAATGAAACAGATACTAATCAATGAAATTTTTAAATCAAATGCTTATATTAACTATTTCTTTCTTTGTTAAAAAATAAAGCATCGAAACATGACCAGTCGTGTGTGCCCTAGGTTAAGTAAATTAGGTTGAACATAACTGTACACTTTAAAAATAGCTTGATGATAGGATGTCCTATAGAAGTCGCTGAACTTTTTCGGGCCCATAAGTAGCTATACTCAAATATGTCCATTGTACTAGACTTAAGATACAATCTATTGCTGCATCAATTGTGCTAAATTAATTGTTTAAATAATATATCAACATTGGATGCGTGCTCGTAAACAAAAAAAATCAAAACAAAATGGCACTAAACGATCTGTTCTGCAGTACTTTACTGAGCTAAGAAAACCAGACCCGGACACAATTTTGTTACCCTGAGGCAGAGTGAGCGTGTGAGTTTATGTTCAGAAGGCAACCCAGCAACCGCAGGTCACGTGGCTGTGACGTCAATGAAAGAAGTAAACTCTTAGTATTTCCGACCCCACAGCGGCTGCGGCCACCGGAAACTGAGCTGCGTTCTTGTGTGAACCCATTACAGCATCGCCCCAAGCTTTGTTTTGGCGATTTCTGGAGGAACTTACCGAATAACACATTTTACAACTTTTTATTTATACAAGGAGTTCTTTAAAGTCTGCAAAGAGATCGAATGCACATGAATTGATTATTTGTATAAAATTATTAAGTTATCAATTTTCACTCTAATGCAACAAATTATGAGTAAAATTTTGTGTGTACATTTCTCCTATGATTAAGTCTATAATAATTTTATTCAAATAGGTCTGCTTTGAGCTATTTCTTCATAAGAGCTTTAAAAATACTTTGCAGAAGCTAATTGCAAAAAATTGTTCTCATTTTAATACGCATGTGATCTGTTCAAATTGATTCAACATATTTTGCACATACAAATACTTGTACATATCGGTGAGTTAACAGGACGTGTAAACAGTAACACTGTACTAAAGTTGTTTTTAAGTAGAATTATATCGAATCCTGTCCACACTGGGGCAGTGCTAACTTTCTCTTTGCTGTTTGCGCTCAACCAATTTCTGTGGCGTCCGTGAGACAGGGATGGTTTGGAAGAGGAACATCTTTTATTTCAGCATTCGATCAAAATACAAGCCATAGTGAATTGGAAGTACGTTGTCTAACAACTATAAGTTTTTTAGCAAGTAGGTCATGGATGTGAAATATGAAGCTTTAATACGATCTAAGAATTTTTATTTCTTGTGTAATGAAGAATTCGATTAGATATTAGCTAGAGCCTCCCTAACCGCAACAAAGGTAGTCCGAAGAGAAGATGTGTAATGAAGTAAAGTTGTATAAACTGTGTTTTATCAGCCAACATCATAAAAAAGCTTCCAATTCAATTGATTCACATTTATGACGCAACCCTATAATTAACGTTTTCCCTGATTTTTCCAAATTTCGAATGCGCAGTAAATATTACATCTAATACATAATAGTCGAGAAAGCTCGACTGTGAAGTTTATTGCATCGGAAAGAATAACTCTGACTTGTAATGAATGAATTCGTCGAATTCATTCAAATCGGATTTTCATCAAATTGGACCGACTATAGATTGGAATTATGAAACGATAGATAAATAGATTTTTTGCGTCTATTTTTTCTCGTCTACACAACGTCCTAAGGAGAATTTAATTTTCTATTACCACAAAACAACTGATGTTCCCTACTAGTGTGATCATTTTAGTGTAAACTGTAGATGCTGCTGTTCGGCAGAACGCATCTTTCATTATAATTGTTTAATGGAGCGGCATCTAAGTGACCAACTATATTTGTGTAGTATTTATGGATCGATAACAGACGTCAGATCTGGGACTTAAGGCATTACTCACTTTTACGTATGAAACTTTATGTGCTACCCTTCACTTTCTTAGTTCCCCTAGTCAGGTTTTGATATTTTATGCCAAGTGCAAGTCTGTTGTTCCATCGCTGAATAAAACCCCATAATCTCAGTAGTACCAGATAAGTTTTCAAAAAAAAGGTGTTATCACGGTTAAATCAACTAGCATTGAAATTCTAAGCCATGAATCAGGTTTGTAAAATGTGTCCTCATCTACTGATAAGCAGTAAAGAAAAAATTCCTCGGTGCAGATATTAGTGTGCAGGAATAAAAGTAGGAATTATTGTTGAACTTTTCGAAGTAAATCAATTCATTCCCGGTAAAACTCTTAAAGATGCATTGTAGTGAGAACACAATGTATAACTTCATACATAATGAAACACAAAACGCAGTCAACAACAAAGACAGTAGTTTAGGTGCTACACGAATCGAAAAATAATCAAATTGGCAGACATATTTTTTATTTTGAGATTCAGTTAACATGACGAAGAAGGAAGCTAGCAAAGCTGTCAGGACTTAATTTTAATAAAACCGAGAAGAAACGTAAAGACTCTCTCTCCCCAGTATTGATATGTACTCGTTGTAAACCTTTCCACCTTTAAAAAAACTCTCTTTTGAAATAAATTGAGAATAAATTTACGCATCGTCAACTCATTATGTTTATGTTAAAGTTTAGGGGATAGACCTCTGCATTGGTAGTATTTAAAAAAGAAGAAAAATGATCAAAGAACATCAAAACTGTTGTGCTAATTCCTTCTGCCAGCTTCACCTGCTTTTCTGCTGGTAAATTTCACGTCCAGTATATCATGTGAGAGCAACAGGTGAACGTATCTTATTGCCGAGCTACGTGCGGCCCGGACTTGTAAGCAAACGCATGCTTTCAAGAGAAGGCCTTCGATGCGCCGTCAATGTGAATTTATTATCAATCTCGGCGCGGGCACACCCTTAGTCAGACCGAACTTACCTCGATTTATTGTCAAAGTAAAATTTCAACATTACTTTTTTTGTACGGCTTTACCAGCCTTAGGAAAGATATCGTTTAAATCCTGTCATAAAGTACAAAACTAGGATTGTTTGTAAAAATTCCCCCTTCTAAAGCCTTCAAGACCTCTGTTATGAAAGTTGGGAAAACTAAAATCATTCAACGTTCAGTCAACGAAGATGTTATGCATCCGCAGAAACTTCATTCGCATATTTTCTGCTCCAACCAACAGGAAGGAAGCTGTAAAGATGAAAGCTTAGGTATTTACGTTTTCTTGAATGGAGAGGAGTACCAACCAGCACTTGCTGAGTCACCTGGGCAAGATGCTACTGCTCTACCCCGCATCCGCGTCTCCACCGCAGCTCGAAATCAAGGAGTGCCGGCACTGGAATGGACTTCCGATCACTCCATATCAGTGGTACTTGGTAATTAGGCTCCCCAACACAACTTAATTTATCATTGACGTATTACAGAGCACGAAATTTTTAATATATATCCTTTTGTCTTTTTTCATTCAACAGAATTGAACAGATCGCGGTAAATCTGAAGGATATGTCAGTTATCGATTTTGTAAATTTTGATGCCTTAGCATAGTTAATAAGATCGAAATAAACAAGTTTTCTTCTATGCACTTTCCGTCTCAAATGAGTATTTTATTAGTTATAGCGGTAAATGACTTCCCGAAACTCCAGTGTTTGAAGCGGCAAGTTATTCAAGGAGCACGTCGGACAGCAACACTGCAATGCGCACTCGCTTCCAGCGCGATCGTCATCAAAGACGAAACCAAACCTACCGCTATACCTCGTTAAATACTCATTTGACGAAAAAAGAGTATAGAAGAAAAGTTGTTTATTTCGATGTTATTACCATTATTCAAGCATTAAAAATTCGAAAATCGATGAGTAGCTGTTTATTCGAGCGCATTCGTCATCAAAGACGAAACTAAACTTACCGCTATAAATAGTAAAATACTCATTTGAGACGGAAAGTGCATAGAAGAAAACTTGTTTATTTTGATTCAATTAATTAGGTTCAGGCACCAAAAAGTGGAAAATCGACAACTGACATATCCTTCAGATTTACCCAGATCCCTATGGCTACAAGTTACCTTTCGCCTCCCTTTTTATACATTTTCAATTGAAATGTTTGGAAATTTTGAAGCAGAGGTTCGGTTCACTGAGCGATCAAGACCTGAGATATATTTTTTAACAGATCTTTTTCGAATGGGGTCAATTACACACTATTTTCCAAATAATTGTTTGATATCTCTAGCCAGATATCAAAAACATGCAGTGAATGTGCTGTTTGGTGTAATATCTATTGAATTATTGTCTCCTAGCCATGGTAAAAATCAGCTACGTTGTGACTTGAACTGTTTTTTGTCGAGGGAGCCGAATGTTTACACCTTACTCTTTACTCCTGAGAATTGCTTAGGCAGTTTTTGACTGTTTTTGCGAGGCCATAAAGAACTTGAATTATCAATATAGAAAATACTTGATATAAATAAAGGTCTAGACTCAATTTCTAATGCTCTTTTTAGAACAACAGTACAAGACTTGGTCTGAGGAAGATATCTGTGGAAAAAAATTGTTTATAATGCTAGCTGAATTCATGGTTTCATGGCCGTAAACTTAGATGACAAATCAAAGGACATTATTCTACACTCTGTAATGCACTAATCCAATCGCATCAAGAATACGCAGTGTTACTCCTGTTCCCTACCCAAAGAAAAGTTTCTAAGTAAATGGAGAAAAAACAGCGTGAAGCAACGAAAATGATTCCAGATTTCTGTAACATCAGCTACGACTGATGCCTTCAACAGACTGGACTCAATTCCTTTGGACGACGAATATTGCTAGGCAAATTAATCAAGCACTAGAAATATGTTAGTTGCTTCAACAATGTTAGACTAGAAAGGCTTTTCGACGCTGAGTACAATTCTCTAACCAGAAATAACGGTCGGAAATTATTAAAAAAAATTCAAGACGTTCAGGGCCTAAATTTCTTCCCTGCTAAAAATTATCAGAATTTGGAATCAGATATCGGAGAATGATGTTTATGCCAACACATTGGGTACGTTCAATGTTCGACGTGATCACAATTGGGTTGGAAATTCCCTTGGATATTCGAAATTAAGAGGATCCTAATTCCGTACACGTTTGAAGAAAAAATTCATTTGTAATATCTCACTCATTATAAGTAACCGAGTGTTTCACGATACACAGGATGTCTGAAAAAATTGAATTCATCTTTTGACTAAAAATTACTCAGTATTTATTGTTTGTGTTTCAGCTGCAACTAAACTTTGTTTTATGACTTTTCTTAAATATAATGTTCTTTTTTATTTGCCTCATCAGACTTGTATCTACGTCAATAAACACCAACATCAAAACAAAATACTAGAGTACTGGGCAGTGAAAGAGGAACAACATTTTTTGGGGGACACCCTATATTTAACCAGCCATGCACTTGCACATCCTAGTAGCGTGTGGCCCATTCGCGTAAGTTTAACTCCTTTCCTTCTCAATGCATTATAATCATTACGAAGCAAGCGGAACCGAGAACATCTTTCCTTCCTCCATATTGACAAGAGAAAACCTAAAAACTTAAAAGCTCTTTCAACTGAACGCAATATGTATACTTTTCCTTTTATTACGCTATCATCCTGTGTGTAATGAAATTTTTTAGAATAATTTTACTTGATACATCCCAGATCGTAATCCTAAAAAACGTCGGCAATGCAATTTTATTGTCTCAGCGTATATGTAATACTGCAAAGTAGGTGATGCTTAGCGAGTCTCTTTTTCGGCAGTTGAGGACTATTTTCCCCATTCAGTATTTAGTGCCATAAATGAACTAGGACCAGAGAAACAAAAAGCACGCTTGTAGTTTTATTATTCTTATTGTGAAACCTGTGCTCCTAATTGCCCGCCTATACAATAGAATAAATGTTTAAAATTCAAGGTTGTTAAGAGGTTGAATCCTTTCGCAAGGCAATGATTATAGATACACATTGAAAAAAAAATAATGAGTTTCAGTGGAGCATGTAAAGAGGTGATTGACGTTGACAAAATCAATTTTTCGTGCTGAAAATAGTTTTCCCAAAAGATTTCTAGGTCTAATGGGCTTATGAGTATAACTCTTATCATTGCATGCATAGTATTCATCTTCAAACTTTTTTCATTCACTATGCATTACAAATCTAAAATACTAGACGTGCGCTATGCAGAAAAACAGTAAGAATTAGAGCTTGTTTTAACCTGCATATTATCCTCACCATCTGCCACGCAGCGGCAATGGTAGAGAAAAGTATTAACGGACTCCATGTCGTTTTACATGTACGTAATGCTCGAGTTCTGAACCTTTGTCTTAAACCTCTCTTGCTCACCAGCAAAGAGCTGGTGTGTCTAGAATGAGCTCACTGATACAATCATCTCTGAGCTCTTTTTTTATCCATATTCTCGTCCATCAGGAAATGAAGAGGCACGCTTGCATGCGCAGTCAATTTTGTGTTCTTGTAAATGATGCAAATTTTGATCGGCGCTCGAGGGCATTATTGAACTGTTTGATGCTTACGAATCAAAATGCTGCTAAATTCTTGCTGGAATGCACATGGAGAGTTTCTGGATGAGTTCATTTAACCAAACGCATTACTCATTACCATGAGCACGCATGTACATTACAAGGTAAATTTTGTCTTGACAAGTTTTCCCCTAATCAATGTTCGTTCAGCAGCCTAGGTTCGAAAATTCATTTTTTTGGTAGTTAGTTAATTTTATTTCACTTCAAAAAAATTAGGCTTTGAGAGTAAATGAAAGAATAACTCTAGTATTGGGCGTATAGTTTCCTGAGGAGAATTTAGACATACATGTACATATAGTAGTATTTATTGTCCTTTTTCTTTAATTTCGCTCTTGTTGAGATATACGCGGGAAAAATTTGAAGGCAGGTTAGTTGAACCACGTGAACATTCAGGAACTAATCGACCTCGAGTATTCTGATTTATTTTCCAATAGGTGGCAGCTCAGAGTGAAACAAGTGCACACAACTTCCGCTATAAAACAGTACTGCTACTGCTGAATTGCAGTACTGCTACTGCTGAATTATAACACTACTGCTGAAATGCATTCCGAATGTCAAATGTTTTCCATTATGAAACCCATTAACAAAATACACAGTGTATGTCAAAAGCCGACAGCTTATCGGTGAGCTTCAGATTTGCGAACTGATGATTCTATTCATGTTCAGATACACAGAGTGGTCGTTATGCTACATAGTGGTCGTTATGGATATGTAGATATAGATGATGGGGAAGTCGTTTATGATGCTCAACTTGTGTACAGAGAACACAAAAATTTAGCACTATGCATGCAAGTAGACTCACTTGACACTCTTCGAAATCAAAGTGAACCACATTTTTCTTCCACTGAAATTAGAGCTCGGACATCCCTTAACTCTTTTTTTTTCAACTTGAAAACATTGCCACCAACAAACGATTATTAAAAATATAGAAATAATTACAAAGATGTTGACTCAGTGGCTGACTGGAAAGATGTTTTAGATCCTAAGTAAATAATGTAACGGTATTATTACAGTTTTCTTCTTAATTGATCACTACGTCACGGCATCCACAAGTCGTTCACGACGTTGCTGCAAAGCTTTGCATCATCATTCCAATGTCATTTCATAACACTCTGTTCATTTAGTAAGGCTTAAACATCGAAAATAAACTCTTTGATAACTGTTTCTTCTGTACTACTTGTGCTGCTCTGCTTCTTCTTCTGTACTTCAACCTCACGTGCCACTTTGTCGCGAACCAGTCTTTCCCATCGCCTCCCTTACCTCTGCCACCTGCAGTGCAGTCCTCAGTACGACAGTGTTCCGTACCACCGCGGCTGCAGCACCATCTCGCGTTCCGCTGCCTTGGTACCACAGTCACCCGTATATCTGTCACCCGCACCTCCAACACCTGAACCACTGTCACCCGCTCCTCCACCGCCTGAATCACAGTCTCCCGTACCCCAGCCACCTGAACCACAGTCTCCCGCACCCCTGACGTCCTCACCCCCGCCGCCCGCACCACCGCCCCAATAGAACACCGCCAGCTCTGCCCCCCGCACAGCTCACCTGTGCCCAAATGCAGCGCTTCCGGTGCCTCGCACCCCTCACCCTCGCCTCCAGCGCCTGGCACCCCAGCCTCTCAGCTGCTCTTCATTCACTAACGCGCCTCCCTCCCCTGCCTCTCCAGCCCCATTTCTTCTCACGGACTGCTCTCCTCCGCAACCCAGAACTTGATGGCAAGGCTTCTACGAAGACTTGAAATGTTTTTTATACACTTCTTTTGGCCAAAAATTTTTATCGATTAAATAGCTCATGTTCCTTATCTTTGCTGCTTCTCTAATTACATTCTTTGTTGTTTTCATAAGGTTGTCATTAGACTCCTTTGTTTGCTTTAATTTTAAAGCTTGATTTCATTTTGAGTCTCTATTCCAACCTGCCAATCTTCATTCAAGCTCATGGAAGTTTGAGTAGTGCCTTCACGCTCTTTTCCATTTCTGTTGATTTAACACTTTTGCTAGATTTTTCAGGTGCAGCTCTTCTTATACAAGGTTACTCCATCACTCGCACTTCATCTTCTTAAAGTTATTCCTATTGCAGCGCTTGATCATGTCCCACCTTCTGGTGTAACTTCCATTACTGCCTCGAATAACTACAGCATTTAACGTGCCGTTTGCTAATACGCTAATTTCTAAGGTCTAGCCATAACTCATGATGATGTTATTCATGTGATCCAACTTGACCGCTTCACTTCAGAGCTCATTTTCTGAAGCACAGTTAGTATAGAAGCTAAAACTTTCCGTTTTACAATCTTTGTTCACACATCCAATTTTGGATTGAAATTGAAATTTTAAAATCAATTCAAAATTATTGAGTGGTCTGCGGGAGTAAAAACAAAAACATACATACTACCAATCATTATTAGGTGATTCTCAAATTCAAGTCCTACAGCGAAAGATAGAAAGACTGGGCAATAAAAAAATAGCATGGAATTACTATATGTTCTTCTCACAATTTTAAAAAGATTGTACTGGAAAAATACATATGGGCAAAACGAATAGTCGAAGTAGTATCATGTTTGTGCTATATCTTACCGCCAAACCTCAATAAATTTTGTTACAAGCCTTACTTATATGTTTACTTATTTATTCTATAACTCGTCGCACTTATTCTATACTTGAGACCCTGTCCTGTCTTGTCACTCTAATTATTAATGCTCGCTTTTGTTTCAACTTCTACGGCTGATTCAACTTTAGTTTGGCTGATCCTATCATAGGCATTTCACTTCTGACGTTTCATACACCTCTTTATTATAGCTTGAAATATAAATCAATTAGAATAATACACTGAATTACATAACTAGGTGTCTGATACCTCAAAAGCATATACTGGCATGTTGACTTGAAACATAAATGATTTCTGTTTTCACAGACTTATGTACAAAAATACTTTTTCAATCTACGAAAATGTTAAGTATCTTAGATTGTTTTTATTCTCGGAAAATATGGAATAATAAATGAAGCAACTTTAGATGCGAGTCATTAACTTATCTTTTGAAATTTTCCTCGTAATTTATTATACAATTTCTTCGATATAAGTATGAATCTTTCGAAATATCTCCCTTAGCCAGTCGACGTCCGTAAATAGTTTTTCAAACTGATTTTCAAATTTTTTGAGAAGGTGAACCGAATGTCAAATTCCTGAAGTTTTCAGATGGCCCTATGTAGAAAACTATCTTTAAAGTGTTTTCTGAACTCGTGCTATACTGGACGCTAGTTAGGCCAATTTAAACTTGCAAAATAATGTGACCAATTACCAACTGCATGCACTCAGCTGCTGGGCGTTTTTTCAGCATTTTGTAATGTTTTTTGTTAAATATTTCGCTTTTGGCTATAAATATTTTTATTATAGGTATTCCATCAAATTTCCGTATTCCATTCAGCGCGAATTTAGACTAAGAATATACCGGGAAAAAGTATTCAACGCCTTTTTGTTACTGAAGAAGTCAATAATAATTATTGTACGAAGTGTAAAAAATAAGTTCAAAAGAAAATGCAGGCCAACCCTAAGAAAAATAATATAGATGAAGTGTAAAAGCATCTATAACAAATGACAGAGCAATGAGGGGTCTTTTTTTTAAAACAATATGTTGAATGTATCGCTTAGTATGCACCCGTTTTTTCTCTAAAAATTCGATAATATGAAATCTTATTATAATTACATGTTCGAACGACTTTGGCAAATTTTTCATGAATTTCTCTAGCAATTGAGCAATCAGTTATTTTTTTGCCATTTAATGGGCATCTCATTGTAATCATTCATAATTATATAATAGATCGCAAATCATGTGCTGTCTACAGAACGTGAATTTAATTGAACATTCATATTGTTTGTAATCTGGGATTTCTTTTGCTTGCAAATTCAATTTATTCTATCTGAAAAATTTCACAAATTCCCTCTCATTGAGAGTATGATCATCAATTAAATAAAATACAGTGCATTTGCTCGTAGGAACGAAACATCAGGAGGATGTACCGTTAAGTTTCCACTAACTTGAGAGCCAAGCAATAATCCGAAAACTCTAAAGTTTAATTTTAAATTATTTACCTGACTCATGATACGTAGTGATACTACACCAGATACTTAGGTGAATAAAATAGTCTGCTCCGGCGAAGGATGATGCTCTTATGAAAGTTGAGCCAGTACTCATTTTTCTTTTGCAACTCACCTGTCGCTCTTTTTTGTGTTTATTCATTGCAATTTTATCATGTTCCCACTGTAATCTAACTTCGGTTATAAAAATATGATATCGATCCATCTGTTAATTTGATTGTACAATGTTTAGCTTTTCTTACTTTCTTCGAGCCCTGCTCTGAGTGAAAGTTGATATAAATATCAATTTATCCCTAAGCCATTGACGACACGGAATTCACTGTACCTACGTCAGCTACGCTGGACACGTCTGGCTGTCTTTAAAAACATCCACCCAATTCAAGCCCGCTGCTGAACAATCCAGGCCTGGTGCCGCAAGACGTCGCTACTCCACCGCACTCCATTTTGTAGAGCTCCAGGAGCGCACGACCCCCGCCGCTGCTGCGAGATGCTGCGTTTTTGCGCGAGTGCTTGTCTTCTAATTGATTGCGGCGAGCTGATGCCTGCATTGAGGGTGGTGGCAGAGCAACGCAAAAACTTGAAGTCCTCTTTTACAATAAAAAATATTGTGTCTGGAGCCCATACATAGCTTACGAAGCTGCCCCTCGTGAAGGAGCAACAACTCTTACCCACCCCCGACTTCTCGCACAGCAGTTAGAGAGAACAGTTACGAGGTCGCTGCTCAATGTTTTGATAACATAAACGTTAAACAATCAAACCACTGTGTGCCAACATTACGATCCTAAATACCGAATGTGAACCTTCTAATTCTACTTAAATTGTACTTTTCAGACTTCGGCTACTCTTTTTGTGCATGAGGTACGGATATTATTTTTACATTGCGCATAAAAAACAAAAAAGTGCAAGTTAGAATTGCTTTTTAACTCAATGAACGTTTTAAAAACCAGCTACTTCATCAATTCACTAAACGTGTTAAATGGAATACTAAATTCTCAATTTTCGTCCCTGCGAAGTTTTTAGTAAATTTGCGATTTGAACAAACTGACCATCAATTTGCACGAGATATTGTATACCATGTACCTGTGAGTTGAGTATACAAATTCTCGTATATCATTTTAACTTCTTCTTTCAAACAACAGTGCAGTTCACAGCGTACAGGCGCAATCAACTGATTTGTTCAACCTGCAAGAGCTAGGTGGTCGCGTCAGGAAGGCAGAGCACCTAGCTGAGCTGCGCTTTAGTAGCACACCACAGCAGTGCAGGACATTATTACACGAATCACAGATTTGCTGCTGTAGTTTTGTACCTCGATTACTGTTCATCTAAAATGCCGCCAGTATTCACATGCAACTTCGAATAAAATAATCAAACGAAATGAGGTAAATACAAACTTTAATTCATTAGTTAATGCCGCTGTACGTGAAAGAAAAAAGAAAAAATGAATAGTATCGAACAATCGTTACAAAAAGTTAAATACATTAAAGTTTTAAATTGACTTAGAATATATTTTGAGTACAATTCATGGAGAGTGTGCAATAAATATTCTAACATCTGTGACGATGGGCGAATCAACTGATAGCGAAACAGTAAATGTGTATTCTCGTTGTTTGCTATGAAGTAGGAGAAACATGAACAAACCTGCACATTTTTCTGAAAAACGAAAAGGAAAATGTTGAGACGTTGAAGAAGGAATGCATTGATACACCTTCATCATCCTTCTCATTGATACGTAAATTATGAAGTATAGTTTGGATATTATTCATAATTCAAATAATGTATGCAAATTAGAGTTTTAATCGAAATTCAGTGCAGTTTCTGATACAGCCTTGTAAGAAATAATGCAAAAAGTACTTCACCCAGTTAACTTTTAGATAGGAACATATGTAATACGACATTTACTATGTTGCTCGTGATTGTGACTTGATGAGCGTGAATGTTAACTAGAAACGTAGTAGGGCTTGAGATGAGTCCGCTGTATAAGAGCTAGGCGACAAACTAGTCGCCGAACAAGTAGAGGTTTCACGTTTCATCTGCTAAATCTCGGAGTGACAGAAAGTGAACACCTCTATTCCTGTAGTGTAGTGTAAGAGTTAACAATTCCTATAGTGTAGTGTAGAGGCAATTGCACTCCGTGCAATTGCTCCGTGCAATTGCCATTTTTACGAAGTCAATGGTCAATACCCGTATTTGCTATTGATTTCTGTTTGAATGAATCAACGAAATCTGTTATTCTCTGTAGAATTGTTCACTAAGTAGCAATACAGCAGTGAGTGATGCATACGTACATTCTTTTTATGCGTTTTGCTGAAGAAATGAGCAGCAACAGCGATACCTGTAATACTCTACGGATACCAGTCATCATGTTTCAGTATTAACGCGTCGTTCATGACACGCAATTTCAACACTTCCAATGCTGTCCGTTTTACTACTTCACTCTCCGTGTACTGTAACAGTTAAATAAAGCTGGGATACAGGTTTATTCCTCTCATAAAATGATAAGATTTTATTTTATTAGAAATTGTATCTATTGTAGAAACAGAACGCATGACGCTCAAAAAGTTTTTTTTTAAATCAATGTTCTTTCGCGCATTCAACAGAAGAAAATATTTCTTTTATCACCTTTGGTTTTGAAATTTTGCCATGTTTGAAAATTCGAATGCAATTTGTGCTGGCGCAGTAACTGATCTTGCCATCCACCTATAATTATAATTTGAAGATTGTATTTACATCATTTTGTTTATTTTCTATGAAGTTGGATATGAATGGAAAATTTTTACTGAACGATGATATTATATGTTATTAATAAATAAGCTCTAATAAAATACTTCGGTATTATGTTGAATTCACCATGCGATTTTATTTTTGATAAACAACACGAAAAGAATTCCATTCATCCCTGAGAAGCGTCACGGTCTGGAGAAAATCAATATTCAAGTTATCCTTGAGCTTCTATCGTGAGCAATTTAACGATAGATCCATGCCAGGTTGTAATTAAAGTGTTTATCATTCACTCTTCCGGCTCATTATGTTGTGAATACTAATGCGACAGTAATGCTGTGTGGCCCCCGGGCTAACGCCGAGCCTCGTGATGTCACTGCGCCTGTGCCGCTTTGTATGGACCATGCACATGCTTTCCATGCCGTTTATTTTTACTCACGATATGCAAATGATTCGCTCACCTCTAAGTAAAATATCAAACAGATTACGCTTAGCTTGGCGAGAAAGGGCGTCGCACTTCACGACGTCATCTCCTCGTTGCTTGGACTATCAATCACTATCTTGTTTTCATGTTAATTTTTGTTGAGTCGACTCGAGAGAAAAGCAGCAAATGGATTAGGTTCTTAGAACACTGATTCCTTCCGTAAACTTTCTCAAAAAAACATTGTTTCAAAAATTTTTCCCCCTAAATAGTTTTTTCCCAGTGAAACCCCAAAATAAAATACGAATATGATGATAAACGCAGCAAAAATGGTTCGAAAGTTTGAGGTTTCAACAACGTGGGTGAACGGCGTTTGCTGAGTAACTTCTGAAAAATGTTGTTCTATTTTTTCTCAATTTAAAAAGATATCTCTTATAGATCAATGAGAACGAAGCGAGATGCGAACGGTAGACCACTTGGATATACTTTCCTCTAGCCAGTAGCATTTTTAAAATATATAACCACAGAAAAATAAAATCACAAAAACTTTGAAAATGAAATAAGTCCTTATGTGATCATTGTATGTAAACAGAGAAACAAAAAATATTCGGTAAAATCAATAGCATTAAATAAAAAACTGCTTAACTCAATTTAAGTGCTAAAACTTACTTTATTTGCTAACCATGAATTAGTTCACACAATCATCTATTGAGGACTAATGTCAACTAGTTTCTTTTTTATCAGCTTGAAAAATATCAATAATTCTATTTAACAGTAATGAGTAGTGGAAAATGTACATTTAAATTTAGGTGTGCGTTGGTCATAGATTCTGATATATTTACGCATCTGCGTTGCACTCAGCACAAAAATTATCGCATGCTATTCTCATGATTTTGTCGCCAGCTTTTATTTTACATGTGATACCAAATTGACAATTTTTTTATGCCTCTGAGCCAAATCTCTCACGATATAAAGAAAAACAAGGTCATTCGGTTTAAAATATGTTTAACAAAACCGAATGTTTTGAATCAGTTCAAAGCGCCAGACCATAAATTCCGTGTTTTACATGCTTTTATTTAAACGAAAACTTTGCCAGTAAAATTAACAAAGAAGAAAACAAAAAACCTAGTCATTTTAATTAAGACACTGTTTTGTGGTAAATAGCGAGGAATAGTCAGCAAAGTGACGGACTCTTAGAATAATGAACGAGAAAGGCTCTTATCTAGTTATAAAAGAACCCACGTACCCGTACAAATTTTATTCCAAAATTGAAAACCAAACAGTTAATTGGTTCGAAAAAATAATTCATAAATTTAATCATAAATTAATTATTTTATTGTGGGACATAAAAAAGGTTTGCCAAGAGCCGAGTCACGTGTTTGACCTTAGGACGCCGTATCGACCATGCGGCGTAAGATGATAGAGCGATGATTTAAGATTGCGCTTCATATCAGCACAGAAGATCTAAACTCAATAGAAATCTATAAAATGCCTGAAATGGTGGACAGATTTTCTAAAAAGCAGCTTTAATTGTGTGCTATAACTTAAACTTTTCAGCACAGGTGTCACAGGAAGGGCCAAGTCGGTCTGTGCTGCTACTATAGAAAGTAAGCATTCTATTCAGCTAATTTTGCAATTAGGGTAAGATACTGGAATTAATGAAAAAATAGATCGTAATCACGTAACGGTTCTAAATCATGGCCACCAATTAACAGAAATTTGCCAACAATTCCCTCCTAAGTAATGACACAAGATTAATGATATATATTTTAATAATGATTTCCAATTGCCTAGGTAAATATTTTAAAATTTAAATTCGCTTCCTAATTAGCCAAAGCTACACCTTATCCATAAAATTTAAGTTTAGAACTTTTTCTGGCCATTGAAACGAAATTTCTCTGTCAGTAAATCTTTCTAGCTAGCTTCAGATTTCTTCAATGAAATAAGCAAAGTTCCTACTAAAACAATAAATGACTTATGCTTAGATGGAATAAAATAAAGTACAGAAAATTACAAATTTTATATCATAAATAATTTTCATATCGAGGCATAATTTAAGTACCAAAGCGGAAGAAAATGATCCACGCTAGAGTAGTTTCAAATATATTTTCTGAGCTATTTATTTTAATCTTAGAATTCATTTCCGCACAGCATCAAAGTATTAATTAATTAGGCCTTTAGAGATAAAATAATAAGACATCCAGTCTTTCTTGAAGACATCCTATAAGCTCCGTGAAAAACAGCGACCTCGTGGGCCATCTAGCATCAAATGAATGGTTCACAAATGTTTTATTGACTGTTTACGAACGTAAATTCCAAACTCAATGCCAAAGAGGGTAGCATGTGTCGGCCACACACCCGCAATCACATCTACCAAGTGATCTATCTGCACGAGCGTTGCCCTTTACTTCACTGCAGGTTGAAGCAGCGTTTGTGCCAGGAATGCACTACCGCTCGGGCTCATGTGACATGCGGAGGCCAAGCCGCATCTTCTGAGCACTTTCATTGTCTGGAGCAAATGCGAGTTTTTTAACTGGTGCTATGGTTCTAGAGACAGTTTCATCCCGGTTGGGTCGCATTACTGAGGTCAAGGGACCTCACGATGTCTTTAAATAGCTCGGTGCTAATTACACGCGATGTCACAGGCAGGTTGAGTGTCATGAGCTCATTTGCAGCAATTTATGCGAAACTGGGTGCGCTATAGGCGCTTCGCTGTGATAAAGCTAGCGACCCTCTCGGCGCCCTGCCTCTCCGCCCTACGCGTGCTGACATCTGAGATGGCTCACGAGCGCCTGACTCGGTAGGCTTGCGGTGGGCAGGATCAAGTTGTGATTATTAATGGCAGGAAAAAAAGTTTTGCTGCTCTTCGACGTTTCCTCAAAGGTGCGTAAATTATCTTGTAACTATAGCTTAATTGATAGTTACTAATGAAATGTTACATCTATAATCGATAATGATGGGTAATATAAATCCCATTTCGCATAGTTTGATTTCGATTTATGTGAGATTATCTAAACACAGTGATATTTTAACTTTGTTCTTCATTCATTAGTTCTCTACCTAAAATGAATAATAAGCATAGTCAAATAGTTTTAATCTCCGGACCAGTACGGTCTATTACGGGAGCAGTGCAAGAGCCACCCATTCAATCTAAATTAAACTTGTCTTAAAAAACCAATGTCTCTTACATCTGGCATTGGAACAACCCGTTCTTTACAAATGAACTTTCGTTTCCTCAGTGCGGTAATATCTTCTTGAATTACCTTTGATGAGCGCGTTCTACAGAAATAGATACTGGAGAAATATTGAAGATTCATTTATTCTGATAATCGAAAATTTGCTGATTATTTTATCCAACTCTTTAATCAGAGTTATTACAAAAAATGTGAGCAGATGTCGCAACTAAATACTTATCAGCGTGCTAAATAACAGTACTCTATATGTCTCTTCTTGTCGTGCTATTTGTTTAGTGCAATTGACGAATGTATTCGTAACGATTGAGAACTGTGTTATAAGCAATTCAACCTTAGAATATGTGCAAAGATCTCAGATTACAGTTTTTGAAGTATTCTAGTGCGCACACCCATATGTTCTATGACGCTGCACTGAAGCTGACAGATTGCTGGCTCGGTAAAATTGACATCTTGGGGCTGAACGCCGTCTCCTCGGAAGTGTCCTGCCGGGAATGACGGCCACGCCAAACCTGAAACGCAAACGAACGAGCGAATGATACGGAACGGGCTTATTAACTAAATTAGAGAGGTGTCTCAGGAGAGAGAGGAGGTGCTTAGACTCTACTGATAGATGACACTATAGTCTGGTAAGGCAGAGGAGGGAGGAGGCTCTCAAGAATCCGTTAAGTAATGCGTCTTCTCGTTGTGGGATGACAGCTCGCGGCCTTATCCGTGCGCTCACACTCGTGCTGTGGGGCCATTTGCTCCGAAATATTACCACGCACTTACTATCTAATTATAAGTATGATGATGCCGCAAGTATAAGTCATTAGCTCTTAAATATTTCCCTGCTTGTCACCGAGCTTCCCTTAATGTCCTGACGCTCAGAGACTAGTGCAATCTGAATGGCTGGGTTAAGTTAAAGCAAAGGAAGAATGGTACGCAATAGTAGACGACTGAAAAACTTAGTACTGTTATCTGATTAGCACTAATTCAAAAGAAATATACAATACAGTACAGTTGACATTTCCTTGAAATTGGGTGGCTTAATAAAAATACAAAACTAGAAACTATCCACTTGGTTTGTAAATTCATATTTCTTTAAAGTCTGGACAAAATTATTTTTGATGTTGTCTCTGATGGCACATACTTTGCTAGCATGAACGAAGTTACTTTATTTTAAAAAAATTATTCAACTGTCTTTCGATTTTAAAGTTTTGAACTCTTGGGCTAGAAATTCTAGGAGTAATGATTTATATCAACTTATATTTTTGAAATTAATTCCACGTTTCTACAATTTTCTACGAAGATGAAATCGCAGCCTCGAATTTTTAGATTAGTTTTAGCACTTTTGTTTTAGCCAAAACTAGCATGCACTAATTCGTTTTCGTAAATCATTCAGAGGAATTTGGAACTTATTGTATTTGTTTACAACAGGGTTCTAAGATTGTAAAAAAGCAGTTGTTCACTTTCAACCACTTCTTTAGATGTTCAACAGCCTCTTTAGGTTGTTCCCCAACACTCTACACTTCAATGAGCTGCATGAGCTCAAAGAGGAGGCAGTGCTTCTTATGCACTTCTATTTAGGACCCTGTCATGCACTTTCTCGCCTACTATACTGTCATAAATCACCTTTCAAATAATGGAACGTATCATAATATACTTATAATGAAAGAAAAGACCCAGATTCTCACTTTTTTTTACAGGGAACATCAGTGATACGTGAGGCTAGAGAACACCAGGTAACAAGTATGGCAATGAACAACCTGGAATGAGCTGCCAGAGCGCTCCGACCCATACCATACCACCAAGAAACCCGAGCTTTGAGGCCCTTACGAAGACTTAAGTTTACGCTTACAAGAACTTATGAAATGAGATGTGAGGGCAGTTCCAGTCATAGCAGTCATCGGCCTCAAGAGAGAACATCTTGCTTCTCCCAACATATGGCTGAATGATACGACACTAGTTGCAGATAGATCGACCTTTCATCAAGAAGCCCTGGCTCTACGAGTGTATGAGGAAGAAACGAATTGATTTCATTGGGACATAATAGGATCAAGCATCAGAGCAGTGACGAATAGTAATCTCCGAGGAAGAATTCACGCTTTGCGAATTTATGAGCGTTTGTCGCGCCAGTCATTTGCCTAGACATCAATTACAGAACACTGAATATATCGAAGCACTATGATAGCATAATGGTGTAGGGATTTTAGTGGTAAGAAGAGAGGGGTGGATTGTAAGCCTTTATTTTGTGGAAACGGAGCCAATGAGCAGAGGTAGATTTCGTTCCAGTTTTACTGTTCAAAAATCCGCATTGTATAGTTTTTAGTTACCACTGTGCCATATTTCACAATAAAAATTTTATTACCATAATCGCTTGAGAAATATAAATGTGCAGAAAAAAATTAGGTATCGTTTGCTGAAGTGCCACGTAGTTCATCAAAAATATTTATTCATTACTTCCTGCCAATTACATTAGCGTCGTTGCTGGCTTCAAGGCAGAGGATGTTTTGACCCGGTTGAATGTTATGCTCAAATGAACTAAAAAATGTGCATTTCGAACAGAAGGTGAGGTGATGAAGAAATTTTCACAACTTGGAGTCACTACGAAAACGTTACGTTTCAATCTATAAACTCAATCACCCTAACTTAATTTTGGCCAACAGAACCATGATAAAATGCGCAGACTGAAATTTTGTTAACTAAATCCTGAAAATTAAATATCGTGATTGCCAACTCAGACTATACGTCCTTTTCGTAAAAAAGTTAGGGTTGATTATTCGAATCAAGAAGAGAATGGTAAATAATAGTCCTCGAACTGATGATCCAAATTTAGACTGACATTCTAGACTGCTGTGGCAATAACTCACCAATAAAATGGTGTGAGGACCTCGAAGAGCGCTCATAATAATGACTACAGCCCCGAACTGGAATAACTATGAACTCACTTCCGACAAGACAAAACATCGCTGTCTCTAAATCACGCTGGTTGTGCCGTGGACAGCTCCACTTGCGTCCGAAGCAAGGAACAAGGGCAGTGTTTAGATACTTCAAGCGTCGACTGCAACCCCACAATTACGCTATGACTCCTCTATCAGCAAGGCTGTTTTTTGCCGGACGTTTTGATGCCGGTGCTTACCGCACGCTGAGAAGGAGTGCCTGCTCCACAGGTGGCTGGTCCGCCCGCTGACAAAAGCGCCTTCCTCTCGAGGCGGCTGCCGGAAGTAACCTGCATCTTCTTGAACAGTCCTGTATCTTAGGGGAAAAATACTTAAAAGAAGAGTACTGCGCTTACAATAACTTCTCACGCAACGGCCGGGCTATTGCTTTATGTCAACCTATTAAGCAGGCTAAAATTAGTCACTCAAAATCGTTATTATCTTCTAAAAATTTCATAATTGGTTTCCGACAAACATGCAGTGTGTAAAACAGAATGCATGTTGACTTTAGGACATAAATATTCAAGAGCCCTTTTTGTTCACTATTTTAATAGGCATGGATAAATAACGTAGGGGCGGAAAAGTCAGTGCTGGAATGAAAATTACGCTTGAATCAATACATCATTTGAAAGGTAATAAAAGGATAGTTTGATTACGTATGTTAGGGAATGATAGTTGACGTGAATGCAGTATACGCTAATCCAAGTGCTGCTTCTGCTTTCCAGGTGTAGCGGCGATTGGCTCAAATTCAGCTTGCCATTCAGAAACGCAGCGTGCAAACGTTTGGTACACCCTTGTCAATTTCTTTTGTTAACATTGACGCTAAATTCCATACATTTTTATCTGTTTCTCATAGATTCTATAATGTTACACTACACGGTTGTAACCATCGATTTAGCCAGCAAATTTAACCTTTCAACCCTAAACCGGGTAGATCTTCGATGCTAAACTAACTCAATGTTAATTTAACTCAAGATTTGAAATATATTGGCGGTTTTATAGACTCACTCCTACAATATCGTTTCATTGTTCAAGTAACTTCGTATTAAGAGAAATAGAAGTCGAGAAATGCTATGTTCGATGAAGTTATCTACTTTTCAAATTTCTATTAGGAGCCATATTTTTATTGACTAAAAGTAAGGCAATATTTGCCCTAGGTTTGCAATGGTATAACACCGGATAAATAGATTGTGTTCTAGGGTTAAGCGCAGATTGAATGATCGGTCACAATTTATATACATTGGGGAACTCATCTCTTGATATTCTTGCGCACGTGTCATGCCCGCTTTGCTGTGAAAAAATGTCCCAAATCGTCGTGAAACCATTTTATTGTGAACGTGAGGCCCAAAAATAAATGTGGGCTTGCAACAACTTATTCGATACCTCGGCGGCCACCTTTGGCCTTTCGTGCGGCCTCTAAGCTAAGAGCTCCGAAACTGTTCAAATTATCTGATACATGGAATGTCGGGACTTCAAGAGATTTATTTCACACGGTGCCTTACCGACACTATGACTACGGTCTGGAATGCTGAAGAATTTAGTTTATTGAATGAACGATTCTTGTCATTTTCTATACTTCGTTTATGTATAGTCTGCGTCACGCTTCAGTATGTCACTGAAATTAACTCATTATATTAAGGCTATTCTTATGAAAATTGAGGAGAGACGTGATAGAGCCCATTCAATATCTTTTGATTACAATTTTTTCATGTTGAGCTCTGACACTACAGATAACAAGCGCATAAGTTTCGAAAATGGACATGGATCTACTAAGCTTTAACTCGATTAAATTCCTTATATATTCTACATCCGCACCCATCACGTGAGCTCCAGACGTCCAAGGCTCATACACCTAAAGCACCCTTTTCTGCCTCGACATGAGATAAAATTCTACCTTGGAACTAAACACAGTTCATGAATTTGCCTTTAAGATGTCGTCCAGCTTTAAGAGGTTGGTTGACGATGCGGTCCCTGACCTGCAATCGAATGTTCTATTTCCTGCCTGAGTTCCTCAGTAATGGTAGGCTAGGTGAGAGGCCATACGAACGATTTATCGCCTTTGTATTTCTGAATGCTTAATAAAACTGTAATCACTGCAATTGGTACCTGCTGTATCGTTTTGTTCCACTAAAATCCATTTAATTGTTTAGCTGGACCACCTAGGCGGCCTACAGACTTAATGAACCACACAAGCGATTTCGAAGGCCGGTTCCGAGAATTAAGTATGAAACACTAGTTTTGGAGCAGCCAATAGGAATCTCTATCAGAATAAAGCATTCCTCACCACTTTCAACTGTAAGTTAATACTCCAACGGGCTTTTTTGCTGAACAAATAGTTTGTAAAAATAAAAGATTAAGTAGATAGTTTCGTAGATGCGAAGTAGGTGAGAAAATTCTCGTTCAAATTTAACTCGTACATTATTTAAACGAACGCAGGAGATAGGCAGTTATAAAAATTTAATATTTGTAACGTACTTTATTCAAATTTTACCCTTATTTTCAGTCCTGCACAAAAATTGTGCTGAAAGTTTGTCACAAAACTGAATGTGCGTGCGGTGTATATGCAGAACGCCTCGGAAGTAGCAGTGGTTGGAAGTATCGGTGAGGTTGTCCAAATGAGTGCATGTGATCTGATACTGTTCTATGTAAAGTGAGCGCTCATCCTTTGAGCGTTATTATGCTCATCGGTGCTTTTCTCTCTGCCGTAGTCATATAATTTTTCTCGCCAGAGTTGATCGGAATTTTTCCCCTCGTGCTGCTTATTTGTACATTAGAGAGTCGTATTTAGATAGAAAAAAAGGCTACAAACGGATGATTTTACCGTGCGTGGCTTCGAATCGATAACGAATTGAGAGAAGTGCGTAATAATGTACAGGTTTGTGAGGCTGTATTGTTTAATTTTCGAGTACTTTTTCCTGAAGGAGTGTGCTCGACCGGTGATACTTGCGAAATCAAAATGAAAATCTATCTAGAATTGTAACACTAGCACAGTGCTGAATATACACTATGGCTCAAATTTTAACGATTCTTTTTCCTCTCTTTCGTTGTCATCAGTGCACCGTAGCTCAGACAGTTATGATTAAATTAATGGAGGTAACATTTAGCTAGACTTTTTGAGCTTTTATATTTTTCTAAAAAAAGAATATGTTTTTCAATTTGATAGTTATTAAACGATGAAAGTCTTTTAATGTCAATGAAAGTCCATTAGCTGACAATATGCGCACTTGTAAAGCCATGAACGACTGATTAGGAATTTCATTTGCAGGCGCGTCATAGTGCAGCTCCAGTCCAGTCATGATTGAATCCAGAGGCATTCAAACCGTTTTCAGAGAGAAATTTAATTATTTTATCCTACAAGTGGTTCAACCACTCATCCAAGTATTATATCCAGTTGCTATTATTACTATGAAATTTATTTCCTTTGCTGTAGTCTGATTCAGATAAGCCTGCTGTTTGTTTGTCATGATATTCGGGCAGCATTCACAGCAATGAAATGATAGTTTTTCTTGAAATTCTCAGTACTCATAAGACTAAAAGAGGCTGGACAGGAAAGCAATTTTGAAGCATGTGATGTTCGACCAACAGTAATGGTTTCCTTCATTATCATATGAGAAAGTTGGAGCTGTGAGAATTAATATCCAATTGCAGGAGGCCCGCTGTGTTCCCCACTGAACTAATATTCTTGCCGCTCACAATTTCCATTGGTTTTTGTAAATTTTGAAGAGTATTGTTAATTTGCGTGACTTACACATTGGCTTGTATTTTCTTAGCCTCCAATATGCAGTGTTTCCCATTGTCCTATACCTATACTGCCCTCCCTTTGAAGTTCAATTATTACTACAGAATTTACAATGTCAAATTCAATCTGAAATTTATGTGTAGAATAGTACCAGGAAAAGAAAGATTGCAGTTGCAATTTATCTTATTTATTTATGCGTAATATCTCTCCGTTTAAGCAAGAATGCTGCATAAACGGAGTTTGTGTAGCAAACGTTAAGGAGAAATTTTCAAACTACTTTACAAATCTGTCATGACATACTATATTATAGACAGCTGCTAATGCACGTACTTCATTTGGTCAAAGCTGAACAACAGCTAGTGAGCCTTCCCATCACACAAAAATTACTCGAAATGCAAGTTTTTACGGAGACTAAGTTTTTTCTAATGCTTATACCTTTGTACCTTTAAAAATGATTCCGTAATTGATTAAATTATTCAAGGAAATATGAAAATTCAAGGAAATTTTGTACACTGGAATAAATTTTTAAAGCTTGAAGAATCAGGTCAAAATTTTGTTAAAGTTCAATCATCAATTACTCGTAAATAAATCACTAAATCGCTCCGGGTAGGCTCATTGAAAATTTCTTTGAAGGTAGGTTCCCTTTACGTTCATTGCCCGAAATATTCTCTTCCGATGCTTGGAAATCGGCTGATCTCCAAGAATTCGATGAATTGTTTCTATATTAAGGACACTCATCAATGGGAAGTTGAGTGTTGAGTAATTGTCTGAAAACCATTGATCTGAAAACATAACCTGTGTGACTTGTTGAACATCGATTTAAACTACTAATCTGGAAATATAATTTGCGAGACTTGCTCTATAAAATACACAACTTGAAGTACACGACAAATTTTGAAAATGACTTACACTTAGTTCACTTTCACTAAACTGTGTCTAGTTTGAATAAATTGAGCCTAAATTACAGTTTTGGTTCAGTTTTCTTCGGTGTTACAAAAAAGTTGTCAATGATTTAAATCATTTACAACTCTTCTTGTATTGTAAATAGGAATTTGAGACACGCACCATTGCAAAGGATCGATTTAAAATGCTTATTTGGTTCTTTCCTTTGAAAAACTTTGACATCTCTTCTATGTTTAACACTGAGTGACTGCTGACATAATTATGAGATTTAAGTTGTCGTTGATGTCGAGATGACAGTGTAAGTTTACTGAGAGTGACGCTAAACTGTTTGAAAATTTAGGAATGGAAAGCTGATAACAAAAACAGAAGTTTTCACGGTTTATGGGTAGCGTATATGTAAATTGTAGAGTATAAACTTTTGGAAAAGGTGTACTGAAGTTTATGAGGTTTATTACCCTAAAAATTTGAAATTTGTTATTTTATTTGACGTTTATTCTATCAAGACTCTTGATTACAATGCCAGCTGAGCTTAACCCAATTTAAATCAGCTATTGCTAACATTCTTATCGCTCCTCACTTGTGGTTGTCATGTAAGATTCCATCATTATGGATGCGGAAACTTACAGCAACAAACTGAATGATACACATTGTCGTTGCGATGCTCGAATGAAATGTTACAACGCTATCATTATCCTTCAGCTTACCTAGAAAACTTTTACGTTAAAACTGTAAATACTATAGCGAAACTTTTTCGCTTCGTCATTTTTGGGTACGTTCTGAAGTTTCAAAAATTCAATTTCCAGGATACGCTGTACAGGGTTAAGTGAAACAGAATTTGAATTCGTGAAAAAACTGCTGACAATTTCATCTTTCATGAATTTAAGAAGTGGCTGGAAAATATACCATATTCCATATAAAAGAACCTGAAATGTTTTGAGTAGTATTTTGTACCCGGAGAGAGGAAAATAGATTGAGTTCAAAAAATTTCGATTGTCCTACAGGTAACTTCAATTTCAACAGTGTAAGCCCGCCCATGCTGTGTATTGACTAAATGCGTACAAACAGTTGCTCGTATTATGTAAGACGTGAGCAGCGAAGCCAACAAATTTTACCTGCATGGGATTCAAGGTTGAGTCAAAAATGTTATCAATAATCTGAAGTAATTACGCCGAGAAAAATGCGCGCAATACAAACTGGAGAACATTTTTAGTGAATGGCTAAATTTTTTGAGCATAAAAATAGCGAAGACAGGTGCGGGAGAAAAATATCTGCATGATTCTTCACGATGATGCCATGCATCGTGACGCTGTCTCACAGCACTATAGGTGTGACGTCACCTGCGCGGTGTCGTATATAGACGCTAGATGACGCAACTGGTGCAGCTGGGGGGTCTGGCAGATACATGATGTTTGTTGCTGAGTTGTGCCCTCTCAGATATAGACCGAATATTAAATACTTATAAGCTACGCAGCCTCTTGCCACAATTGCCGTGGTGCGCTCCCAGCAGTACAGGTTTGATCAAGTTCAGCAAACATTTGCGCTCGGGCCAAACGTGAGTTAATTGTTTAGGAACATTAGGTGGTGTGAATTACAGAATAGAGCTTGATCAACTGTTTATTTTTTCTGAAGAAACACTAAGAAATATTATATGAATCATCCTATAGTGCTCTTTTTGCGTGAAATAGAGTTGTTGCCAACAGTAAGGTTTATCGAGATATGTTGCTTGGAATACCACATGAATAAAATATATGTTTTTTTAAGAAGTCTTGCTCTAACGAAGACGTCAGTATATGTTCTGATGCTACTTTTTATAGCACTGATGAAAGACTCATGTCAGAAAAAGTTCCTGTTGCACCGATAAGGACTTTTACATATTTTGGCGTACACAAATGATGCTGTTATGTGATGAGTAAAAGCAATTTTTTGTCTTAAATTAAAATCCACCATAAAAACGGAGCACTTGTAATTTTAATCGCATACTGACCACCTAACTCGCCAGTAAAACTGAAGCTGCAAATTTGCTGTAGAGACATTTTCGGATTCAATGAAACAGTTTTTGATTCATACTGATGAGAAGCAATGATAAATTGTCATATTTCCTCATATTGGAAATTATTATTTCTTAAGAATTTGTCTTATCCAGGGATAGTTAAAAATGAAATAACACAAAAGAATTTTGCTCCGCATGGCTTGCAGTCGGAACATGGCACACCAAAAACCAATGCTATTATATATCGATTGAACTGTCAATAGCCTTATAGCCTAGTTTTGAGTTTTAATAATGAGCCAACTGAACATGTTTGTCTGCATCGCTCCAGAATATGTGGTTATTCAATTCGATGATATACATTGAGGAAAATCGGATACATAATCTGTACATTTATAGTGGTACTGGTGGATTCAAATCGCGACTCTTACTTTCATTGAATTTCGTTTAAGTAAAATTTTTATGAGTGCTGCTCCGTATTAGCATCAGAATTGTATTCAATACTAGCTATCAATCAGAAAACAGTATCAATGCAAATCTGTCTTTTACTAATGAAAAAATACGTTTTCTGAACAAAAATGTAAATGAATATGAACATTATTGACGAAAAATATCCATCATTATGGTCACGCCAAGGAAAAGAATCATGAAGCTACCTGTGAAAAACAAATAAAGTGGAAAATAAGGAAACTTCAAGATGAACATAAGCAGAGAAGTACAAACAAATGCAGTTGTGGACTCAGTAATGAATCTTCGATCGCACTTCGTAAAGGCCTGTCCCTTCAGGTTATCCTTTAGTGTTCTTCACAGTTTACAGCTACTAGCGCTACATTCAGAGGCTAGTAATCTTTCAACTTCATATTTGTACAAGTATTATTTTGACTTTTCCTTATCAATTCGACATAATATAATGTGTTTCTAGTATCATATCGCTATTATAAGTTTCTGAGTTTTTCAACTAGTGAGTTCTTCAACAAGGACTCGTACATAATTCAGAAGTTATAGACTCAAAAGATAAGATATTTCATCTTCTCCCTGATTCACAAGATTTAGCCAATACTAAGGACACACGTTCGTGACGAGACGCGGTGTTTGTTCAGTTCTCACCAGTATCACGGGAGCATCCGGCAACTGTCGTGCGAAAAGCATCAGTAGCTCTTCGTTCACCGAGAATAAAGCGGATCCTGCTCACAGTAATCAGAGTAGGCGACTTGATGTTATTTTAGTAGATCCCCTTACTGCTTTTTCTGGTCATGAGGGGAATATCCCTGCGTCCCGATCAAGCTTAAGATTTCCTGAGGCTTAGATTCGAATTTTTAAGTCCAGAACCTTTAACTCAGCCGATATACTCCGGTAGATTTTACACATCATTAATTATATTTATAATTATCTGGGAGATAAAAACTGCCAATCTACTTTTTCTACCATTCGGCACCCTAATGTTGTAATCTGAAGCACCGAAAATAACGAGGATTTTTTTCTTACGACGTTGATCAAATAAGTATTCTTAACGCTGGATAAAAGGATTTAATTTTAAACCTATTTCCATTTTGGAACGTATGACTAACAAGAATCGTCCAAAATTATTATGTATGAACGTTAGTAAAAAATTTATATAATTTTTGAAAGCTAGCTTTAAAATTGTAAGAACGTCCAAAAAAATTTCCAATGGTACAATACGTTTAGAGAGTATACCGCATAGCAGCTGAAAATTACACTTGGAATTCAGTACGAAATTATTCGGGAACCAAAAACTCAGTAAGCGTACGTACAAGAAAATAATTTAGCACAAGATAATAATTTCAATCTGCGCCATTGCTATGAAGCGTTGTCAAAAATATTGGTACTGCCTTATCCATTCCTTTCGCCAGTTCTCTGCACGATGAAGATTGAAATGCCTGTATTGTTACGGCAAAAACTCCTGATCACAATTTTTTGTCATTTCTGGCTCCGGGAACTTGTTGAAATAATTAGCTTCTTTCCCTTTCTTTTCTAGACCCGTTGTTCTTTTAATTCTTTTACAAAACTTTTTCTTCGTAGAATGCTGGTGGGCTATATTTCTGATACGTTAGGTGTTGCTATAGTACTGCCTCAGTACACTTTTTGGCACTAATTCCTGTCTAAATTGAACATTAGCTTCATTTGCAATTTATTATGAAAGATTATTTTTCATTACGCTTCCTAAGAGTAATGAGCAATATGCATACAGCTTCATAGCTCTAAAAATAAAGTTTAAAAAAACTCAAACCTAGGACGTTTTTCCGACTTTGACACTAGATGTGCTACTAATGATCTGTATATTAGAACACCCTATGGTCATTTTCACCTTTTTTAAAAATTTTATACACATGCCAGTTGAAATAACTCTGTAAACTGATTCTAAGCTGTTCTAAACATTTTCCGGGACCTTTGTTTATGCATAAGCTTACTTAGAATATTATAGGTTTGTTTTTTACAAAAACAGGATTAGTAAAAGTGCATTTGACTCAATGGCAAATACGGAAACAACCTATAATGCTCTCCTAACTTCATGAATGGTTAATGGTATGGAAAAATCGTGGCGTAGTAGAATCGTTCATTCATAATTTTCACTTCAAAAATTCATTACCAAACTTAGAGTTTGAGAGGATTTCGACATCTGCTTACATTCTACTCGTACTTCATTACTCACAAGCGAAGATGACGAGGGCAAATGAATAATTATACAGTTCGAACATTCATTTATTCAAATATCTACAAAAATAACAGAGGCTAGCTATTATTCCTGTCAATCGTTCTCGAAGTGTGCTAACAATTGCATGAAATAAAAAAAATAGTACTGGCAAACCCTAGCCACTAAACTTGAAGATAATGAACAGACCGTTGCACTTCCTTAAGAAGAGACGTTAATGTGGCTGCGATTGTCGGCGGAGCGCATGTAAGGGCATTCGGCGCAGTATCAGTGAAGTATGGACGTGTCAGCTTGCAAAATGCTTCACAACGGTACGAGTTCGCTTGTCCCTCAGACTCGTCTTCCTCCAGTACGACCATCTCTTACTACCCTCATATTATGACAAATGTTCGTATGCAACGATAATCAATATTGGAGATAATATTGGATTATGCAACACTGAGCGAAAGTTTAGTATAATATATGCCTTTTTCCAGAGCCTGAACAACACCACAGCTGATGCGCAACAAGCTGGATAGCCGCGAGATGATGTCATTCTTCCGGCGACGCTCATTGGCTATGCTCGTGAGCAAAGCGCTTACGACATCGCCGCTCATTGGCTGCGATAAATAAAACAACTATGTGATTGGTACTTGAGAATCGTTACAGAAAAAGATCCCGCGGCGCAATGACTTCATGAATCGAAACTTAAAGTCGAAAATATGACTTAGACTGGAACTGCGCGTACTCTCCATTGTGTAGACACCATCTGTCAGTGTCTCGCTAAGCGGATGTGTTCCTCGCAATTTTTACGAGGATTGGCTGCTAGTGCAGTGTCCTGCTATTTCGTGCTCAGGCCCGAAGCGTAGAAATTGAATAAGTGACTTAAGATTTGTGCTCTCATATTTGGCTTCAAGCTTATCGCAGCCTCAGCTTGAGTATCAATGGCCGTTACTAGACATAAATTTTTGAGAAAGAAAAAGTTAAATACATGAGAACGATGATTCATCGAACATGATATAATAGAAATATCGTAGCTGAAGAAAAGACAGTGTAGTCTGTTGTGATTGGTAATACACGGACAGATATTGTTTAAGCACTTATTATCGGAATTTAAATATTTTTTTCATCGTGAAACTCCTTTTGTTACACTTGTGTGCGTGCAATAAAATATTCCTGTTGTAATGCTGAGTTGTTCAACTATAATCATTAAAAGCTCGCACAACATTTCCATACAGCCTCATTTTATTTCAATAATATGTCCGAAAACTTTGACCATTTAACGCATCATTAGATTGAGTAGTGGAATTTTCATAGCGGCTTAAAATGTGTGACAATCAGAAGAATACATATCTTACGAACGAATATTTCGCACGCGTACGTCAAGTCGTGCAATTTCTTGAACTATATTGCACGAGCAGAGTAGAGACAAGCGTTTTTATGACGCAGCATTGGGTTATATCAATCAATTAATGCGTTACTGAAACTAGTTAAATTTTTCTAGTTTACAGTCATTTCTTGACAAAAAAGTTCTCGCCATCATTTATTTGAGCGGAAAATATGCTCATTGATAGTAAGTATGAAAGCTCTTTACTGGTAAAATTGTGTCACACGTCCTCTTATTTGCTCACTGCTCACAAATGTCGATGTACAGTTTAGGAGTTTCGCAGATAATCTTCGAACAGTTGATTTAGGACTCAGCCAGTCCAAAAGTTAGTAGTAGACGTCTTATAAGAGGGTATGGTTCATTCGACTAAGTGCGAGTATGTATCTAAGGCTGTCATCAAGTATCAGGAACACAAATGCGCTTTTCGGACCTCCTGTGGGACGTAATTCAGCGAACGATATTAGCATGAATTGATTTCTCAAGTGTCTAAAGTATTCTTTTTTAAACAAAGCTAATGGTACTCGCTGAATTTTCGGAGGTACATATTAGAATTCGGCTCTCATTCGGTTTTTCGAAAAATCTCATTATACACAATAACTAGTTGAAAAAAGGGTTTTTAATTTTTCCATCCATTAGGTGAAAGAATCGTCATTACAACCAACGAAGAGCACTTAATTTCATTTAAGGTAATTTAATGCAAGAAAATGCAACTTGAAAATAGAGTGAAACGACATACAAGCCAAATGTGTAGCGAAACAAACAATAAATTTTCCGACCCTGTTGTGGAAGTCTTTACTTGCATAATTCATCAATAATAGGGACATGTAAAACACTACAAAATGCGCGTAAATCGCGGCACGTTGGATTGCGACACTGTGACACGAATTCAGCTGTGACATGAAAAGAAGCAGATGTATACTTTCAGAGTGAACGTTAGCACGAATAGAGCTATATTCAACCTGTCACGAATTATGGATGAAATTATAGTCACAATATTGTTCATCTCAGGTGGCCAAAAATAAGGCCACTTCTTGAATGATGTTACCCAGGGAATATCAGTTACGTAATTCTGTTGAATTTTCAAAGTCTTTCAATCAATATATCAGAGCAGGCTTCATGTGCATCATAAATTAGTAGGCATGATCTACCAATGTATTGGTTAATAATTTCAAATCAAACGTCGGTTTCCAGTACTGATGAAGACTTCACAACAAATCTCTTAGAATCTCTAATTATCACTAGCCATCGAAAAACTTAATACCAAAGAATATAACACCAAAAAATGTGGTTTTTAACAATTTTCAACAGACGGAAATAATTCTATATTTGAACTTTTACAATCGAAAATATCAATGATGTGTATGGCAAATAGTTGTCAATCATTTACCTTGGTTGGGATGAAACATCGCTTATACTGCCCATTTTCTGGGCAATATAACCAGGAATTTGACTTGTCTTGTGAAAGCTGTACTCCAGTTTGGAATATTATTAACCCAAAAACAATTCCAGAATGTTTTTAAAGTAATATCCTAAATATATGAGTTCGTCGAATAAACGCTGCGGAATTTGGTTGTCATTTTTATTACGGTTACTTTTTATTACGCGCAAAAACTTCCATTCAAAGTATTTTTGAATTATTTTAAACTCTAATTGTGTTTCATTGGGTATTTTCGATCATTCTTTTAGTTTCGATTCCGCGTGGTTTTGTTAAAATCCTGGTACTCATTATCCAGAAACTACGTTCTGTTTGAGTGATTAGAAGAGTGACTAGAGTCCTCCTATAGGATGATTCGGCATCGTAGTATAAACTCTAGCAAATGCGTGTGTGTGGGATTGTAGGATTGATGAGAAGCATTGAAAAAAATAGTGGCTTCATCGTTACTCACCTTTTCTTCTTTTTCTTATTTATATTTAATAGAAACCTTGTTCTTTAGATCGTTTTTATATATTTTCAACGTCTTTTTTGTTATTAATTGCTTAAACTGAGCATGTTGTGGAGAGCTGGGTATAAATTAGCAATTATAAGGCTCCTTATTTGGAGGCGTCTCTTGTTTCCTTGCTTAGAGTAAAATCAACACACGAGTACTCCTTTGAAAATGTAAGTAAAAAAGACATTGAAAAACACTAAGTAAAACATTATTCGACAATTCCAATTAATGACCTTTTATTCAATCATAATTTTTGCACTTTCCTTTAGGGAAGACATTACCGAAATTCAAAACACTTTCAAACTTAAACTAGGCATTTTTTTCAATGTCAACAGTACAGAAAAGTTATAACTATCAAAGAATTGTATATGTTCAAGTTATGCACTTTGCAAAGTCTAACAATGAATAAAAATACGAAAATGGTGCTGTAAAAAGATTCATTATTCATAATTACGTCACTAATTGGAGCAAGATTAAATTTACTGGAATAGAAAAATTAATGGTATGACTTCATGGGCCACAATCAGCATCTAAAAAAATAAAAAAACATATATAGTGCATGTTAAAAATAAGCAAATCTGTTACAATACTAATAGCACAATTGGTTTAATGTTGTGAAATTTGCT
This sequence comes from Morinoia aosen, assembly GCA_030386875.1. Taxonomy (NCBI): domain Eukaryota; kingdom Metazoa; phylum Arthropoda; class Malacostraca; order Amphipoda; family Talitridae; genus Morinoia; species Morinoia aosen. The sequence goes on from CM059562.1 coordinate 68,039,278, forward strand.
TAGAAGAGTTTTTTTGAAATATGTTTTTCTTTTATAATAAAACTAGCTTTGATAATAATAACTAAAAGATATTGTACGCACCGATGACCACTTTTTGATCTTGTTCCAAAGCAGCATGCTGATATGTATTGCTTGGCTGGCATGGAGTACGCAAGGTTTAGCTATAGGGGCTTATACGTGCTGCGCTGGTGAATTGCTCTACCAGATGATGCGTATTCGGAGAATTTCCTCTCTCGTTATTTGTTCTTGTTTTATTCTTACGTCATAGTTCGTATCACCGCGTTAACGCCATAAAATTCAGAGTTGCATTTGGCGGATAATATCTAGAAATTGGCGCGTATCGTTTTGTTTTCAACGTTTATCCTATATATATTCAGTACAAATGTGCCGGCGACCATTATGAAGAAGAGATTATTTAGCGCTCTGCCTAGACGCGAGGTGTTTGTTACTACTGTGCAGTGAAATTTTTTCATGTAAAGGATCGAGAAACAATATTAAATTTTCCTTTCATTTGTTAGTCTCCTCGAAGTAACAAAACTTGTACTGCAAAAATTATCTCATCATTCAAAATTACTTTTTATAGATATACTAAACGGAATCACGCTCAGAGCTTTATGCATAATGATTAGCTTCCAGAGCCCGGAAACAATGATAAAGATCTAGAACTCTTCTTTCTGGAGAGTCGGGAACCGAGAACTGTTTCTTTTGCTTCTTACTAGACCTTGCAAGGTCTAGTAAGAAGCAAAAGAACAGCACGCATATGCGCGCTGGTTTTAGCCCTTAATAAGAGTATCCGATTTTAATCCAAGCAGCACCGCAAAAATATCTGTTAGAAGTGGAAACAATTTTCAAAATTTTACTTCTCCGTTTTGATGCCCTTCAATCATCTCAAAACATTCACATCAACATCAATTGAAAGTTTTACAATTTAACATCTATTTTCAACTACTGTTTCGAAAATCGAACCAATTTTTTTCTAAAATAATTTATTCTTAGATTATTTCATCGTTCTTTATACTGTAACTAACATCAATTCATAAGATCATTACTTAGTGCACAGAACCTAAGAAAATAGTCTTTGCAGAAGTAAATTTTAAATCACACATACGAAAAATTAAGCAACAGGATTATCAAATATTTTTTTAATAACAGAACGAGAGTTCTATAAATAATAGAATTTAGACTCTTTTGAAGGAAAATTAAAAAAAAAGATGCGGTAAAAGCGACCAAGATTCGACAACTGGCTTCTTTCTGCGCTGATTAACAGTGTTGGTCATCCTGAACAAAAATTTTTATCAATTTTGTGTCATAGTTCAGAGATTATGAAAATCAATCAAAAGAAATTTAATTTAAAAATTGGCTTATATGCTGTGGTTAAATTATTTTCTTCCAGAATAATTTTTTCGCAATACTGTTATTTCCATTTCCTGTTCAAATAAAATGTGTTGAGTACTTTCAGACTAATCGTGTTAGTAGCCGACTGGCATTCTAATTTTTCAAGGTCAAATAGTTGAGGGAAAATCAAATAGTTAAGTAGAAAAGAAAAGGTATTCGTGGCTTTAAATTTAAAATCATTGAATTATATTCAAAACACGCTCTTTTCTATCACAGATATGAGTTTTACCTTCAAGCGCCACATTTTGTTAGATTTGATGAATTTTGCGCTAAATGTATTCGCACGAAAAATGTTTGACGATTTTTGCTATGGAAAAGCAGCACTCTGACAAACTTGTTAGCAAGCACTTGATTAATTCAGCATCACATCATTCCCATATCATTGTATGTATTACTGTGCACGAACATAACCCTGTTTTGTGTGTGTATCTGTAACATATGGTAAACACTATTAGTACTGTGGAAATTCTATAAGTAAAAAATTCAGTTAGTATTTTTAGAGAAAATCACAATAAATTATTAAAGCAAGCTACGAAGCATGGTAATTAATTTTAAATATTATATCTTTCGAATGAGCTTCCAATAGCGGCATGCAGATGCTATATTATTTAAAAATACTATACGATTGCTAGACGTAAGTCAAAACTGTCTGTAAAATTTAGTGAGTAAACAGGACGAGACAACTTTAGAATATCTCTAATTCTCTAGAGTATGTTAAATGTATTAAATTGGGTACGAACAAAACTTGGTCCTGAAGGAAAACGTGACCATACAGAACAAGATGTATACTCACGTGGAAATGATGTTCATTAGCTATCTATCATTAGTAGTATGACAGAACTCAAATGCCTTAGCATTGTCAAATTAGCCCTCAACTTCCTCGCAAAATCGATGCGCTCTCATAGCCCTCCCATCTCCCCGCAAGTAATCTGGTAACCAAATACTGACCCAAACAGTGATAGAATAAACCTTTAGCTCGCAAGGTACGATTGCGCTCATGACACTCACTGACCAGTTGATTCGTGCGGCAGGCCGTGGCGGATTGCAGCGCGTGCGGTGACTGGCAGGCAGTAGGCGGCCGTCGCGGTCCCGTCACCGCGCTGACCCTCCACTTGTTTGTGGACGTGACGACGCACCTGGTCGCGTGATTACGTCCGAGTTTCGGCAGCAGATGCCGCTGTACATTTCGCCCACGCGCTATCTTTGGGCATTTGAGCCTGTGTTACTACAGCGCCGCAGCTCCCTAAACTGTTTAGGCCGTTGTTGCCAGGATTTGCATCCTGGAGTGCTCTGTGAGAAGCAGGGGAGCGATACATCGGGATTGAAGTTTGTGAGAATTCACTTTGTTGAATATTTGGAACAAAAATTGTTACGGAAATCCTTCGAATAGAAAATTAATTTATTATTAAAAACCCGCATGTTTTACGCGTTGTCCGCTCACATTGCAGGAATAAACCTCAAAAGTCACGAATTATGAACTGGATTAGGAACAATTATACGAACGAACAACTGGCGGTTGAATGGGTCCCTCACAAAGCCCTCCGAACAGTTGGCAGGATCCCTGGGATGCAACCAATCTCGGAGTTCTGATAGTCTAGTAAACCTTTACTGTTCAGAGCTTATAATTGTCATAGTTAGCCGCTCCGAGTCAATGGTTCCGAGTCAATGGTCAATGGTTTAATGGTTCCTCTATTTTCGAGGGCCTATAGTTATAACTTGCATCAACAATGATTCGATAGTTACTTAACAAATTTATCGATTTTATATCTTGCAAAAGCAGCTAAATCTGATAAATAATATTGTATACGACGTATGAAATGAACGACGTATGGTGAAAATGTTTAATCAATAATTATTTGTTTAAAAAGACATTAAAATTTTTTCTGTTGCAACTGTTGTCAAACATCGAAACCCGCAACCCGCATCGTTTAACACTTTACACGATCAAGAAAAACTAATTTTAAATTATCACATTAATAGTTGGAAACCAAGAAAGTGCTGTTTGAAATAAGATTTTGCACAAAAATTCGATAAAATCTAGAGCAGTAAGATTGTGTAACAGTAGAAGTAAAGAACTGATAAATGAAACCTTGCCTTGAAGAGTAGCGAAACGTTTAAAATTCAACTATTGCCTTTGTTAATGTATTAAGATGAACAACCTTGTTTAGAAAAGACAAAGTTACTCTTTCCCTTTTTTGCCTGAAAATCGTGTCACAAATTAATTTTCATTGCTAGCAGAGCTACGCCGTCAGGCAAATAAAACGTTCTTCTGATGCAAAAAACGCTCTTCTGATGTAAAAGTAAAATTGTTGTTCTTCTATGAAAACTTCCATGTTGGTGTTAATTTAGATACCTAGTACATGAATGCGGGCCCCTTGAGCTTCACTGACGAACCTCAACGTATTTACATATTATGCAGGGCGGATAGAACGGTTGTAGACATTAGAATCAACCACTTTGACCGTTATTGTGTAAATTGCGGACCGTAGATTATACTCAAGGGACTCTGCCTGAAAGGTAAGCACAATGCTGCAGTTACTGCATTTAAATAGTCATAATGATAGTTAAATTATAATTCCTGAAATCCTTTGAAGATTTTTGCAGAGTAACTCATTTAAAACGGTCATGAAACGACAAATAAAAGAAGTGCCAGACAAAAATTTTCCGCTCACCTTATTTTTATTGCTTGAGTTACTTTTAATAAAAAATCCCCTTCCGGATCCTTTATCATATCTCACTCCTAGAAATTTAGCAGTAAATGTGACTGAAGACTTTGGTTTTAACAGATGAGCGACGGGAGCGTTGGCGGAACGTCAAGCAGCTGTTTCCCTCAGTTTTCTGAGTAATATTTGAACCGCTGTTTCTACGTGAATTCTTCCCGCTTATGTTTTTATTTAACGGTAACTAACTTTCTACGTTTTGGCTTTAAGCACGGTATCTACCCTGGGAAATAGGGGTTCCTTTGGCACACAATTCATTCGTGTTTGTTAAGTATTTATTTTCACTACAATAATTGATTTATCGTTATAACCTTAATTCTTGGTTCATAACCTGTTACTTCAACCGAGTTTATTTTTCAAATCGGCTAACATACTGAAGATTTAGCAAAGTTTTTGCCACTATGAAAGGTTAAAATCCTGTGCTTCCGCAGTGGCTAATTTTGTCTGTGAAGCCTAGGATGGCAGAGCGTAGACAGACCTCTGGTACTGGGACAAATTGTATTTGTAGTAGTTGTATGGGCACTCTGGGCCACGAATTATTCAGGATGCTGTTTAGGTAAGCAGTTGTCATAATAGGTCCCTTATTTAGCATTCGATTCGCCGAGCAATTTCCTTTGAGAGACGAGCTTTGTGTGCCTCCACAATTGACGACTGCGGTTTAGTGCACGTGCAGCGTGTTTATTCAGGAAAGAAGCCTTTGAAGAGGCACGCCGTTATGGCCTCTATCTCCCAGGTCCAGCAGACCCCAGAAGGTTCCGGTCACCAGATGCATCTTTTTGTCTCTTTCTGTTGCCCTCTCTCTTTCTGTCTCTCTCCTTCTCTCGGGGACTTTCTAGACGACTCTGACGTTTCCAATTTACATCAACGGAATTACGATCCTGCTACTCAAATAGTAGCTTGCGTGCTTAGCATTCTATGAGCTGTTACTAAATTACAAATCGAAATAATAGTAACGTCCGACTAAAATGTCTGAAAACTTTTCACAAAATTTTTTTCTAAGAATACGTCATCGTAAATCTTACTCAAGAGTTTTACAGCGTAATTGCACAAAAAAAATATCTAAACGTTTTCATCAAATCAATTTTTTACTTGTAACGTGAGTCATTCGCAAACTGTTTGACCAAGGGGAAAAATTCCGAATTCAAATCGTTACCAAAAACTTTTCCTATCACAAACTGTTAACTTACTTGACTAACGCTCCAAACAGACCACTCATTTGACTAAACATTATCTTTTCATAGATTCCTCAATTCTTAAATTTCTGAGATGTCATTGCATAGGTTGATTTCATAAGTTTCGTGCATAAATATATTTGTATTATTCTATAAAACGAATAAAACCTCACTTTTTCATATTCTGAAAGTATTCACCTCTATTCAAAAATGAAGACAAAGCTTATGTAAACTTGAACATCGTAAATTTCTGAAGTTTCTTTCATAAATTTCTACAGAACGATTTGCAGTTGACGCGCGCCTGAAGATGGATTTCGCACGACGTAGTGAACTGATCGAGAGAAGAACACACTCGACCCCAGAATTGGGTCCATTTGAGTGTAGTTGTCACGTCCCTCCGAGGCTCTATGAGCAAGACTACCATTTCCTGTGCACGTTACAGCCGAGATGCTCGAGACGAAGCCGCGGTGCCTGTACGAGGCTCGCAACAAGCGAAGAGCACTCCGGAGAGGTGAACCAGAGACAGTGCTGTGTCGGAGCTCATTCGTCTCCATAGCGTCAGTGACACACAATGGGCGACCAACCATAATACGCTCGCGACCCTTAACTCAATCTGAGGAAATCTTCACTTCCCGTTTAGATGGTCACAACCAAAACTGCTCGGGCTTCTGTCGTGTTCTCTGAAAAAATGCCCGTCGTTGTTCATTTGGAAGCCATTGTGCTATCATTGTTCCAAAAAAGTTTGAACCCCTTTTGAATGACATAATATTTTTCTTATGGCATTCTTGGGTGGATTCAAGTGATATGACTCATAGATGTCGACCCTTCGTTTTAGTACATTCAACAATTTACTTAACAGTACCAGCCACTAAGATTAGCCTTATTGGTCTTTATCTGATTACCGTTTTGTTTTTGATATTCAATATAATTTAAACTCAAAAAATATTATGATAATTACTTTATTTTCAAATGAAAGTGTGTTCGTCTAACTATAAATTCAATGTGATTTCAAATCAGAACAGAAGCAGTGTTAACAGAATCAGTGTTCGGGTATAAAGAAATCGTAGTCACAACTTGAAAAATATCACGAAAATAAGGCCGATCAAGAAGGCTCAATATTATAAAGCTCCAGATTAAAAGTCGTTGCTGATACCCAAACTTTGAAAATTCGACAGCGCTGTAAGAGAGCTTCAAAATTTGTTAGAAAGTTCTGGAAATGCTGCCCGAAAGCCTGGTAGAAGTGCAAGAAAACTGGTGCCTAAATCCAATGACATGCGCTAAACCAGGTGTACAGGTGTGTTTAAATTTAAGTAAATATAGTAAGTGTATTGAAAAACACCCAACCATAAGAGTACTTAACAAAGACTAAACTCAAGTTAGTTGCGTGCGATCACGAAAGAGGCAAACGAGAGCATGAAATCAATGCCAGTAAAACTCCACTCACTCTTTTAGACGATAAAAATTCACCGTGTATGACATGGCTGGCGTGGCAACTAGTGAATGAAAAACGCTTCTGAAATCGTTGGAGAAAGAAAAACATTGAGCTGGAAGTCAATTTGTCCTTACTTCATCAAAAAAGATGTTTATCGTTTTACCTATCGTTTAAACTTTAACACTTCGTTCTTAGAGGGGAACTTATTCTCACGTATACCCACCTTTCAGCTAGAGTACTTTGGATCATTTCCGTTAAGATTTCGGTCCTGTTTGATCTGAGATTTAATGTAGTATATTGCTTCAAGACCACTCATTCAAGAGGAAAACAAGTACTCTCATAACAACCCCAATGTCTTCGGAATATTGTCAGCTTTGGAGTGAAGCGAACTCGCGTTCTCTACTTAACTGAATATATAAATACATTAGGAAAATCACGAGAACACATCACACGACATTAGACCATGTCTCTAACGATTAGACTACTCATACGACTGTCACCTATTTATTTTATGCTTAGATAAATTGTTCCGAAGAATTAACTCGCAATTATAACGCCCGTTTATTCCTAGGACAATAAATTTAACTATAAAAAATTAAAACTTTACTCATATAATGTACTTCATCTTTATCTTACCTTATGTTATCTGGCCCGGAAAATTCTAACACTATTTTAATTTTTCCTTTTTTAGTTACAATAATCTGTGACAACTGACCTGGCGTGGACCTCTTCAGACCGAGGATCCGAGAGTCGTCAAGGAATGTTCTGCGACAAGTAATTATTAATAACCAGTATGTAATTATTAAATAGCGCCTGAGTAGTATATTTCTATCGACAAAACTACATTTATAAGTGTAAAGATTTGACTACACATCCTTACAGCTTCGCCCTTCTGCAATGCGAGTACAACAGTGCACCGAGTTCAGTTTCGTGATTTATTGTTAGCGTTTCAAAAAATAATAAAATCTCATCTGTATGTTTGAATTATTTCATAGTTTCCATAAGAACAACGTAATTCACGATTAAACTTGAGTAATATTAACTTGAACGTTACCTATCATTTTCACACAAGCCTTGAAATATTAACATAACTTTTGATTCATCGAAGCTCCTTGCCGCGCCAAATTGTTCACTGGACAAATCCTACGAATCTCACGTTGCAACCAGCGCGGTGATTCACTAGACTGCGAATTTAACTTGCGCAACACAACAACGGAACAGGAAGCGGCCTATCACTGCCCGCATGAGCTAAGATGTGTTTTACTTTTGTGAGCAGTGCTCTTTAAAAATCAGTCCTTAGTACCAGCTAGGGTGCTGGAGCACAATGGCTCGTGCCAGACCGCAAGCTTTGCTGCCTTGGCGTAAGCGTTCTCTGTGAGTCGCTTCAATTAACTTACGGGCGCACTTGGGGCTTGGAGCTGTAAACAAGCTTTTTAAATCCCCATAGCTTTCTTTTATGAAACGATTATGTCAAATTTACGTTTGTGTTCGTAATAAGGTTTTCAGAAGTAATGGCATCCATCAACACTTGTTTCTTAAGGAAATTAAATTATTTCTGCAGAAAAATGAAAATTAGTTCCGTAAAAACAGTAACATCTTCTGGTCACGCAGTGACGTAAAAGGTTGAAACTTACTATGCTAACTGAATAACAAAATTTTCAGAATATTTAGTATAAATTCTCATGTATATATGACGATTTATTCCCATAAGCCAGTTAGGTGCAGTAGAGAGGTGCATGCGCGCCTACAATACTTCATAAAAACAAGACTGCGAAAGTACAAGAACTGAGAAAAACTTCTTTCCGTTAATAAAATCTTTCACAAATAATTACTCATATAGTCCAAGGGAAAATATTTGATTTGCTCATCCTTCCGCGATACGTAAATAAACGTTTATGGCGTGAGTTCTTCAACACTCGGGTGAAAGAATCTTACCTAATAATACACTTGTAGTGTTAATTTATTTATGTGTATTTGTTTGGTGTCCGCTTCTTCCGTCTCCTTTCACGCTCTTTGTTATCTATATAATTAGGCTGCTTAATGACCGAATCTGTGATACGAGTTTCAGCAGTGAACAGGTATAAGAATTCTTTTAAGTACTATCAGGATGGATATATTTGTTTGTCATCCACATCTGAGAAATTAATTCAAGGAAAATATTGAATTCCGTCATTTCTGACGGTGTGAGTACACTAGTATATGTAATAAAACACGGGCAGTTATGAGGACAACGTCTTAATTAGTAAAGATTTAGAAGGAGAAAAACACGTGATAGAATACTGCTGGGATCGAGTTGCTCATCCATTTTAATAGCGCATTTGGAAGAGCGTACCACCCGACTCCAAATTATAAGCAGAATGATGATGACATACGAAAGTGTTTTTTCAACTGTCTCTTACTTGAGATTAGCTTACTGTTGCCATTGAAGTGTGAACATTCAAAGCGCGAAAGCGAACGAAGAATATAAATGACGAGTTTAACGGCAGATTCATTAGACTACCGAAATAAATGAGCATCTGCTCAAGACAAGCCTGCCCAGCGGACGGAAAATAATTTGATGAGAGCAGCACTCTAGCATGACGACAACGTCAATACTCACCTACTTGCCGCTGTTGACATTATTTAAAGCGTATAGAGCCAGGGTAAATGCTAATATGACTGCGCCAGTGGAAAACATGCGGGTATTTATACAGCACGAAACATTAATTATGAAATTTGATGGTCCCATGAAATTCATTGAGAGGAATCTGAGTACGCTTGAAAGTAACGTTGTGCATGGGTCATAAATTGATGACTTCAAAAAGTGATATAATGAACTCAATGTTAATCCATGTACTTTTCAGATAATGAAAAGTACAACCTCTCTACTTCCTTAGCCTTACCTCAATTAAATTTGAGGTATTTCCCCCTTAAAGATTGAATTTTCCAATGCCCTTTAATACTATGTCGCATTGACAGTCGACTTTGCATGCATTGCACGTCGACTTTGCAGAGCACGATGGGGCTGGCTATTTCCGACAGTTATATAGAAGGACGGGAAATGTAAAGCTTCACATAACATTGTCCCATCATCTGACAATGGAAAGTGACGTAAGCACATGGTAATAAGGGTATTCGAGGATATTTATTTTTAGCTCACTAGACAGTAAATCGCATCAAAGTATGACATATATTTTATAGATTAATTTTGAAATATAACATGCTAACTCAAGAAAAAAAATATCTGCAGTCATGGTAACTATCCAGCTAACCACTGTGATATATATATATATACATATATATATATGTATATATATAGGTAATATATATATATTAGAAGCTTTATAAATGTTGCTAGATCATTGGCACTCGGATATAAGCTGGTGTATAAAGTCAGGGTATGAAGTCAGATTCATCCCATCTTTGTCGTTGGCGTTGCCGAGCGAAAATATATAATTGATGTTAAGACGAGATCTCTGAATACACGGGTCATAAAAATTAATGCCCGCGGTCATGCTTGGGTTTGGGAAATGCACGATCTGGACGTTCTCATACGGAACACTGGTCATATTAAATTCGATAAAGTTGGTGCGCTTGCGCTGCCGCGGTTACACAGCGCTGAGAAGCGCTGGTGCTGATTAGCGTCGGTCAGGGATAGTAAAATATCCAGACCTTAATATAAAAACAATGTGCCTGTCCCGATCGTGTAGCTGGGGAGCCGAGCGTGGGATCAGTCGTTGAATTAGCCATGGCTAAAGGGAGGGCTGAGGCCATGAGACCCGACCCCTCCCCCCCCCCCCCCCCCCCCAGCCGTACCCCCGGTTGTGTAGGGGAGGAGCGGCTCAGAACCCTAGCCACCCCTTGTTACCCAGCTCGTGTGGCGACCACCCCCCCCCCCCCTTCGGGCAGGGGGGAGCGCTGTCCAAGCGAGAGTTATGTCGGACGAGCAGAGGGCACTTCGGGGGTAGCCGTCGTTGAGAACGGTGTAGAGAGCCGTGGTCGGGAACGGACGTTCTAGAGTGCAGTTGAGGATTACGACGAACAGCCGGTTTTGATACTTAGGAATTCGAGTTGATAGTAAAAGCCCATATCTTCAATAGTTGAATTTCGAGACTGTGTTCGAATATAGCGTGGCACGATCAACGAAAATCCATTGACTTGTTTGAGGGCGCATGATTTCAAGCGTTTGCTATACGCTTACCTTGGCTCATACTTTCGGTGGTTACACATTCCTTGGCTCGTGTGTTGGCTGTTGTACACAGTCTGTTGTCGTGAGAAATCGATCGAAGGAAGATCGTGAGGTGATGGTCGTATTGTCCCCCGATATTTTATATGTTGTTTTTACCTCGGGTGCTCTTGCCATCCGTACTTGCCTTCCCATCAATAAATAAAAAAAACCTGGGCCTCATCTATATCCTCTCTCTCATCTCTCTCAAAAGGGCATAAGAAACACGTGCCGGCCATAAGCCATCGCTACCAACTTGACAATCCGAGTTAACGTAACCAATCCTTTAATTTTAGTCGAGGCTATCTACACGCCTCGTGGTGGCAGCTATCAGCGCTACCTTTCTCTTACCTGTAACGTAAAGTCATACCGGAGGAATCTGTCAGAAGGAAACAGAACTAACGAACTCTTGAACATAGAGAGGGCGGAAGAAAAACCCGACTCATACAGTGGTGGCAGCGGTGTAAGCATCCCAATCTGAGAGAGAGAGAGAGAATATTGTGTTAGCAAGACAGAAGAAACAACCCATCCAGAGCAGCGAGCAGCGGCGTCCAAGATCAACAAAAAAACTGTAAGTAAACACCATTTCATTTCATTCTGTGTATGTCTCCAACTGCAAATTCTTACTTATTTATTGTTCTCTGTTCGATGTGTGTCGTGTGAGTGTAGCCCCTAACAGATTGCGCATATCGCGGTGCAGCCAGGAAGTGTCATTTTCTGTGAGATTAGAAGCGGACCCAGCCATAAAACCTTACAGCCAGTCCTTGAGCGCGAGAAAGCCAAAAGAAAGTGCATTTCAATTTGGTAGGGATTGCTGCACCTGAGAAGTAGAAGCATCGAAGATTCTTTAGGAATAGTAGTTTTTTTATGTCTGCGGAAGAAACATTTGATTCTCGTGCTCTTTGTGTGGTAAATTAGGTACATATTGGGTGAATATTGTGTTGTGAGCAGGATTGCAAATTTATGGATTGTTCGTGCAAATCTAGTTTGCAAATAGATATTATTGTGTCATTCTACTCCGTGATTGGGGGTAAGCCAACGATTCGTCTGTAGAAACACCCATTTAAATGTTCGTGTGTTCCCTAGGAAAGAAATAATACGTAGCAAGTCCGCATTTTGTCGGTCGCTCCTTATCGGTGTTTGGGGAAGTGATCAACACTCCACATAAAAGTTATTCTGTTGTCCAAAGAAAATATATAATATTTTTGTGTGTCGTGGGCTGAACTAGGATCAGTGAGATGATTATGCAAGAATAACATTGCAAATTGAGGGAACGATTAACGTAAATATTTATGCAAAGTTGTGCTGGTATAGGACTCGTTTAATTAACGGTATTTGGCAAGGAGATTCCCTCCTGACTTATGATTTGATGCCCTACGCACGAGAGTCCGCATTTCGGTAATTTTTGCCAGTGGGGCCCTCATATTTCCTCTCTTGGATACACCCGAAAATTTTTTTTTTGTGTGTTTATGCTTGGATACCAGTATTCATCGTAAAAATTAGAGGTTCAGTGTAGTGCGTGTGCGTTGCAACTGCAATAGATAGATTGAAAAGAAAAAATGGAGTGATCATCGCTGAGTTTAAGCTGCAAAATGTCTAAGGACAAAGAAAACTATGCTTTGGAGGAGGATTTTCCTCACGCCGCCTTTGCCAGATTGCAAATTGCGTTCGAAAACGCGATGTCAGCAAGCCGACATGCACATGACAAAGATGTGAAATGTCAGCGCGTGAGAGATCAAGAACTTAGAGTCGGCGATTGCGTATTCCTACGAAATACAGCAGGAAGAAACAAGGCGATGGGTAAATTCCGACCCAATTGGTTAGGCCCGTACAGAATTCAGGCCCTTCCAACACCGATGAACGTCGTAATACGACAAGTCCACGGCCGCCGGCACGAGATAACGGTCCACAGAAATAGACTTAAGCCCGCGTCATTTCAACCAAAGGAGGCAATAGTAATACAAGACGAGCGTCCTCGAAGGAATGGGAGGAGCGTCGAGCACGTCACCGAAGTACGTCACGACGATAGCGATTCGGAAAGCAGCGATGACGACATCTATGTAACAAGGCCTGAAGCACCCTCACCCCTACCCACCCCGGCAGCTAGACGTCCTTACGCTCTAAGATCCGCCGGTCCGGTAGAAGAGTAGAGGAGTAGAGGAGAAGATAACATGAGCAAAACTACTATGTAACAAGTAGAGAGGAGATAAGCCTACTAATTTCATGTTCTCTTTCAGATTAACCTAGTAAATAAGTAGGTAGATAAGCTGACTGATCTAATTTTCTTTTCAGATTAAACCTAGCAAAATAAGTAGTAGATAAGCACTAATCTAATTCCTTTACAGAATAGCTTAGCAACAACTAGGTTGGCAGGAAAATTTCTGAGTAGTCGACTGCTAGGCAAATAACTTTAGGAATGCTAGCAGCCAGCACGAGCGACTGAGCGCAGAGCTCTAGAGCCGGCACAGGACGAGTCATAAAGTCGAGAGGCATAAAGGAACTCAGTCCGGGCCTGGGAAATACGAGTAGAGACGTGGCATACAAATTATGATAACGCACTAGGAAAAGTGTATCGTGCTGGCTGCGCAATTTTGAATGACGAGAATAAAACTTAGATATAATGACTTCACATCGAAATAGGAATTTGATTGCTGGTCAATTGTTTGAGATGTATAAGGAATGAAGAGGGATTTCGAAGGAAACTAGCCGTCTAGGCAGAGATATAATTAGACAGTATTAAAATATAAGTATAGCACAGCCGCAGCAGAGGTTCCTTCACATAATACGGCCAGTAGTGGGTACGGCTCTTTGGTCCTCTCATAACTAGTAGGTTACAACTGAGAGGACGAAGTTTTTTTTTGAGTAGCCTGAGAAATGACTAGTTATAAGCACTAATAAACCATTGCCTTTCAGGTGTAGGTTTGAAGAGTCAACAACTTGGATGGGAAAGGGATATATCCTTCTCGTAATTGTTTGTTAGCGTGAAAAATTCCCCGTGAAGGAATTTTTCTTGGATCGTCGGAGGGGAAGAAAAGTTAAGAAATTAAATTTTTTTATTATTGCGTCTAAATGACGTTTTAAAAAGAGAAACCTGAGCCTGTCATGAGCCGAGGGGAGCCGATAATAAGATCTCGTATAGCAGAACCCTGAGAGTTGGGTAGAATGCTTAGCGAGACAACAGATTAAATTAAAGATGTCCATTACGGACCTAGCATAAGCTTTAACATTACGGTCTTTAAGAATAACGTAGCTTAGTGTGGAAAGGCAAGTGGGACGAGCACTTGCGAGGCAGAGACTCGAGGCGTAAGCCACGAGACAATACAGCCACAGAGGGACCATAAAACTTGAGATGCGTTCCACGCTGGGACGCATGTAATATGAGCGGCGTCACGCCGGAGATTGGAGAAGGCAGTCTGAACAGAGAGAAGCGCACAGAGATTCGTGTGCGATGCTAATTACGAGATAGATGGGAGAACAAAATAAATAGAGATGAGCAAAAAGAAAAAAAAAGGGATGGATAGCTCCTGTGCTGAGAAACTGGAGCGTGAACCGCACCGAACTGACGCTAGAGCTGAAATATTTAATGATAAATGTACTAAGGTTATTTTGAAGATTTTCAGGAAGGCGACAGCGAGCGAGGTGCGGGCGTGTGCGTGTGCTAAACCAGCACCACAGCGGCATCCAACAGAACGGAAGTAGCAGACGACGTAAGAGAGATGCAGAGGCATTCGGCAAGGGTAAGATCGGGAACACTCCTGCGCGTAGGAAACACGGGCGTGAACTGTGGATAGTGTTATAAATGCCTGGTCTGCTAATGAGCGTTGGAGTGATACGGCGTGAAGCATGACTGAGAGGGATTGATGGGCCATCCAGAGGCATGTGCGCAATGCTTGAGGCATCGCAGCGGTTACCGATACCATGAGATTTGAAGATTAAAAAGATAAGTCGTGTGCGACTGGTACATAAAATATATATGCAAACAAGGGACGCCTGAGTATTGCAAACGATACGAAAATCTAGGCTGCTTTTCACGAGAAATTAGCAAATGCCATTCAGTAAAAAAAAAAAAAAAAAACAGTCAGCTGACACGGAAAGAATAGGAATTAGGAGAATTTCATCCATCATTTAATCATAAGGACCTGCACCACGAGTGAAAGACAAATGAACAGGAGATGTGTGTGTTGTCAGAGTGTGTGCGTTTTCGTATGCTGTAGCGTGTGCAGGAGTGTGTGCGGTATCATGTGGCAGAATTGTACTCTTAGCCATTCAAGTCCGGATTAGGACTGTGTAGAATCATAAAAATCATATATCATTCATGTAATACACGCTCTCATTATGAGGCGAAGAGAGGAAAATTTGAAAGAATAGGCTCTATATTGATGTCTAACCCATGTAACCATGAATTAATGCCCGACCGTGTGCCGTAGGAAACGGTGACGTACATGCATCGAGGGCGGAGACGGAGGCCGAGCGAAGTGGTGCGCCAGCTCGGGACATACGTCGCAGCGCGCAACTACGAGACGTCGCTGTGGCTACCAGACGGGAGTCTGGCGACCGTCTCGACCGAGACGGACTGGGGGCGGGCGGCCGCGACCCTGGAGGGTCGAGCGCTCATTGTCCACTTCGTCCCGAGGCCGGACAAGCGCCTGACCGAGGCGACCCTCAGCAACTTGCTGCAGCATTTAGTTGTGCCCCGAAACGACGGAGAGATCGAGGCCAGGACCGCGAACAAGCGAATATCCTCGGTTTCGGTCTTTCCATACTATATATGGAAGGAAACACTAAGAGGGAGCGAATTTCTCCTCACAATGGAAGGCTAAAAGGGGATTTCCCCTGGAAGCAGACGACGACAATGCCGGAGGCCGAAGAGCTCGCCTCCACAGACCCGAGGGAGGCCAATATTATGTGAAAATGGCCGAAGCATAGGCGAGCGAGTTGTGGTCGCCGTCCTAGTTTTTTTGTGATATTGTAATTGATGTCATGTTGTATTGTGTTGCATTGTGATTTGATGTCAGGTTGTATCAGTGTTCGCCAGTCGGGTAAGAAATGCACTGAGGCCAAGACATAGAAAAAGAAATTATTATATAATTTCTTTTTGCGCAAGTGGGGGAAGGGTGTATAAAGTCAGGGTATGAAGTCAGATTCATCCCATCTTTGTCGTTGGCGTTGCCGAGCGAAAATATATAATTGATGTTAAGACGAGATCTCTGAATACACGGGTCATAAAAATTAATGCCCGCGGTCATGCTTGGGTTTGGGAAATGCACGATCTGGACGTTCTCATACGGAACACTGGTCATATTAAATTCGATAAAGTTGGTGCGCTTGGGCTGCCGCGGTTACACAGCGCTGAGAAGCGCTGGTGCTGATTAGCGTCGGTCAGGGATAGTAAAATATCCAGACCTTAATATAAAAACAATGTGCCTGTCCCGATCGTGTAGCTGGGGAGCCGAGCGTGGGATCAGTCGTTGAATTAGCCATGGCTAAAGGGAGGGCTGAGGCCATGAGACCCGACCCCTCCCCCTCCCAGCCGTACCCCCGGTTGTGTAGGGGAGGAGCGGCTCAGAACCCTAGCCACCCCTTGTTACCCAGCTCGTGTGGCGACCACCCCCCCCTTCGGGCAGGGGGGAGCGCTGTCCAAGCGAGAGTTATGTCGGACGAGCAGAGGGCACTTCGGGGGTAGCCGTCGTTGAGAACGGTGTAGAGAGCCGTGGTCGGGAACGGACGTTCTAGAGTGCAGTTGAGGATTACGACGAACAGCCGGTTTTGATACTTAGGAATTCGAGTTGATAGTAAAAGCCCATATCTTCAATAGTTGAATTTCGAGACTGTGTTCGAATAGAGCGTGGCACGATCAACGAAAATCCATTGACTTGTTTGAGGGCGCATGATTTCAAGCGTTTGCTATACGCTTACCTTGGCTCATACTTTCGGTGGTTACACATTCCTTGGCTCGTGTGTTGGCTGTTGTACACAGTCTGTTGTCGTGAGAAATCGATCGAAGGAAGATCGTGAGGTGATGGTCGTATTGTCCCCCGATATTTTATATGTTGTTTTTACCTCGGGTGCTCTTGCCATCCGTACTTGCCTTCCCATCAATAAATAAAAAAAAACCTGGGCCTCATCTATATCCTCTCTCTCATCTCTCTCAAAAGGGCATAAGAAACACGTGCCGGCCATAAGCCATCGCTACCAACTTGACAATCCGAGTTAACGTAACCAATCCTTTAATTTTAGTCGAGGCTATCTACACGCCTCGTGGTGGCAGCTATCAGCGCTACCTTTCTCTTACCTGTAACGTAAAGTCATACCGGAGGAATCTGTCAGAAGGAAACAGAACTAACGAACTCTTGAACATAGAGAGTGCGGAAGAAAAACCCGACTCATACACTGGACTTGGAGGCCCGTTGTTGTTATATTTCATGTCTCTGAAAGAAAAACTTTCACAATGCGCAGGCATTAAAAACACGATAGAATTTATAGACACAGCTTCAAAATATCATCGATGAAAGTCCGAGAAAAGGAATGAGGTCCACTGAAAAAGAATTAAAGTTACTTGAAGTAGTTGAAAAGAAAGAAAATAAAAGAAAGAGAAACAATTCACTTGCAACAAAGTTGATACACGAAATATATAACATTGGATTTTAAAATATCTTAATATTAAGATCCTTAGTTGATATTCATACGTAGATATCGTAATACCCATGTCAATTGTCGAAACAAATGATTGAGAGAAAAGCGCGACAAAATGCGTTTATTTCGTAGCCTTAACCTGAATTTGACAATGCATGTAAGTACAAGTAACTAAGAAAACATAATTCTAGTGACGCATGGTTGAAAACACTCTCATTAGTGCGCACTTATATTGAAATACGTGCATACGAGCCTAGGAACTAGCTAGAGTGAAAGAATCTTACCTAATAATACCCTTGGAGTATTTATTTATGTATATTTGTTTATGTATTTGTATATTATTTGTTTAGCTGTAACAGGTAAATAAATGAGATGATAATTTTTAAAATTTATTTGTGAACTTTTGAAACATTGATCTATGCTGTTATTCAGCTATATGAGGGATTAATGTTGGAAGTGAGATCAGCAGATTTAAATTATTTTACGTCTAAGACTATGAGGTCGACATTCGGAACAAGTTTTTCACTCTGACGTATCAACTAGTATGCCACATAACGAGCTCGGAGAAAATAAAATATTTGACCATAATACGAAATTTACGATATTTCTTGCGCTAATAATACTAGCACAAAGGAGTTCACCGTAGTCTAAAACGTGAGAAGGATTGTTGTAAATGCTAACCTTATAATTTTCAACATAGTTGGGACAATCCGAAAAGTTAACTACCTAAATAGTGTTGTCATAATGTACTCACGTGCGGAAGAAAAGACAAATTGTCACATAAGATTAACAACAACATTTTAGCATAGAAATAAGAAAATAAAACACTGATATTCTGTAAAATTATTACATAGAATTACGTCGCCTTTTTTTTTTTTGAAAGGATAACGCCCTGGATTGATCATGCATGGTTTAAGCTATACGTATTTCAGTAAAACTCAGCAGACCTAGCTATGTAAGAGACCTAGTTATGTAAGAATAGTTTTCAGACCACCTTTATGATGATGTAATATCCAATACGTGGTTTTCAAACTCGCCAGATTTGAGCCCCGTGGACTACGATATAAGTACATGAGGACCTCTCATAAAAGGGTAAACTAATCGTTACGCTCATAATTCCATGCGTAGTTACGCCGAAGACCGCCTTTGTCCTGCATGGTCGTGTCTGAAATAAATAGGAATCATACACAATACAGTATAGTATCAGTTTGATTTCGCACTCCGTTGAATTAGTCATTAAGCTGATGTCTGTCGCATTAAATGATTTACTAAACATAACATTTAACTAACAATTACTGTTTGAAATATTTATATTTAGGGTTAAATATAATTGTCCGGTAGTATATCACAACTTTTCTCCCATATCTCTTGCCACCTGTATAATGATAGCAAAAATTCGTGTATTATGTTACAGATAATTACAGGCTGGTCTAATGAGCTTTCTCTTTTTTCTTTAGTGGGCGAAATATGCATTCAGCGTACTCAAATGAAACCTATGGCTGGAACCACATGCTCTCCGGTGCATGTGGTAATGTGGTATAGAGATGGCTCGAGATGACACGGTTTCATATACTTTTCAATTTAGCACTGAGAGAAGAAATATTGTTTGATAAGGGTAATTAAGGGATAATATCACGTGAGTAGAAAAGTGGAGTTAAGCTAGGAGCATTTAGCTCCCGGTAATTTTTACTTTAAATGAGCGGGTCATTTTATTGATTTTTTTTCGTATTCAAACGTTTTTGGATATTGCAAAATATTTCCCGAAAATTACAGACCTCATGCGGTGTGAATCATATATGTAAATGGAGCAATGAGCAGTTTCGCAGACGAACACGCACATGAGACAAACGTAATCAATAGTCTCGTAATATGAGCGGTGGTGCATAGGAGTACGAGTGTGCGAGTGACTTATAGAAGTTTTTACTACCGAGCGGTAGAATTTTTTCCCCTTGAGACCTAATAAATATACATTTATTAAATATATACATTTAAATATACATTTAAATATACATTTAAATATACATTTGTTAAACATAAATATACACTAAATATGCATTTAGCGTGGTGGGTTTTGCAATACATCAGGAAACCTCCATACAACTCGGTTTTTAGAAAATTTACGCTCACACTATGATTTTCGATTTATATTCAAACATCAATGCTCACTTTCTGTCTTTTTTAAGACGCGTGCAACTCGAGCAGCAATTCTCTCTTTATGTCACTCGAAAAATAAGATACGTAATAGTTTTTTTCATTTTGCTAACACTGAGTCTAAAAACAAATATCACTTTGTGAGTGCTCTCCATGTACGATTGTAGGCAAAAAATAAACAGTTTACCCTGACAGCAAGACCCATCTCCCACGGCCGAAAGGTTCAGCATGCAGCAGGTCATGTTGTCGGTGTATGTGGGAATAGTATCATGTTAACAGCGTAAAGCAGAGCAGTCTACTATTATGATCATTAACTGCAAACAAGACTCCCGTTACACATAAAATAACTGAAACCTTGTTCCTCACTCTTTTGAATATTTTTAGAGCCATCGAGCAATCTTCAATGCACGTTGTTAATTAAATCACAACCCAACTTATGTACTTTAAATTTCTACAAAAGAACAGGCAAAAATTATTTATTCATTATCGACAATCTCTTTCTTACTCAGGGTATTGATACAACTGAGATTAAATATATTACCAGTTTAATGCTCCCGGTAAATTGCCTTCAACCTCATAGTCGGAAAGAGACTTCATTCGTGTGAGGTCAAGCACCGATGTTGAATCATACGCTACAGGTCGAGGCGACCTGGCCAGCGCGCGCTGCTAGGCTGCCTCTTGATGAGGCAGAGTTGCGACTCCGCTCTTCCGTTATGTTCTATTGTGAGGACACCAGCGGCTCACCTTCGGAGCAGCACTTCCATGGCTCGAGTGGCACGAGACTGGGCCTTGCAAACTGTGTCAACGTCGTCATAGTAGACCGGAACTGGGAAATGGCGTCGTGACGTGTCGCGGCAGTGGACTGAGTAAATGAAAGTGTTTAGCTTGCACAATGGTAGTTGACTGGGAAAAAGTATGAGAAGCTGCATAGCACAATGGTAGCTGACTGGAAAAAGGAAAGAGTAGCTGAATAGTATGATGGTATTTGACAGGGAAAACTCAAGAACAGATGAATAGCGCAATCATGATTTACCAAGAAAAAGCGAGAGTAGCTGAATGGCACAACGGTAGTTGACTAGGACAGGTTAGAGTGTCTGATTAGGCCAATAGTAGCTGACTGGGAAATAGTAACTGTATATGAATAGCCAAGCGACAGTTTGCTGGGAAAAGGTAAGAGCATCTGAGTACCACAATGCCAATTAACTGGGAAAGGTAACAGTGTCTGAATAGCACAATTGCATTGACTGAGCTATAGCTACAGTGTCTAAAAGCATAATAGCAGTTAACTGGGTTCAGTTTCGACATGCAAACGCGAACTGACGGCAGGGAAGCAGACCTCGGACGCTGTCGTAGCGGGATGGTGAGTGTGCTGTAGACTGGCTGAAAGGAGAGTACTCATGCCAGCATGACAACACTGCTGCAGGCCTAACAATCTTTGTCAATATGAGGACTACGAAGACTGGGTGCTGGAAACTTTGTCATGAGGTGATGGCCACTAGTGACCTTGACCTAGGAAGCTGTGTCTTAGCATGATAAAGATGAGATTTTTTATTGGCTGATCTGCCTATGTACTGATTACTGAAAATTTTTACCAGAAGGTTTATTGTGAATTAATAAATTCATGAATTAGTGTAACTTAATGATAAATTATTTGTTTAGCTGTAACAGGTAAATAAATGAGATGATAATTTTTAAAATTTATTTGTGAACTTTTGAAACATTGATCTATGCTGTTATTCAACTAACAACTGTAATCTTTAGTATTAAAAAACTTTTAAAACCACTATTATCACGTGAAGCACTGCTAAACCATGAAAGAGACCAGAGCTGGAGTCGGGCATTATCCAATGAGAGCTCTGCTTTCAGGCAGAGGGTGACTGCCACCGAGCCCACCTCTGCTGAAACTCATTGAGTAACCGCAGAACACAAGCACACAGAGCTCACCTTGTGGTGCTAGGCTGCATTCTTTTCCGTGCCAGCTCTGTCAGAACGCCCCGCACCGCGCCACGACAACTCAGATGTCAACGTGAGCATCGCTTCATCTCCTAATTGATTACAGCTAACAAATGAACTTGGAACGGCGCTTAATATCCGCACTAGTGCGTGTTCTGTTATCGGGTGTCACCAAATTCAACCTATGTTAAACTGCTCCACCAGGAAAATATATATTCTCAGTAATTGCATACAACCAAATAGCCTGTTCCTCCTGCAAGACTAGAGAACCTTGACTCGGGGAGCTTCCTTGAACAAGAACCGGAACCCGTAAGAATAGCATGGCTTTGTCCGAAGACTTCTGGAACGATGAGCTCCAGGCAGCCGTGGGTGTATGGAGGTCTAAAGCCTTGTAGAGAGAGTCAATAATTCCGGCGCTTCTAGTGGTTCTAGCTCTGGCTGGGCAATAAAACACGAGAATAACTGCTTGCTTTGTCCGCAATAGATGACACAAAAATCAATGCGTAATTTGTCAGCATATTAAGACCTCTCTCGGCAAGAATTACGGAAACCAGTACAGGAGAGAAATATTTTTCTATTTTTTCAAATTTCTCTATTTTGACTTATGAGACTTAAGACAAGGGGCGCCCAGAGGGTGCAATTTTACAGTGGCTATGCGACCGCCTTTATTTCGAGGCTGATTTTTTGCTCCATATGGTACTGGAGACCAGCAGCGGCTGGCTGCGGCCACAACTGGTTCTGCAGAGCGCAGCGCCGCCTGTGCATTTCGGCCTTACATAATTCCCAACACGACCGCGCTCCGCCGCTCTCGCTCGCTTCATTCACCCGCACCAGCTCAAGTCATTCACAAAATCTGTTCAAAGTTGCGCGCAATACGAACAGTCAATCAATTTAGCGTCATATTGCTGTTTATGTAATCAATTCTCGCTGAAGAATTGCTTAGCTCCCGATTTCGAAAAAATCTTGCTGGGAATTCCATTATTCCAAGAAGTTCTTTATAAAAAATCATCAAATTACGATTCATTTTATTTTACCGAGCGCGATCTCGCACATAATCGTCCCACTGCGCTCATGAGGTGTGATATTTATTTTTTATAAAATTGTGAATAGAATACACTTCCATGAGGAAACGGTTAGAATGATAACTGTGGCGTTTGATAGACGAAATAAGCAGTACGGCTACAGTAGAAAGTATGTAGCAGAAACACGCATCATCAGACATTAAGAACATAAACAAAGGTTACTACTCAGAACACCAAACACACGGAACAAACACAAGGGTTACTACTCACAACACCTGTCACTAGGGACAAACACAAGGGTTACTACTCACAACACCTGACACTAGAAACAAACACAAGGGTTACTACTCACAACACCTGTCACTAGGGACAAACACAAGGGTTACTACTCACAACACCTGACACAAGGAACAAACACAAGGGTTACTACTCACAACACCTGTCACTAGGGACAAACACAAGGGTTACTACTCACAACACCTGTCACTAGGGACAAACACAAGGGTTACTACTCACAACACCTGACACAAGGAACAAACACAAGGGTTACTACTCACAACACCTGACACAAGGAACAAACACAAGGGTTACTACTCACAACACCTGACACAAGGAACACGCACAAGAGTTACAACTCACAGTGTATGTGCCTGCGTTGGCCTTCACCTCAACTTGACCTCAGCACACAAGAATCACGGCGTATCTACACTGATAGAAGAGTGATATTTGTTTTTCGCGATACCTTAACGTGACTCAAATTTTTGGTAGGAGAAGGTAGCACGCCGGGAAATTGTATTTTTTTAAGTTGTATTTAAGCTCCTTACCGCTCTATTTTTCAAATTTATCCGTTTAGCAAAACATCACGGAGCGTCCTGGACCATTTTGATGTGTTTTAAATGAAACCAGTGATGAACCTACCAACTCCGTCAACTCCTTATTTACCTCTCTCATGCAGTTTTAACATCTCACTCTCTAAATCTGCCAGAAATTGTTATTCATAAAGTGGCAAGATTATTGAGAATGTATATATGTTATTTCTTACAAGCCGATGCTTTAGAATTGCGGTGATAGATGGGTACACTACACTACACCTAACATTTATTTTATTTATGAACTCAAACGCCTTTTCACCCTGCGAGAAGTTGACCTTCTCAGTAATGACAGCAAAAATATTGCATATTTCTTGTATTTTGGTTTAGTGTAGCTACTATTATTCCATAGTTCTAGACGCATCCAAATGGTTGATTAGCAGTCTCAATAACGTCACGAACATATCTGTAGTCTCTTGCATGACCCCTGTAAGATAATGTTGCGATGTAGCCACTACGGAATTTCGGCCATTGACTTCAAAATGCCAGATAACTCTTCACTTCAATATCATGTGCACCGCGCACAAAAACACGCACAGGGCGGCGAGTACACACACAACCACACACGGACAACGATCAGGCGCTGCCGCACACACGTTCATTCAACTCGGAGGTTACTCGAGCGGCGAGTGTAGCCACAGCTGACCCGGGCCGAGCACTCGAGTTTCCTGGACTTTTTCATTCAATGCACGCCAGCCCGGCGCATCACCCATAAGGGGAGGCTTCTAAAGTGCAAACCAAGGACGATGTTCCAGGTCAGTCGCTCTGGAATGGGTGAGCAGGGAGAATTCTTCAAATAGTTGGAGGTGTAACATTATATCTCCAACGTAAGGTAGTTAAATGTCTCGAAAAACTGGTAAAAACGTCTATCGTTCAGTCTTGTTCTTAGTCGCCTAGGATGACGCTACAGTGGCTGCGAAAAAGGATTTGTCCCGTTTTCAACACAAACCCCGCCGGTGTACTTTTAAGCATGGATTTTGCAAGCGTTCACACCATACATAATTGGGAAAGCTCGCATTGTCCTGGTGTAGTACAGCCTGTTTCACTATCCCGAACACATTGCGTTTTATGATAGTAAACTTCTTGAGCTGGGTGAGAAGAGATATCCCATACACCGCTCCTCAAAGGCCCAATGGGTACTTACTCATCAACTCTGGAGCTTCTTAATTAACTCGCCTTTCAATGATCCAAGAATTGGTTGTATCAATCTTTCGACGCAAGAAAAATCCGGTTCCTCATACGTGTTGCCTGCAGGGAATATCAGCGGTGCGTGGGGCGGCAGATCTGCGAGTGACGAGGACGACCATTTGCAACCTGAAAAGCAAGCGTCCCACTCTCTCCCGTTTCCGTACCTCTTGAGAGCTTGGTTTTCAGGCTCCTGAGAGAAATTCTGATTGCCCTGACAAGATCCTAAAGCGGTAGGCAATATTATATTCAGTCGTATCAACCGTAGGCTTCAATTAGAAACAATGTCCTGCTCTGCTAAATTAATATCGTTCGAGTGAAGAAGATCCAACATAGGAGATGGGAAGTTTGAAAATACTAACTCGATTTACTGCACTCAAATAGAACATTTCTCACTTAATACATGAAAAAGAAACGGCTTGATTCCCTCTGGAAATATGAAAGTTGGTCATCAGATCAGTGGCAGGAGATGATTTTCAGAGACGAAAGTGTACTCAAGGCGTTGAAGCCCAGACATTACCCGCTTAGTGATATGTCCAGATACGACCCGTGTTCACCACATGCGTACCTGAATTCGCATATTTAAATTTGAATTATAATAACTGAAACTTAACCCTTTTGCTTAAAAACCTTTTCGTAGAACATATGCACACCATCAGGGTTAGTCTCCCATTTTTTCCTGCTGCATCTAACAATTATTTTTCCTCAAATTATTTTTTGCGTAATTCATCAAGATTATATAAAAAGACCATTCACCAGATTGTACTTCATCGATGTTCTCATGAGACGCGTTTGATCTCTCTTCGCAAAAAATTCCTTTGCTGCAGCAACTGATGCTTGGATAGACCATCTTTTTCAACGTCGTTTGGCACGCACAGATTTCATCAGCTAACGCACGTTGAGCGGACGCGTTGAAGGGTTACCGTGATTGGTGACGCTTAGACAAAGCTATCGCGAATGCAGTGTCCCGTTTAGCGCGGCCATCGATGATATAATTGATATTTCCTTCCAGTGTAGAGCAGCTTCTACTCAGTTCTTATTGGGCTCGAGGATGCGCTCTTTTTCTGGAAAAGCTGTTCTTGCATCAGGAGACAAAAATGGACAAAATACCCCGCGTGTGGGCGACTGGCTCCGTTGCGGGGCTTTACAGGCTGCAGAGTTGGTGTACGCTCAGGCTGCACAGTTGGTGTACGCTCAGGCTGCACAGTTGGTGTACGCTCAGGCTGCACAGTTGGTGTACGGTCAGGCTGCACAGTTGGTGTACGCTCAGGCTGCTCAGTTGGTGTACGCTCAGGCTGCACAGTTGGTGTACGCTCAGGCTGCACAGTTGGTGTACGCTCAGGCTGCACAGTTGGTGTACGCTCAGGCTGCACAGTTGGTGTACGCTCAGGCTGCACAGTTGGTGTACGCTCAGGCTGCACAGTTGGTGTACGGTCAGACTGCACAGTTGGTGTACGCTCAGGCTGCTCAGTTGGTGTACGCTCAGGCTGCACAGTTGGTGTACGCTCAGGTTGCACAGTTGGTGTACGGTCAGGCTGCACAGTTGGTGTACGCTCAGGCTGCACAGTTGGTGTACGCTCAGGCTGCACAGTTGGTGTACGCTCAGGCTGCACAGTTGGTGTACGGTCAGGCTGCACAGTTGGTGTACGCTCAGGCTGCACAGTTGGTGTACGCTCAGGCTGCACAGTTGGTGTACGCTCAGGCTGCACAGTTGGTGTACGCTCAGGTTGCACAGTTGGTGTACGGTCAGGCTGCACAGTTGGTGTACGCTCAGGCTGCACAGTTGGTGTACGCTCAGGCTGCACAGTTGGTGTACGGTCAGGCTGCACAGTTGGTGTACGCTCAGGCTGCACAGTTGGTGTACGCTCAGGTTGCACAGTTGGTGTACGCTCAGGCTGCACAGTTGGTGTACGCTCAGGCTGCACAGTTGGTGTACGCTCAGGCTGCACAGTTGGTGTACGCTCAGGCTGCACAGTTGGTGTACGCTCAGGCTGCACAGTTGGTGTACGCTCAGGCTGCACAGTTGGTGTACGCTCAGGCTGCACAGTTGGTGTACGCTCAGGCTGCACAGTTGGTGTACGGTCAGGCTGCACAGTTGGTGTACGCTCAGGCTGCACAGTTGGTGTACGCTCAGGCTGCACAGTTGGTGTACGCTCAGGCTGCACAGTTGGTGTACGCTCAGGCTGCACAGTTGGTGTACGCTCAGGCTGCACAGTTGGTGTACGCTCAGGCTGCACAGTTGAGCGTAGAAGTTGAGCGAGAAATGCAACAGATCTACCTCAATTTTTGTTTCTAAGAACAAATTGGAATTTACCAAACTATAGTTGTATATTCTGCCACAGAACGCTGCATGTTTTTTGCATGCAATTCTGAAATTGTAATTTCATGAAATGTGCAGAAAACACGGTGGCCCATGAGTACCTTCATTTTTGGAAAATCGTAAACAATAAAACTAAGGAACACAAAAAGTTCGCGATAATTCTAGACAATGCAGGAGAGTACAGCATGTCTTTTTAAAGTTACGTATAGACTACAATATCTTTTAAGTGGCCACCCTTATTGTTCGAACAAACACATGCTGTTTTAATGGTACTGTACATTACTTTGCTCCAGGCCTGTAGAATTATCCTGTTAACTTCTTGAGAGAAGTTGCGGTTTCATTCTTGTTAGGTATTAGTTTTACTGCTGTAAATTACTTCTTTCAAACATTTTCAGAGAGGGAAATCGTAATCACTTAAACGACTTAAATGAAAAAATCGAGATGGAAAGGACACATCATCCTAATGTGAAATTAACCGACATGAATAAAGTAGAGCACACACCCCCCCCTGTGATTCGACATTTTCCTAAAAATAAATCTTCGAGGTGTGGATGACAAACAAATATATCCATCCTAATAGCAACCGCAATTGAAATATTCTTGTACTTGAGCTCTATGTAGTGGCGCGTTAGTTGTGTTTTCTTCTCGTATCGCAGATACAATTATTAAACATCTTTAATAACATGACAGAGACACGGATCAACCGAGCAACAACTGTGTATTATTAAATAGTTGATTGTTTTCAGCATAGTCATTGACCTCTCTTGCTGTATGAGGCGTAGCTCTATCTTGTTGGGTTGGAGTCAGGTATTCTCCGTGTTCACACTTGACAGTTCTGGTAACAAATTTTCACGAATCATCAGCAGCCAATTCCAGTTCCTAACCATCAACAGTCACTGCATTACCACCAGCATTGTCAAAAAGTGCAGACCAATGTTTCTTGAAAATTTGACGCCACGCAATGCTGTAACCTTCCACCATACGGTAACACCAGATTCTTACACATTTACATATATAATTTGAGTTTCCCCTATCTTTTGAAATTATACTGCATTCTTTATGCTTCAGGTTTCTTGGTATCGACTTTCAAAAAGGGTGAATTACTAATGGGCTATTTTGTACATACAATTTATTGTTTTTTGTACATACATGTATTTTCTTTGTACATACATTTTGTACATTTTGTTCTTTTTAAGACAACTACGCTAAATCTAGGTTTACTCTTGATTTCATTTGATGCGCAAACGACCCAAGAACAATAGATAAAAAATTGGTTCGTAAATTTATACCACACAGAGCGCATTTTATAGCAGAATATTTGTCAACACATGACTCGTATTGAACTTGTCCGGGGCTAGTTTTCAATGGTCAGACCAGCTCTGAACGCCCCACCTCAGTCGATTGTGCGATTTTTTTTTTCAATTAAAGGCTAAAAACGTACGATGTTAAACTTCTACTTCAACGTTATTGTTTTATGCATAAAGTCATTCACTCTCTCGTGAGTTGAAGCTTAAAATTGTCCCCACAAATCGTTCATCAATGCTTAACTTAAACTCAGCTCCATAATTTGAGAGCATAGGAAATAAGCTGTGTTATTCGACTGCACGTATGTCACGTTCAACCCAACATGCATGTGGTAAGCGTGCAGCCGGAGAACGAAACTAAAACAGTTCTCGAGCATTTGAATAGAACTTGAATATAATAAGCGAGTAGATATGATATCGCGCTTTTCCATGCAGTGTTACGGATGTCTTGGATGTCTGAGGAACACACGAGCGTGTTGCTGTCGCCGAGAATATCTCAATAGCAGTCGCAGGCACGCCCGAGGAAGGGTGGCGTACTGCAAACGCCCGCTCGGCTCACAGATCATTCGTGTCATCGCCTCTGATAGGCTCCACCAGAGACCAACTCTTACACATACGGTCATACCTCAGGCGTATCAGGTAATGCAAATCGTGCTACAGACTAACTCGCATTGAAGCTGCAGAAGTCCCATCATTAAATGGCAAATGTGTGAGCTTCGGTGAAATTTTTCGTTCATTTGAAGTAAACATAAAGTAATGGCTTGGCTGCACGTTGCTTCAAAAAGTAGTGTTTATTTTTTAACCTTTATAAGTCATTGATCCCGTGCAGTCTTTAATTTGCTGAGAACCTCTAGTTCAGCTTGTAATTATGAACTTCACGCGACATGCAGGAACTTATTCATAAATCTCAATTCGCTGATGGGCTTGAGAATCTTTATACGTCAAAACTGGACATCGATGAAACAAAAGGGCACCGCGAAGTTTTGTAAAACGTACGTCACTGGAATAAGTTAGTGGTTCATGTACAGCAGTAAGGTTGACGAAACGTGACCTCTCTCGTATGATTCGATCTAATTTATGTTTCTAGTTATAATTGGTGTCGAAATTTCCGAACTACACCAGAGGAAATTACTTTATCATTTTTTAGACTTTAATGCTGGTCTCTGTCTAAGCTCTTTGTACATAATGAAAAACATCCAAAAGGATATAAAATTTCAGCTTCCAAAAGGGCTTATATCGTTTAAAAACTTCAACAAAAACATTTTTCGAAATATGAAAGAAAAAATTCACTCACAGTTGGTAAACAATCACAATAACAATTTTGCACAACTTTCAGTAAAAGCTTTTTACTTTCCTTCAAATTTGGCTAAGTTTTCGGAGGGATATATTTTCGTTCTCCAACGATTTATGATCGTGTAAGCTATTAATATTGCATAGTCTATGTCCATCTGTGAGCCAAAGTTGAATTGTATGTAGGAGTTTCACTCTGATATCCTACGTACCCAAGTCTTTGGCCCAATCCGAATTTTTCCGTCGGCGAACCGGTATTTATTATCGATTTCCATCGTTTATCGTAAGATTTCCGACAGTAAGTAAATTACTGGTGATCACCGGTAATTTAAGACGATATAAATGCCCACCGACAATGATGACCGTTATCTACCGTCGATTTTTGACGGTCATTTCGACCATAGAAAAACGCTGGTAAAAATACGATCGTTTTTACGCTATATTTTATAATTTTAAATTAACGGTAATGCTGGATGGCACAAGCCTAAGTTTAATTGATGAAAAGTTACACAATATTATGTGATGTATTTCTAACAGTCAAATATTATTTAACTTATCCTTTAAATGCAACAGTCTAACCCTCAATTCTTCCAACATGAGAGTCAAAAACTTAAGTTCAAAATTAAGATATTGCAGGAGCAAATTTACATATTTCGCTATTTTTATACGTTCTAATTTTTAAGACGTTAGAATATGAAGTTCATGTTTTCTAATTTAAGCTTCAAATGTTGAGTATTTGACATGAAATATCTGAATTTTAGCGTTTGATAGTTTCTTTGCAAATGAAAGGATGAATTTTAATAATACAGGACGATTATTGTGAAAATAATGAATAGGTGCATTTCATTTGAATAGGTTATTTATATCTAAAGAAAAAATCCTGGATGTATAAAATGCATAATTATATTTAGATGTCAACTGACAAAATGTACTTCTGACTTTATTCAATATTTAACTCACGCTTCAAAACGTTTCAAAGGATATTAAAGGTTCCAGTTCTTTAAAACGTGACCGTTTCGATGAGTTGGAATATCAGTGTTAAGTTCTTTTATACGGTTGAAGAGAACGCGATCTTAAACCAAAAGGACATATTTTTAAATACATCAATTTTATGTGAATTTGTTAAGTTTTACATGTTCAAAAGATGGACGACCTATAACCCTATATACATTCACAGCATCAATTAATGAGAATGTTTTAAAAGTTGTTAATTTTTTCTAATGAAAATATTTCTTTCTCAAATCAGAGAAAAAATACGAGAAAAATTACTCGAACCTTCGCGTACAGAACACGAAGTTCCGAACGTTTATGTAGGCTTGAGTTCGAAAATTGTGCATATATTTGCAACTCTAGCTATAAAATAGCTAGATCCAGATAGGTTTCGTTCCATCTAGATAACGAATTGGGTATTCTTGTTACTAGCTGTAAATCTAGATAGCGTAAAAATATCCTAGATAGTTTCGAGCTAAAAACATCAATAATGAGTTGGGAGCTGAAATACGTTAAATTTGACATCAGTTGAGACAATATATTCCATGCTTGAAAGGCGTTCAAGCGTTGTTTGAGTGTCGATTGTTCCTCGTTCAGTTCAGTCACGTAAGTCTGTGTGAGAGATTCAGTTTCCGGCCGCGAGAAGTTAGTTGTACTTGGGATTAGTCGGGAGTCGGTACTCGGAAACATAAGTGATCAGTTTCTCAGTTGTTGTCAAATTGTGTGTATACTCGTTTGTGATACTGTGAATCCCTTGAAAATAATGAAATTTAGCCCGTCACAGTATTTAAGATACGGAAATCTGATCAAACTATGTATGTTTTAGCTGTGAAAGTATAGAAATTTCGTAACTATTCATGCTGCATAGCTTTCACTTGCTGACCGTGCGTGACTCATCGGGAATTCAAATTGGTAAATTCAGTTAACGGGCCTGATTAAACGCTGTAATTGCACACTTAGCTACTAATTTACTAGGTATGAATAGGCTCTTTATTTGATTATATTTTATATTTCATGATTTATGACCTTCGTTTTTAAGATAAAATACGTATTATTGAAAAGTATTTTTATTGCATCAAGAAATGAAGTCGAAATCATGAAATAGCTCAGCTGGTAACATGAATGACTAACAAGTAGCATGCTATTTGACTTAGTTGCTCGAGTTGGAGCAGTGTTGTGTAACATATAACTCATTCTCTAGGTTTGAAAATAGTATCTTGAACTGTGAAAGATTTGATTCTCATTAATTACAAATTTATGCAATACATGACAGAACTAAGATCTAACTCCCGAATACTATTGTTGGTATTAGCATATTTTTTAATTGCTTCACTGCTGATGTAAGATTTCAAAAATTGATTGAACGGTTTTAATGCTCACCGTTGTGCATTTACATGAGAAATGGATAGGTGTTATAAAGATTTATGTATCCATTACAAATAAGACATGACTGTACCATGTTTAACTGTGTACAGTCATGAACAAGGATTTCTGAATATAACAGCTGACTGATACTAACAAAATCCCAGTTTGACCAAAAATTATAGTAAAATATCATTTTACACTCATGTTCAATTGTGTTGAAGGGTAATTTCTGAAAATTTAGTTAACTTATCCTTACCAATTTAAATAATGTTTGCTTTCAACTTAGTAGAGTAAATTGTTTATGGGATGAAAATGTACTTAAATATGTATAACATTTCAAAATATCAATCTACAATCTGTCTCTGAAAGATGCTGTCCAGGAAATGAGAAGCATTCAACTCTCATACATTGGATACTATGGCAATGTTTCTCTTTGGATCCTATTATTTGTATAATGTTGGTATAGAAATTTTTTGATTGGTTTCAGTTCAAAAGTAAAATTTGTTGATCAATTTCCGGTAAATCTGAAGGATATGTCAGTTATCGATTTTGTAAATTTCGATGCCTTAGCATAGTTAATTAGATCGAAATAAACAAGTTTTCTTCTATGCACTTTCCGTCTCAAATGAGTATTTTATTAGTTATAGTGGTAAATGACTTACAGTAACTCCAGTGTTTGAAGCGGAAAGAAATTCTTCGATCGAGTTGTATGGCAATACTGCAATGGCGTCTCACTTCCAGCGCTCTGTCTTGAAAGACGAAACCAAACCTACCACTATACCTCGTTAAATACTCATTTGAAAAAATGTATGGAAGAAAAGTTGTTTATTTCGATGTTATTACCATGATACAAGCAACAAAAATTCAAAAATCGATGAGTAGCTGTTTATTCGAGCGCATTCGTCATCAAAGACGAAACTAAACTTACCACTATAAATCGTAAAATACACATTTGAGACGGAAAGTGCATAGAAGAAAACTTGTTTATTTTGATTCAATTAATTAGGTTCAGGCACCAAAAAGTGCAAAATCGAGAACTGACATATGCTTCAGATTTACCCAATTTCCTTCTGATGAAACACATTACTCTATCTATTCACTAAAAGAAGCTACTTACCCGTAAAATTTTGTCCATGAAAAATATAGTAACCTATATGTGAATGCCTATTTTATTCATATAAAGATAGACATTGAAATTTATTCCAGATATGTGAGAGGAACCAGTTACCAAACAAAAAATGATTAAGTTTATAGGACCTGGTTTTAACCGTGTGGTAACAATTCCTATTTTGATTTAATCACTGTGTTTAAGCACTGTGTATTTATGAAAAAACTATTGGTAAATGTTAATTGACTCCAGAAATATTATTTGAGAAAAATGTTATGAAATATTCTCACATTATGACTCATATATACGGATAGACACTTTCTGTTGAACTTTTGCTATCTTGACTCTACAAATCTACAATATCAAAGGAGAGCTTGAGTTTGATGATTGTAAAATGAGTTCATATAGGAGATTGTTCTCACTCTAATGATAACAGACATGAATTAGTTTTTCATACTTGCCCAAGCAAACTTGTTTGACTTCAAAATTTGTGTGTACAATAAATTGATCTCAGAGTCGTCCAGTAATGCAAATGAAAGCTTAGTCAGAGATGTCCCTCTAGATTTGCTTGAGTTCTGAACCTAAAGATAGAAGTTCATTTCATAGCAATTCTTCCAATGATGCTTCTATTAGTACGTCATATTAAATATTCATTCAGGTTTGCACGACCTATCTTGGTGAATTGTGAAGTATTTAGACCTTATTAAGTGAAAGCTAATGCAATACTCATTAGGCAATCCTTTCATTCCAATAATTTTAGTATTTGAATTGCTATGATGGCTCAGTGTAAAAAAAAAACTTCAAAATGATTTTTCTTCTGATTAAATTTATTATTATTGTTCAAAACAGGAAATTGCTTTCCAGGAATATTTTTGTTTGTGAAATATAGGGTAAAGTTCGAAAGTTCGTCCGATTTAAACGGTTCAAACTTCAAACCCTCTCAAGCGGTTCTCAAGATCGCTATTGCTGCAGCAAATATCGTCAAAAAAGCGCAAATGCATTGGGTTCATTGTGCTTTGCTCTAAAAAGGATCTTTCAAATCTTGATGTGAAAAAAACAACTTGCTTTGTGAACACTTTCTCCAACTGAAATTTTCGAAAGTTCGTACCAAATTCGAAATTAATTTAAAATTTCGACCACGTTTCGAATCTCATTACAAAAGTTCGTACACCCTCTAAAATGAAATTTATATTTTTGTTCAGCGCTAAAGTTACCTGTGAGCGTTCGAATTTTATGTAATATAATAGCGTGTTCATTTTTAATGGATTTGATACGTACGTTTTCATACCGGCAGGCCGCAGCCGAGACGGTTCAAGAAACGGTTTGTGAAAAGTACAGAAATTTCTTGAGTCCTACTTTAAACTTTAACTAGTCCACCACTGGTAACTTTTGAAAAAATGCACCTATTGACTTCAAATTACTCTCAAACGAAAGAACAAAACATTTTCTACAAAGGTGTTATAAACACATTAAAAAAATTGTCCTGAGAAGTACAGAAATTCTTTGATAAATATGTTTGATTCGCCTGCCATCGCGAGCGCGAAAGAGTCAACTAAAGTCTTTCGACGGCACGTGAGTCGTACAGGTTCATTGAGAAATTTCTGTACTTTTCAGAAAACTTTCTTGTATGTGTTTATAACACCTTTGTAGAAAATGTTTTGTTCTTTCGTTTGAGAGTAATTTGAAGTCGATATGTGCATTCTTTCAAAAGTTACGAGTGGTGGACTTAGGTCTTTCGACGGCGCGTGAGTCGTACAGGTTCATCGAAGAATTTCTGTACTTTTCAGAAACAATTTTGAATGCGTTTATAACACCTTTGCAGAAAATGTTTTGTTCTTTCGTTTGAAAGTAATTTGAAGTCGATATGTGCATTCTTTCAAAAGTTACGAGTGGTGGACTTAGGTCTTTCGACGGCGCGTGAGTCGTACAGGTTCATCGAAGAATTTCTGTACTTTTCAGGAACAATTTCGAATGTGTTCATAACACCTTTGCAGAAAATGTTTTGTTCTTTCGTTTGAAAGTAATTTGAAGTCGATAGGTGCATTTTTTCAAAAGTTACGAGTGGTGGACTGAAGTTTAAAGTAGGACTCAAGAAATTTCTGCAATTTTCACAAACCGTTTCTTGAACCGTCTGGGCTGCCTGCGGCCTGCCAGTGCCATGGAGCTCCACGGCCAGTGCCTTGCACACGCTTTTAAAGCGACCGGCAGGCCGCAGCCGAGACGGTTCAAGAAACGGTTTGCGAAAAGTACAGAAATTTCTTGAGAATTTCTTGAGTCCTACTTTAAACTTTAGTCCACTACTCGTAACTTTTGAAAGAATGCACCTATTGACTTCAAATTACTCTCAAACAAAAGAGCAAAACATTTTCTACAACTGTGCATTTTTTCAAAAGTTACGAGTAGTGGACTTAGGTCTTTCGACAACGCATGAGTCGTACAGGTTCATCGAATAATTTGTGTAGTTTTTGGAAAAAAATTTTGAATGTGTTTATCACACAGTTGCAGAAAATGTTTTGCTCTTTCGTTTGAGAGTAATTTGAAGTCAATAGGTGCATTCTTTCAAAAGTTACGAGTAGTGGACTAAAGTTTAAAGTAGGACTCAAGAAATTCTCAAGACATTTCTGTACTTCTCGCAAACCGTTTCTTGAACCGTCTCGGCTGCGGCCTGCCGGTCTTGAAGCGTTGTTTTTGGAACACCATATTTGTCACTTGCGTTGCGTATACTCAAACTTCCATTTTTTATCTCTGCTAATGCGTGAACGAGATCATCATTGCAGTAGTGGTGTTTTTTTTACGAGGAGCCATAATTTAAGGTCAACATTCGTCCCAATTCATAAACTATTAAATCAATACCTGAAAAGATATTAAGTATCATAAACAATGAGGAGAAACTTGAAGAAAAAACGTTGTACGAACAAACGAATTCATAAAAATGATTTTTTCAAAACTCCGTACATGTGTACGAAGTAATAACACAAGCCGTTAAAAGATTCGAAATTTAGTACACCTCAGAAACAAACAAAGGGATAAAAAAAAACTCTGTGTAAAATGACAGCATTACATCTTTCAACACTCACACAGGTACGACATCGCCTAACACAACTTCGTCAACGGAAAAAATTTTAGTCGGCGATGCAAAATGGTAGTCAGTTAAGGTGTGACGACTTCATAAACAACTGAAACGCAGGTCATTCACTTGGGCTGCCATTTTTGTTCAAACAGTGATAGTTATTTGCGGTGTGTGGCAATTATACAATATTATAAACCAGCAGTTACCACGTGAACCACTTTTCGATGAACTTCAACTCCATATTAGCTTGTTAAAGTAAAATATACCTCGTGTGTACGGAATTTCGAAGTGGACGAATTTTCGGAACTTACCCTATATGTAAGTTCAAATTCCTTACAATTATAAAGATACACATAAAACTTATTATAGATATATCAAAAATTTTAGGTTCCAACTACGGTCAACAAGAAGGATTAAGGGGGACAACAAACTAAATTTCAATATGTGGACAGATTGCTCATAAATTTGCCCAGCTTATGTAATTTTTTAAAAGAATAACATTTTGCTCTATGTAAATTTCGTGATTTTGGCCATAGTTTTTGAGAAAATGAGGAATATTTTTCATAATATATGGGATTTTTTTTGGACACTTCATAGGAATGGAAGTCTGAGTTTTTATATTCTAGAACAAAAACTAAGACAGTTTTAGAATCTTTGTAACATTGCTAGCAAAGTTACAAAACTTTTTTTTCATTTTCCTATCGTTTTCTGATGAAATGTTGGTCAAAAATTCACGGTTTTTTACCCTCACTATCTATCTTGAAACCCCTCTTTCGGGGGCTGTAGTACCCGTAACCCCAATAAATTTTAGGACACAACAGCCCCTTCGACTTAATGAACCTTTCTCAACAAAATTTAAAATTTTTGATCAAATCACTCAGTTGTCCCCCTCAAGTTATTAAGAACTTTTTCAAACATGTGGTAACACTACAAGTTCTATTGTGATTTACTTTAACTGTGTATTTTGATATGAGATGTAGAGTTTTTGAATCAAACTGATGAACACAAGCAAAATCATTGCCTGTAAAATGGTTCAATGTGAATATTTTTTTAACCCTCAGAGTCATTCAGCTTGAAATTTACATTCAGGAAATGCCTTCACAGAAACGCAAATTATTTTCTGAATTGTCAACGCGGCAGAAGCATCGAAGGATTGTTGAAAGAATTTTTTCAGAAGATGATTCAGATGAAGCAGTTTCTCATACTTTCCCAGTTGAAGATTGGTGTGATTCGAAATCTTGTTTTTATGATAAACTTATCCCAGAATCCTCCAAAAAATGCTATTGAAGCGAACTGCTCAAAGTTGTCGAGTGATACTCTTCCTGATAACAGATCAGACATGTTCACTGAAGACATTGCTCCATTGAAAAGTCAAAATTCAATAGGTGAAGAATGTCAGAGCTCAATCAGTGATACTCCTGAGCATAGTGATATCTTCATTTCATAGCGATTCCTCAAGTGATTGTTCAAGCAATTGTGTCCGAGGTTGCAATTTTAGTGTTACTCCACGAACTACATCAGACAATCTTGAAAAAATCCTCTGAAAAACAATTGTCAAGTGATGGTTTAAGTAGACTGTTATGCGATTTAATGTGATTCACCCATCTATTCCGATGACTGCCAAAGCTCTAAAAGAATCGTATCAAGGTATGAAAGTTGAAACAATGAGTGAATTGGGAGAGTATGTTATGTACACAAATTCACGAAAATATTGTGCATATCCAATTTTAATAAAGTTTATGCACATTGAAAAGCTTGTGTGTGCAGGTTTGTATTGCACAAACACTCCTGACAAGTTGCTTCCACCACCTGAAATTTTTCTTGACCAGTTCATCAAAGACTTAATGACATGCTCCGATGAGGAGCTATTTGAAGCAAATGATGGGACACTCCGGCTACAATAGTTGTGAACGATGTGTGCAAAAAGGAGAGTATTGGGGTGGGCATGTTGCTCTCTTTGAAACTGAATGTGATGTAAGAACAAACGACTCATTCAAATCTAACGCTGACCGTGATCATCATCTCAAAGAAAAGACATCTCCTCTTCTGTCAGTATTAGATTTTCCAATGGTTTCACATTTTGTTCTTGATTATATGCACCTTGCATGCTGATGATGTCGATGCTCAAAGTGAAAATAATGCACAACCTGAAGAGAACCGGGCTACATCTCGAGTGAAGAAAATTCTTGCACAGTCAAGTAAGTATTTTCTTACATATCCTTACTTATTTTTTGTGCATTGATCGTTCTAAAATTTACAAAATTTAAATCTTCAAAAGAAATCCACAGAATTTAGAGGACGTGTCACTTCCTCTAATGTTGAATCTTTTGAATTTTCTAATGATATTTATACACGAGAAGTATTTAAATTGATAGCAAATCAAGATTGAGATGTTGCAATCAACAATTTAAGAAGCAATGACTCAAACTATTTGCTTCTATTATGCATGCACTAAGTATTTCATTTCTTTGGATGTTATATTGTATAGCAATGGATTTTATGTGTAGATGAGCAAAAAGCTTACTTGATATAGCTGCGGGCCTGAGAGAAATTCCGGACTGGGCTTATGACCCTATCAAACCTTCTTTTGTCTCCCTTTTCTTTGGCACTGATAACCCTTGTTTGACTGGTGCACTGCATCTCACATCCCTCAGCAAATGCCACAGTAGGTGAACAGTTTCAATTCATGAAGGTATGACAAATGCATGAGTCAGGTTTAGTTGGCTAACACAACAGCTTCATTTCAAGTAGTGTTACTTCTATGCATTTTTTATTTTTCTTTCCACTTAAGCTTTTTAAATGCTAAACAAACTTCTGTAAATTTACGTAAATGTTCAGTAATAAAATTGCATCTGTAATTAATACGATGCCATTTTTTCATTCTTGCATTCAGGTACATTTAGAGGTGCTGAACTGAAGCTGTACACTCCTGGTGGCAATGAGACTGACACAGTTCAGCAACCTGAGTGTTCATCTTTTGTGTCATCGTATGGAGCTTCAACTCAGTATACTACTTCTTCTCCTGCCGCAGCTCGGTCTATTGCTTCCTCAGCTGCTTCAACTCAGTTGCTTCATCTGCAGCTACCTGTGGGGCACCCTCACAAAGTGCTTTCAAGTTACACAAGCACATTGCTCCCACACCCGTTTCAATTACAGACCCATGCAGGTAATGCTGTTAAATATAGCAGTTAATTATTATGTAATAGAATCCTTGATAACAGATATTGTCATGAATTGTTACATATCTTGTTGATTGGTCATTTATAGGCAAGAGAATGCATGAGCTACATGTTTGGAATGTACAAATTATTCTATTTAATTTCGTCTTGGAAGTTGTTTTTTCCCTACACATTTTCACTTATTTTCAGAAACATCTATCAGGCAAAAATGTGTAACGTGTATGTAAACTTCTTTTCTCTATATCATATTTTAAAAATGGAAAAAATAAACATTCATGTTTATTGGAGTTTCACGAGTTTCATTTTTAAATCATGACTTAGACCTTCAACTTTAAAGGGATGTTACCTGGGTTGTTTGCACTCAATTACCTGTAATAACTTTGTTTACTCAAGTTAAAGGTTACCCAACTTTGAAATGTTAGCTGAAAAATTTTTCTATTACTCCTGTGTCTAACTATATTTTATTCTAATCTCCATAATAGACCTATGTTTATTTTTTGACTTTTATTTCAGGAAGGACTGTACTGCGATTGAGAAGATCAACAATAAGATTGAAGTTCTGCTCAACATGTCTCGCTCAAACAGACGTGACATCAAGAAAATTTTGGCCATTCTTGAACCTCAGAAGCCTTCTGCCACCTATGCTCAGCCTGTCTCAACATTTCATCGAGCAACGTCAATGGAGGAGCTTGACCAAATAGCGACCAATCAAACAGTGGTGAGGAAACCCAATAGCTATTAATAATTCAATACTACAAAAACAATCCTGAGGTTGAGTAACGCATTCTAATTTTTACGTGGATAAGATTAATTCTTCATTATGCATATGCTCCAGGCTGTCACAATACGTACATCCATACCTAGTGATTGCTCTTACGTGAATAGATGCCCCATAAGCTTTAGGAGTTATCGTAGTGTAGGGCTCAATATCCCGTACAAAGTGGAAGATTAATCTAAACTATCATTTTATAGAAGCTAATATAACTGGTATACAAGACTTCAGGACTAAAATGTCTGAGACATATTATTTTCGGTTGGGGATTTAGCAACTCTTGAATCCGTTAATGATGATCGTTAACTTTTGATGCCAGTTCAAAATAAAATATTGTTCGAGTAAAATGGCATTTAATAATGAATTATCAGACTGTACAGATTAATGGATGTTTTATTCCTGTCATGTACAATGATTATACTTCTAAGTTC
Source organism: Morinoia aosen (assembly GCA_030386875.1). NCBI lineage: Eukaryota > Metazoa > Arthropoda > Malacostraca > Amphipoda > Talitridae > Morinoia > Morinoia aosen. The sequence goes on from CM059562.1 coordinate 68,079,843, forward strand.
CGGATGTTATGTTCTACTGACATGTTAAGTCAAATCTGAAAATGATCTCCGGAAAATTATTATTGGGTTCAACAGCCGCCCTCCTGATGTTAAGATGCATAAGTATCAAAGTATATAATTTTGACATGGAAAAAACATGAAGTTGGTCAGTGATCGCAAACATTAAATTGATCATTTTTTGAAAGTAATTCATATTTTAGGCTATGATTGCTGTCTTTGCAACACCTGCTCGCAGACGTGGTGAATTATCTCAAACAAACTGAACTGACAGAGTTATTCATCATTTCTAGAGAAATAACACTCCATAGCAACTCTTCCGAAGGAGGTAGAAACTGTATGAATTTCGATTCTACTTAGTCGTTTAAATATCCAATCATCGAAGTTCCGCAATTGTTTCATTCGCTTCGTTTGTACATCCGATTAGGTGAATGAAGTTTCGTTTTAATGAACTGTCGTTAGTTTAAGAACGCTTATGTTTATGGCTTCTTCATTTCTTGTTCTCAAGTGAGCGTTGATTATAAAGGCAAATTCAACTGAATGCGTCCTGGTCATTCAGCATGATACGGTGTTGATAAGAGATTTAAATGCGATTAGAGTTTCATCCGTACAGTTAGGCCATTCCTCACATGGAGTACGTATTTTATTTCGATACTACACACAATAACAATGCATCTTCTATCACTAGAGGACTGAGCTCCAGCGATGCGTTGGCGTCAGTTTGCGGGACACCACGCGGCGAATGATGCAGCGCATCACGACGGCTGATGTAGCTAAAGAAATGTCCTACTCGGGATTAAGACAGGCTCTCCAACGGACGAAAATATCTTTCAAGGAGCATCCAGCCTGCCAGTTGATATTAGGTTCGTGTAAGCTCATACTTTTTTTGGTTCATAGAGAACCAACATGGAAGACTGTTGTCTATTGAAATTACACTACGATCAAATACAGTACGTAAAATCGGTAATTTAATGCTGTAATAAATGAAAAAATGAGCTGTTTTTTCTTTAAAGCACTATTTATTCTTAAATGTATTTGATCGTAGTGTAATTGCAATAAACAACAGTCCTCTAAGTTGCGTTGTAATATCAGTTCCCCTCAGGGGAATACAACTATTATATCTATGGGAATTGGCATTTCCAAGGGAAAATTTGAGAACCGGACCAGATAGATAAGTGAGCCTTTTTCTTGAATAAGATATTTTTGTTTGGTCAAGGACCAGCTTTTTTCGGCTCACTTCCGTCCTGTTTTTCAGCATCTCAGACTTTCTTCTTCAACTTTTATCATTGTTTCATAACCTTCCTACGTGACATTCTGTTTCTGTGTGCGCGGAATCCTATACGGGAACACCTCTTGTGCATAGATTTCACTTTCCCTTGTCTCTAGAGGGTGTCCCAAATAAACGATACCCAATTTCACGGGCTGTAATTCAAAAACCATTAAGAAATTAACAAGTAACATTTTGTTTCTTAGCATTTTTTCCATCTCTGTACAAAATTCCGGGAGAATTGATCCAGCCGTTCTTTGTAAGCAGTATCTTTAGTGACCGATGCTGAAAACCTGTTTACAATTTTCTGGCAAATTTTTAATGTTATGATATTGAAACCAATGTTTTAAAAGGTATAAACCTTTTATTAAATGGAAAATGCCACTAAAATAAAAAAGATATGTTACTCGTATTGTTCGTTTCTTCGGTGTGTCCTCTGTTTCTCTCAATATACAGTTGCATTTGCCTCCTCATTCTCGCCATCACTCGTCTAAAGTGAGCATCTCCTTGCAGCAAATTGGCGGGTGATGCAAATTGATGATTGCAGCAAAAGTTCCAAATCTCCTTGCAGCAAACGAACAATAGGAGGAACATTTCGTTGGTGTTCTTTCTTTTAGTGGTATTTTCCATTTAATAAATGAGTAAAAGTTATTAGTAACATGGTTTTAATGTCATAAAATTATAAGTTTACCAAAAGTGTTAGAACAGGCTTTCAGTATCGGTCGCTAAACTGCTTAATGAAACGGTTGAAAGAATTTATCTGAAATTTTGTACAGAAATGGAAAAAAGGTTAGGAAACAAAATGTGGCTTCCCATTTTTTTTAAGTTCAATAGTTTCTGAATTATAGCCCTGGAAAATTAGGTATAGGTTTTTTGGGACACCCGGTAAACTTAATGATGCCTTCATCCTTTCTCTTTTTGAACATCTTTGGAGTGGTAAGGCAGGCTATGACTAATTTATAAGCAATGTAATGGTTTTTTATCCGTATAAAATAATTTGATTCAGATCTGACCGCCTATGGATATAGTCAAAATTACCTTATGAAAAAATTAGCAATAGGGTACAGATATCAAGTGTTGTATTCAGAGTTAAATTAATTGACTTATTCTTTGATAGCAGCCAAAGTTCCCAATGTTGCTATCACAAGTGGAGCTAGCCTGGCCTGCTCCAAACACAGTGGTAGCTAAAACAGTCATTGGGCAAACGGTAATTTAATTTATTTTGTTTTTATTCGCGCAGTTAATATTACTGATGTATTCCAATTTATCAGGTTCTTTAGCTGCAGTCGGGCATAATGAAGATCAGAGGCTAAAGGCGTCAGCTATTCCAGAGGTCCAGCGTCGCTGCGAAGATTGGGCTGGCTCAAAGAGACGACGGATTGAGTCAGAAGTGTCTCCGGCGGAAACGAGTACACTTCCACGAAGTCTTCTTGCTTCTCCATCTCTTGCTTTGACCGCCTCTCAGACGCCTCATTTGCTTGCTCCGTCGGCATCAGCTGGTCATGCTCCTCCCTTACCAGGAGTGAATAAAGTTCAAGTTGACTATGAAAATCCTACGGATATTTTTTTTCTACGGGTGATATGAGTGGGGGTGTATAACTTGGCGAACGTTGTGCCTTTGAAAATCCCTGCAGGGGATACAAATATTGTGTCTATGAGAATTAGCACTCCCAAGGGGAAAATAAGAGGGCCCGAGCTGAGAGTCAGGTAGGCCTACTTTTTTGTTAAAACGATCTGTTATTAGTTTTAGGAAAGTCCATCTTTTTTCTTTTTCTTTCCTTACCGGTTCACTGCTGTCCTGTTTTTTAGCATCTCTGACTTTCTTCTTTAAATTTTATCTTGTTTCATAAACTTTTTTTCCAACTCGCTGTTCTATGCCCCATCTACATAGATTATGCAGTCCCTAATAACCATACTACATGGTGCCTTCCTCATTCCTTTCTTCGATACGATCTTTTTCGTAGCGATAAGGGAGGCTCAACCCTCTAACGCCCATCAGGACTTTTCGGTCCTCCTTCAAGAATAGCCTCAATATATTATATTTCTTGTAATTTTGTTCTCTAATGTGTACTATGGAATTCACTGCCGAGGGGTAGCTCCATCCTCGTTCTGAAACCTGTCACTCCCTGATGGCAGAGTAGGTCTTCTGATGGTAGTTATTTTTACGATTATTTGAGGAGTAAAATGCTGACGCTGAAGGGATGAGGGGGCCCTCCTGTCAAATCTGAGTTTTGATCCGATTGGCCTGAAATTTGGCCAGTATATGTATTTTTGAAAGAAAAACATTTTGTTCGCGTAACTTTTTTATTAAGGCCTTAGTTTTTTCGAAATATTTGAAATATTAGTTTTTCAGTTTTTTATACATATTTCAAAAAGATAGAAGTTCAAATGTTTTTATGGTGGAACAAATTCAAAGACAGTTTTGGAATCCTTGGAACATTTCTAAGAAAGTGATGGTCCTTTTTTTGTATATGAATTTTGTTTATATATATATATGCGTTATGATACCAATGTATGAAATATAGCGAATTTTTGTTTTTGGACTATGATAAAAATAATTAAATGTACAAATTGGAAAAAAGGACTATCAGTTTGTTAGAAATGTTCCAAGGATTCTAAAACTGTCTTTGTTTTCTTCCTAGCATAGAGAATCAATGACTTCTTTTCTTTTGAATGTTGAAAATAAGTAACTATACAGTACAGGCCAAAAACAAAACTTTTTGTTTATGTGTAATTTAATGGGAAATTTATGTAATTGAATGTTGTTTGTATTTCGATAATCTATATTCATTTGTATTTCGATAATCTATATGCATAACTTCATTTTCCCACTGTGAATATATTATATATATTGTAATTTCCGTAAAATTTTTTATTTATATTTTTCATAAAAAATTATGAATTTTTTTATTTTCAATCTGATTCATATGAAATTTGAGTGGAATAGGTACCTTTCATAAAGAAACACAATTTCTTTCATACATTTTTCTGATTCAGGCCTTAGTTTTTGAAAAAAATTGACATATTGGTATTTAGTCCATTGGTATTGATGTTTCAAATGAATAGAACTCGTTGAGGTTTTATGCTAGAACAAAAACAAAGACAGTTTTAGAATCCTTGGAACATATATAACAAAAATATAGTAGCATTTTTTTATTTTCTCGTTTTTTTCTTTTTTTAAATGGGGTCGAAAATTCAAGATTTTGGTAGGCTTTCTTTTTGTTGAAATAAAATGTTTTTGTTATGTTAAAGACTAACTTTTTTCGGTTCACTGATGTCCTGTTTTTCAACACCTACTGCTTTCTTCTTGAACTTTGGTCTCGTTTCATAATCTTTTTTCACAAGTTACTGTTGTTATGCCCTCTCTGCGTAGATTCCGCGTTTCCTTAACTTCATACTTAATGATGCCTTCCTCCTTCCTCTCTTTGGATCTTATTTATTGCTGCGAGTAGGGAGGCTGACACTAACAACTAATCTAATTTTATCTTTTATTTTCGTTTAATCAAACAGGAGGTATTTGCATTACAAAAATTTCTGTGTTGTAGCACCATTTTTATGGGAAAGTTGTATTTGAAATATTTTGAGTTGTATATTTGCTTATGATGTGAATATCTGGTAAATTGATAATTCTAAAGAAATTACAAACGTTAGAGCCGCACAAAAGCGGGAGGTGGAGGGCTACTTCTGAAGAGGTGTAGCTGAGGAGGATAACCTCGCCCTCTGCTACTTGCGACTCGAGTGCATTAGTGCAGGCCCTGTCGTCTCCTCATCCCAATTAATTAAGAGACTAAGATGTGTAGTGGTTATGAGAGTTTGACATAGTAGATATTTGATGTGTAAGAATGGAAGTGCGCAAATTTAATTTAAAATTGGTAAAATTTTCTTAGTTATCGGTTGCTTGATGAGACCTTTTGTGGTGGTGGTGGTTAATTTTAAATGAAAGTTACATACGTAGTGTTTGTAGTGATGAATCTTACAAACAACCTGTGATAAAATTCTTTGCGTGCCGAATATATTTTTGTAAGAATTTATTTCAAAGTTGAATGATGGCTGCTGAAAATGAAATAAAAATATTTGTTGAACATCTGGAATGTTTTAACCTATTTATAAATCACTGGCAATTTAAAACGACTTTATATTTTTTGTGAGACTTATCGTAATTGTCTCGTGCTCTACGATGAAGATGACAATTTGAGCCTTCTTACTGTAGCATTCATCAGCATCGCAGCTATTTTTTCTAATAATGCATTGTTACTTGTTACAATAGGCCTCACCCTGTGACACTAATCTGTTCAATTATCGCAATTTGCAAGAAACTTGCCGAAATATATAGACAGTATTAAACGTATTTGTTGAATTAAAATAAGTAATTTCGGAATTTTTGTGCAGTCTTCAAATTCGTGGTAATTGGACTGATGCATTTCACGAGGTGTGGCCTATTGTTTTTAGGAGCAATTCGCCATTTTTGGGACAAATCGTTGCACTGCTTATGAATCTCCTGGAATATAGTGGTTAGAGTAGCCATTTATAAGGTTAAATCAACGGTAATTATCGAAAGTTTTGAACGAAGACCGACTATAATAAACGTTTAACTGCCGGTAATTGACTGGTTAATATCGTCGGTCTTCGTCCAAAATTCACGATAAAAACCGGTAATTTATCGTAAATCGGACGATAATAGGGGACATTCGCGACACTAATTCTGACGATATATCGTCGGTTTATAGGAAGAAGAAGATGATAATTACTGGTAAATTCGGACGTAAATTTTCGTCGGTCAGACGAAAAATTTCTGACTGGGGGGTGGCGTCTTTTAACCTAAATCTTAGATCCGCTCGAACCTCGTGACACAATTCAAGCGTACCTCAATGAAATAATTTCAACTTCCGTCCACGCTAAGGTTAAGTCGCTGTACCACCAAATTCTTTAAACTTTTTGTCATTTTGTACACTACGTATGAAAATAGCTGACTATTTTGAAGTAGTACTGTAAATATTGCCTGATTTGTCCGAGTCCATAATTTTTATTTTTTGTCTTAACCATCCAGTACCTAAACATTTTTCATAGCTCTGAATTTGAAATGAAAAAATACTATTCTACCGATTCATAAATCTCTTTAACAGCGTTTCTATCTTGGGAACTTTTGTGCATCATTTTCTTGCTAAACTGCTCAAATAAAACTGTTATTCTGAAAACAGAGTTTTAAAATATTACCCAAAAACAGAATACAACGTAAAATTTTCGCGTAAACAAGCATTGAATTCTAAAATATTACGAAAAGCATCGAGAATTTTTGTGTGTACGGATAGTTTCAAAGCGCTAGTTGTGATAAAAACGTGTTTTCTTCATTGAGTTCGGACTTTCTTTAAAAATTATGTCAAGCTCCTAAAATTTCAAGCCTTTTAAAAAATTCAGTTCCAATTAATTTGATACTTAAAATGAATATCGCATTGATATCCGGAAAAAATAATAAAAAATTTTTTATTCGATTGTTGAAGAAACATTAATAGGTATCACAATGGAAAGGGAATTCCGTTATTAATTTACGCGCACTGTTAAATTAAATTTCTTCACCGTCATGTAGAAATTCAAACACATTCGAATATTTTGGTTTGTGTCACAATTCGTCGAGAAAGCGAGCTGTCCCTGAGCGACAAATGCATCAGAGAACTTCTGCAAGAAACTTGTAGTAATGTAGAAATTTTTTATCGATTATCTCTTTCATCACATAATAATGAACAAAATTACGCGAAAATTCTTCGCATTTCAAACCAAGCGACTGTGCAAATTAATAGTTGAGGACTTGGTCTTTCCTAAGTAAAGAAAAAAGTATTTGTTGCATCGCGGTGGCACAGTGGTTAAGGGATCGGCCTTGTATGTTGGAGACGAGGGTTCGTATCCCGGCGCTGGCGCGGCAATTTTCCCCGTTGGGTGTAAGGGAAAGCTCAAGCACAACACCCCACTCAACCCAGGTGTCGGAAATGGGTACCGGCTTTACGGGGGAACCGTCATGGTGTCCTATATATAGTGTTAGTTATAAGACATTTGAAAAACCAATGCTAAGATCATATGTATCAGGCTTGATTGGAAATAAAGCATCCCAAAGATGCCGATGTTTGTTTGTTTGTTACATTTACACCTACGGAATTCTATAACTCCTGTCGAAGACGTATGTATGTTGAACATCGGCGTGGACTTGCTGTATCGGGACAGAGAATCGATTAAAGGACTCTATCGAATAGAATGAAATTTCATTTCATCCAGCAGTTTCGAACACTATAATGCACACCGTTTAAATCCTCATCCACTGCCCAAAATTTCATCAGTCATATTTGCGGATTAATTAAGACACCAATATCGCCTTGACAACTAAATTCCACACTTGGGACAAGTACGAGGCTGTTCTCATATCAAGAAAATTCATTTAATACAGACACCTAGGTACGTGCTTATCGAAATGGTCGATAGATAGTCAACTTTTCTTGGCCCACTCAAATCAAAGTTGCAAATTTGACCTTAATGTCTCAATAATCATGATATGATTGAAAAACAGAGCTTTAGAATGTCCAAAAAATGAAACAATGAAGCTCGATGTGCTTAGATTACTAGTTTCTTTTATCCAAGGCATCGAAAAGTGTAACTTCGTCAGGTGAAGGTAGAAGTAACATAAGCACTTTCGTATATTTTGAAGAGCTGTTGGATCAACCTACACACTTCGCGTTATACTTTGAATTCTGCGTTGCTTTTTTCCCGATTTTGCACATCTCTTATACCCAGATTTAACTGAATTGACTTCATTTCTGTATCTATTTTAGCATCATTTTCTTACCGCCATTCAATCAATGGAGATTCTGTCTAGCACGTTGAGCTTTAAATTTCCAGTCGCTGTTGGTCACTGAGCTAACGACACGCTGAGGCTGACACAGTCTCAGCTTCACACTTGAGCGGCCTCTTCAACACGAGTTCACTCCGTGTTCACCACTTCAGTGTCTGAATATTGAACGAATATTTATGTTTGAAGTGCGTTCCGAGTACTCGTGATATTGAATGAGCCTCAGTTAAAAAACGGAAGTTGTAGCGGATGACGACAACTCAATGACGACTCAATGTGCACAATTTAATGATAGTTATGCGCAGAGAAAATGAGTTAAAAATTTTTGAAGATAGAAATCAATTGGTCCTTCAGGTCGAATCTCAAACGGGCCCAGATGCATTTCATACTTTGCGCTCCTTTCTTGTGTGCTTTGCATGTGTGAATGAAGCATTCATCAGTTATATGGTTGCTGGGTCAAATACATCATTCAGGGAATCACCGATAGGGATCGCCGGTTTAAAAAATTATTATAATTATCATCTGTAAAGTTGAGTCTCAAATGGTGAGGTATTTCGGTACGTAATCCGTAGAACAACAAAGATATTATACACACATATATAGTAATTTCCATTTAGTTAATATTGCCATTAGGGCTTTTCCAACACCCCTAGTGCAGGAGCGCACTCCTCGTGACTGTGTTGTCGATAGGATCAAATGATGAGTCATTTTGGATGAGGTTTTGTTACAAACGCAGCCGTGATGCAGGAGTGGCGAATGCTGGGCAGGATTTTCTTCAAATATTCATTTTTACCTAGCTTCCAAACAAAATTACGTCTGGATTCGTTAAGGTCTAGAAATACCCTATGGTTTTCATTTTAAGTATGAAATTATCTTTCCAAGTGCGACAAAAATACGAAGATTCATTTTCGTCTTCAAAAGACTTATGAAACACTTTAATTTTCTAGCTATCAATGTACCATTCATTAGTGACAAGGTGAAACATCTGTGAAAATAAAAGTAATAATACCAGCGATTGGTTTGAGATCATTTACCATGATGGAAGAACGAACGTAAAGAGCTAGCAACTTCTCGACAGACATGTACATTTGACCTATATTCTTTTATCTGCGCGTAACTTATCAAATTTTCAAGGAATCAGTAATGATGAATGAATATAAAGGAAATCAGAAAAGTGCTGAAAAGATTTGTGAGTTCATAAGTGTAGAGCAAGAGAACATTGTTCATCACCTGACTAAAGAAGATTTGTTAATCCTCAAGGTAAATTGGTAATCATCTCCTGATAACGATTTCCTTCCCATAACACTTTTTAGGTTTAACTCCCGTTTCAGCTCAGTTTAAGGACCATAACAGAGAAACTCAATCAAAAGTACCTGTACCACAAGGGAGCAAAATTTGGGTGTATCAGCTGTCGCAGCTCGCTACGCTGGTAAAAGGAAGCGAACGCATCTTGATGAAACGAATGAGTGAAAAAAGAATGAAATATAAAAGACGAAGACTCCCCAGTTGTGCGATAGGTCAACCTCCTCCACAAGAGTTAAAGAGGAGTGGAGCATGGAAGGTACACCGACCTAACCACAATTCTAAACTCAAAATGGGCTTCTGCCGCAAGACTTGCTGATTCGTCGTAGAAAGCAAGGCTTATCAATGAGGTGTGTTGGTTACCCAAGGCAGATTGGCGGACACAGATACTATAGAATACCTTCCAGAGTAAAACTCAGCTTAGTTGATCTAGGAGTAACTAGCCACAACAAAGGCGATCTCAAGAGAGCTAAGTAGGGACCATTTAGTATGGACTAGAAAACGGTCTATCTATGCACAAGGTGTACTCCCACACATGATACCCTCCTTATTTAAACAGGAAGTTAGGAAGGAAGTGAAAGAAAAGATAAACAAGAGATGGGGAAAAATGAATGAAAAATAAAAATAGCAAAGTGGGCTCGAAAGGTTGAAATCCCGAAGCCCTGGCTATGTAACCCAACAGTATTCCCCTGAGGATACCAGTCCCCGTAGCATACGATCAATCATCCTAACTGACCGAAATATATCCAATGCCTTCTGAGTCGTTGTTTGAAAGGAGACATTGGTCAAACTGCATAGGTCATGTGACCGCCTCTCTAGAGAATTCTGCTCTCCTACGAACATGGTGTCGAATTATTTCATCATGCATCTCATTCCAGCGTCAGCGGACTTAGGAGTAGACAGGCAATGGCTTGAAAGTTATCCATCAAATCGATCTCATGCAGTCCGTTTATATAACAAATTGTCTCCATTCATTCAAAACAATTTTGGTGTTCCTCAAGGATCTATTCATGGTCCGTTGATGTTTTCTATTTTCATTAATGATTTTCCCCTAACGCCTTCTACCACACGAATCTCCATGTATGCAGATGAGGTTCAAGTTGCAATAACAAGTTCTGTATCGGAAATACCGCTGACTCAAATAGAAGCTGAAACCCTATTGATTAGCCTGAAATCATGGAATGACCAAAATGGTCTCAAAATAAATGCTAGCAAAACGCAATGCATTATTTTCGAATCCAAAGACGTAATTAAAAAAACTCAGAATCTTACTCTGAGTTTTACAGTAGGAAATGATGAAATTAAGCCATCAGAAAAAGTTATAAATCCAGGTATCTGGTTTTAGAAATACGTCGAAACATGTCCCTCAAATCTCACGTTGAAAAAAACTTGCAACAAAATTTACAGAACTTTAACGTTTTTTTTTCATCGTATAAAAGAGTGCGCTCGACGGAATATCCCGATTATTGGCCATTCAATTTTTGCTGTTACTGCGCATTGACTATTGCAGCCTAGTATAGTAAGATTTACCTCAATATCATCAAAGAGAGTTACGAAAATGCATGAATTTCTCAGCTTTGGTGTATACATCAGTAAATTCAAAAGAAGTTATCACGTAGCCCCTCTCCTTAAACTCGGCTGAACTCCTTGTCAAGAAAAGTTCCTTATGCAGAAAGCCCAATACGTATTCTCCTCTTTATACCTTCCTCAGAGCAATGCTTAGATATTACGTTTTCTCTCCGTCTTTGTACAAGTATTGAACTGGACCATCATTGCACCTATGTATGTTTATCAATTAAAGACATTTGAATTATATTTAAAAAAATGATGAACCTTTTTTTAACGTGTTAACCATATAGGACATTGATGTTTTCTTCTCTTATTCACGTCCTAAAACGTTCTTGTTAGCCTTGTGTGGTGCAATTTATCATATCATTTCTTACGCTCTTGAGTATATTATGACAGCCCTATCTAGGCGGCTTATTTCACGTATTACTCCAATTATGTTGTACATGTCTTGGTTGCCATTGTAGAACAATCCTTTTCATGTTTCTGACTCATGTAGACTCTTTTGTGCCACTGTTATTAACATGGAAATATCATAAATTCGTGGCGAGATAAAAAAAATTTTCTCCGAGTCCTTTGATTGGCATACTACTTGATACGTAGGGGTGAAAATATAGTTCTGAATGTCAACCTCGTTGCCTTAGGCGCAGAATCATTTTAATCCACCCGTTTCACTTTGAAAAATATTTCCGTATACTGCAAGTCCACGAGTTCGAATTTCACTGTGTGCACTAAAGAGAGTGTTTTAAACAATGCATCGTCACTGAAATTATGTCTTCTTTTCTAATTTTAGTTACGTATATTATCAAATTTAGATTAAGCCACATGAGGAATACATTGCCCTCAATCATTTATTTCGACTAGTGACGGGTATTACGATACTCGTGTGTGTATCAATTGAGGATCTTTAATTTAAGAATTTTTCTAAAACCAATGATGTGCTTTGTGTACCATCTTTATTGGAAATAAACTGTTTTTCTTTTCTCAAAAGAGTTGCTGTCTGCGTAGCTAGCGGTTGGAGCTTGCCTATTTGCTGGCCACTCATCGCCTACATTTGTGTAAAAACTTGAAAATCAGCGGACGAATAAAATAACAGTGCCTTGAGTCGTCATCAGATTCTAAAAAAAGTCCGAACTTGTTAAATAATTAAGCAATGAAATTTTATGCCTCAAATCTACAAAATTAATGAAATGACTGAAGCATTGATTAAAATAAATACGACGCATTTGTAAAAAATTATTAAATTGATTAAATTCGACAGATTCTCCTTGAAACAATTCAAATTCTTATGCAGAATTCAATATACTTTATTGGGCTTTGCACAAAACATTGAGAATATCCAATGAAGCATCGTCTAGCAAGTGAGGTCGATTTAAAATTAGAATCATGAATAGGAAGCAAGATGCACGCGACCTTGGGTTGCTGCGATAGAAAGGGCACTGCATTTGGTTTTGGACGTCTTTTCTGTAATGCAAGCTTATGCTGGCAAAATAAGTAGCAACGGAACACTGAATTTACACCTACCAACTTCAACGGTTGCTTTTACATTCGTTTCCTTCAGTCGAAAGGCTTTCCGTATCGGCAAGGCGTTGCTTGCTATCACCTCCGTTATCAAGTTTAAACAAATCAACTTTGAACATTTGTGTTGGAACTACACTTCAAGACTACTTTTCCTTAAAATTCATTGCAAGAAATTAAAATGAACGTTCAGGAAATTTATTTTGCAATTATCTAAGCAAAATTTAGAAGTGTTTAAACAAAAAACATTATTTGGCATAAGTTGACATCGACATAAATGAATGGTGTGAGGAAGAAACTGAATGCAGTTATCTAGCGTTGAGTAAGCAGCCCTACAGAGACTGCGCAGCAAAATGCGAGCAGGCCAGCGAATTTCTACCGAGCTTCACCTGATCTCTTCAAGAAAATACGAGCCAGAAAAAAAAAACGTGGTTCCTTCAATATTAGTGCACTGCTACCGTCACAGTGCGGCGTTCAGCCCCTAGCAAATATTGGGGTGTTACTTTGAGTGCGACGTTCCGTTCCTCCCGAGATGTGGACGAGGGAGTCATTTGGTATGACATTTTTCTCCAAAAACTTCAACATATTTATTCCAAATGCACGGTCAAGTGAACTAAGAAAAAATACAATTTTACTGTTGTAGGTCAAATAAAAATTAAGAATAGAAAATATACAGTCGTACAGAATGATATGAAGACTACATAGTACCAACGTTCATCAGCTAGAGCTGCCGTAATACAAATGTGTCTTCAGCAACAAATAACTTAATTTATACCACAAAATGGAAAATAATTTATCTCGAGGAGGTTTAAATAACTTTACTATAAAAAATAGCGAAAACTATACACATAAAAATATCATACATAATTACATACCTCACACTTAAGGAACAAGAGCTAGCGTACATAAATAAGTAAATGCCTGCCCAACCTTTAGCTCGGGACCTGTCACTCTTCACATCGCAAACCGAGTAACTCGAATCAAACTCCCCACAGAACGGAAACTAGCACACTTTCAAAGGAAGAAATTCATCTATAGCATAATCATCATTCATCGTTCTTTATCATGCGTGTGGAATTCATTGCGTTGTTTCAGCTTTATAGCAATTGTCCAAATATTACTTTTAGCTATTCCGTCAAGATTAGATTAGATTAGTCGTTAGTTTTAGCCTCCCTACCCGCAGCAACAAATGCGATCCAAAGAGAGGAAAGAGGAAGACACCATTTAGTATGGAGTTGAGGAAACGCGGTATCAACGCAGAAAGGACATAGAAACAGTAAGTTGTGAAAGAAGATTATGAAACGAGATCAAAGTTGAAGAAGGAAGTAGAAGGTGCTGAAAAACAGAACAGCAGTGAACCGAAAAAAGGTGGTCCTCAACATAACATAAGCATTTTATTTCAACAAAAAGAGGGCCTACCTAACTCTCAGTTCGGGCCCTCACATTGTCCCTCTGGGAGCGCTAATTCCCATAGATAGCTATTCCGTCGATATTTGTTGAAAACCCCAAACGTCTAAATCCTTTCTAAGAATTCTTTCTAGCTCTATTCTTTTATACCACTATAATTTAGTTAGATTTTGATAATTAATCCAAAATTATTGACACCATGGCTATTCTTAGGTGTATAATTTCCAAGCGTCATTTTTTAAATGACGAGTAATACAGCACTACGGCTAGGAAAGTAGCAAAATGAACTAGCATCTACGATCTTTTAAAGGTAGCTATGCGTGCTCTGACATTTTCCCGTGGTGATGAGACTTTTGAGGCCACATGGGCGTGAAATCTTTTGATGGCACTTTTAGCGTGACTGTTATTTGTAAACTAAAGCTATCAACTTAGTCGGTCCACACGGCTGGTGCAAAGAAGAAGATAAAATATGTAGATTTTCAATTTATTGTGAAAATTTGTAGCAAGATTTATGAGTTTTGCTGCGGAGACATATATTCGAGGACTAACAAAACAGGGCTCGAATAAAAAGGCAGGCCAATCAAAAGTTGCGAGGCTGGACTGGCGCCAAGACTAGACTTAGTTGAGTCTGATCCGCTTCTCAGGAGGCGGCTTCGAAGACGATCTCTGGAAATGCTGCAGTTGAGGTACCCCACCGAGCTCCGATTTGACCTCTGTTTTGATTTCGTGCTTCACCTCCACCTTCACATCCGGCCGCTCTTCCAGCTTTATGTCCTCTGCTCATACACAACCATCACGATACACACGAGATCGTGCAAGGAAAATATTACGAGATCCTAATGACTTGTCCATACCAGGGCAAGTACTATGGACAAGTGATTTTAAAAAGTATGTGATATTAAAAACATACAAGTTTTCACAAATTTTTATTCAAGTTTAAAAATAAACACTGATAAAATCTAATTCCGCTTGTGACACAAAAAGTTATTTAAGTAAAATTGTAAATTTCGAAGATATCCTCAATTTTTTACCTATAAATGCAGTGGAATTAAGACTAATGAGTGTCATTCGAGGTATACGAATTAGCAAATAAAATTTTGTAGCTCATGAATTGAAGGGGATAATAAAACAATAATTTATTTTTTCAAAATCTTTGTGAACATACGGATTCATTATGTAAATCTGAAAACACTGCACTATGACTTCATTGTTTTTCATGAAGTTTGACCAGTATTGCACGTACTGACAAGTTTTGCTTGACCAGTATTGCACGAATGGTACAGTAAAAAACGTGAACCCACATTTAAAAAACTGTTCTTTCAAAACATGACTAATGCACAAATTTCAGTATCAAGAAAAACGTTCCAAAACATAACTTCAATTAACATGCTAAACACACCTTCTACTTGAATCAACTTATTCAATTTTAACGCTTGCAAAACTTGAACACGTTTAATAAACACTGTAATTATTATTTCCATTGTAATTTAAAACAATTTTTCAAAAACTTTATATTGCAAAAATATCTTATTTCAGGTCTCGAGGTGAAATTTAAAAAAAACGTTTACTTTGCCCAATCAAAATATTACTGGAATAATGCTCCCACATCGGAAAAGAGAATGAACTGTGTCATTCATTTCCGAATTAAAATGAGACATTTAAAAGGCAAGAAACAAGAAGTTTCCCGGCATACGAGTGCAGGCATATAGTGCGTGGCCCGTAACTTTACAACACGAGTAGCAACACGCGCTGAACTATCGGGTGCCGACCAGGTGATCGACTCTCAATATGAGGCATGCACTGCAGTCAAATTTTTAAACTTGAGAAATTCACTATTCTCTGAGAGCTCAAACAGGATTGATACAAGAGTCATATTGAAAAATATTTGCCATCGCTTTGCTACTAACACGAGCATTTAATCAATTAGGGGTATTGTTCAACCCCACAAAGCTTGCAGGCAACCGATCCGCTCACCGGTCTTGATGTTGAGCAGAGGAGAGGCAACAGAAGGCGATGCCGTGGTCGCTATGGCGGCTCCGGCAGTCGTGGTGGCAGAGGAGTTCACGCCGCCAGCGTTGGCCGCATTCTGCAATGTTACGCGTACCGTGATATGGAGTCTCATCTCCTGTATTCTCTATGTGAAAGGTGACCAATGTGAACAGCTTATCAGAGAGGAGCAATTGGGTCGTTTTACAACGGAACGTTTTACCTGAACAGATATAAAACTGAAAAAGCCAGACTTTATTTCCAGTTCAAGAATATTTCGTTGAAGGATGCTCGAACACCGAAAGTTAACTGGAATAGAGTATAAATTATAGCCACTCATTCTATGTAGTCGAACCCACTGGAACACGTGAGCAACGACGATGCTCCTCAAAAGAGGGTGCAACAGTACCTACATTAGTTTACATCATTGACGGCAATCAAAAGGCTATTGCATGATAATTTTTCTGTTACGAAATATGTATGTTTATATCACATCACATGTTTTTGGCTAAATCACGGCTATGTTCATATTAGATGATATTTTATTTTACGTGATAATCTTTTTTGGCTAAACCCCGTGAATCTACAACATATTCAAGACATGTTGCGTATATAACATTCTGTTGGGCTACGACAAAGGAATGTTAGACCGATAAGCCTGCGCCGACTAGGCGTGAGAATGGGAGACAACGCCGCGAGTGCGAGGGGGAACTTCGAAGGGGTGAGGGATCAAGAGAGGGCCGCAACACACGGGCCAATCACGAGAGCTCGCGAAGACATCACACGTGGAGGTGGGTCGAGCGCAAACCAATCATAGGCAAAACTTCAGGACCAGCAAGTTTCCAACGAATCAAAATTGAGAAAATCGAGTGACTTTCTCTGTAGCTTGGAAGAATCCAGATCTTTCGAGAAAGAAAGAGGCGACACACATAAAAGGAGTGAGACGAGGATAATGAGGGTTCTTTTTGGTGGAAGCGAGTGCGGAAGAGGTGCACGTATCTGAGGGGCACGCAGACAGGCACGTCGGCGCACTGCTGGTGTGCCTCCAACATAATCAGCAAATCGAATACCTGAGCACATCGAAATTTTCAAGAAAGGCAACGTCGTCCATCATAAATCAACGAGGCTCCAATTTTGCAACACGACTGCTCGAAGCACCTCAGCTTTATGGTGGAATCGTCCAGCAGCAACATAGCAACCATGCCACGGAGAGAATTCGGAATATTAGTAATCAGTTCCGGGCGCACAAGCAATTTCAGCGAGAAAATATTGAAGCCGCACCGCCTTCAGAGTCTACAATGATGCCGCCACTACGAGTCCTGCAGTGGTCAAGCAGACTCGGAATTCAGAGCTTGAAATGGGGGCTGAGTATGGCGCTCCCGCACTACGGCCGGCTGATGAGGAAGGAACTTCGGGACCGCGGGGCGAAGGAACTTCGGGACCGTGGGACGGTCTGATCTGCACTACGTGAATTCTCAAGCAGCATTGGGAGTGTGTTAATTCATCGTCTGAGCTGCACTGCGTGAATTCTCAAGCAGAATTGGAAGTGTGTTAATTCATCGTGATCTACAATTTCAAGAAAGGGTTTAGGCCAATTTGCTAGTTTGGAACTCAGAAAAGTGATTTTAAGTGTGAAAGTTCTCGTACAGCCAGCACATGGAATAGTGCGTTCCGAGTGGCGCGCAATCAAATGTAATTCGTGAGATGAGGGTGTTCAGCTCACGTTCTGATCTTGTGCCGTGTATATTGTGAAGCGTTCTGTGTTCTGACACCTTGCTGTAAGTCAAGGTTCTATCTTTTGACATATCCATTTTATTTCATGTGTGCGCTTGCCTGGATATTCATTTCATGTTTCTACTTCTCTTGTTATAGGGCGAAATTCAATGTTTGATAGTTGTCAAGAAATTCTATGCAGCCAAGATTTAGCTACCTCATTGTGCCGGATAAACTGTCATGTCGCTAAGGATAAGCATCTTGCTCGAGGGCATTGGTGTGCAATTATTGTGGCGATACATATATATTTCCCTGTGACCCTATCCACGTGTTCATCTTAAAATATATGTTTAATTTTTCAATGCTCATTATTTTCCATGCTTATTTATGTGGGTAACGTGCGAGCACAAAGGTGTACATTATATTTATTCAGGGGTTGAAAATCCTCTCATGCGTACGTGATTAAAAACCCTTTTCACGTATCGCGACATTTCTATGCGCACGTCAACTTAGATAGCTTAGATCAGAGGTTCCCAAGTGGGGTCCACAAAATTTAACGAATTAACAATGGATGCAGTTAAGGTATTTATTCACAGCTTTCCATGACTGTTGATATTATGAAACAATGCGTACAATGTATATGTATCTACATATCTTTGTGAGGGAACACATGTGAGGGGGTCCTCCGCTTATTTTTGTGTAATAAAAGTGGTCCTTGGTTGAATCAAGTTTGAGAACCCCTGGCTTAGATTAGCAGCTGGCGATTCCGTGAATGTTTCTCTCATATTCCGCCCATATCAATGAGGAGATGGTGCCAAGTTTAATGAAGTTACCGAATGGAAGGAATCTCATCTGAGCGCTGTTTTGGACATAAAACATACCAGTCGTCCGAACATGAGTCAACAGCTTCCAGGATTAAGAAGAAACAGCCACTTTCATTGATTTGACGTGTCCTTCAATTAGCAATTTCTGTAATGGATTTCGTTTTATTATTTAACCTTAATGACTGATGTTCCAATTAAGTTGCACACAAACCTCATGTAGGCTAAAATTTGCATCGAGTTTTACACTATAACTACCATGTTGAAACAATGTATTCCAATCGAACACGATTACCGTGAATCACAAGGCGATTTCAAACGAGATAATAACTTATTCCAGTGCTCCATCACGTATAACGATCATCTTTGTAAAATTTACCATACAAGCTAATTTGAAGAATCCATTTCTAATATGTACCTACTGTATCATGCACGAATACATTTATAAAATGCAATACAATAAATTATATTGAATCTAATGATCAGAAGTGGAAGGTCAGGAAGCCTTTCTTCACTAAGCAATATATGTACTTCAATGAGATGACACAGTTGGGAGTAACTCGCACAACCAATGACACCACACAAAATAAGGTATATTACTTGCATCACCATTCCTCAGTGAGGCGTAAAGTTTTTGAAGTGCATGTTGAAGTATATCATCGCACCCCGAGTTACCCGTCAAAGACGCGCAGGAACACTTTTGATGAGAATATGTTAAAATTTACACTCAAATGCAATTAAAAACAACTCGTAAAAATATTACCAGAAAAATACATGAAAATTTATACACTAAAGAGTTGGTGTCAAATTTTACACAAAACCATACCTAACCAGAGCCCACGTCTCAATTGACGAGAACATTTCTAAATTTGAGATGAGCACACCAATACATCACTTGACTTCCAATTATCGGCGTAAGGCAGGGAAGGTGGGAACAACTAATGGGTACCTGCGAGGAAGGGGCCGAAGCAGAGGGTGGAGGTGGAGCAGCAGGATGCCCAGCAGAGGGCGGCTCGTGAGTGTCGGGAGCGTGAGGCTTGTAAGGGAACCTGTTAGAGATGTCTTGCAGCAGCGCGTCTACCCGCCGGCGCTGGAACAGCGTCGCAACTTCTTCCTTGGCGGCCACCTTGAGTCGCACGGGACCAGCGGTTACAAATAATGGGTCCATCAGTAGCATCACAATTTAGTTTCATTGCACTCTACGACCAAGATGCAGCCAGACCTAAGACAGTACTTTGATTAATCCGAATCTCCTCTTACGGACTACATAAAAATATAATAATTAAGGAATAAAGCAGATTGCCAATATGCAGACGCTTCTCGAAATGACGCACCGGCGACCTCTTGGAAAAATATTAAAGTTGTATCACTCACAAACTTATATCAAACGTAACGCATCACCACCCCTGGCCTGCCAGAGCTAGTAGCTCAAGGCAGACAAAGTGAACTCCACATCTCCCAAAAATAGCATACGCAATAGAAAATTCTACTAACTTTCCGGGATAAATGCTGTACTTACCAGGAAATCTACAATGCGTTTGAGGAAAACTACTGTGACTATCGAGTTTGCGGCAATGACAACATCATTTTCAGAGCTAAAAAGCACTCTTTTTCTACATTGGAATGCAAAAACCTTACCACCATCAAAGGTTGGCTTGAGTCAATGGTAGATGATGAACGAAGAACTAGAGATCAGAGAAATTACTAGAAAATAATTCCCAGTATGAGTGGTACAGAAAAATGAATGAAGAATAGAAATTTGCCACCCAACTTAGAGGCCAGACCAGTACCAACTAGTAGTGCACTTTAAGTCTAATCCTTGCGGGACAAACAAGAGCCTCTAGTCAGGCTGCGAGATTAAGCATCTGTCATTAGATGGTCAGATTATAAGTTAGTTTAAGCCTCCCTAGCCACAACAAAAGTGTTCCAAAGATAGGAAAAATCAAAGCAGAATTTAGTTTGGATTGAGGGAACGGGGAATCTATGCACAACGTGCGCTTCTACGCAAGAACTCCTGCGGATGGGAACAGTTAGTAAGGAAAGAAGTTAATCAAAACAGGTAAAAGGTGAAAAAGAGTAGTAGATGCTGCAGCAGTGAACAGAAAATGATGGTCTTCAATAAAACCAAAAACATTTCACAAAGAAAGCATGCCTAAGCATGAGCTCTTGATCTCACATCTTCCCTTGGCAGTTCTCACAGATACAATAGCTGTTTCCCACTGAGGGAACCGCATCTGTCCGTCAGCATTAATCCGATGTAATTTATAACGCAGAGAGAATCATCATGAACACTAATGACACCTTACAAAAGTTTACTTTTGCAAAGTTATACATTACATTTCAGTTTTGCATATCTTGGACCTTCAAATTATCAACAGTAAAGATAAAGAAATCAAGAATAAAAACATGAACAGAGAATAAGGCTTGCAGATTACACTGAATTTTTGCTCTTTGCTATTCGTTTTCCAATAACTTTATCCTATGCAAGAGGAGATGAGACACTTGAAATATCTAATTACATGGCCTTGATAACAAAATGAAGTCAAATTTTGAGTTGAGAGTTCTTAATGTTGTTCCTCATGAGAACATTAAGGTGGACAAATAATTGAGAAGATAAGAGGCTGTAAGACGATGTAAATTGCATTAAAAAAGAAAAAAATCTGTGATATAACACGTATTTAAACTAAATGCTCTACAAACTTGTGTACAAAAATGTAACACATGTGATAATTATATCCATACTTAAATTCATGCACACACAGTTATGCCACATGCCTTTGATTGAGAACTCTCCGAAATGAGAACTTATGTAACATACAATAACGTATCATGGAGGCACCCATAATAAGAAGTTAGTCAAAATGAGTAAAAGAATTTACGTAATTTCAAAACACACTCTTTACACCATTCACTTGACGCCTTTCAAAGCCTGAAGCCCTCCTAACCTGGCCTGAAGCCCTCCTAACCTGGCCTGAATTATTTGCTAATGAAATTCCAATGGTTGCAGTTTGATGCACATTCTGCTGAAGAAAAGATGTGTGGCATATAAAGATGGATCGCAAATGCAACAGTAAAAAATTGCACGGCTACTAAGACACTCATTTACCTTTTTCTCTTTGGTTTCTTTGGAAGCCTGTGATTGCTGATCGAGACTTTGTTGGGAGGTTTTGTTGTGGAAGTGCCACCAGTAGCCTTTAGAGGGGTGATACTGGCTGAAGGAAGCGAGTTCTGAGAACGAGCTGTTGATGTGGGTCAGAGTGGAAGCCTGTGGGATAAGATTCGCATATTATACATTCTGCTAAATGTCTCTGGCTCTAAAACCCATCAAATGAACTAAGCAGCGGTAATAACCAGAACTCAATAACAAACAAAAGGTAAAAAAACTACACTGAAAAGAGATGCAACTTTTACAAGGTATCGTTGCAAAATAGAATGTTAGCCAATAAAGAAAGAAACAGCTCAGTGTTAGTACCAAGCATGTAATGGTGGTAAATTAGTATGGCAGAAGACTGGTTGAGTGAATAAACATTGCACACATGAGTCATGTGCACTAATGATCAACACAGCCATCAATAAATTCCAAATTCAGATTCATGCTTGACTAATTTTGAATCCTCATACTTTAAAGTTCTTATATTACAAATTAAAATGCATTATTCACTAACATCAAACTTGATATTTTTTTCCATGGATAACCTAACACTAATAAATAATTTATTTTGAACAATGCATTTATTTTCCCTTTTTTGTCTTCAAATATTTAAAAAAAATAATCCAGACTAAGAACATTCCACCAAATGTATTTAAACTGCTTTTTTCTACTGCTTTCATCATCAAATTGGTTTAGAAGAAAGACATTCTCAGTACTCAGAGCATCTTCAATTTTTCAATTTTGTTTTTGTTAATTCAATCTTGAGTAGACACCAGAATAAACATAATGCCTGGCTCCTTTATGTTATGTTCTTCAATGATATTTTCATCCTTGGATGCTGAAGCTCAGTGAGCAACCCACGTTCAACTCATTTCGGACTAAGAAGTTGAGCAAATACCTAAGCTGGAATGCAATCTTTCAGCGTTGCTGCCATTAGAAACATACATACATCTGCACTGCTTTGCCCAAGTACCAGGTCACACTGTCTCACCAGTCGTGAGTTGATGACGGTGCCAATGTCAGGGGTCTGGAACACCTGGCCTCCAATGATGTGATAAGATGAGAGGGGATTAACTTGGGACGGTGAGTAGCGGTGCTGCTTCCGAATTATGTACAGGATCGGGTCTTGTGCATGCAGCAGCATGTACTCCGTACCTTGCATTTGTCTGCAGCCATGGTGGTGAAGGAAAAATATTAAGAAAGCAGCACACTAACACAAAATTTGAGTATTTCATTGAGGACACTTACAAGAATAAAAAACTAGTCCATGGCATGTACTATACAGGAAGAAGATGTACATTGACAATGACAATGATAAGCATGAAAAACTTTTCTTGAAGTTAAATTTATTCCTTTGAATGTTTCTTCATCCCAATAATGGTCATTCTACTTAATGCTCTACGACTTTTTTAATTTGACACATCTCCTAAAGTGAGCGTGGAACAATACCATTCATAAAGATAAAATTTTATCACTTGCATTATGAATTTATCAGTACTACAAAAAAGTAATTTCTCTAACTGCCAGCAAAACCTCACACCACATTTGAGACAACCTCAACCAGCATCCCACTCCTTTCTCTGTTCCACATCAACAACCAGACATGGTAACCCTATCAGTTTTATGGTGCAAAAATGTGAGCTCTCAGGCATGTCCCTTGTCTCTCTTTTTTCTTTCATAACACAAAAATAGTCAATACTGAACTTAAACTCACGTGAGAGCATCCATGCGGGTATTTTGCTGCATCTTGATGAACTCATTGTTGCAGTCCCTGGAATAAAATGGATTAGATCTTTCTGAAAAGTAGTCCATGACATTGGAGGCGTTCAGATGCGGCACCCACATGCTGTCACACCAGGAGATGTGCAGCAAGTTGTCCACTGGAACACAAAATTTATTACTACAGTTAAACAAAATGGCAGTCTTTATATAATAATACTGTACATGCTCGTCAAAAATAATGGGATTCAATATTTTTCCTGCTCTAGATGACAAACAAATTTACCCTAATAGTACCTGCAATAAATATATTTTTGCACATAAGCACTGGTGAAACTCATTTTACAGATAGTCATTAAGCATCCTTAAGAGCAAAACAGTGAGACAGAAGTGGACACCAAATGTATTTTTTGGTAAGATTACACCAGACCTCAATTCCAAAAATTTATAGCTCAAGTCAATATTTGTAAAAATGAATTTGAATGCTGTATAAATAATTTAAAATGTCAGACATACTCCCTGAGTAGTCAAACATTTGTACACCTAAAGATATTTAACACAGAGCATAAAACAAATACAAATACTCATTAAGACAACAAGTCTGCTAGTCTGCTAGATGTCAAATTTGCTCTTTATCTATTACTACAATACAGTCTAATACTCTTAATCCAATGCTTCATTAGGCAAAAATTTTTAAAAATCAGGGAAGAAACTCTTTGAACAGAAGTGTCTGTAACTACAACCTATCACAATAGCAGCCTACAGTTTAGTTAGCCTGGCAATTTTAAGTTTACTAACTTTGAATTTGTGATTAAACAGAAATGATACAATTTGTTGTTTAATTAGTATTTGCAGATAATGAATTTTGAGCAATAAATTTTATGCAACACTGAATGGTAAGGTATGAGAAAATTTAGAAACAAAAGCTACCAAAGAATGAGTAGTTGCCAACAACTACAATAATTAACATCTGGAACGTTTACCTCTACTTCCTCATCATAGGTGTTGAAATTAACTCAACAATTTCTCAAAGCAAAAAAACAGCTTTTCAATAGGCCTATGGCATTCAGTAGTCCCCATGAGGTATTAACAGAATACACTCTGCTTATTCCCAATAAAATTACTTTCCTTAAAATACAAGAATTAGCCCAACATATCTGAGCATCAAACACACCTTTCATCCCCAATGATCATATAATTACCATCACAATAAATGCTTGGTTTCACACAATTAAATACAAAATTATAATTCTTATAATAACCAGATAAGCATAATAAACAATTACACAGCCCAAAAATAGCCATAAAAAAATGAATTAACCTTATATAGAAAAACAAGGTAATAGATATTGAAATTATTCATTGGGATTATAAGAAGAATTGGAAGTAAATAAGATAAATGCCAAGGTAACATGACAATGAACGGCACCATCATCTTGGTATGAAGTTACCTAGTCAGAATTAAGAATTTCTCAATTAAATATGGCAATGAGTGCACATAGATCAACTCCTTAAATACATTTGTAATGTTTGAACCTAAAGTCCCAATTTGAGATATGTTTTACTTCAAGATTTTAATGCCTAACATGGTTACCTAAATGAACAATGATACCAGTATTTTATTAAGTCCAATACTGAGTAAGGTTAACATAACATAATGTAAAATTGGGTCCTAGATTGTGAAATATGTTAACATTTTACTCACTGCATAAATAAGGCATAAATGATAGAGAATTATAAATAAAAAAATACTTTACAGTTACAGTTTTGCATATTTCAAGAAATCTTAAGTTTTCAGGAGTGAACATACCTTTTGGAGTTTCAGCCATTGCAGACAATTTCTTCACAGATATAAACAATTACTGCAAAAAACGGTCAATATTGAATATAATGTTGTCAACGAATTTCATAATTTCGTAGGTATAGATAGGTAATATAGTCGATTTTAAGACGTTTTACATGAATGACAATGTGCCCGGAAATGCTTAGTTTAGGAGATATAGGATAAATAACGCCAGGTAAGAATAGCATTAACGGCAGTTTCGATATGGCTCTTCCGGCGTTTTGCGGACGCGGACCACGCCAAGTTTTTTGGCGGGAGTCATCGGCCTCGGTATGGTTGAGTTGAATTAAGATATTTTAGGCTTACTTAGGTTAGGATACTTAACTAAATTAACTTTACCAAACCTAACCTTACCTATCGTTATGTCAGAACCGGATTTCTGCTTATTTACCTCTCCGTTTGTTCAATTTTATAAACGACGTTCCTATAACTTCAAAGTTAAATATCTCCAAAAATAGGCATATCCGGGCACATTGTCATTCATGTAAAACGTCTTAAAATTGACTATATTACCTATCTGTACTTCCGAAATTATGAAATTCGTTGACAACATTATATTCAATATTGACCCAAAAAACTAGCAAATAAAAAATCTGCAAAAAGCATATAGGCCTACACTTGAGGATTAAAGCTTGAACATTGATTAGATTAGATATTAGTTTGTGTTAGTTCAAAATAAATATTGTGAGTAATTGTGAAATTCAATTTCAGCCATTAAAATAATAAACAGCTAATATATCACAACTCAATTTTTTTTTTTAATTTCACAGAAGAAAAGTATTTATTTGGTTATTTCCTCCTTGGTATGCAATTTTGCCCCTCTTGTTCTGAAACATAATCTAAGTTTGACAGAATTGGTTTCTTGATATTTTGATTTGTTGAATTTTAGAATTTTTTCTCCTTAAAAAATAATTTTTTTTCTCTTTTATATCTCATACAATTTTTACTATAAATCAAATTTCAAAAGAACAATTCCGCCAATTTCTAGAGTTTTTTCAAGACCTATTGATTGATATATTTGCCATTCCTGTACCTTCAAAACAGTGGGAGGAGATCTACTTCAGAAGACAAAAACTGCAAGAATTCAGGACAACCGTGCTTCAACAAATTTTCACTTTTTTGTATTATTTTTTACTGTTTCTTCCTATAGTAGGCAAACCCATGGACGTTACACAAACCAATGATATCGTTAGTTTTGTGAAAATAAAGTCTTCAAAAGATTGACTATAATACAAAAATAGAATACTTTTCAGATTTTGAACCAAACTTAACCCTTTAACGCCCCAGAGGACACCAGGGTCCTCATTCAAAAATACCCTCAATATATTGTATATCTTGTTCAATTAGTTCCCTAATGTGTTCTTTGAAGTTCTCTGCCGGGTGGCAGTTCCTATCCCATCCTGATATTGGTGACCATCTTGATGTCAGCGCCAGTTTAGTGACGGCAGTGTTGCCAACTCTACTGGACCAAAAACCGCCAGAAGCTTCTCAAAAAAACGCTAGAAACCGCTAGATATTAGTTACATTCCGCTAAAATTCCCGCTAACCTATTTTAGATATTTTTTACGAAGAATGAAGTTAATACACATTGTTTTACGTGACCATATCATTGGTCCATTATATTGAATGATTTATGACCCTTAAACTTACCGTTTTCATTCATCAGGTTCAGGTTCCAAATCAGTACTGAAACTCGGGGTTTGGTCGGTTGAAGAACTTGGATATGCTTTTGAAGTTCAAATTTTTTGAAGAACATTTCTTGGTATTTGATAAGTAGAGATACTTATTTGATAAGAAGATAAATACATCACGGAGTATTTCTTCTTTGATTTGGTCATTTTAAAATGCGATTTCAACTCAATTTATTGTGCTGAAATTTTTTGAACTGCCCATTCGAACTAGAGCCACCTTGTCTGACCATTTGCTGGTATTTTAATAAGATGATTCTCATCAATAATTTTCACGTACAGTTTTTGGTAGGATATTTCTTTTGATGGTGACACAGAAAACCACTTGTATGCGTCAGATCAAAGAAATTCCAATTTCGAGGTAGAAATTCAGATGCTGCATGAGATACAGCAAGCTGCTATGAATGACACTTACAACTAAATTGTATTAGAGAAGGAACTTCGTTTTTCAGCTTTTGATACGCTCCATTGGTGACACCAACCATTACGCTGGCATTGTCAGTGTCTATTGTTACAAGTTACCAATATCAAGTTTTTTACTTTTTAACTCACATTTTAGTGCATCCACATTAGACCGGGCATTACAAGTTTTCAATTTAATAAAATTTAGATGAGTTGAAAGAGCTTAATAATACAAAGAATTTTATGAATTGTTATGTCAGTTGACTTTTCTAGGAGTAGACTGACTTGCCCTCACCAATATCAGCTAGCAGATCATTCTGAAAATGAGGACTTTGAACTTTTTTCGATAATCTCTGAGCATCTTATTTTGTATTTTGTGCATCTTTAATTGGGACGTTACCTTACTGCCATCGATTGTGGACTTCAACATATGTGTCAGATGATCACAATTTACAATGGCGGAATGGCAAGTTAAATAAAATGCAAGATTGACTTATAGATATGTAGTTTCATTACATATCTGGATATTGAACCGAGTTATACCTGTCGTTATTAACATGTTTCTTAGTTTTACTGTGGTTAATTAGGTCACTGTATTTGCCATTTAAATTTATTTTGCACAGCTTACAGTAAGCCTTTGACAAATCACTATTCACGTATTTAACATATTTGCACGCGTCTTTGTAACGAACAGGCAACACAACGTATCGAGACTCGAGAGCTTGCCTGTGGCCGGCGTGGTAGCGTGACTAATGCGGTGCCGGCTAGCACTAGCAGCGACCAGTTGCTCAACATTGAACGCGTATCAAACGAAAAAAAATCTGGATTGAACTAGCGCTCTCTGCCAAACTGAATGTGAAAGCTCTACGTGCTTTATAACACAAATACATTTTATATAACAAATAAAATTTTCAGTAGAAATACCGCTAGAAAAAAGCTAGGAACTATAAAAAATACGCTAGATTTCCCGCTAGCCGCTAGATGCCACTTCCATCCCGCTAGATGCATCATAAAACCGCTAGATCTAGCGGGAAAACCGCTAGATTGGCAACACTGAGTGACGGTGGTTGTGTTAACGGTAATATGAGTACAAAAATTCGGACGTTAAAGGGTTAACTGAACAAAACCTCCTTAAGAACGTGAAAGAGGGATGGACCAATCGCGAAAGTAAAAACAATCATTATATAAAATTTTGAATGTTATAAAATTATAGTTAAATGTGAAGGAATTGACAGTAATCGATTTTCCACAATTCGGTGCCTAAATATATGTAATTCGATCAAAATAAACAAGTTTTCTTCTATGCAATTTACGTCTAAAACGAGTATTTTTTGAGTCATAGCGGTAAATGATTTACCGCAATAGTTGAAGCGGAAAGAAATTCATTGAACGCATCGGATGCCAACATTTCAATGGACTCTTCCTTCTGATGCGCTCGAATGATCATGCGCATTCCCGCGATCTAAGACAAAAATTAACATACCGCTGTAATGTACATTGCGTTGTGTTTTTGGTGCCGTGACCAGGATTGGCCGGGATAAACCAGGATTTTGAATTTGCAGATTAGATTAGATACCTCAACCCGTTATTTAGTTTGAGCTGACCATCAACTTGTTATTCAGCATTATTGTATACCTGATAATATTGTCTCAAGGTGTTTCGATTGGATAACCAGGATGTGGACTTAGGTTAGGATGTTATTTATTTCATGTGTTTACTGTGTGCCCTAGTTATTCATAACTTTTAGGTTCTGGTTTTGCAGCTAAGGCTCAGAATTTTCTGTTGACTTGCTAGCAGTTATGTTGTTCTTGTGAGCCAAGGGTAGGTCAAACCACATTGGGAATAGCTATTTTGTTATATAGGATAGTAGTAATAACTTGGAGGTCTTTTCTTCTGGTAGTAGGGTGCCAAGATGGCTGAGCAAGAGGGTTCAGGTGAGAAGGTAGGATCTCTTTAATGGATTTAGGTTAAGAAGACGAGACTCTTGGAGTTTGTATAATCAGTACACACAGCAGGACACACGTTTACATTACGAAGGGTAGTGGTGGAGTGGGCTCCAGCCAAGCCCGAGAACCACGAGCAGAGATCCACAAGAACCATGAGCTCAGTTCTCAACGCATAGTGCTGTCTAAATACATTCTTACACAAGAGCACTGTAACATTATCAGTATTATACACATATACATTCAAGGTGCTACATGAAAGGTTTCAACACTCCTTCTCACATTGAATGTGTGTCAGATGAGACCATTCCTAACTTCGTTCTTAGTCTAGAGAACTTTTCTATCGGCAGGTTCTTGGTGAATATGTCGGCGAGCATTTCGTCGGTAGGGCAATACACTACGTCTATATCTTTGTTACTTACAAGATCCCGTACATAGTGAAACTTAATATCGATGTGCTTGCTCCTCCCATGATATTTGGGATTGTTGGCAAGACAGATGGCTGACTGGTTGTCTTCGTTTATAACCATTGGTTCCATAGTCCCAAAATTTAGATCACTGAGTAAGTGCTTTAACCAGACAGCCTCTTGAGCCGCACCGGCAAGAGCAACGTATTCGGCTTCTGCAGTTGAGAGGGCTACACAAGTTTGTTTGTTAGATCTCCACGTAATTACCGAATTACTGAGGGTGAAACAGTAACCAGAGGTAGACTTTCGGTCATTTTTATCACCAGCCCAGTCAGCATCTGAATAACCAATGCAAGTATCAGAACATTTGCTATACAAGAGACCTAGTTTAGAGGTGCCTCTCAGGTACCTGAATATTCTCTTAACACACATCCAATGCTGTTCAAGAGGTTTGGAGCTGTATTTAGCAACATTATTCACTGCGAATGCAATGTCAGGTCGAGTTCTGGTTGACAAATACAAAAGGCTACCTACAGCACTTTGATAAGAGTCTTTTGCGTAGTCTGAACTTGTTAGACCAAGTTTTCTTCTGGAATGTATCTTCAATCTTATGCCATAGTTGCACAGGGTCAGTAGGATCACCCAACAAATAAAGTTGACTTGTTTCGACACCAAGCACAATTGTTGCAAGTGCACTGTCACGTCTTTCTTCAAATTTTCTTCGAGCAGTCTCGTCCGTAGTCTGTGGCATGGTTTCCGTTCCTCGAACCAAGTTCCACAGTTTTTCCTTCATCAGAATCATCTTCATTTGCAGCTTCCACGTAGGATAGTTTTTATCATTAAGAGCCGTGAGGCAGTTCTTTGCACTTTCACTTACGGAGCCTGCCATGTTTCTTTCTCTTTCACCGTTTCTGTCTCACACAGCACTAACAAATCACCAACTTCTGTTCTCGCTGTCCCGGGCTGTTTTTCGCTTCGGGACTTAAGATAACCTCACTTGATATTGCTTCATCGGAAGGTTTACTGGGCCCATAACCTAATGGATTTAGGTTAAGAAGACGAGACTCTTGGAGTTTGTATAATCAGTACACACAGCAGGACACACGTTTACATTACGAAGGGTAGTGGTGGAGTGGGCTCCAGCCAAGCCCGAGAACCACGAGCAGAGATCCACAAGAACCATGAGCTCAGTTCTCAACGCATAGTGCTGTCTAAATACATTCTTACACAAGAGCACTGTAACATTATCAGTATTATACACATATACATTCAAGGTGCTACATGAAAGGTTTCAACACTCTTCCTGCTGCAGATGTGCTCTGTAAAGAAACGCCAAATATTTCAGAACAGGAAGAGGATCTTATTCAACAAAATTGTGAGTACATGAATAAATTTCTAGCCAATCTGGAACAAATAAATACTCAATTATGACACAGCGGCTTGCTATATTAAGGGCAATCCAGCGCAGCAGCCCTGGAGCAACTTCCTAAACAGCAATAGTAGCCAACACAAGGCTCGTCCCGCAGGAGCGCAAGAGCACTAGTTAGGCAACGGCAGCGGCGGAGTAGGCCGGGGCGTGGCAGCAGCAGAGAATGCCAGAATGCGGCAACGGCGGAGTATGCTGGGAGTACCACAGCAGTGTGAGGTGCCAAAGTACAGCGGCAGCAGGCGGAGTACCGCAGCGGCAAAAGATGCCGGAGTAAGACTCAGCCGTTGTGGGCCTCTCTTTGGTCTCACGTAGTGGAGGCTGGTACCGCAGAACTCTGGGTCATGGCTCTGAAGTACTCCGGTTGGACTCTGCTGCTTTCTCCAATTAGAGGTTGATCCGGAGGTTTGGAGGTTTGGACCGGAAGTTTGGAGGTTTGGGCTGGAAGTTTGGAGGTTTGGACCGGAAGTTTGGAGGTTTGGACCGGAAGTTTGGAGGTTTGGACCGGAAGTTTAGAGGTTTGGACCGGAAGTTTGGAGGTCTTCCTGCCAATCCGCCACGCATAATAAATAATTTCTAATGATTACACAGGCAAATAAAGTACCGTTTCACAATTAATTTCACCTAACGAATAATCATTATCGTCAAAAGCTTTGCGCGCACCCTCCGTCCATTTTACCTCAATAGATTTACCTTTTCTCTTGGCTTCCAGCAAGTCTGAAAGAGGAGCTAAGGTTTGAGGACAATTGCGTATAAAGCGATGATAGAAGTTAACAGAACCTAGGAACCTTCTCAGTTCCTTCTGGGTCTGTGGAAGAGGAAAGTTTTTGATCACTTCTACTTTGGAAGGCAAAGGTTTTAGACCTAGGCTAGAGATTTCATGACCTAAGTAAATCAGTGATGGCTTTCCAAGCTCACATTTTGCAGGATTTACGAGGAGTCCATTGTCGGACAATCTTTGAAAAACGACCCTATATAAAAGTTTTTAAGATGGTCTTTATGTAGCTCCGGGGTTGCGGATGCCACCAAAATGTCGTCCAGATACACATAGGCGAAAGTAAGATCTGAGAAAATTTCAGCCATATGGCGTTGGAACGTTTGAGGTGCGTTCCGGAGACCATATGGCATCTTTAGAAATTCAAAGAGACCAAACGGAGTGATTACCGCGGTCTTAGCGATAGCGCTCTCCTCAAGTGGAATTTGATGGAAGGCGCTCTGGAGATCTATCTTTGAGAAAATTTGAGCTCCCTCTAAATTTGCACTGAAATCATGAAGGTAAGGAATAGGGTAGCGGTCAGGTAGAGTAACGGCATTCAACCTGCGGAAATCCCCGCACGGTCTGAATTCACCGTTAGCCTTGGGTACTAGCAAAAGAGGGCTAGCCCAAGGACTTTTGGAACTGCGGATGATGCCGCATTCTTGCATGCGCGCAAATTCTTTCTTGGCTAAAGCCAATCGATCAGGCTGTAGTCGCCGAGCTCGGGAATAGACTGGCGGTCCAGTGGTTTCAATATGGTGTTTCGTGCTAGTCTGCATTTTTTTAGAAGCTAAGTTAGAGTTTGTTAGTGCAGGATATTCTGCGAGGACCTGCTCGAACATGCACTCATCTTTGAAAGCTATGGCGAAGGAATGCAAAACGTTATCTTCAGCCATGCCACAAGCGGGAATTGAGATCTGTGTCTCCTCGTCCCTAATTTTATGGTTTTTCACATCTACAATTATGCCAAACTTGGCTAGAAAATCGGCACCTATTATGGGCTCTTGAACCTCAGCTATCATGAAGGTAAATGTGAATTTTCTCCTCAATCCCAGACTACACTCGAGTGCTCTCTCCCCATAACAAGCTATTGGCGTGCCATTTGCTGCGCGCAGTGTTGCTTAGCGAATATTATTTTCATCTTTCGCCGTAGCTGGTATTATAGACACGCTCGATCCTGTGTCTATTAGGAATCGAAGCTTTGTGATTGGGTCGAATACGACAATGAGGCGAGTGGTCTGGGAGTTAGCTAACGCAGTACTCGCTACTATGCGTCGCTGTTGGCGTTTCCCGAAGTCATTTCGGTATAACGGGGGCAAAAGCGTGAGGCACATTTGCGCGCTTGGTCACCAAACTTTTGGTGATACCAGCATAAGTTACTACTAGCATCACGAGAGCGCGACCTAAAGCGGCGGTCTTGAGCTGACCTATCATAAGATCTACCTCTATCAAAACTTTGAGGCGGCGGGTAGTCATAGGGATAGTCGTAGGCATTTTGGTAGCTTTGGAATCTCCCTGGGCCTTGCCGGATGTGAGCTACACTATGCCCTAACTGGCAATTCTGGAAAGCTTGCTTTACCTCAGCGATGTCTTGCTGCATCTTATCTATTGTGGCTGAGGATTGATTATTAGCAGTATTTGCCGGGCTAAAATTCGCAGCTGATGCGTTCAAAGAAGCTACCAGTGGTGCTTGTGACACGTTTAGGTTTCGCATCACTGTCTCAGTGGACTCTGCAAGCATCTCTAAAGTTTGGTTCGGGCTTGCTAACGATAGAAATGGACGCACATTACTAGGAAGTTTATTCATATAAACTTCTTTCAGAAATCCCTCAGCTACGGCAACCCCCGCTGCAAGTTTTCGCAACTCCTTAACTAACGAAGTGGGAGAAAAAGAGACAGAGACAGGTGGAATTGCTGATGCGTCTACAAGGCTTCGGAATTTGTCCGCATCGGACATCTGAAATTTCGCCATAATTTTCCCTTTTAAGATGCCGTAGGGATTAACAGTCGGAGGGTTTTCTAACAATTGATTGGAGTCGTTTAATAATTTCGTGAGAGCTGCGGACACAAGGGCATAAAACTTCTCGTTTTCGTCCCTTATTTTATTATACCTAAATATTGCCTCCACTTGGTTAAACCAAGTGAGGCTGTCTTCTGGTATGAAAGGCGGCAGACTAAGAGGTTTTGTGCGCGCTCGATCTTCATTATCTGTGTCAGGCATGCTAGCAGTTTTCTTTGGAATGCACAAATTAAGCTATAACGGCAAGGAATTTGCGTAATCAACGCCTATGACTTGGAATTAAAGTGACAAAGGTTTGCGTTATTACTCTACCTACTCAATCATTCAAATAAAGCGGAAACGGAGAGAAGAAAATATAAAATTGGAAACGAAAATTTATGCGGTAGGCAGCAATTAGCGTGGGCACGAAAAAAAAACAGGTGAGAAAAATATTTTCCTACCTACTGTGGCATATGAGACAAAAAGGACAGGATAGCGCTGGAAATTTTTTTTTTTTTTTACGCTTCGCCATTTGCAATAAACCGCCGGCATAACATCGTACGCGTTCACGAAGTGTTTGTGTACGCGAGTAGTACGCGTTCACAATGGCAGATGCTAGTATGTATTTTTGCCGCAAGAATAAAGAAAAAATGATTTAATTTGTTGGTAGTGATTTATATTGAAATAAATGCGATTAAACGCAAGATTTAAGGAGGAATGAAATATGAAAAAAACTAAAACTTTAGCAGGCATATACATGAATAATCTTCGTACTCTATAATCCGTACGAAATTAATAAAAGGCATTCCTAATTATTTACCCGTCATACACATTTAAGAAAACTACTGCAAGTATGTTGTAAAAAGAAATATTATTCCACATGCATAAAGTGCGATTTAAATCACAGAGTAATGTCACGAGACGGCAGTTTCTGCTCCGCAAGGTTTTGGAAAACAAAGACACCGGCAACAAAGACACTACTAACAAAGACGCCGGCGTTTTAGCCGCGCTCTATCACCAGTACTCCGTGAACGGATCTTGAATTAATATGACAGCTGCAAGGTGTATAACTTTGTATTAAGGCACAAACGTAGTTGGATATACTAATGACTCGACACAGGAAATGAATCGTGACACGCAAATTTATACGCTTTGTCACGTTGAGGTAGCACTCGAAATAAAACAATGCTAGTCTAAGAATTTTAGCACTATTTTCAAGTTTATCCCTATATCACGACGATGAAAAATCCTTAAGTTTAACACCATGCACACGGAGAATTTACACTGTATACTTTACCAGGTTTTCTCTATGCTCACACTTAATTTCTTTCACTTACGAGGGCTGTACGCACGCTAGAGAGTCACGAAAGAGAGTGAGTGCGTGAATGAGTTCAAGCGTCGCGCTTGGGTGTTGCCACTTTCGGCGGCTTAAAACTCGAAATGTCGAATGATTATTTTATCTCTCATGTATTTACACAAAAACTTCAATGATTACGAATTTGAAGTAGAAAATAATTAATAATAATTTAGAGTAAGATTTTTGATGCTAATAATTATTTTATTTACGTGCGAATGGGATTTTTTATCATTTTACTCTTATGTAGCTGATGCTACAACTGTCATCGGCAAAAAGTATGAATTTGAAGAATGATGTAGATTTTACAATATCATTGATCAAAATCAGAAACAGGAGAGGCCCAAGAACAGATCCTTGTGGAACTCCATGGCTAATTGTCTGTGGGTCTGATTTTGCGTCGTCAATGACAACGTATTGCTTCCGATTTGTTAGGTATGATCTGAACCAATCATGGGCAATCCCTCGAATGCCATAACAGTGTAGCTTCGAGAGTAGTATTGTATGGTCCACACAATCGAATGCTTTTCGAAAGTCAAGAAATACAGAGAAGACAGGCTTTCCTTCATCTATATTAGAATAGAGGAATTGTGAATGATTTAATATAGCCTGTGTTGTTGAATTTTTAGAGCGAAAGCCGTATTGTTTATCGTAAAGAAATGATTTTTGTTCAAAATAAGAGTACAATTTTTTATACACAATCTTTTCGAATACTTTGCTAATAATTGGTAGTACGGAGATAGGTCGATAATTGTTTACACAGGCTTTTTCACCACTTTTAAAGATAGGGGTTACTCTAGCAACTTTGAGGGAGTTCGGGAAAGTGCCTAGTGAGAGAGACTGGTTAATAATATTTGATATCAGCAGGGCTACAATGTCAGCAATAACTTTAATTACTTTAGTCGGAAACGTTTGTAGCCCACTCGATTTATTTTTCATGTTGTTTATGCACGTAATTACGTCGGAGGAGTTTGTAGGCGTAAAGAAAAAGAAGTTGGGTTCTCGAATATGATCCATAAATTCCAGGTGATCAGTAGGTTCACTTGGAATACCATCAGCTATAGTTTTCCCTACGTTTACGAAGAAGTTGTTAAAGAGATTAGCAATTTCTTTCTTCTCGTGGTATTTCACATTATCTTGAATGACATATTCAATTTTCTTTTTATCGGCATTATTCGGTTTACAGCAAGAGTTAAGGAGATGCCAAGTCTTTTTAACGTCAGTTTTGAATTGAATAAACTTGAGCGTAAAGTAGTTCTTTTTTGATGTTCTTATCTGGTTTGTTACATAGTTTCTGAATCGGTTATATGTTTCTCTAGATATTCGCCCTTCGCAAAGGAGGGCTAGGTACGCTTGACGTTTCTTTATATTTATTACGATATCTCTAGTAATCCAGGGCTTTTGTTTATTTTTCGGGGTAACTGTACGAGTTACAATTGGGCAACACTGATTGTGTGCGGTCATTATAGTTTCAGTCAACTTTACTACTGCTTCATCAATGCTCGTAGCATTATTATTTTGTTGAGAGATGTGCAATGTAGGCATTGATTCTTCTAGAACGGTGCGCATTTCTTCAAGATTTGACTCGTTTATTTTACGATATGAGTAAGTTTCAGCCCGTGCCTTGGTGCAAGCAATATAGACATTTTTCTTAATAAGGAAAACTGGGAAGTGATCTGATAAGTCAGAAGTAATTATTATTAGCAAGAAAATCACTTGGGTCTGTCATAAAGATATTGTCAAGCAGCGTAGCACACTCTGAGGTTATTCGTGTAGGCTTTGTGATGATCGGAAGGAAGGATTGAGACTGAAAGATTGTTAGGAAATTAGAGATTGGTTCATAGCTTTCATGTTTCAGTAGATCATAATTGAAGTCACCGCATATTATTATGTCATTGTATAAGGGCCTGTTGAACTGAGAAATAATACGATTCAGCTCATTCAGGAAGGATATAGGACAGGCTGTAGGAGGCCTATACACCGTTCCAAGCACAATGCATTTACCATCTCTAGACAGTTCCACGAAGAGTGATTCTATATGATCCGGCTTCATTGTTGCACTTGATATGGTTCTCGAGTCTATGTGGTTAGATATATATGTGCTGATGCCTCCGCCCCGCTGGTTTTTTCTTAGCGAATGGTAACTATGATAATTTTCAAATCGAATCATGTTTTTAATCGAGTCATTTAGCCAGCTTTCGGTGAAGCTAATCACGTCTAGGTTATATTTAAGTTCAGTAATAGTACATTGTATCTCTTCCAATTTTGGATAGAGTGACCTACAGTTCTAACACTGGAGTGAGAAATCTCGGGCAGTTATTCTTATAGTTTCGTTGAATTTTGATATATTAGTATACCTACACTCTTGAGAGTCGTTTAGGTTGTGATATATTCTGTTCAAATGATTGAGATCTGGGTCGATCCTGGAGTATCTCAGGGTGATCAGTCATTTAAAATTAGTAAACAGTAAGAAGTCGGTACTATAGAACTTAAAAACGAAATACAGAGTCAAGCTTTAAGGGATATTCCTGTCTAAAAAACTAGCTTATGAAGTACGAGAGAATAGAGTATAAAAAAATCTAGTGCGATTACGTGAGTACACATAAACTCAGTCCATGAGCGAATAATAATGAAGTTCAATATCACAACATTGGTGTAAACAGATTGCCGCATGAAGGCGTTTTTACAAGTTCACATACAACAGGTAATAGGTTTTAAAGATTATAACGACAATGATGTTATCAGCTAATATGGTTTACGCGTAATAAGAACTTTAGTGGTAAAAAAAGAAAAAATTCACAGTAACATTGGGAGGTGAAAAGTTGCTGATTGCGTTGTTTCAAAAGTTCACACATAGCTGTCATAAATGTTTACAAACACATCTGTTATACATTTGTATAGAATCAGGTTAGACTAACATCAAGTTGAGTTTAAACTGACATGATACCTAATTGAGGTTAAATTAACACGAAACTGACGTATCTAATTTAGGGGATCACCTAGTCTGGTCATCCATGTCGGGTTTTCGTGACCGTTGGGGTAGTTTGAACTGAAATGTTAGTTCTTGACGGCCAAAAACTCGAACAACTCTCGATAGTGTTGTGGGAAATTACAAGAGGGATAATGAAAAACGGATTTGGACTCAGCTTATTTCAGGTGGTTTTATTTGAAGAGGAACCAGGAGGACTTCGATGAGCTTGACGTGAAATCCCAGTGAGGTCCAGAGTGCCGGTGGTGAGCTTCGGTGAGCGCTGGCGTCGCTCCGGCCGGTGGATGATGATTTTTAAGTGTATCGAGTTCAGAATATTCAATTTACTGTGGGCAATTTTTAAACAAGCACAACAATCGGTGCGTAGCTATTTGTGTGGGCAAAGCATGCTTAATTTTGGAGCAGGTGAGTTTGATCAAGGTGCCGAGCCGGATGGCGATGAGGACTCTAGGTTTGAATAGTACTTAAGATCCAGGCACGCGGAATTCAGCGAATGCAAAGCTAATTCAATGGTGCCCGTACTTTTAGGCAGTTGAGAATTAAGGCCCGTAATTAGAGAATATATCCGGCTAAAGGCCCAGAGCATAGCCAAATCCAATCCAAGTAGAAAGTCCCAAAAGCGGCCCAGGGAGAATGTTGTAAATGGTGTGTGTGATGACGTTGAGGTCGAGAAAATGCTGTGAGTGGGCTAGTCAACCGCCAAAGTAAGAGTGCTCTATTTGAAACAGAGACGCGCATTGCGCAGTATT
Organism: Morinoia aosen; assembly: GCA_030386875.1. Taxonomy (NCBI): domain Eukaryota; kingdom Metazoa; phylum Arthropoda; class Malacostraca; order Amphipoda; family Talitridae; genus Morinoia; species Morinoia aosen. The sequence goes on from CM059562.1 coordinate 68,118,679, forward strand.
GCCACCAGAGGGCTTCTCTCTCGAAAAATGTAAATTGTTATTTTATCGTCTCATGTATTTACACAAAAACTTCAATGATTACGAATTAGAAGTAGAAAATAATTAATAATAAATTAGAGTAAGATTTTTAATGCTACTAATTAATTTATTTAAGGGAAGTGTACCCCTTTAAACAAAAATTTTTTATTATTGAACCTATAGTAATGAAATTTGGTTTACAGATTGGAAATACAATTTAGAACCGTTTTTCGTTTGTGAAAAAATGCGATTTTCCCCATAGAAAATGAGATATTCATAGAAAACGAGATTTTGGGGGGGGGGTTTTCAAAATGTATCTCCTCCTACAGTTTTTGAGCTACAGTAATAATTTTAGTGTCATTGTATGCGGAAATACATGTAGATATCAAAAACTAACTTGGCATTCTCCATACTTCAGTTTGAAGTTGAAAAAAATTGAAAAATTCGAAAAAAAAAAATTTTCTCAACATTTCATACTCTATGACGTCACAAATTTTGATCAAAAATGAATTTCCGAATGACTTTTTAGTTTTTGAAATGCCACTGACTTTCCGCATCCATTGACACCAGAATCATCCCTGTAGCTCAAAAACTATAGGAGGAGATACATTTTGAAGCCCCAAAAACCATTGTTTACATTATAAGCAAAACAAAGAAACATAAACAATTCAAATAAAAAATTTTGTAAAATTTTTGGTTCAAGTTAAACCCCTGAAATCATTATAGAGTAATCCAGAGCCATAGGAGATGACATAGCAACTTTGCGCTGTGAAGAAAGAGCCAAGGGGGAGGTGTAACATGATAAAATATCACTTCCCCCTCCCCTCCCCCCCATAATTCAAACCCCCGTAGCGGGCGAACCAATGCACGTACGAACTTCATTTTTTCACATGATATACCTGACATCTCACTCTTCCTATTGCATCTAAAACCCAATATGTACAGAGAATTCGATATTTTGGGGGTACACTTCCCTTAAGTACGAATGGCAAATTTCTAATTTTACGCTTATGTAGCGGTATGCTACATTACCCCCCAAGGCGCAGACCGAAAGGTCCACCCGCTGCAATCATCTGTAGCGGGAAGGAGGGCGAACTACACGACCCTGCCGAGTTCGGCAATTGGCAAATGATACTGAGCGGGGAAGTTTCACCAAACGGGTCTGCAAGTTTAGATCGGCAAGAGTGCTAGGAACAGGAGTTACTGCAGCGGGCTCGTCTGGTCTCTCCAGACTTGTCGCTGTGTCAGTAAGAGGGCTAGAATTAGAGTCTACGATAGGCTTAGGGATAGGGTTTGAATGTACAGACACGTAGAAAGGGTTACACTCAAGTTGACTAGGCAACAAGGCAGCCAACTGAGGAAACTGAGATGGTAGGTATGATCGAGTCTCAGTGGAAAGGGAAATCTGCGGAGAGGATGATGAGTTATAAGTTACACTATGATCAGAAGTGTATGCGACTTTTAATCTATCAATGCTCACAGGGTCGTGTGAACCGAATCTTTCGAGGATGAAATATTTTTGCTTGCGTTTAAGTACTTTGAATGGGCCATCATAAGGGCGCGTGAGTGTAGGTTTTATAGCATCATTGCGGACATACACATGTGTGCAGTCTTGCAGGGCAGAATCCAGTTTGTCCTGAGTCTGAGGCATTTGTGGAGCCACATACTTGATCTTACGCATGCAATCTTTGAGACAGGTTACATAAGCGGAACGGTCAGCGGATGAAAATTCAGGCAAAGGTTTTGGGTCAACAATGTCGCCGGGGAGACGAAGCGTTTTCCCGTACAACATTTCAGCCGCTGTGCATTGCTGATCCTGTCTGTGTAAATTTCGGATGCTAAGTAGTACTACTGGAAGTCTATCAGTCCAATCGTGACTGCAATTAAGGCAGCGCAATGCAACCTTGAGGTCTCTGTGGACTCTCTCAATAAGTCCATTTGACTGCGGATGATACGCTGTAGTTGATGTATTTGCACACCCTAAAGCGGTGCTAAGCTCACTCCAGAATTTGGAGGTGAATTGTGATCCCCGGTCATGTGTGACACTTAAGGGAACCCCAAATCTAGAGATCCAGTTTGACAAGAAAGCGCGCGCTACAGTCTCAGTTTGGGTATCAGGAAGAGGGACAGCCTCAACCCAACGCGTGAACCTATCTATGATGGTCAACAAATAAGAATGCCCGCGCGATAAAGGCAAAGGACCCACCAAATCTAGGTGTACAGAGTCGAACTTGTGACCTGTGAATGCACAACTCTGCAGCGCCGCACGATTATGTTTCACCACCTTACTACTCTGACACGCATGGCAATTTTGCACAATTTGCTTGACCTCCTTACGCATCGCTGGCCAGACGAAACGATCAGAAATCCAACGCACTGTACGGTTAATACCTGGATGAGAGAGGGAATGGTAGTGGAGGACAGCTACTCTGCGGAGCGTCGCAGGAAGATACAAACGAGAAGGTCACTCGGCATCACGGTACACGCCGTCAACCAAGGTTAGTTTTGGAGGGGAAGTGTTAGAAGGTTTGAGAAGGTCCTGAAGTTCAGGATCCTCCTTCTGAGTTTTGGAAATATTACCAAAAGTGATTTCACCACTGGTTTGGACAGTGTTGATTCTGGAAAGACAATCAGCGACAGTATTGTCCAACCCTTTTATGAAACGGATGTCAGTGTGGCACAGCGGTTAAGGGATCGGACTTGCATGCTGGAAGTCGCGGGTTCGTATCCCGGCGCTGGCGCAGAGATTTTCCCCGTTGGGTATAAGGGAAAGCTCCTGCACAATACCCCACTCAACCCAGGTGTCGGAAATGGGTACCGGCTTTACGGGGGAACCGTCATGGTGTCCTATATATAGGGTTAGTTGTAAGACATTTGAAAAACCAATGCTAAGATCATATGTATCAGGCTTGATTGGAAATAAAGCATCCCAAAGATGCCGATGTTAACCAGTGGTAAACTGACTTATAAACGACAAGTGTCGAGCTTCCCTAGGGGAATGTCTTTCAGAAGGCATTTTGATCGCTGAGGTCAGAGGTTTGTGATCTGTGTAGATCACAAACTCCCTCGCCTCCAGAGCATAGCGGAAGTGTCTCACAGACAAGTAGATAGCAAGAAGTTCCCTACCGAACGCGCTATAACCACGCTCAGTGGGCGACAGCTTTTTGGAAAAGAAAGCAAGAGGAGAGATATTAGTACCTACTTGTTGTTGCAACACAGCACCTACGGCGGTACTGGATGCGTCAACAACGAGACTAAAATCAGCATTAGCAATAGGGTAGGATAATTCAGTCGCCGAAGCTAACTTGTGCTTGATTGTCTCAAAAGCTTTGCGCGCTTCTTCTGTCCATTTTACCTCAATAGATTTGCCTTTTCGTTTCGGTTCGAGGAGGTCAGACCAGGGCGCTAAAGTTTGAGCACAGTTGCGTATGAAACGATGGTAGAAGTTAACAGAACCTAGGAACCTTCTTAGTTCCTTCTGGGTCTGTGGAAGAGGAAAGTTTTTGATCACTTCTACTTTGGAAGGCAAAGGTTTTAGACCTAGGCTAGAGATTTCATGACCTAAGTAAATCAGTGATGGCTTTCCGAGCTCACATTTTGCAGGATTTACGAGGAGTCCATTGTCGGACAATCTTTGAAAAACGACCCTAAGATGGTCTTTGTGCAACTCCGGGGTTGTGGATGCCACTAGGATGTCGTCTAAATAGACATAAGCGAAAGTGAGATCAGAGAAAATTTCAGCCATGTGCCTTTGGAACGTTTGAGGAGCATTCCTCAAGCCATATGGCATCTTGAGGAACTCAAAGAGACCAAACGGAGTGATTACCGCGGTCTTAGGAATCGCAGACTCATCCAAGGGAATTTGATGGAAGGCAGACTGCAGGTCTATCTTAGAGAAAATTTGTGCTCCCTCTAAATTTGCACTGAAATCATGAAGGTAGGGAATAGGGTATCGATCAGGTAAAGTAACGGCGTTCAACCTGCGGAAATCCCCGCACGGTCTGAATTCACCGTTAGCCTTGGGTACTAGCAAAAGAGGGCTAGCCCAAGGGCTTTTGGAAGTGCGAATGATGCCACTTTCGAGCATCCTAGCGAATTCTTTCTTAGCTAACGCCAATCGATCAGGCGGCAGTCGCCTAGCACGGGAGAAAACTGGCGGACCTTGCGTCTCTATGAAGTGCTTTGTGCATGTTTGCATGTCATTAGAAGCTAAGTTAGGGTTTGTTAATGCTGGGAAATTTCTAAGTTCCTGTTCAAACATGCACTCCTCCTTGAAAGCAATCGAGAAGGAATGCAAGACATTTGCTCTAGTTATGCTACAAGCGGGGATTGAGATCTGTGTCTCCTCGTCCCTAATTCTACGGTTCTTAATATCTACAATTATGCCAAACTTGGCTAGAAAATCAGCACCTATTATGGGCTCTTGGACTTCAGCTACCAAGAAAGTAAATATAAATTTTCTCCTCAATCCCAGACCGCACTCTAAAATTCTTTCACCGTAACAAGGAATTGGCGTGCCGTTTGCGGCGCGTAATGTCGCCAACAATGGGTTGTTTTTGTCTTTTGCCGTGGCTGGGATAATTGACACACTGGAGCCAGTGTCTATTAAAAATCGATACTTGGTGACGGGATCGTGAATGGTCAAGAGGCGAGTTGTCTGGGAATGAGGCAACGCAGTACTCGCTACTATGCGTCGCTGTTGGCGTTTCCCGAAGTCATTTCGGTATAACGAGGACAGTATCTAGAGGCGCATTTGCGAGCTTGGTCACCAAATTTCATGTGGTACCAGCATAAATTGCTACTAGCATCACGAGAGCGCGACCTGAAGCGGCGGTCTTGATTTGACCTATCATAAGATCTACCTCTATCAAAGCGTTGAGGAGGAGGAGAAGGATAGTTTGAGTGATAGTCATAGGGATAGTCGTAGGCATTTTGGTGGCTTTGGAATCTCCCTGGGCCTTGCTGAATGTGAGCTACACTTTGACCTATTTGAAAATTTTGGAGAGCTTGCTTTATTTCAGCGATGTACTGCTGCATCTTATCTATTGTGGCTGAGGATTGATTTTGCGCCGTATTTGACGGGCTAAAAGTTGTAGCTGCTACATTCAGGGAAGCAACTTGTGGTTCTCGTGGCAAATTAATATTTCGCATCACCGTCTCTGCGGACTCCGCTAATTTTTCTAACGTTTGCTCGGGCCCTGCTAGCGATAGAAATGGACGCACATTCGGAGGAAGCTTAGTCATGAAAACTTCCTTCAGAAATCCCTCAGCTACGGCAACACCCGTAGCAAGTTTCCGCAGTTCTTTCACTAGCGAAGTGGGAGAGAAAGAGAAAGAAACAGATGGAATTGCTGAGGCGTCTACAAGACTTCGGAATTTGTCCGCATCGGACATCTGAAGCTTTGCCAAAATTTTGCCTTTCAAGATTCCGTAAGGATTGAGAGCTGGAGGGTTTTCTAATATTTGGTTTGAGTCATTCAATAGTTTTGTGGGCGCGGCGGAAACAAGAGCATAGAATTTGTCTATGTCATTTATTATTTTATGATACCTAAACACGGCTTCACACTGTTGAAACCAGGTGTGAGCGTCCTCCGGAATAAAAGGCGGGAGCCTAATGGGTTTTGAGGGGGCTCGATCTTCATTATCTGATTCAGTCATGCTAGCGATCACTTTTGGGAATGCACAATTAATGATATCAGTGCCTAAGACTTGGGATTAAGTGGCAAGGGTTTGCGTTAACTCTTTACCTACTCAATCATTCAGGTTAAGTTGAAACAGAAGGAAGGAAATATGAAATTGGAAACGAGAAAAATTTCTGCGGTATGCGGCAATTTGCGTAGGCACAAAAATAAAGCAGGTGAGGAAAAAATTATTTTTCTACCTACTCAATCAATCAATAACGTTGAAGAAAACGGAGGGAAAATGGAGAATGGAAACGCGAATTTTACGGTAGTCAGAATGAACGTAAGCACGGAAATAGAAAAAAAATATTTTTCCTACCTACTGTGGCACATGAAACAAACAAACAAGGACAGGATAGCGCTAAAAAAAAAATTTTGTTAGAGCTGCTCAGAGAACAATTAGCACGGTCAAAATCCACAGGAATCTCTCAAACTACTACGACATGGGAAAATTTATCACTACAATGATACGCCAACATTATCCACTCACAATCTCTCAAACACTTCGAGTTGAGTTTTTATTTTTACGATTTCCCGGCCGATGCACCAGTGTCGGGTTTTCGTGACTGTTGGGGTAGTTTGAACTGAAATGTTAGTTCTTGACGGCCAAAAACTCGAACAACTCTCGATAGTGTTGTGGGAAATTACAAGAGGGATAATGAAAAACGGATTTGGACTCAGCTTATTTCAGGTGGTTTTATTTGAAGAGGAACCAGGAGGACTTCGATGAGCTTGACGTGAAATCCCAGTGAGGTCCGGAGTGCCGGTGGTGAGCTTCGGTGAGCGCTGGCGTCGCTCCGGCCGGTGGATGATGATTTTTAAGTGTATCGAGTTCAGAATATTCAATTTACTGTGGGCAATTTTTAAACAAGCACAACAATCGGTGCGTAGCTATTTGTGTGGGCAAAGCATGCTTAATTTTGGAGCAGGTGAGTTTGATCAAAGTGCCGAGCCGGATGGCGATGAGGACTCTAGGTTTGAATAGTACTTAAGATCCAGGCACGCGGAATTCAGCGAATGCAAAGCTAATTCAATGGTGCCCGTACTTTTAGGCAGTTGAGAATTAAGGCCCGTAATTAGAGAATATATCCGGCTAAAGGCCCAGAGCATAGCCAAATCCAATCCAAGTAGAAAGTCCCAAAAGCGGCCCAGGGAGAATGTTGTAAATGGTGTTTGTGATGACGTTGAGGTCGAGAAAATGCTGTGAGCGGGCTAGTCAACCGCCAAAGTAAGAGTGCTCTATTTGAAACAGAGACGCGCATTGCGCAGTATTGCCACCAGAGGGCTTCTCTCTCGAAAAATGTAAATTGTTATTTTATCGTCTCATGTATTTACACAAAAACTTCAATGATTACGAATTAGAAGTAGAAAATAATTAATAATTAATTAGAGTAAGATTTTTAATGCTACTAATTAATTTATTTAAGTACGAATGGCAAATTTCTAATTTTACGCTTATGTAGCGGTATGCTACATCCATGACCTGCTTCGATGTCATATTGAGTTGTTGCATCAGGTATTGCTCGAGGTCATCTGGCGTGTTGATCTCGCGGCGTCTTAAATCTTGGTTTCCGGGGTTAAATATGAAAATGTTTCTATCCTCTGTTCTTGGGATTCCAATTTTATCCGGGAATTTTCTTTTGGCCATCCTCAGAATGTACATTTAAACCTATCCTTTATTCTTCATGAGCTAAACAAAAAGAGAAATGAATAGCGCGAGGTTAAAATCTGTAGGAAGAAACTCAGGGTTTCTCCGTGATGGGAGTTTACCGTTGCACTGCCAGGGAAAACAGTTGTTGTGGATTTTATTTATTGGTGCCTCTCCGGAAATCTGTCATTCAGCGTCTTCGAATATTCCAGATTCTTCGACGACAACAACGCCACCACACATTTATCCCTGGGCCTCGAGCGTTGCCTTTAACTCAGGTTAGGTTAGGTTAGGTTAAAGGTTAACATCGGCATCTTTGGGATGCTTTATTTCCAATCAAGCCTGATACATATGATCTTATCATTGGTTTTTCAAATGTCTTATAACTAACCCTATATATAGGACACCATGACGGTTCCCCCGTAAAGCCGGTACCCATTTCCGACACCTGGGTCGAGTGGGGTATTGTGCTTGAGCTTTCCCTTATACCGAACGGGGAAAATCTCCGCGCCAGCGCTGGGAACGAACCCGCGACTTCCAGCATACAAGTCCAATCCCTTAACCGCTGTGCCACGGAGAGCACTCAGCCTTGAGTTTTGCCTCGAGTTTTGCCTTTAGCTCTGCTGTAACTTGCCTTTAGCCGAGTACGTAAGTCTGGTACTTAGCCTTGGACTTTGGCTTTGCATATTACCTAATTATTGGCCTAATTGACACTGCCCCAATCTTTAATCACTACCTGATTAAGATCGATTGGCGTCATCAATCACGGCTCAAATTGATTTCATTCACCTGTTCAAATTACGCAAACCTTTGAGCTTATCCTGCTAATTTGCCCTCACTCATCAAGTGAATTCCATAACTCACACACACCCGCACACACTGTAGACTTCGTCACTCGCCGGAGCCTTTCGCCTGCACGGACTGCGCAGTGCGCACCATCTTCAGTCAAGTTCTTCAGTAAACAAGACGCAGCAGTCCTTCCGGTTTCTTCAAATAAAACTCTAAACAGTTGATTCCCAACTCTGTCGTCATTACCCTCTCGTTATCGTGATCTTAAACGTATTTCTCGAGCTCATTTACGTTTTGGTAATTGGTATTATCGTACAGTCTACCTCCAACCAATAAACGTAAAAGTGGTGACCTTGCCAGAGTGACCTTATATTAGGTGACTTCCAAGGTAAGAAAACTATTCAACTCGAGAAGTGTTTGAGAAAACGTGAGAGAGGAAAATGTTGGCATAGCATTGTAGTGATAAGTTTTCATTGTCGTAGTTTCCCTGAGAATTTTTCTGTGGATTTACCGTGCTAATATTTTCTCTGAGCAGCTCTAAAAAAAATTTTCTTTCATGCTGTTTCCTGTCTTTTGTTTAATGTTCCACAGTAGGTAGAAATTTTTTTTCACCTTTCTTTCGTGCTTTACGCTTATTTCTGACGACCGTAAAAATTTTTTTCCTTCTTTTCTCGTTTTATGTCTGTGTTGAAAAAAACTGAGAAGGTGTACGTAAACACAAACCCTTTGACACTTTAATACCGAAGTTATTAGGTGTTGAATACGTAAATTCCGTGCCGTTATAGAGTAATTTTGTTCTTTTTTTTGCACTCAAACAAAAATTGCCAGTATGCCCGACGCAGAGGATGTTGTAAATCCAGTGCAGACTAAAGCCAATACAGCTTCCGCCTTTCACACCAGCAGAAAGCACGACTTGGTTTAGTCAGATCGAGGCTATTTTCATTTATATTAATATAACCAATCAGCGGGACAAGTTTTATGCAATAATAGCTGCTGTGCCCACGCAAATGCTATCTGATTCAAACGAAATCACTAGGTACTGTAAATGATTTAAAATAGCTCTTGTCGTTGATTTTTTAGAACGAAAACCGTATTGTTTGCCGTAGAGAAAAGAATTTTGTTCAAAATACGAATAAACTTTTTTATACACAACTTTTTCAAATATTTTGCTAATAATTGGCAGTACAGAGATAGGTCTATAATTATTAATGCAATTTTTATCACCATTTTTAAAAATAGAGGTCACTCTGGCAGTTTTGAGAGAGTTGGGGAAGATACCTTGAGAAAGTGAATGGTTGATAATATTAGATATGCACGGTGCTATTATATCAGCTATAGCCTTAATAACTTTAGCTGAGAATGTATTTAATCCATTTGATTTGTTTTTCAAGTTGTTTATGCACGTAATTACATCGGAAGGATTAGATGGCGTGAAAACGAAAGAGTTGTGTTCACGGACATGGTCCATGTATTGCAGGTGGTCTGTAGGTTCACTAACGACATTATCGGCGATATTTTTCCCTATATTGATAAAAAAGTTGTTAAACACGGTTGCAATATCTTGTTTGTCGTGATATTTTACATTTTCGTGAATGATTGACTCAATTGTTTTTGTAGCATTATTGTTCGGTCTATGGCATGAATTTAGCAGGCGCCAAGTTTTTTTTAATATCAGTTTTGTATCGAGTAAATTTACGCGTAAAGCAGTTTTGTTTCGATGTTCGTATTTGATTTGTCACGTGATTCCTGAATCTGTTATATGTTACTCTAGATATTTGTAAGGATTGTGTGGCCGTGGGTATAGCCAGTCCTTAACAAACCTCGATAAGCATTTGTAATAGACCATGAGAAGGGATAATAAGCACTCTGGAACTCAGCTTTTGGTATATATTGGAAGGAAGCCGGAGAGGAACCGCCGAGTCTTGAGTTACTGAAGAACTTGGCTGACGTTGGTTCGCAGTCCGTGCAGGCGAAGAGGCTCCGGCTCGTGACGAAGTAGACAGTGTGGGTGTGTGTTTGGAATTTAGGAGCTCCAATTTATACGACTTGAAAGACCATGACGTCGGCAGTCTCAATGTACGTATCGGCTTATTTCATTTCAAGCCGGGCAATATAGTTATTGTATTGAAAGCAGGGAGTTGAATTTTAAGGTGGTGCTGGTAGTTTTTTTCCAGTTAATGCCAGACAAAGCCAAAACAAAGTCCCAACAAGAGAAAGACCCAAAACTAGTTCCAGAAAAGTCTCCGAGAAGCGGCCCAGTTCAGGTGAGGCTAGTTAAGTCAAGGCCAGGTCCAAAACAAAGACCAAAATTAATCCAAGTAAAGCAATCCCATTAAAGGCAATCCCATGAAAGTAAGGCCTGGGAAGTTTAAGGCCAGTTCAGTTAAGTTTAGGCAAGGCAAGGCGACTCAAATTTGGGGCAATTCAGATGAGTCAAGTAGTATTAAGGGCCAAGCAAGCGAGACAAAACGAAGGCCCAAGGCAAGGTAAATCCTGGTAAGTTAAGGCCAGTCCAGGTCCAAAATTAATCCAACAAAGGCAATCCCATTAAGGCCCAGGGGAGCTGGTGTGTTGGCGTTGGTGATGACGATGAGGTACGAACGCGGTATGCACGAGCTAGTGATGCACGAGAGAATGTGTTTCAAAGAGACGCCACGCACAGTGATGCCAGATTCAGAGGCTTGAAACACGAACATGTCAATCGTGACTTTAATTTTATGCTTTTTGCACAAACACTTTAAGGATTACGAATTAGAAGTAGAAAATAATTAATAATAAATTAGAGTAAGATTTTTAATGCTAATAATTAATTTATTCAAGTGCGAATGGGAGAATTTATAATTCTTACGCTTTTGTAGCGATTGCTACATTACCCCCCAAGGCGCAGACCGAAAGGTCCACCCGCTGCAATCATTTGTAGCGGGGAGGAATTCGAACAACGCGACCATGCCGAGTATGGCGGTCGGAAAATCTTACCAAGCGGGGAAGTTTCACCAAACGGGTCTGCAAATTTAGATCGGCAGGAGTTCTAGGAATACGAGTTACTGCAGCGGGCTCGTCTGTTCTGTCCAGACTTGTCGCTGTTTCAGTAAGAGGGCTAGAATTAGAATCTACGACAGGCTTAGAGATAGGGTTTGAATGTACAGGCACATAGAAAGGATAACACTCAAGTTGACTAGGCAACAAGGCAGCCAACTGAGGAAGCTGAGATGGTAGATATGATCGAGTCTCAGTGGAAAGGGAATTCTGTGGAGAGAATGATGGTTTAGCAGTTACACTATGATCGGAAGTGTACGCGACTTTTAATCGATCAATGCTCACAGGGTCTTGTGAACCAGATCTTTCAAGGATGAAATATTTGGGAGTCCGTTTGATTACTTTGAATGGGCCATCGTAAGGGCGCGTGAGTGTAGGTTTTATAGCGTCTATGCGAACATACACGTGGGTGCATTCTTGCAAAACAGGATCCAGTTTGTCCTCAGTCTGAGGCATTCGCGGGGCAACATACTTGATCTGACGCATGCAGTCTTTAAGGCAGGTTACATATGCGGAACGGTCAGCAGATGAAAATTCAGGCAAAGATTTTGGGTCAACAATGTCGCCGGGGAGACGAAGTGTTTGCCCATAGAGCATCTCTGCTGCTGTGCACTGCTGATCTTGTCGGTACAGATTGCGGATGCTCAGCAGTACCACTGGAAGTCTGTCAGTCCAATCGTGACTGCAATTAAGACAGCGAAGTGCAGCTTTGAGGTCTCTGTGGACTCTCTCAATAAGTCCATTCGACTGTGGATGATAAGCGGTAGTGCTGGTATTAGAACAACATAAAGCGGTGCCGAGCTCACTCTAAAATTTGGAGGTAAATTGTGATCCCCGATCATGCGTGACACTTAAGGGAACCCCAAATCTGGAGATCCAGTTGGACATGAAAGCGCGCGCTACAGTCTCAGTTTGGGTATCAGGAAGAGGGACAGCCTCAACCCAACGTGTGAACCTATCTATGATGGTCAACAAATAAGAATAACCGCGCGATAAAGGCAAAGGACCCACCAAATCTAGGTGTACAGAGTCGAACTTGTGACCTGTGAATGCACAACTCTGCAGCGCTGCACGATTATGTTTCACCACTTTACTACTCTGACATGCATGGCAATTTTGCACAATTTGCTTGACCTCCTTACGCATCGCTGGCCAGACGAAACGATCGGAAATCAAACGCAATGTACGGTTAATACCAGGATGAGAGAAAGAATGATAGTGGAGAACAGCTACTCTGCGGAGAGTCGCAGGAAGATACAAACGAGAAGGTCACTCGGCATCACGGTACACGCCGTCAACCAAGGTCAATTTCAGAGAGGAAGTGTTAGAAGGTTTGAGAAGGTCCTGAAGTTCAGGATCGTCCTTCTGAGTCTTGGAAATATTACCGAAAGTGATTTCACCACTGGTTTGGACAGAGTTGCTACGGGATAAGCAGTCAGCGACAGTATTGTCGAGACCTTTGATGAAACGGATGTCAGTGGTAAATTGACTGATGAATGACAAGTGTCGAGCTTCTCTTGGGGAATGTCTTTCAGACGGCATCTTAATCGCTGAGGTCAAAGGTTTGTGATCTGTGTAGATCACGAACTCCCTTGCCTCTAGAGCATAGCGAAAGTGTCTCACAGACAGATAGATAGCAAGGAGTTCCCTACCGAACGCACTATAAGCACGCTCAGTGGGCGACAGCTTTTTGGAAAAGAAAGCAAGAGGAGAGATATTAGTACCTACTTGTTGTTGCAAAACAGCACCTACGGCAGTACTGGATGCATCAACAACGAGACTGAAGTCAGCATTTGCAATAGGGTAGGATAATTCAGTCGCGGTAGCTAACTTGTGCTTAATTTCCTCAAAAGCTCCGCGTCCTGCGTCTGTCCATTTTACCTCAGTAGATTTACCTTTACGTTTTGGTTCGAGCAAGTCGGACAACGGGGCTAAAGTTTGAGCACAGTTGCGTATGAAACGATGATAGAAGTTAACAGAACCTAGGAACCTTCTTAGTTCCTTCTGGGTCTGTGGAAGAGGAAAGTTTTTGATCAATTCTACTTTGGAAGGCAAAGGTTTTAGACCTAGGCTAGAAATTTCATGACCTAAGTAAATCAGTGATGGCTTTCCGAGCTCACATTTTGCAGGATTTACGAGGAGTCCATTGTCGGACAGTCTTTTGAAAACGATCCTAAGATGGTCTTTGTGCAACTCCGGGGTTGTGAATGCCACTAGGATGTCGTCTAGATAGACATAGGCGAAAGTGAGATCAGAGAAAATTTCAGCCATGTGCCTTTGGAACGTCTGAGGAGCGTTCCTCAAGCCATATGGCATTTTTAGAAATTCAAAGAGACCAAACGGAGTGATTACCGCGGTCTTAGCGATAGCACTCTCATCAAGTGGAATTTGATGAAACGCACTCTGGAGGTCGATCTTTGAGAAAATTTGAGCTCCCTCTAAATTTGCACTGAAATCATGCAAGTAAGGAATAGGGTAGCGATCAGGTAGAGTAACGGCATTCAACCTGCGGAAATCCCCGCACGGTCTGAATTCACCGTTAGCCTTGGGTACTAGCAAAAGAGGGCTAGCCCAAGGGCTTTTGGAGCTGCGGATAATGCCATTTTCGAGCATCCTAGCGAATTCTTTCTTGGCTAAAGCCAATCGATCAGGCGGTAGTCGCCTTGCTCGGGAATAGACGGGCGGTCCCGTAGTTTCGATGTGGTGTTTCGTGCTAGTCTGCATTGTTTTAGTAACTAAGTTAGAATTTGTCAATGCAGGAAAATCTTTTAGTAATTGCTCAAACATGCACTCTTCCTTTAAGGCGATAGAGAAGGAATGCAAGACATTAGCTCTAGTTATGCTACAAGCGGGAATTGAGATCTGTGTCTCCTCGTCCCTAATTTTACGGTTTTTAACATCTACAAGTATGCCAAACTTGGCTAGAAAATCAGCACCTATTATGGGCTCTTGAACCTCAGCTATCAAGAAGGTAAATGTGAATTTTCTCCTCAATCCCAGACTGCACTCTAAAATTCTTTCCCCATAACAGGCTATTGGAGTGCCATTTGCGGCGCGTAGTGTCGCCACTAGGTTTGTCTTTTTATCTTTACCCGTGGCTGGGATAATTGACACACTAGAACCAGTGTCGATGAGAAATCGATATTTGGTAGTGGGATCGTGAATCAACAAGAGGCGAGTAGTCCGGGAATGAGGCAACGCAGTACTCGCTACGATGCGTCGCTGTTGGCGTTTCCCGAGGTCATTTCGGTATAACGAGGGCAAAAGCGGGACCCGCACTTTCGTGCTTGGTCACCATACTTTGTGTGGTACCAGCATAAATTGCTACTAGCATCACGAGAACGCGACCTGAAGCGGCGGTCTTGATTTGACCTATCATAAGATCTACCTCTATCAAAACGTTGAGGAGGAGGAAAAGGATGATAGTTTGAGGGATAGTCATAAGGATAGTCGTAGGCATTTTGGTGGCTTTGGAATCTCCCTGGGCCTTGCTGAATGTGAGCCACACTCTGACCTAACTTGCAATTCTGTAAAGCTTGCTTTATCTCAGCGATGTCTTGCTGCATCTTATCTATTTTGGCTGAGGATTGATTCTGAGTATTTGCGGGGCTAAAATTTGCAGCTGCTGCATTCAAGGAAGCAACTTGCGGTGCTTGTGACAAATTAATGTTGCGCATCACCGTCTCAGTGGACTCTGCAAGCTTCTCCAAAGTTTGATCAGGGCTTTCTAGCGATAGAAATGGGCGCACATTTGGAGGAATCTTATTCATGAAAACTTCCTTCAGAAATCCCTCAGCTACGGCAACACCCGCAGCGAGTTTGCGCAGCTCTTTAACTAACAAAATGGGAGAGAAAGAGACAGAGACAGATGGAATTGCTGAGGCGTCTACAAGGCTTCTGAATTTGTCCGCATCGGACATCTGAAGCTTTGCTAAAATTTTGCCTTTCAAGATTCCGTAAGGATTTGCAGCTGGAGGGTTTTCTAGCAATTGATTGGAGTCATTTAACAATTTCGTGGGAGCTGCGGACACAAGGGCGTAGAATTTGTCATGTTCATCCCTTATTTTATGATACCTAAACATGGCTTCTACCTGATTGAACCAGGTGTGAGCGTCCCCTGGAATGAAGGGGGGGAGCCTAAGGGGTTTTGTGGGGGCTCGATCTTCATTATCTGATTCAGTCATGTTTGCAGCTTTCTTTCAATTTTCGTAATAAACGCCTATGACTTGGAATTAAAGTGACAAGGGTTTTCGTTATTTCTTTACCTCACAATCATTCAAATTCAGTTTAAATAGAAGGAGAAAATGTGAAATTGGAGACGAAAATTTTATGCGGTATGCGGCAATTAGCGTAGGCACAAAAACAGGTGAGAAAAATTATTTTTCTACCTACTCAAACGATCAATAACGTTGAAAAAGAACGGAAAGAAAGAAAAATGAAACGAGAATTTTACGGTAGTCAGAAATAAGCGTAAAGCACGGAAATAGGAGAAAAATATTTTTCCTACCTACTGAGGCACATAAAACAAACAAGGACAGGATAGCGCTGAAAAAAAAATTTTGTTAGAGCTGCTCAGAGAATCTCCATTAACTCGGTAAAATCTAAGAAATTCTCAAAGACTACGACATGGGATATTTATCACTACAATGATATGCCAAAATTGACCTCTCCCACAATTTCTCAAACACTTATCGAGTTGAATAGTTTTCAAGTTTTAAAGAAAGTTTTGGGGTTTTAAAACTTTGTCTGGGGTCACCAGTGTAAGGTTTTTGTGTGTGGGTATAGCCAGTCCTTAACAAACCTCGATAAGCATTTGTAATAGACCATGAGAAGGGATAATAAGCACTCTGGAACTCAGCTTTTGGTATATATTGGAAGGAAGCCGGAGAGGAACCGCCGAGTCTTGAGTTACTGAAGAACTTGGCTGACGTTGGTTCGCAGTCCGTGCAGGCGAAGAGGCTCCGGCTCGTGACGAAGTAGACAGTGTGGGTGTGTGTTTGGAATTTAGGAGCTCCAATTTATACGACTTGAAAGACCATGACGTCGGCAGTCTCAATGTACGTATCGGCTTATTTCATTTCAAGCCGGGCAATATAGTTATTGTATTGAAAGCAAGGAGTTGAATTTTAAGGTGGTGCTGGTAGTTTTTTTCCAGTTAATGCCAGACAAAGCCAAAACAAAGTCCCAACAAGAGAAAGACCCAAAACTAGTTCCAGAAAAGTCTCCGAGAAGCGGCCCAGTTCAGGTGAGGCTAGTTAAGTCAAGGCCAGGTCCAAAACAAAGACCAAAATTAATCCAAGTAAAGCAATCCCATTAAAGGCAATCCCATGAAAGTAAGGCCTGGGAAGTTTAAGGCCAGTTCAGTTAAGTTTAGGCAAGGCAAGGCGACTCAAATTTGGGGCAATTCAGATGAGTCAAGTAGTATTAAGGGCCAAGCAAGCGAGACAAAACGAAGGCCCAAGGCAAGGTAAATCCTGGTAAGTTAAGGCCAGTCCAGGTCCAAAATTAATCCAACAAAGGCAATCCCATTAAGGCCCAGGGGAGCTGGTGTGTTGGCGTTGGTGATGACGATGAGGTACGAACGCGGTATGCACGAGCTAGTGATGCACGAGAGAATGTGTTTCAAAGAGACACCACGCACAGTGATGCCAGATTCAGAGGCTTGAAACACGAACATGTCAATCGTGACTTTAATTTTATGCTTTTTGCACAAACACTTTAAGGATTACGAATTAGAAGTAGAAAATAATTAATAATAAATTAGAGTAAGATTTTTAATGCTAATAATTAATTTATTTAAGTGCGAATGGGAGAATTTATAATTCCTACGCTTTTGTAGCGATTGCTACATATTCCTCCTTCGTATAGTAAGGCTAGATAAGCTCAACGTTTCTTTGAATTGATCACGATATCTTCAGTAATCCAAGGCTTTTGTCTATTTTTCGGCGTAATTGTGCGGGTGATTATTGGACAACACTGATTGTATGCGGTCGTTATAATTTCGGTTAGATGTAATATTGCTTGATCAATGTTAATTGCATTATTATCCAGTTCATAGATGTCCAATGATGGCATTAATTTTTCTAGAACAGTTCGCATCGTTCCCAAGTTATATTCGTTTACACAACGATATGAAAATTTCTCAGCCTGTGGGCTGTTACAGGGACTATAGACATTTTTCTTGATGAGAAACACCGGAAAATGGTCAGATAAGTCAGAAATTATTATTCCTGAAAGAAAATCAGTCGGATCTAACATAAAAATATTATCGAGCAACGTAGCTGATTTAGATGTAACACGCGTAGGTTTCGTGATGATTGGAAGGAAGGAGTTAGACTGAAAAACATTTATGAAGTTTGAGATTTGCTCACAGCTTTCATATTGTAGAAGATCGTAGTTGAAATCCCCGTAAATTATTATGTCATTGTACAGAGATTTGTTAAACTGAGGTATTATGCTTTGAAGCTCGTTCAGGAAAGAGACTTTACAAGCTGTTGGGGGCCTATATACATTCCCAATTATAATCCGTTAACCATTTTTCGATAGTTCTATAAATAGAGTCTCAATATGTTCACGATTCATAGTTGCACCTCAAATGATTTTTGATGAAATGCGTTTAGATATGTACGTACTGATGCCACCGCCACGTTTGTCATTTCGGTTCATGATTCATTAGGTATTAAATAATAATGAAGGCATCTACGGATGCTTTATTTCCAATTTCAAGCCTGATACATATCACCTTATACATTGGATTTTCAAATGCCTTATAACTAACGCCAGGACGCCATTACGCTTTCCCCCGGTCAAGACCGGTACCCATTTCAGACACCTGGGTAGAGTGGGGTATTGTGCTTGGAATTTTTCCCCTATACCCAACAGAGAAAATCGCCACCAGCGCCGGGACTCGAACCAGGGGCTGCCTGGACGGAGGCAAGTTCGCTAGTCTCACGACACGACGAGCACCAGACATAGATATTAGATTCATTAGGTATTTCACATTTAGCATTGTTGTACGACAGCTGTTCAAAAATTTTTCAGACAAAGCTCGTAATGGGAATGTTGTATGAAGTAATCGTCGGGCTAATTATGCTCGTTTTATCTTTTTCGCATAGGCTCATTTGAATGATGCGTTTAAACCAAAATCAGCTGCTATTTGACAGATACGTAAACCGACAGTCATTTGTTTTATTGTTTACACCGTCGCCCTCTGTAGGCCGCACCCGCACTTAGAGCCAGACCATGGCCTGTTCGTGTCTGTAGTGTTTCGCTAAGTTCGTTTAGCTTGTTATGTGTAGGTATTTTAAATACGTTTAAATGGCGGAAATTGAAGTGTAAATACTTTTTATTTATGTACATGACGAAATTTTCTTCGTAAAATGGGTGGTCAGCAAGGAAAAGAGCGTCATGGTCCTGCTACTTTCAGTAGTGCTAGCGGCACTATGATGAGATCTAGTAGAGCAAAATACCGCTCCGGAAAAGATGTTAGGGGAGCAAATATTTTCACTGAGCACAACGGTAAGTGCTTCCTGAAGAATATAAAATTCTTTAGGCATGAAAATACAAGCTGTTTAATATCTTAATAACACATATTACGAGCGAGAACGTCGTGTTTACTAACATGCTGTGCAATTAATGGTAGTTGTTTCGTAAAGAGCCTGTTGATCGTGCACTTGATAATCACATTAATCTTCATTATAGGTTTGATGTTTCTTCATAAAAATTATCCCTTCAAGTGTGAATCAAACATTTATTTGTGAATAATTTTTTTCTGGAGGACTTTATTTTCTCCATTACAATTACGTTAGGTACATGATCATTTATTGCGACGTGCGTGGTATAATACTGAAATATTTTACTTACCAAAAAAGTTTACTTTAATAAATGTTGGAGCATGCCTGAATAGTACGGGTAGTTAATGAATTTTATGTTTAGCTCAATGATATATATTCTTGGAAGCATTATACTCTCAAATACTTATTTAAAAACATTTTGTGGAACAACTAGGGGTCAATGTGAAGTTTAATGCAATCACAGAAATTAATAATTATATTCCAAACAATCACTAAAGGAACGTATTTAAGAACGTTTTACAAGAACGACATTCTGCTTGCTGATGCTTCATTTTCGAATTATTGAACTTTGAAGTTGGCCTTCCCGCGCCAAAGGAAGCGAGCGTAATTTAATTAAAAACGGAAGCTAACCCCCCTTTTACAAACGTAAAGAGGTTGGGTCGTGAGGGGGAGGCACAGTTCTTCTAGTGAAAATTATCAATAAAGCTTCTAACCCACCCATTAGGGTGACGACCGCAATCTTGTTTACATCGGGTCTAACATGGCGACCGCCATGGGCGCCGCCATTTTGGACCCGATGTCAACAAAATAGCGGTCGTCACCCTAATGGGTGGGTTAGAAGTTTTATTTATAATTTTCACTAGAAGAACTGTGCCTCCCCCTCACGACCCAACCTCTTTACGTTTGTAATAGCTTCCGTTATTAATTAAATTCCGTTTCACGCGCTCGCTTCCTTTGGCGCCAAGGCCAACTTCAAAGTTCAATTATTCGAAAATGATGCATCAGCGAGCAGAATGTCATTCTTATAAAACGTTCTGAAATGTGTTCCTTTAGTGATTCCTGGGATCGGCCTTATTATTTTCCGTGATTGCATTAAACTTCACATTGACCCAACTAGGCCTACTAGAATATAGCACTCCAATGTTATTCATTCTCTTATACAGGAATTAATTTAACCCGTCGCCACGTCCTGGACTCTTAGAAGGTCGGCAAAGCTAGTACATGTTTCACATCAGCAGACCTAGGGTTGCTATATATGGTCTTAAGCGTCTCGTTCAGCGCTATTCATTGGTGTACGGTAAAATTAGGTGGGGGGAACAGGAAAGGAAAGGTAACAAGCTCAAATCTGTATGAATTCTTCTGCTCAGTCTGGAGTGTAGCTACCGGCGCTGCACAGCCTTTTAGAAGGCCAGCAGTGTAGCTCAGACATACCAGCGCATACTTTGCCTCTAAGAAGGTCGCCATCATTTTTATTTTCTTATGTTTTTTGTTCCAAAAATGGGAGTCCAAATCCACAGATTTACTCCTATGCAAAAAATAATACCACCATTGTATTTGGGAGGAAAAGCTCTATGCATATCAAACTCTTTACAAACAATGAAACTGCTTGATAACAGCCTATACACAAAATGAACTATAAAATAAAAACTGTGTTTTACATATAGTGCACGTAACTCCGGAATTATTGGACCTGAAAAAAAAATTCACATACCACAAGATTCAGCAACTCAGAATCTATGAAAATACATTATAAAAAAACATGAAGGTGCAATATATAAAAAATGGCCTGTGATTTTCTGATTTCTGTTTTCTGTATATTACCGAAATAAAAACTCAAATTTTGTAGATTTTCATTGGGATAGCAGCATTTTTTCCCCACTGACAGAAAGAGCAACTCTCTCTCTTTACAATGAACCCCCAATGAAACTTCTAACATGATTAATGAATGTACAGTAAGTTGCACAGTTGACCCATTTTCTTCAAACCTCTTGGTAGGTCGACCATGTGGAGACGGGTTAAGCGGTAAATCTGAAGGATATGTCAGTTATCGATTCTGCAAATTTCGATGCCTTCAAATAGTTAATTAGATCGAAATAAACAAGTTTTCTTCTATGCACTTTCCGTCTCAAATGAGTATTTTATTAGTTATAGCGGTAAACGACTTTGCCGTAACTCCAGTGTTTGAAGCGGCAAGTAATTCAAGGAGAACGTCGGACAGCAACCCTGCAATGCGCACTCGCTTCCAGTGCGATCGTCATCAAAGACGAAATCAAACCTACCGCTATACCTCGTTAAATACTCATTTGACGAAAAAAGTGTATAGAAGAAAAGTTGTTTATTTTGATGTTATTACCATGATTCAAGCAACAAAAATTCGAAAATCGATGTGTAGCTGTTAATTTGAGCGCATTTGTCATCATAGACAAAACTAAACTTTCCGCTATAAATCGTAAAATACTCATTTGAGACGAAAAGTGCATAGAAGAAAATTTGTTTATTTTGATTCAATTAATTAGGTTCAGGCATCATAAAGTGGAAAATCGATAACTGACATATCCTTCAGATTTACCATTTAAGGGGAATATCTTGAGATCTTGCCTTTTTTTTGTCCGATTCGTTTGAAAATTGGCCAGTATATGTCTTTTGTGAAAGTAAACCTTTTCTACTCGGGTCATTTTTTCGATTTAGGCCTTATTTTTTTTTTTTGACGAAAAATGTGTTTTTTGGTATATTTATATTGATATTTCAGATTGCTACTCCTCCTTCAGTTTTGATGCCAGAACAAAAACAAAGACAGTTTTAGAACCCTTGGAACATTTCTACAAACTGAAATTCGGCTTTTTTTCAAATTCGAATTTTTTCTATTTTTTCAAAAATTTTTGAAATTTCAAAAATCAGCAACAATTTTTTGGGTTTAGAGCAATATATTTCTTCAAAAAATTCGAATTTGAAAAAAAGCCAAATTTTATTTTGTTAGAAATGTTCCAAGGATTCTAAAACTGTTTTTGGATTTGTTCTAGCATCAAAACTCGAGGAGAAGTAGCGTTTCGAATGGTAAAAAAGGAAAATTTTCACTACATATCAAAAACGAACTGTGTCTATTGAATTTGAATATAACAAAAATTTTTTGTACATGAATGCAGTTTCCATGATCTATTTCAATGTACAAACAAGGAGCAGCAATTTTCTTGTGAATTTCAAGTAAAGATCTAAAAAATATCATACTTATGAGTAAATAAAAATAATACATTTTATTTCAGTAATCACCATGATCAGACTTTATCAGTTTTTTCCGTCCGATTTGTTTGAAAATTGGCCAGTATATGTATTTCGTGAAAGGAAACCTTTTTTACTGGTGTTCCTTTTTCGATTTATGCCTTGGTTTTTATTTTTTTTATGAAAAAAGAGTATTTCGGTATATTTTTTTGGATATTTCAAAACGAGACTCGTCATCGAGTTTCGATGCTAGAAAAAAACTAAAACCAGTTTTAGAATCCTTGAAACATTTCTAACAAACTCAAATTGGCTTTTTTTCCAATTTGAAAAGTTTCAAAATTTTGTCAATTTTTTTCCAAATTTCTAAACCCAAAATTTTTTTGGGGGTTCAGAGCTATTTATGTTTTCAAAGAATTCGAATTTGGAAAAAAGCCAAATTTGAGTTTGTTAGAAATGTTTCAAGGATTCTAAAACTGTCTTTGGATTTGTTCTAGCATCAAAACTCAAGGACGAGTTCCGTTTTGAATGTAAAAAAGTCAACTTTTCACTAGAGCTCAAAAACAAACTATGTCTATTGAATTTGAATATAATGAAAATTTGTGTACATGAATGCAGTTTCCATGTTCTATTTCGATGTACGAACAATGAGCAGCATTTTCCTTGTGAATTTCAAGTAAACATATAAGAAATATCGTACTTATGAGTAAATAAAAATATGTTTTATTTCAGTAATCACCATGATCAGACTTTATCAATTTTTTCTGTCCGATTTGTTTGAAAATTGGCCAGTATATGTATTTCGTGAAAGGAAACCTTTTTTACTCGTGTCATTTTTTTGATTTAGGCCTTATTCTTTTTTTTTGACGAAAAATGTGTTTTTTGATATAGTTTTATTGATTTTTCAGATTGAAACTCCTTCAGTTTTGATGCTAGAACAAAAACAAAGACAGTTTTAGAACCCTTGGAACATTACTAACAAACTAAAATTCGGCTTTTTTTCAAATTCAAATTTATTTTTTTTTTTTTCAAAATTGGGCCTCAAATTCATCATTTTCGATCCCCTTTTCAACCCCCTGGGGGGGTTTTAGTGTCCGTAGGGCCATAAAATTTCATGGCACATTAACCCATCCCCTAATGAGCCTTTTTCAACAAAAAAAAATTTTCAGTGGGGGGTGCCACTGGGGGGTGCAATTTGGCTCAAGATATTACCCTTAAAAGCTAACAGTTAAGGCCATCGAACGGTTTTTTCCTTGAAATTTTCAAAAAATGAATAAAAATACTTTCGGAGTGAAATAGGCTCTGAGGTGTTAATAGCATGTTTATAACAATCGAATAAACATTCATTGCCAGAGGAGGAAAAATTTTAAAATTGCTATTTCTCAGTCATCATAGTAGATAGAGACGATTTTATTTTTTTGTTTGATTCACTATAAACATACCTACAAAATTGAGATATAGTTTTTGAATATCGCTGTAAAATGTTAATTTACCTATTTACGAAAAATTTTACTCAAATTTTTTTCTTTACATGGCAATAAAAATACTTCTAAACTTCGAAACAAAAAACTGCATCTCAGATTCATAGTACTGACTTTGATCTCGATGATGCAAAAAAAATCTGTAAATCTGAAGGAGATGTCAGTTGTCGATTTTCCACTTTTTGGTGCCTGAACCTGATCAATTGAATCAAAATAAACAAGTTTTATTCTATGCACTTTCCGTCTCAAATGAGCATTTTACGATTTATAGCGGTAAGATTAGTTTTGTCTTTGATGACGAATGCGCTCGAATAAACAGCTACTCATCGATTTTCGAATTTATTGTTGCTTGAATCATGGTAATAACATCAAAATAAACAACTTTTCTTCTATACAGTTTTTTTGTCAAATAATTATTTAACGAGGTTTAGCGGTAGGTTTGGTTTCGTCTTTGATGACGATCGCGCTGAAAGCGAGTGCGCATTGCAGTGTTGCTGTCCGACGTGCTCCTTGAATTACTTGCCGCTTCAAATACTGGAGTTGCGGTAAGTCATTTACCGCTATAACTAATAAAATACTCATTTGAGACGAAAAGTGCATAGAAGAAAACTTGTTTATTTTGATCTAATTAACTATGCTAATGCATCGAAATTTACAAAATCGACAACTGACATATCCTTCAGAACTACCAAAAAATCTTCTCCGTAGGTGGAACGCTGTAAGTGGAATTGCCCGTTGAAGATGGAAAATGTAGTTTGGAGAACACGCGGTTTTAGTTGAAGACATATTGTTGAACAGGACACTATGTTTTTTCTCATCATTACAGACTAACTATGACACTACTGATAATTTTAATGTATTCCTATAATCTTTCATTGTTTTTTTCATCACTCTTACGAACTAAAACTTCATAATAGTTTTCAGAACATTCCAGGTAAATAATCATGCTCATCTATATCATTGACATGAGCATTGGTTGGCCGGTTCCTTTCCCTGGTCATTGACGCATTATTTTTATTTTCAATTGATGTCATTGTTTCACACAATTCTTCTGTGAGCAAACCTAATCTCTTCAGAAAACGTCCTTCTGCTACTCAAAAATTGTGTTGGAGAACTGTGTCCTGTGCAGCAAATATAACTTGATCCAAACTCGCATGTTTAATTTTGGGGCATTTCATCCAAAGCTTGGAATGGAGACTCTCATTTGAATTTTGAGTTTTGTTCATCATGCACCGAGATAATAAATTTGTTGATGTCAGATCAAGGTACACTCTCAGAACTTCTTTCCTGAGGGATGCATTCAGTCCGGAGAGGTACAGGTTGTGTGAGTTGTGGGACTCAGGTGTCTCTCCCTTGGCGAGCGCTTGGTTATAGAAACACCAGGAGGTTTCACCTGTTGGGCATTTGGTGTGACGAGGGTCATCGTCGCAGCTACTGGCATGGTCGTAGCTGCTCAAGACACCAACACGCATTGATTCCACAGTGTTGTGGCTGCGTGTTGTCGGATATTCATGCCGAAGTATTTGGTCAATTTATCTATCGAAGAATCAGTAAGCCCTCCTTTTCCAGCAAGCAGGGACCTCCTCACTGTTTTTCCAGTTATCGTGGCCGTGTCTCGGCGTAAATCTTTTTTTAGGTTTCTCAATCGCGTTCTGAGTCGTTTAGAAACGTGATTGATACACTCTTCCTTGACGACGGGAACCTCATAAGGGCCTTTCTGTCGTGACCCTCTTTATTTTGTCTCGCTGAGGTCACGGTCTTCATTTTCTTCTGCCGTCATTCTTTGTTGCGATGCATGATATTTTTTCATGTGATATTATTAGTCGTGACATTAAAATTATTCGTCACATTTCTTTTATTTTCTACTTGGTAATGTCAAGGTAGCTGCCACCAATACAGGGTTTCTGTATAAATATTTAATTCAATCTTCGGTGAGCGTGACGAACGGCTTAAGGCCATAAATTAATCGTGCATTCTAGCCGTGTTTCCTGGCTTCAAACATTATTACTTTCCTTCTGAATCATCATGTCCTCTCCTACTATTTATCTGAGGGTTATTAAAGACACAGGAAATATCAAAGAAATTCACTATTGAATACAGGAAAATATTGGGACATTAATCCTCGAAAATGCGCATTAATTGAACGCACGCGATCTACGCATTCACATCCTAATATACTCAGAAGCTTGAGTGGGGACTGGGATTTGACATGAAATCAGAGGGAAACTTATCTTGAGGTTTGGAGATTGGGGCTCGCAGTCTGAGCGTCGCCTGGCTGGCGCGTTGGAGCAAGATCACCATGTTTGGTTGAGGGCAGAGTGACCAGGTTGATGGCTGGGACTATGCCGATAATTAGCAGTCTAGATGGGCCATCTCTAATTTACGTCAAATAGGCACTGCGGTTGAGTATTCTTGAAGTAAATCACTTTCGAGCGAATGATGGCACAGATGTTCTAAGATGGCTTTGAGTAGTGAATCTAAGAGGCAAGACCTCGGCCCAACTGGACCAAGGTAGAGGAACAAACTAGTATGCGGCTGCTTGTGATCGTGTCCTGGCCTCTACTGCCCGTTCTCCCTCAGGCACCCGCGTTCGGCGTCACCTTGAGGTGCCAAGTTTGAATAACGACTTAACAAGGTTACCAATAAGAACGTGATACATCCCTACTATCGAATAGAAAACATACATCATTAACCTTACCCTCATTACTATATAAAAATCCCCACAAACAATGTTATACATATTAATTAAAGCAAATGAAGACATCCGTTGAGGTTCTTGGCATCTTCGGTTGACATGGTTGTTCGTTACGAGTTACGGCGACGTCCGATCGTTCCTGAAGCGTCGATTGTTCTAGAATTCAACGATGTGATGCTTTCTCGCAGAAATCAGGCTTAACATTCGGTCTTTTGAATCCTTTATGAATAAGTCGTTGGCCGGACGATTATTCGGATCCTTAGCGATATTCCTTACACAGTTATGCAGAGAAGCATAACATTTCCCGTCGTTCAAGGAAGTGACAGCATTGTAGGCGGAGGAGTCCCCATCTCCAATAAATTGGGTGTACCGCAAATCTTTCTCTTCCGAGCGCTGCCACATTACAACAGCACATCTACTCTCCATCAATCCTGAACTCTCACCCTCAAAATTGCGCTGACACTTCTTGTGCTCACGTTCTTTCCACACCTCAAACTCCTCACTTGACATCTTCTTCTTCTTTTTTGCGCAGGCGTCACAAAATTTTGACAAAACATGAAAGTCCAAAATAAAACCAGTCTCTGCATGAATTACAAAGCCAACACCAATGTTTGACTTGTGGCCTCTGGTCAGCCAGCTGCCATCAAAGCTGACAGTAACGTCAGTCAAACCACCCTCGCTACCCTCACACTCCTTCACAGCGCGCACAATCTTTGGGGACATTTCATTATAAGATAGTTTCATATTTTTATGAAGAAAGTCGAGTTGTCTATAATATTTTCCTGAACTACCGGGAGAAAGTGACTCATAGAGACAGACCGATCGGTAACCGAAAAACCCCAGACCTTTCGTTTCACACGAATAAATTTTGGCGAGGTTCCAGGAAGTATGCTTACTTTTTTTCTATCTAAACCTACAACACACTTTGGTTCGTAATTGTACACACTCTTAGAACATTTCTTACACTTGACGCTTAGTGGAATGTCTAGAGACGGAATCACCGTGTTCAAGGTCAAATTACAGCCAGCTGACCGGTCGCACTCATAGCACTGCATATGAGCTGCCATTTCCTTGACAGCTTCTTTGGGTAGAGCTAACATTTGATCCCCGTACTCTGAATTATCATCTACTTGTTGAAGATTCGAGAGTCGTTTACGTCTTTTTAGACAACTTTCAATCAATAGGCACACTAACCACTTCCGCACTTTCACTAGGTTGCCTTTTCGTTTGAGAATATTTTGCGCAGAGCGCTCTGCTGCTTTAGATTTTCTGCCCATTTCAGGAGACACACGTATGAATCCTCTCACAATGACTGTCCGACGATCACTGTCAGTAACCAATGAAAGATTAGCAGTGTTAAAAAAACCACAAAAATTGAACAACCAATCACTGCTGTGGGGGTGAAGAGTTAGTTCTCATAGCTTAGACGCGCTGCGCGTCAGGGTAGCTGGGTGGGGGGCTGCTCGCTTTTGGGAGTTTTTGGGGGTCTCGGCTGCGCGCATGGGGTAAAGAACTTTAGAATTAAATAGAAGGGTTTAGGATAGTTTTACCGTAATAATCCCATTTTCAATTTTTTTTTACCTAAAAACCGTTTGATGGCCTTAATGCATTGCATTTTTACCATTCAAATTGATTTTGCTACAGTAAATGCAGTTGCATGCATACTGTATCTATTGAAGGTGTTTGTTAATATTTGGACAATATTGAGTTAAGGGGATCCAAGGAAATTAAAAATTTTAGGTCAATATTTACTTTAATGTTAACGATTTTCATAATTTCGTAGCTATAGATAGGTAATATAGTCAATTTTAAGACGTTTTACATGAGTGACAATGTGCCCAGAAATGCTTAGTTTTCCAGCTATTTAAGTTTGAACAGATATACGAACGCAGCTCCTGAATGGCCTTTTTTGCGCAAAAGCCGTCATTGTTTTTGCAATAGAAACGGAAGCTAACCCCCTATTACAAACGTAAAGAGGTTGGGTCGTGAGGGGTAGCCACAGTTCTTCTTGTGAAAATTATAAATAAAGGTTTCTAGCGACGTTTGTTTACATCGACTCCAATATGGTTGCCTCCATCTTGGGTACCGGGTGGCGCCATGGCGGCAGCCACCTTGGAGTCGATGTAAACGGACGTTACTAGAAACCTTAATTTATAATTTTCACTAAAAGAATTGTGGCTATCCCTCACGACCCAATCTCTTTACGTTTGTAATAGGGGGTTAGCTTCTGTTATTAATTAAATTACGCTAGCCGCGCGCGCTTCCATGGTGCGCACGAGCCAGCTTCAAAGTTGAATAATTTGAAAATAACGCATCACTAGGCAGAATGTCACTCGTGTGAAACATTCTTAAATGTGTTCCTTTATTGATTCTTCAGAACAAAATTATGAAAATCGTTGACAAAATTAAAGTAAATATTGACCAAATTTTATTCCAAGGGATCATTAAAGGAACCCATTTAAAAACGTTTTACAGGAATGACATTCTGCTTGCTGATGCGTCATTTTTGAGTTATTCAACTTTGAAGTTATAGGATTGTCGTTTATGACCTGTCTTTTACGCGCCAAAGGACAGGATGTTCCAACAACGCAGCAAGCGCGCCGAGCGGAATTTAATTAATAACGGAAGCTAACCCCCTAATACAAACGTAAACAGGTTGGGTTGTGAGGGGGAGCCACAGTTCTAGTGAGAATTATTAATAAAGGTTCTAACCCACCCATTAGGATGATGTCCGCAATTGTGTTTACATCAGCTCTAAGATGGTGGCAACCCGGTTCAAATTTAAATTATAAAACTGAAAATATTTTTAGGATATGTGCATGAACTAAATTACTTGATGTAGACCCATGGTTGATGGACAACTGCCTACAATTAAAGGTGGCGGTAAATCTGAAGGATATGACAGTAATCGATTTTTCACTTTTTAGTGCCTAAACATAATTAATTAACTCAAAATAAACAAGTTTTCTTCTATGCACTTTCCGTCTTAAATGGTTCTATTATGAATTACAGCGGTAGGTTTAGTTTCGTCTTTGATGACGAATGCGCTTGAATAAACAGCTACTCATTGAGTTTTGAATTTTTGTTGCTTGAATCATGGTAATATCATGGAAATAAACAACTTTTCTTCCATACACTTTTTTTGTAAAGTGAGTATTTATCGAGGTATAGAGGTAGGTTTAGTTTCGTCTTTGATGACGAGCGTGTCAAAAGCGAGACTGCCATTTCGTGCGATCGATGAATTTCTTTCCGCTTCAAACACTGGTGTTGCGGTAAGTCATTTAGGTGA
Organism: Morinoia aosen; assembly: GCA_030386875.1. NCBI lineage: Eukaryota > Metazoa > Arthropoda > Malacostraca > Amphipoda > Talitridae > Morinoia > Morinoia aosen. Next base: position 68,148,103 of record CM059562.1, read on the forward strand.
ATCTGAAGGATATGTCAGTTATCGATTTTGTAAATTTCGATGCCTAAGCATAGTTAATTAGATCGAAATAAACAGTTTTCTTCTATGCACTTTCCGTCTCAAATGAGTATTTTATTAGTTATAGCGGTAAAAGACTTACCGCAACTCCAGTGTTTGAAGCGGCAAGTTATTCAAGGAGCACATCGGACAGCAACACTGCAATGCGCACGCGCTTCCTGCGCGATCGTCAACAAAGACGAAACCAAACTTATCGCTATACCTCATTAAATACTCATTTGACGAAAAAAGTGTATAGAAGAAAAGTTGTTTATTTTGATGTTATTACCATGTTTCAAGCAACAAAAATTCAAAAATCGGTGAGTAGCTGTTTATTCGAGCGCATTCGTCATCACATACGAAACTAAACTTACCGCTATGAATCGTAAAATACTCATTTGAGACGGAAAGTGCATAGAAGAAAACTTGTTTATTTTGATTCAATTAATTAGGTGCAGGCACCAAAAAATAGAAAATCGACTACTGACGTATCCTTCAGATATACCGTCATTTACCGCTATAACTAATAACAGACTCATTTCAGACGGGAAGTGCATAGAAGAAAACTTGATTGTTTTGATTCAATTAATTAGGTGCAGGCACCAAAAAATGGAAAATCGACAACTGACGTATCCTTCAGATATACCGTCATTTACCGCTATAACTAATAAGACTCATTTCAGACGGGAAGTGCATAGAAGAAAACTTGTTTATTTTGATTCAATTAATTAGGTGCAGGCACCAAAAAATGGAAAATCGACAACTGACGTATCCTTCAGATATACCGTCATTTACCCCTATAACTAATAAGACTCATTTCAGACGGGAAGTGCATAGAAGAAAACTTGTTTATTTTAATTAAATTAACTTTGTATAGGCGGTGAAATTTACAGAATTGATTACTGTCATATCCTTCAGATTTACCAGGATGGCTCTGTCATCAAGATTGGAGATTTGTTTTACCATTCTATTCCAATTGGCCACACAATAGAAACATCTCTAAGCTAATGTTGATCTTTAATTACATGGTTTGTTGGTATCAATGTCTGATTAATTTGGCTTGTGTTACAGTTGGTTTTGTACTCATGCTCTAAAAGTATGTTAAATTATAAATTTTGTTTAATTGTAGCCTGTTAATTTATAATAGGTATAGTTTTTCTGTTTGGGTTTTTATATTGAGGTAGTCTCTTTGATTCTATTTCATTGATATTAATTCTATTTTTAGCATTAACTATCTGAAAAGTAACATACCATTAATGAATCAAAGAGTCGGCAAAAGTTAAATATACTAAATTTACAATTTCTCTGTCAATGTCAGAGCCCGAGCTGAGAGTTAGGTAGGCCTTCTTTTTTTGTTTAAATAAAATGTTTTTGTTATGTTAAGGACCACCTTTTTTTGGTTCACTGCTGTCCTGTTCTTCATCACCTACTACTTTCTTCTTCAACTTTGATCTTGTTTCATAATCTTCTTTCACAACTTACTGTTTCTATGCCTTTCTGCATAGATTCCGCATTTCCTTAACTCCATACTAAATGGTGCTTTCCTCCTTCCTCTCTCTGGATCGCATTTGTTGCTGGGTAGGGAGGCTAAAACTAACGACTAATCTAATCTACAATTTCTCTGTTGAATTCATAATTGTGTGCAGTATTACTCACCAAAGCTGGCACCTGAATGTACGTCGTATAGAGACCATCTCACGGCTGTGCACAGAATTGCCAAGTAGGGATCCTTGTAAAATACTGAACTCAATTCTGTTCCTTGTTCTGTTTTCCTGGATAGCTGCATTGCCTTTTGTTTTGTTGTAACTTGATGGTATGATATTTTGGATTCTGAATCCTGAAGTTCTTAACTGCGAGCTGTTATGTAGTATAATTTCAACACATAATCTGGTAATGATGGAAAATGTCTTGATACACAATTTTAAAATTTTTTTGATATCAACTTTCACATTTGCATCTTAGAAGTATTCTGTTAACCAGTGATTAAGAGGTTTTGTCTTCTTTGCAGTGAGTTTTCTTATGTCTCCATATCTTTTTGTTACTTAGAATTGAAATTCATTTTTGGTCATGTCTGGAAACAACTGCATTGTCAAATTACTGTAACGGTCCATCAATTACTTGTAAAGAGAGTTGAAGGAATAGGCTGGCATCACTGTTGTTGATGCTGTAGGACTTAGAGCATCATATTGTGACTGATTTGAAAATAAATTCAGTTTTTTAATGTACGCTCAACTTGTTTGAGCACATTTTTCTGTTTTCTCAAAACTTTAATTTGATGTTATTGGTAAAACTGATGTTAATTTTGTATAAGGCAAAAGTTTGTAGAATTGTATTAAAATGTACATTAATTTTATGAATAAATTAAAATAATATATATGTAGAATATAGAATGTTGTTGGAGAGATACCAAGCAGTTTTCTGACGTAGGCTGCATGTAAATGAAAATATAGAAAATCAAGTATGCATTTATGTTGCCTATTTTTTGAAAGTTTTCTTTATAATTAATACCAATTTATTTAGCAGGCAAATTATATTTTCAAATATGCAAAACTGTTAACCCCATAATATAGCTTTAGATAGTAGTGTGTGTGTGTTCAGTCTGGAAAAATTTCATCTGAAAATTTATTTTTCAGAGTAAGAGCACGAGTTCAATTTTTATAATGGCTGCATTTTCTAGTACATCTGATGACAGATATGTCTTGTAGAACATTTACTAGGAGATCTCATTAGTAAATTTTAATGTAGCTTCCTAGAAAATTATTGAGGATATTAACTTGTTAAGTGCGGCGTGACCCACTGGTGGTCATTTAGGTGATTTTCATAATGCTGCTGGCCGACCAGCAGTCACTGACTCAATTTTTATAAATACTAAATGAAAGTTAAATGAAGGCATGATCCAGTCAATGTTTGTTATTTTCAAATTTTCTTACTACAATTGACTCTAAATTTGAGCTGGATATTGAACTTCAGTTTGACCCGCCGCACTTAACGTGTTAATTATTTGATGTGTTCAAACAGAGTTGGGATTAGGAATTTGTTATTGAACTTAAAAATGTTGCATTAACTTGAATCAACTATCTCAACTTATGAATTCCAAAAATTTGACAAATCTTAGTTCTTGCGCTTGGAGCAAAGTCTTTCATTTCAAAAGAAGTCTAGATTTAGATTCCACCACTTGACAGCAGCCATCAAAAAGCTCACGTATCACTCTCTGCAGAAGCACTGATGGCCGCCCGTCCACTGCCCGAGTTGCCGAGCATGCTCACACCTCAAGGTGGCCCAGGCCCCCCAGGGCTGACCCAGCAGCACCTGGACTCCCTGGCAGGGGGAGTTGCGGGGACAAGCTTCAACCCGGCCCTGCAGCAGCACTCCCAGCATTCTCCTGCTGCCTTGTCCCACACCATGCCCCACAGCCTGGGCCAGCCTCAGCACCACACGCAGCAGCAAGTCAACGCGCACGTCATATCCCACGCTGCTTCTGTGCACAGCACTCCCATGACTCCTGCATCCTCCGTTGTCACCACTCCAGGTCATTGTTTTATTGGCTTTAACTCTTGATTAATGGAATAATACAGCTAAAGTGAAATTAGGGTCATTTGTTGTCAATTTTTCCTCCACCACTTTTATTAACAGTTCATCTGAAATGCTGATTGTTACATGATTCCTAATAAGCCATGAGTTGGTTGCATGTGAAATCATTGATGTTTTGAATGAAAACATGAGATGAGTGAGGACCATTTGGCATTTGTTTACTCTTGATGGGGATTAGCATTTTGAGAGAGGATGGTTACATGAGGTCTTGAGCTGAAGACATGATAGGCCTTCCTTTAGTTGAAACAGAATAGGTTCTGTTTTCTTATCGATCATTTCATTTTGGTTCATCGCTGTTTTATATATTCCTCCATTCCTTTAATGCTATGGTGTCTTCTTCTTTCCTGTCAGAAACACCTTTGTTGTGGTTAGGGAGACATGAATAAAATAACTTATTCCATCTGTTTTTAATAATTTCACTCCAAACATATATTTGATAGTGACTATTTAGAGGCCTGAATTACTGTTTTTCAAAGCAGTGACTTTTGTCATTTTTCACAATTCAGGAGTGAAACAAGCTTTTAATAAAACAGGTATAAACTAAGAAGTTTTGAAATATCTGAAGTTGACCCTTACATACTTGTATCAAGTTTGCACAGGTGTATGCCATGCAATTAGCTTTACATTATATCCTAATTTGATTCCCCATAAGTTATTTACCTTTTTTTCCATTCAGTTTTCATTTTTCATTTAGTTTCTAGTTGTATATTTTTGCTATGTGTAATTAACAGGAGCCTTGTAGCTTCATTATGGACCCTAATAGGCTATGTTCCGCAGGTACTGGGCTGGACTCTTCTTCGTCCAGCTCGGCTGTCCGGTGGCACTCGAGGGAAGACCTGCTGGCCCAAGAGGATGATGCTGGTGACCCTCAGCTCTTTGTTGCTCTGTATGAGTTCAGAGCTCAGGGCGAGAATCAGCTCTCTCTTAGGAAAGGTAATCCTGCCTTTTGTTGGCTTATTTTCTCATTTGTAGTTTCATTGTTTGTTACTTCCATCTAGAAAAATTCCTATATTCTAGGTACTCTAAAAGTTCTATTGTACTACATGTTGCTTACTTTTGTTTCAAAGATGAAGACCATGTAATTTGTGCACTGTGAAATATGTTGCTGCTATTGACTACGTATTAATTCATATTTATGATTTTAGATTACTTGCTACAATAAAGTTCAGTTGTCACTAACGTAAAGCTGCTAACAAAGCAAGATTTTTTTCAAGATTTCAATTTCAAAATGTGCATAACAGAACACTAAAATTGAATCCATTATAGATAATTTTTCATAGTATCCATCTGCCTGAGCTTATCAGCAGGACCAGAATATTGAGACCTACACTGAAATTTGCATAACTACAACTTGAAGATTGTGTTGGCAGGAGAGCAGGTGCGGGTGCTGTCGTACAACAAGACGGGGGAGTGGTGCGAGGCCCACTCCAGCGCAGGGGAGGTGGGCTGGGTGCCCTTCAACTACATCACGCCTGTCAACAGCCTCGAGAAACATAGCTGGTATGCTTTGGTGCTTGTCTCACTTTCTCTCTGTGCTAATAGTTCATCACAAACCTTCCAAACGAAGGGAAGGTTGCTGTGTGAAGTGGTGTCAGACTTGAAGAATAGGGAATTTAGCAGTTGTTTTTGAATATGCTAGATTCCAGTATTCTGGTAATAATATAGAATGGCATTCTTTGGATTCTTTGTTTTATATATGTAGTGTGTTATAAGCAGACTATGACTATGTTTTGATTTTCTCTGTTTATTCTTTCAGTATAGATAATAGATGACTATTTTTTATTGGTATATACCGAGGTATTTTCTATACCAAGGCTCGGTATATTTTATACCAATGTCAAATATGATAGTTATAAACATGACGTAGTGAAATGAAACCCTTATCTTGGATACTTTTAAGTTCAGTCAGCTATGCCAGGCCACAGTTTTGATAGTACCGGACCAAGGATAATCATTCATATTTAAATACAAGACGGTAGCTGTTTTAATAAAGTGCTGTGCAGTTCAAACTGTTTTAACTGAGAATGATCAACGTATGCGTCGATGTGATTTAATCTTGATGAAAAAAATATGTAGCTGGGAAGTTCTTTGTCAGTAGAATCTACATAATGTCACTTTACCTTTATTCTTGAAGTAAACCATTTATGCAAATGGCGTCATGCAACGTTATCAAACTCAGACAATCTTACTTGCATGGTCGGCTATCTTTGTCTACTCACTTCTTTTAGTAATAATACAATCAAAAAATACATTATTTTTGCAATAACTTGGGGCAAAACTTGAAAGTCTCACATATTGGTGATACATACCACTTGATCATCACCATTTTAGAAAGAACATTTCCCTAAACTAAGCTATAAAAGTAGCCTGAACCAACAGCTGGGATGCAGTGGATAAGAAATTCGTATATGTAACAATTTCACCTAAAATAAGATATGAAAGCAGCTAAAGCGAACAGCTTGTGTGCAGTGGATTATAAAATTCACATGTGTAATCATTTTGCCTACAATAAGCTATAAAAGCAGCCTGAACCAACAACGTGGGTGTAGTGCATTACACAATTCCCAATTGTGAAGCATACCCATGTGTGTGTGCAGGTACCATGGCCCCATCTCACGCAACACGGCCGAATACCTCCTGTCGTCCGGCATCAACGGCTCATTCCTAGTGCGAGAGAGCGAGAGCAGTCCCGGCCAGCGCAGCATCTCGCTGCGCTGGGACGGCAGGGTTTACCACTACAGGATCAATGAAGATGAGATCAACAAGGTGCGTGCGCTGGAGTTGCTTCAGTGAGGATTGGGGCTTATATAAAAGGATTTGTGTGTCTATTCCCATGTCCAAAGCATCCACTAAAGTGCGAGCACTGGTGTTGCTTCAGCGGGAATTCAGGTCTACAATAAAAGGAGTTGTTTTTTCCCTTGACCATAGCGTCCACTATTTACTTAAATTGGCAATTTTATGCTTAGTGTGAATACCAGGCTTTGACATTCTGTCTACAAAACATTTTCCATTGGTAGTTGTAGTAGTTAGTTTAAGGCTTTGCTTCTGTAGCAAAGAAGTTTTCACAAAGAAAAGAGAAGAGAGCATATAGGATGGACTAAGGAATATGAGTATTCTATGCAATGTTCCCACACAAAATGCCCTACGCATTGTAACAGCAAGTTAGTAAGGAAGAAAAAGAAAAGATGAAGCAATAGAAAACAAGATATATGAACAGTGTAGCAAAGTGAGCTTGAAAAATAGAATTCTCAAAGGCTCATCTATAGTTGAGGTAGCCTAATAGTGTCCACCATTGAGGGCGCCATTCCCCATTGCATAGGATTGGCCAAGTTTTCTCGACCCATTTTATAGTGCTTTGCATGTTATGCCTCAGTCTGAGGTCTACTGGATATAATTTATTGACTTGCCTTGAGCTTTCGATTGGTGTGTTGGCAGCTGTTCGTGTCGAGCGAGTTCCGGTTCCCCACCCTGGCGGAGCTGGTGCACCACCACTCGCAGCACTCGGACGGCCTCATCACACAGCTCCTCTACCCTGCTCCCAAGCGCAACAAGCCCACTGTGTTTGGCCTTACGCCAGGTCTGAGCTCCACCGTGGTTGTCCTCATGAGATGCAAGATTGCTTTAGGATCTATTAATGTTGTGAATTACTTTCAAAAGTCTCTTGAGGTTTTTGAACAATTTCTGAGTAACTCATTTATTATATCGTCTTTTAGTTGTGTGCAGAGCATCTATACCTCGTGTTTGTTCTGTGATAAGGTTTTGTTGGCTATCCATGAGCTGACCATTGACAGAACATAAATGTGCTGCACGAATTTTCTAAGTTGTACTCGCTGTATTGCCACTGCACATTGTACTGCTACTATTTACTGTGCTGGGGAGTGCTCAACAACTTTTATTTCCAGTGATCCCTTATTTTTTTGTGGAAAATTCAATGATGTGTAGCATCCGTGATCATTGGCCATGTAGTAGCTAGTCTTACTTTTTCTTCAAAGGCCGAATTGGAGTCCTGTGTTGATGTTGATACACATTTGTTCATGTGCTAGATATTGATAATTTACTTCAAAAGAGCTAATCTTAGATGTTGTGTGTTTCAAAATAGTTCTACTAAACAGAGCCCCTGTAGTTGCGTACAACTATTGTATGTATGGGAATTAGCCTTTCTAAGAGTAAGATGCGTGATCTCGAGCTGTAGATTAGGTAGGCCTTCGTTTTTTTTTAAATGAATTGTTTTTTTGTTTAGTTTGCTCGATCTTTTTCAGATTCACAACTGTCCTGTTTTTCCGCTCCTACTACTTTCATATTCAACTTGGCTCTTGTTTCTAAAACTTGCTTACTAGCTTGCTCTTCCTGTGAACGCGAGCAAGATCTTGTGTGGGAATACACCCCTGCACTGATTCCCTGTTCCTGTAATTCATACTTAATATACCTTCTTCTTGTTATGGCTAGGGCAGCTTGAACTAACTCTTCAAATCATGCTGCACAGAGCCGGACGAGTGGGAGATAGTGCGGACGGACATCGCCATGAAACAAAAGCTGGGCGGCGGCCAGTACGGTGACGTGTACGAGGCGCTATGGAAACGCTACAACGTCACCGTCGCCGTCAAGACACTCAAGGTACTGGAGCCTCGTGAAACTGTTGAGATCGTACCGTAATTCAGAGGCCATTACTACTTTAGCTGCTTCACTTGTGACAGTGTTGTCTTCTTGTTTTATTACTCCTGCTTTTTTGTGTTAGGAAGTGGTTTTGATATCAGTTTAGTTGTAGGGGAAAGTATGTGATGAACCGAGCTTAGAGTTAGGTAGTACTTTTTTTGTTGAGATAAAATGTTTTTCTCATGTTAAGGATCATCTTTTCCCTGCTGTCCTGTTTTTCAGCAGTTACTACTTTCTTCTTAAATTTTTATGTTTCATGATGTCCAGAAATACTACTCTAACTGTTTTCTGGGAACTACAGAAATTCATCAAAAAGCCTTTCCGACTCCGCTCAGTAAAAACTTAAGTTGACCCGGTTTTAACTTTTGAAAGAATGCACCCAACGACTTCAAATTACTCTCAAATGAAAGAATGAAACATTTCACTTTCCATATTGTACACACGACTCTAACTGTATTGTCCAGAGATACTACTCTCATATTAAGATTTTTGGGAATTATTAAGATTTTGGGAAAATGCTTCACTTTAGGAAAAGTCAAAACCTGCAGTGAAATATCTTATATACTAGTAGTGAAATATTTTATATCTTATATAATACGATGTGTTGCGAGGCCAGTTATAGGTAAAAGCGCGAAAAACTGCGATAGACGTTGGAATGTATAAGCCGTTAAGCCGGCCGTCGCTTGGGCATGGGAACAGGCCTCGCACGAAGGCGCGATACGAGGGTTGGCCTTAAACAAAAGCCGCAACATCTACACCAATGAACGCTTGCCAAGCGATCACACGAGAAGGTGTGGCACAAGAAAGCGGGCACCTAGCCAATGAAATTTCGAGACGTCAGGACAAGGAAGAATTCCTCCAATCAGCTGTAAAATGCTGTCATTGTAACTGCGAATATTCGTGAACATTCGAGAAGGATCCGAGCCGCGCATATATAAGGAGGGTAGATGAAGACTCGGGAGGGATTTTTGAATGCACGAGAGAGTACTGCGCACGACGTCTGAGGGTGCACTACACAGCAGGTCGGCATAGCCGACTTGCCCTCTACCAAGCTGCAATTTGAAAGTTAATAATTCAAAGTGCAAGAAACAAAGTTGGACGTCGGCAACCGGTGAACACCGTCTCCCAAAAGAAACCTGATCGAAGTAAACCGGCCTCGCAGCGGTGATTCAAATACCTTTGCATCGGGGACCGAGCTCACAGGCAACTGCAGCATCAAGATTTGGAGCCACGCAAGCGCCAACATTGCGAGTATCAACAGTCAAGTTCGTTCACCAACGATGCGAAAATCAGCGCACAAAACTACAGTGAATTGGCTCACCAACGCCTCAAGGAATCCTGGGCTGAACGAAACTCTAAAGCGATTCCAGGCATCATGGCAGCAGTGAATACGAGTTGTAATACTGGCATCCCAAGATGGAGCGGTGGAAGGTACCACTGCAGCACTTTAACGAGACATCAGCACAGGACAGCAGCCATTCTAAGCTACGACGTGGAACATCAGCAGTGAGCAATGGCATCGGCAGTGAATATCCATCAGTGAATCATTTATTATCAAAAGGGCGAGTGTTGTATAGTTGTGAGAGCTCTTTTAGGTGGTAATTGAAGTTCAATTTCGGATGTAGATCAGCACACAGAAAAGTGCTTTTCAAAGTATCGTGAAGAATCATCTAATTTATAGGCAATCGATTACCTGTGTTTATTGAGTTGAGAATCGACTTCCCGTTGTATGATTCGACACCGTGTCACAATTCCAGGTTAAATCGTGATGTGTTATTCTCGCAAATATTATGATTTGTGTTACTGTGGAGCCGGCTGTTTGTGCGCGCGTAAATCGTTGTCAGCGAAGGAGTATGTGTAACTCGAATTTTCGGTAAGCATCACATTTATGTCAGTGCCCTTTCAAATCATTTCGTTCCCATGCCTTGTGTGTTTATAAACGTGTTTCCCAATAAATTAATGTAAATCTTAATAACTCTTTTATTCTCCATGTCTGGTATGCAGGTGTACGCAAGCATAAAGGATAATACTATAACATGTGTGGGGGTTGCAATTCCCTCAGCGTATGGGCAAGGGGGGGGGTCCTAAACCCGCCCCTCGTCTCCGTATCGCAACAATGAATTTCATTTGTCTTTCTGTGTCTATGCACCTAGTGTGCATTGACTGCCCGTTCTCTCAACTCCATAATAAATGGTATACTTTTCGCTTTCCTCTCTTAGAAACGCCTTTGTTGCAGTTAAGTAAGCTTAAACTATTTAATTTAATATTGGTTCCAGGAGGACACTATGGCCCTGAAGGACTTCCTGGAAGAGGCGCGCATCATGAAGGAGATGAAGCACCCAAATCTGGTGCAGCTGCTGGGGGTGTGTACGCGGGAGCCCCCGTTTTACATAGTCACAGAGTTCATGTCCCGTGGTAACCTGCTCGACTACCTGCGCACCTGCTGCCACACGGATGTCAACGAGGTCGTCTTGCTGTACATGGCCACGCAGATCGCCGCCGGCATGAAGTTCCTTGAAGCGCATTCGTTTATCCACAGGTACCTTTGTGTTACGAACGTTCTTTACAGTTCATTTCATGTGATTTAACTTCAGGGTTTTTGTGTAAAACCGATAATTTTGTTCTGTAAAATTTATGTTGTGTGGCTTTAAATGACAATGTCATACCGAGATGCCTAAGTGAAGCTTAACTTTATTTTAAAGATTACTGCAAAATCAATTGCATTTGTAGATATAGTGTGGCGAAAGCCAGGTGCAGGCAAATCAGTGTGGAATGAACAGTTTATTTATTCAGTGAATGGCAACAACTTTGCGTGCACTTCTATACAAAAGCAAAGTTGTGTCTCAGTTGTATGAACTCTATATGAGCTGTTTGAGCCATTTTAGCTCTAACAGAATGAGCTGTCTCAGCTATTTGGGCTCTAACAGAATGAGCTGTTGGTTATTTTAGCTTTAACAGAATGAGCTGTCTGTTATTTTAGCTTTAACAGAATGAGCTGTCTGTTATTTTAGCTTTAACAGAATGAGCTGTCTGTTGTTTTAGCTTTAACAGAATGAGCTGTCTGTTATTTTAGCTTTAACAGAATGAGCTGTCTCAGTTATTTTAGCTTTAACAGAATGGGCTGTCTCAGTTATTTTAGCTTTAACAGAATGAGATGTCCCAGTTATTTTAGCTTTAACAGAATGAGCTGTCTCAGTTATTTTAGCTTTAACAGAATGAGCTGTCTCAATTATTTTAGCTTTAACAGAATGAGCTGTCTCAGTTATTTTAGCTTTAACAGAATGAGCTGTCTCAGTTATTTTAGCTTTAACAGAATGAGCTGTCTCAGTTATTTTAGCTTTAACAGAATGAGCTGTCTCAGTTATTTTAGCTTTAACAGAATGAGCTGTCTCAGTTATTTTAGCTTTAACAGAATGAGATGTCCCAGTTATTTTAGCTTTAACAGAATGAGCTGTCTCAGTTATTTTAGCTTTAACAGAATGAGCTGTCTCAGTTATTTTAGCTTTAACAGAATGAGCTGTCTCAGTTATTTTAGCTTTAACAGAATGAGCTGTCTCAGTTATTTTAGCTTTAACAGAATGAGCTGTCTCAGTTATTTTAGCTTTAACAGAATGAGCTGTCTCGGGTATTTTAGCTTTAACAGAATGAGCTGTCTGTTATTTTAGCTTTAACAGAATGAGCTGTCCCAGTTATTTTAGCTTTAACAGAATGAGCTGTCTCAGTTATTTTAGCTTTAACAGAATGAGCTGTCTCAGTTATTTTAGCTTTAACAGAATGAGCTGTCTCAGTTATTTTAGCTTTAACAGAATGAGCTGTCTCAGTTATTTTAGCTTTAACAGAATGAGCTGTCTCAGTTATTTTAGCTTTAACAGAATGAGCTGTCTCAGTTATTTTAGCTTTAACAGAATGAGCTGTCTCAGTTATTTTAGCTTTAACAGAATGAGCTGTCTCAGTTATTTTAGCTTTAACAGAATGAGCTGTCTCAGTTATTTTAGTTCGAAACTGGAAAAACTTCGAATCCTGCTCGCGAATGGAAGAACCAGATGAGAGTTGCAGTGTGGATGAGCTGGTCGATCACTTTGTCAGAACAGTGCGTGCGGCTGCCGACGCTGCTATCCCAAAGTCTCAGGGAGGCTGCCAGAAACATCGTGTTCCATGGTGGAACAACTAGTAAAGGATGTAGCGCGTAAGACATCGTGGCAGAAGTATGTCTCCGGCCTGAATACCGACACCCCTATGGCCAAGGTATGGCAGAGAGTGAACAAAATGAAGGGAAATTATGGACACAGGTCACTGTGTTTGGAAATTGATGGCTCTCTCACGGCAGATCCGGATCGCGTAGCAGAAGCTTTGGCACGGAGCTTCTGTCGTGTCAGCAGCGGGTATCCCTCCTTGGCTCTCAGACGTCAACAAGAGCGGCAACCACTTGACTTTTTGACGAATTCCACCTACTCTTACAACGATCCCCTCACAATGGTAGAGCTTTATTGTGCCTTAAAAAAGTGCAAAAACACAGCCCCCGGGCCTGATAGTGTTTACTATCAAATGATGAAAAATGTGGATCATACGGCGATATCTTTCCTTCTCTATATATACAACAAAATCTGGAGCACACACACATATCCGCAGCAATGGCGAACAGCAACAATCATGGCTTTTGCTAAGCCCAACAAGCCTGCCTCTAACCCAGATAACTATCGACCTATTGCCCTGACTAGCTGCCTTGGTAAGCTGCTGGAAAAGATGGTAAATGTACGGCTCACGCGATGGCTGGAGGCCGAAGAACTGTTAAATCCCGTACAGTTTGGTTTCCGACAACACCGCGGAACCATAGATGCTCTGCTCCGTCTACAGAACTACCTGGTAACTAACCTCGCAGAACGCCGACAGACTGTATGCGTTTTCTTCGACCTGCACAAGGCCTATGATACTGCGTGGAGATATGGGATCCTCAAATCATTGCATGGATATGGACTCCGTGGTAATATGGCCTTGTATATCCAGGAGTTTCTTGGTGAGAGAACCTTCCGTGTTAGAGTGGGTGGTACGTTCTCCTCACTGCAGCTTCAGCGTGAAGGCCTGCCTCAAGGCAGCGTCATGAGTTGCTCGCTATTTAATGTCGCCTTGAACGGTATTACTTCGGTCCTCCCCCCTGGCATTTTAGCCTCTCTGTATGTGGACGATTTTATGCTGTACTCCTCATCTGCATTATTGCCTGCAGTGACTCGCAGAATGCAGAGAGCCATCAACAAAGTGAACAACTGGGCTCTTGAACATGGCTTCACCTTTTCTACTGAGAAGACTGTAGGCCTTCATTTCCAGGGACGTGGCCGATGTGATCCCCCTCGACTGGTGCTGGGGGAGGGACGGGTGGCTTTTGCGCACAGCGTCAAGTTTTTGGGGATGACTGTGGATGATAAGCTCACCTGGAAACCTCACTTGGCAGCCCTCAAGGTTGAGTGTGCTCGGAGAATGAATCTCCTTAAGTGTTTATCCGGAGTAGCGTGGGGAGCAGACCGAATGACGCTGTTGCGACTATATAGAACTCTTATCAGGAGTAAAATAGACTACGGCTGCATAGTATATCAATATGCAAAAGAATCGACTCTGGCTAAACTGAACCCAGTGCACCATGCAGCTATCAGGCTAAGCACTGGTGCTTTTCGATCCTCACCCTCTTACAGCCTGTGCGTGGAGAGCGGAAAGCCTCCTCTGTGGCTTCGACGTGTGCAACTAACCTTGCAGTACCTAGCCAGGCTGGAACAAGTCCCGTTGTCTCCTGCATGGGTTAGTGTGCACGCGCCCCTTGGACGACACCTGCCTTTTCCTTATTTCATACCTTCGTCTGTGGACTACCCTGTGATTACAGCTGCTATGCAATTGAGACCCATGCAAATACTTCCAGTACTCTTAGAAAATACTGCGACGTGGCGCGTCCCTATAGATAGTTTTTGCCCCGGATGCCGGATGCCCAAGAAGGAATCCGTGCCGGACTACATCCTGAAGGGAATTTTTATGGACCATGTAATGGAAAAGCATGCTAAGTCTGTAAAGTTCTACACTGATGGATCTAAAACGGGAGATGCTGTAGGATGTGCTGCTGTGTCTGGGGAAAGGGTCAGTGCAAGGAAGCTGCTCCCAGAGTCATCAATTTTCACAGCAGAATTGTACGGTGTGATGGAGGCGCTGAAGCTGATTGAGGAGTATCCATGTGGGCCCTTCACTATTTTCGTTGACTCAAAAAGTGTAATTGATGCCATACAAATGTATAATAGTACGCACCCGCTCATTGCTGAAATTGTCTTGATGCTAATTAACTTTGCAAGTAGACGCAAGAGTGTCATGCTGTGCTGGGTGCCCGGACATGTGGGAGTATCGGGCAATGAGCGAGCTGACCATGAGGCTAAACGGGCTGCGGAGACAAACGAGGAGACGCTGAACTCGATGGTCCCTTTCCGAGACTACTACCCACGGATAAAGGCTGCAGTGAGAAGCTTGTGGCAACAGGAGTGGGATAGAACAATTAACAATAAATTAAGAATTATAAAACCCACCGTACGTGAGTGGACATCGTCTAGTTGTCGCCCTCGTCGGATGGAGGTGATACTCTCCCGCCTTCGTATTGGCCATACTCGTTTGACGCACGGGTACTTGATGGAGCGACAGCCGCAGCCTCGATGTGAGCGGTGCCACGTTCCTCTGACTGTCAAACACTTTCTTGTTGAGTGCCCCCGGTATGCTGCTGCCAGGAGTGTGTGCTTCCCGAGACTGCGAGGTCCTGATGAGGATGTAATGACCGGAATGCTCAAGGAAATCGAGCGTTCAGCTTTCAGTGTGACGGCGCTGAAAATGTTTCTAGAGAAGTGCAACTTGATGTCTCAAATTTAGCCAGGAAAGGGACAGCGTAATCAAGGAACTTTTCACGTCTGAGATGTGGATGACTAAACTACAATATGGCCGGGTGCGCTGCGTAGATGCCTCTGGGGATTTCAGCGTGGGTAAGGCGCCCGGTCATAAATGGGTGGGCAGCTGAAATCCCCTACGGGGTTTTTGGCTGTCCTGTGTTTCGCGGATTGTGCGTCGCTCTGTAGATGATCTCTTCAAAGGTCAACTAGGACTCTTATAAAATGACAATGATGTGGGTGGCAATTGAAGCGGTCTTTATGATGGCTGCTGTTGTGTTTCCATGATGGTTATTGTGACAAACTTTGAACAACATTTATATAGTGTGCTTTTGTGTAACGATGTGAATCCAGTATTTTAAACTGAGAGATCTACGGCGCGATATAGTACGAATTACTGAAGCGCTAGCAAATCAATGCTAATACTACTACTACTACTCAGTTATTTTAGCTTTAACAGAATGAGCTGTCTCAGTTATTTTAGCTTTAACAGAATGAGCTGTCTCAGTTATTTTAACTTTAACAAATGAGCTGTCTCAGTTATTTTAACTTTAACAGAATGAGCTGTCTCAGTTATTTCAGCTTTAACAGAATGAGCTGTCTCAGTTATTTGAGCTCTGTCAGTTTTATGCGCTCAAACTGTGTGAGCTTTAACCGTCTCAGTTCTATAAGCGTATAAGCGCTAACTGTTTGGCGTGGCGATGTTCAGGGACCTGGCGGCCCGCAACTGCCTGGTAGGGGAGAACCACCTGGTCAAGGTAGCGGACTTTGGTCTGGCGCGCCTCATGCGGGACGACACCTACACCGCACACGCGGGGGCCAAGTTCCCCATCAAGTGGACTGCTCCAGAGGGACTCGCTTACAATAAGTTCTCCACCAAGGTGCGCTCTCTCCAGTGGTCTTGCATTCTCTGTGTGGTATATGAGTAATATGTTCCTCAGAGAGCAGACCATATTGATACTTATTTCGTAATATGAAAAACAAGGCGAAAATCGCTCTGCGCATAATCATTTTATTAATTAAATTTTTGAAGTCTAAATGAAGAGGACTTGTGAATATAATCACTGCATGGCTTCTCTGGCTCGAGGTGGAAAATAGTCATGGCGTTTTTATGTGATTTTTATTTGTAAAACTGTACTTGCTCAGGAATGTCTGCTCTTACTGAAACCTCAAGACTAATCGTAGCGTTTGCACTTCCAATGTAGTAGCTACATTTTCCACGTTGTTGTCTTGTTTTTTATATCTAATTGCAAAGAACTCTTATAAGTACTTACAACATGTGCATGTGTTTTTTTTTTCATTCGTCAACAGTACCCGATTCCTTCCACACAGAAGCGTATCTACTGTAACCATGGTAACATTTTTATATACTAATATCGGTATGTGTGGCTGCAGTCGGACGTGTGGGCATTCGGCGTGTTGCTGTGGGAGATCGCGACCTACGGAGTTTCCCCTTACCCCGGTGTTGACCTCACCAACGTTTACCATCTCCTCGAGTCTGGGTGAGACAAAGATTCGACACTTTCTGCCTGCAACGGTATTTAATACGTTATGGACTCTCTTTAAAATTATTTTTTTTTTCATTGATGTGTTTGCTCAGTATTGAAGTTATTAACGAATATGGGTGAAGATTGTTCATGTTGTCCTTGTCTTCAGTGGGGTTTTGTCTTGGTATTTACTGGGAAATTGATCTGAAGCAGTTGTTGTAATAAATTTTCTGAAATAGAATTAGCTTAAGTTGTGGAATTTGATTGTGACTAGGTGTCATAAACTATTTTAACCTAGCAGATACCCCCTGTGGGGGAGGGTTAGAATTCTCCCACCGTGGTCTGCTGCGTGTCGTAAGAGGCGACTATAGTGGACGGAGCGAGGGGACTGGGGATCCCCTTCTCTGTAATAATTTTCCCGAGAGGCAGCAGGCCAATGAAGGGGGTGAGAGAGGTCGAAAGACCACTCAAACCCTAGTACTAGGATCTTTGAATGTAAGGGGGTGTGGAAGTAGAGCAACTGAGAGTAAGAAGGAGGAGATCGGAAGAATGATGTTAAACCGGAAGATGGATGTATTGGCCTTGAGTGAGACGAAATTGAAGGGTAGTGGTGAGCTGATGTTTGGGAGTGTGGGAGGGAGAGTGTCTGGAGTACGTGGGGGACATGCAAGAAAGGGTGTGGCTATATTATTGAGTGTAAGAGTGAGAGAGAAAGTAGTTGAATGGGGTGAGGTGTGATCAAGAATGATGTGGGTGCGAGTGAAATGGGGGGGAAGAGTCATGGGTGTTTGTGAGCGCGTACGGACCGGGATCGGAGAGGAGTGGGGAAGAGAGAGAGGAGTTTTGGGAGAAATTGTCTGAGTGTGTGGCTAGAGTGGGGAGTGGTTGTAGAGTTGTGGTGATGGGGGACCTGAATGCAAGAGTGGGTGATGAGGTGGTGGATGGTGTTGTTGGTAAGTACGGAGTAGCTGGTTTGAATGAGAGTGGGGATTTCTTAGTGGGGTTATGTGTGGAGAGTGAGTTAGTGGTTGGGAATAGTTTGTTTCAGAAAAAAAGTATGAACAAGTATACATATGTGAGGACGAATGGAGGTGTGATAGAGGAGAGAGCATTGATGGATTATATTTTGGTTAGCAGGGGAGTGATGGGTCGTTTGCTCGATGTGCATGTGTTCCGTGGTGAGATGAATGGGATTTCGGATCATTAATTGGTGGAAGGAAAGCTGAGAGTTAGTGGAATGTGGGGAGGTGTAAAAAGGAGGAGTGGAAGGGAGGTGTTAAATGTAAGCAAGTTACATGTTTCTGAGCGTGAGTGTGAGTATCAGGAGAAGATGAAAGTGGAGTATGGGAGGGTGAAGGAAAGTGAGGTGGGTGGAGTGGAAGGGGAATGGAAGTTGTTTAAAGATGCGGTGGAAAAATGTGCAAGGGAAGTGTGTGGGGTAAGGAAGGTTGGAGGGGGAATTAGAAAGGGGAGTGAATGGTGGAACGGAGAAGTAGGAGCGGCTGTGAAAAGAAAGCGGGGGGCGTTCGAAAGGTGGCTGCAACGAGGCAACCAGCAAAATTTTGAAGAGTATAAGGAGAAGAAGAAAGAGGTACAAAGAATGGTAAGGAGAGCGAAGAGGGCGGCGGATGAGGAATGGGGGAGGAAGTTGGGAGGGGATTTCATGGAGAGAAGGAAGGTTTTCTGGAAGGAAGTGAAGAGAATTAGGAAGGGTCAGGTGGAGAATGAGGCAAGAGTGAAGGATACGAATGGTAGGCTGCTAGTGGAGAGTTGTGATGTGAGAAGGAGATGGGCGGAGTATTTTGAGGAACTGCTGAACGTGAGGGATGATAGGATTGCGAGAGCAGTAGCTGTTGGAAGTGATGTTAGAATGCCTGTGTTTGGTGAAGTGAATAGAAATCGAATAAGAAGTGCAGAGGTGAGATGTGCGTTGGATGAAATGAAAAATGGGAAAGCTCCAGGTTTGGATGGCTGCACGGTTGAATGTCTAAAGAAAGGAGGAAATGTGGTTATAGAATGGTTGGTGCGTTTATTAAATGTGTGTTTCGAGGCTAGTAAAGTGCCGGTTGATTGGAGTAGCGCGTGCGTAGTTCCGTTGTACAAGGGGAAAGGTGACAGGTATGAGTGCAGTAATTCTAGGGGTATAAGTCTACTGAGTGTCGTTGGGAAGCTGTATGGAAGAGTGTTAATTGGAAGAGTGAGAGTGTTGACGGATCGTGTGCTTGCTGAAGAACAGTGTGGTTTTAGGTGTGGTAGAGGTTGTGTGGATCAAATGTTTGCTGTGAGGCAGGTGAATGAAAAATACTTATTAAAGGGAAAGGATGTATATTGAGCATTTATGAATCTAGAGAAGGCGTATGACAGAGTGGATTGCGAGGCTCTATGGCAAGTGGTAAGTTTGTATGGAGTGGGTGGGAGACTGTTGAATGTGATCAAGAGTTTCTACATTGATAGCAGAGCATGTGTGAGAGTAGGGAATGAGGTGAGTGAATGGTTCCCAGTTGTGACAGGTGTGAGACAGGGATGTGTGATGTCGCCGTGGTTGTTTAATTTGTTTATAGATGGTGTGGTGAGAGAAGTGAATGCCAGAGTGTTGGGAAAAGGTGCGCAGTTGGTGGGACGAAATGGTATGTATTGGGAAGTGTGTCAGCTGTTGTTTGCAGATGATACAGCGCTTGTGGCTGATTCAGAGGAAAAACTGAGGAGACTGGTTGCAGAGTTTGGTAGAGTGTGCGAAAGGCGGAAATTGAGGGTAAATGTGAATAAAAGTAAGGTGATGAGATGTTCAAGAGGTGGAGTGTTTGGAACTTTGGATGTGAGGTTGAATGGGGAAGTTTTAGAGGAGGTAGAACATTTTAGGTACCTCGGGTCGGAGGTGACTGTTAAGGATAGTATGGAAGTAGAAGTGAAGTATCGAGTGAGTGAAGGTTGTAAGACATTGGGTGCAATGAGGAAAGTTTTTGAATGCAGGAGTTTGAGTATGAATGCTAAGAGGGGACTGTATGAAAGTTTGATTGTGCCAGTTTTGTTGTATGGAGCAGAGTCCTGGGGGTTGAGAGCAGCTGAGAGGAGGAAGTTGGATGTGTTTGAGATGAAGTGTTTGAGGAGCATGTATGGAGTAACTAGAAGAGATAGGATCAGGAATGAGTTGGTTAGGGGGCAGACGGGTGTTATCAAAAAGTTGAGTAGGCGAGTGGATGAAAGAGTGCTTGGATGGTTTGGGCATGTTGAAAGAATGAATGTTGAGCGGCTGGTGAAAAAGATATATATGTCGGAAGTGAGTGGTCTTCGAGCGCGAGGTAGACCACGGATGAGTTGGATGGATGGGGTGCGACGTGCTTTGTATGAGAGGGGTCTGAATGTGGACTTGGCGAGAGGGATGGCTGCGGATAGAAGTGAGTGGGGGCAGTGTATAAGGAGGTAATTTTATTTTTTGACGCATTACTGGAGGCTGCCCGCGTGTGATCGGGTGACCTGTCATGTGCGGGGGGAGGGGCTGCACGCAATGAAGCGGTCGGGGTAAACCAGCTGTGGCTGTCGGGCCTGACTGTGGAAGGTGGTTGTGCTGGGCTGCTGCTGATCCTGGCAGTTCAGGTGCGGCCAGTGCTGCCTCTCTCGCCTCCTAGTGACTAAGTGTGGTGATTGTGGCCTGCTGTCGGCTACCCTCCCATAGGGAGGATAAGCCCGGTATATGTATATGTATGTAACCTAGCAGATAAAGTTGAAGCGATATGTCCAGGTAATTTCCAATAGTTTGAACAGTTCAGTAGCAGACACAAAGAAAACAAAGACATGTACTGTGCGCAGGTACCGCATGGACTGCCCTCAAGGCTGTCCCCCCACCATCTACGAGCTGATGAAGCAGTGCTGGATGTGGAGCCCTGCTGACCGGCCCTCCTTCAGCCACATCCACCACGCCCTGGAGACCATGTTTCAGGAGACCTCCATCACTGACGGTCAGTCGTCCCTTCTGTGTTTACCTCTATCCTCACTCTCGCGTCAGGGGTGGTGACACATTCTGACACTCCTCCTTGTAACGTGGATAACCTCGTTGTTATGTAGGCCACATCATCGTGAATGTACGGTGTCTTGAACGTTTATTTTATGTTCAAAGATGTGTTAACTCAAGTTGTGTTTAATACTTCAACTATTTGTGTGTACCTGTGTCCTCGTACTATCGTTAAGTGGCGATAATATATTTCAAGTAAAAGACTACTCCTTATAACTTGAATACTCCCATTGTTGTAGATGCAATCTACGTTATCGTAAATGTATGGTGTCTTGAAAGTCTATTTTCTCTTCGAATTGTGTTGACTCGTGTCGCTCACTGCTGGTAACTCCAAACGATCTTGTTGGGTCTCCTGTTTCCTAATCACAGTATCACTTGGATGAAGGCTGAAATGCGTTCTCGCTCTGTAGAATTGAAGAATTTTTTTAATTAAAATCAATGTGAGACTCTGGTCTTTACCCTGACAAGACTTCAGCTCTGAAATGTAAATTTACGCGATGTGGTGGTCACCTGCCTGGCACCTTCTGAATACTTGATAACTCAGCACTGAGTTGTGTAACATTGGTGCGATGTGGTGGTCGCCTGCCTGACAGTGCACCCATTCTGCCGCCAGAAGTGGAGCTGCAGCTAGCAGGCTCGGGCGGCAGGAAGAGCAGCGGCAGCGACCACCTCCCCACCAGCCCGCGCACCGCGTCTTCCAGGCAGTGAGTCGTGCAGCATTCCTCTCTCATTTGGTGATTGGTGCCGATCTCGGGTTACTTGTTGACACGTAACTTCCTTTTTTGGCCGGTGTTTTCACAATTTTGCAAGTGAAAAGAATGTTGCAGCGTTGTTTGCAATGCTCATGCTAACTGGTGGCTTATCATGGGCTCAGGATTGAACATTCATGTTTGCAATTAATTCTAAACAGAAGTTAACAAATGAATGCAAAAATATTCTTTCAGTAGTCATTGATGAAGATTGTATCACGACTACTCTGTGCTATTATTAAGCTACACAGGATTCCTTGACACACATCATTTTGTGCAGTGCTGTCCAACCTTATTTGTCTCGCGTATGTGTGCTTCAATTCATTCAAAAATGGTGTTTGACGCGCTAATTGTTCTCTTGTGCAATTATACCATCTTTCCTCATGCTAACCCCCTCAGGGGGATACAATTATTGTATCTATGGGAATCACTGCTGTCCTGTTCTTCAGCTCCTACTACTTTCTTCTTCAATTTGGATCTTGTTTCATAAACTTCTTTCACAACTTAATGTTTCTAGGAATCAACGCAGAAAGCATAGATTCCTCGTTTTCTTAACTCCATACTAAATGGTGCCTTCCTCCTTCCTCTCTTTGGATCGCATTTGTTGCTGGGTAGATAGGCTAAAACTAACGACTAATCTAATCTTCCTCATGCTAAAGAGACATGTAATACTATTGTAGTATCGTGGGGTGTAAAGTTTCTGTTTTTCAGTAGTTTTTTATAAGAAATATCTAACTCCACTTTTAGAAACAAATTCTACGGCCTTTAATTTTCAATTTCTCCCACGCCATTCTTCGACATTTTGAGTGAAAACCTCCCCTTATTTCAACAACCACAATGTCCAGCAACAGAAAAAATTTATCTTCAACTGAGAACTACAATATCGAGGCGCTGGTGTAAAGCAGAGCTGTGTTGCAGTCGGAGCAACAGCAAAGGAGGAGGGGGCGGCGGAGGGGGGGACGAGAGCCCGACGCTGGGGCGCAGCGAGCGGAGCGGCGGGTCCGGCGTGGTGACGCCCTCAGGGGGGGAGCCTGGCGGGGGCGTGGTGACTAGCAAGAGCTCCGTGGTGCAGCTTAGGACGCGCCCAACCAACAAGAGGGGCAAGCAGGCCCCTGCGCCGCCTAAGCGCACCAGGTTGGTTGGTGGCAGACTCTGCCTTCTGTAGCTGTAGGCTGCGTTGAATGCCTTCTGTAGATGCTGCGTGCATGTGTATCTTTGGGCCAGAAATGAGAATGCGTCAAGTAATATGTTAATTTGTGTTGCTGCTGCGTGCATTTTGTGCCAGAAGAGTGAATGCATCTGATGAATGTATGAATTTTTATCACTCAATTAACTCCTGAGCGCACCAGGTCGATGGTGGCAGGGCCTTCTGTAACTGCTGCTGCTGCGTGCATTTGTATCTGTGAGTTAAAAGAGAGAATGCGTCAGATGAATGTGTGAATTTGTATTACTTGATCAAGGTGCCATAAAACAGGAATTGAGGGAAACTTCAATATTCAAGGGCATCACTTGCAGTTACGGAGGTGAGGTTTTCAGCCTTGTTTACGGGCTTGTATGAGCGGCAGAAGCTTGGTGATATCCAAGAAACACGTATACTATATGGTCAACCAATAGATTTGGTGTTTGCTCCTAGGTGAGAAGTGGGAAAAAGTTACGTGTAGTTTCGGAGTTTTGTCTCCTCATTGTCGCGCGTGCATTATGGAAGCTGGTTTGCTGGTATTTCTGGTACACAGTATCTTATTTTTCAGTATGTTTGTTCATTTTGGTTTCTTTAGAATGGGAGGGATTAGGTCTGAGCACACAACGGTGTAGAAAATGAGAATTTAGCTCTAGTAATGCCCTTTTGAATTTAATCTAATTGCCACTGATTTGGTATCTACATACTTTTTGTAAATACGCATTCTGAAACAAAACTTGAAGGAGAGCCTATCTTGGGTGATAAAAATGTGCTTACCATTTCGAAAGATGAGGTTACAATACAGACATTTTTACAAGTTAACTGAAGTGCTGATATTTGACCAGTGATATCACAGATTGTGTCTTTCTGAAACAGTTTGCCGCCACCGCGCTAAGTTTCTCTTCACGTAATGGGCTGTTGAGGAGCGCTAGGTAAAGAGGGCTGAAAACTTGCAGTTTTGAACGAATCTGCCTCAACTAGGAAAATTACAGTGTGCGGTGTTTGGCTTATTTAACTCTGGTGTTGAGCTGTTAGGTAAATTCGACGAGTCAATGTTCAATTTTCTTCCCCTTCAAATGCGTTGGGTCACGATTGGCCTTTTAGTTGGACCTAAAATGTCCGAAGATAGTCAAATGTTGCAATGCTGTTTGTTAATGTTAGCTGTTCGGAGAAAATTGAAGGTTCTCTTAATTCACCCTCAGGGTGATAATATAGCTATTTTATCTATGGAAATAAGCGCTCCCAGGACGACAAAGTGAGGGCTCAAGCTAAAGGTTAGGTAGGATTTCTTTTTGTTGAAATATAATAGGTTTTTGTTTTGTTGAGGACCATCTTTTTTCAGTGTACTGCTGTCCTGTTTTTTCAGCTTTTACTTCTTTCTTCTTCTACTTATGATTTTGTTTCATGAAATTCTTTCTCATTTTACTGTTTCTATGCCCTTTCTGCATAGATTCCGCGTTCCCTTTAACTCCATACTAAATGGTGCCTTCTTCCTTCCTCTCTTTGGATCTCATTTGCTGAGGGTAGGGAGTTTTAAACTAACTAATAATCCAATCCAATTCATCTAACCCATTTGAAATGTTTAAGGTAGTAGAAAATTTTTGAAAGCGTGAGCGAGAAAACTCATTCTATGTGATGAAGCTAGCGTTACTGAAAATCAATGGGGGACTGCGCGTCTGGCACTCTATGGCAATTTCTCGTACTTTAACCTCTTCTTAACCATCATAATAATTGCATAATATTTCAAAAATTCCAGAAATTACTTCAACCTGAAATCAAACACTTGTTCCCGCTGTGGGTAGTTGGTATCCTAGAGACAAGTTGAGATTTTATCGCCGTAGAGGAAACTCTATTTTCTACTGTATGTCCCAAGGGGGCTATATGAGGGCCCGAGCTAAAGGTTCGGTAGGCTTCCTTTTTGTTGGAAAAGAATAGGTTTTTGTTTTGTTACGGACCATCTTTTCTCGGTTCACTGCTGTCCTGTTTTTCAGCACCTTCTACTTTCTTCTTCAACTTTATCTTGTTTCATGAACTTCTTTCTTAGCTTACTGTTTCTATGCACCTTGTGCATAGATTCCGCATTCCCTCAACTCCATACTATATGGTGCCTTCCTCCTTCCTCTCTTTGAACATCTTTGTTGTGGTTAAGGGAGGCTAGTGTACGTTTCTTCTTCTGTGACTTTTTTGTGTTTGCGCAGTTTCGGCGTGTGCTTCAGTTCGTTCCGTGAGAGCGGGGGCGGCAGCGACGGGGGCGCGGACATGGTGGCCGGCGGGCAGCTGGTGCACCTGCCCCCGCACCACCTCCAGCAACAGCACCACCTGCAGCAGCAGCACCAGCTGCTTCACGAGGACTCGCCTGAGTTTAATGGTACGAACATATGCTCTATTAGTATAATTTTTCTCGCGACTACAAATGTTGCACTAGAATTTTCATACTTCTTCAAGCTGCCTAACTACCATGTTTTGTTTCAGTAGTGTATTGTCAGTATGATTTTTCATACGTATTAAAGCTTCCTAAATGTTATCAGTTTTGTTTCTGTAGTGTATATTCTCACACGACGGTCGTGCGGGCAGGTCTGCAGCGCGACCTGGCAGAGCTGGCGTCCAGCAACGACGCAGAGAGCGAAGGTGGAGGCGGCGGAGGCCTGGACAACAGCACGCCTGACGCAGAGGACGCGCGACACGGGCACTCACGTCGGGCCGAGTCTGTCATGCCGCACTCCTCCTTCAGGTAATGAATGTGGATTCAGATAACTCGTTGATTCAGGTAACTCGAGTGGGTTCAGGTAATTTCAGGTAACTTGTGTGGATTCAGTTAACTTCCGGTAACTTGTGTGGATTCAGGTAATTTCAGGTAACTGGTGTGTGGATTCAGGAAATTTCAGGTAACTGGTGTGTGGATTCAGGTAATTTCAGGTAACTTGTGTGGATTCAGGTAATTTCAGGTAACTTGTGTGGATTCAGGTAATTTCAGGTAACTGTTGTGTGGATTCAGGTAATTTCAGGTAACTGTTGTGTGGATTCAGGAAATTTCAGGTAACTGTTGTGTGGATTCAGTTAACTTCAGGTAACTGGTGTGTGGATTCAGGAAATTTCAGGTAACTGGTGTGTGGATTCAGGAAATTTCAGGTAACTCGTGTGGATTGCTGCTTGTTCTTCAGGTAACTCCCATGCCAATAAATTACTGCTGCCTCTCTTGTTTCTTATTGTGCTTTAATTGCTTTCATTTCTGTTGTATGATAGAGCCATAGAACAAAAATTTATCGCTTCGTTTGCTTCGAAATCTGTTGGGCTTTTATCCCGGAGTTTAGAATTTTCATATTTCAATTATGTAGTTGTTCATGGGACAACTTTTGTTCATAGAGTTGTGTGAGATTTAAAGTATTGATTCATTATTTATTTTAATGTGCGTTAGACCCTGATAAAGTTACAATACTGCTCGTGTATACTTTGTTGCAAATTGCATGGAAGTGCTTCTTAGCCTCAGTATTACAATACAACACAATTACTACTGAAGTATAATGCCAAATTGTTCCAAAAATCTCAATCCTGCACTCGGAATTACACCCAGCACAAAGTCTGATCAGAATTCTCTTTTACAGTGTGTTGCTTTTTAGTGGTAACGGTGGTTAAACAATTACAATAATAATAAATGGTAGCTCAGTATTTTCTACTTGTGAGCTCACTTACTTCTGGTGTACTCAAAATCCTAGTCTTAACAGAGCGTTTGCTTTGCAGCCGCGGCGTGGTGCGCACGAGCAGCGGCGGCAGCAGCAGCAGGCGGAGCAAGCAAGATAAAGTGGCGGACCCGCACGGCTCCGGTAGCCGTCCGGTTACGGTCGCCACGCTCGAGGTGCACAACGTGCGCCGCGCCATCACGAGGTAACGGCTTCTGGAGTCTCTCTCGAATATGCGCTTCATGAGTTGTGCTTGTATTCCACTCACTGCAAGTTGTGCTTGTATTCCACTCACTGCAAGTTGTGCTTGTATTCCACTCACTGCAACTTGTGCTTGTATTCCACTCACTGCAAGTTGTGCTTGTATTCCACTCACTGCAACTTGTGCTTGTATTCCACTCACTGCAAGTTGTGCTTGTATTCCACTCACTGCAAGTTGTGCTTGTATTCCACTCACTGCAAGTTGTGCTTGTATTCCACTCACTGCAAGTTGTGCTTGTATTCCACTCACTGCAAGTTGTGCTTGTATTCCACTAACTGCAAGTTGTGCTTGTATTCCACTCACTGCAAGTTGTGCTTGTATTCCACTCACTGCAAGTTGTGCTTGTATTCCACTCACTGCAACTTGTGCTTGTATTCCACTCACTGCAAGTTGTGCTTGTATTCCACTCACTGCAACTTGTGCTTGTATTCCACTCACTGCAAGTTGTGCTTGTATTCCACTCACTGCAAGTTGTGCTTGTATTCCACTCACTGCAAGTTGTGCTTGTATTCCACTCACTGCAAGTTGTGCTTGTATTCCACTCACTGCAAGTTGTGCTTGTATTCCACTCACTGCAAGTTGTGCTTGTATTTCACTAACTGCAAGTTGTGCTTGTATTCCACTCACTGCAAGTTGTGCTTGTATTCCACTCACTGCAAGTTGTGCTTGTATTTCACTAACTGCAAGTTGTGCTTGTATTCCACTCACTGCAAGTTGTGCTTGTATTCCACTCACTGCAACTTGTGCTTGTATTTCACTAACTGCAAGTTGTGCTTGTATTTCACTAACTGCAAGTTGTGCTTGTATTCCACTCACTGCAAGTTGTGCTTGTATTCCACTCACTGCAAGTTGTGCTTGTATTTCACTCACTGCAAGTTGTGCTTGTATTCCACTCACTGCAAGTTGTGCTTGTATTTCACTCACTGCAAGTTGTGCTTGTATTCCACTCACTGCAAGTTGTGCTTGTATTTCACTAACTGCAAGTTGTGCTTGTATTCCACTCACTGCAAGTTGTGCTTGTATTCCACTCACTGCAAGTTGTGCTTGTATTTCACTAACTGCAAGTTGTGCTTGTATTCCACTCACTGCAAGTTGTGCTTGTATTCCACTCACTGCAAGTTGTGCTTGTATTCCACTCACTGCAAGTTGTGCTTGTATTCCACTCACTGCAACTTGTGCTTGTATTTCACTAACTGCAAGTTGTGCTTGTATTTCACTAACTGCAAGTTGTGCTTGTATTCCACTCACTGCAAGTTGTGCTTGTATTCCACTCACTGCAAGTTGTGCTTGTATTTCACTCACTGCAAGTTGTGCTTGTATTTCACTCACTGCAAGTTGTGCTTGTATTCCACTCACTGCAAGTTGTGCTTGTATTCCACTCACTGCAAGTTGTGCTTGTATTTCACTCACTGCAAGTTGTGCTTGTATTTCACTAACTGCAAGTTGTGCTTGTATTCCACTCACTGCAAGTTGTGCTTGTATTCCACTCACTGCAAGTTGTGCTTGTATTTCACTAACTGCAAGTTGTGCTTGTATTCCACTCACTGCAAGTTGTGCTTGTATTTCACTCACTGCAAGTTGTGCTTGTATTCCACTCACTGCAAGTTGTGCTTGTACTTCACTCACTGCAAGTTGTGCTTGTACTTCACTCACTGCAAGTTGTGCTTGTACTTCACTCACTGCAAGTTGTGCTTGTACTTCACTCACTGCAAGTTGTGCTTGTACTTCACTCACTGCAAGTTGTGCTTGTATTTCACTCACTGCAAGTTGTGCTTGTACTTCACTCACTGCAAGTTGTGCTTGTACTTCACTCACTGCAAGTTGTGCTTGTATTTCACTCACTGCAAGTTGTGCTTGTATTCCACTCACTGCAAGTTGTGCTTGTATTCCACTCACTGCAAGTTGTGCTTGTATTTCACTCACTGCAAGTTGTGCTTGTATTCCACTCACTGCAAGTTGTGCTTGTATTTCACTCACTGCAAGTTGTGCTTGTATTCCACTCACTGCAAGTTGTGCTTGTATTTCACTCACTGCAAGTTGTGCTTGTATTCCACTCACTGCAAGTTGTGCTTGTATTCCACTCACTGCAAGTTGTGCTTGTATTTCACTCACTGCAAGTTGTGCTTGTATTCCACTCACTGCAAGTTGTGCTTGTATTTCACTCACTGCAAGTTGTGCTTGTATTTCACTCACTGCAAGTTGTGCTTGTATTCCACTCACTGCAAGTTGTGCTTGTATTTCACTCACTGCAAGTTGTGCTTGTATTCCACTCACTGCAAGTTGTGCTTGTATTCCACTCACTGCAAGTTGTGCTTGTATTTCACTCACTGCAAGTTGTGCTTGTATTCCACTCACTGCAAGTTGTGCTTGTATTTCACTCACTGCAAGTTGTGCTTGTATTTCACTCACTGCAAGTTGTGCTTGTATTCCACTCACTGCAAGTTGTGCTTGTTCTTCACTCACTGCAAGTTGTGCTTGTATTCCACTCACTGCAAGTTGTGCTTGTATTTCACTCACTGCAAGTTGTGCTTGTATTTCACTAACTGCAAGTTGTGCTTGTTCTTCACTCACTGCAAGTTGTGCTTGTATTTCACTCACTGCAAGTTGTGCTTGTATTTCACTAACTGCAAGTTGTGCTTGTTCTTCACTCACTGCAAGTTGTGCTTGTATTCCACTCACTGCAAGTTGTGCTTGTATTCCACTCACTGCAAGTTGTGCTTGTATTTCACTCACTGCAAGTTGTGCTTGTTCTTCACTCACTGCAAGTTGTGCTTGTATTCCACTCACTGCAAGTTGTGCTTGTATTTCACTCACTGCAAGTTGTGCTTGTATTTCACTAACTGCAAGTTGTGCTTGTTCTTCACTCACTGCAAGTTGTGCTTGTATTTCACTCACTGCAAGTTGTGCTTGTATTTCACTCACTGCAAGTTGTGCTTGTATTTCACTCACTGCAAGTTGTGCTTGTATTCCACTCACTGCAAGTTGTGCTTGTATTCCACTCACTGCAAGTTGTGCTTGTATTCCACTCACTGCAAGTTGTGCTTGTATTCCACTCACTGCAAGTTGTGCTTGTATTTCACTAACTGCAAGTTGTGCTTGTATTCCACTCACTGCAAGTTGTGCTTGTATTTCACTAACTGCAAGTTGTGCTTGTATTCCACTCACTGCAAGTTGTGCTTGTATTTCACTCACTGCAAGTTGTGCTTGTATTCCACTCACTGCAAGTTGTGCTTGTATTTCACTAACTGCAAGTTGTGCTTGTATTCCACTCACTGCAAGTTGTGCTTGTATTTCACTCACTGCAAGTTGTGCTTGTATTTCACTAACTGCAAGTTGTGCTTGTATTCCACTCACTGCAAGTTGTGCTTGTATTTCACTCACTGCAAGTTGTGCTTGTATTCCACTCACTGCAAGTTGTGCTTGTATTCCACTCACTGCAAGTTGTGCTTGTATTTCACTCACTGCAAGTTGTGCTTGTATTCCACTCACTGCAAGTTGTGCTTGTATTCCACTCACTGCAAGTTGTGCTTGTATTTCACTAACTGCAAGTTGTGCTTGTATTCCACTCACTGCAAGTTGTGCTTGTATTCCACTCACTGCAAGTTGTGCTTGTATTCCACTCACTGCAAGTTGTGCTTGTATTCCACTCACTGCAAGTTGTGCTTGTATTTCACTCACTGCAAGTTGTGCTTGTATTTCACTCACTGCAAGTTGTGCTTGTATTCCACTCACTGCAAGTTGTGCTTGTATTCCACTCACTGCAAGTTGTGCTTGTATTTCACTAACTGCAAGTTGTGCTTGTATTCCACTCACTGCAAGTTGTGCTTGTTCTTCACTCACTGCAAGTTGTGCTTGTATTTCACTCACTGCAAGTTGTGCTTGTATTCCACTCACTGCAAGTTGTGCTTGTTCTTCACTCACTGCAAGTTGTGCTTGTATTCCACTCACTGCAAGTTGTGCTTGTATTCCACTCACTGCAAGTTGTGCTTGTTCTTCACTCACTGCAAGTTGTGCTTGTATTCCACTCACTGCAAGTTGTGCTTGTATTCCACTCACTGCAAGTTGTGCTTGTATTTCACTCACTGCAAGTTGTGCTTGTATTCCACTCACTGCAAGTTGTGCTTGTATTCCACTCACTGCAAGTTGTGCTTGTATTCCACTCACTGCAAGTTGTGCTTGTATTCCACTCACTGCAAGTTGTGCTTGTATTCCACTCACTGCAAGTTGTGCTTGTATTCCACTCACTGCAAGTTGTGCTTGTATTTCACTCACTGCAAGTTGTGCTTGTATTCCACTCACTGCAAGTTGTGCTTGTTCTTCACTCACTGCAAGTTGTGCTTGTATTCCACTCACTGCAAGTTGTGCTTGTATTCCACTCACTGCAAGTTGTGCTTGTATTCCACTCACTGCAAGTTGTGCTTGTATTTCACTCACTGCAAGTTGTGCTTGTATTCCACTCACTGCAAGTTGTGCTTGTATTCCACTCACTGCAAGTTGTGCTTGTATTCCACTCACTGCAAGTTGTGCTTGTATTTCACTCACTGCAAGTTGTGCTTGTATTCCACTCACTGCAAGTTGTGCTTGTATTTCACTAACTGCAAGTTGTGCTTGTATTCCACTCACTGCAAGTTGTGCTTGTATTTCACTAACTGCAAGTTGTGCTTGTATTCCACTCACTGCAAGTTGTGCTTGTATTCCACTCACTGCAAGTTGTGCTTGTATTCCACTCACTGCAAGTTGTGCTTGTACTTCACTCACTGCAAGTTGTATCTCACGCCTCTTTAAATATACGCTTAACAAGTTGTGCTTGTTTTTCACTCAATGCAAGTGCTTCTTCACGTGTGTTTCAAGTATACGCTTTACGATTTTTCGTTGTATTTAACTCACTACAAGTTGTGCTTGTTTCATTCACTGTTAGGGCGATCTACTACCCTGGACTACCCTTTGTCTATTAAATTTTACAAATGTCTTTTTTCCAATTTCTACCGCAACTAGGTGAACAAAAGTGCATACAGATATGTACAGATATGAAGCAGATATGTAAAATTGAATGCCAAACACATTTGCATCTATAAAATTTCGATTTTCGCAAAAATTAATAATTAATTTCGCGATTATTAGAAAAATATAAATCCTTGCGCAAAACCCTACTCACTCTATAATTTTCAACCTAGAAGCGTGATTTTGGTCTGTACCGACGCGGAAGGACTGTACCAAGACCGTAACAGAGGATTTTTTTGATTTTCGACCTACAAAAAAAGTTATAGGTACACACATCCAACATTTAAAAAAAATAGAAAGGTTTCACTTTTTTCCCGATAAAAATTTTATTTAGAATTCAAACAGAATTTTGCTGTGCTACGCTGTTCCCACTGTCAAACTGCATCGAATGAGACCAAAATCATGCTTCTACGTTGAAAATTGTAGAAGGGATGTGGTTTTGTGCAGAATATATATATATATATATATATATATATATATATATATATATATATATATATATATGTTCGCCCAATCACTTCTTTTCTATCGCGAATTTCGAAATTTTTCATAAAATCAAATGTGTTTAAAATTTAATTTTACATATCGGTAGTCATTTTCATTTACCTAGTTGCAATAGAATCCTGTAATCTGAGATTTAAAAAAGTATTTTGAATTTGTCTTTTTAAAACTTTTTTGACAAATGTGACCATAAATTTTTTTCTAATCCGAAATTCAAAAAAAATCCTAAGTTACGGTCTTGGTACAATCCTTCCGCGTCAAATGAGACCAAAATCACGCTTCTACGTTGAAAATTATAGAGTGAGTAAGGTTTTGCTCAACTATGTATATTTTGCTAATTATCGCGAAATAAATTATATTTTTTTTGCGAAAATCACAAAAATTTTATAGATGCAAATGTGTTTGCAATTAAATTTTACATCCACGTGTAAATTTCGTTCCCATCGGTGCAATAGAAATGTGTACAGTGAAGTTTGAACAAAGAGGTCGAGTCCAGGGTAGTATATCCCCTTAATTGTGCTTGATTCCACTCACTGTTAATTGTGCTTGTAATTCCACTCACTGTTAATTGTACTTGTAATTCCACTCACTGTTAACCCGTCGCCACGTCCTGGACTCTTAGAAGGTCGGCAAAGCTAGCACATGTTTCACATCGGCAAACCTAGGGTTGTCATATATGGTCTTAAGCGTCTTGTTGAGCGCTATTTATTGGTGTAAGGTAAAATTAGGTGGGAGGAACAGGGAAGGAGAGGTATCAAGCTCAAATCTGTATGAATTCTTCTGCTCAGTCTGGAGTGTAGCTACCGGCGCTGCACAACCTCTTAGAAGGCCAGGAGTGTAGCTGAGGCATACCAGCACACACTCTGCCTCTAAGAAGGTCGCCATCATTTATATTTTCTTATGTTTTTTGTTCCAAAAATGGGAGTCCAAATCCACAGATTTACTCCTATGCAAAAAATAATACCACCATTGTATTTGGGAGGAAAAGCTCTATGCATATCAAACTCTTTACAAACAATGAAACTGCTTGATAACAGCCTATACACAAAATGAACTAAAAAATAAAAAATTTTTACATATAGTGCACATTACTCCGGAACTATTGGACCTGAAAAAAAAATTCACATACCACAAGATTCAGCAACTCAGAATCTATGAAAATGCATCATAAAAAAACATAAAAGAGCAATAAATAAAAAATGGCCAGCAATTTTCTGATTTCTGTTTTTTGTATTTTACCGAAATAAAAACTCGAATTTCGTAGATTTTCATTGGGGTAGCAGTATTTTTTTCCCCACTGACAGAAAGAGCAACTCTCTCTCTTTACAATGAACCCCCAATGGAACTTCTAACATGATTAATGAATGTACAGTAAGTTGCACAGTTGACCCATTTTCTTCAAACCTCTTGGTAGGTCGACCATGTGGAGACGGGTTAATTGTACTTGTAATTCCACTCACTGTTAATTGTACTTGTAATTCCACTCACTGTTAATTGTACTTGTATTCCACTCATTGTTGATTGTGCTAGTATTTTACTCACTGCAAGTTGTGCTTGTATTTCACTCACTGCAAGTTGTTTCTCACGCCTCTTTCAAATATACGCTTTACAAGTTGTGCTTGTATTCCACTCACGCACCCTTGTATGTGGACAAACAAAGCCTGCCCCTAAAAAATGATGGCCATTTTACATGGCATGACAGCCTCAGGTTTACATGGCAGTGTGGAATATCCCTTGTCACGAAATCTTGTACAACGGTGAGCGAGTTGCCTCTAAACTAATGTTCAATAAAACGTGTACTGTCTGATTATGATGGTTTTTTGCATATATGCAAAGGCAATAAAAGAGGAATAAGAATCGTGAAATTCAATTCGTAGGAAAGTAGTGAAACGTGTATCTGTGCTACACACTTGTGCTGAGAGGACAGGAAGAATGTGTAAATTGCACGGTAGAGGAAACTAGGTAGGGTCATTTCTATGGGAGAAAATACACATCCTCTTGTTTGTCTAGCCAATAGAAAGGCTTTGTTTCACACAAACTCTATGACGTCACTAAAACGCGATGTTTTTTGGCCAATAGCGGAGCCATATTTGAGGGTAGCAGTGCTACCAGAAAAAATTAGAAAGCTGCTATTGTTCGTTGCCGTGATGTCTGCAAAACCAGGGCGTCGACGAAAAAAATGCTGGTTTGAACCTACCTTGTTTCCTCTAATGTGGCAAATTGTTAGGTAACCGAACACCTCATTTGGTGCAAATAGCCACCATGGTCTGTATTATCAACACATTTCATACATTAATGGACCATGGTGGCTATTTGCGCCTGATGAGGTGTGTTCATTTTGTAACTGGTAGATGCTGTGATGTGCCTGTCTGTTTGCTGAGTTGACTTGGTATTGAAACACAAGTTGATCTTCCACATTTGTGATAAGATGGACCGCATGGTGGGGATCCAAAATTCATAGTTTGCGCTCCATTTTTGACTACGCGTGATGTTTTGACATGCTTTCTTTTTTAAGCTATCAAGGGTTTGCTTTATATAGCTTAATGATTCTCAGAGAAAGCTGGTATGGTTTTGATGAACGAGCCACATCTAATCAAAGGCATTGATATCGTCGAGATACGGTGGGAAGGCAGTGAGGAGTATGCAGAAATTAGAACCTGAGAAGGTACTGATGAGCGAGTTGCTTGGAAACTCGGGTCCTGTAAAACTAGCGGGAAATTTATTATTATTAGAAGTTTCTCCACACAAAACTGAGGCATTCCATGTAATGTGACGTCACTTGAGTGAGTAAAAACTACACAACCGCAAATATTCATAGATAATACACATGTATAACACGCTTGTATAAAACTACACGACCGCTAATATGATTTATACTTTGCTTAAAATTGTACAAGAACAAGAGTTGATAATCACGTTTCACCGTTTAGAGAGATAACGGTTAAACAATGGCTCCTGTTATGACAAGAACGTGAGAGCTCACTGGATAAAGAAGCTTGACGTGTATGTTGTTCAGAAATATGTGCTTCAGAGTCTGAAATTATTTAAGGTTGTTGGTTGGGCTGGGCACCAATAACATTGATGAAAGAAACGCAGTTCTGGACTTCAAGCAGCCCAGGTGTGTGAAATCCCTTGTAGACAAGATGAGATGCTCACTTTTGAGCTCCGGAGAAGACTGTGTTCAAGTTCCTTTTAATGTTCCTTGAATTGTGAATGAGTTGGGATTCTTCCCCGAATTTCAGCTGTATGAAAAGAATACAAGGATGTTTTATTCCAATTAAGCCTGATATATATCATCTTGTACATTGTTTTTTCAAATGCCTTATAACTATCATCAGGACACAATGGTGGTTACCCCCGGTCAAGCCGGTACCCATTTCCAACACCTGGGTATAGTCGGGAATTATGGCTGAGTTCTCCCTTTTCACAACGGGGAGAACCACTGGGCGGCACTGCCGGGATTCGAGCTGCCGACATCTTCCCGTGAAGGGCGCGTTCGCGTGAATTCAGGAGACCATCTCAGGCCCTTGCCAGATGCTGTCGATTCCATGGTCATTTCTCATGTTTTTGTTGTAAAAGGACCCTTAAGTGGTAGACTATTCGTTCCTAAAATTTTATGGCGCTACGGAAAATAATTTCCCCCCCCCCGGGGGGGGTAAGGCGACCAAACTTTTTCAATTTTTCCGATTTTGACCCCACATAAAAAGAGAACAAATAGGAAATGGAAAAAAAGCTCAACGTGCGTTTGTTAGAAATGTTCCAAGGATTCTAAAACTCTCTTTGCTTTTGTTCTAGCATCAAAACTGAAGGAGGAGTTACATTTTGAAATATCAATATAAATGAAAAGCACCCAAAATTTTAAATTTTTTCCCGATTTTGACCCCATATAAAAAGAGAACAAATAGGAAATGGAAAAAAAGCTCAACGTGCGTTTGTTAGAAATGTTCCAAGGATTCTAAAACTGTCTTTGCTTTTGTTCTAGCATCAAAACTGAAGGAGGAGTCCCATTTTGAAATATCAATATTAGTGAAATATCAATACCTAAAAACCAATATGTCAAATTTTTGCAAAATCTAAGGCCTGAATCAAAAAAATGAATGGAATCAATTGTGTTTATTTTCAAAGGTTACATATCATAGTCAAATTTTATAAGAATCAGACTGAAAATAAAAAAAATCATTTTTTTGAAAAAAAATTATAATTTTTTTTTTTTTTTTTTTTTTGAAATCACAATTCACACTTCGAATATGAAGTTATGTATGGAAATTATCAAAATAAAAAATAAAACTGCATTCAATTACATCAATTGTTCATTATATTACACTTCAACACAAAATTTTATTTTTTGCTTATACCCAACACTTTGAATTTTCAACATTCATCCTGGGACTAGTTCTCGAGTTTTGATGCTCGAACAAATCCAAAGACAGTTTTAGAATCCTTGAAGCATTTCTAACAAACGCTCGTTCGTTTTTTTTCAAATTCGAATTCTTTGAAAAAATATATAGCTCTAAACCCAAAAAATTGTTGCTGATTTTTGAAATTTTAAAAATTTTTGAAAAAATAGAAAAAATTTGAATTTGAAAAAAACTGAACGAGCGTTTGTTAGAAATGTTCCAAGGGTTCTAAAACTGTCTTTGTTTTTGTTCTAACATCAAAACTGAAGGAGGAGTCATAATCTGAAATTTCAATAAAAATATACCAAAAACACATTTTTCGTCAAAAAAAAAAAAAGTAAGGCCTAAATCGAAAAAATGACAAGAGTAAAAAAGGTTTACTTTTACAAAATACATATACTGGCCAACTTTCAAACGAATCGGACGGAAAAAGTTGAAAGAGTGAGATGGTCTCCTTATTAACCACTTGGTTACATAACTTTGTAACTTTGTGATGTATACAATGCCTAATTGTGGTCATTTATCATCTTTTGCAGCAAAGAGCTGTTGTTTATTTTGCGCTGACTATCTATTAGCTTCAAAAATCAAAATTGTTTGTATTCTTGCCATATTTTTATCGAGCTCTTGGCTCACTCAAGTGCATGACACCAATTCGGTCAGCTCTCTCACTGTTCTGAGAAACCCTTATCCTTTTGAAGGTACGGAACGCTGCCTAAGAACGCTCGCATCGGCGCCTACTTGGAAAGCCTGCGCAAAAGCGGCCTTCAGCACGGGGTGATGCCAACCAACGATGACTCAATGCTTCCCGACCATCCTTCTTATGACTACGACGGCCACCACAATGTGATGCCGGAGCTCATGCCACCGCAGCACTACCAGCAATACGCAGCAGCAGCTTCCCGTGATCTAACGAAGGACCCGTTCTCGGCTGCCATGATCAGAAGCAACTCAACCCAGGGGAGCTTTGTTCCCCAGAGCCCATTACTCAGCAGGCTCAGTCCAAGGGGAAGTGTTCAGCAGAGGAGCGACCGAGAGCGGAGAGGTCACACTAAAGACCTGACATCGATAGCTGCTAATCACCACACCCCTATCACTCATTTGGAATTTCCACCGCCTCCTAGTGACTTGCCACCTCCCCCTGATGATTTTCTGGAAGATATGAACGCTGCTGGGAACTCCCTTGAGTTCCCCCCGCCTCCATCATCTGACCTTCTTCCTTCGTCACCTGAGCCTCGACAGAAGTTCCCGTCAGGGCGACCCTTGCCCTCCCCACGGTCTCGTCGTAAAGACCACACGTCGTCCCATCGATCTTCCAACCGTCCTGACCGATCAGAGTACGACGTGACCGCGTGGAAAACTGACGAGAGCGTCCCATCTCCGCAACCTGAGCGCGCTCCATTCTCTGTCATGCGCCGGCGACTAAAAGATTCTGAAAGCAAGAGGCCTCCTGTGAAAGCAAAGCCGCTGATCGACGCCAATCCTCACGAGGGTGTGGATACCGGCGACGGTAGCCCTGCCTCGAGGTTTGGTGTGAATCTCCGACATCGTGACCAAAGTTCCGATTCTTGCGACAGTGTCAAGTCTTGTGAAAATTTATCCCCTAGGTCCGCTATGGGCGGTTCCAAATCGAATTGGTCACTGACTCGTAGCCCAGGTTCTTCTTCTGCTGAAACCATAGACACTCCTCCTTCACCTTCTGTCAATGCCACAGAGAACAACGAAGAATCTCGTGTTACTCCCGATGGAGTGAAGCATCAGTCTTCTTTCAATGGGAAGAATAGAAATCAAGCTAGTTTGCCGCAGTCTGCTTCATCGAGGGAAAATTTGGACACGGATGAATCTGTGCCTGACACAACACAAGCTGGTCAACTAGTGTCCGAATTATTCGAAAGTTTGAGGCAAAAAACAGGGCCTCCGCCTCCAGACAATGGTAACGTGAAGCCTCCTCCCACGCCCACTGATGGCAACCTTAATTCAGTCAAAGATAAGAACTCTTCTGACTCACCTGTTTCATATTTGTCTAACCTTAGGAAAAGCAAGCCAAGTGGTGCTCTTGATAGATCTGAAGAAGCTCCTAGCCATCCTAGTATTGATTTTAAGTCAAAGCTCAGAAAAACAGACACAGCTAAAGCTGCGTCTGATGCTATCAGCGGTGAGGGCGACTCGCACATAGTAGATTTTCGGTCGCAGTTGCGGCGCACCAATGTCGCGAAGGAAGAGAATGGCAGCGCAAAAGAGTCGGGCACCAGTGAGGAGCAACAGCAACAACTTAGCCTTAAGAACAACGTCAATTATTCTAGTCAAGTCGATGAGGAGGAAATGAATAAGAAGAATTGCTATGACGACGGCAGTGATCACCGCAACAGCATTGACGGCGGGTCAGCGACCGGCGACAAGCGTGACAGTGCCAATTCAGACTCACTGAAGGCAGCAGTTGACGATGATCCTAAACGTTTCAGTTCAAGTAGTATAAGCAATCTGAAGAAATTATGGGAAAAGGAAGAGAAAGAGGGTGCTTCATCTGCCGCTAAGACTGACCCTAATCAAACTAGTCCTAAGTATGCGCCAGGCCTCTACCAGAAGCCTGAATTCCCCAAAGACAGAGACCAAGCAAGCATGACTGTCAAAACGAGTCCTGACGGCGACAAGGTGGGCAAGCTCGAGAGGCGGGTCTGGCCTCCCCCTATGGATGGCAAACCCACCGTCCCCACGAAACCCAGCGTCAAAAACCTACGACCTCCTCCCCCTTCTGGCGGGGGCGTGAAGCTCCCTCCTCCCAAGCCTGGTGGTATTTATGCGACGCCGTCCTTCATCAAGCAGCCCTCAACTTCGTCCAAGAAGGATAAAGATGGCTCGAAGATGTCCAGATCGTGCATAGAGTTTAATAAATCGAAGAGCCAGAAAAATTCTGAATCATCTAAGGACGCGGATCCGGCGCCTAGCAAAAAGAAGCACTCTTCTAAAACCTCGAACGTCACACGACGTGCTGAGAGCTGTGAAAGTAACGGAAATGAATCGGACAGCAACGGCGATGCTAGTGCAACGGAACGTGGAAAAATGTTGGACGAAACTAAGAAAATAGAGGAATCTGTAACAAAAACTTTGAGCAGTGGCGCTCCTTTATCTTCAGCAGCGTGTATTCAGCTGGTAATGCAGCTGGAGCAGTTCCATATGTGGTGCAGCGGTTACGTCGACCACATGCCCCCGCAAAACAGATTCCAGGTGCTGGAAATGCTAAGCAGACTCGACACCGAGATACGCCAGCTCAGAGTTAAAGGAGGCAGTCGGTCGCCCGACCACAGTGGCTCTGGTGCTGTGGGGGCCTCCGACTCGAGCAACGTGTATGCGCCGTCCAAAGGCTCCAAAATCCCTAAGGCTCCCAGCACGCAGTATCCTCAGATTGTGACCACCGTCAAGGATATTTGTGCCACGCTTAAACGGTAATTTTATTTATCCTTTTATTGCCCCACTGTCCTTGAGAAGAGCACCTCGGTTTTTAACATCTATTTGTAGCTTTTAATTGTGCTTGTACTCTAAGATTTACAGTGACTCCAAAAAACAATTCTGTGACAGGCAGCGTTGAGATTTATTGTGTGCGTTGGCCGGAAATTTTTCGCGTCAAACTCGCGAACAGATTTTGGAAGTTTACACGCGAGGCGCTTATGCCCCGTCAAAGTATCCTTTATATTTTTCCATTCATCTGCTCATGAGTCGTGCAAAATATAAATCAGGCAAGCAAGAAGAAGGTTAATAATTATTTTTGATTTTGAACCATTTCGAATGATGTACTTTCAACCATGAGCGCTCTGCTGCTTAAATGTTTGTGTGGTGCGACGTGAATCGGGCGACCGCACAACCGGATTGGCTGGAACATACAGCGACTGATGCCAAGACCATCCCCTGTGCCACGTCGAGGTGACGGCTGTTCTTCTGTTTCTCCGTGCATCTGCGACGCTGATTGTAGCTCTTCTTGTTTCTGTTAATAGTATGTAGGATCAAACGAAAGTGTTCATTTAATGTATCTAAGGCGATAATGGAGATGATTTTTTCGAGAGGTTTGTCGTCGTATCTTTAGCATTATAGTAAGTTATTCAGTTTAGGTGCAATGGTACGTGCTAGTTAGTCAATTAATTATTGATTTAGTGAATTTAGTAGGAGTTTCTGTGATATTCTCACTAAATTCATTCCTAACCAAGCTCTAATGCATTTGTTATTTAAAAAACGTGTCCGCTTGTGTTAGTTTTTTTAGTGTGGGCGCTTCTGCTCTCTTTTTTATTGCATTTTTATAGCTTCGGTACAGTGTGAGTTTTAGGTGGTTCTTGTATAAAATATTTCCTGTACGTGTGCGTGCACATGCGCTTTCTCTCGTGTACAGCGTCCGTCTAGAGATTTAGCAATAGCACCTTAGTCCATCTGGTCATCGCTTATTATTATATTATTATTCGTCTTCTTCCTATTCTCCTATCTTGCTAACGAACGTACGTTTTAATTGAGGAGCCAATGCCCTCGCCTTCAATCTTGCCCAGCTTTCACTGCATTCGTGTTCTCCATACGCTCATTATTTGTTATTTTATGCTCATGGTCGAGTTAGAAATTTTATGTGGGGAACACTGGGGCGACTGGGTGTTATAGCTGACCAATGACGAATTACACATCGCGAACCGCTCTCCCACCACCCTTTTATGCTTGCTCAAAATGAAATGCTTTTGGCGGAACTGGTTTCAGTTTTGTGGCTTGTTTTCTTTGAAATTCTTCGAGCTTATAGACATGTAGTTGGTAATCATGCCATTACCCCCATGTCCTATGAGGGTGCTTTGTAATCCAAGAGCTAATACAAGTTAACTCACGATCTATTATGAAGAAAATTTTGTAGCGTATGGTTACTTTGTTCTAAGTTAGAAACACGACAACGAAGAAATCATTTGCAACGTTTACTTTGCATTTTGGACCTGGCCCAGTTAAGCGCTCGCTTCCGTATCAAACCCGTTGGGAACAACAGTAACTGCACAAAACCTAATCAAAAAGGCTCGTAAATATCTCGATCTCTGAGCTTAAATATCTCTTGACAAATGCTTTACCTTGTGTTATCTTGAGATTATTATACATGAAGCATTTGCTATTCCGTCGTGAAACTGAACTTCAGTGCGTAGTCATTTTATATCCATTTTTTGGGTGGATTGTACGACTTTTTCGTTATGTGTGAATACTTTATTATTGTGGTGACATTTGAGCGTGCTTGGCTCGAATGTAGAGTTGCGCATTTTTAAATTTTGGTATTTTTTAGATGTTTGTGAGCATTCTGCTATGGAAGGGGAGGGAGCGTTGACCAAGCTTTCGTGTTTCTGAGGAGGGTTCTTTTGCTTACCTCATTCCAAAAGTCTAATTCCGAGTTAGTCGTTTTTATATTAAGCTCCTTCGTTTGTGGAGAGAAGGACTTCACGGGCTCCATTCCAGCAACACATTACTACGCGTTTATTATGGTATAGGTACCATTTGTTCATAATAGTACGCTGTGCAGTGAAACGTATGTACGTCAACTTCGTGTTTAATGCTTTCGAATTTCCTTTTTTTGGAAGAGCTATCTAGCGAGGGGGTTCAGTTATGAACAATAGTAGAGTAAAATTAAATATTTTGGAAACTTCATGATAGACAACTTCAGCGGCGCTCTGTGATGCTGAATTATTCCCCATAAGTTTTATGTAAGGATTAATCTTGCTCATAAAGTTAACCGACCGCCAAACTAAATACTAATACCACTTGTAAAAGCCTATGGCACAAGCCTTCTTATGTCATAGGCGCTTCGTCTGGGTTGTGTAAGATTTTTAGTTATGAGTACCTACGACAGAAATTTATTCGTAGTTCTTAGTTTGTCTCTCTTCTAGATTCGTGCTTACTTTCATAGTTCAAACACGCAACAATATTTGATCATTGCTTCATGGCGTTTCTTCATGTATTACTTCGAACTAAAAAACTTGGTCACAATTACATGCTTTTTATAGTTACAATCTTTTTAATTGATATGAATATGACATAGATGAATTTTTGCAGAAAAGCTCTTGTTTATGCTGCGTAACAGACGTTTTAAGTTACCGGTTCTCCTGGGCATGAAAATGATCCCACCTAAATCGCTTGATAGACACGAGCACGACTACCGTATCGTTATTTCCTATCCAGGGCTCGCATGATTCGCGTCAGTTACAACAGGTGGTGGGTGTGAAGTGGAACTAAGTTCAAGCTTTCTTGTTTGTGTGTAGGGCAATGAACGTCGGGAAAAGTTCACCGGCTCTCCATTACCCTTCCTACCGAAGTTTTTATGTGTTCCTTTTTAGCTCGTTTACTTGTTACTCGCGGCGCCCTCCGGATTTGAAAAAAGCACTAAAACTAAAATACGCATTTCGAAGAGATGCTAGAACTAGTACTATAAGGGAGGGTGCTTGTGTTTAGTGCTCGGAAACAACGGGGAAAAATTTGGTACCTGACAAGAGTAAAGTACCAGAACGCGTGGTCGCAGCGAGCTCAAATTGGGAGGCCGGATGGAGGCTCGCTAAAAAACCTTAAGTTTCGCCTCTCGGATCGATCGGGCCCATAAAAATGCTTTAAATGGAAAAAAGCTGATTTTTTTTGTCATTTTCTAATATTTATGTAATGTTTGTCATGATAGCCAGAGGTCTGGGAATTCATATTCTGGTAGTCAAAGTAGCGGTACACCTCAGCCGAAAACTTGAGTGTTTTCGTATAGAGAAAAATTTTTTGCTAGAGCCTCTCAAAAAAAGCATGCTAAAAAAGTGTCGATTTTTGCGATTTTTTTCTGGCCAGGCCAGCGGCGGAAAAGCTTTCGAAATTTGATATCATGTATAGTTTGCAAATATCTGTCGAGAAAAAAATCACAAAAAATCTGGGTTCTCAATTTTTTGAGAAAATGCCTCTCAAAAAAGACCTCGAAAAAAATGGCATCTGCGCCAAACAGTCTCAGTTTTCCTGTTTCACAGTAAGAGGTCTGGTTTTTCCATACATCACAGAAAACATGTTGGTACATTCAAAAAGTTTGGCTCGAAAGAATTCGTCGAATAGATTCTATTTTATTCGACTTTAAAGTATGCCTAAAAAAAAGGCGTTTTTTCTGTCGAATTTTTTGACTGCTCTCCATGGCGTATCCATCGCACTTGAACGTCTCAAAATTTCATGAGAGGTTGGCATCAAAAATACCTACGACTCACAGGACTGGCAGCGCTCAAAACGCCACCGTTTGGCCACAGCAGCTCATCAAAAAATGAGTGATTTTCGATTTTTCGCTTCTCAAAAAAATTCTATTGCCCGCACAGAAAAAGTCATTTAGCATGTTTTGCTTGTCGCATCATTTTACGTGTTCAGTGAAAATTTCAGAGCGAAATTCCCGGTAGTTTACGAAATAGCCGTTTTTGGCGATTTCGCCCGAATCGCTCGATTTATGTTTCCCGGAGTCGTCGCGATCTCCATTTTAGGGCATAAAAATCCTTTTTTCTGCCTTTTTTCCACTCGCACTAGTATGAAAGAGCAAACCAATGGAAATTTTTTCTAAGCAATTTCGATCTGGGAGTTTATTGATGAAGTATGAGTGATTTGAGTTTTGTTCACTTTACACTCATTCGAGGGCACGCAGCTATTTTTTGAGGGCAAGGTAGTGTCTTTAGCAATGCTAGAAATATTTCTTGTTTCGAGAGCCAAGCGAAAAAGGCTCAATTTTAGTCGCTCATATTTCACTCATTTGATGATGCGGTAATTTTTAATTATTTGAGGACTTTAGAGGCGTTCCACAAGAAATTTTATAGAGATGAAATGTGTTGGAAATTGACGATTTACCTATACACAGTGTTTTTTACCTCCATCAACGATGGAAACCCGAATTTGAATTTTGTGTCGAAATTTTATAAGTCCAGCTTCTGCC
Organism: Morinoia aosen; assembly: GCA_030386875.1. NCBI lineage: Eukaryota > Metazoa > Arthropoda > Malacostraca > Amphipoda > Talitridae > Morinoia > Morinoia aosen. The sequence goes on from CM059562.1 coordinate 68,192,469, forward strand.
CGTTCTGATGCAAAGTGTGTGAGCTGGCGGCGGTCACGTCAGAGTGTTGTTACTTTGAAACCGAAAATTTTGAATGGCTATCTCTCCGAAGAAATTTCTCACGTTCTTAGCACAGTGTTAACGAGTAAGAACATCAGGGAGTCATTTATATATATATATAACGTAAATTTAACTCATTTTTACGTAATTTGACTACCAGTTGTGAATTTTGTCGACGTTCGGGCGATGAATAGATGCCATTTGCTTCCATCTTTGGGTGTGAGAATTTCTCTTGTTCGCAATTAAAGTGTCAGCACGCAGTCGAAATTCATGAATTTAAAGAGACTGTCACTCATTACGAGTGAGTGACATTGAAAATCGCTCGCATTTCCTCGCTGTTTTCGAAATGAACAAAGTCGCGTCGGTCGTTCATGAAGAATAAGAATGTTTGCAGTTGCCAGCTAATGATATTAGTCGGAATGTTCACAATGGCGATACAAAACGTTTAATACTCAATAAATGAGGTAAATGAGGCTCCAGAATCACTCGATATTTAGGCAAAATGAGTGTTGTGAGTTTATCAGCGTATTTTTACGTTGGGAATCGGTAATTCGTACTGTATGCATGTTGAAGAAAATAAACATTCGATTTCGATATGGAATGTGCTCCTTGGAAAAGGAGTGTTTAGTGATCATGCCTATATTCTCATTGAAGAAAAAGTGCATCGTGGTGGATTTGTCGATTACTAACGAGCGTACAATGAGTGAATTTTTCTCTTATCAATTTTGGCGATTGAGAAATGAAATTCGAGGTTCGTTTGAATTGAAAATTTTCTCCCAGTATTTTTCAGAGGTCAATTTTTATTGTGAATGGGAATGTAAGAAGATTGTTGCTCGCCGTGGCAGAGTGGTTAAGGGATCGGCGTTGTATGGTGAATGCGCGTGCGTATGTGTGTCCCCGAGATGTCTGGAATTTTCGAGAGATATGGTTCGCAGGTCTCATATGTGTTATTTACGAAAAGTAAAATGTCATCACTCATAATAATTTGGAAAATTTGTAAATTCTCTCTCAGACTTGGTCGAGGGTTCTATTATGGTGAATGATTGAAGTATACTTATGGAAATTCTGCAAATGGTTTGCGCTCGTGAAATGTTCTACTTTGAAGAAATTTACTGCTCAAATGGAGATATCACTCATTCCAACATAAATTTTTGTGCTGATTTTGGTGGGCGTTCTAAATTATTCATGTTTCAGTGCCCGAGGAGAGGTTCGAACATCCAGCGTTTTCCAGGTAAAAAATTCCCTGTTTGGGGTAAAATTCGACTGGCAGTTGTTTTTCTGGGAATTCTTCATGTAAACGTTTTCTGCGTTATTTCAATTGTCCTTGAAAATGGTTTCTGGAGGTTTTGGTGGGCGTTATTTGGTATTTCATTCAAAGAGAATGAGAGGGCTTAGACATAAATTATGATTTTCAAATTTTCATTGATAATTGATGTATAAACTCTCGGTCGCGAGAGGAGTGAAATTTCAATGAGCCATATTTTCGTTGGCATTCAAGTAAGAAGTCTGAAATTTTGATACAATCTAGTTATCAATGAGAAGTTTGTATGGTTGAAATTTGAAAATGGTCCAATCGATATTTGGGGGAAAAGAAGAAACTTTCGAAAATTCCATACCTAATTAAATTGATAAAAAAATGGCACTTAGAAACAAGCCAGAGAGACGATTTTAGGCTCAAAAGAAGCGGAATCGAGAGCGTCTTATGAATTATGTCGATGAAAAATTTGTTAATGAATATTTTTTAATATATTTGGAAATGATATTTTGCAAATATTTTGGCTTTTTTCTCGTCAGGGAAGAGTGTTTTGAACAATTTTTTTGGACAGTATGGAAGGGTTGCAAGGTGGGAAACGTTCGCATTTCATAAATTTTAGGAAACATTCGCCAAAAGTCTACGGATGGTAAAATGTTATTTTCGATGAAAAATCACAAAAATGTGGGAATTCATGCACAAATGTATTTCAGTTTCATGCAGAAGGAGAAGTTTAAGTTTATGGAAAAAGTCTACGGGATAAATCCGCCCAAAATGGCAGAAATTAAACATTAATGGGCATTTTGTAGAGTTTTTGAGTGATCCGGAGTAAGTAAAGGACTCCTCGGTTTTGATATGCATCAAGACCATAGCTGTGCCGCTCTGCGTAGGGCATCGCCCCGCAGAGCGGCCCATAAGTCACCACCAAAATACTCTAGTCTCAAAGTTGAACGCGCGACTGCGCGTGTGTTGCTCAATCATTGTCCGAAATGAGGCGTATAATAGCGATGTTTCTCTATTAAAAGCGGCCTAATTTTCGGTGGGATGTCGTCTTTTGTTTGCAAATTTGTTTCGTGGTAATTTTATTCTAGTGTTGTGGGTTTCCGTATCGGTTTGGATAGGGGAGAGTCGGGTTGTATGGGATCTCTTGAGTAATGGGAGATGGATAATTTAATACTCTATCATTTACCCCTCATTCATTCAATTTATTCACGAAAATGAATTTGAATTGAGTTTTTCTGGTTGATTTGAACAAGTTTGTTCATGGTAATTTGAAATATCATTAAGTTGGTGAATATTTGGGGCTCTATAGTGAAGTTTTCATGCGGAAATTCAGTGTGAAACGCTAGTGTGGTTTTTGGAAGTGGATATAAACTTGGAAGCATATTAAACTTGGTTATTACGTGTGCTATTGTAGTGCTATTTTCGTACGTCTGTCCCTTAAGTGATATTGAACGGGTTTTTGGAAAATGCTTTTTACTATTTGAGGGGCGTGTATGGGAAAACTGATATTGAACATTTAGATGAACAAGCATTGATTGTATAGGGAATTAGAGGTGTGATAGAGGCATTTAATCATCATTTCGTCTCCGTTAAGGAAATAGTTCTGCAACATTCTGTCGAGTTTTAAAATATGAAGAATTGAGTAGGGTAGTGTAAGTTTGGTGGAGTGATTCAGTAAGAATATGATGATGTATGCTAAGATATATGGGATGGAAGATGGGAGTGTTGAAAATTCGACAGAAATATTTGATAGATTGGGTTTGAATGTGAGGTCATGATAAATTAGGATAGGTTATGATTTCAGGAGAGTTTAATAATAATTGGTATGTTTTGGATTATGATAGTATTAATGAGGTTCCCATCAGAAAGGTTTGGTGTGAGTGTCATTTAAGAAGAGGGTGAAATAATAATTTTTTACCGGTTGAGTGGTGGTTGATGGTTAGGTGTGAGTTGTTTGTTGGTAAATTAAGTAGTGGCTGTGGTGTTTAAAAGTAAAACATAAAGTTTGGTTACAAGTAAGGTACGGGCTGTACTAAATTTGTTGTGCGCGTGTGCTATGTTGTTGTGGGTCATTTGTTGATGGTTTTAAAAGTGTGGCGATTGGGTGGAATGTGTGATTTGTTGTTGGTGTTGTTGATGATGTGTTGTTGTGGGTGTTTTTTGTTGTTTGGGGGTTTGGCGGTGTGTGTTTGGGTGTGTGTGTTGGGGTGTGTTTGTGTGTGGGAGGGAGTCGGAGGGCGCGTTGGTGTTCTGGTTTTAAATTATTGAATTATTAAACTTTGGGACCCCTCAGGGGATACAACTATTGTATTTATGGGAATTAGCGCTCCCAGGAGGACCACATAAGGACCTGAGCTAAAGGTTAGGTAGGCTTTCTTTTTGTTGAAATAGAATAGGTTTTTATTTTGTTACGGACCATCTTTTTTCGGTTCACTGCTGTCCTGTTTTTCAGCACCTACTACTTTCTTCTTCAACTTTGATCTTGTTTCATGAACTTCTTTCTCATCTTACTGTTTCTGTGCCCTTTCTGCATATATTCCACGTTCCCTTAACTCCATACTAAATGGTGCCTTCTTTTTTCCTCTCTTTGGATCGCCTTTGTTGCGGATAGGGAGGCTTAAACTAACTAATAATCTAATCTAATAAACTTTGGGAATGACGTCGTTCAAACAAGGATTGATACAAGACTACCTGCAAGTTTTCAGCTCACCCGGCACCTTCTCGTGGTGGTACTACCGTTGCAATACTCAATTGCTCTTTTCTCTATCTGTAAGTTTACCATCGACGAATTATGATTTCACTAATTTAAATGTTACTCTATGTTGTGTAGTATTCGACTCATTCTTAAAGATGAACGGTTAAATTTATTTTTCTGTCACAGATGTCATGCGTAGAAGGGAGCAGCAAAGGACTGCCTCTGTACCTTAGTGTTGATTTTGTCAACTCCCTTCAATATTATTACATTATCTTCCTACTATTGTGGCACCAGGTATTGCTTGATGTACGAAACAGAAATAATTTTATGATTCAGTCGCATTGCAGAGCCTTAAAGTGCTAAATTTCACTACGTTAATTCTTAATTTGTAGCGTTGGTTCTTAAGATGACTTGCATCGAAAACTTCTTCTGACTCCTCCCGATGTTTTTCGAGTTCTGTATTTTGTTCCGAGTGCTCCGTATCGATAATAAATATCAGGTTGGTGCAAAAGTAATGTCCAATTTTTAAAACGAAAGTTTAAAATTAGATTTGTCAATTATTTACAATTGTTTATGAGTGTAGTATATTTATGTGATTAAACTGAAAGATTTTCTTGCAGATTATCTCGGTTACATTCTTTTTCTTCATAAATATTGGCATCCATGTTTGTCCCATCTACTTGACGAGTTTCATGAAGGTGTTGATACAAGTCTGATACAAAATCTATCTGAACAACTTCTATGAAAGAAGTTGCAGGCGATGGTTTTCTCGTTTTCGACGTGGTGATTTCACTTTAAAATAAAATGTGAGCCGATAAACATTTGATTCCGATCAGTTGAATGTTGTTGTGCCGGAAAATCCTACTTTTACCACTAGGGAAATCGCAAAACGATTGACGTGGCCCATGCTAACCTACTTCTGATTTCCATTTGTTCCGAGAACTACAGAACCGTTTTAGTGGACTCAAATTTACAAGAGAAGAAGTTGAAAAAGAGTTCAATTTGTATTTTACTTCTAAACCTTCATAATTTTACAAGCGATGCATTTACAAGCTTGTTTTAAGGTGGAATGAGATCATTGAAAGCAATAGATAGTATGCTAATGAATAAATTATTTCCTTAGTTATGGGCTTGTTCATCTGTACTCTGAAACTTTAAATTAGGCGTAACTTTTGGACTAACCTGACCCCTCAGGGGGATACAATTAATGTATCTATGGGAATTGGCGCTCCCAGGGGGATAATGTGTGGGCCCGAGCTAAAGGTTAGGTAGGCTTTCTTTTTTGTTAAAATAGAATAGGATTTTGTTTTGTTACGGACCATCTTTTTTCGGTTCACTGCTGTCCTGTTTTTTCAGCACCTACTACTTTCTTCTTCAACTTTGACCTTGTTTCATGAACTTCTTTCTCATCTTACTGTTTCTATGCCTTTTCTGCATAGATTCCACGTTCCCTTAACTCCATACTAAATGGTGCCTTCTTCCTTCCTCTCTTTGGATCTCATTTGTTGAGGATAGGGAGGCTTAAACTAACTAATAATCTAATCTAATCTAATCTTGGACTAACCTGATATATTTATATGCTCATTTCAATTACGATGCGTGGTAGAAGTGAGAAATTGTAGATGCTGGGAGAAAAGTAAAGCTTTTAGACAGAATTGTGGAAGTTATTCGAAGAAGTTTTTGAACGTTTGCAGTATTTGGGGAACAGAAAAAGATTCTGAATGGCTCGTTATTTATTACAAAATTTTTCTCCCGAGTAATATCAATTACTTGAAATTTAAGCTTCTTTTGGATGGGCATCTCGTAGAATTTTTCTTACGTTCGTCGAGACGGATTTTTGTAGTTGATCAAAGTCACAAAAATTTGTTTTTGGCAGCTAATCAGGTTCGCTAAAATATCTCTTGCAGCTAATCAAATTCACTAAAATCTTTCGTGCAGCTTATCAGGTCTGCCAAAACTATTTTGCAGCTAATTAAGTCCACCGAAATTTGTTGAGTAGCTAGTCATGTTTGCTATATTTTCTAAGCTATTGGTGTTCAACACAGAACGTATTTTGGTACTGAATAATGTGAAAAAAATATTTCCTTCTTTAATCGTGTTCACTGGAAGATATTTTCGTGGCGAATAGCGTTCACCCAAAACCTTTCTTTTATTTCACGAATCTGCGCTCACCGTAACTATTGTTGTAGCTCATTACGTTCACTATGTTTTTTTGTATGCATTAACAATGTGTTTGCTTTTGTTACTCCCACGGTTGCTGATATGGTAACCGAATTTGGTACGAGAAGCGCTGTTACAAATATTTCGTTCATTGTTCAGATTTGTACGTTTCAGTTCTGTCGTAAACTTCTAAGGAAAAATTTTCAGTTTAGTTACTGGTTAGATTCCGTTGATACTATGAGTTGCAACACTTATGTCTGATACATGAATGGGCGCCATGCTATTCATTTGCCATACCCACCCCCACAGCAAATCGGTAAATGTAGTTTGATTTTGGAGCCTCTCTTTTTGATTTTCGCTTCATTTTCGTGTGAATTTTACGTTCACATCGTCACTTGAAGTGAGGAATGCCTACATTTCACACTGTTTTCTCAAAAATAACTTTGATGTATAAAGACATTTTAAAATATTACCGTGTTTATTCAGGGCCTTCTACTTAGTAATTCTGCGTGTTGGGAATATCTTGCCGAACAATTCCTTTCATTAGGTCTCAGACTAGAGAGCTGTGCCAACAGTATTATTATGGATTTTATTGTGCGTTCTCAGTATGTTGTGCTATTTGTTACAAGTGTACGTTTTTGCTGTGTTAGTGCTTCGCGTGTTTCTTTCGTCGGTAATGACGTGGTTTTGGGGATTGTTCATTTGTAGACTTACTGTTCATGTAAGAAATTTCAAAGGAATATCAGATTTCTGGTTCACTACTCATAAAGGTTTATTATTTTACTCCCGTCAGAGTTGAAGTAGATTTAGCAGTATTCACTAAGGGAAGTCGACTGAATTTTCCGGAAGCGTGCGTGTTGAACCTCCACTCTGTGTCCAGTTGGCATGAGATTTTAAGGTGTAAGTGAGGGCAAATGAGGAGTAGAAGGTTGCTGTGCAGTTGTGCCTGAATACGTAGTCAGTCACCAAGTACTCCTAGCAGTTATATCTTGTAGTTGGAAGTGTGTTCCTCGGTGGAAAGGAAAAATTCTCATGAAATTATCATTGTTAGAAGTGTATCGGTGGCCCATGAGTCCTCATTTCGCTCTGCTCTATACAGTATTTCCTTGCCTCTTCAGTTGAAATTTTATTTCATTATTTTCTCCAGAATTGTACTTCCTGCTAAGCCTATTGTTCTTCGCTCACCGGTTTTAACGAGGGATTTTACTCTTACTTTGTCTACTTTTTGAGCGTTTTATTTCTATCTAAAATATAAACCAAGCTACAAAAAAATGTAATTATGACTTCTTGAAGTTCAAGTTAATTTTTTATCCTTCAGTTATGAGGTAAGATTCTTACAATTTTGATTTATCTGACAGTGAATTATGAGATTATTTCTGTACATGTACAGGTTGAGGAATTAGCGTTCAAAAGAGGGTGTATGAAATTTTTAATCTCCACTCAGAGGAAGGTGCACTAGTCGTGTCTGTCTTCGCCGGTATAAAATGTGCCTCGAGAGAATTGATGCTCTAGTGTTTAGCTATTGTGGAATCAGCAGGGCTTGATGCAGTAACCTGCTGTCGGATAGCTGTATGGTCTTGTCTTCAGGGCGGAGAGGAAATCACTTGTACAATACGTACAATTGATTTCTTGCACGAATGTTTTAGTTTTTGTTCCTGTCAGAACGTGTCTTTGCATTTTAACTTTTGCGTCTCATGGAGATTCATGCGGTGCTGATTTTTAATTGCCTGTAACGGGCTGTGTTTGCCGAGCCATTAAATCCATTGCCTCGATACCAGTTGCAGTGATCTCTTCCCAAGTTAATGTTTGTCACTAATTGCTGCAACATTATGAACACGATTGAGTCTTAGATAATCCAATCTTTTCATGGATGTACAACCATGCTTCTTGTTTCCCCAATTCAATGAATTTATGTAGTACGTCCATGCATTTATTATAGCCATTTATACGTTGTCGAAATTGTACTCGTTTCTCGGCAATCGCTACTGTATGAAGATCTCGCAATCTAAAATAGTATGTCATGCTATCTCTGAGAGATGTTTGTATGCGTATGAAATACGAAAAGTTCATTGGTAACCATTATTTAGGATGTTCTTTGGGTTCGTTCCGGTTCTTTGAATGATTGCTTGTGTAGCTCGTGCGTTACAGAATTACACAATTGTGTAATTGTGTCTTCGATTGCGAGTTTTCTCTACGTTAACTTTCGCTGTCTTTCGCTTCGTCTTCCGAATGCTTCCACTATCGCAATGGTCACGGTCCGTGCTCATATTTCTTCACTAGGTTATAAATGGAGCAGGCAGTTGTTTCTCTACTTAGTAATATTGTTCACTACAATTATGAACATGGCTTACTTTTCTGTTTGTTGCTTTGTTTAACTGATTGCGGGTAGGAGCATTATTATTCTCCTGTTGTGTTCTATTTTGTCTGTTGATGGGAAGCTGCACCCGCATCGAGTCTTAGCTAGGCTAATATGTTCCTATGTCTTCGTGTGAAGGCGCTTTTGAGCAACGGTATCTTCCTTCCTATCGAATTACAGCGAAATCTTAATTTCAAACTCACGCAGCATGAAAGCTGCGATTTAGTTAATAAAATTTAATATTCAGTTTGAAACTATTTTTGTACGGTTATTTAGTGCTGTCATTAATTTTAAGCTTCTGTCGTGATTGTTGTGGTCGGACGTACTTTGTGCTGTGCCTGAAGTACCAGTCGCTATGGGCCCGTGTGACTCGAAGTGTTAGAGCGATCGTATTTTCTGGGTTTGTATGCATTTTGTCCAGCATTCTGACCGAGAAGTTGAACTCTTATGATCTTCTTTGCATTAGTTAGTATTGCAATACTCATTTATTCATTAATGATGTGCACTTAGTCATGGAACCCGATTTTTTGTACGAGCTCATCAACCTCGTCTTAGTATGGTTAGGCGCACTGCTTGGATGAATAGGAAGAGTTTTGTTGATCTCTTCAGCTACTTCTAATGTTATGTTACACAACATGCTACCGACATGATCATGAAATGCTCTGTTTACTTCCTGGGTGTATCCGTACACGGTTCGTTCTCATAGTCGAGTTGAGTTCCATGAATAGGTTGTCGGCTTGTTTGAAACTTTAAGGCTTGAGGAATAAAATGAAGCTTAGATGTCTATTGCCTAGTACAGCAAAAGCTCACTGCACTAGTCAAGTGGACAATTGTTGAAGCTTACGATTGGGAATGTTCGCCTACAAGTGAGAATTGCAGTAATTCGAGTACTGTTGCCTCAAAATCCTTTTGACTTGGACTAATGGTTTAGTGCACTAATAACTAACTGTGTCGTCTCAATAGTCAAAATTTATTGTAATTGTGTTCGATTTTAATTTTTGCTACATCATGTGGAGACGCAGTGCGTTGTTGAACACAGCTCTTTCTTTAATCATTCCTACTCATGCTACCTCTATGATCGTTAATGATAAATTTTGGCAAAAACTGCTTGTTTACTCTCGGGCATACCTCGAGCTCGTTTCAGAAAATTTTGGTCTTTTTCGCAGCGTAACTTTCTTGCGATTTAATGAACTATTCTGTTGTCTTTAGCTCGCTGAAAAAACTGTACTTTGAAAATATTAATTCGTGGTGTTGAATTCTAATTTGGTCGTTGTTGGAGTCGCCTCCTCACTGACTTGTCGAAATACTCATTTATTTTTATGTTTATGTACTTTTAATAACGCACGCATTAGTGAAAGCAGATTTGTATAGTGTATTTTTCCTGTCGTACGAGCACTATCGTAGCAGCTTTTTCAATGTGATTTTACGTTGTTCTCTTTATGAGGTGTTTGTGCTACAACTATTGGAACACGTTTAAGTGACTACATTTAACGAAATATTTCGAAATACCTAAAGCCGTAACAAAGATGAGAAAACAAAAGTAATTTGTGGTGAAGTACGGGCAATGTTTCACTGTTGAGAAGGATAACAAAACTTGATCAGCACTTTATGTATAAAGGGCATCTCCAATTTAAAAGCAGATTACTCGGAATGCTGGGCCCATATGCAACGTTGTGTGGGTTTAGGTGTTGAACACACCGGTCGTATTATCAAGTCACAAAATAAGGCTGTGTTTATTATGGTTTTATCTCGCTTATTTTTACATTGAACTCTTGAAATACAAGCAAAATCCCCAAGTTTCTAATTTGAATTATTGGCATTGTGGTACGTTGTATTAGCGTCTTCAGAAAACGCGGTGTTCCCCCTAACAGATATCTTGAGCCAGTTTCAATTAATACCGCACCTTTGATGAAGAGAGAATATTTTTATTGTAATTTCAGAGTTGGGTCGCTGTCATTTTTCGTTCTTTCTGGAAATTATGTAACGTCCTCAAGTGTTTGTTTTGATTCGACAGCCGATAGCGTCTTCACTCTCTTTTCATGACTTGTAGAAGGAGAACTTGGTTCTTGAAGCTCAACTTTCAATCGGGTACGTCCCATTAGAAATAATAAAGTAATGGTTTGTTTTTCATGGTAATGATTATACAGCCATTTGACATTGTGGGTAGAAATTCATTTAATGACATTTTGAATTAATTGGAAGACGTCCGACATCAGTCTGGTTAACAAGTTTTATTTGTTCGTGATTTTTTGTTAACGAGTTGTAACGTCGGGAAAACGTTAGATGGATTCGTACCGTTGGAACACTGCTCAGGACATGGGATATTGAGCGTCGCAATGGATTTCCATTGCAGATCTCTCGACCTGTCACTTTTATTTTGGGCAATAGAGTGTAATCGGAGGGAGAATTGATATCTTATTTCAATTAGTAAATTAGAGATGAGGAATTTCGGTTCATATTATTCTCAAATGCACGAAGTCTGTTACTTGTTGCGATGTTGAACTTAATCACTGTGAAATTTATGTATTTCTTGGCGTGTGCCTGTGGAAATCTTAGCTGATTGTTCATTGTAGAATGTTCGAGCGTTGGCATGTGTTGAGCCATCTAATTTCACAGGATAACGAAAACTAAATAATGGGCCGCATATCAGCGTTTATTTTTCAGTAGCCAAATTAATTTCGTATGCCATGCCGTTTTACCCTAAGGACAAATTATGTCCTTATCGTTCAGGTTTGCGAGAGCTTTATTTGCCTGCAGCTGACGTGTAAAACTTGGTTAAAACTCTCCAGGAAGATTTATGACTCTAAACTTGAAGATTTAAGTTTTCAAAATATCTTCCGTCAGTTTTGGCCTCATTTGTGCTTACCAATTTTTTTTATACCTGCATATTTATTTCAATTTGTGGGAACAACTATATTCTGTCAGTTGTTACGTTTACATTAGCCCATTAACGCTTAGTCATTTTAAGAGAATATGAATTAAATAGTGACCATTCACTGTGTGTCCGAGTCCTTACGACTTGGAAGCTGTCATCTTGAGCATTTCTTCTACGAGTTCTGCTGTTCAGAACGTGATAGAAATTGGAGCCTTGGAGAACTGGGAGCTAAAATATTTATATGTATTTCCTCTCATAAGCTACTGGTCCGCCTGCTTGCTTGTTCTTTTATTTAAGGTTGGTGACAGTTAAGGTGGTACATCGTGTGTCGTACGTATTTAGTGATAATTATTTTAAGCGTTTTGTACATACCATTGATAACGTGTTCCGAGGTGTAAAATAAAGCCAAACTATTCGGAACAGGCATTTATTTTCGACCTGTTAACCGTAAAACCCTCCGTCCTAGAACTTTCACGCCTTGTATAAATGCGAGGTGCAATTAAAGTCTCGCCATACGACTAAACGAAATTTTTGGAACTGTACACCAGTTCAAGCTCTAATCGTATAATAATGGTTTGAACGGATCTTAGCCAAGGGTTAACCAAAAGAAGGCTCGAATCGGGTTAAAAAATCAGGTGATGATCCCACTTTTCGCGATGACATCTCAAAGCTTTCCGTATTTTTAACGAAGGGCGTGACTTGGAAACTTTGCCGTTTGGGTACTTACAGATACGCTTAGGCTGTGCTGTATACTGGTAAGTATTGAATTATAAAGCTAACCAATTGCGTAGCCGATAAATTCAACATCAAACTGATTAATTGGAATAATGATTTGCTTTATGTATTATTTTATTTGGCAAGATTGAAAACTCGACGAATTACAAAAATCATATGTACAACATACTTATTCAATACAGGTGATCGACAACAGACTTACTTCAAATATAGAGTTTTTGTGTAAAAACTTTATCTTCGAAGTGAAGGGAAAATTTACGAAATTATAGTTGGTAGACAATGGCATATGAGAGACATCTAAGACTACTGTCAACATTTCGAAAAAAAGATGTCCTTGGTTCCAAACTACGTTTATTTCTATTGAAAAACCTAACGGAGTTGTTCATAAGTCGTAATAGGGAGACGTGTAACACAATTTGAATATAGAATTAGAGTGAGCAAGTAACTCACCATTTTATTAATACAAGTGGTCAGCATAACGGGTTTTAGCTTAAAAACATCATGGTTGCGCAGTATATTTTTACAAATTAGTAGTTTAACCGAATGTACACTTACTGACAATATTTATTCATGCGCATTGGTATACCGACAGATCAATGTTCGTTCGATAGAAAGAAGCGTGTAATAAATATGAAAAAAATCAAACCAAACTATCGCGGCAATATGGACTAAAGTCCCAACAGCTGATCAAGAATTTAGTTTACATGTGAAATCACCTCTTCCCGTAAATCGTGCAAGAAAAAAAGGCGAGCCAAAAGGCTGACGAATTATTGTTAAATTCTAACAACTCCCTAGCACCATCCTTGATGCCCCATCACTTCACATTTCATACAGCGTGCCCTGCAGTCACATACTCAACTGTACGGTCGACAACGAGAATAGGCAAAACTTTGAATGGTTGAAACCGACCCACCAGAATGAATATGATTTTAAGTTAATTTAAGCCTCCCTAACCGCTACAAAAATAGAGCGTATCGAAGAGAGGAAGGAGGAACGCACCATTTAGCATGGAGATAAGAAAATGAGGAATCTATGCTTAAGGGGCATAGAAACAGTAAGATGAGAAAGAAGTTCATGAAATAAGATCAAAGTTGAAGAAGAAAGTCAGAGGTGCTGAAAAACAGGACAGTAGTGAACCGAGAAAAGGTGGTCCTTAACATAACAAAAACATTTCATTTCAACAAAAAGAAGGCCTACTTAACTCTCAGCTCGGGCTCTCACATGGTTCTCCTGGGAGCGCTAATTCCCATAGATACATGTGGGCCCTGAGGGGCCCACCAGAATGATGTAAGTGTAACTTCAGTATCTATGCTACTGAACTCGCAGTCTCAACCCTGCCAGTGATGCAACTATTCTTGTACATGTGAAAAAGCTAATGAATAAAAAAAAGGAAGAACACTTATAATTTCGTTGAGAGACGATCAGATCAGGAAATAAACTTGACGTCAATGCGCTTATTTCACACAGCTCAGGTCGTAACCATTCCCTTCTGGTGTGAATTGTTAACCTTGCGCTGTGCAAAGCGTATTGTTAAGGAGGTATTGTCTAATTCAAGCGTGAAGAAATTTACGTGGGTTAATAGAAGTAGACAATCGAATAATGAACTTGAATCAAGAAGGAGCTCACTGATGAAATAGTGTCAACAATTTCAACAATTTAGTGATGCATATCTTTATATCACATTATTACTAACACACAAAAATGTTTTTCTTACCCGCTCGAGGTCATAAGAGAGAATATGCAAGAAACGGGAGAGAAGTACAGCATGTCAAGCTTCAGGTAAAGCTTGTGTAACTATGCGGCGTTCTCTGGTCGAAGTGAAAAAAAATATACCTAGAAAATTTCAACATATACAGCTTTACAAGTAAAGAAAACTTATGTAAAAAAAACAATGAAACTATTATATGCTTAAAAAAATGAGTTGCACATTCAACGAGTGGCATTCTTACTATCTAGGGTTCACCCGCGACAATGAGAATTAGATGACATTACTGCAGTGAAAGCATTAAGTAGAATATCAATAACAATTTACGGTAAGTAAAAACCAGCTAAATGCTCGAGACGCCAATAAGACAGTGAAGATTTAAGAGTAAATTGAGCACATTTATCTACGAAACTAAAATTCTCAATTAACTTTAAAGGGAGTATCACCAAGACTTATACTAACATATAGTGTAAGTTGCTAAGATACTGGCGAAGGACAACTCTATTTTAAAGACACACTATAAGATTACTTGAGTAATCATGTCTATCCAGACGAACGAAAGCTTTTCGAGTCGACTACAATTTGTATATAAATATGTCGACTGGTACGAATACGTCGTACCAGCGCATGAAAAGTTGCCGAGAAAATGCAAATTTAAAACTTTCCTCGTGAAGAAGCTCTAGAAATGAAAGAAAAATGTACAAATGAGAAAAAATTCGCAATTATACGTAGCAAACACTTTCTGCGACAACTGAACGCAAAAATATCTTTTTGAAAAGTTCAGTTTTTTGAGTCAACTAATATTAAGAGGTGCTGTGTAACAGGTGAAAATTATTTTCATCAAATTGATCGATTTTGATACTTCACTTTTAGCGTTTGAGGGCACGCCACTTACCGAAGCTGGAACACATTGAATTCTATTTTTTTTTCTAAAAATTGCAGACGGTCAAAGAGGTTTGGCGAGGCACAGCTTTTATGTGGTAGATAATTTTCACGATCAGTGACTATTCTCCGAACCATTTACGATGCAAGACACAATTAACTAGCCTCGTAATAAAATTTAGGGAATTCTTTCTTTTACGCAGTATTCTGAAATTTCATTTTAAATGAGCAATGCGTAACCAACCTCAACGAAAAAATTGATACGATTGAGCTAACAAGCAAGTTTGACATACATAAATCGCGTGCTTGAATTCGTTATATTCTTATCACAAGCTATCAATGTTTCTTAACCAAAAGCTAAAAACTAGTATTCGCACATGGATAAACACTAAAATGTTATTATAAGACTAGACAGAATGTAAGAATAGTAGGAAGTAAAAGTTTTCCAGCTCAATATTAACAGTAAGTACGCTTATGTACATGATTGGAGTATGCTGAATTCCACATTCGTAGGTTACCTCCAGGGCATTTCAAACCCGGGATTCTGACCACATACAACTTATACGATAGTGGACAACACCGTGCGAACGCGTTGCTGTCCACATATTACAGAAGAGATGCTTCCGCAGACAAGTTGAAAGAACTCTGTATTAGACGGCGCACATGTTGCGACAGTCAGCATAGGGTACTGAAAAGACTACTACAGGATAATGCTCCCACAATACTCTGAATACCTCAAGTTAGCGTGAGAAAAGAAAGCGATAAAGACTGGAAAAATCACACACATTAGATTCAATAACAGATGCAGCTTCCGCTTTTGCAACGCAAAAAAAAGTCTTCTAGCCTACTGAAAAAATAGGACACAACCAGTCTAGAAATGTTGGTGTACAAGACGGATGATATAGCGCTGAAATTTTTTATTTCAGTGCTGTAACTCGGGCACTTCAGCTCACAAAGCAATTCCAATTCAGAGGAAGAACAATTGAGAAGTAGCGATATTTCTTAGCTCTATAAATTTTAATGCGTAACTCATTGCTGTTTCATCTTTGTAAGATGATTTTTTATTAATTTCTCAACTTCTATACCAGCCAGAAAAACGTGTATTGACAGTTATATGCTTCTCTGTGAAAACACTCGATAGAAAGCAAAAACTACTTGCATGCCCGAGGTTGGTAAAATCATGAAAAATTAACATAAGACCACACATGTTTCCGTCACGCTTCAACACTGGCCAAATATTCGAGGGCTTTTCTGCTAGAACCTCACAGGAAAAAAAATAAAGATAATTTTGGACCATTTGTTTTCAGTTCTACACGAGACAAATGCTGTTACGCTGACACTTTGATGGATCAACAAATCTTAAAATACTTTAAGAAACTTTTACACACGCACTAACTGAAAAACTCTGTTAAGTTTACGCTAGAAGTTTACGGTACTATACTTATAATTGCTTACATGAAAATAAAAATGAGTATCTTCATATGAACAAATATTTTCATCTTTGAACATCGCGATGTTAAATTTGTTCGTGAGTGCAGCTAAAATCGGCGTTTTTAACTTTAAAATGGGCATTGAGTCAAAATATTAAACACTGGCCTAAAAATATTAAATTTCAACGCACAAAACTAGAATAAGTGCTCATTAAATTTAACGCGTTACACGGTGTCTGTTTTATTTATACCGCTCAAAATATTTTTCTTAAAACGAAACGACTTAGACTTGCTCTGAAATGGGCATAATTTCTCATTTTTTAAATAATCTACTGGTAAACAATCTGACTCTAGCTATGGACAGAAAACAAAGAACAAAGCAGTTTTGAATTATTAAAGTTTGAAAAAAATTCATAGAGAAATTGCTCTAATATGCTAATTTAAAAGCCTTGAGTAAATTTTTTTTTCAAAAAAATCACATCTTCACGTATCGTTTGTACACATAGCGCCCCTAACATTAGTGTGAATAAACATGTTGAGCAACACAAATTCATTCATTCAACCACAAATTCATTCAGTTGTTGGGTCTCAAGTTTATTGCACTTTAGGAGCTTAGAGGTGTACGATTTATGATGGATTAAACTATTTCAAGCTTCCCTAACCACTACAAAGGTGTTGTAAAGAGAGAAAGGATGATGACACCACTTCGTATGAAATTGATGGAAATCAGAATCTTTGCACAAGGTGTGCTTCCACACAAGTTAAACTTCGCATGGAAACAGTAAGTTGAGAAGGAAGTTTGTGGAATCATAAAGAACTGAAGAAGCAAGTAGTAGGTGCTGAAAACCAATACAGCAGTGAAGTGAAAAAAGAGCGTCGGTAACAAAACAAAAACTTTATCTATTTCAACAAAATGAAGGCCTATCGAACTTTTAGCTCGAGACCTCGCATAATTCCCCTGGGAGCGCTATTTCCCTTCGATACAATAGTTGTATCTCCCTGAGGGGAATTTGGTGCAAATTTTAAGAGAGGGATTTAACACTTCGACTGCGACGTGAGCCACAGGGTGGTCACTTCAGGAGTTTTCATATTGCTGCTGATCGTCTTGTAGTCACCAATTCAATTTCTACGATTACTTTGACTACAAATTTAATTTCCATAAATGAAGGCAAGATCCAATTAATGTTTGCTACTGCTCACTACAATTGACTTCAAATTTGAGTTGAATATTAAACTTTAGTTTTACCCGCGGCAGTCTACGTATTAATCAGCAAATATTGGTCACCCTGAGTGTATCAGTAACTCTATTCAGCAATGACGACGTCCGCCCAGGCAACTCATGATAGAGAAATCGCGTGTGAGTGACACTAGGAAAATTGATACCCAATATTACTTCTAGGATTAAAAATAAAATTACCCAATATCAATGGAGAATAAGCCAGAGTTGCAGAGGAAACTAATCTTCACAGACAAACCTATCTTTGGCGTAAAACTTGGGTATTACCCTACAAATTCATTTATGATATTCTTACAAGTAGAACGTTCATATACGGCGGGTGAAACTCTATGCACGTTTTGCAAACACATAGTTAAAGAGATGAGATTAGCAGAAAGACTACACACAGGTGTGAAGCGCTTAAAACGCATTAGTAAATAGTAAGACACTTAGTCGCCAGTACCTGGTCAGCACTCTCCCGCCATTAAATGTACAGCACGAACGATGAAATCTTGTAAAAAAATAAGGGGATTTTCTTTACCACATCAATAACCTACACGTAACTTATATTGGCCTAGTTTCTTTTCACGCTCACATGAGTATAAAATCACTGCAAACAGTAACAGACAGGCACTTTTTACGATTCTCCCAAGAACACTTATTCTTCACATTAGTTCGGGCAAAATGATTGTTCAGTCAATGTGGATGACAAAGGCAACGAGATCACATTTGTGAGGGCATTTTTCTTCACTGAAAAGTACTTCACACTTCTAATTCACAATAAATAACTTTTTCCAATTGTATACAAACACCCTGACAATAGAGCTTGGATACGTGGTCCATTAAATAAGGAATAAAATTAAAGGTCAATTTCGTATCACTGGAAGGCAAAGAGCAGGATAATGAAGGGAACCATCAAAATAAACACTAAGTAGACAGCAACTCTAGGCTGACACACCGCTTGCACTTCATAATTTTGTGCTGAATATACAACTTGTTCACTGTCTGCAAGTTGTGGCTCTGACATCTCAAGGACCACGGCTTCGGATCCAAGAAACGAAAACGGAAACACGCATTCGGACGAGTTGCTACACGAATCTTTGTGATTAGAAACCTTGTACATAACTCTGCTAACTTCCAAATAATATTTCATCAGGTTAATCTCTATGCTGTTGTCAGATGAAAAAATGAAATAATAATTGTCTGTCTCGTTTATCCTAACCTCCCAACTCGATTTCCCCATCAGATTTTCTGCCGAGCAGTTAAATATCCTCCGGACATCCTCGTAAATGATGGTCGTTTTGCACTTCTCCATGAATTCTTCACTGCTGGATCTAGATGAATTTCCTGCAGTGACATCGACGATCTCAGTTACGCTGTGCAGCAGTCGAAGTCTCTCGTCGTGTTCTAGTGCATCCTGCTCATCTGATCCATCGTGAGGATCTTGTTCAGCCTCGACGGATCTCCTTGACCTGAAGATTTCATCCTTATCTTCTGCGTCTTCTTCCATGGATATAATATTTTTAAGTTCTATATCGTCGTCCTCCTCGTCTGCTTCCTGAATTTTCGAGCCGGAAACCATCACTACTGTTTTATTAACAGCGGACGCATTCAGTTTAGATTGTAAATTTTTCGCTGGGTACTTACTCGTACCACGTAATTCTGTGCTCGAGGTCTCAAATGGTTTTGTAGACGATTGTGTAGTTTGCACCGATAATTTGTTGCTTCGGGAAATGTTACTGGGACTCTTTGACGCACTTGCTGCTGCAACTGAATTTTCAGTAGTTGTTAAAGTCTTGGAAGAACTATGTGGAAATGGCGTTGTGGTATCCAAGAGTCTGATGGTGGTTTCAACTTTGTGAACACCGGCGTTCAACACCCATGTTTCTTCATCATCGAGATCGCTTTCGTCTGTGTCGAAAACTTCCCTAGCGTCGTTGTCCTCATCATCGAAGGAACTGGTGACTATGTCAGACGCGTCGATGGGAAGCGCTTGCTTTTGTCCGGGCGAAGTTACCAAGCTCTCTCCGGGATACCGAAATTTGGGGTGGAAGTTAGCGTGTTGTTCGCTGTCATGGACTACTGCTGGAGGAATAGAAGCGGCGTCTGCCTTATCACGTATCTCGTTCAGCCTTTCCTCATGGATGTCGTCCCAGTCTTCGTCTTCTTTGTAGTAACATGACTTGAAATTTTGTTCTCCTTGGACGACGATGATTACACCGCCTCGCCATCTGTTGGAAGCAAGTAAATTGTTAATTCATCAGAAAATAGAAAAACAATTTGGATATAAAATTAACGAAGTTCCCACTAAAAAAACAAGACATCTAAAATGTGCTACTTTCGAAATGCTTAGTTTCATAATGTATATTTGCAGATAAATTGGCAGCAATCACGAACTGAATCATTCGAACAGATTTGTGAAACCTTAGCTTATTAAAAATATATTTCAAACGTCCTTAGTCAAAAGTGTACCTTACAATATTTGCTTAGATAAATCATGTTAGTTTAAACCTCCTTAAACGCAGCAAAGCAGTTCCCCAGGGATAAAGATGGAAGGCACTATTTAGTTAGGAATCTATGCACAGAGTAGCGTCGCTATATCCTGAGCATAGAAAAAGCGAGATGAATTGTTATTTTATAAATCAAGACAAAAGTCGGGGAAACACGCAGCATGTGGTAAAAAAAGGCAGTAATGGACCGAAAAAACGGTGCGTATTAAAACGGAAAACCCCATATTATATTTCAACAAATAGAAGGACTATGTAACTTTTTGCTTATGACCGTATCTCGTCTCCTTCTGGCAGTGCTAATTCCTATAAATACAAGAGTAAAATCTCCTGGACGGGATTTAAATAACTTAAAAGAGCTTGGCCTTTTGAGATAAAATTGTCGAATTCGACCGTACTGAAATGCTTCAAACTGAACTAAAAATGATCTAGCATTTCATTTGAAAATAAAGACTCAATTATTAAGAAGAAATGCCGCATACAAATGTAACGGAATTATCGCTATGTGGATCAGCAAATACATTTGACTTCTATTAACTAAATTTATAGTAAATTTTCTGTCAGCTATTCCAAACACCAGGTATAAAATAATGTCATGGCTAAATTGCAGTGACTTCATTCGCTCGGGACCGCAAGAACACTTGGGCAAATGAATCCTCAAAACATGGTTTGCATTTTACAGTGCTGCGTCCAGCAAAATTGAGATCAGATGCGGGCGTACCTCGCGCACACATCCAGTGAGAAGGTAGAACCTTTCAGCAGAGGCAGAACCCTGACGGTAGGCTCCTCTTCACTGATTTCCAGCACCCTCGACTCCCTCGTAACGCGCACCCTCCTCTTGTCAGGCTTCGGCTCATTGTCCAGGAGAAAAGCATCGAATGTACCGTTGCTGCTCAGCCTTTGGCCCTGGAAGGAAAGATTCGTTCAATAACATTACCCTCTCCAAGATGAGATACCCTCTCCAATCCTAAGCTGAGTACATTGATATTGGGGTCCTGGGAGGGAAAATGCCATTCCCACTACCCTTTCCAATAACAAAATGAGCGCATTGGGATTGACCCTGGGGGGAAAATGCTCTTTGAAATCATGCCCTCTAAGTGAAGCGTTATGAAATACCCTAATATGTTGGGGTATATTTAGAAGCAATTCCTTTTTATCGCGTAATTGTGGAAGACATCTTTCAATGAATACTTAGGCACTGAATTTATTCCATCAAGAATAAAATATTACTTAACAAGAACTGGTTAATTCAACTTCTCCGCCATAGTAACGACGCAAACGAATAAGTAACTCGTTTACAAAGACCTGCGTTTGCATGAATTTCGTAAGTACACTCATCCTCCTCAAAGTGCTCCTATCATTTTAAGAAAATAACAGCAGTAAAAAAAAAATTAGAACGTAGTCAACGTACTCCAAATGCAACTTCCAGATTATATTATAATTTAGCTCAGGACCTCACGTCTTCCTCGTGGGAGCGCAAATTACCAGAGATGATAGTTGTATCTTCATGAAGATAACGCAACTTTCATTTATATTATTCATTATAATCAAACATTATATAGTAACTAACAATGTTTTTGATTGCAATTAATTGACATATTCATGGAAGAAGCTTAAAGGGTGAAAACGTCCTTTCTTTTCAATTTTTTCATCAGTCACCATATTTCAACTCTATGTTTCACTTTTCAATTTTAGATAAGATTAGATTATTAGTTAGTTTAAGCATCCCTATCCTCAACAAATAAGATCCAAAGAGAGGAAGGAAGAAGGCACCATTTAGTACGGAGTAAAGGGAACGCGAAATCTATGCAGAAAGGGCATAGAAACAGTAAGATGAGAAAGAAGTTCATGAAACAAGATCAAAGTTGAAGAAGAAAGTAGTAGTTGCTGAAAAACAGGACAGCAGTGAACCGAAAAAAGATGGTCCGTAACAAAACAAAAACCTATTCTATTTTAACATAAAGAGAAAGCCTACCTAACCTTTAGCCCGGACCCTCACATTATTCCCCTGCTTTTCAATTTTAAGTATATAAAAAAAACAGACAATCAATGCTCATTATGCAATGAAATCCACAAAGTTAGAATAGAAAACATGCAAATTTTTACATAATAACGAAAAGATTACAAGAGACATTAGAAACTCCACAATAACAACAAATCGACGATCACCTTGACAAAAAGGGAAACATGATCTGACAACGCAAGGGGAATTATCACCCAGCAACGCAAGGGGAATTATCACCCAGCAACGCAAGGGGAATTATCACCCAGCAACGCAAGGGGAATTATCACCCAGCAACGCAAGGGGAATTATCACCCAGCAACGCAAGGGGAATTATCACCCAGCAACACATGGGGAATTATCACCCAGCAACACAAGGGGAATTATCACCCAGCAACACAAGGGGAATTATCACCCAGCAACACAAGGGGAATTATCACCCAGCAACACAAGGGGAATTATCACCCAGCAACACAAGGGGAATTATCACCCAGCAACACAAGGGGAATTATCACCCAGCAACACATGGGTAATTATCACCCAGCAACACATGGGTAATTATCACCCAGCAACACATGGGTAATTATCACCCAGCAACACAAGGGGAATTATCACCCAGCAACACAAGGGGAATTATCACCCAGCAACACATGGGTAATTATCACCCAGCAACACAAGGGGAATTATCACCCAGCAAAACATGGGTAATTATCACCCAGCAACACAAGGGTAATTATCACCCAGCAACACAAGGGGAATTATCACCCAGCAACACATGGGTAATTATCACCCAGCAACACAAGGGGAATTATCACCCAGCAACACAAGGGGAATTATCACCCAGCAACACATGGGTAATTATCACCCAGCAACACATGGGTAATTATCACCCAGCAACACAAGGGGAATTATCACCCAGCAACACAAGGGGAATTATCACCCAGCAACACAAGGGGAATTATCACCCAGCAACACAAGGGGAATTATCACCCAGCAACACAAGGGGAATTATCACCCAGCAACACAAGGGGAATTATCACCCAGCAACACAAGGGGAATTATGACCCAGGAACACAAGGGGAATTATCACCCAGCAACACAAGGGGAATTATCACCCAGCAACACATGGGGAACTATCACCCAGCAACACAAGGGGAACTATCACCCAGCAACACAAGGGGAACTATCACCCAGCAACACAAGGGGAACTATCACCCAGCAACACAAGGGGAATTATCACACAGCAACACAAGGGGAATTATCACCCAGCAACACAAGGGGAACTATCACCCAGCAACACAAGGGGAACTATCACCCAGCAACACAAGGGGAACTATCACCCAGCAACACAAGGGGAACTATCACCCAGCAACACAAGGAATTATTACACAGCAACACAAGGGGAATTATCACCCAGCAACACAAGGGGAACTATCACCCAGCAACACAAGGGGAACTATCACCCAGCAACACAAGGGGAACTATCACCCAGCAACACAAGGGGAATTATCACACAGCAACACAAGGGGAATTATCACCCAGCAACACAAGGGGAACTATCACCCAGCAACACAAGGGGAACTATCACCCAGCAACACAAGGGGAACTATCACCCAGCAACACAAGGGGAATTATCACCCAGCAACACAAGGGGAACTATCACCCAGCAACACAAGGGGAACTATCACTCAGCAACACAAGGGGAACTATCACCCAGCAACACAAGGGGAATTATCACACAGCAACACAAGGGGAATTATCACCCAGCAACACAAGGGGAATTATCACCCAGCAACACAAGGGGAATTATCACACAGCAACACAAGGGGAATTATCACCCAGCAACACAAGGGGAATTATCACCCAGCAACACAAGGGGAACTATCACCCAGCAACACAAGGGGAACTATCACCCAGCAACACAAGGGGAACTATCACCCAGCAACACAAGGGGAATTATCACCCAGCAACACAAGGGGAATTATCACCCAGCAACACGAGGGGAATTATCACCCAGCAACACGAGGGGAATTATCACCCAGCGACACGAGGGGAATTATCACCCAGCGACACAAGGGGAATTATCACCCAGCAACACAAGGGGAACTATCACCCAGCAACACAAGGGGAACTATCACCCAGCAACACAAGGGGAACTATCACCCAGCAACACAAGGGGAACTATCACCCAGCAACACAAGGGGAACTATCACCCAGCAACACAAGGGGAACTATCACCCAGCAACACAAGGGGAACTATCACCCAGCAACACAAGGGGAACTATCACCCAGCAACACAAGGGGAACTATCACCCAGCAACACAAGGGGAACTATCACCCAGCAACACAAGGGGAACTATCACCCAGCAACACAAGGGGAACTATCACCCAGCAACACAAGGGGAACTATCACCCAGCAACACAAGGGGAACTATCACCCAGCAACACAAGGGGAACTATCACCCAGCAACACAAGGGGAACTATCACCCAGCAACACAAGGGGAACTATCACCCAGCAACACAAGGGGAACTATCACCCAGCAACACAAGGGGAACTATCACCCAGCAACACAAGGGGAACTATCACCCAGTGACACAAGGGGAACTATCACCCAGTGACACAAGGGGAATTATCACCCAGCAACACAAGGGGAATTATCACCCAGCAACACAAGGGGAATTATCACCCAGCAACACAAGGGGAATTATCACCCAGCAACACAAGGGGAATTATCACCCAGCAACACAAGGGGAATTATCACCCAGCAACACAAGGGGAATTATCACCCAGCAACACAAGGGGAATTATCACCCAGCAACACAAGGGGAACTATCACCCAGCAACACAAGGGGAACTATCACCCAGCAACACAAGGGGAACTATCACCCAGCAACACAAGGGGAACTATCACCCAGCAACACAAGGGGAACTATCACCCAGCAACACAAGGGGAACTATCACCCAGCAACACAAGGGGAACTATCACCCAGCAACACAAGGGGAACTATCACCCAGCAACACAAGGGGAACTATCACCCAGCAACACAAGGGGAACTATCACCCAGCAACACAAGGGGAACTATCACCCAGCAACACAAGGGGAACTATCACCCAGCAACACAAGGGGAATTATCACCCAGCAACACAAGGGGAACTATCACCCAGCAACACAAGGGGAACTATCACCCAGCAACACAAGGGGAATTATCACCCAGCAACACAAGGGGAACCATCACCCAGTAACACAAGGGGAATTATCACCCAGCAACACAAGGGGTATCATCACCCAGTAACACAAGGGGTATTATCACCCAGCAACACAAGGGGTATCATCACCCAGCAACACAAGGGGAATTATCACCTCACAACAAATGGGAAAACTACCATCCTACAAGCAAAAGAGGACCCTCACCTGACACCAGAAGGAGGAGGCGATGCTGGCGAGGTCGAGGGTGTCCGAGGCGGTGAGCGCGAGAGAGCGCGCAGGGTAGAGCGTGTACCGCGCGTACAGCGGCAGCGTGATCAGCATCACCGGCACAAGGAACACGATCACGAAAAACGCCACCACTCGCCATGCCGAGGCCATCTGAAATGGTGGGATACGTGTTAAGCTTACGCATATACGGGTTATAATTAAATTATATGTGTTAAAATTTCGCGTACGTGTTAAATGTGATACGTGGTAAAGTTTCGCGGATACGTGTTATAAGCGAGTAAGTGATACGTATTAAACTTCGCGTGAACGTGGTATAATTAAGAGATATGAGTTAAAATGACACGTATACGTGTTATAAGTAAGTGAAACGTGTTAAAATTTTGATGACCAACGTATTACGAACTGTTGGGAGAATACTAAAATTCGTGTCAAGTAAGCAAAAACCTTCTCAAGGGATGTGTGCCGAAGACAGTTACGTTGAAATGAAGCACGCTAGGTATGAAAGGAAAATTAAAGCCTCTATCATTGAAATATACTTTGAGATAAGAAATATTGTGAGGGAAGTGATATCTGTTCGTAAGTGGAAAATACTACAAGCTATTTATACTACAAATGTATTTTTATACATCGATGAATAAAGAATGAATTATTAGTTGGAATCAATAAATATGATGAAATGAAAATCAATCAACTTACGATATAGAACTATAGTGGTAAATTGAATAATCTATCTAGTATCATCTAGTATCATTAACTACTTGCAATACGGAATAGAAGCATGGCACGGAACTGATAAAAATAAAACCAACAAAATTTTTACTCTGCAGAAAAGGGCTGTCAGAGCGGTAAAGAACCTAGAATATAATGCTCACACAAATGATTCTTTCAAAAATTTACAAATACTTAAACTTTCGGATCTCTACAAAATCTCCATCTGTAATTTCATTTACAAAACATTAAGAAATGATGGCGACAATAGCCTAAGACAATTATTGACAGCGCAAACTGGTCATCACGACCATTTAACCCGAAATAGAAGTAAATTCATGCTCCCTTATTATTCAAAGGCCAGGTCGCAACACAGTATTCTCTTCGTTGGAACCAAAACTTGGAACTCTATACCTGCAGAGATCCGTGAATGTAATTCGTACAAAGTATTCAAAAGACATCTTGAGTCTCACTTCCTATCAGAATACTAGTAGTGTAAGATCACCGTGTCGAAATCTTGCCTCCTACATGTAACTAATGATAATGTCATAATGTAACTTGCCTTGTGTACCATAACCAATCTTCTCTCTGCTCTTGAATCGTTTTATCGAACATACTGTTAAATATAGCCGACTTGTAAAATATCGAGTTAATTATCTCAATGATCAGTCTAATGCGAAACTAGGTTAAGTGAACTAGGTTAAACTTTTGTACACCCTAGAATAGCGTGATGGTAGGATGCCCTAGAAGTCGCTGAACTTATTCGGGCCCACAGGTAGCTATATTCAAACTTGTCCATTGTACTGGACTTAAGAAACATTCTACCTCTGTATCTCCTGTGGTAAATAAATTGTTTAAATTGTTTGTTTAAATTGTTTAAACTGTAAAATACGTAACGAGACAAATGCAAGAGAAATCAGGCTTTGTGAAGTGTGCAAATATAGGGCAACTACATTTATTGAAATCACATGCATAGCTATTTGTCGGTGCAAATTACTAGCAATACAAAACTTTTGTGAAAACATAATTCAATAATACGTAAAGAAGAATTAAAGGTGACGTGAAATTGCTAGCTAGAGTTCAACAATATTACCTATGTAATTAAACGTGAAATATAGTTGGATTAGACGCCAAATCGCCTAGTGCAAATAACGTGTTGAAATATAGAGCCAGTTTCTCTATGAAAATGAACTGCGCCGCACGAATGTCGTGCAATTTCGGCACAACATTCCTCAAGATGACGTTTTCGATGACATCCCAATTGCAACACCTATGAAAATCATGTAGTTATGACACTTTTACTACGCCACGAAACCGACTCGACTGAGGCACCACGTGAATCACGATTTCGTGAACGGAATACCGTACTCGAAGAGAGTGCATGAAATTAAAAAGCAATAAAAAGTACGCAGTAACAAAAGTATAAACAATAGAAGAAATTAGATTGGAGGTTAGTAAGCCTCTATCAAGAGAAGAAATACTACTGGCACTGGTACAAATACACAAACTCTTAAGGATACTACGCAGCGCGTGCATAGGGTCAAGGCTGGCAGTGAATGGTGTCTCAGCCAAGCCTGTTTTTCATGACACCGAGCACATCCGGCAGCGTGCACCCCCACCACTCCAACCAGCGCTATATTTTCTCCCATTCAGGTCATTGGTTACTGGGAATTTCCCACGGCTTAAATTAGCAGCGATGGTTTGTAACGCCTTTTAACATACGAATATTCATGAATATACATCTTGATGAAATTTTTAGAGAAAGATAATTCACGAATTCATTCGCATATTTATGAATACAAGTATTCATGAACACGAACATTTACGAATTTTTTTTAACTTTATTTTTGAGCAGCTATCAAATTTTATACCAGGAAAGGTATTACATTATAGAAATCAGAACATCCTAATATTTTACGGACTTATTCTAGCCAAAAATTGCATCGATACGTTTATCGGGCTCGCTGAAACAATTTTCCTAAAATAGATGCATTAAAATATTATAGGCATCAACACTTGAAATTATTTGTGAACGAGATAACCGTTTAACAGTCAAAATTCTGCTTCAACTGTTTCAATGGGAGTGTCGAAATGAATAAAAATATTAACTTTCATGTTTTTGTGTTATTGAATTGACATTGATCAAATGTAGTGTTAATAAGCGGGAAATTCTGTAAAGGATTTCTTCCACAAATTCATGAAAATTAATCACTGATTCAAATAGCCATGAAGATAGTGCATTGTTTATGGGTCATTTATTTGAAATCTTTATAATCTGTACGCTGCCACAATTTATATCGTTCGGTATCTCGCATTAAAAATCTTATTAACGAATGCAAGCATCATCATTCGGCCCAAATCGAAACGCATAATCACTAAATAACATGACGTTTGTAGTTCTTTCACTTCCGGAAGAAATTTCAATGGTCAATATTGCAACCGAGTATTCCGGGCACATGAATCCAAGTGAAAACCAAAATAGCATAAGACAAGATATTGAAACAAGTCAAACACGACATCGTAAACAGCCATTCATGGTCAGCTTGCGCATACTGGCCAAAAGATGCACATCTGAACCGCAATGAGGTCCATCACTCATTTTTTGTATTTTTCTTCAAAATTTTGGGTGAATTCAAGGGGTCCTCAGAAATCCCAGTCCTCAGTCCTTTATAAAAATCCTAGCTTTCAATGCTGTTGCGAAAATATCAGGTCCACAAACTATTCCCCTTCGTTGCTAAAATCAATTGCCCTAACATTAACCCCTCTATATTCTCCCATTAGCAATCAAAACTCTAAACTTTACATATACAGGTTTCAGTTTTAGCCTAGCACTAGCGCCAATCTTCGAGATCGAAAGCAACTGTGGTTGGTAAGGTGTAGAATCTAGCCATGCTATTTTTAGACCTATCATCATAACCGGTCGGTAATACGCTGCGTTCATGACTCGTAACCGGTTACGAGCCTATTGAAGTACGGTGCAGCTCGTTTTAGAACTCATGTGGAAATATGATAGCTAACTCAATTTTTGAACGTGAATGTCACCAGAAGTTGGATACTCCCCAAAATTATTCAGAGAAACGAATAATATGTAGGGTCATAGGACAAAAATGTTCCGTGGAACTTTCACGAAAAATCGTTACCCCGTAACGAACACGGGAAAAGCACACCAGAGAAAATGAGCTGATGAACCCGGATGTCAAGTTTCCGTGTGAAGTGGCACTATTATTATGCATCACGCACACTGTTTCTACGATACTTCTAATTCCGACAATAAAAGAATAAGAGTGTAAGGGAGAAGGACTGAAATGTACCGGAGATAATTATAAAACGATTTACTAAAGGACAATTTATTCTCAACAATGCATGGAGACAATACGTATTTTCAAGTAGAAATAGTTAGGAATTAAGTAATTTAATCCGAATCAGTCATATTGTGCGGGCAATAAGTTATTCAGATTGGAATAAATTTTAAAAAACTGTCAAACACGAAAATGGCTATCAAAACAAAAAATTTAATAAAATCGTAAAACGAAATCTAGAACAGATAGAGCAGTCATTACTAAAATTATGCTACCAAAACGTTCAAAATGTATACGATACTCGTACAATAAATATGTAGCTATATGCCCCTAGTTCACGACTACAGCATTAAACATTTTTATACTACATCTTTGAGCCATCAATGAGATCGTCTTATTTGCACACACCTTGTCGAATGTGTTCTGTCACTCGTCCCTTTATGTCGTATGTATTTCGAGTTTAAATTATACTTTGAGATTTTTGTGCGAAAGTTTCGTAGTTAAGCGAACGACTTCATTTTCGTACGATATTTCTCCCACCGCAAAAATAAACTTTTCCTCCTATAAAACAGCCAGTTATTTTCCCTTTGTTTCATGAGGCCAGAGAACTTCATCAAAAATCTCCTTCAAAGGGAAAAATCCCACTTCTCACTCTACAACTTTTGTGACATCCTTCACCGTGCCGTACGAAAAAGTGCAGTCTCTACGGACGTCAGCATTTTTTTCTCCGCTGAACTTTGCTCGATGCGAACAGATCATTGGGCCTCTTGCCATACGCAAACTCCAGACTGGGGCTCCAGAGCGATGTAAACTTCAACAGTGGATTTGTTCACTTAACACTGAAATAAGTATTTCAAATTAATTGAGTTAAACCCGGCGGTACATGACCTTATACTAAATTTATAATTATTTAAGTCAGAGAGTAGATTTTAATTATTATAACGAATTTTCAGTTTTTGTTACCGTTAAATAAACTTGGTGAATGCATTTACCGTAGTTCACTAATTTTAAAATGTAGGTAAAATTATCCAAAACTTCAGCATTGATTAGATTAGATTATTAGTTAGTTAAGCCTCCCTATCCGCAACAAAGGCGATCCAAAGAAGAAGGAAGAAGGCACCATTTAGTATGGAGTTAAGGGAACGCAGAATCTATGCAGAAAGGGCATAGAAACAGTAAGGTAAGAAAGAAGTTCATGAAAAAAGATCTAAGTTGCAGACGAAAGTATTAGGTGCTGAAAAAACAGGACAGGAGTGAACCAAAAAAAGATGGTTCTTAACGTAAAAAAAACATTTTATTTTAACAAAAAAGAAGGCCTACACAACTCTCAGCTTACGCCCTCACATTGTTCCCCTGGGAGTGCTAATTCACATATACAATATTTGTATCCCCCTGAGGAGACTTCAGCGTTGATTTCATGCATAACAAATAAGTCTAATTTTTGTTTTGAGGGTATTCTTTCGAAATTTCCATGCCTACCTCTGAGAACATTAATAAGTTGCTTTCTACGGTCATGTTAAATAACTTAATATTTCCACAGGATATTTTAATATCAAATGTAGCACAAAAAACACGATATAAAAGCTACGTTTATTTTTTGAAAGTAAATCCACTACAGTTGACAAAATTTTATAAAAAAACATCATACATTAAGAAAAACACGCATCCAGGTTCTAAGTTAAGTCACTTGGCTGTAAAAAGCCGTGCAAGGTGATTGACAAGTAACAAAATTAGCTCAAGGAACGTCAATCCCCAGTCCCCCTCGTTATGCCTGGTCATAACAATGCAGGCCGGGGGCTGCCATGCAAAGATGATATCGTCAAACTTATGACCGGTTTCATGGGCTGATTTGGGGCCGAGCAAAAACTTACGAAGTCATTGCGGACGGTGGATTGTAGACCAGATGCCATCAGTCCGTGTCGCCTGGCTGGCGCGACTACGTTTATTTTGTGCAACCCTACATCTTTTCGCCGTCACTAATCAAAAATGAAATACATTGTCCGTCTACGTCAAGGAGTGTCTCGGGGCTGGAAAGATCAGTAGGTCGGCAGCATGACGCAAATATTGGAGTTGATAAGAAAAGTATCAATTTGGGGAATTAGATGGAGACATAAGAATTGTGCTTTAAAATTTGAATGTGATTATAGTCTATGAAGTATAGCGAATAAAATGAACATTAGTCTGCACTAGCCCAAAATATAATCTCCAGTAAAGAAAGTATGTATATCAGGTTCACCTAAAATAATACATGCACGCTCAGCAGCCAATTAAATTATTATTCTATACACTTTGAATGCTTATTATCTCACTTATTTCCTGAGCATTCGAACAACAGTAAGTACTGTTTAGACTGAAATTGACACGAAATCAAAAGCGAGATCAAAAATGAAACTCCTGCGATCTTAACAGTTTCAATTGTTTGCCTCCTTAAAATATCTAGTCTAACTCGTAATCACCAAACCTTTTTTGGGTTCATAGCAGACGCAGTCGAATCTAATGAATCCTTCCGACTGTTGCACACAGGATGCCTGCAGGCCTCCCCTCCAGGTGTGTTACGCATAAAGGTCATAATAAAAAACTCTCAGTAACAGCGAACACGTTCAACAAGTTGTTACACTGACTTCAAAATAAACGATAGTTCCACTATTCTTGAAATTCAAAATCAAATAACTTGTCAGGTATAGTTACTTTCATTAACCAGGATGCATCTCCTTTAAAAGTATGAATTAGGAGGTAATACGAGTTCAATAGCAAATGAGCACGACACTGAATAATTACTAAACACTGAAATACCCCACGCCGGTAAAATTTTCAAATTCTAATGACAAACAGCCGGCTAACTTCACGGCACGGCAAACCTACAGCCAAAGGCACACACGAACGTCTCTTCGACGAGCGTCAACCAACGTTTGACACTGGATACAAACCGGTAACCTCCAAGCGGACACCTGAAAATGGCAGGGCAATTAATTTCAACCCTCAGGCTAAAAGTAGGGGAAATTTTTCGCAAAATCAAGAAGGACTTTCCCGACGCGTTCGAGTCAGATTGAAGTCTGCGGTCAACCCTTGCCAAAATCAGTGATTAGTGAAACTCATACCTGAGTAATATTTTTTGGCATGGTAAGAAATGCTAAGCTGGTTCAAGTAAATATCCTTCACAAAAACGCTGATCAATACGTGACAAGGAATTATCTTGATAACCTAAGTACAAAAATAAGCAGCTTGTTCGTTCGCCAAACCCTGCGACGCGTCACTAATTCTGTGGTGACGGTATTTTTTATTCGTAACCGAGAAGCGCAGGCCGTCCGGATATTCTGGGACGGCGCTTACAATGAGACGTAAGTGAAAGGTTTCCCCAGTTGCCGTTTCTGAACTCAAGAACAGAACTATCTTTTAATTTCACACAAAAATTTGAAGTAGAAGTTACCTTAAGATACATTTAACACACTGATAATGATCCAGCTACAGTATCCGAGTGGTGTTCGATTTTCCAGCTGATATAATCGCTTCTTTCCCATTGATCACCTTAAATAGCCCCGAAAAATTTCTGCAATTAGTCAAATTGAACATCACTATCTTTTTCATCTACAAACGATATTTCTAATACCGAAAAGAATTTTGAACTTCAATCGTACATGTGATCGAAAAATTGCGTTCCCGAACTGTCATAATAAACGCTTCCCGTAACGCAGTCATCACGAACTGAACCGCACATCGACACTGACACCAACACACGCGCCAAAGGAAGGAGCATGAAATTGAAGTACTGAGGCTACTCAGTCTCAGGACACGGCGTCGACTGCAGCTGTATACGTCAGGAACAGCGTAGAAGTTCTGCATTCACGGAAATAGCATGTGAGGTAGATAAAATATAGCCCAAGATGATGACGACCGTCCATTGAAATTTTAAATAGGCAAGGGTCATGAAAACATAGAACATAGATTGTTCTGAAATATGTTCTCAATTACCACTTAAATGCACAAAACTGGGTGGCATAAAACTTTTTCACATTAAATCACATAGCTTTTGGGATTAGTATGATGATTAGACCTACATCGCACATTTCATCAATAACACGCACTGTGCATATCTTGGACAAGTTAGTTCACTTCATAATACATATCCTCATTTTAAAAAGAGGTGGTACAGTAACACCACATTGCGAGTTCCTCAGAATAGAACGAGGAATGCTTTTGCTGTTAGTTATAATCCGACGTTTTCTAGAGTTACCCTCTCCTAAGAAGCCAATAGCCGTGAACTAACTGCACCAAATGTTGAGCGTTGCATCAAGTAGGGGGCTAGAGAGTTGAAACGTGGGACCTGAGGGAATTTTCCCTCTCAACCATCTGAATTAATTTTCCCTGTTTCAGTTGCCAGACTGAGAAGGTAACGTCGAGGTACACTGTCCGCTAAAATTACGCGTTTTCTTAGCCGCAGGGGCGAAGCATGACCACCAAAAATATGGGGAGTCGAACCACTGTTGCCGAGACTATCTGCGCTCCTCCCTGTGAGGTCAGTGTAGGGACTTGGGCGTGGCAAGCTTCGGGTGCAGCCAACCAGTTATGTTATTAAACAACGACTGCGGTGATTATTTCTGTCTGCCCTTCAGACGCTTCTACGCACCAACGAAAAAAAAGTATAAACGCTAAAGCAAAACCACTCATCTCCGGTCGTCATCAAAGGTAATTTTCTGAAAGCTATCAAGCAAGTTTTTTACCACTTACGTTACTACCGCACAATTTGCGCGGCATTTTTGCCTTACTGAGTGGCAAGCAAGAAAGAAAGAAAACGAATCGTGCTTCCAGAATGGGATGGCGCCTGATTGTAAACGAGTGGGGCAGCACCGAAAATGACATGCTTTTATTCTTTACATCTATTCTGTTCTCAAAAATTATGATGTAGTAGTTCGTAATCCGTGGGGTTTCAAGCCACCTTAGCATTACAAGAGGAAAATTAGTACAACAAAAAGATATATCCTGAAGAGAAGCGAAGAAATCGTTGTTCGAAGAATAAATTTTCTACTTTAAACCCGATTCTCGAGTAGGTTTTTATTTGTTGTGGAGTGCCGGATGATTTTAAGGCAGACGCGCATGTTTTTGCGTAAAAGGTTTGCCACTCAACGTGTCAAAACGTGATTCTATGATGTAAAAACCCGACGTCAAAAATGGAATCGCATTTATTAGGAGGCAGTGGGATAGAAGATGATGCACGAGACAATGACTTACAGGAGGCCGCGGAAGGGATGAAAGACCTCAAGCGGTCACTTGTGGTATCGGCTGCACCAACACAGCCATTAGGTTCAGGGTTCAGTTTCAACTTGGCTGTATGGATAGGATTTTTTGTTGCTCTTTTCATTTTCTCTTGCAAGCGCGCTCTGAAACAATTCTCAGAAGATGT
Organism: Morinoia aosen; assembly: GCA_030386875.1. Taxonomy (NCBI): domain Eukaryota; kingdom Metazoa; phylum Arthropoda; class Malacostraca; order Amphipoda; family Talitridae; genus Morinoia; species Morinoia aosen. The sequence continues at coordinate 68,227,169 of CM059562.1, forward strand.
ATCTTCAATTTTTCGCCTCGGTGGGAAGCTCCAGCTGCAGTTGCAGGAGTTCGTTCTTTGCACTTTGTGATGTAATCTCGATAGGATTTAGAGCAACACTGGCACGCAACAATGCAAATCGCAATACAGCTTAGTTTGAACAACACCAAGGCCGCTTCAATTACAAGCGGGCCATGTATGAAGTTGCAACGTAAATCCTTAACGCACAATGGACAATAAAGAAATGACGAAAAACCTTGGTAGATCAAGTTAGAAGCCCAGTATTTTCGGGTACCATTTGGAACAGCGCGGTTCAACAGAAACCGGAGAGTGGCTTCTCTGTGTGCTGGAGGAGTCGAACAGATTTGGGTATACCGAAGAAGTCGAAACTGTTTACTTTTAACTTCGCCGTTTTGCACGTTATTGGAAAATAGTAAGGCTATACGAAAAATTATTCATTTAAAATGGTAATATTGTTTTGATAGAATTGTCTGTGAGGCCATAAAAGTTGGCGAGGGCCTTCGCAAGAAAATAAGAGGACGAAAATTTGATGTTAGAATATTTTGAGAATCCTTAAAAACAAGGGAATAAGTTTATGAAACGGATATATTTACGACAGGCGATAATCAATTTCAAATGTATATGTGAAATAATTGTTTTGCAAAAAAAAAACAGGTGGAGTTTTAAAACTCGTCCTAAGACATCGACTTACTTTGTACATCTTGATGGCAAAACGCATTCGGTTTCAACTGCGACTATAAAGTTCAAATTATAACAGCGTCCTTTTGTGCTTACGTCTACACCATGCACTTCACACCACAACTACACCAGCGCAACTGACAGTTTGGGCAACAAAGGTCAACTTTAGAAGCCCTCAATGTTCTGGTCACAACTGCTGGACATTTCCCAAGAAGCGTCATCCTCCAAATAAGGGAGATTTTTAATATGAACTGGATATTGCACGTGCTCGAAAGCTACCTGATCGTCGTCAATAAGTTGAGTAAAACTCCTTCAAAAATAGACCTCGTTTTTTTCTTATTGAATATAGAGGAACGAGAAGCGGATTATGCAAAAGTGGCCGAGGAAGTTAAAATGTTAATAGGTAATCGGACGTAAAATCTCCAGTAAACAGGAAGTAGTTAACATGAACTAATTGAATGGAGGAAAATGGTCACCTAATTTTATAGACAGAGCACAAAATTAGACACTAGTGTGATGGACGAGCGCCAGGAACAGCCGCAAGTGTTCAAATGCATCTTTACCTCTGACGTACGAGTTCAACGTAATAAACTAGACACAAAATTCGATGAAGTCACAAATACGGATCCAAAGACTTGTTGCACAGCAGTATATATAGGACCAGCTTGCTTTTAAACTAATCTCTGTCATGGAAAATTAACCTACTTTTTAGGTAGTAAACTGACCTGTCTCCTTACAATTAGAATTTCTGGATTGCAATTTAACCCAATTGAATGTTATTTTACAAGTGCTATTGGAATTCGATCTATATTATTGCAACTTGGAGCACATGATTGCAACTTGACCTTATAACTCACAATTCGAACTAGCTTACTGTAATTTGGTGACATTCATCAGAGAAATTCGTTTTACTTTTATGCTATTTTAGAGTAATCTGTTCAATTAGCCTGCAATTTGATCTATTTGGAATCTGACCTACTTGACAAGATGACTGAGCATAACTGGAATTTAACCTGTTTGTGTGCAATCTGACTGACCTGGAACACTTGCCTACCATGTGACCTACAGTCACAAATCACTTGCCTACAGTCACAGGAATTTGCTCTCACTTCTGCCTCACTTTTACCTCACTGGCAACACAAACGCGAACCTGGACATTGTGGCTACTCTTTTACTAAATCGTTTATAAATAGAGCTAAATTTATTTATTCCTGGGTATTAAACCGTAGGCTGATTACACGTTGATTGATTTCGCCAGCAATCAATATCCCGGACACAGACAGAGCGATTTGAACATTTTTAAGAACACCACGTATCGCCTCGAATATCTCCCGTCCAGACAACATTAAACTATTAATCAAACAAAATATGAACCGCACCTCGAGCGCTTTTCTGAAGGCAGACCAGCGGGCGAAATGATTAGTAAACACTTATAACTTGGAAGAGATTAACATAAAAATTTTATCAGTGAATTGGACCACCCTCAACGAAAAACCCTACAACATATGCTCTAAACTGGACGTGTACTGATGCAACATCTCTCATGGAACCTCTTCAATGAGGTAACTGAAAATTGAAAGAATGTCCCACGGCATGTGAAATGAAGTGGGTTTATGTGAACATCTAAATTGTTCCGTCAAAAGTTTATCAAAAAATAACGATTCTCTTAAAATTGACGGTTCTCAGAGCATTCATTTACCACAATTGCCAAACTTTGATGCAGTAGCCAAAATGTGGTGCAGCCGCGGACTGGCGACCGTCCTGAAGACATCCCTGTTCGCAGTCACGGTATCGATAAAGTCAAGGACTAGGTTGATTGATCATAAGTTAATTTCAACCTCCCTTTATGACAACAAACACGTTCAAAGAGAGAAAGGATGAAGGTGGCATCTAGTATGGAGTAAAGGGAACGTGGAATTTACGCACGTAGGCTGTTCCCGCAAAGGATCCCGTGCGCATAGAAACAGTAAGATAAGAATGAAGGGTACGAAACAAGATAAAAGTTGAAGAAGAAAGTCGGTGGTGATGAAAAACAGCAGCAGTAAACTGAAAAAAAATGATCCTTAAAAAAAAAATTCATTTCAACAAAAAGAAAGCCCACCTAACGCTCAGCTCAGGACCTCACATTTTCTCCCTGGGAGCACTAATTCCCATAGATACAACAGTTGTATCCCCCTGAGGGGCCAGGACGAGGTTTGCACAACAATGGGTTCAGTCTAGTGCAGCTCTTCTCAACTCCAGGGTTCGGTGACAGCTCCGTGCGCAAGTGTGAACTATTCTCATGTTCTTCCCACGTCACAGGAATGATGTACAGTCAATTTTAAGGTGCATTTTAGCTCTGCTGTCCCACAGCTTTTGCGTGTACTGTAAATACGTAGCGAATGTATCAAAACAAGAATGTTATGGGCAATTTCATTATGAAATGAGAGTAAGATGGTAAACAAATTTCTATGGAAAATAATGGTACATATAACATGGCAGCAAGCATAATACCAGACATAAACTGGGGCCCCGAACAACCAAAGAAAATATGTTTTTTTGTAGATTTCGTTATTCTCTGTTAAGGTCAAAATTATACACTTTGACATGCGTGGTAAATATCGTCTCCAAATTTTTTTCTCTGAACCCATACCAGTGCAAACACTCATTTAGCAACATTATTATTATTATTTAAGAAAGTTTTAGCCTCCCTAACGAAAAAGATGTTCCAAGAGAGGAAAAAGGAAGGCACCATTTAGTATGGAGATGAGGGAACGTGGAATCTATGCACAAAATGCACAGAAACAGTAAGGTAGGAAAGAAGTTCATGAAACAAGAAAGAAGTTGAAGAAGAAAGTAGTAGGTGCTGAAAAACAGGACAGCAGTGAACCGAAAAAAGATGGTCCGTAACAAAACAAAAACCTATTTTATTACAACAAAAAGGAAGCCTACCAAACCTTTAGCTCGGGAACACACATGGTTCCCCTGGGAGCGCTAATTCCCATAGATACAATAGTTGTATCCCCCTTAGGGGATCATTTGGCAACAATACAAAATTTTGTTGATGAGCAACAACATTAGAACGCCAATGTAGAATTAATGTACCTGTAGGTATACAAATTAAATATTTACGAATGCCAATTAAAAAACATGGGAATGTAAAGCATATAACATGGGAATGTAAAGCATAAAACATGGGAATGTAAAGCATAAAACATGGGAATGTAAAGCATAAAACATGGGAATGTAAAGCATAAAACATGGGAATGTAAAGCATAAAACATGGGAATGTAAAGCATAAAACATGGGAATGTAAAGCATAAAACATGGGAATGTAAAGCATAAAACATGGGAATGTAAAGCATAAAACATGGGAATGTAAAGCATAAAACATGGGAATGTAAAGCATAAAACATGGGAATGTAAAGCATAAAACATGGGAATGTAAAGCATAAAACATGGGAATGTAAAGCATAAAACATGGGAATGTAAAGCATAAAACATGGGAATGTAAAGCATAAAACATGGGAATGTAAAGCATAAAACATGGGAATGTAAAGCATAAAACATGGGAATGTAAAGCATAAAACATGGGAATGTAAAGCATAAAACATGGGAATGTAAAGCATAAAACATGGGAATGTAAAGCATAAAACATGGGAATGTAAAGCATAAAACATGGGAATGTAAAGCATAAAACATGGGAATGTAAAGCATAAAACATGGGAATGTAAAGCATAAAACATGGGAATGTAAAGCATAAAACATGGGAATGTAAAGCATAAAACATGGGAATGTAAAGCATAAAACATGGGAATGTAAAGCATAAAACATGGGAATGTAAAGCATAAAACATGGGAATGTAAAGCATAAAACATGGGAATTTAAAGCATAAAACATGGGAATTTAAAGCATAAAACATGGGAATGTAAAGCATAAAACATGGGAATGTAAAGCATAAAACATGGGAATGTAAAGCATAAAACATGGGAATGTAAAGCATAAAACATGGGAATGTAAAGCATAAAACATGGGAATGTAAAGCATAAAACATGGGAATGTAAAGCATAAAACATGGGAATGTAAAGCATAAAACATGGGAATGTAAAGCATAAAAAATGGGAATGTAAAGAATAAAACATGGGAATGTAAAGAATAAAACATGGGAATGTAAAGCATGAAACATGGGAATGTAAAGCATAAAACATGGGAATGTAAAGCATAAAACATGGGAATCTAAAGCATAAAACATGGGAATGTAAAGCATAAAACATGGGAATGTAAAGCATAAAACATGGGAATGTAAAGCATAAAACATGAGAATGTAAAGCATAAAACATGAGAATGTAAAGCATAAAACATGAGAATGTAAAGCATAAAACATGGGAATGTAAAGCATAAAACATGGGAATGTAAAGCATAAAACATGGGAATGTAAAGCATAAAACATGGGAATGTAAAGCATAAAACATGGGAATGTAAAGCATAAAACATGGGAATGTAAAGCATAAAACATGGGAATGTAAAGCATAAAACATGGGAATGTAAAGCATAAAACATGGGAATGTAAAGCATAAAACATGAGAATGTAAAGCATAAAACATGAGAATGTAAAGCATAAAACATGGGAATGTAAAGCATAAAACATGGGAATGTAAAGCATAAAACATGGGAATGTAAAGCATAAAACATGGGAATGTAAAGCATAAAACATGGGAATGTAAAGCATAAAACATGGGAATGTAAAGCATAAAACATGGGAATGTAAAGCATAAAACATGGGAATGTAAAGCATAAAACATGGGAATGTAAATCATAAAACATGGGAATGTGAAACATAAAACATGATTTTCCTGTTAGGAAACAACTGCCATTCCTCCGACAAGATAAGGTAGAAAACAGGTCTCCCAATGATTTAAATATATCCGCTAAAATTCCAATCGAAGACTTTATGGGTCACAAGTAACATACCTCGCGAGTTACGTAGAGATCAAAGTATAAAACTGCACATTTGCGCTAAACATACAGTAAGAAAATTATGTCACAAGATGGAATCGTAGTTTCATAGCAAAAGCAGTACTGGAGTACTTCAATGTTACCATTTCAGAAGCAGTTGAGCATCGCAAGCAATGTTCCCAATACACATACACCACAGAGGCACGGGTGTTCACGATGCTACACTTATTTGTGGATTCTCCGAAGAGAGAATAAAATGTACCGGAAGATTGCAGCTCACTTAGGAACGAGAGGACACAGCTCAGAGAAGTATTGGCTATTGAAATATTGAATAAGGTTGAGATTCATAAACGAAATACCAACATACATATCACGTAATTATTTGATGCATTACTATAACTTAAAAGGGCTTATCAAACGATAAATGTTCAGAAGAAACATTTTTTCCAATTTTGACTTCGTGTAACCGGGTAATTGGTGATCTGTAGTCTGAACTAAGCCACAGCTCACCAAGAAGCAGCTCTTCCAGTTAAGATCACAATTCATCTTCTCAAAATCCATGACAAATATCTTTTAAGAAACTATTGAAATAACACCAAACCAAAATACGAACCCCGACTCATTTGGACGGCCATTTAGCATACCTTGTGCAAGTTCTCCTTGAACGTATCCTTCTCATGTTGGCAAGGGTCATCATCATCAGGATCGGGGTAAATGATGTTGCACACCACAGTCACTACAGTCTGACCTTTCAGCGTCTTGATGACCGCCATCGTGGCGAGTGTATCACCACCGTATCACCAATACACTCGCGCCACGATATTACCTCTCGGTGCTTTCAAAGGACGAGTCCAGTATCACTGAAACATTGCCTTCGTGTCAGCGTAGGTCAAACGCTTGCTTCCAAATGACACGCAAGCATCACAAATTTGCCATAGATCAAGGACAGACAACGCTACTTCAACTATTGACGGTAATACCAGGTAACAAATATCCCTCAAACGTTGGCATTAGGTTTCACAATTTTGCACTAGGACAGAAGATTTAATATTGATTCAAATCCAAAGGGCACCGATGTATATCAACGGTAAAATTCCAAAAGATCCCGAGCTCGCAGACACTAACTGGTGCTTCGTTTTAAGCGTGTATGAAAACTACGACTTGAGCGTGAAGGTGGTAAATCCGTAGTTCTGCAGATACTATTTTGCACATTAAGATCACAATTTAAGCAACGACCTGAAAATATGTAGATATGATCGTAAACTATGACTATATAAGAGGTACATCGTATTCATTACTTCTTAAAATATTGACTATAATTCTTCTAGTTCCTCCTTCAGCTATTTAGAGGGTTAGTTGGCACAGCAGAAATACTTCTACACCAATTCACAAAGAAAAAATTACTAAATATCGTTCGTGCCACGAATACTTGTCACTAGCATAATTCAACATTTCAAATAATTTGCGGCAAAAATTTGAAAACAAATTATAAAATATTCAAATTGATATCGAATTTCAGAATACAGCTGTACATGGCTTCAGTATCTGTTTTTCCCACCAATATTTTATCAATGCTTTCTAAATTATGAAACAGCTTGAATTGTTATTCCGTGTGTCACTTTTTTCGATAATTCGAACGGCGAAAATTTGTATACAAAAGGGGAAAAATCGCATCATGAGTACGATAATTAAATATAAAGCATCGTGCCCACTTTTTCCCTCTTTTGTTTAGCCAGACAAAAGGATTTAATTAAGCTTGTTAATTCCGCTCTAACCCCCTGGAGAGCATGGCACCATAGAAAGGGGAGGGAATCTATGCACAAGGCGTATCTCCCACACAATGAACATAAAAACAGCATGATTGAAGTACGTTCATGAAGGAAATCGAGTAAAAAAAGGAATTTATTTTGGAAAATGCACAACAGTGAGCCAGAAAGACACGATCTGTAACAAAACAGAAAAACCTATTTCAACGACAATACCTAATCTTCAGCTAGGAACCCCACATTTTCTCCCAAGCATAGTAAAATTCCCAGAAATACAATAGTTGCATCGGCTTGAGTAGGCCAGGTAAGGAACAGTTCAACTTTCACGTTGCTTTCTGATAAACTGTCGCAAGGAGAGTTGAAAATTTATGGTTAGGGTACAATAGGGGAGTAAAAGTTAAATTAACGCAGATTCGGGTTAAATGAGTTTGATTTTGTCCCTACAATTGACGACGTGAGGTTACGATGGGGTAAACTGACATGAAGTTAGATCGGGACAATTTGGACTGAGGCAAGTTAGGCTGAAATAAGTTAGACTGGGATGGGTCTAATTGGGACTTCTTAGGTTATCAAAGTTTAGGTAATGCAGCTTAAGACAAAAAATTATCATTTTGCCACGAGTCCATAAAAAATAACAGATCGTCTCTCAGGTCACAGTGCACGGTGTGACAACCAGCTTGCGTTCGAAAATAGTGCATTAAATCACAACCGAAAGAAACAGGTTAAAAAGTCGAGCCGCTCCACGTTTTACTAGTTAGACTGCAACACTGCACATTTGATACGGTTTCTTAACAGACACCGTAGCGATGCTGTCATCACGGGACTGACATTTATGAAAACCGCAGGCTAATTAAACACGAATCTAGTGACTTGCAAGAACTACGTAAATCAACCTCCCTATTTAATTCCTGAAGGTATTTTATAGGATGGTTAAGGAACAACGATCATTAAAGAGCACAGTAGACCAACGCGGTGTAGTGTCCCAAGACTAATCAAATGACGATGCTTTTATCACTTCATTAGAATTGGATATTCTCCTCATGAGAGGAATATGTCAGGCGACCTTTAGATTAGAGCAAGAACGACTCTCGCTCTCAGCGCGTAGACCAAAAAAGTACGAATTTATTCAAGCTACGAGACATTTTTATGTGCAATAGTTTCCCCAGCTCGCACAATAAGATTTTTTTCTATTTGTTAGCGCGGCCAACAATACAGGATGTCCACACAAAAACGCATCCATTGGCCGATGTATGTGTATGTATGGTACCAGAACCAGAATTAAACAGTGATATGGCTTCAGTACCATATATACATATAACTGTCAGTGGGTACATTTTTTGTAAACACATTGTACAACGACAATTAATTTCAGTGCTTTTCTTTCAATTCTTACACGTTCTAAATTTTTTAAAACGAAAGCGAAGCTAATAATGAAAATTCCAAGATGCGTCTCAATTTGCAGTAGGTGACGGCATATCTTCAAAGAAACCTTTCCGTTAAAACAGAAGAGGGATCGATGTAAACAATAACTTCAATACCGACAGCATAATGGAAACGTCAGTTTTTATTAAATATCATCTAATTACTTTGTGTGCATTTGTATTAAACCTCGTTCCAATTCAAAAGCCTTCATAATTTAGAAAACCAAATTAGTATTCAGTTTTCGAAGTAAACACCCATGCATTATCTAACGAAAGACGGAAACGGCATCAAATTTTGACCCTAAAGTTTTAGGTAAAATATTTAGTATGCAAAGTATTTCATAAATCAATGCGAATTTCACAATGAAGTTGCAAAGAATAATGAAGAAAAATTTTGTACAGTTTGAGTTAATAAATCAAATCTATACTTCACAATTTATGTATAGCTTTTATTTATCCATGGCATGGATAACTATACGCAAAATAAATGAATTCAAGGTAAATGTAAAGGACTTGACCATAATCAATTTTCCACTTTTTGATCAACAAATATTGTTGATGAGACCAAAATAAACAAGTTTTCTTCAATGCACTTTCCGTCGGAAATGAGTATTTTAAAAGTTATGGCATTAAATGAGTTACCGGAACTCCATTGTGCATCACCCTATTACAAACGTAAAGAGGTTGGGTCGTGAGGGGTAGCCACAGTTCTTTTAGTTTTATAATTTTCACTAAAAGAACTGTTGCTACCCCTCACGACCCAACCTCTTTACGTTTGTAATAGGGGGTTTGCTCTTCGTCGGCTTGGTTGGCGCGCGGGAACGCCTGTTTATTTTCACGTCGGACCGCGCGGTATATTTTTCTCCGACTCAAAGACTGGAGTTACGGTAACTCATTTAATGCCATAACTTTTAAAATACTCATTTCCGACGGAAAGTGCATTGAAGAAAACTTGCTTATTTTGGTTTAATTAACAGTCTTTGTTGATCAAAAAGTGGGAAATCGATTATGGTCAAGTCCTTTACATTTACCGAATTCAATGTGCAAATCCGCAATACTTCTTGCCTCAGACAAAAAACTCATAAAAGGTAGCAACTCTGCAGTTGGATCTAACCTAACACCATAACATTCAATGCATGCTACCTTGCGGGTACGAGAGTAAAATAGAACATTATTTGCCTGAAAATCAAAAATATTTACGTTTTAAATTCAAATTGCGTAAATTGACACGCGAAGCACGCTATGTTTCTAAAATATAGCAGCATAAAAACCTTTCCTTAGCTCCTCTCTCTCACACTCTGTCGGGCAATCAAGTGACTTCAACGCTGAAGAGGTAGTGATCCATCAATGTTTGTGCCTAAGCTAAATGTGCTGATCTTGATCCCTGAAATTGGTTATCTGCGCATGTGTCGCGTTTTATGGCGATTGAGTTTACAGATCCAAGATTTCAGGTACCGCACTTCATGGACGGTTGCCCGAGACCGAGGTATTTCAGGACGAGTGAACCACATCCTCACTCCACACGAGTTGCACCGCGACTGAGATCTGAGAGGTTTCGTCTAGCAAGCACCCACGAGCTAGGCTTTTCTAAACTGAAACGCACTCGTAGTTACCCTAAAATTGTTAGATTTCCTCCCATGGAATATTCTTATCCATTATCCCATTGAAAATAATGTGTAAAATAAGGCTATGTTTACTCACTTCTTCCGTAAATATTTTCGAATAAATTCACACGAGAGCTTCAAAGCAAATCAAATACATATGAGCATACATGGTCAATAAATTCAATTCTTACAATGTATGCTCTCCTGCCTATAAACATTAACGCCTTCTCCCATTGATGCAGCCATTACATTTTAAACTACCTGCCCTTTAGTTGCAAAATTCTCATTTCATCAGGATTTCATCCTATGAAACAGCGCTTGCTACTTTCTACCACTATAATTAATATTTGGAAGTACAGAACTGATACAAATATCCCTTTCCTTGTCTAACCAATGTCATAAGCCACATTTGTACCGCAGCAACCACTTACGCTGCAATACAACATAATCTTTAACTATCGCACTGTTGTTATTAACCACACATGCAAATCTTGGCTTAGCCTTGGCAACTTCAAGCTGAACATCCCTGTTTGTTTTCGATTAGTCAATGAACACTTGCAATTTAGAACTGTTCTCAAGTGTTTCATCAACTACTCCACAGTTCACATACCCCTGTGTTGCTCACAGGAATGATAATTTCACTAGCACTTGGAGTTTCCAAAAGGATAAATCTCAGCAGTCACTCTCTATGACATATTTTTACAAACAAGTATACGTATTTTTAGGCCGTATTAGGAGTAGGAGCGATTTCTGCTTTTTCACTTTTCGATTAGAAGAATCTAGTAAACGTCAACACCATAGTTTGCCTGTGTGTGTGGGTGAGAGCGTGTGCAAATTTGAAGTTGAAAGGTTTTACAGTTTTGTGAAATGAAATTTCCAAAATGTACGAACAATTTCATTTATCCTAAGGACACAATTCGTCGGATGCATTACTTTCCTCAATTGTTTTCAGCTGAACGTTTCTTGTGGACCGCCCGATTTATTATTTCATTATTCTAGGGTACACGTAAAGGGCAGACCTCTGAAATAACGAAAACAAAAACAAAAAAGAGAAAAATCTTGGCGGTTGGAAACGTTCCGTATCGTAAGAGGAAAAACTGAAAACTTCAAGTCATTCCAGCACCACTGAGCCAATAAACTTTTTTAACTCCAACGGTAGACAAAACTTCATCCTTCATAATTTACTTGTAGTTTAACAACCTCTATAAATTTAGCGTTAACGTCTCGCATAGAGTTATAAATTAGATACGTTGCCCTACGGCAATCTACAGCATGACGGTTAGCACTACTAAACTTTTTTGTCAGGACACGACTTCATTTTTTTGCACATTGAAACAAAATTGATCGAGTGAGACTCATCTTCAATTCAGTAAATAGAGTATACATGAAACAACTTACCCCCATAGCTCATCATTGCCTTGGACTCTGAAACAAATTTCTTCGGCAACATGTTCGTATAACTGACGGCAGCTACCTGGAAAGTGATTTATTCCAATAGCTCATCACTGCATTGGGATCGGAAAATAATTTCTTTGCCCACAGATGTTCGGATATCTGACGACAGCTACCTGAATGAGAAGGTGGATGTGCCAGGTTTCATAGCCCCCAGGCAGGTAGAGAAGACCAAAGCAGGACGTCCCAGTGTTTCGCTGAAGTAAACGTTCTTGCGCTTGCAGCTGGAGAGCGTGAGGGCAATCCGAATTGATCCGGTATTCGATCCGGCAAAGCCTTGCCCTGCAGCCAGCGGTCTCAGCCGCTGTGATTATCACCATTATGAGGCAGGGTTTGTCAGATACATTTCTTTGATGCAGAGTGCCTTCGATCTCTCTGGTTCGCCGTGAAAAATTTAGGCGTTATTTCCAAACAAATTCTGATGGTATCAACTCATGTAGGTACACAACTTCGAAAATGGATTCCGGTGATGATTAGTTGATGATAAAATGAAGTATAGGCAATAATTTTTCATGTGTTTGGTTCAAACACAGCTCCATCGCAGGGATTATTTTCTGTTTGCCTTCGTTTCTTGTACGTAGAAAACCGAACCAATGATTATGATTATTAGTTAGTTTAAGCCTCCCTATCTTCAACAAATGAGATCAAAGAGAGGAAGGAAAAAGTCACCATTTAGTATGGAGTTAAGGGAACGCGGAACCTATGCAGAAAGGGTATAGAAACAGTAAGATGAGAAAGAAGTTCATGAAACAAGTTCACAGTTGAAGAAGAAAGTAGTAGGTGCTGAAAAAACAGGACAGCAGTGAACCGAAAAAAGATGGTCCGTAACAAAACAATAACTTATGTTATATTAACAAAAAGAAGTCCTACTTAACTCTCAGCTCGGGCCCTCACACATTTTCCCCATGGGAGCGACCGAACGAATGATACAGAGAGCAATTCAAATACAGTGTAGCTTAGCAACACGTCTTTTGATTGAGCAGTGATTAAGTGCTTACGCAGCGATTTCGGAGAAAAACCATTGATACAGAGAAAGGACAACTGATGGAAGAGGAAGTTTATTTTTCCCTAATTTTGAAACTGAACTAAGCGACGTTAGGATTTTTTCTTATGCAACGGCTGCATGCTTCAGTGCAAATGATAACTTCATTCATTAATTTTCAACCCTATAAAGACGAAATTATTTTATTCTGAATGAAGTACTCGTATTTTTATGTTATCACTCAAATTTTCACTCATAGGCAATACGGGGGTAAGCGTTTCAAAATTTTTAGTATCAAAATTTTATGAGTTACTTCTAACGCACTTCATGAATGATGATGGTCTCTAAACGGTTTAGCCCTACTTTATAATGCTGTGCTCTACAGCAGATATTTACAGTAATGCTATCACGTTTATAATGTGGGCAAGTTAAACCAGAGTCCTTGGTATATAGCAGCATACTAGAGTTGTATGCTGTACAGCACAACCCGCAGTTACATGAAAACTTTCCATAAATATAGCAGCACCCTAAAGTTATATGCTGCACAGTACAACCCGCGGTTACATGAAAACTTTCCATAAATATAGCAGCACCCTAAGGTTATATGCTGCACAGCACAACCCGCGGTTACAGGAAAACTTTCCATAATTATAGCAGCATCCTAAAATAATTATGCACTGCACAACCTAAGTTCACAGTTGTACCCTTCATAATTACAGTAACATCTATCTTAAAGGCGTTTACTGTACAGCCAATGTTGACAATATTGACAAGCGTATTTATAGCAGCATCGAAAAATTAATTGCTGTTTGCGATAATACCATGTTTAATTATAGCAGTATCTTAAAAGTATGCGCCTTGGAGCTAGTGTTTACAGTAATTCTGAGCATAATTTACTCTCATGTGACCTACATCTAGCATTCTGGTGTTAGAGTCTATGTAAATGAGGAGATTCCAAATAACTTAGTTAACATCAACTTTCTCCTCCCAAAGCCAGAACTGAGAAGCTGTACTATGTGACCTTTGTAGCAACAGGACGTCCTCGGTGAACTCTGGCAATAGTTCTTTTAGCCTCGCTGAGAGGTCTTAGACATATTAGATTTTTATGTATCTGTAATCTAGACATTTTTGGTTTTAACTTGCCCCGGCGAAATATTTGCTTGAATGTTAGTTAATATAAATAATTGACCAAGTCTTGATATAATCCGTGATTAAATGTTATTTCACAAAAACTATGCTTACCCGTAGATATAAATATTATCTCGCTGAAATATTTGGTCAAACATTCTTTAGAGAATTTTTAGTAAATATTTCTGTGGATATTTGAGTCATATATTCATGTTTTAACGCTTGCAATTAGTGAGTGAGTCAAACAACCTCGGGGCAATACTTTGCGTTGTTATAAAACTTGTCTATTCTATCTTTAGAGTCGATAATCAAATCCACTAACCACAACAATAAACATTAAGGAGTTACTATGGAAGCTAATACACAGCAAATAAGGGCGAACGAAAAATATGATTTTTAGGTGTTTTCAAAGAAATATGTCTCACATCACGACAATTCCCAAATTCAAGATTTCGTCACCCTTCACAATTTACATAGGTTTTAAATTATTGCTTAATAAAGCACGCTGCATAAAAACTCAATTTTGTTCCCGAAAAAAAAACTCACGAATTAACCGTAACCTTCAGCTCTCGAACGCTCAAACTAACTCTATCGATAAACTTAAAAATTCGATGATGGCCAAAGTTCTTTATCATCAAAAATTACACATAGTATAAATTACTATTTGACGAACACGTAAACTGCTTGACTGAATTGATAAGTATACCGTGTGTCCCACAAAAATGTCATCTACTTTTTAATTGATTATATCTCCGTTTTAAATTAACATGTTTGAATTGTCTTCTCATCACAATATAGAAAATTTTGTTTCCTCTGCGAATAATTTAGGTTTTTGAAAAAAAATCTGTTAAATAACCATTTTACAATGATCAATTTACTGAAAGGAGTAGAAAAATTAATTCTTCACAGGAAAAGTTTTAAAATTAACACTTTTGTTCTTCATTTATCAATACCTACTGTTAAAAATAATTTCACAATGATGTATCCTACATGCCACCAAGTATGTATCACCTCCATCATTAACACTTTGACCGCAGCGTGACCCACCGGTGGTACACGGAGGTAATTTTCACAACGCTGCAGACCGACCAGTAGTCACAAACACGATTTCCATAAATACTTAATCAAAGCTAGATGAAGGCACGATCCAGTTCATGTTTGCTATTTTCAACATCGCGCGCTGCAGTTGACTTTTAATTTGAGTTTGGTATTGAACTTAATTTTTAGTAGTCGCGGTTAAAGTGTTAATAATTCTTCGACAATGAATTGAAGAAGTATGTCAAGAAGTGAAAGGAAACGGTGAAATAGTCCGCAAAACTCTTCGTTCGATGGTGGCTAGAAGTAATACTTGCCTTGAGAGAAATGGAGGGTATGTCGAAGGATACAAAATTACTTTATTTATTTAAACGTTTTTCAAAGTAATAACTTTTTACTCTTTTAAATTATTGTTTGTTCGTTTTTTTAGAAAGTGCAAAATAAGGAAGAATATCAATGTTGTTTTAAAACTTTCCTTTGAAAAATTAATTTTCTAACCCTTTCAGTAAGCCGATCATTGTGAAGTGGTTATTCGGAAGCGTTCGGAACTGTAAAGTTCGAAAAAAATCCATGAATTACTTACTATTTAATGTGAAAACTTTCCTCGGATCACTATCTGAGTGCCCCGTGCACGGATAAAAGGAGTTGAACAGCGCATCTGTGCTGCTACGGTCTCAACTTTACAATGTTTGCACAGTGTGACGTATAATGACAGACTGACGTGGCTGTCTGTGTACAAGGGTTAAAAAAAATTCAGCGGGAAGAAGAAAAATTTTAGCCAAAACCGTGTGAATGAAAATACATTTAGAACATTTAGGTGCACTGATGTAACAATAATTAAATCTAAAATAACAATTATTAAAACTGCACACTACATAAACGAAAAGAAAACATTCTGCATCAGCCATGAGAGGACAGGCTGCAACAGCCATAATATTACATAATGCATAACATACTGCATTAGCCATGAGACGACAAACTGTATCAGCCATGAGAAGTCTGTAAGCTGCAACGGCCAAGAAACCACCTACTGCATTAGCCATTAGGTTTCAAGCTGCATAAGTCATAAGACTGCTGGTGGCATCAGCCATGAGACTGCAGGTAGTATCAGCCATAAGACGACAAAACTGCATCAGCCTTGAGACTGCAGGTCGTATCAGCCATAAGACCACATACTGTCTCAGCCATAAGACTGCACATCAGCTAAAAGACTCCGGCACACACGACCCTCGCAAGAGAGCCACAACACCCAGTTTACGAGACAGCACCGCCACAAACCCGCTGGTGACGTCACACGCACGATAATGACCCTGTTCCTCAGCTCTCTTTGCGGGTGCCCGCACCTCGCTGGCCAGTTTTGCAACGCTTCCAAATTGCACGCAAATGCTCGCCCGCATTCCAGGGGGAAATGAGAGCCGTACACCTGAGCTATTACTTGCGATGCATGACGAATGTGATGGTTGCGAATGGAAGATGAGCTAACTTGTAATTCTATATAAGTGGTTGAACTTTAGTTGACTACTTGTCATTTAACTCGTTTTGGAGTGCTGTATGGTGTTGGTTTCAGTTATTGGTAGACGAAAAGTGTTGCAGGTGCTTATATTTATAATTGTGTTATGATTTTTCCCTCATCGAATTATTGTTATACGTAATCGATGGTTTTATTTTGCTCCCCTTGCGTATAAAATGTCTATGATCCCAAAATTTTCAGGCGCAAAACTACAGTCGGCGTTTGGGCGTACCGAGTATAGGATGACCTAAACTTAAGGTGCAAATTCATACGTGGTAGGCATTCCAGGAATAATGCTGAATATATATTTTAATATTTTTGAAAGTTAAAACAGAGTAACAGGGAAAGATTGAAACATGTTAGGTTAGGAGGGGTTAGATTAAACTGCAAGGGCAGTTTCAGGTTAGTTAAATAAAAATATTTATTATTTATGGAATTAACGTGAAGACATCAAAATTACGACCAAAATTAATGTTGTGGCAAAGTTTTTGATCTAGGTTGTTCATGGGTTCACGATATGGTCGCCAAGCCATGGAAATAGCCCAAGTTTTTCCAAAAATATGAAAATGTGTACGTACGATAGAGATAATTATAACCATCAGCATCGTTATCAGTACTGTCACATCAGAATTGGCATTAATCTCGATATACTTTCTTTCTTAGGTGGAATATTATCATCAGATTCCATATACCTTCTAAATCTTTAAGTATTATAGTTCATATTATTCAGTTTGCCCTTGTTCCATTTTCAGTATACATGGAGTTATATCGAAAGTACAAATACATATTTAAACAATGTCAACCGCGTCATATCAAAATTATTTCATGGAGGTAGACAAAACTTCCAAATTTAAGAATAAAAATGATCTAATATTACTTTTAAGGTTGTCGTTAAAAAAAAAAAACTGTTTGCTACCCAAAAATACTTATGAAAACATTAGATGAATTCAATTTTTCGAAAAGCATAGCGACACGTAAGAGGATTCTGGTTTTAATTTTTTGTTGTTTTTATTACCTAATGTTCTTTTCTGATGAGTTGTCTAATATCACGTTACGTTATGAGAAAAGTTTTTACTTAAATACAAGGACACTATCGAGCAAATTTATTGAATACACGAATTGACTTACCGCGAGCGAGAGCTATTATTGAATACCGCGTTGGTTGCTGGAAAATTAATTCCAGGAAGCTATTTAATTTAATTTAAACATGAACGAAGCCTTGTCAGTTGTAACTAGAAATTCAGCACCTGGTAACTTAGAAGGGCTGCTCGGTAACCCCTGAGTTTCTGGTAACCCTACAGGGATGCTCGGTAACCCCTGAGCACTTGGTAACCCTAAAGGGATTCCCGATAGCCCCTGAGCACTTGGTAACCCTAAAGGGATGCTCGGTAACCTATTAGCACTTGGTAACCATAAAGGGATGCTCGGTAACCCCTGAGCTCTTGGTAACCCTATAGGGATGCCTGGTAACTCCAGATCACTTGGTAACCCCAAAGGGATGCCCGGTAACCCCTAAGCACTTGGTAACCCAGAAAGGCTGCTCGGTAACCCCTGAGCACTTGGTAACCCTAAAGGGATGCCCGGTAACCCCTGAGCACTTGGTAACCCTAAAGGGATGCCCGGTAACCCCTGAGCTCCTGGTAACCCAGAAGGGCTGCTCGGTAGCCAAGAAGAGTTGCTCGGTAACCCCCTGAGAACCTGGTAACCCCCGAACACCTGGTAATCCCTGAGCACCTGGTTACCCTACAGGGTTGTTCGGTAACCTATGTGCGCTTGGTTACCCCTAAGCACCTTGTTACCCTGCTCGGTTGTACGGCCATTCTACACATCGAAACCCTGTACTGGGGTTACCCAGTATCCCCTGAGCACCTAGTAACTTCTGAGCATCTAGTAACTCTGTATGGCTATAAGATGCCCAGTACTAAAAATATATTGAAAAAAAAAACTCTGACTTGAAGATTACGACCAGAAAAAAATGAATAGCGTATCCAAGTCGACAGTCGTACATTCGCAGCCAGCTTTACCGCTACTACGGTGTAAATTGTTTGACAACGTAGCCGTTGATTGGTTCATTTTAAACACGCGTTAACGAACATCAAAGCTTCTAATAATGTCTCACCTTTCTGAGTATTTTATGATGATGCTATTAATAACGCCCGTTTTTCATATTTATAACAGACTGCATCAAACTTCTCAAGCTGAGAAATGAATCCTGCGCTCTTCAATCGCATCTTGATTCCCAATGCAACCGATGAGGTAGCTGGTAAAATGTCCGAAGAATTTACTGTACTAGAACTGCGAAGTTTGACTGTAAGAGTTTATCTATAAGCTATAAAATGTACTGCCGAGAAGGCTATACATTTTAAAAATCATGAGAAAATGATTTAATTTTAACTACGTAAAGGACGATACTCTAAATTCCAGAAAAATATTGACAAAATTTTTACATGCGTTAGAAATTTTTAACGAATTTGATTTAAAAAGAAACGCATTTATTTAGATGTCGATATAACTTACATCAAAGTTACAGGAAATTTGAACAAGTCTGAAAATTGAAAGTAAAACGCACAGCTCGAATGCATAAATCTAAGCCAGCACTACTAGCAAAACGCATGGCTCGAATGCATATATTCAACCGAAAATTATACAGCAAAATGTGTGTCTCGAATGCATGTTTCTAACCGAGAACTACCAGCGAAACGTACAGCTTAGAATCTGAAGCTTGCAAAACGCACAGTCCGTTTCAACTGCACGGAGGCACTGCGCCAAATAAAAGGAAATCCAATATTTTTGCGTCGGCTAAACCAAGAACCATGACCGAGCGTTCCAAGAACGCTGTCAGTGAGACGACTCTTTTCTCGCTAATACAAACTCGAGATAGAACGAAAACACACGATAGGAATGTAAGTTTTTTCAGACATTCCGTACTCGGAAAACGACTTGCTGTCGCTGCAGCATTCGTACCCAGTATGTATGAGTACAAATTACAGCTGCAAAATCAACCCAGTGAACTCTTGACATTGGCTTCAGTCTAACGCAATTGCTCGTCTCTAACTCCTCCTCCTTCACCCTTTAACAGTCCTCTATAAAAAGCCCGACTACAATTTTAAAATATTTTATAAATGATAGTAAAGTAAATATGAATATCTGAAATGAATTAAAAATTAACAATAATATTGCATTAACGCGTTAAAAATAATCATCAAAAAATGACTTTTTGGGTGATTTGTTCACTAATGAGTTTTTGAAGTTCACTGCCAAGCGACTGTTCCTTCCTCGTTTTGATGCCTGTGACAACCTGGTGGTAGAGCCAGGTTAAAGGCGGTAGTTGTTATGACGCCATGAGTAAATAACTTCAGTAGTAAAAGGTCAAATGACTAGTAATGTTTAAAAATTGCTGACTGCCACATAAAGTATTGAAAAAAGAAATGTTGAAAAAAAAAATATTCGGATAGAAACCTACAGATTTCATTAATTCTAAAGCTTTGAATTTCGATTCGTTTAGTGTCAAATTCACTTTCTTGAAATGCGCTGATTCAAACTTCATTGATGTAGACAAACTCCATAGATCCATCCTCTGTGATTTCGGATTCAATTAATTTAAACTCTATGAGCTTAGAAATTATACATATCTTGATTTTATAATTGGCCTTTGCCGCTATAATTTAGTTAAATGACTTTAAAGTTTTCGAATTTAGTTTCCTGTGGATTCAAACTCGTTAGATTCAGGTTGGGAACCCATTGAGATATTTCCAGCAGCTGCAAGTGCTGTACTGAGATTGATGTTCTTTCTAGTGAACAAGGAAAATTCTTCCTAAATCAGGACGAGGAAAGAGCAGAACCATCCTCTCTTGTGTAATCAAAGATACACCGAGGTCCTGAAAAGTCTGTTACCACAATGAAATTTTAATTTGGTCCGAGGACACGTGGCGATAAGAAGTTTTTTGCGTCTTAACGCTTATGGATTTCGCTTGCGTTCTCTGAACTGCTGATCCTCCCCCACTACACGACATACCGCACACCACACCCTTCTTCGTTTACGACTTACGTTCCTGGTATTCGGTTCTTGAAACTCTTATATTCCTCCTTCTGTAAGCAGAGCGAGTTAGCATTAAGACCTCGGCTGCTACAAAGATCTACCTTTCGTTTCATCCTGTGTTAAATAAAAACGTATAGTTGAACGACAAAGAATTGAAATTATTCAGCGGAGAAGATTTTACTAATGCAACATAGTCAATGAACCAGAAATGTTCAGTCAAAGCAACTGAAGGCTTAGGAGATCTTGAATGGGATCTGCTGATTACAGCAACGTATTTTGAACTCGTTTGAGAGCAGGAGTTTTATTTGAATGAGAACGTATTAAGGTTTAGGGCGAACCGAACCATGCATGTAACGCAGTCGTAGTGTGCTCTGAGTGAATTAATTAAGCCCTGTATTTATGTGTGCTAAAACCGCTCTCAAACTACGTCGTTTCAGCGCTATCTGTCATGAAATAATTTGTCTTAAAATCCAATGCACTTTGTTTTAGAATGAAGAACGCTTCTATATTCTAGTGTTTTCCAGAACGACACGTGTGATTAGAAATACTGTAGCACACACAGACTAGAATTAAAGGAAAAGGTGAAATTTAACTCTTGTTAATAGTTTATTGAATATGTGATGTCGTATCACGGATACTTGGGCATCTTAAATATTGCCAACCAACTTGTCAAGTCCATTTGACGGGAATTCTTTTAACGATTGGGGCTTTCAAAACCTATCGCAAAACACGAACGTTTGACTTTGACTGGCGAGCTTGATCGAGGGCGTCGGAATCTCTGGAACGTAAATGACAGCAGTCAAAATTTGGGCGTTAAGAGAAATGACGCACCGATTCAATGATTGCGAGTGGAATTGAACATTGCGTCACAAACTAAGAAGTCTCAAACTCATAAAATTTCGCTGCTTTAGTTGTTGTAGAATTGTGGCACCATTGTACTTGTTAAATGTTGTAACCATTCAAAAAAACCGGCAACGATGATCATAGTGTGCTGATGTACGAGGAAGGATTTAGTTACGCACACAACTACTAAAAAAGGTGAATTTTAGGTAAAATGTGCGGCTGGTACTACCGTTGCTACCTAGTACAGAACTCGAAGAAGAAGCTCCGTGCAATAAGAAGGTTGAAACAACAGCACACGTTTACGGCGAACAGAAAAGGCTGGCAGTGGAGCTCAAGTTAAAATCATCAATAGAAAGGCCCCAATGTTTGAGGATTGATTAGAAAAACAAATAAAGCTCACACAATGCACGAGAAAACTTTTCGGCATTAATTATCTGAAGCATATCTGAGCTGAGAATGAGAAGAGCGCGTTAACACTCTGACCGCAACGTGCGCCACCGGAGAGGATTTTCATCATGCTGCTGACCAACCAGTAGTCAAAAACTCAATTTTCAAAAATACTTAATTAAAGCTAGTGTCTTCTATTTTATAGACTAAAGCTTTGATTCTCTCCGTGATTGTATGCATTTGGAGGCGTTGAAATATTTTTATAGATTGTACGCTTAAAGATCAAATTTCTAAGGCAGGAACAACAGATACTTCATAATCAGTAATATTCAACCAATCCTAAGGCTTGCAGAGAAGGATTTATTTCAAGTTGTGTACTAGAAGGCGCTCCTTGCATGTGGGCTAAATATGAATAAATAATAAGCAATTATAATTCCCACTACAATCGATAAAAAATAAAATTCACCAAAACTTCCCCCTAAAAATTCCAATCCGCCATTCACCTTTAGAGCGTCCGGCTGCTTTCCGCACTCCGTTCCGGGTGTTCCGACGACCGACACCCAGAAAAACCCGGAACCGGTTTGAGGGAATCCTGCCGCGTTGACACGCACCAACCGAACACGCACTCCGACGGCTCTCATAAATTGCAGTGCGTTAATTAGCTCTGGTCTGCCGTCATGTCTGCGTGTTCGTCACTCTTATTGAAATGCCTGGAATTTGTTTGCAACGAGGTCAACTCAGCCGAGCTCTGGACGCGCACAGCAGCCGAGGATTGGAAAAGCGGGGAGTGACTGTTTTTGTTACTGATTATAATGGAGACAAAACTTGGTTGACATTAAACTTGACCGAAATTGTATTTGCAACAGCGTGGACCGACTCATTTTGTTGCTGGTTGTTAAAAGGCAAAACTTGGTTGAAATTACATTGAATACAGCATACGGTAACTCTGGCATACGGTAACTGTTTGTTGTAATGACAAAATTCCATCGAAATAATTTCAAAAGAGCACAGAGTAACTCTGATTGTTACAAAGGCAAAATTCCATTGAAATTAAATGTAAAATAACATAGTAAAGTATTGATGGAAAACGGATTGAAATTAGTTCTGAGAGACTAATTTTCACTTATAAGCATCGCCATCTCGCTTATCATTTGTGTGCTATACTGGAACACAAGAATCTTATCTCGACCAGAAAGCCTACGTTTAGGTGTTAAGAAAATGATCGTAACAACCGACTATCTATTAAGATATACACACATGTATATTAATATATTATATACACATAACCGAGCAGTAATTTTCATCAATTTTGACTCCTAGCAATGAGGCTGAGCATCCCATTCAAGAATCACACTAAAGCGCTCATTTGCTAGCTCAGCCTCGAAATTTTCAGCGCTTTGCAATGCCAAGAGTATCCGTCTTTGCGACCTGGTGTTGGTAATAAGGCATCTGAAAAAACAGTGTAGTGTACAAAATGATACATATCATGCTCGACTGGAATGAAAAACATCCTTTTTAACGTCATCTGTTGCAAGATCTGCTATGACAGCCAGATGCCTTCCAAACCAGACCACGGTTGCGGCAGTTTGGTTCCCAAACGTTCCTTTACGATTGGAAGGCAAAAATTTCCCACCCCTGGAGGCCATTCCAGGTCCATAAGTGGTAGCACATAGGGATTTTGGCCTCTAGAAATATGTAGGAAAAGAGTATGGAAACATTTAGCGATAAAAAATAACAACACATAGGGATTTTGGCCTCTAAAAATATGTAGGAACGGAGTATGAAAACATTCAGCGATAAATAAAGCAGATTCATGTAGAATGAAAAAAGCCCCGTGTCCGTTGCGCATGAAAAAGCAAATAACATTACCAGACTATAGGAGCCGCAATGCTTCATCAAAAATTGAATGAGTCAGCACAATCGATTAAAAGATCAGGACTCAGAATAAGATTTAAAAGATTTTGGATTTGACGTCATATATAGTTTAGCTTTTCAAGTCCCCACACGCCTCACGTCCCAGCATCACAAGTCTCAAGTCCTGTCGCTTCACTCGCATCAAAGACCTCACTCAAGTCCTGTCGCTTCACTCACGTCAGAGACCTCGCTCAAGTCTTGTCGCTTCACTCACGTCAGAGACCTCACTCAAGTCCCATCGCTTCACTCACATCATAGACCTCACTCAAGTCCTATCGCTTCACTCACATCATAGACCTCACTCAAGTCCCATCGCTTCACTCACATCATAGACCTCACTCAAGTCCCATCGCTTCACTCACATCATAGACCTCACTCAAGTCCCATCGCTTCACTCACATCATAGACCTCACTCAAGTCCTCTCGCTTCACTCACATCATAGACCTCACTCAAGTCCCATCGCTTCACTCACATCATAGACCTCACTCAAGTCCTGTCGCTTCACTCACATCATATACCTCACTCAAGTCCCATCGCTTCACTCACATCATAGACCTCACTCAAGTCCCATCGCTTCACTCACATCATAGACCTCACTCAAGTCCTGTCGCTTCACTCACATCATAGACCTCACTCAAGTCCCATCGCTTCACTCACATCAGAGACCTCACTCAAGTCCCATCGCTTCACTCACATCATAGACCTCACTCAAGTCCTGTCGCTTCACTCACATCATAGACCTCACTCAAGTCCCATCGCTTCACTCACATCATAGACCTCACTCAAGTCCTCTCGCTTCACTCACATCATAGACCTCACTCAAGTCCCATCGCTTCACTCACATCATAGACCTCACTCAAGTCCCATCGCTTCACTCACATCATAGACCTCACTCAAGTCCCATCGCTTCACTCACATCATAGACCTCACTCAAGTCCTGTCGCTTCACTCACATCATAGACCTCACTCAAGTCCCATCGCTTCACTCACATCATAGACCTCACTCAAGTCCCATCGCTTCACTCACATCATAGACCTCACTCAAGTCCCATCGCTTCACTCACATCATAGACCTCACTCAAGTCCCATCGCTTCACTCACATCATAGACCTCACTCAAGTCCCATCGCTTCACTCACATCATAGACCTCACTCAAGTCCTGTCGCTTCACTCACATCATAGACCTCACTCAAGTCCCATCGCTTCACTCACATCAGAGACCTCACTCAAGTCCTGTCGCTTCACTCACATCATAGACCTCACTCAAGTCCCATCGCTTCACTCATATCATAGACCTCACTCAAGTCCCATCGCTTCACTCACATCATAGACCTCACTCAAGTCCCATCGCTTCACTCACATCATAGACCTCACTCAA
The DNA here is from genome assembly GCA_030386875.1 of Morinoia aosen. Taxonomy (NCBI): domain Eukaryota; kingdom Metazoa; phylum Arthropoda; class Malacostraca; order Amphipoda; family Talitridae; genus Morinoia; species Morinoia aosen. The sequence goes on from CM059562.1 coordinate 68,252,242, forward strand.
GTCCCATCGCTTCACTCACATCATAGACCTCACTCAAGTCCCATCGCTTCACTCACATCATAGACCTCACTCAAGTCCCATCGCTTCACTCACATCATAGACCTCACTCAAGTCCTGTCGCTTCACTCACATCATAGAACTCACTCAAGCCCCATCGCTTCACTCGCATCATAGACCTTACTCAAGTCACATCGCTTCACTCACATCATAGACCTCACTCAAGTCCTGTCGCTTCACTCACATCAAAGAACTCAAGAAGAAAGTTTCTCAAAGGGCTGGATTTTGAAATATTTCGTCGCTGTATTGATACATTTGCCAGCGTAAGTTTTCCTACGCGGATTTTGCTCCGTTGAGTTCAGCAGTAAGTACTGTAGCCAATTCAATTTCATAAAATATTCACGCTGCCCCGCTATATGGCCGTAAGTTACGTAAAAATCCAATTACAGAAGAAGCATAGGCCGATCTGATCCCAGATTTTCAAACATTTAAAAGCGTCGTAGCGGTGGAGTCGGTGTGTAAGTTCCTCTATCGACTTGGCTATCCTACGTATTGTTTATCCTCAGCAGTGAGTTTTCTATAAAATTGGAGCTTGCATAGAACATCTGGTCAGGGTTGCCGGATGTATTCTCAAGTTATATTTTGAAGCCCAAACTTTAGCGTTTGGTTTGAAAAGAAATAGCACAAAGACAGGCCAAATCGATGGAAGAACTTTCGCGGCTACGACGAGCCAATTCGATGAAAGAACATTCGCTGGCGTCTGTACCGCTACAACAGCCAATACGATGGAGGAACTTTGGCTGGTGACTGTATTTAGCTTTAGCTGGTGACTGTATTTAGCTTTATCTGGTGACTATATTTAGCTTTAGCTGGTGACTGTATTTAGCTTTAGCTGGTGACTGTATTTAGCTTTATCTGGTGACTATATTTAGCTTTAGCTGGTGACTGTATTTAGCTTTATCTGGTGACTATATTTAGCTTTAGCTGGTGACTGGTGAAGACACAATTCGTTTGATAATAGGACCGCTGATGCCCACGTCAGAGCATGGGTCGCTCGAATACCTCCGCCGGCACCACGGCGAGCGCTGCAGTGTAAAATTTAGTGTTGCTGAAAAATTTAAGAGTGTTTAGATTGTCTCATTGTGATGTGAGTAATAGGTCCAGCATGTTAATGAGGTAGTTAACTTGATTTGAGCGCTGTGCTCATGCAGTATAACGTTGAACACGATGGTGCTTTGAGCAGTTTCGAGTTGTGCAGCATAGCGCTAATGAAGAAGTCATGACATAGGGAAAAATGCATCGATTATTGGTTGTATAGAGTGCACCAGTCACTATTGCATTTTCGAGAAGGCTGCAGACGCCTAAATCAGTAACTCATCAGGAAGGACACCATCTTCCTTATGTAATTTGAAGAATGACTAACTATGTTTGTGTTCCTCATTTGCTTTGTTAGGCATAATAAGATAGCAGCAGTAACATTTCATAAAATGCAGCCGTTTATTTTTTACGGGCTTCTCGGAAATGCAAGATCAAGTACCTCACCCTGCATAAAAACCAATATTCTTATTGAATAAAATAAACATCGAAGATCAAAACCCAAGGGCCGCGAAATATATTGTTAAAGCACTTAAATGTAAGAGTGTTCCTTACGCTCTGAAGAATTACCACACGCTCTTTTTCTGCTCTCCCAAATAACGCGATGTTAGTGAAACCAACCTCGAAGGACAGTTTGTAGTGACGTGAGAACTTTCATTACTTGGTAATATTTAAAACCAAGTATTAACATTATAAATCATAGAATTAATGTAGTATAAATCTATCAAATAGGTTACTTCTCCCATTGAGTATTCAAATTTATCTCTGTATCCTGGCTTCAAGTAGGGTTCAATTAGTTTATATTTATTGTTGTTCCTTCTCGAGCATTCAGATTCACCTGCGTATCCATATTACGAGGAAGGTTTTCGTTTGGTCGGTTGAGGGAACCACGAAAATAATGAGCCAGAACCCATTTTTTCAGGCTCTCACGTGACCACAGAAACTGTCTACAATACACAACAGCAACACAAGGAAAATTGCAATAGTCTTCGATTAAGAATGTAGTTTCACAGTACATATTTCCATCAGCATAATATACATAAAAACAGTTTTAATAATACGAGTGGGAGACACTAGTGTGATGGTAGCATGCGTACCACATGAATACCGAAACGTCTTTTGATGCAGTGGTCAACTCAACCATACATGTGTGCACAGCAGTACACGCATATTCATACGCTCGTTTACACACACTCATGTACGCAGTGTTGAGCATTAACACGTTCATACGCATACGCCCACACATGTACACAGTGTTGAGCATTAACACGTTCATGCGCATACGCACACACATGTACACAGTGATGAGCATGAACACGGCCCGTAAACGCACACACATGTACCCAGTGTTGAGCATTAACACGACCCGTAAACGCACACACACATGTACACAGTGTTGAGCATTAACACGGCCCGTATACACACACATGTACACAGCGTTGAGCACGGCCCGTATACACACACACATGTACACAGCGTTGAGCACGGCCCGTATACGCACACACATGTACACAGCGTTGAGCACAGCCCGTATACGCACACACATGTACACAGCGTTGAGCACGGCCCGTATACGCACAGAAATTGAGCACACAAAACCTACCATCAGAACGAATTCCTGCGCCCAATTACGAAGACCGGCCCGTCTCGTCTTTCAAAACGAACAATGCAATGCAGTCGATTTCAATGCACTTTATGTCGCTTGAATTTACCCACTCTTTTTTACGGTGAACTGTTCACATTATGCGATCATTTTAATAAACCGCAGATTGTCTCTAAAATTGTCATCAAAATAGAATGATTTTTTGCTACATTCTTTTGGCTTCAATGACTTGCATCAGAGTTATTGTTAAAGGAACTTTATAATTTAACAAAGGAGACAGTCCTGACATCTCTCAAAACGAACATAGAAATAAAAAATGTATCAAATTATTTCAATAAAATCCTCATGAATATTTAACTGCAGTTGCTTCAAATATTTGGCAGACACTGGTGCAAATTTTTTAATTGCAAGTGTTTTATAAATTTCATTGCATTTTGCCTTAGCTTTAGTGTCATCGATTCGTTTATTTCATAGAAATTGAGTTAAATATTTATTTCTAAGTGCTCAAAATTTTTATCGTGGTTCGATGAAGTTTATTCAAATGTTCCATTGTAATTGCTCAAAAAGATATCATCGTGATTGATTTCATTGTAACGTTTCTTTCTTTTTACTGTATTACCAAACATTTGATATTCAAATTCCCTTCGTTGTGTATAATGCCTCACAGAGATGTACTGTATGCTTTTTTGTTCTTCCTTATTTTAAATTCTTGTTCATTACCTGTATCCTACCGCTTATACTAATTTTTCATTTCTTGGTTCAATCAAATCTGAATTACCAATTTCCGTATTTTTCTCGCCCAACTCAATCTATGTAATCTTGCGATGTTTACTTTTGTACTGAAACAGAATAATAATAGTATCGAAGGGTGCTAATAAAATCAAACTAGAACAGAAATAGGAAACGACCCAAGCGGCCCATTCTCAGGTTGCCTCCAAGCCTCGGGCTGTGAAAATATAAGTGGTTGAATAAAGTTATCATATAACCTAGCTGTATTCTTCAGCATCGCCAATTCTGTTAAGTAAAGTTGGGCATTTTAGTAACCCGTTTGCCATTTTGTACGCCTAAATCTGTCTCAGTCGAACACAAATTTATTTATTTTTTTGCATTTTTAATTAAATTATTCAGACAATTTTGCGTTGTTTTGTCGTTCGTTCGCAATTTTTAGGAATTGAATTTGGTTTCATTCAAGATCCCGTCAATAATAGAAGCCTACATCATCTTCAATATAATCTCGTGAATTACACAGTTGCCCTCAAGCAATTCCGGACGTGACTCGAGCGACTCCAGACGTTCATTATGCGTCGCTATAGCCTCAAGGTGAGAGTTTATGGAGTCACCCAGAATTGTTGCCGCAAGTAATACTCCGATGTAGCACATTAGTGTTCATTCTGCACGTCTTCTGTATTAAGCGTCAACTCTGTTTGTGTTTGTTATATTTGTCACGACTTACTTCAAGAAGAGTAAAACATGAACCTAGGTTACATGCTCTGAGAATATGTTCAAAAAATGCTAAAACGAGTTTTTTTTAAATTCATCAAGCGCTTGCCCAACAGATAAATACTGTAATTCTTACATAAAGGTTTTACAATTCTTCCACTTGATCGGGGAAGAAAATGATCCAACTAGAAATTTTCACGTCTATTTTTCTTTGTCTCCCAAACTTATGTTTTAGATTTTTTCATATTTTTAGCGTCTAATTTGTCACACACATAAAGTTACATGAAAACCAAAAGCAACTACCGTGGATCTGCGTCACAACTGAGTGTCGAAGAAAAGAATTCAAAAGGAAGGAATCCTCATCACGTGTGTTGAAACCAAAAAACAATTCTTTAAATCGGAGCAGAGTCAGCCAGGCTCTAACGCCGCCTAATCGGACGTAAATCAGGGGCCTCATCATCCAAAATTTTGGGTTTGACTGAGGGAACGTAGTTGTTTCTGCGGCCAAAGCACTGAAGTTTCCAGCGTTCGTGGCTGACCTGTGCCCCATGATATAACAGGCAAAAAATAGATTCAAAAAGTACATCAAAAGGGTGAGCAAGACGGCAGCCAAAAACATTAAAATGATAGACTGACGGAATCAAGCACCTTAGAAGGCGTTATCCGCCACTCGATGGTTTGCACTTAGATGATATCAGTGTTGTTCGAGGCGGTCAGGGACAAGTAAAGTACGAAAATTTTCCTTGATAGATGGCTTTAAATGCAAGCTTCTGCACACTTTAAAAGGTTACCTGAACACGTTCAGAGATGTTGCTCAGTTTCATCTTCCTTTGCAATGCCTATTCTACGTTACTTACTGTTGTTTTCCTCGATTAAACCTATTCGACATTCCTAATTTTGTGTTCCCGTGTATGCCCAAGCCTACGTTACCTAACTATGTATTTTTCTGACACGTAATCAACATTACCTAGTTTTGTGCTCCTCTGTGTAGCAAGATCTCATCTTGCTTGTACAAGAATCGCGATTGCCTCTTACAGTTAGAAAGAGAGACTCAGGGGGTTGTGCCTTAAGTAAAGTATGCACAACCCCCTTTGTGCCACAAGTATGCTTAACCCCCTTTGTGCCACAAGTCTGCACAACCCCCTTTGTGCCACAAGTATGCTCAATCCCCTTCGTGTCACAAGTATGCACAACCCCCTTTGTGCCACAAGTATGCTCAATCCCCTTCGTGCCACAAGTATGCACAACCCCCTTTGTGCCACAAGTATGCACAACCCCCTTTTTATGCCACAAGTATGCACAACCCCCTTTGTGCCACAAGTATGATCAATCCCCTTCGTGCCACAAGTATGCACAACCCCCTTTGTGCCACAAGTATGCACAACCCCATTTGTGCCACAAGTATGCACAACCCCCTTTGTGCCACAAGTATGCACAACCCCCTTTGTGCCACAAGTATGCACAACCCCCTTTGTGCCACAAGTATGCACAACCCCCTTTGTGCCACAAGTATGCACAACCCCCTTTGTGCCACAAGTATGCACAACCCCTTTTGTGCCACAAGTATGCACAACCCTCTTTGTGCCACAAGTATGCACAACACCCTTTGTGCCACAAGTATGTACAACCCCCTTTGTGCCACAAGTATGCTCAACCCCCTTCGTGCCACAAGTATGCACAACCCCCTTTGTGCCACAAGTATGCACAACCCCCTTTGTGCCACAAGTATGTACAACCCCCTTCGTGCCACAAGTATGCACAACCCCCTTCGTGCCATAAGTATGTACAACCCCCTTTGTGCCACAAGTATGTACAACCCCCTTCGTGCCACAAGTATGTACAACCCCCTTTGTGCCACAAGTATGCACAACCCCTTTCGTGCCACAAGTATGTACAACCCCCTTTGTGCCACAAGTATGCTCAACCCATTTCGTGCCACCAGTATGCACAACCCCCTTTGTGCCACAAGTATGTACAACCCCCTCGTGCCACAAGTATGCACAACCCCCTTCGTGCCACAAGTATGTACAACCCTCTTTGTGCCACAAGTATGCACAACCCCCTTCGAAGTATGTACAACCCCCTTAGTGCCTCAAGTATGTACAACCCCCTTTGTGCCCCAAGTATGCACAACCCCCTTCGTGCCACAAGTATGTACAACCCCCTTTGTGCCACAAGTATGCACAATCCCCTTCGTGCCACAAGTAGGTACAACCCCCTTCGTGCCACAAGTATGCACAACCCCCTTCGTGCCACAAGTATGTACAACCCCCTTCGTGCCACAAGTATGCACAACCCCCTTCGTGCCACAAGTATGCACAACCCCCTTCGTGCCACAAGTATGTACAACCCCCTTTGTGCCACAAGTATGCTCAACCCCCTTCGTGTCATAAGTATGCACAACCCCCTTCGTGTCACAAGTATGCACAACCCCCTTTGTGCCACAAGTATGCAGAACACCCCTTCGTGCCACAAGTATGCACAACACCTCTTCGTGCCACAAGTATGCACAACACCCATTCGTGCCACAAGTATGCACAACACCTTATCGTGTCACAAGTATGCACAACACCCCTTCGTGCCACAAGTATGCACAACCCCCTGCATACTTAGTATGCACAACCGCCCGCAACCCCCCAGTGCCATTGTCCTTCGCAACCTGAGGGGAAACAAGTGTGCTGCTCCGATATAAGCCTAGACCGAAGAGTACCAGTTGAGTCGGTGGAGGGTCTGAAGACGGTGGTCCGGCTGCTGTGTTGCTAGCAAAGTCTGAGTTGAAATGGCCTAGGGCAGAAGCTAGAAGCTATCAAGAAACGGTGAAAATAACAGGTTTGTAAAACAAGGCGTTATTTTTACGTTTAAGTGTGCTAAATGGATAAAATATAGTTCAGTACATACAAGAAGTATGAAGGGCGGTTGCTGAATGAAATAACTATACTTTCGAATATCCTAAAAACGTATATTTTTTATAAAATGTACAATAGACGTATGTGATAATACGCTTACAGTAAATATTCACAAGGTGTTCGGAAACTCATGTTCCAAACTCTGACAATACAAACGAAAATCTCCAAAAAACGATTTCTTGACGAATAAATAAAAACCTTAACCTTTTTTGACGCATCGAACCTCTATTTCAAGTAAGGTCCATCTAACTACGGTTGGGGTGGACCCCAAAGTCGTCGGTGATGAAAAAGCTCATTAAGGGAAATTTATATGAGTTAGAACTTTACATGAGAATAGAATGTTTTACGTGAGGTTAGATTGCATGAACTCCAGAATTGGAATTGCAGTGAGTGCCTGCTTCAATGCTTTAACAAGTGAAACCGATTTCATTTTACAGTCGCCCTGGTTTTGCATAACGATCATTTTCACCTTTGTTTAAAGTTGACTTACATCATGGTATATGACGGGAGTGATAATTCAAGGCGGCTTTGAAGTTCAGCCGAAGAAAGAAACAAAGAAGAATCTAGAGCGGCAAAATTCGAAACTTGAAAAATAGACAGAAGCTGACACGATACATTAATGATGAAATGCTTGTCGCTTTGGAACTGCCATATTTTTTTGTAAATAAATGGGCATCCAGAACGACACCAACTCGGAATTCATTACAGCAATGACGATTAAAAATATAAGCAATAGGACCCAGCTGAAGAGTCACACACACACACACACACACACACCTCAGCAAAGGTAACAATACACTTCGCATCGTAAGACGAGACGACGCGAATACTAGTACTCTTGCGAATAAAACAAACCTGTGCAGGAGTGAGAATGCAAAAAATTATGCAAGGACTGTGGTACCAAAACTCAGTCCTACGGAACCAATGTGCGCCATTCATTTAACACACCTCCAAGTCATGCTTTTCGTAATCATTTTATTTTAAAGAACCAGGTTTAAGATGTGGAAGATCGAGAAAAGAGGGAAAATTCATGTTCTACGTTCAGTTGTGCGTAGAGTTCAAGGATTTCAGCATGAGTAAGGGAGCACGTAGAGTTTAGGGATTTCAGCATGAGTAAGGGAGCACGTAGAGTTTAGGGATTTCAGCATGAGTAAGGGAGCACGTAGAGTTTAGGGATTTCAGCATGAGTAAGGGAGCACGTAGAGTTTAGGGATTTCAGCATGAGTAAGGGAGCACGTAGAGTTTAAGGATTTCAGCATGAGTAAGGGAGCACGTAGAGTTTAAGGATTTCAACATGAGTAAGGGAGCACGTAGAGTTTAAGGATTTCAACATGAGTAAGGGAGCACGTAGAGTTTAAGGATTTCAACATGAGTAAGGGAGCACGTAGAGCTAAAGGATTTCAGCATGAGTAAGGGAGCACGTAGAGTTTAAGGATTTCAACATGAGTAAGGGAGCACGTAGAGTTTAAGGATTTCAGCATGAGTAAGGGAGCACGTAGAGTTTAAGGATTTCAGCATGAGTAAGGGAGCACGTAGAGTTTAAGGATTTCAGCATGAGTAAGGGAGCACGTAGAGCTAAAGGATTTCAGCATGAGTAAGGGAGCACGTAGAGTTTAAGGATTTCAAATGAGTAAGGGAGCACGTAGAGCTAAAGGATTTCAGCATGAGTAAGGGAGCACGTAGAGTTCAAGGATTTCAACATGAGTAAGGGAGCACGTAGAGTTTAAGGATTTCAGCATGAGTAAGGGAGCACGTAGGGTTTAAGGATTTCAGCATGAGTAAGGGAGCACGTAGAGTTTAAGGATTTCAGCATGAGTAAGGGAGCACGTAGAGTTTAAGGATTTCAGCATGAGTAAGGGAGCACGCAGAGTTTAAGGATTTAAGGATTTCAGCATGAGTAAGGGAGCACGTAGAGCTAAAGGATTTCAGCATGAGTAAGGGAGCACGTAGAGTTTAAGGATTTCAGCATGAGTAAGGGACCACGTAGAGTTCAAGGATTTCAACATGAGTAAGGGAGCACGTAGAGCTAAAAGATTTCAGCATGAGTTAGGGAGCACGAAGAGTTTAAGGATTTCAACATGAGTAAGGGAGCACGTAGAGCTAAGGGATTTCAGCATGAGTAAGGGAGCACGTAGAGTTTAAGGATTTCAACATGAGTAAGAGAGCACGTAGAGCTAAAAGATTTTAGCATGAGTAAGGGAGCACGTAGAGTTCAAGGATTTCAACATGAGTAAGGGAGCACGTAGAGTTTAAGGATTTCAGCATAAGTAAGGGAGCACGTACAGTTCAAAGATTTCAGCATGTGTAAGGGAGCACGTAGAGTTCAAGGATTTCAACATGAGTAAGGGAGCACGTAGAGTTTACGGATTTCAGCATGAGTAAGGGAGCACGTAGAGTTCAAGGATTTCAACATGAGTAAGGGAGCACGTAGAGTTTAAGGATTTCAGCATGAGTAAGGGAGCACGTAGAGCTAAAAGATTTCAGCATAAGGGAGCACGTAGAGTTCAAGGATTTCAACATGAGTAAGGGAGCACGTAGAGTTTAAGGATTTCAGCATGAGTAAGGGAGCACGTAGAGCTAAAAGATTTTAGCATGAGTAAGGGAGCACGTAGAGTTCAAGGATTTCAACATGAGTAAGGGAGCACGTAGAGTTTAAGGATTTCAGCATGAGTAAGGGAGCACGTAGAGCTAAAAGATTTCAGCATGAGTAAGGGAGCACGTACAGTTCAAAGATTTCAGCATGTGTAAGGGAGCACGTAGAGTTCAAGGATTTCAACATGAGTAAGGGAGCACGTAGAGTTTAAGGATTTCAGCATGAGTAAGGGAGCACGTAGAGTTCAAGGATTTCAACATGAGTAAGGGAGCACGTAGAGTTTAAGGATTTCAGCATGAGTAAGGGAGCACGTAGAGCTAAAAGATTTCAGCATAAGGGAGCACGTAGAGTTCAAGGATTTCAACATGAGTAAGGGAGCACGTAGAGTTTAAGGATTTCAGCATGAGTAAGGGACCACGTAGAGTTTAAGGATTTCAGCATGAGTAAGGGAGCACGTAGAGCTAAAAGATTTCAGTATGAGTAAGGGAGCACGTAGAGTTTAAGGATTTCAACATGAGTAAGGGAGCACGTAGAGCTAAAGGATTTCAGCATGAGTAAGGGAGCACGTAGAGTTTAAGGATTTCAACATGAGTAAGGGAGCACGTAGAGTTTAAGGATTTCAGCATGAGTAAGGGAGCACGTAGAGTTTAAGGATTTCAGCATGAGTAAGGGAGCACGTAGAGTTTAAGGATTTCAGCATGAGTAAGGGAGCACGTAGAGCTAAAGGATTTCAGCATGAGTAAGGGAGCACGTAGAGTTTAAGGATTTCAAATGAGTAAGGGAGCACGTAGAGCTAAAGGATTTCAGCATGAGTAAGGGAGCACGTAGAGTTCAAGGATTTCAACATGAGTAAGGGAGCACGTAGAGTTTAAGGATTTCAGCATGAGTAAGGGAGCACGTAGGGTTTAAGGATTTCAGCATGAGTAAGGGAGCACGTAGAGTTTAAGGATTTCAGCATGAGTAAGGGAGCACGTAGAGTTTAAGGATTACAGCATGAGTAAGGGAGCACGCAGAGTTTAAGGATTTAAGGATTTCAGCATGAGTAAGGGAGCACGTAGAGCTAAAGGATTTCAGCATGAGTAAGGGAGCACGTAGAGTTTAAGGATTTCAGCATGAGTAAGGGACCACGTAGAGTTCAAGGATTTCAACATGAGTAAGGGAGCACGTAGAGCTAAAAGATTTCAGCATGAGTTAGGGAGCACGAAGAGTTTAAGGATTTCAACATGAATAAGGGAGCACGTAGAGCTAAGGGATTTCAGCATGAGTAAGGGAGCACGTAGAGTTTAAGGATTTCAACATGAGTAAGAGAGCACGTAGAGCTAAAAGATTTTAGCATGAGTAAGGGAGCACGTAGAGTTCAAGGATTTCAACATGAGTAAGGGAGCACGTAGAGTTTAAGGATTTCAGCATAAGTAAGGGAGCACGTACAGTTCAAAGATTTCAGCATGTGTAAGGGAGCACGTAGAGTTCAAGGATTTCAACATGAGTAAGGGAGCACGTAGAGTTTAAGGATTTCAGCATAAGTAAGGGAGCACGTACAGTTCAAAGATTTCAGCATGTGTAAGGGAGCACGTAGAGTTCAAGGATTTCAACATGAGTAAGGGAGCACGTAGAGTTTAAGGATTTCAGCATAAGTAAGGGAGCACGTACAGTTCAAAGATTTCAGCATGTGTAAGGGAGCACGTAGAGTTCAAGGATTTCAACATGAGTAAGGGAGCACGTAGAGTTTAAGGATTTCAGCATGAGTAAGGGAGCACGTAGAGTTCAAGGATTTCAACATGAGTAAGGGAGCACGTAGAGTTTAAGGATTTCAGCATGAGTAAGGGAGCACGTAGAGCTAAAAGATTTCAGCATAAGGGAGCACGTAGAGTTCAAGGATTTCAACATGAGTAAGGGAGCACGTAGAGTTTAAGGATTTCAGCATGAGTAAGGGAGCACGTAGAGCTAAAAGATTTTAGCATGAGTAAGGGAGCACGTAGAGTTCAAGGATTTCAACATGAGTAAGGGAGCACGTAGAGTTTAAGGATTTCAGCATGAGTAAGGGAGCACGTAGAGCTAAAAGATTTCAGCATGAGTAAGGGAGCACGTAGAGTTTAAGGATTTCAGCATGAGTAAGGGAGCACGTAGAGCTAAAAGATTTTAGCATGAGTAAGGGAGCACGTAGAGTTCAAGGATTTCAACATGAGTAAGGGAGCACGTAGAGTTTAAGGATTTCAGCATGAGTAAGGGAGCACGTAGAGCTAAAAGATTTCAACATGAGTAAGAGAGCACGTAGAGTTTAAGGATTTCAGCATGAGTAAGGGAGCACGTAGAGCTAAAAGATTTCAGCATGAGTAAGGGAGCACGTAGAACTAAAAGATTTTAGCATGAGTAAGGGAGCACGTAGAGTTCAAGGATTTCAGCATGAGTAAGGGAGCACGTAGAGTTCAAGGATTTCAGCATGAGTAAGGGAGCACGTAGAGTTCAAGGATTTCAGCATGAGTAAGGGAGCACGTAGAGCTAAAAGATTTCAGCATGAGTAAGGGAGCACGTAGAGCTAAAAGATTTTAGCATGAGTAAGAGAGCACGTAGAGTTCAAGGATTTCAACATGAGTAAGGGACCACGTAGAGTTCAAGGATTTCAACATGAGTAAGGGACCACGTAGAGTTCAAGGATTTCAACATGAGTAAGGGACCACGTAGAGTTCAAGGATTTCAACATGAGTCAGGGAGCACGTAGAGTTCAAGGATTTCAACATGAGTAAGGGACCACGTAGAGTTCAAGAATTTCAACATGAGTAAGGGAGCACGTAGAGTTCAAGGATTTCAACATGAGTAAGGGACCACGTAGAGTTCAAGGATTTCAACATGAGTAAGGGAGCACGTAGAGTTCAAGGATTTCAACATGAGTAAGGGACCACGTAGAGTTCAAGGATTTCAACATGAGTAAGGGACCACGTAGAGGTCAAGGATTTCAACATGAGTAAGGGACCACGTAGAGTTCAAGGATTTCAACATGAGTAAGGGACCACGTAGAGGTCAAGGATTTCAACATGAGTAAGGGACCACGTAGAGTTCAAGGATTTCAACATGAGTAAGGGACCACGTAGAGTTCAAGGATTTCAACATGAGTAAGGGACCACGTAGAGGTCAAGGATTTCAACATGAGTAAGGGACCACGTAGAGTTCAAGGATTTCAACATGAGTAAGGGACCACGTAGAGTTCAAGGATTTCAACATGAGTAAGGGACCACGTAGAGTTCAAGGATTCCAACATGAGTCAGGGAGCACGTAGAGTTCAAGGATTTCAACATGAGTAAGGGACCACGTAGAGTTCAAGAATTTCAACATGAGTAAGGGAGCACGTAGAGTTCAAGGATTTCAACATGAGTAAGGGACCACGTAGAGTTCAAGGATTTCAACATGAGTAAGGGAGCACGTAGAGTTCAAGGATTTCAACATGAGTAAGGGACCACGTAGAGTTCAAGGATTTCAACATGAGTAAGGGACCACGTAGAGGTCAAGGATTTCAACATGAGTAAAGGACCACGTAGAGTTCAAGGATTTCAACATGAGTAAGGGACCACGTAGAGGTCAAGGATTTCAACATGAGTAAGGGACCACGTAGAGTTCAAGGATTTCAACATGAGTAAGGGACCACGTAGAGTTCAAGGATTTCAACATGAGTAAGGGACCACGTAGAGGTCAAGGATTTCAACATGAGTAAGGGACCACGTAGAGTTCAAGGATTTCAACATGAGTAAGGGACCACGTAGAGTTCAAGGATTTCAGCATGAGTAAGGGACCACGTAGAGTTCAAGGATTTCAACATGAGTAAGGGACCACGTAGAGGTCAAGGATTTCAACATGAGTAAGGGACCACGTAGAGTTCAAGGATTTCAACATGAGTAAGGGACCACGTAGAGTTCAAGGATTTCAACATGAGTAAGGGACCACGTAGAGTTCAAGGATTTCAACATGAGTAAGGGACCACGTAGAGTTCAAGGATTTCAACATGAGTAAGGGACCACGTAGAGTTCAAGGATTTCAACATGAGTAAGGGACCACGTAGAGTTCAAGGATTTCAACATGAGTAAGGGACCACGTAGAGTTCAAGGATTTCAGCATGAGTAAGGGACCACGTAGAGGTCAAGGATTTCAACATGAGTAAGGGACCACGTAGAGTTCAAGGATTTCAACATGAGTAAGGGACCAGTGAAATTATGTACGCTAAACTCGGCCTTTATACTTAGCACTATAGAGAGAACAAAGGAGGTCCTTTGCATTGATGATAGCCGGAATGGTTCGTTAGGTCGAGCTTTGACACCCGACGTTGTGGGCTGCAGTGCTAGAGCGCATCTCCGTGTGCACGTGTCTTTTGTGACCGCCCGACTTAGGTGTAAAACTTTGATGAAGAGTGCAGAAAACACAGATGGAAAACTCAGATGAATTCAGAAAATACAGACGGAGAAACACAGATGGGTGCAGAAAAAATTTCTCCTAGTGCAGGTATAAAGAAATTAAACAAGTGAAGACATGGAATATTGCCAAGAAAATCGTGTTGCTAAAATATCGTTTCTACCCACAAAATTTCACTTCGATGGGTGCAGAAAAGATTCCTCCAAGTGACAGTATAATGAAATTGAACGAGTGAGAAGATATTGTTTCTACCCACAAAATTCACTTACCTTCTACGCAGTCCAGTTCCCATGCGACTCATGCTTCGTTGCGTTGAATATGTTGAAATAACTTTCCACAGTTCTATCAAAGTGACAGTGGAAATAACGTTACATCATGAATGCATATAGCACAGAAACGCTATTCTGTAAAGAAAAAAATCATGAGACTGATGGGAATAGTTTTGTCATACATAGGAGGGTAAAAATGTGAATGTTCACGCTGCGTGCCCGAAGTTTGCAAGGCATAAATACGGTAGAACCATACCTCCAAACCGTAAGTATAGCATTGGAATACGCTAGAATCATTTCTCACCATCATATTGACGAAATAATCTACCGCGCAGTCACAGTTCGGTATCGTAGGCAAAGAATTATTCCCTGCTCGTAAACCGGGGTTGCAACGGAATTATTTACTGCAAAATTATAGTTCTACGGGGTTGCAACAAAATAATTAAGTGCATAATTGTAACTCATCATGGTTGTGACTGCGTTGAATGTAAATCATGAGCTAAAAGTGATGAGCTCAGTCGCTTTCGCTTCACAGTCCTCTAACGTTAATCTCTCGCAACAACATTCGTTTTCAGTCGAAGACGTAATCGCGTACGCCCCTGAATTTCCCCTGTTAGGATATCTTAAACAACTATAACCTTCGTTATGGTTTTGAATATAAGTGGTACCAAAATGTTCTGCTGTTACGAATACCCTTCTTCTGACACGGAGACAAAACCCGTCCTACATCCTCCCATTGTAATCTCATTGGAAATGTGCAAAACTTTGTACTGAGACGAACGATAAGTAGCTGTAGAAGTGAAGTCACCTATGATTCGTTGCGACATATATTACTTCCCACAAACTTCATGCATAGAGATATGATTAAAATCAACCAGTATTTGTACACCTGGAATATTACGGACCATTGACTGACATTAGTGGAGCAAGATGTTCATTCATTTACATGTGACACGGAAAATGTATTCATATACTTGGATTGTCTGCACTAAGTACTTGGACATGCATTTATTCACACAAGTGCAGCTTCTGTTTGAATATTTTTTGCACTGATAACACTCATTTAAACTGAAGCAAACAAATGATATGTCCGTGGGGCGTTCTCATTAGAGTTTAATGGAACACAACGCGTGTGCATTGCAGATTAGCAGTCACGACCGCGTCGGCCATGGTAAATTAGCTGATGGTACAGTACGCAGGTACGATCAGTTACCGATTTTTGAGATTCAACCAATTTAACATTTTGACTGCGGCAGGTAACGCTAAAGTTGAATTTTCGATTCAAAGTTGAAGTCAATTGTAGCAAGCAATCTTACTTTCATTTAGTCTCTATTAGATAGTTTTAAGTGTGTGATTACTGGTTGGTCAGCAGCATAAAGAAATTCCCTCAGTGACCATATATGGTTCACGTCGCAGTGAGACATCTTCTCACTAGAACATCAACTTATGGTGGGAAAAATTAATCCCAGCAATTGCCCAGTCTTTCACAACGTACATGAGGTATTGCAAAAGTCAAATACGGGTTATTAATTTCTGTCCATGTGCGTAGAGGTTTGCATGAGATGATGCTAGATCGACTGTGGTGTCGGTATCGCGATTTGGAGTGCAAGGGAAAGTTTTCACAATATTTTGGTCGTGGTTCTTAAAAAGAATGGTCGCGTAATGTGTTACCATTGATTCGCTGTGTCTCGTTACGAGTACTTATTTGGTCATGTATACGAGTTAAAAGCTATTGTACTTCAATTAGAAAAGAAAAAATAAACACACATGCGCCACACCTATGCCACAGCTGCGACTGCACTGACTTCACCTTTTTGTTCACGGTACTGAGTTCACCTTTTTGTTCACGGTACTGAGTTCACCTTTTTGTGCACGATACTGAGTTCACCTTTTTGTTCACGGTACTGAGTTCACCTTTTTGTTCACGGTACTGAGTTCACCTTTTTGTTCACGGTACTGAGTTCACCTTTTTGTGCACGGTACTGAGTTCACCTTTTTGTGCACGGTACTGAGTTCACCTTTTTGTTCACGGTACTGAGTTCACCTTTTTGTTCACGGTACTGAGTTCACCTTTTTGTTCTCGGTACTGAGTTCACCTTTTTGTCCTCGGTACTGAGTTCACCTTTTTGTTCTCGGTACTGAGTTCACCTTTTTGTTCTCGGTACTGAGTTCACCTTTTTGTTCTCGGTACTGAGTTCACCTTTTTGTTCTCGGTACTGAGTTCACATTTTTGTTCTCAGTACTGAGTTCACACTTTTGTTCTCGGTACTGAGTTCGCCTTTTTGTTCACGGTACTGAGTTCATCTTTTTGTTCACAGTACTGAGTTCACCTTTTTGTTCACAGTACTGAGTTCACCTTTTTGTTCACGGTACTGAGTTCATTTTTTTGTTCACGGTACTGAGTACACTTTTTCGTTCACGGTACTTTTACCTTTTTGTTAAAAAAAAATGAAGGCAAAGGCTTCAAATAAGAAGTTCATGTGCCAACAGGGCTCGGCACATCACTCGAGTGATTCTAGGTGAAATATTTTTGGCTATATGCAGTTTCAAAACCCCTTTAGAGCACTATGTATTTTTAAATTTTTCGAGTTAATTCCATGTCACATATGCACTGATTTCATTTGACGTGCAATGCTTTAAGGTAGTAGTCCAGCGCTGTTCAAAATCAATAGCGACAGAATATGTGATGAACAGTAGCATGGTCCCGCCTGTAGATGTCAGTTCTCAAATATAATAGTTGCACGGGGGCCTCTGAATGCCGGCATCTATGGGAATTAGCGCTCCCAGGGGGACTATGTGAGGGCCCGAGCTAAAGGTTAGGTAGGCTTCCTTTTGTTGAAATAGAATAGGTTTCTGTTTTGTTACGGACCATCTTTTTTCGGTTCACTGCTGTCCTGTTTTTCAGCACCTACTACTTTCTTCTTCAACTTTTTCTTGTTACATGAACTTCTTTCTTAGCTTCTTGTTTCTGTGCACCTTGTGCATAGATTCCGCCTTCCCTCAACTCCATACTAAATGGTGCCTTCCTCCTTCCTCTCTTAGAACATCTTTGTCGTGCAATTAAGGGAGGCTAAAACTTTCTTATATAATAATAATAATAACCTGAATGCCGGCAGCTCGAGCCACGTTCGTGTCCAATTGACTCATGTCGAGACGCTGCCAAACTCGCCACGAGCAATCACCTGCGATAAGCAACTGTTAGGAAAGTCAACGTAGTTTTACGGATTTTTCCATAAAGTACGTAATGAATTAATGATACGGTAATAGGTTAAAATTACGAACGATATTCTATGACACGCACAAACACTAGTCTTTGTCGATTTAGCGTATCAATGTTAGGGAAGGACTAGAATCTAAACTCTATCACATCAGGGCACACTTGTGCGCCAGGAACCCCGCGCGAGGCAGTGAACACTGTCGGGTGCAGAAACACTAAGGTGTCAGGGCACACGCACACCAGCACTGGGTTACGGCACACCGACACTGATGTTGCGGCACACCAGCGCGCGCCGCTTGGCACGGACACACAGGCAGCCACAGAGGGGGCGGCTGGCTCTCACGGACCCTGTGCCAATGCAGCGTAGAAATAACCTATTCTCTCTCTAATGAAGTACAGTTAAGCAACTCAACTTTGTTTGAAAATTGAAATCCCGTTTTCAAACGACATTAGCAAAAAAATGCGGTTTGTTCGTACAGCATCGCTCAAAAAATGCTATTTTCGTACGTCATCACGCAAAAAAATGCAATTTTCGTTCAGCATCACTCAAAAAATACAATTTTCGTACATCACTCATAAGTACAATTTTCGTACGACATCATGCAAAAAAGGCAATTTTTGTACGACGTCACGCAAAAATGCAGTTATCTTGCAAGAAGCAACTCAAATGCTTTCGCACACCGAGAGAATGTTCAACGCGATTAAATTTTCCCCGACCTAACATGTGAGTTGAAATGCTGGAAAAGTCGGACCTAAGTGAGGATGTGATTGTGTCTTGTCGGTGCGGGGTACCGAAACCGAACAATAGCGTGAGAGCCCACAGTACCGATGTTTGATGCTGATGGGTGTATGATACCTGTTGTGTCTATGAGAATATAGTGCTCAAAGAGGAAAGATGTGAGGTCCTGAGATCAAGGTTAAGTAGCCTGCTTTTCGTTGAGATAGAACAAGCCTAACAAATCAAAAACTTTGCTTTCCCCCATGAAAGTAAAGATTTTGGTTTGTTAGGAGCATATTTTTTCCGTTCACTGGTGTCCTTTTTTTCAGTACATTTCAATTTCTTCTCCGCTGCTTTCATGTTGCGTAAAATTGTTCAATTCTGCAGTTTGTAAGCTCAGAGCGTGGGGACATACATGTGCCTATGGATAACTTGATGAACCTTCCTTCCAGACTAAATGGTGCATCCTCCGTCCTCTGTTGGGAACACTGTTGTCATGGTTAAGAAGTCTTGAACAAACTTTTAATCTGTTACTGAAGTTTTGATGTCAAATCGAGTAAATCTAGAGCAATGTATACGATAAGTGTAGCATTGACATGAAAAAAATAGAAGACCCCAACAAACTATCAACCGTCAACAAACCACACCGTCAAGAGAAAACTAAACGAATTATTGAGGAGTTACCATAAGAATATTGTGCCAATTACATCGCTTATGCGTTGCGAAGATAACTCAATAAAAATTTATGTTTGGAGTCGAATAAGGGAGATCCTTCAACGCTCGTCATTATTAAAGCATTCTAGTATTCATTTCCCGGTTTGCTCAAATGCGCCTCTACAATAAACTATTCTCATAATATATTTCAATAATTTCAGGCTTTTTGAGCAACGATTTTTCCTCCTGAAAATACTGTTTGCACAAGAAGCAGTAAGCATACAAGACACGAAGGCAGTAAGCATACAAAAAGCGAGCATTAATACCAAACAAGCTATGCCTGTGAGACTTGACTCTTGACGTATTCCTAAATTGTCTTAACACGTTAACCGCCATGTTAGCCACCGGTGGTACACGAGGAAATTTTCATAATGCTGCTGACCGACCAGTAGTCACAAACTCAGTTTTCATAAATACTTGATCAAAGCTACATGAAGGCACAATCCTGTTAATCTTTGCTATTTTTAATATTGCTTACTACATTTGATTTTGAAATTTGAGTTGAATACTTAACTCAAGTTTAACACGTGGCGGTTAATGTCTTAATGAATATGAAAATATTCCCAAGAGCTGCCAATAAATGAGCCACTTAGCTCGTTGATCTTACAATATTGTGCGATTTCCTCCAGCGAACTCCGTACAACCTGAGCCGCTTCCGTATGTTTTGGTGCGTAGCCATGGCGCCTCGATACAACGAGAATTGGCCCCTCTATTAACCTTAATTTTTCTTTACATGAATCATTGGAGTGCGCTGAACTTTCAGGGCCAATTAATGGATGAGCATAGCGTTCAACAATAACTATCATCACGCTGTAGCGCTGCATATGATGGAGTTTATCGATCGCATACCACTGCATTTGAGCTCGTGTTCCATGAGACATTCAGTTAGCAAATATGACGGTTGCGAATCGCCGTCTACATAGAATTGCGCTCTTCAGGAAAGACAGCAAATTTAAATTTGTTATTATTAAATTTTTGCACGATCCTTGTTTCTTAATTTACGTTTTTGAAGAATAAGATGTTCACTTACGAAAACTGCAGTTTAATAGCCCTAGCTATTGATATAGCGGTAGTATTTAAAAGACTCCCACCAGCTTAGGTTTTGCTTATTTACGGTAGGTGTTCTTTGATGTAAGTTAGTCTCCCACGCTCTTATTATTTACTTACTTATGACTGAATTTAGATGCATTTCATTTCATTTAGTTACATTTGACTGCATTAAGGTACATGCCACTGCATTTAGGGGCATATGACTGCATTTAGGTGCATGGCACTGTATTTACTTACATTTAAATGCATTAAAGTGCAAGTGACTGTATTTAGGTGCACATGTCTTCATTTGGGTGCACATATCTGCATTTAGATGCTTATTAATTGATGCATATTCTTACATCTAGGCGCAAATCACTTCATCTATGATGGATGCAAGCCACTTCATTTAGAGGCATGTCATCAGGAACATACCATCACAACACTTCATAAGCACCTCGTCCCAACATGGAGGAGTGCATTAATTCCTTTGACAACATGCCAATACCTCTAGAAGACGTGATATGCTCTTAGATGACTCGTTTTAGGTGTTTGGGAGCATGTTGTGCGTGTTAGCTCTCAGTGGAGAAAAGACGAAACTAAAGGACGATTTTCACAAGAGGAATTACAGCGTATAAGTGATATGCTCTTAGATGACATTTTGTTTCCTGTACACATATAACAGGATTTAGGCTGTCATTTCTTTCAAAATGTTTCAGATTGGCGTGAGCTTCCGTCGGAGGGTGACTTATACATCATCTGAGCTGCACGCAAGTTAACGAGGTGAGATGCGCCAGTATCTCACCTTCTAATCTCTGCAGAATTTATCATTCCAACAAAAAACTGCCATCAATGGGAGTCAAATTTGCCTTTCAGCTGAATGGTGAGTTTTAAGTATAATTAAATATATCATTCAGTTAGAAGACTATCATAAATGGGAATAAAATTTTCAATTTCAGTTGAAAAAATAGTTTCAAAAAGAGCTAAATTTGCCTTTCACTTGAACGAAGATTTTCAATAATAGTTAAATTTACCATTCACTTAAAAAACTATCAATGGGAGTCAAATTTGCGATTGAATCGAATGACGAGTTTCAATAAGAGCTAAATTTACCATTCAGATGAAAGACTGTCATCAACGGCAATAAAATTTAGCATTCAATTAGAAGACTAATATCAATGGGAGTCATTGGGACTTCTATAAGTTGGATTAATTCATGCCAGCGCCGTGCTGCATAGCGTCATTGCAGTCTCGCAGGCGATATTGTCATGTAATGAAAAGCGACATTTTACTGGTGCCCAACGATGCTGTATTACTGTACAATGTTCACAATGCAATGTTCACAATGTACAAAACCAGGCACATGTGTTTTGAAGTATCAGGCGATATTATGTCATGCAATGAAAAAGTGACATTGTTGAGGTCCGCCATGATGAGGTATTATAGTACAATCCCAGTCTAAGTTTTTCGCCGCCCAAGTAATTAAATCGCTTGGGCGGCGAAAACAATGCAGCATGCTCCGGCGAAAAAGTTAGACTGGGATACCAGGCACATGTGTTGAGAATCACATAGAAGTTGTTGTTGGCTCAGCGCCTTCACATTCTCGTATTTCATGCCAACCAGAGCATATTTGCTCTTCGATGAAGATTGCAGCTGTCCTTTTGTCCCCTCACTGGTTCTATTTAACAAATGAATAATTAATTTCGTGCGTTACGGCTAGTATGGAGCAATTCTAACTGTTGTCAAGAGTTAGCTTCAAACTCGTATTTGGAGGCCATAGTTTCGAAGTGCTTTGCATTCACGCTTCTTAAGCTTAAACGGATGAATGTCGTATGTATTCAAGACCAAAATTGCCAAGTTATCTTCATTGCTTCAACCTATGTCTAAGCAGATGGCATAGCAAAACATTTCAAATAGTTGCTACTCAGTTTTTCAAGCTTTCCGATATTTGTGCAGGTGCGATGTACTTTGTTGTTTTATTGTGCTGCAATATTCCAAGATTCTCCTGATCAGTCAGAGATCAGTAAAATCTTAGCCAAAATTTCCAAAGAAAGTGAGCAGCAAAATTATCTTCATTATTTCAACCTATGTCTCAGCAGATGGCATTGCAAAACATTTCAAATAGTTGCTACTCAGTTTTTCCACGCTGTTCGATATTTGCACAGGGTCAATGTACATTATTGTTTCATTGTGCAGTAATATTTCAAGATTCTCCTGATCAGTCAAAGATAAGTATAATCTTAGCTGGCGTTTCCGGATCAGATTTATAGGAGACGTCGATAAACTCCTAACATCCTCCCTGAAGCGTGAAGTTATGAGCTCTTTATAGACAATTCATTTGTTTTCCTTTTGTGTCGTTGAACAAAACGAATGACGGAGAACATGAATGCATGACTAGTTAGACGACATGAGTGACTGAGAAGGAGATACATCTCGATAAGAATACATTGCCAGCTTTGATATCTTTTTTTCGGTACACACAAAAATCCCGTTTTTGCGCTTCAGGTTATCATCAAACGGCAATATTCGAAACAAGATAAAAGTAACAGAAAAATACAGTCTTCTATGCTAACAGACCGTGTGCGTCAAGCCATTATAAAACAGTAACACTCGACACAAAATGAAAGCAACGAAAAGAATTACAATCTGCAGTACTAGCAGATCGTGCTCGTTAAGCCTTTATCAAACAGCAACACTCGTCACAAAAGCAAGAAAAAATATTATTATCAGCTATACTAACAGATCGTGTGCCTCCACCATCAAAGAGCAACACTCGACACAAAATAAAAGCAAGGAAAAATATTACAATCCGCTATGCTTTCAGACTCACGCTGAGGGAGAGGGCTATGCTGAGAGAAATCTGCCGAGAAGAAGAGGTCTGCGCTAGACACCGGGCACAGCAGACACAATGCAGGGAGCAGCATGCCGCCTCACACATACGCTACGACTGGCATTTCGCATGGTTGTGGTGATTGCGTTTGTTACCATCCTGGTGATGATGACTAAGTCGACCGACTATTTACCAGGTAAACTTTGGGAAATCCATGAAAAAACAACATTGTAGGAGACATGCCAATGAGCAGCATATTTATCACTAAGAATGCTGCGTAGGTGTATAATTCAACAAACATCACATGTCTTAGAAATATATAGTGTCTTTTGCGCATAGAATTCCAAGTGAGTAAGAATTTGTATCGATTTGTGTTACGGATTAACTGAGAATGATAAACTGAAGCACTATCATTTGGAATTTTTTTTTCATGGGCCCCTGCATTAAATTATAATTAGAAATTAAAAACAGAGCCACATGTAACAGAATTGAAACAAGTCTTAAAATCTTAGCTGCATACCCAGTCTAACTTTTTCGCCGCCTGCATGCATGTTTTTCGCCGCCTAAGCGATTTAATCGCTTAAATCGGTTAGGCGGCGAAAAAAACATGCATGCAGGCGGCAAAAAGTTAGACTGGGTATGGATTCGACATTCGAGTTGTTCCAAGGATGCTGTCATTTTGTGAAAGTCAGTTTCGAGTAAATCAAGATGGTAGAAACACGACCAGTCATGTGAAAACTATACGTACAAATTGGACTCTACCTCTAAATACAACCCCATCCATTTAAACCGCCGTATATATCTACAAAAGAATGAGTGCTCAAAAAATAAGCACGAGTTATTTCTTCATTATTATTCACGCTAGATTATGCACCCATGTCATTGTGCGGAAAACACAATCTTCATCTTCTCATATCCAGTCTAACTTTTTCGCCGAAGCATGCATGTTTTTCGACGCCCGAGCGATTTAATTACTTGGGCGGCGAAAAACATGAATGCTCAGGTGAAAATGTTAGACTTGGTATGTTCACTTCAGAAAAATTTATGATTGGCATTAAAGACAACCACACACTCCTAAAATTAACTCAAAATTTTTACTCCGTGCATGCTATACGTCATATTTTCTCGCATGAACCGATTCGAAAGTCATAACTAGTTTTACAAACATTTCTCGTTAAAAATAAAATATACCGCTGAATGATATTTAAAGTTTGCTTGAATTTTCACGACTGATATTACATAAGAATAAGAAGTTTACCGTCTCGAAGTTTTCAGTACATAAAAGAATCAGTACTGTCTTTACTACAATATCCTGCTATTCTGGGTAAGAAAACTCATTTCTTAAACGGTGAGCCACGAGCGGCCGATATGTAGCCCGTGCTTAGAGCCGATGGGCTTCTCATTCGAGTTGCTTGAAAATTTCTTTGTTAAACCTGTTGAGTAACAATAAAATTGAAATAAATATTACCCCAGCTGACACTTTACAGTTTATTTCCTAAGCAAAGCCCACAGACCACTAGTACCTCACAAATTTGCTCACTAATGACAGTTGAAATAAAAATTTTGATGATGAAAATTTTTGCATTTTTCAGGTCGGTTAAGCTTTGAAAAACGAGTACAAATCCTGCTGAGAGACTCACGTTACCACTCTCTAAAGGGCGGCATTGCAACAACAAGCCTATCAGGACTCCACCTGAGACAAACGGAAAGTCAGCTCCAATTTACTGACAAACATTTCAAGCCAATCCTAGAAGAATTCCGAAACTCAAACTTCTACGCGAATAGATCCAATTTCCGGTCCGGCTCTAAGCCCAAAATATTTTTGGTCTCACAAATGTCAATAAACAACTCGTACTGGAAAAATTCATTGCAGCAATTCAAGGATAAGCAATGCCCATTCCAATGCACGTTTACAGACAACAAAGCAGATTTGAGCACAGCTGAGGCCGTTCTAGTTTATTTCAGCTTCTTTGCAAACCCTAAGGCATTGAAGGCCAAATTACCAGAGCGGGACCCGACGCAGCCTTGGATTGCATTTTCCGTAGAAACTCCATGTCATTATATATTTCAAAAGCTACGGCCCTTCTCGGCGTACAATGGAATCTTCAACAGAACCATGACCTACAGACGCGACTCGGACATCGTCTTCACTCACGGCTTCATTGTTTCGAAGGAGGATGCCAAAGTTTTGCCTCCGTCTTGGGTAACACCAATGAAAGAAACCGTGAACTCGTCCTTCTCCGAGAAAAAACTTGCGGCGGTTTTCACTTCACATTGCAAGACTCTCGGTGGAAGGATGGAATACATTCAAGAGCTGAGGAAGTACGTCACTGTTGATATATACGGAACATGCGGCAATTTTACGTGCAGTTCCTCAAGGTACATCGGCAATTCCCCCCATGTCAAAGACGATGAGTGCCTCTTAAAAGTAGCTAAGAACTATTTATTTTACCTCAGTTTCGAAAATAGTATCGCCAAAGACTACGTTACCGAGAAGGTATACAATATTTTGTTTCATCCTATCGTCCCTGTCGTTTTTGGAGGAGCCGACTATTCGGACGTGCTCCCTCCTGGTTCCTAAATCCGAGCTTTCTAACTTAGGGTGCGTTCACACTACGAGCGGAGCGAGCGGAGCGGAGCGGCGCGGAGTGGAGCGGCAATAATGTTTGTACAGGTTTGAATGCAGAAACGCTTGGCTGTTCACACGACAAGCGGAGCGGAGCGGCACGGCGCGGAGCGGCACGCTCGGGAAATTCGTTGGGATTTTTTGACGCTCGCGTCGAGCGTTTCTCCTCGGCTCCGCCTTTGGATCGTCATATCTTACAGGGGTAGAATTGTCGTTTGAGTTAAAAAAATCTAGTATATAACTATTTATTTGTACAACTAATCATATAACAAATATAACTGATAGTGTAACATGTAATATTTTAGTGTAATTTCACCCATTTGGGTTCATTAATCATTTATTTCTATGTTCTTCGGCTTTCTCTGATAAGTTATTTTATTATTGCTTCAGTTTAAGGAATTTATTTTGCTTTTCTCGTGATGTAGATTCATCTTTCTTGTGATGCTGTATATTTTATTATATGATCTTGATTAAGGTATAATTATGTACGATTTTTTAAAAAAGTTTTCATTTTTTCCGTAAAATGGGAGAAAAAGGAGGCCGTATGATGATGAGGAGGACTCGATGAGTGTCAAATACACAATAAGTTGCAAAATTTCATGAGCTTGGGTGATTTTTTACAATACTAACGGAAAGCATATCAGTATTTCGAGAACTATTTGGTCAGGACAAGTCAATATTTGTCAGTATTTTTCACTTAGGTTTCTCTGGCACAACCCTGAATTTCTGAAGGGAATTACTTTACGTTCACTCACGTTTAAGTCACCACAAGACTTTTTTTGATCGTACTGGCCTACGAAAACCTGTAGTAATATATGTGATACAGCCTATATGGAAAGACTTTAATTTTGCTTAAACTACTTTGCTTTACATGTATCCTCAATAAAAATTTATGTATTGCTAAACAGCAAATTTATCTAATCTCGTTGGAAATTTTTCTTTCTATAAGGGATTGTAGTACATCAAAAGTGGCCGGCTTCATCCGTAAATACTCGTAGAATTGTGATTCATCTCTCCTCAGTGCTTCGAAGAGATAGTGGTATTCTCCATAGCGATCTCTCCTCATGTTGATGGGATGGATCCAGTGTTTCCGTTTTGCCGTCGAGCAACAGAAGCGCATTCACGGAACGCTCCATAGCGACTGATGCTTGTGTAGGTCGCTCTGCTCAGCTCACATGTGAACACACGCGCCGCGCCGCTCCGCTCCGTGCCGCGACGCTCCGCGCCGCTCCGCTCGCTCCGCTCGTAGTGTGAACGCACCCTAATTAGTCTCGCTAAGCGTCTGGTTACCTTAGCTGGCAACGAATCTGAGTACAACGCGATGCTCGAGTGGCGGAAGAATTATCAAGTTTCGACAGTGGGCACCCATAGAATTTACTGTGACCTTTGCGCCAAGCTCCATCAGCCGGAGTTTATGAACGGAAAAGTGTACGACGATTTCCAAAACTGGTTCGACAATAAGTCGAGTTGCGTGAAATACACAAAAGATGGCCTAGAGCCCATACCGTGACTTGTTGTTGGCTCTCAGTAGTGTAACTTACATTGCATTGTTGTGAAAGATGAAACTTACTAGAGTTGTACATTTGGATCAACTTTCCAAATTGTACTTGAATCTTGATTCGAGTTTTCCCTTTGAATTATTTCTTGTTATAAAAGAACTGATATTCCTCACCTATTTGGGACATTCCTGAAGCATATTCCTTTAAAAAGTAAGCGTGAATGCCTCTTTATTTTTGTAAGTGAAGCAGTTGCACTCAGCTCAACGACATCGGAAGCGTCCTGTGACCAACAAAAATGCTAGATTTTGACAACCAGCAGCATCGCGCGCTCAGCAAAGATCATATCTATGGCTGTTTCTAGTGTAATGGTGAGAATTGTCGAGCAGCGAGAGATTTATCGCTTTCAAATGAAGTATCGCTCTGCTTACGACCCTCACGCGCGCAGCAATAAAACTCTGCAAGAATTAAGTATCAGCGTCCAATCAACATTTGTGTTTAATTTTAAAAAAATACAAAAATCTTCATGAATTTTCAATTACAATTTTCAGACATCATCAAAATACAACGGATAACACTTCTGTTATTTACTATGCGTGGTAATCCATGTATCGTTTGCCGACGTATTGTGGGGATAAGTATTTTCTGGATCGCGTATTTTATGTGAAAACAGCTGGCAGAGCAGTAAGCCCATTAAAATATCCCACTCTTACTAACCCTCACGAAGGCAGAATAATTTCAGCTCACCCTGATTGTTGTCATTTAAATTCAGTTTTTCCTCTTTTAAACCGTTTTCTAAAACTATTTTTCACATTTCAAAATATGTATGATCCAAAAAGCAGGAATGTCTGTGTATACTATCCAGTGAGAGTTGATGAATTTAGTATTTAGTACTTCACGCAGTGTAGGGCTCGTCACTACGATCGATGAGCTGTTCCTAATGAAAACTATCTATCTAACGGCCACCTCAGAGCATCATCAGGCAGACCAGTTGAGACCAAGCTCATCCATCAATACGTTCAGCCTTTTGTAACCTGACATATATTATAGCACTATTTTTGCTCACCCACTCTGTAGCCGACTCTCACTTCAGATAGTCCGAGTATTCAACGAAACCGCCGTATATAGTCATCACTCTAGCCGATGGCTTGACATCAAGCAAAGTTCTCACCACCGATTACGTCAAAACTCAGTCAATGGAGTTACAAATACCGAGCACGAAACGAGACGGATGTCACCTTCGAATTTTCGGAATTCTGAAAGCGTGGCGATGCGAAATCAATGAACTTGATTGCTGGACTACCAGATATCCCAAATAAACCATTATACTTAATTATTCATTTTCCTGTCGGGTATCATTCTCCTAAGAGATCAAGTCGTTAAAAGCACGACAACAGCATGTTGGCACCCTGCCAAAGAGATTACAATGTAACTACATTTTTTCTGAAGACACTGCACTGAGTTATAAAATTTACTGCATTGAAAATCACACTGATTTGCATTGAAAATAGTGCGCTGTGAGGTTCTCCTTGTTCTCAGAAAATTGTTTCATTCTCTATCTTTTATTTGTGGTACTAAGATACGTTATGATAAGCAAGCTATTCATTTTGCGACCAATCGTTTTGACACATTTGTGAGTATCATTTCATCTAGAGCGCATGTTAAGTTTTCCTACCAAACCTGCTCCCTTGGCAGTCACTTCTGTCGTGCGTCTGTCTGTGTATGACCTACTGCGGTAAGATTCAGCAGTGTTGGGTTCCATTTTTCAGACTGAATAAAAGATCAAACCACGAGAGTCGAGTAGTTCACTAGAAGCATGTCATGCTAGGCAGCAACAGATTTTATCTCGTTCTGATCATTTAAAATAATCTGAAAACCTGTAACCCTTCTTTCCGTGAAAAAAATTGTATGGTTATAATAATACTGTGTTAGTGACCGTCTAACACTTCTAAAATTGTAAGTGAACCAAGTTAGAGCGTAAACTCACACCATAATAAAATTATATTAGGCAATTGACATAAAGTAGAGGTAAATTTTAGAGAAGAAATCAGTAGTCGGGCGAAATTCAATTCCTATATTGTTTTCCAAAATTATCAGGGAAAGTTCAACAGTAGCAAACCATTTACCTTGATTACCCCAGTTTAGAACACATGACTGTCTCGAAAGTTGGGTAATTGTT
The DNA here is from genome assembly GCA_030386875.1 of Morinoia aosen. Lineage (NCBI taxonomy): Eukaryota > Metazoa > Arthropoda > Malacostraca > Amphipoda > Talitridae > Morinoia > Morinoia aosen. Next base: position 68,281,352 of record CM059562.1, read on the forward strand.
TGTACCTACAGAATAATAAATATTTTCCCACAAGATAACCCCGGCAGTCTGAGAGGAAGAGAGCTCGCGCGACCACCAGCTTATCTACAAAGATCACTCGCTCGCTTGCGCAAAAAATAAAGGCTTCACATCACTTTTAGATAACAGGAACGAGTCTCCTTATAAGTGCCAGAACTGTCCGCTCTACTTTACGGTTGGTTCTCGGGCAGCCAAGAGTTAATTAAAACTGTTGGACTCTCTCCTTGATAACGCACTTTTCATGTGAGATGTGGTGTAAGATAGCATTGATGGAAGAGCTCCAAGACTGTTTAGTGAATAGGTTACCTATTTTGAAATAGTCAGCACAATTTTGCGAGTATCAGTTACTCCTGGAAAAAAAATTGAAGAGCCTTAAATTATTCAATTTCATACGCTCCTACCGTATTGTTGTCTCTCAGATATAGATAATAAATCATATTGAGCAAACCCTAAGTATAAATGTTTCATAATTCGATCCTATGTCATATGCTGACACAATGGAGCACCTACAGTAAATGCTGGCACATAACGAGAGTTATAACGAGTTTTTGATTGAATGTTTTCTGGTCGTTGTATTAGAGAACATATGCTGCGACGCCTGCCACAGGGTGACATTTCACATCGAAAATACTCCGAGAAACGAAAACTTTACACAATCATGCAGTTAAATAGGCATGAAATGGAAAATCAAATATCATTTAGGCGAGTTGAACATTTTAGATTCCTGGCCATCATCAACCAATTACAAAGCATGAGGTAATTTTTCGTAAATTAGGGTTACATGGAAATATTGAAGTTGGGATGGAAGACTGTTTAACTAAAATCTAGTAAGAAAAAAACAATCTGAAGATACTAGGATGAATGAATGCTTGAGGGACTTTAACTCGGTGGTTGTGGAACAGTTTAGCTAAAAAAAATCCTAAAGTCTAAGGTCTAAATCATTGTAGATGTGCGTTAGTTTCGCAAGCAGACGAGAATCGGGTACGTTCTTGCAAGAAGCCGCCGAGCCTTCAATTGGCGCACAGAGTGGGCAGGTTAATTGAACATTTTTTCGGACAATAAATGCCCTTATGACTGTAAAAGTTTTTTATAGCTTTAGCTGTGCTACTACTCCCACCGAAAGAGAGCCTCCTGTCATACGACTATACTCTGATCCTCACACATGTACAATAATATCTTATCCTTGGACTACAGAAGGTATAGCAAGCAGAAGCCGATCCAAAACGTTATTCTAGTTTTATAATTTTCTATACTTTCCTATTGTTGGCTTACAGAGAACGGAATGCTCCACTGAATTCCCTAAGCCTTATACATACAATACAATAATTTCCATTCGACAGGCACAACTGTTTACATAAGAAACGCTAAAGATTGCAATGATCAATGATTGAACATCTGTCGATGCATCTGCAGCGAGATGCACAAAATCCGTGAGGCATGATACAAGAGTTAGCAGATCCTACATCAGTGATAAAACTGCGTTATCAGCTTCGGTCCACCGCTGACAGCAATGTTACCACATTTCGACCTTCATTCAGTCACTGGCTTGCATTGTGGATGTTTAGTGAGGCTACGGACGAGCATGCAGTAACAACCTAAAATCCGCCCTCGTTTTTCAAGTTGTAGAGATCGAGTTTAATTGAAGTTCAACGCGGCGTGTAAGCGCTTAAAGATCTTTTTTGGAGTAAGTTGTAACCCGGTGGCCAAATGTGAAGACTTACACAGTGCAAAAATAATGCTCTACAGATGAAAAAAACATGCAATATCACATGTGAAGTGATTTTTAGCAATCTCAAACTATTTCTAACATCAGGTGCACAATATTGTAAACTGAAATATTTTGTTTCTGCATTAGATCTTCTGGTCATGGAATTATGAGCTTTTTATTGATTGGCAGAGAGTTCTTGTCTTTAAACACCAATGCCTGCTCCCCTGTTCTTCTTTTTCTATAATATTTTCTTAGTAAAGCTTGCAGTTTTCGAGAATTTTATAAATGATCTCACAGAACTAGATTTTGATTATACCATACCTATCCTAAGTAGGGAATGAACGATATTAGGATCTTTTCCAGATAAGCCCCGCCACTACTGTAACACATATGTTCACCCAATTGCAACTTTCGAAATAATGCATCTATCGACTTCAAATTACTCTCAGACGAAAGAACGTTTCAATCTTTCGATTGAGAGTAATTTGAAGTCGATACGTGCATTATTTCGAAAGTTACCAGTGGGTGAACTTATGTGTTGCATTAGTGGAGGGGCTTAATTGGGAAAGATGCCGATATTATTCGCGAGGAAACTAGCCTTCCATCAATACACGCAGTATGTAGATGATGTATTTTTACACTGCGATTCTCCTAACCATTTATTCACTTCTATGTTTATTCATGTGTACATTTTTTTAAAATTACGAGTACACAAGACCGGCTATCATTTCTGCCGACGAGCTATGCTTAACTCGGTGGATGGCGCAAGTTATAACTCCTTGTACACATAAAGAAACTTTTCTCAGTTTAGGAAAAGCTTTTGCCACAGGAAACTCCATTTTAAAAGAGCCTTCTCTGCTTCAGTTCTATTTTTTTAAATCAAATGTCGTCAAGTTGGTAATTTTTCTTGCTTGGACTCATTTTTATCTTTAGTTTCCTAGAATTTACCACAATAAATAGAACCAATGTTAATTACTTTTAACATTTTCGCCCGTAAATTGATTATCAATTCAAAACAGGAATAACGTCAAGATAACAGTTGAAAGTATAATACGCAAATTACAAAAATACATTCTGCAAACTCATACTAAACCCATTTATTACATTAAAGGTTATTCATTCTGCGTGCTTTTGTTCGTTTAAAAATCTATCCATATATACTGTACATATATAGCTGCTTCGAAGAATTATGCTCGAGAAAAACCTCGACATAAACTATCAAGAGACCACGAGCTAAATACATCTGAGAGCGAAGCTATTTTCTGGAAAAAACTCTTATTTTGACAAGTACTTTGCCGGAATTCGAGATTTTATTTTATACTTCGTAGCATGAGGACATTCGAAGATTTTCGAGTAATTAACGTCATAATATCCTTTACAAGACGCTATCAAGGCTATTTAATCCCTCTAAAGCATCTGCAGTTGATACATGGGAACACGTAATTTTAACCACTATCAAGCATGTCCCATGACAAAATTTGAATAGTGTGTGATCAACTCTAACAGTAAACATACGTACCCCACGTACTTATGTTTACGTTCGTGGGAAAAATAGTCCAACTTCTACTGTGTCTACTTATTATTGCATAAGTTCAGTTGTGCACGTGGTGCATCAAAGAATATTAGGCACACATGCATTCTGGGTTGGAATCAGTGAATATTCTGGCAAAAGTTTATTCATGAGATAGGTCCACCCGTGAGAAAACCTTCATATTCATCAGTCGGAAATTATTTTTGTTAATGCAGTATTTAGTTTTAGCTGATCAGTTTCTCATCTTAAGACAAACGAAGTACTTTAGAAGTATGCCGCGAAGGTTACAATTTTTGAGCCGTTTCAAAGTGCTTTCTGAGTTCATTCTCCTTTGAAATTGATAATTATATTAAGGTCATATTATATTTTTGCTTTGAAAATACATTTTAAAATAGGTCCCTCATATTTCATATTTTCCGAGAACATTTTCAGCTCATGATGGCCTTAATTCCGAATGTATGCAGTTAGATTTTATGTTAAGTATGTGATAAATGTGGCGCAAGTTACCGTTTTTTAAACTTCCAGTGTTTCAGTTCGCTGATAATTTTTTCAGCTTTTTTCAGTTAATTTTGTGGAAAAAACAGTCCTGCATTTCGGATATTCAGTATACGAAGCTTTTCCTCATTAAAATTCATGAATAATTTGAAAAATAGGGGAATACACAGTTCTTTTCCGAATGTTTCTTTAAACGCTACTAACCCATTACCTTTGCGATCCATTCCTCATTCTTATTATTACATATATTAATCATTCGGTCACTTGCAACAACGTAGTGAGTGTTGCTGTTTTTCAGGAGATGAGGGACTGCGAGCCTCTACCATGCAGCTGAAAAATATCGTGCTCTCAAAACCTGTTAAGGGCTTGGTGCTCCTGCCACTCGTGATGACCGTCGCCACAATCTTCCTCTGGACAAGCACTAGAATAGTCACACCTTTCCGAGGTAACTATGCGGTAGTCATTATTATTACCATTATTATTATACAAGACACTTCACCAATGAAGAATTATGCTATAGTGTCTGCATGTGATGCAGGTGTGCATTAGCATTAAATACTGGAATTAAGTGGAAAAAAATTGAATTGAAGTTACACGTGTTGTATAAATTAGAAACACACACGGTTTGAAAGAGTACTGGGTGAGAATTTGGTTGCTTGTTAACAAATGGAGAATATCAAAGCCCAATGTAGCTACCAGGGTGTGGCGTAAACCAAATAAAAGCTGGAGATAAAATTGGAGAATGCGAACAGGGAATTAAAGCATGTACACTAGGTGCGGACAAAGTTCTCGTACTATATTTTATAATTCAACAGGAATTAAAATATGGTTGAAAGAGTTTTCATATACAAGTAGATGAACACATCATTATGAGCGCATTATTTTGTGTTCCTACACAGAGTTTACAATTATTTAGTATGTTTAGCAAATAGAGTTAGTGCATGTGATTTATGGGTGCCAGTAGCAGCTTCCCATGTCATACATTGTTGTAGGACTCCGTAGTAACCTTTGATATAGATTAGATTATGAAAATTTACGTGACTTTTGTGCTGCTCTACAAAGAAGGCAATATTAGTGAGATTAAGAATAAAAAAGATCTTCTTCTTTGAGAAGCGCTTTTGGGTCGAGGTACAATACTATAATTAACCTGAATTTGGAATTTAAGTGATAAGAACCTACTTTGTATCAACATTCAAGAAATGTTGTTTATTTTGTGTATTTTTGGTGGTCAGGTGTATTTCAGCACTAACAGGTTATTTCTGTAAACGTCAACTCTTGACTATCCATGGACCAAATACTTGGTATTCCAGAATTGAAAGTACGAGTTGAAAATCAATGTTTGAATATTTCCAGCAGAAAATCAATGCTTGAACATGACCTGTTGAAAGTCAATGTTTAAAAATTGCTAGTTGAAAGTCAATGCTTAAGAATTACCAGTCGGCAGTCATTGGCTGAATATAGATAACTGAAGCTCAATAATTAACGGCCACAGCAATTCATGAGCTCAGAACTACCAGCAGAAAGTAGCGTGGCTCGAACTTCTCGATGGATGAGATCAAACCAAACGCACTTGCTGAGAGTCGAACACCTAATGTAGTGAAGATTAATGCACAAAAAATGAGCTGAGTGGCGTAAACTATCCATGTTTAGTTTATATTTGAAGATGAAAAATAATGGTGCCTGTTAGACGACCGGTAGTTGTGAACTGGTCACCGAAAACTGAAGCTCTTGTTTTCTACAGGGTACTCCAAACTCAAAGGAGCCTACGACATCTCGCTGAGACAAACTTTGGGTCTAATTCCCACCGCCGTTGGGACGACCACAAAATACCCTGCGTTTTTTGACGTGCTTTTCGCGCCAATTTTGGCTGAGTTTCGCAACTCAAAATCGTACCACCGCGAATCGAAGTTCCGGTCCGGCTCTACGCCCAAAATATTTTTGGTCTCACAAATGTCAATAAACAACTCGTACTGGAAAAATTCATTGAAGCAATTCAGGGATAAACAATGTCCATTCCAATGCACGTTCACAGATAACAAAGCAGATGTGAGCACAGCTGATGCCGTTCTAGTTTATTTCAGCTTCTTTGCAAACCCTAAGGCATTGAAGGCCAAATTACCAGAGCGGGACCCGACGCAGCCTTGGATTGCATTTTCCGTAGAAACTCCATGTCATTATTTATTTCAAAAGCTACGGCCCTTCTCGGCCTACAATGGAATCTTCAACAGAACCATGACCTACAGACGCGACTCGGACATCGTCTTCACTCACGGCTTCATCGTTTCGAAGGAGGATGCCAAAGTTTTGCCTCCGTCTTGGGTAACACCAATGAAAGAAACCGTGAACTCGTCCTTCTCCGAGAAAAAACTTGCGGCGGTTTTCACTTCACATTGCAAGACTCTCGGTGGAAGGATGGAATACATTCAAGAGCTGAGGAAGTACGTCACTGTTGATATATACGGAACATGCGGCAATTTTACGTGCAGTTCCTCAAGGTACATCGGCAATTCCCCCCATGTCAAAGACGATGAGTGCCTCTTAAAAGTAGCTAAGAACTATTTATTTTACCTCAGTTTCGAAAACAGTATCGCCAAAGACTACGTTACCGAGAAGGTATACAATATTTTGTTTCATCCTATCGTCCCTGTCGTTTTTGGAGGAGCCGACTATTCGGACGTGCTCCCTCCTGGTTCCTACATACGAGCTTTGGATTACACACCTGTTGGTCTCGCTAAGCGTCTGGTTACCTTAGCTGGCAACGAATCTGAGTACAACGCGATGCTCGAGTGGCGGAAGAATTATCAAGTTTCGACAGTGGGCACCCATAGAATTTACTGTGACCTTTGCGCCAAGCTCCATCAGCCGGAGCTTATGAACGGAAAAGTGTACGACGATTTTCAAAACTGGTTTGATAATAAGTCGAATTGCGTGAAATACACAAAAAATGGCCTAGAGCCCATACCGTGACTTGCTGTAGGCTCACAGCGGTGCAACACATATTGCATCACTGTGGAAGTGAAACTTACTGGATTTTTACATTTGAATTTTATTTCCAAATTGTACGTGCATCATTTTTAGAATTTTCCCTTTTAATTCTTTCAGGTGGAAAAAGAGTTGATATTTATCATCTGCAGGGGATATTCCTGTAGCATATGTAGCTAAGAGGAAGGTGCATTGCATAAGAAGGTAATTTTATTTTTTTGACGCGGTACCGGAAGCCTGCCCGCGTGTGATGGGGTTGACCTGTCCTGTGCGGGGGTAGGGGCTGGACTCGACGAAGTGGTCGGGGTAAAACAGCTATGGTTGTCGGGCCTGACTGTGGAAGGTGGTTGTGCTGGGCTGCTGCTGATCTTGTGGGGAAATACTTCACTCGGGGAAATTTGGGAAATACTTTATTCGAAGAAGTATGAAAATTTGGGAAATACCTTATTTCAGGAGATAATTCACCTTTGTTGGGAAATACTTTACCCGGGGAAATTTGGGAAATACTTTATTTGAGGAAAGACTTCACTTCAAAATACTTTACTTGGGGAAATACAATACCTTGTTGAGCCAGGGACAGTGGACAGGATGTTGTAACCGCAGAACTCTACAAGAACGGCGTTGTTCTCAGGTTTCGACATGAGTCTGGCTATAAATATGTCGAGCTCAAGTGGGTAGCGTTCGACGAGAGAGCTGGCGCAGGCGTACACATAAACACACAAAACACATTTAGGCAACACAACACAAGACACACACAACACAAGCACACAACACACATGCGTTGCGTGGGAACGCCCGGACGAGGCAGCTTCGAAGGGGAACACATCCCGCCGGCCAATCAGCGCTCTGGATCGAATCAGGCGCATGGGTGTGGCAGAGAACGCACCAATTACATTTCGGCAACCCGAAGCAGGCAAGATTTCCACCAATCCTAAGGGAAACACGTAATCTTTGCTTGGAAGAAGCTCAAAATGTTTGGGAGGGTTCGAGAAGAGTCTGGAAAAGAAAACAAGCGAGAGTATATAAGCGGCGAACAAGTACATTAGAGGGAGGGATTTTTGGGAACGCACGTGAGATACTGCGTACGACATCTGAGGGTAGACCACACCGCAGGCCGGCCGCGCAGGCTGGCCTTCTTCTACCAAACTGCAATTTGAAAGTACAAGAAACTATAAACCAGCCTCGCAGCGGTGATCGTCATGAATAAACAACGTCGGAGTCTGCAACGATAACACAAGTCGTGAGTCCTGCACGGTCGAGCGCCTGGTACTCGGAGCATCTGAGATCTTAAGCGGCGGTCTACGACTGCGATGGAGCACGTAATCAGGAGACACGGAAATACCACCGACATTAAATTCCGCTTGATACGCAACAACGTCGGAGTCTGCAACGATAACACGAGTCGCGAGTCCTGCACGGGCGAGCGCCTGGTACTCGGAGCATCTGAGATCTTGAGCGCCGGTATACGACTACGATGGAGCAGCCGTGACAAGTGAGCCTGATGGCGGTTAATCTTCAAAAGTGACGGAAAGAAATGTAGGGTGGTGCCGGAAAATCACCGCCGAAGAGTTAAATGTGTATTATTGAGAAGTTTGGAAAGAGTGATTCACAGTTAAATTAGAGTGCAAAGTAGTTCACGGAATGCGGCATTCAAAGCGGCGCGCAAGGTATAAATATGGATTTGTGTTTCCTACTGTGGTGGTGTGCTCTTGGCAAGGAGGATGTGTTTCGGTCACAAAGCAATAGTTAGAGGGTACGTGACCCGAAGCGTTTATCAAAATTTGAACAACTTGTGGTAAGCAAAGTTCTTCGATTTTATATTGCAGTATTCCAAATGTTTCGTGTTCATGCTAGCCCATTCACCGACTATGGTTCCTGATTTTATGCACAGTGCGGAAAGTTATTTTGCCGTAATCCTGTAATTGTTGTGCTAGCGTTCATTGTAACAAGGAGAGTAGATTTCTCGTTCTTTGTGTGGCTTATTATGTTGCTCATGTTAACGCGTTCATCTTGTGCTCATGTTGGCCCAGTCATGCCGCCACGAAACGTGCGCAAAGCACGATTTATGGCAGTCATCGGCCTAGACAGCCAAGGTGTGGTTTCCTCATTGTGTCGTGTGGGATTGCCATGTCGTTAAATTCATGCGCATGTTGCTATAACATTTCCCTGAGCTTTAATCTTTGCATTGAAATACTATGTGTGTCATATCCAAATCCACGTGTTTCCAAATAAATTCATGTAAATCTTCAATCCTTTTATTCTCCATGTCTGGTATGCAGGTGTACGCAAGCATGAAGGACAATATTATAAAATGTGTAAGGGGGTTGGAATTCCCTCAGCGTATGGAAAGGGGGTCCTAAACCCACCCCTTTCTCCGTATCGCGACAATCTTGGCAGTTCTGGTGCGGCCAGTGCTGCCTCTTTCGCCTACTAGTGACTATAAGGGTGATGATTGTGGCCTGCTGTCGGCTACCCTCCCATAGGGAGGAGAAACCTGGTATATGTATGTATGTATATCCCTTTAAGAAGCTCGAGTGAATGATTCTTTAGTTTTAGAATTAAAAGAAGTCATAATAACAGTTACTCTCAGCTCAACGTTTTGACATCGGATGCGCCCCGTGACCAACAAAAAATGTCCCCCAGTTTTCGCAGCCAACTGCATCGCGCTCTCAGCAATTAGCTCTGACTGTTCCCTGTGTAATAGCAGCAGTTGTCGAACAACGAGGGATTTATCGGCTACGGATAGAGTATCATTGTTTCCCCACATGCACACACGCACGCAATAAAACTCTGCAAGAATTAATTTTCATCGTTCAATTAATAATTGTGTTCATTTTAAAAATTTCTAACACTCCTCCTCATGAATTCTTAGAAAATCGCACCTTTTTTCGGACAAAGAGCAACAGAGGCAAAAACACGTTTGATTCAATTTGTCCTTTTACTGCGAGGGGTGTCGTGGCTCCCCTATTTTATTTCATCGATGTCACGTCATTCTTTTATTCTCCTCAATTTTTTTTATGATGTTATTTGTCGTGACATTAAGATTATTGTCACTTTCATTTATTTTCTACTTGTAAATTTCAAGGTAACTGCCACCAATTCAGATTTTATCTGAATAAACATTTAATTCAATCTTCGGTTAGCGCTAAGAGCGTAAGGCCATAAATTAATCGTACATTTTAACCGTATTTCATGGCTTCAAACATTATCATTTTCTTTCTAAATCATCCACTTCATCTCTTCCTATCTATCTGAAGGATATTAAAGACACCGAGACGTTAAAGGAATTCATTATTGAACAAAAGGAAATATCGAGACATTAATCATTGAATAAACGCAACCTATTTGAATGTACACGATTTACGCACTCGCGGCCTGATATACCCAGAAGTGTGAGAGGGAATCTCAGATCGACATAATTTCAGAAGGAGACTTATCTGAGATTTGGAGATCAGGGTTGATGAGGGTTGAATACCGCAGGTTGGATCCGCCATTTTGCATCGGTGGCCGACAGTTAGCAGTCTAGATTGACATCGACAATTGATGTTATATTGGCACTGTAGTCGAGTGACGTCAAATGAATTACTTGCAAGCGAATGAGAGCACAGATGTTCTAGGATGACTTTACGTAGTTAATTTAAGAGACAAGCCTCGGCCCATCTGGGCCAAGGAAGGTGAATGATCTCGTATAACTGCTCTCGGTGGTGCCCTTGTCCTGACTGACGTTCGCTCCCTCAGACAACCCGCGTTCGGCATCGTTTGAGATGCCAACTTCAAATAACGATCTCGTAAGGTTACCAATATGAACGTAATATATCCCTACTATCGAATAGAAAATATACATCATTAACCCTACACTTATTACTATATAAAAATCCCCACAAAACAATATTAGACATTATGAATTAAAGTAAAAAGGAGACACCCATTGAGGTCCTTGGTACCTCCCGTTGGCGTGTTGATCGTTCTTTGTTTCCTCGGCGTCCGAACATCGTTTCTGACGAGTCGACTGTTCTAGAATGTATCTCGTGATGCTTTCTCGCAGAAATCAGGCTTATTATTTGGTCTTTTAGAATCATTTATGAATAGGTTGTTGGCCAGACAACGATTATTCAGATTCTTAGCGATGTTCCGTACACAGTTATGCGGAGAAGCATAACAGGGGACCTCAATTCTAAATGATAGAACCCATTTGTGTTTGGATGCGCTAATGCGCTGCGCAAAACGTATTTACTCCGTTTTTGCACCCATGCTCTGATGGTATCTAGAATGACTTCAAAATATCTGAAAATTCTTCAAGTACTACAGTTAACTCGAAGGTGGTCTCACATCTTGAGCGAATGTATTAGGTAGAAAAAAAACAGCAATTTTGTAGAAATAACTACAAAATTTTGTAGTTTTTCCATTTTTAAAAGTGAGAAGAATGTTATTTTGAAGAATATGCCTCGAGAATGCGATATGAGCAATAGCGCATTCTTGCCTTAAAGTAACGCTGAAATAAGGTTATAGTAACGTCTTCTCAATAGCACAAAAGTGAAGATGGAAAGAAAAAAGAACTATTTTACAGAAGTGGTTTTGAGAAATGCTCTCAAGTTTTAGATCCTAAAATCACCTTAGTATAAGATGCAACGAAAGTTGCATAAACGTTGAATAATTGACATTCCGCAATGCAAACGACATTTTCTTTTTAGATTATATTATTTTATGGAAAATGCTTTAATAAACTGTGTACCTCTCAATGAAATACATAAATACGTAAAAATAGAAAACAGAGTTAGATGTTAAAATCTTATATATTTCAGAGGCTTCATTTTTTACGAAGAAGTACATAATTCAATTCAGCCGTGGTTAGATAAAAATGATGATCTCTTACTCAACGGTTGTCCAACTTGATTTATTGAGTTATTTATGTGATCATCGTTACATCGTTTTCCTGCGTGCATGTTCAACTGTGCATGTTATTGCACCTTATAATAACCGGTGTTCAACTTGTTTTGTTGAGTTATTTACGTGACCACCTTTACATCGTTTTCCTGCGAGTACGTTCAACTGTGCATGATGTTATTGTACATTATAGTAATCCTTCATCGTTTTACTGTATTTCACTAATGTATTAATTTGTTGCGGATCTCATGTGAACAAAACAGATAAGTTTAATTTTAATGAAACATTTCTTTACCTCCGTTAGCTATCCAATTCTGGCACGTCTTGTACATCGACCACATCGTCGTGGCTACAGCAAGTGAAGCGCAGCTACAGCCTTAATCTTAAATAAACTTAGATCATGTTTAGATTTAAATAGATTTAATGGAATCTTTTGTGTGACTTTACTGTACGTAAGATCATGTTTAGATTTGAATAGATTTAATGGAATTTTTTGTATGACTTCACTGTAATGAGCGAGACTAACAACATACATTGTTTGACGGAATTAACATGCATGAACTTAGTTCAACGAAAGAAACTATCAACATGTATTGGTTGAAAAAATCTGGTGTTATATTATTACAATGGAAGCACCGTAGCTGGGAGGAGGTACTCAACCGGCTTGAACTCACCGAACGGAGTGAGGAAATGTATTAGTAAATTTATACGAAACCTGTATAGTTTACTTACAGTTAGCATCCTTACTTACGCATTTATAAAAATATTCTTTGATGCGACATCTCTATATTTCAGGCATAATATGATAGTGCTAGTAGAAGCGTTCTTTGATCGATGTTACATGCCTATTCCCAACGCAAGTTAGTCCATGAATTGAAGTTGTATACTGATACAATTTTTCTCCGAATACCAAAGTATAAAAAAAGATTTAGTAGAATTTGATGGTGAAGTATTGTTCCATCTTCAAATTACTTAGCTCCGATGCCAGCATCTAAATAGATGATCAACTGCCTTGCAGCTCGTGAAATATTCTGCGGATTAGAAACTACCCCAACGAACATAGCCCTGTTCGCAAACTGGTTGTTCTTGGTGTTGGTGATAACTGATATAAGCTGCTATGCAGTATTAACACAGAAAGTGCAGTGTACCTGAGGGCAAGGCTCCGAGTGAAGCAATAACAAATCCCCAACGTCGCGTTAAACCTGGTCGTGATCCGACTACACAAAGCCTGGAGACGATCCTTGAACGGCTGACACAAGCTTCTCTTGCTCAGTGTGTGCATTGACTCGATGAACTGCGCTCATAGTCGGGGCCTTACTTGATTTCATCGTGGGTTTCCGTAAATTTCTGCGTGGTGATTTTATCGTGAGTTTCCGTAAATTTTGCACTGTGATTTCATCGTGGGCTTCCGTAAATTTTTTACGGTGATTTCATCGTGTGAGTTTCAGTAAATTTTGCATGGTGATTTCATCGTGTGAGTTTCAGTAAATTTTGCGTGGTGATTTCATCATGAGTTTCAGTAAATTTTGCATGGTGATTTCATCGTGTGAGTTTCAGTAAATTTTGCATGGTGATTTCATCGTGTGAGTTTCAGTAAATTTTGCATGGTGATTTCATCGTGTGAGTTTCAGTAAATTTTGCATGGTGATTTCATCATGAGTTTCAGTAAATTTTGCGTGGTGATTCCATCGTGAGCTTCCGTTAATTTCGGTTTGTACTAGCATGTTAAGCTACGACTGACGGAAATAACATCGTTATGACTAAAATTAAAGACGTGTGTCGGGTAATCACTCCTTGTAAAAAGTTGCACCCAAAACCGTCAGTCTCTGTGATGTTGTTGTGATCAGTCTTTTGAGAGTTAAGAACTTAACACGTGTAAATATATTCTGTGTTAACCGATGATTGGGTATTTAAATAATGAATATTATGATGCTGAGAAAGACTATCAATGATCACGGCGGGATAAAATAATGCTAATTATGGAATATGAGGTCTCCAGATCGATAACATAAAGACGTTTTGAAAACAACATATGGAAAGTGCGATGGTCAGATATGGAAACATCAGAGGCAACAAAAGCATAACGACAGTACGCGGTAACGAACACAGAGCGCGATGGGAAATGAGCTCGAGAGCCCCAACTGTTGTCATAGCAACACTCGTGGCCATAATTGGCATCGATAACATACATGCTTATATCATTGCCATATTTTACTGCACACGAGCAAACGCTGACTGTTTGTATATTAACATGCATAATCATAAACATACACAAACATTCATAAATATGACCGCATATAAACGTACACAAATATGACTGCATATAAATATAAATAAATATGACTGCATATAAGCAAACATGTATATGAATGCATGTAAATAAACATAAATATGACTGCATATAAACAAACATGTATATGACTGTGTGTAAACAAACTTAAGGACGTCTCTATTCAATGTAGAATTAACCTCTGATGCAGCAAAAATGACTGATGCCTAGAGCAAAATGCTCACCAAGAAACGATGCATGCATAATAAAGAGGCTATACGCGGGGGACATACACAGTGCCCCAAAAAATGGACTCATCCTCGGACTGACAATCATTCAAGCACTTTTGTGCTTCTGTATCAGGCGTAACTATATAGGTTTTTATGTCGTTAACTATTTTAAATTTAATGTACATTTCGTTGATGCATCGAAACTTCAAAAATATAAGAGATACAAAAAATACATTAAAAAAATGCACGATGCAGGACAGTCAGAAAGTGAGTACATTTTTTGAGAAACCCTGGATTTATTCCATGAGGAACAAATTTAGGTAATTTAGACCATAGGTAATTTTTTCCATCAGGGCACTGGAAATAGCAGAACAATTTTATAGAGCTAATCTACCAACTTCCGGAGAGTTTTAAAACGTTTCATGGAGAAATAAAAACATGAACTTATTTCGAGAAAATATTCAAAAAACACGTTACAGGGAAAAATTACGAATATTTTCGAACACAAATCAGCCCTGAGGTAATAAAGCTAAGCAAACACAAATTCAAAAATACATCACAATGCGGGGAGTAATTAAGTAGCATATGCATGCTTGTATTCACACACACACACACATACACACACAACTTCAAAAATACATCACAATGTCGGAGTAATTAAGTAGCATATGCATGCTTGTATTCACACACACACACAAGAGCGGGCGTACTATACAGTTCTGAGAAGCCTCTTCAGAGATAGGACATTCAGAAGAATCTCGAGAAGCACCACCTGCATCAATGATACAGAAATCGAAAGACGCATCGTTCCCACGGACCGAGCTTTGTGACTACGAATAAACTCAGTTACTGTGATGCTTTTGATACCAGAACATTTACTCCATACGTAGGGCAATGTTCTGCTCGTGAATCAGAACATCCTGGGGCTGGAGTTTTGATCAATTTACGTCATCGTGTGTAGCGGTGCAGCTGGCAACGCGAGTTCTTCTGTCGATTTACCTTCTTGTTCATTCTGGTGAAAAAAACAGAATTTTTTCATCTGAAATAAGGCTCTGGCAGCTTTGCAATGTTGCGGGATGCTCAGTGCTCAAATCTTGACACTCATTCTGACTTGAAGACTTTCTTCAAAAAAGACACTCGGCATAGCAAAGTCGACAGCAGAATTTTCACCGCCAGCTGTGCCGCAAAGATGGCGAAATTTTCTTTAAATCTGATGTCAATGTATTAATCATGTGTCATTTAATTGTGTTAAAGGAATTTATATTCAAATGGAATACAGCGTCCACGTTCGCTTGCTCGTGTTGTGATATTTTTTAGTATAACATATTTTACGATATTTTTTCAATGATGCATGTTTCGTTCTTATGAAGTGCACAATCGTAAGCGAAGACCCATTTAGGGGATTAAGATGGGTTTTCTCAAGAACTGAGGCGTGTGAAACTTATTCATGCCTCTTTTTGTGAAACGTTATTGTTATTTTACGTTTCCATACCATTTACTTTTTGTATACTTGAACTAATACCTCTCTCAGAAAAAAGAATGAAAATAAATTTTTTGTCCCCAAAGAACGTAGCAGTTTCACCCGACCCAGTGCAGTTCACACGGCTCACCAAGAATGTATTCTATTAACTTAGTGCGGAGCTTTATTTGATTTTATATGGGTTTGAATATTTTTCCCAATTATCGTACCTCATGCTTTTAAAAATAGTTTTTTGATCATCTTTTCACATCATGTTCGTCCCAAAAAAAAATTTTCATAAGTAATTGCATAGGACTGAAAACAGTGGTCATTCTTTCATTACTTTACAATTAATTCATTTGTTTCACATTTGATTGGATCTATAGGTCTGTGACCAGGGGTCATTTTTTCATTATTGTTTATTCATATGTATCATCTTTGTTCACCAGATGCTAAAACCAATGAAATGCTTGAGACTGTAAAAATTCGAGAACTACAAAAATATAGAGTTCGACAACCATCGAGAAATTTGAAAACACAAAATTCAGAGTTAAAATTCAATTTTACCATTCGATGAGATTAGGAAATGATACTTTTAAATGACATGTCGTGAAGATCAAATAGCCCTCACTTGAGAGGCAAATCGGCCACGCATGAGACTTTTACTGTAGTATCTTAACTAAAACATGAGAGTGTGAAGCGAAATGCAACGGTTCCTATTGTCATCGAAGCCTGCCCGCCGCATCCTGCTGCTGCTGCTGCTGGCGGGGACAGCAGCGCTTCTGTGGACTACCTCCAACATCTTGTCCGTCAGCAAAGGAAAAGGTGCGTTTTTTCTGATTTTCACCTAAATTGTCTTCTATAATTTTCTAATTACGTTTTATTTAATCTTCACGTAAATTATCCTTCATAACATTCACGTAAATGATCTTTCGTAACATTCTACCGAGTTTTTCTCTAATTTTCACGTAAATGATCTTCCATAACATTCTACCATCGTTTTCTTAAATCTTCACGTAAATGATCTTCGATAACATTCTTGAAGGGAAACGTCGGATTTCTGCTTATGATTATCATGAAAAATGTGTTTTAAATCCTGTTTCATTTTTAGTAATATTTGGCGTCTCAGTACTATATTTGTTTGAAGTAGAATTATTGATTTGAGTAGATCATTCATTGGAAATGATTGGGGTTATACTTGAATACTTCTATGTACAACTATGATCATCCTTTATAGGAGTTGACAACAGCAGTATTAGAAATAGTTTGAAAAACTCTTATTACAGGTTGTGAAGAAGCAACATTTAAAAGTTTCTCACCCTACTCGAGTAAAATGTAAAGTGGTTTAAACGCTCACCGAGCATACTTAAAATAACCGCATGGTTAGATTCAATTCTGCAAAAGTTTTTAGGTTTCCCACCCAGAGACAACAATGTAGCAAGTCTCAACACTAGGTATAAATATTTAAATAATGCAAATTATTGTCTTTTCATCCAGGTCGAATAAATCAATCTACTGGAGATATTCTGAGTCAAAATTCACTTATCAAAAGCCTCAGCCACATCCAGTCATGGATAGGCCTGAATCAGCCACAAAACTACTCCAGGGATCATTTCGTAGACAAGCTCTTCGAGCCAATCTTAGACGTGTTCCGCGATCCAAACTCCTACGCACGCAAGTCTGAATTTCGTTCAGGGTCTCTACCAAAGGTACTCGTGATATCTGCGAAGAATCTGGTACAGGATTATTGGGTGAACTCCCTGAAGCAGTTTTCCGAACACGAATGCCCGTTTGAGTGCACATTTACGGCCAACGAGGCAGCGGCGCCAAGTGCGGACGCTGTTCTGGTGTACCTTAGTTTCTTCCCCAGCTCTGAAGACTTGATAGCGAGGTTACCCACGAGAGACCCAACGCAGCCTTGGATTGTGTTCTCCGTGGAAACCCCGTCCCACAATTTAATACAAAAACTGGAGCCCCTGGCGTCGCTAAATGGAATTTTCAACCGAACCATGACCTACAGGCGGGATTCAGACGTAGTGTTTACACATGGTTTTGTCGTGGCTAAAGATGAAGCTAAACTTCTCCCGCCATCTTGGGTTACACCGATGAAAGATGACATCGAAAAGCTGCCTTTCTCTAAGCGAAAGACAGCGGTCGCCTTCATATCGAACTGCAAGGCCCCGAGTGGGAGGATGGACTACATCCAAGAAGTGAACAACCACATAAATGTTGATATATACGGTAAATGTGGAAAATTTAAATGCGGCTCGTCAAGGTTCATTTCGAAGTCACCACTAGTACAGGACGACGAGTGTCTTGCACATGTAGCTAAATCCTATTTGTTTTATTTTAGTTTTGAGAACAGCTTCGCTGAAGACTACGTTACTGAGAAGCTGTATAACATTTTACTTTATCCAGTTGTTCCTGTCGTCTTCGGCGGAGCGAACTACTCAGAAATTCTGCCACCAGATTCCTACATTTCCGCTGTGGACTACAAGCCAGCTGATCTCGCAAAATACCTGGTCAGTTTATCAAGAAATAAATCAGAGTATCAAAAAATGCTGGAATGGCGCAAATATTACCAGGTGTCGACTGTGGGAGCCGAAAGAATATTCTGTGACCTCTGCACCAAGCTTCACCAGCCCGAATTCATGGAGGAAAAGGTGTACGACAACTTCGAGTATTGGTTTAAGACACTATCTAATTTGAAGAAGTACACTGCTGATGGAATAGTTCCTTTCCTTTGAGTACATTTGTATTGTGTAGGTTATAACCAAATCAGTATTTTCCAGCTTACTTTTTTCTCAAACTAGTTTTAAAATTACGTGAAAAAATTAAACACGTAGGAGTAGAAAATGCAAATGGATATTTTTACTCTATTTCTATCCAGCGAGTACAAGCTTGTTATCTCAAATACAAACAGTAATTGTGCAGTTGGAGAGAGAGCTAGCGCGTCTGAATTAATCATACTTTTCGTCAAAACGATAATTTTTATTATTTTAAAAAGCATGTAATTTTGCAATCCCGAATTACTCCTCGACGTTAGGACCAAATGTCACATTAACTTCCATCAACAATGTCAAACGAAAATAAGCAGCGTAAGCATGATACTAAAATCTTAAGATTAACCACAGAACGAAGATACTTTGTTGCTTGCTGCACATGTGTACAACTTTTTAAAAATATAAATGTGAATGAGGTAATATATTAGTCGTAAGAAGAAAAAATTGTAGTTATAAAATAAAATATCATATTTCAATGATACTTAATTCAAGAGCACAAAATAAAGGTATGCGTAAGTCTGGCTTTTACTTCCCTCCTGAAAAATATGCAAAACGTGCATAACATGAGTTCCCTACTATATTTACTAGGTATTGTTCTAAATTGAATGGTGCCAATGAGCGTTTATTCTAAATGAGTTTCTCGAAGGGCTGGCTAGTATGCAGGCTGCTGGCTCAGAGTTAGGAAGAATAAAATTTCAGCAAGCGCTTGGGAAAGATGATGGAGGGGGTGTTGTGTTAATAATTTATTTATTTTTGGACAATTTTGCGCACTTCTTCTAAGATGAAACGTGGCTTTAAGTAATCTTTAATAAGTAACTTGAGTTTGTCGATTTTGGACATGAAAAATATTCATTATAAATACCCAAATGCTAAAAATATTTCACCCGACGAAGGATCTAAAAAAAGGAAGCGCCACACCGTAAAGAACCTGATGTAGACAGATATAAGAACGACACATTCATGTCAAATTGAACAAATGACCCAAGTTACAAATCAAAATAAAATTATCTCTAGCGAAAATGAGCCAAAAAAATATGAAACTTGAATTCAATTCACCCTAAAAACATTCCAGAGGCGAAAATGAGCCATGAAAATATGGAAACTTAAATTCCATTGACCTAAAAAATCGTAGAGGTGAAAAAGGGCCAAGGAAATACTGTAACTTTAGTTCAATCACCTAAAAAATCCCAGAGGCGAAAATGAGCTAATAAAACATGCAACTTTAATTCCATCAGCTAAAAAAAATCCCAATGCACTCGGTCAGTCAGGATCAAAGGTGATGCTCAGCGACCCCGCACCTCAACACGCTAGAGGTGCTGTGAGTGAACCGAGTCTCAGCGTTGGCTCTACTTAGCGCTATCAGGCGACGGCTGCTAGCATGACGCAGGTGATGGCCGTGTTATGCGGGCTAATATGGGACACGTCATTTTAGGTTATCAAAGCTTGAAGGCGTCGCGTGCATTGGAATAAGTGAGGACATTTGCCACTCAAACTTAAATGTCTCTAAACTACTTGGGGACATTTGTGGCACAGTTGCGAGATGCAACGGCTTCACAATTGGAAGGGGATACGAGTGTTGTGCACCACATCGATGGACGGTTTCAAGGCGTTACCCCCCCCCCCCCCCGCCATAATTGTCCCCAGATTTTATGACTGAATTACGTTAAGTTTCAAGACTGTTCAGTACATCGTCTCGAAGTACTGTTGCCATTTAAGAGAGCTCATGCCTGAGTGCTTTTATGGGTTTAGTGCTGTTTTTATAATGCATTACTTAGCCAGAAGGCGTCAAACTCCCATGCGGGCTTGATATGATCAGCAATGCACGATCCCTGAAGCGCGTTGTAACAAAAGAGACAGGGCATCAAATTTGACACAACTCTCTCATAATTCGCACTGTTTCAGAATGCTTCGAAGCTTTGAATTTATGTTAAGAAATGGCTTAGCTAAAAAGAAGAGTAAAACAGTTAGTTTATTGTACTTGAGATGAAGGAAACGTTCGCGGGGAAAAGATTTACATACGAAAACCAGTTTTAATTTTGTGAAGGAAATGACTACAGTTCTGGCTATAATGGATTTTCTCTATGAATACAAATTGATTCTTTATTCTAAAGAGGATGAAGCATCATAAACAATTTTCAAGGACAGTTAGGACAGCCGGGAATATAAACGTCAAATTAAAACTAAAGCAAAACAGCTCTCGAGATATTTGGAACAGTTCGGTGGTAGCTTATCTCGCACTCACATACCTTAGTACTCTTGCACTCATTCCTAAGTGGTAGCTAAATAAATGACAAGAGCCGTCACTCCTATACAATAACATTGGGTTGCACCCATGCAACAAGATGCCTAGGATCCTTCACTCCCACACAATAACATTGGGTTGCACCCACGCAACAAGATGCCTAGGATCCTTCACTCCAACACAATAACATTGGATTGCACCCACGCAATAAGATGCCTAGGATCCTTCACTCCCACACAATAACATTGGGTTGCACCCATGCAACAAGATGCCTAGGATCCTTCACTCCCACACAATAACATTGGGTTGCACCCACGCCACAAGATGCCTAGGATCCTTCACTCCCACACAATAACATTGGGTTGCACCCATGCAACAAGATGCCTAGGATCCTTCACTCCCACACAATAACATTGGGTTGCACCCATGCAACAAGATGCCTAGGATCCTTCACTCTTACACCACAACATTGAGTTGCACCCACGCAACAAGATGCCTAGGATCCTTCACTCTTACACCACAACATTGGGTTGCACCCACGCAACAAGATGCCTAGGATCCTTCACTCCCACACAATAACATTGGGTTGCACCCATGCAAAAAGATGCCTAGGATCCTTCACTCTTACACCACAACATTTGGTTGCACCCATTCAACAAGATGCCTAGGATCCTTCACTCTTACACCACAACATTGGGTTGCACCCATGCAACAAGATGCCTAGGATCCTTCAATCTTACACCACAACATTGGGTTGCAACCATGCAACAAGATGCCTAGGATCCTTCACTCTTACACCACAACATAGGGTTGCACGGTGACTCATGCAACAAGATGCCTAGGATCCTTCACTCTTACACCAGAACATTGGGTTGCACCCATGCAACAAGATGTCTAGGATCCTTCACTCTTACACCACAACATTGGGTTGCACCTACGCAACAAGATGCCTAGGATCCTTCACTCCCACACAATAACACTGGGTTGCACCCACGCAACAAGATGCCTAGGATCCTTCACTCTTACACCACAACATTGGGTTGCACCCATGCAACAAGATGTCTAGGATCCTTCACTCTTACAGCACAACATTGGGTTGCACCCACGCAACAAGATGCCTAGGATCCTTCACTCTTACAGCACAACATTGGGTTGCACCCATGCAACAAGATGTCTAGGATCCTTCACTCTTACAGCACAACATTGGGTTGCACCCATGCAACAAGATGTCTAGGATCCTTCACTCTTACACCACAACATTGGGTTGCACCCATGCAACAAGATGTCTAGGATCCTTCACTCTTACACCACAACATTGGGTTGCACCCACGCAACAAGATGCCTAGGATCCTTCACTCTTACAGCACAACATTGGGTTGCACCCATGCAACAAGATGTCTAGGATCCTTCACTCTTACACCACAACATTGGGTTGCACCCACGCAAGAAGATGCCTTGGATCCTTCACTCTTACACCACAACATTGGGTTGCACCCACGCAACAAGATGCCTAGGATCCTTCACTCTTACACCACAACATTGGGTTGCACCCACGCAAGAAGATGCCTTGGATCCTTCACTCTTACACCACAACATTGGGTTGCACCCATGCAACAAGATGTCTAGGATCCTTCACTCTTACACCACAACATTGGGTTGCACCCACGCAACAAGATGCCTAGGATCCTTCACTCCCACACAATAACACTGGGTTGCACCCACGCAACAAGATGCCTAGGATCCTTCACTCTTACAGCACAACATTGGGTTGCACCCATGCAACAAGATGCCTAGGATCCTTCACTCCCACACAATAACATTGGGTTGCACCCACGCAACAAGATGCCTAGGATCCTTCACTCCCACACAATAACATTGGGTTGCACCCACGCAACAAGATGCCTAGGATCCTTCACTCTTACAGCACAACATTGGGTTGCACCCACGCAACAAGATGCCTAGGATCCTTCACTCCCACACAATAACACTGGGTTGCACCCACGCAACAAGATGTCTAGGATCCTTCACTCTTGCACCACAACATTGGGTTGCACCCACGCAACAAGATGCCTAGGATCCTTCACTCCCACACAATAACACTGGGTTGCACCCACGCAACAAGATGCCTAGGATCCTTCACTCTTACAGCACAACATTGGGTTGCACCCATGCAACAAGATGCCTAGGATCCTTCACTCCCACACAATAACATTGGGTTGCACCCACGCAACAAGATGCCTAGGATCCTTCACTCCCACACAATAACATTGGGTTGCACCCACGCAACAAGATGCCTAGGATCCTTCACTCTTACACCACAACATTGGGTTGCACCCACGCAACAAGATGCCTAGGATCCTTCACTCCCACACAATAACACTGGGTTGCACCCACGCAACAAGATGCCTAGGATCCTCCACTCTTACACCACAACATTAGGTTGCACCCACGCAACAAGATGCCTAGGATCCTTCACTCTTACACCACAACATTGAGTTGCACCCACGCAACAAGATGCCTAGGATCCTTCACTCCCACACAATAACACTGGGTTGCACCCACGCAACAAGATGCCTAGGATCCTTCACTCTTACACCACAACATTGAGTTGCACCCACGCAACAAGATGCCTAGGATCCTTCACTCCCACACAATAACATTGGGTTGCACCCATGCAACAAGATGCCTAGGATCCTTCACTCTCACACCACAACATTGGGTTGCACCCATGCAACAAGATGCCTAGGATCCTTCACTCCCACACAATAACATTGGGTTGCACCCATGCAACAAGATGCCTAGGATCCTTCACTCTCACACCACAACATTGGGTTGCACCCATGCAACAAGATGCCTAGGATCTTTCATTCCCACACAATAACACTGGGTGGCACCCACGTATCTTGGATGCTTTGAGTATAAAATCAATCTCATGAGTGCATTCTTTTTTCAAGTTCGCCTTGGAAACATAATAGCAGTGCCTGTCTTCTGCGATTGAAAAAGAAGCTTCGAGACAAGATCAGGTCCTTCATATTGCATCAAATACTTTATATTGCCTCTCAATATAGTATACAGACGAGTATTTAGTTCTACTCAACAAGTCGCCTTTCGCCAAACTTATCATTTGTATTTGTCTACCTGGCCTACACCTCTCTGACTTGTATTGGAATATTTATAATTTATTGAGATACATTCATTTTCGCACGTCCATATAAACTCAACGCAATCATGCCTGACCGACTCGGCCACTCATTTAACACTCGTATGCAGCATCGATATTATAAAAACAAGACAACTGGGCCAGATTTTGTTCCCCGTCTGCCGAAAATAACGCTTGCAGTTAAGCCCACTTGGAGTACATGGAGTATGGTCCAATTAGAGCCGCCATTTAGAGCATTTTCATGACAGAAACGCTCATCTATTGGCGGCGAAATTGCAAAGCGCAAAAAGAAGATCCATGTAATTATAGTAATTTTGCAGTCATATGCCAGGAGCGGCACGCTGGATGCGGTCGCTGTTCCAAAGCTAAACGTCAGATTGAGAAAAGAAGAAATAATTCGAGGCATGGAAATAATTAGAAGTCTTAGGACGGAGGCTACGGAAATCGTTGCCACTCATTAAATGAGATGAAGCATCAGATGCTTTATCTCATTAATTGAATGAGTAAATCACAACTCTGAACTTGGTATGGGTTACGGAGCAAGATAACCTATAATAAAAATAGAGCTTGGCTGCAGATCACTCACAAGATCATTGACGAGAGGTTTTTCGTACCACCCTCAACCTAATAATCATTTCAACTGAGCAATGTACGTTGCCTTGCTTGAATTACAAAAAGATAGTTACAGTGAAATACGAAAAATCTTCTTTTCGTATAGTTCAAAGCAACGCGAGGAAGAAAAAAAAGTGTATTCCAACCAGGCTGATGCGCAACTTATTCAACATTTGGTTCATAACATCTTTAGTAAGCGCTCCATTATCATAATCGGCCAGAAAAAATGTTTTCTAGTTTCTTAAATTAAGAAGAAGAAGTGAGGGAGTGAAGAGTAAGCTCGGTGAGAGGGATTCTCCTCAACCCTCTTCTATTCTTCTTCACCGTTTGCTGTTCCCACCCGTGAGCTGCCTTCTGGTGAGAATGTCATGGATACCGAACTAGGATTGAACCTTAGTCTTTCTCATCCGAAATGTGATGCCTAGTCTCATGCGATACGATGAACAACCCTAGTCTTTCTCATCCGAAGTGTGATGCTTAGTCTCATGCGATACCATGAACAACCCTAGTCTTTCTCATCCGAAGTGTGATGCCTAGTCTCTTGCGATAGTATGAACAACCCTAGTCTTTCTCATCCGAAGTGTGATGCTTAGTCTCTTGCGATAAGATGAACAACCCTAGTCTTTCTCATCCGAAGTGTGATGCCTAGTCTCTTGCGATAAGATGAACAACCCGGCAAGTGATCGATTGATTTTAAATTTCTTGATATCAATGACAAAACGCCGAGATGAACTTACCAAAGTGGACCCCGTACCCGTGCTGGGTTCAGTGGAGAATCTCCGGTTGAATTCATACTTCGAGAAAAGAACACTACACAGTACTAATACTATTACCGCTTGCATTTAACTTGCATATGGTCGGGTTTTCATGAGGAGCGAGTGTCAAGTCAAACGTCGTGGGGAAGAGTGAACACTCCCGAAAATATGAGCCTACTTGACGAGCCACACACAGGCAGCATACATTCAAAATACGTTTGGGACTTTTGAAGGGTGCGTTTCCCCGAATTTAGAATTTGGGGGACATAAAGCAACACTATATATGCCACACGCTTCATGAGAGCAAAAGAATGTTTCTCTCTTTCGGGGAATTCCACTTTATGATGCTCTTATCACTGATATGCGACGCAACACTTGACTAAACAATTTATGGATTACTAGGCTCTTGTAAAGATAATAGGGGGATAAGACTTACAGATATAAGTTGGAATGTGATAAAATTCATTACTTTGAAAACGAGATGCCACTTGAATGAAGGATTAGAGCAATAAAAATCCGCTGCAGAGTTCTAAAGAGAAAACTCATTTTAAAATGTTTGTTTCTGCCACCAAATTACCACTTGCTTCTTGTGAATATCGAAAAACAATTTTATCTGCTGCAAAACACATCGCAGTAAAACTTTGTTTTTTAATTAAAGATACTCTGTTTTATGATATACCTTACGGCGAAATTCACAGAAATAGATAAGAACGTTGCAATAAAGTGGCTGAGAATAACGTTTTCCCTGAGACTAGCTTGCTTTGCCGCTGTCTGTACCAGTAGCAACAGAAATTACTTTATTTCTGACAGTTGGCAATGGCAGTGCGTGGGCAGTGCAGAGAAGAGTGTTATGTATCTAAACTACTTTTCCAGCGTACTCTTTCCCAACACTCGTTCAACACTCTGTTCAATACACATAGAAGATTGAATGCCTGGTACTATCGCATTTCGTGAACTAGTCAATGTTATCAAAAATTTCAATATAATAACGTGTCTTCGATCCTTTGAGTTTTCCAAAATCCCCCCTGTCGAGCGCTGGTGCGTTGCGACCTGCACTGCTCTGAGAACTAACTCGCGACGCCGGCACACAGTTAACCATACCAAGCTTGCAGACACAATGCTGTGCAGCCTTCAAATTCTATTTAGTATCGTTTTTGACGCATTAGGTGCGGCGAGTTGAACTGAAGTTCAATATCCACCTCAAATTAGAGTTATTTTCAGAGATCAATTTCGAGAATAACTAATATTAAGTGGATAGTGCCTTTAATTTGTTGTCATTTAAGTATTTATGAAAATTAGGTCAGTGACTGCTCGTCGGTAAGTAGTATTATGAAAATCCCCTCAATGACCACCGGTGGGTCACGTCGCATTCAAACTGCTAAACCAATCACTTCAAGTAAACACACGAGTCAGATGAACTAGGGTCTCCTCATACTTGGTCTTTCTAAGAGCGGAAGGTGTATAATACACAAAAAAAATAATTTTTTCGATAAGATGAGAGTCTCCATCTGATACTGTTCCGGCGAAGCTTTTAGCCCATTTTCCGCATTGCACGCAATATTTATTTCAATCACAGCATCAGATACTGTAATATGGCTCGATGTATCAGATGGAAACTGTTCCGGCGAAACTTTTGCTCATTTTCCAAATTGCAAGCAATATTTTTTTCAATTACAGTACCTGATGCTGTGAGGATGAGCTTCGCCTCCACGAGACCACACAGAAAAACTCGTTCCTGCAAGCGTAATTTCTCGAGCTCAGGGAATGCATAAAGCTCAGCGCAACAAAGAACGAAAGCACGGGCTTTTATTCTGGCAAGATCGTTATCACCGAGCAAGGATTCGGCAATACAAATTTTCTGAGAAGCTCTTCTAATAATGCATGATACCTCGTGTGTGGAGCACGCATAATCACACACTCTGGCCAAAGGAACTGTGCTGTGAAGCCGAGGATTTTAGGATAGGGCGGACAAGCAAGTTTTGGAAAGGAGGCAGAATGTTGCGCCTTTCTCATATTCTCCACTAGAAAAAGAAATTTTCTTACGAATAAAAACCAGGGTGATTTATCTGAAAAAAATCTTAAGTATTATCTTTTCTCGCTAAAGTTTACACCAAGAAGCGTTCGATTGTGCTAGGTTGCAAAATACTGAGTTTTTCACAGGTGAGTTTTAGTTAAAAGAACATACTTTACTATTCGAAAAAAATATAACGATGCTCGGGTGTAAGGTGTGCATAGATACTAGAGCTGCTTGCTGTTATATTCATCTTTTGTTTACTAAAAATCCTCGTCATTTAGAGTAAGAAGAGACTGAAACTACGCTTTTCTCAAGTGCATGCTGACAAGTGTGCTTGGTCTCTCTTTGAAAAATGAACAACGAAAAATTGCGTTTGAGAGAAGTGAATGCAGTCAAAAGAAATAACATAGTAGGCAACTAGAAACAATTCAACTCTAGCAGTAAACATTACAAGATGCTAAATGTTGCAGATAACAAGGCAGTAGACAAATAGAAATAATTAACCGTGGCAGAAAACATAACAAGATGCTAGAAATTGAAGACAAACAACTACGTAGTAGACAATTAAAAGCAATTGAACTGTGGCAGTAAATATTACAACACGCTAAATATTGCAGACCATAACATAATAGACAAATAAAAGCAATTGAACCGTTGCAGTAAACACTACAAGATGGCAGAAATTGAAGACAGACAACTACGTAGTAGACAAATAAAAGCAATTGAATCCTGGCAGTAAACATTAAAAGATACTAAATAATGAAGACCACTTGAACTATTTCAAGAAGCGATTATCACATAGAAGGTCGCACCCCGGCCATGCCAGCCACACCCAAGAGTATGACAGAGTAAGAGGATCAAACAAACGAGACGAGGCACACGTGATTCATTACACACTTAAGCCACAGTACGCCCTGATTCAGCTCTGATTAGCACTTAGTCCAGAAGTATGGCGAGCAGCTTTATCCAATTTTTTGCGTAGATTACAGTTCTTTTGTGAAGATGGCGGCGAGTGCAGCGATGTTGACTAACTCGGTTGTTTGGAAAATGGATGAGATTTTACGTTACATTTCTGTCCTTCTGATGCTTCTGCAACAACTATCTAACGCATATTTTTGTCATTTTATTGCCTTATTGTGAGAAATTTAGTGGTCTAGCTGTAGGCGAGTTGGGTAATTAAGTAGCAGAGTATTTAATTTTTCAATGCCACAATTTTTCATCTCAGGGTGCGATGTAAAATCGATAGGCGAGGCTTTTGAAACCACGATCTGGCTTTAACCTATGAATAAGAAATAATTTTTCTCAAGAAATTGTACCAAAAAATCTTGGCACACATAAAAAACACACAAACTTCTATCGTTTACCGAGAAAAACCAGCAAATACTTGACAGAACAATGTTACACCAAAACGTTTATCCACACCCGGTAAAATGATCACAGCGTATCCCCAATACGATCCAGCTCCTCTAATTCCAACTGACACAAAGTTGCGATTCGGCAGTCTTTTACGCGTCGTATTCGCTGTGTGCTTTGTGCACAAATCTGCATTGCCAATCCCGATTACATCTAAAATACAATTTCCCAAAGTATTAGTCGTAATCATCCAATCGGATGGCCTTAAGTGCACGTTTTTTGAGTCATTAAGCAGAAGTTACTGGCCCTAGCCCGGGCGTATCTGGGTTAGGTGAACCATTTGTAATATTACGCCCAGTCTATCACACGCTGATGGCGTGGCAGAGTGCCCTGAGATACCGCCAATTGCCCGTCGTGCCGCGAATACAGCTGGGTATCTTCGCAGTCACCGCACGGTTGGAGAGACTAGATAGCTAGAGCAACTGAATAATTGGAGTAACCTGATGGTTAGAACAAACAGATAATCGGAGCAACTGGATAATTGAAGTAACCTGATGGTTAGAACAAGCAGATAATCGGAGCAACTGGATAATTGGAGTAACCTGATGGTTAGAACAAACAGATAATCGGAGCAACTAAATAATTGGAGTAACCTGATGGTTAGAACAAACAGATAATCAGAGCAACTGGATAGATGGAGCGACCGAATGGTTAGAGCAACGAGGAAGACATGTTAAAAAAAGTCCCGTTTGGATTAGAAGAAGCTCTTGCATCGAATGAATTTTGAACTTTGCATACATATTTTTGGCAGTAGCGCACTGCCGTTGGTAAAATTAAGAATAATTTACACGGGAATATGTTTTCGTAGACTTGCGTATGCCATTCTAAGGAAACTAAGAGATACCAACTCATGTCCCTCATGACAACCCGTCGATGTTAATGAGATCAATTAGCAAATATTTGTTGCACGAATGTCATAGTTCTTGCAAAAAGTGAATTGCTGTAAAGAAGATCATTTCATAAATGTTTAGTTATGAGGGTGTAGAAGCGCGTAATGGTATACAAGTCAAAATTTGAAAAATGTTCATAACACGAACTAAAAAACAACAACGAATTTCAAGGAGATATCGTGTAATATTCATTTCTATTTCATTTTCCCTTCGTCAAAAAATGATATTTAATTACTTGTGCAAATTAAATGTTGTGATTTGCTGAGTCATGCATGGGTCAAATAAATATTGCAGAAATTAACGTCAGATTCTCTGCTTAGCACAAACAAGCACGCAGTACAATCCAGTGCAAGTGAGTAATTAATCATCAAGTAGCGCAATTTAAGCATGAAAATCCAGGGCAGGTAAGAAAAATTAGCACAGACTAGCACAAGTCTACGTGCATGACGGCAGCCACAACGGGTTAAGTTAGCACGGGCTAGCACAAGTCTACCAACACGAGAGCAGCAAAAATGGGTTAAGTTAGCACAGACCAGCACAAGTTTACCAACATGAGAACCAGCAATAACGGGCTGATTTAGCAGACTAGCACAACCGCAGCACAACGATGGGTTGACTTAGCACAAATCTACCAACATGAGGACCAGCAACAGCGGGCTGAGTTAGCACAGGCTAGCACAAGCTCAGCACAAAAATGGGGTAACTTAGAACAAGTCTACCAACATGAGGACCAGCAATAACGGGCTGAGTTAGCGCAGACCAGCACAAGTCTGCTTGCGTGGGAACCAGCAACAAAGGGTTGAGTAAGCCCGGGCTGAGCACAACAGTTCAGCACAAGTCTGCTTGCATGGGAACCAGCAACAAAGGGCTGAGTAAGCCCGGACTGAGCACAACAATTCAGCACAAGAAGGCCAATCGGAACAAGCGGCAGCGGCCTCACGAGCGCCAGGCGGCGTTACGCCCTGCTACTCCGGCCTTGCTGCGACGGGCCCAGTTTTTACAGGCTCTTCATTATCCCTGCACGAGAAAAGCAGTCTCCTCGCACGGTGCACAATCTTGTAAATGAGCAGTTCGACATGTTGAGCAGCTTAAATCACGAGGAGTTCAGCATATTGAGTAGCATAACTGACGGTGAGTTCAGCATATTGAGTAGCATGACTGACGGGGAGTTCAGCATATTGAGTAGCATAACTGACGGTGAGTTCAGCATATTGAGTAGCATAACTGACGGTGAGTTCAGCATATTGAGTAGCATAACTGACGGGGAGTTCAGCATATTGAGTAGCATAACTGACGGTGAGTTCAGCATATTGAGTAACATGAATGGCGAGGAGTTCAGCATATTGAGTAGCATAACTGACGGTGAGTTCAGCATATTGAGTAGCATAACTGACGGTGAGTTCAGCATATTGAGTAGCATAACTGACGGGGAGTTCAGCATATTGAGTAGCATAACTGACGGTGAGTTCAGCATATTGAGTAGCATAACTGACGGGGAGTTCAGCATATTGAGTAGCATAACTGACGGGGAGTTCAGCATATTGAGTAACATGAATGACGAGGAGTTCAACATATTGAGTAGCATAACTGACGGTGAGTTCAGCATATTGAGTAGCATAACTGACGGTGAGTTCAGCATATTGAGTAACATGAATGACGAGGAGTTCAGCATATTGAGTAGCATAACTGACGGTGAGTTCAGCATATTGAGTAGCATAACTGACGGGGAGTTCAGCATATTGAGTAACATGAATGACGAGGAGTTCAACATATTGAGTAGCATAACTGACGGTGAGTTCAGCATATTGAGTAGCATAACTGACGGTGAGTTCAGCATATTGAGTAGCATAACTGACGAGGAGTTCAGCATATTGAGTAGCATAACTGACGGTGAGTTCAGCATATTGAGTAGCATAACTGACGGGGAGTTCAGCATATTGAGTAGCATAACTGACGGTGAGTTCAGCATATTGAGTAGCATAACTGACGGTGAGTTCAGCATATTGAGTAGCATAACTGACGGGGAGTTCAGCATATTGAGTAGCATAACTGACGGTGAGTTCAGCATATTGAGTAGCATAACTGACGGGGAGTTCAGCATATTGAGTAGCATAACTGACGGTGAGTTCAACATATTGAGTAGCATAACTGACGGTGAGTTCAGCATATTGAGTAGCATAACTGACGGTGAGTTCAGCATATTGAGTAGCATAACTGGCGGTGAGTTCAGCATATTGAGTAGCATAACTGACGGTGAGTTCAGCATATTGAGTAGCATAACTGACGAGGAGTTCAGCATATTGAGTAGCATAACTGGCGGTGAGTTCAGCATATTGAGTAGCATAACTGACGGTGAGTTCAGCATATTGAGTAGCATAACTGGCGGTGAGTTCAGCATATTGAGTAGCATAACTGACGGTGAGTTCAGCATATTGAGTAGCATAACTGACGAGGAGTTCAGCATATTGAGTAACATGAATGACGAGGAGTTAAGCATATTGAGTAGCATAAATGATAAGGAGTTCAGCATATTAAGTAGAATAAATAACGAGAGGAGTTCAATATCTTGGGCAGCATAAATGACGAGAAGTTCAACACGTTGAGCAACAGTGGGCGAGGTACAAGGAGAAGGCGTGTGCGTTGTATGGCCAGATAGATCTGAACTAACGATGTCATCTGGTCTTGGAAACATGGGTGGTTTGGTTGTAGGGGACAATGAAAATATCATAAAATGAGTCTAATTAATTCGGTGAAACAATAAAATCCCGCGATACAATATCATATAAAATATACAAAAATATCATATAAAATCCCACGGTTAAATCATATTGACTTTAAAACAAAGGGAGCAAGAATTCCGCGTATCACGGTGTTCCATAAACAAACATTGCGTTGTCTTGGAAGTATAGACACAGGTTTTCTGATCTGCGGCATTGCAATTAAGGAAGTCGCCTAGATAACCTGCAACTGTTCTGAAGCTTGATACGTATTAGAGACTCTGAAATTATTTTGCTCCCTTGAGTTAAAGGTTTGTGTTAAGTGTTGATTTAAGATTGATTGAAAGGGTTAGATTGATCTTATTTTGACCAAAAATGACAAATTTGGTCTTTCAATTAAATTTAGCCGTTAGATAACTCGAATATAAGTTAGTTTGAGCCCCTCTAACCACAACAAAGGGGTTCTAAAAAACAGAAGGATGAAGGCACCATTTGGTATGGAATAAAGGGAACTCGGAATCTATACATAAATTATGTTCCCACACAACATCTCGTGCGCATAGAATCTGTAAGGTATGAAAGCAGTTGAGGAAACAAGATAACAATTGAAGAAGAAAGTAATAAATACTGAAAAACGGGACAGAAGCGAACTGAAAAAAATTCTTTATAGCAAATATATAATCAACAAAAGGAAAGGCCTGATTAACTTTCGGTTTAGAACCTCACACTATCCCTCTGGGAACTCAAATTCCTTTAGACAAAATAGTTTTTCCTCTTGAGGTGGTATAATACTAAAGGTGAGAATGTCTAACTTAATGCATACTAAGAACCTAGTTTTCCTTGTGAGTGCGAGTAGTATTAGCATAGGTTTGCCAGCGTTTCAGTAGCTCATTATGCTTGTACATCGCTCTGAGGATCTAACACGAGTCACATACGCTCGTTGTTACATTCATGCTCCCTTGGATTCGATGCCCCATTTACACGACTGGCTTAATGCACGTAGTAATGTTACACAGCGAGAAGATTGCTATACAGGCAGTTTCACCCGGTTAAAAAATATACGAACTTTGTACAGCCTGACAGAGGAAGAAATTTACGGGCTGTTCAAAAACCTTTTCGAAATTAGATTTAATGCGCTTTTCCATTTCTTGCAATATTGCATTATGGTCTATTCATTGACTGATTGCCATTACATTATCCCCTGTAAATACCTCACGTTCGTTGAGCTGTGTTCGGAGATGGAGGAACTAAACCTAATGGAAACAGAATCCATAAAAAATACTCTAGTTTTCAAGCAAACTTCAACCCTAAAACCCACTCGAATAACTTAACAATTCTGATCAAGAAGCAGCTGCCCCTCGCAATTTTCTCCATTGTCCTGACTCTCCGGTGCATTATTTTCCACTCATTTCAACACGAGAGTAGAAAGTGCGTGATTTGGTTACATTTTCCTCATGATGCCTAAAAATCCCACACCGCGTCCCACTCGCCCCAATGCTCCCGTTAAGCACACACTGGGGCCCCACTGAGTTTATGTCGAGGGAAGTCCTGTGAACAAAAACGTTCCAAATGTAAATAGGCGCTCGCTATCTCCTTCTTAGCATAAACAGCACAACTGGTCTGCACTGCCTGAGGGCGCACTCCCTCAGTAGGTGAAGGGATATTTACTCAATGTGAGCACCTGTACAGAATTTATTTTCTCAATATCACTTTAAGTTTCTTCATCCAAAACAGTTAAATTCGGCTGGTATCTGTTCAATTTTGAAACGTGTCAATGCTCATCAGAAAAAATAGGAATACGAGCGTCATTTCATGCATTTCCTTAACTTTGTATTGAATTCGCACATCCAAAACAGTGAAATTCAGCACGTATCTATTTAATTTTGGCATGTGCCGCACTCCAATGCTTGTCAGAAATCGGTTGGAATTACAGCGCTCTTTCGAGACAGAAGGTTCATGAGTATTAGGTGCCCAACGTATCCTTATGCTCATAAATTTCACAAAATGTCAAGGCTTCACGAGGAATAGCGTATTTTCGTAAGAAATACTATTTTGAAAATTCAGTACATATTGAATACGTACCTATTTTTACAGTCCTAACACGAGCCAAAATAATTGCCTTACATCAAGTTCAGTTCAGTTTACAGGAAGAGTTTCATACGTTATCCGTTTGTTAGATTTCTCCTATTAAACACAGGTGTCTAATTTAATTTTCGAAAGGTTGTCAGAAAATTTTGTAAGATTAGATTAGATTATTAGTAAGTTTAAGCCTCCCTATCCGCCACAAAGGCGATCCAAAAAGAGGAAAGAGGAAGGCACCATTTAGCACGGAGTTGAGGGAACGCTGAATCTATGTAGAAAGGGCATAGAAACAGTTAGTTGAGAAAGAAGATTATGAAACGAGATCAAAGTCGGAGAAGAAAGTAGTAGGTGCTAAAAACAGGACGCCAGTAAATCGATAAAAAAGTTGGTCTTAAACATAACAAAAGCATTTTATTTCAACAAAATGGAGGCTTACCTAAGCCTAACTCTCAGCTCGGACCCTCACATTTTCCCCCTGGGAGTGCTAAAGTAAATTTTGTAAGGGATTCAAAAGTTGTGTTAGATGAACGGTATATATGAAGCGACGGTTTTTGCTCTCGAAACTGTGTTGCATAAAAAATAAATTGAATCAGCATTATTTTATTGAACTCAGGAACCCATACACGAAAAGCAAAAGCTTTTCATGAGAAGACCGAAGGCGTATCTCGAAGACCCAAGTCTGGTTTTTATAGAAGTTAATTTTTTGGGGTGTAGAGCAATAAAATAAAAATAATACACGAATGATATTTCAGAATTTAAAATTAGAAAATGGTTTCATATAATCACACAAATTCGAACAATTCTTTTGCATCATAAGGGGATGATAACCAAATGATTTTCCCTACACTGTACAAGTGCACATGTGAAGTCTGTGAAGCAGAAGCACTTGCTGTGACTTGCCCTCGTATTGGGTGCTGCGCATCAATAGCAGTTAACGTGAGCAACCTCACTGAAAATATAAGGTACCAACCTCAGTTTAAACGCCTTTTTCCAGTCGCTATGCATAAAATTCGAATAAAAATGTCAGAAAACGAAAAATTGTTCATTTAAAATGAAGTTCACGAAAAAAACCTTGATGTTAAAAATGTGGAAACATCGAGATTCTGAAACGAGAAACTAGAAACTAGAAACTAAATATGCTTGATTCTGAAACTAGATTCTAGTTGGTAAACAGGCATATTTAGACACCATAATTCCCGGGTCAGGGGATGAACAAAAGAGAGAAAAACACATTAAAATTTACACTCTTGGTTGAGTTATTGTAAGTTTTATAATGCTTATGAATGCAAGTATTGCAAAACATAAAGACAACTACACATTGATATCAAATATTTGTGAGTCTTCACTTACATTGATATATGAGCTTAGGCTATAGCGGTATTAGGGAATAATGTTAAAAGTACAATGAGTGGAAGCAAATAGTTCTGCGCCTAAGAATAAAAAACTAAAATGCACTCATATACATTCTCACGAGCTTCTTCAACTAAATTTCGGTAAACAACACCCAAGATTCGGAAAATACCCTTCCTGAATTCATCTATAATTCTGAGAAGTAAAAGTAATAAATATCCCAGTGAGAATATACGAACATCATACGTTCAGACCGAACACGCAACACGTCTTCACTCTGCTTACGAAACATCGCTCCAAAATGGAAACGTTAGCCAATAATCCATGTTCATTTTCAATTGTTCGTGGCTGGCAAGTTGATGAACGCAGCTTTAGATACCCTGAGCGCTTTAGGTATAATCTACTGAGGAAGGCGTGAACCAAACACAGATAACATCGCTCAGTAGCCTCGCTCTAACGAACTGCAGACAGGCTTAGAATACGCAACAAAAGATCAATTTAGAGGCAGCCAACTGAGGAATTTGTGAGGGATATTCTTGTGCAAGATTTTGTAGACAAGTCTCGTCCTTGTGGCGCTTCTGCTTAATGGAAACTACTCGCGCCGAGTGATGGCCCACACCATTATCCTTCAAACTTGTCTTTTAAACAAGCTGCAAGTTACACAAGGTCTTTTTGAACTCAAGAACACTGGCACGCTGCCTCCGATTCAAGTTATTCACACAACAGAATCAAATTTTCTATGGGTAGTGTTCACGAGCACCTCGAAGGAAAAAAACACACCGAATTAGAAGTTAAAATCAACAGTTATGTCTTTTTGGTATCGAAAATTTTGACTCTGTCCTAAGATTAACGTAGAAAAGGTCGTATGTGTTTTAATAATGTGTATACTATTCAACAATATTGTCAAATAAAGCTGTTAATAACCACCCACTTGAGAGAAGCAAATAAAACTCACCTTACATCTTTCAAACGGCACAATACTCGCGCGCAAATTACACTTGTATGTACAACCACAAGATAACCCTCGTTACCTGACAGGAAAGATTTATTGCGCCTATTGTATAAGCACCCGAGCCAGTCCAGACGCGGATGCAATAGCTGCATAAAGATGCCGAGGAACATGTGTGTACTTACGACAGATTTCTTCAGTTCTGCAGCTACACTTTGTTCCACGGCCGCCAAGGCAAAGTATTGATCCCATGAGGTGTTATATTTCAGAGAAGAGGAGTGGTCGAAAAATCCTATTTGCTGCTTCTCTGAAATATCATCAAATACATCTTCAAGGTTGAAAAGTACATCTTCATGGTTGAGTGGTAATGATGGAATAGAATTTCATGAATGTGGGGGAATCAAAATATCAGGAATGTGTAGTAATGAAGGAATTGAAGTTCCCGGATGTGAAATCAAAATTGGTGATAAAGAAGTTCAACTTTATGGTTATTAGGTAATGAATTGAGTTTCAGGGATGTGGGGTGATAAAGGAGTTAAACTTCGGGGTAGTGAGGTAATGAAGGAATCAAATTTCAGGGATGTGGGTTGATAAAGAGAGTTCAATTTCAGGGTTGAGAGGTAATGAAGGCAACGAGTTTCAGGGATGAGGAGTGATACAGGAGCTCGAGTTCAGAGAACAGTGCCTTAACAAGGAGTGCAATATCAGACATGGAAACTAATGAACAGGTCTGAAAGATAGATTTCTGAGTAGTTAAGGCATCATACACCTGTGCAGGGTTACGAAATAACAAACAAGTCTAAGACTGCGAATAATTTGACGCCCAAACAAGACTTTCGATCAGATATCCAGAACTCGATGAAATTTGACCTCCCAAAGGCTCTGTGGTTGGAGCCTTGCACTTGGAGGCACCGGTTCTGACGCAGCTCGACAACACCGATAGCTTTTATTTAGATTAGTACAGAATAGAGCTCACACGCCTGCATCCACTACAGAACGACCACGAATGATAAAGGAACTCGACAAAAAAAGTGTCAACAGCGTCGTTAAAAACAAAGCGTTTTATTCAATCAATGCAGTATCCTTCAAGGCATCAAGTTATAAAAAAGAGCACACAGAGGAAAGAAGAAAAAGAGCACCAAAGTAATACGTGTAATTATGGGAAATGTAAGCCCGTGGGATCAAGAGTGACTTTATGTCCACCAAACAACGTATAAGAAACAAAGATAAGAAATAGAGCACCAAAGTAGTGCGTCGAATTACATGATATTTAAGCCCGTGGGATCAAGAGTGACTTTATGTCCACCAAACAGCGTATAAGAAACAAAGCGAAGAAAAAGAGCACCAAAGTAATGCGTCGAATTACATGATATTTAAGCCCGTGGGATCAAGAGTGACTTTATGTCCACCAAACAGCGTATAAGAAACAAAGCGAAGAAATAGAGCACCAAAGTAATGCGTCGAATTACATGATATTTAAGCCCGTGGGATCAAGAGTGACTTTATGTCCACCAAACAGCGTATAAGAAACAAAGCGAAGAAAAAGAGCACCAAAGTAGTGCGTCGAATTACATGATATTTAAGCCCGTGGGATCAAAAGTACCTTCATGACCACAAAAGAGCGCATAAACAGAGTCACCAACCATGACACGCATTAGCGGTATGGCATTTATAGATAAATTTGGAGACCAACCACTTAGCGCCCCTAGATGATGGAGAATTTAGTGTCATATAAAAACCCTCATAAATTCAACACTCTCACTTGGGAGTGATGCAGCATGGGCAGGCAGGCAAGACTACATCAAGGCCACATTTAAAAGCAAGAAGCAATACATATTTAATAGTGTTTTTTATTAAATTTTAATGCTAGGTAATGCATGTGATCACTTAAAGTTGCCCTTTGGGTGACGCTCTGAGAGTGACGCTACGCTTCTATTGTGCGTACTTACTACCACAGGTTGAGAGTTCATGTTTTTGTGTACGGATCAAAGCATTAGCGACAAGCCTGCCTATAACAACATGCAGGGCAAGACAAGCAGCGCTCCATACTCACCAAAGAAAACGAGCTGAAATAGTTCGCAGAGGCAAAATTAACCAGGCCCAGGCAAGCCATTATTATTATCGTTACTTTTATTGTTTTTTTCATTTATTTTGTCATGAGAGTTTAAGATTCCCTAAGCCACAACTAGGGTGACCTGAAGGAAGTGAGTGAATGGAAAAGGGCATTTGGGATAGACTATGAAACGGGAAATTTGAGCACAAGGTATGTTCCCCCAGAAGATACCCTGCGCATGCAAAAAGCAACTTAAAAAGGAAAGCGACAAAAAAAAAACAAAGGAGAGATGACGAAGAAGACATGACAACTGACAAAAGTGGAGTGAACACGAAAGATAAAAGTTCTCAAGGCCTATCTATCTCTAGCTGAGGGACCAAACAGTATCTCCCCTGAAGACACCAGTCCCCATACCACTGGACAGACACACGCAACTAACCTGATTATATTGCATATCTTATGCCCCCCTGGAGCTACAAGCAGGCCAAATTTAAATCATATAAACAATTTTTTTCACGAGTGACAAAGTTGTAAATTCATTACAATAAATAGCATGAAAAATAGCCAATCATTATAACAAACTTCCTGTGTCAGAGGCAGTGGACTGAGACCAAACAAAGAAAGGGCAACAGGAATAATGAACAGTATATAATGAACAACAACATTTATATGCAAGTAATTCATCGTTTTAATCTTATTCAGTACTAAGAAGTTATACCTCAACATCTACGTGGACGTTGAAATTTCCTGTGTCAGAAACAGTAAAGTGAGACCAAATTTTGGAAAGTGTAGCAGAAATGATGGACAGTATTTTATATAACCACAACAAAACTTATATAGAAGTTATTTCTGGCATCCAGTAAAAAGAAGTTATAGAACAACATGTATACGGACGTCGAGAACGAACATCAGAGCCAAAAAGGGCAGAACAGATGGAGCGCACCAAAATAACACGCGTGTTAGAGCAAAAGTTATAGAACAACATGTATACGGACGTCGAGAACGAACATAAGTTCCAACGAAGGGCAGAACAGATAGCGCACCAAAATAATACACGTGTTAGAGCAATTTTGTAAAACACATCCCACAAACAAGGCGTTCTCTGACGTTCTGGTTTCTCGTCCGATATATCATGTTTACTGTTCAGTCCAAAATTCCCTGATTTCTAGCGCAAATATTAAAATGAAGCACGTCGGACCGGACCAGTTTTGACGAGGTAAGCTTTACATGGCAGCTCGCTGGCCTCGTAGAACACTTCGCATGGAAATTTCTGAATTGAATTGCGAATTGTGCTCCAGTTCTTCAACAGCAAAATCGAACGCTCAAAATAGAATCCCCCCAAACGCGGCTCAGTACTTTGAAGAAATAGAACGTTCGAAATGAAACTGCTGTATGAGGGTCAGTTATGCTTGCTACGGTAGAAAATAGCGTTGCAAATTAAATTATTGTGTGTTATATGTCACTAACGTGTTGAGAAGCCCAAAATTAAAAGAATGTGGGCAGACTGACATGCGTGGGAAATATTTTGCCGAAATGGAGAGGAAATTTCTGTACATTTTTTGTAGGGATTTTCTTTCTTTAACTTTTCATTAAATTGAGGAAATCGGAGAGAGTGAAAAAATTGTTCAGTAATATACATAAAGTGCGCTATTAC
The DNA here is from genome assembly GCA_030386875.1 of Morinoia aosen. NCBI lineage: Eukaryota > Metazoa > Arthropoda > Malacostraca > Amphipoda > Talitridae > Morinoia > Morinoia aosen. Next base: position 68,321,602 of record CM059562.1, read on the forward strand.
ACTGGAGGAATTAATGGTTCACAAGTATAAGAAATAATTTTTCCTTGCACCATTAATAATTAATCAATTATTGAACTCATTTAAAAAATTTATTCATGTAGCCTTCAACATAAGAATGAACTGATTAATAATCTGAAGCAATTAAGCGTACTAAAAGGACGTAAATCGTACTTCGCCATTCTTTTGTCATATATTTGCATACACTGGTAAGTATGGGCCCCAGCAGTCTCTAGATGGCAAAATTGAGTCGGATGTTCAGTTAGTACAATCCTGGCTATAAAATCCAGTCAACAAAAACAGTCCGGCAACTTCCAGCCTAAAACTGTTTATTTTATGTTAACAAGCGCCTGTTTAAAAAGCCAGCCCTTAAAACCCAGTTCACATAATCTAACCCGCCAAACCCAGTTCACAAGATTCGGTCTTCAAGACCCAGCCTCGAAACCCAGCCCATGAAACCTAGTCTATAAGACCCAACCCTTAAAACCCAGTCCACAAAATCCTGTACTCAAAACTTAGTCCACTAGATCTAGCTCTCAAGACCACGTCCGTAAAACCCAGCTCTCAAGACCCAGTCCGTAAAGCACAGCTCTCAAGACCCAGTCCGTAAAACGCAGCTCTCAAGACCCAGTCCGTAAAACGCAGCTCTCAAGACCCAGTCCGTAAAGCACAGCTCTCAAGACCCAGTCCGTAAAACGCAGCTCTCAAGACCCAGTCCGTAAAACGCAGCTCTCAAGACCCATTCCACAAAACCCACAACAGATTCCGTGAGGGTGCGAGCTGCCAGCCAATCAGGAGGCAGCGCGGGGCTGTACATTCACTGACACGACGCTGACCAGCACAGCTGTGCAGCAGCAGAAATTCAAATACCCTAAATCTCGCATAAAGGTAAGAAATCCCAAACAATTTAGTTTAATTGCCGAGACAATTTAGCGGCCTTGTTAACACGGAGTCCGAATTTCAAAACAACCCAGCACAAGAATTATAGGGAGCATGGAGTGGCCGGAGAACAAGGATGTGTGTGTCTGTGAACCAGTGTTGGACTAATTCCAATGCTGAAACGATTTTACTACCACGATGTTTGTAGCTTAAGATAAATTTGTTTCGTGGAATTAAGCTTTAAAATTATGACTGCACTGAGGCGATAAACCGAAACATGCATTGGAGTTGGTGGTTATCGTGCGGTGGTGTCTCAAGGCTCTCTTTTATCCCAATAAAAGTTCTGAAGTAACCTAAAATTGATCGCAAAGGCAAGCTTTGGAAAGGAAACATTAACGAGCTTCTTAACAGCCTCTGCAAGGGTAAACAACCAAGTATTTTAAAGAAAAATGTTCATAATCAAAGAGTAATTTTTCGTTGTTTGCGACCAAAGTGCACCAAGGAAACTTCCTTCAACAAAGGCGCGCCCAGCAGATAATTTATACAATCTCTATACATGAACAAATTTCTAGAACAAGACTTATCTCAAAGACTGCTACAAATTTAAAATAAAATAGATTAGGATTTGCATGGGACACAAAACTAAGGAATTAATGTAGCTCTGAATGCTACACGGTAAACTGTCGAATAATATTGCTGCTGAGATCTTAAAATTTCACTGCATGTAAACGCCGGTAGACTTCATTAAGTCACATCCCACACCCATTCAGTAATGGCAGACTTCATTAAGTGACATCCCACACCCATACAGTAATGGCAGGCTTCATTAAACACTGCCTCTGCTAAAACCACGCAGACACACTGTGACTCACTATCTAAGATGCAATGTAGAAGCACCCTCCACCCTATTCGGAATCAAAGCTGCATTTATAGCCGTAATTTTTCGACAAAGTTTATTTAAAATCAATGAACAGGATTTCAAGACAGAAAATTTTTGCGCCTTAGTTTATTTGGAATTAATTAGCATAGCAAGCTAAGCTTCAGTTCTGTGATCATCTAGAGCAGAGCTACACAAAGTATGCTCATGGGTACATAAGTGGGCCGCAGTCGTTTGCCTCCATATATTTCCATGTCAATTAGAAGATCGTGTAAGCAACATGTAACATCAAAAAACTGACTCACACGAAACACTGGCCAGCTAGTGTGTAAATAAGCTAAGAATGACAGGCAGCTTTAAACACATGGCCTTTATTTTGTAGCTAGAAAAGCGTCCAATATTTATGCGAGGCATATCATGAATATAAATGAAACGAAAAATATTACTTTTCAAACGTAGAAAGTCAAATTTTCAGGTATACTTTTGTTTATTTTGAATATACAGGAATATTGTTGATTTCTCCAAAGTTGAACGAACACCTGAGCCGTAGATCACAACTACTTGTATTTGTATCTCGTCAGTTATTAATGAAAGAAAGTAGTTATTTTCCCCTCAATAAAGTGCGGAAGTGTTAAACGACTTGAATTACAGTAAAAACCACCGAAGAAAATATGATAAATGTGTTTTAAGCATCATCTTCTAGACGCGCTTGTAATTAAAAAAAACAGAAAATGAAAATTAAAACAGTTTTCTGACAACACGTTTAAAAATGAATCCACAGCGCAGGTTTTTAAAAGCCACTGCTAGAGCCATGGAAGAGGATGTTTGAGGAAGTCCAGCTTAGCTCAAGACAGTGTTTTAAGATCCATAATATTACAATTTGCATGGTAATGCACCTCAGTTCGATGTTGAAGCACCAACTGAGTAAAACTGCGCTAGCTTCACTTGACTCATCTTCGCTACTTGTTTCGGAGGCTGGTAGCCACTATACAGCGAGCAGTTACTTGTCCCGGAGGCTGGTAGCCACTATACAGCGTGCAGCTACATGTCCCGGAGGCTGGTAGCCACTATACAGCGTGCAGCTACTTGTCCCGGAGGCTGGTAGCCACTATACAGCGTGCAGCTACTTGTCCCGGAGGCTGGTAGCCACTATACAGCGTGCAGCTACTTGTCCCGGAGGCTGGTAGCCACTATACGAGTACAGCGTGCAGCTACTTGTCCCGGAGGCTGGTAGCCACTATACAGCGTGCAGCTACTTATCCCGGAGGCTGGTAGCCACTATACAGCGTGCAGTTACTTGTCCTGGAGGCTGGTAGCCACTATACAGCGTGCAGCTACTTGTCCCGGAGGCTGGTAGCCACTATACAGCGTGCAGCTACTTGTCCCGGAGGCTGGTAGCCACTATACAGCGTGCAGCTACTTGTCCCGGAGGCTGGCTGCCACTATACAGCGTGCAGCTACTTGTCCCGGAGGCTGGTAGCCACTATACAGCGTGCAGCTACTTGTCCCGGAGGCTGGTAGCCACTATACAGCGTGCAGCTACTTGTCCCGGAGGCTGGTTGCCACTATACAGCGTGCAGCTACTTGTCCCGGAGGCTGGTAGCCACTATACAGCGTGCAGCTACTTGTCCCGGAGGCTGGTAGCCACTATACAGCGTGCAGCTACTTGTCCCGGAGGCTGGTAGCCACTGTACAGCGTGCAGCTACTTGTCCCGGAGGCTGGTTGCCACTATACAGCGTGCAGCTACTTGTCCCGGAGGCTGGTAGCCACTATACAGCGTGCAGCTACTTGTCCCGGAGGCTGGTAGCCACTATACAGCGTGCAGCTACTTGTCCCGGAGGCTGGTTGCCACTATACAGCGCGCAGCTACTTGTCCCGGAGGCTGGTAGCCACTATACAGCGTGCAGCTACTTGTCCCGGAGGCTGGTAGCCACTATACAGCGTGCAGCTACTTGTCCCGGAGGCTGGTAGCCACTGTACAGCGTGCAGCTACTTGTCCCGGAGGCTGGTTGCCACTATACAGCGTGCAGCTACTTGTCCCGGAGGCTGGTAGCCACTATACAGCGTGCAGCTACTTGTCCCGGAGGCTGGTTGCCACTATACAGCGTGCAGCTACTTGTCCCGGAGGCTGGTAGCCACTATACAGCGTGCAGCTACTTGTCCCGGAGGCTGGTAGCCACTATACAGCGTGCAGCTACTTGTCCCGGAGGCTGGTTGCCACTATACAGCGTGCAGCTACTTGTCCCGGAGGCTGGTAGCCACTATACAGCGTGCAGCTACTTGTCCCGGAGGCTGGTAGCCACTATACAGCGTGCAGTTACTTGTCCCGGAGGCTGGTAGCCACTATACAGCGTGCAGCTACTTGTCCCGGAGGCTGGTAGCCACTATACAGCGTGCAGCTACTTGTCCCGGAGGCTGGTAGCCACTATACAGCGTGCAGCTACTTGTCCCGGAGGCTGGTAGCCACTATACAGCGTGCAGCTACTTGTCCCGGAGGCTGGTAGCCACTATACAGCGTGCAGCTACTTGTCCCGGAGGCTGGTAGCCACTATACAGCGTGCAGCTACTTATCCCGGAGGCTGGTAGCCACTATACAGCGTGCAGTTACTTGTCCTGGAGGCTGGTAGCCACTATACAGCGTGCAGCTACTTGTCCCGGAGGCTGGTAGCCACTATACAGCGTGCAGCTACTTATCCCGGAGGCTGGTAGTCACTATACAGCGTGCAGCTACTTGTCCCGGACGCTGGTAGCCACTATACAGCGTGCAGCTACTTGTCCCGGAGGCTGGTAGCCACTATACAGCGTGCAGCTACTTGTCCCGGAGGCTGGTAGCCACTATACAGCGTGCAGCTACTTGTCCCGGAGGCTGGTAGCCACTGTACAGCGTGCAGCTACTTGTCCCGGAGGCTGGTTGCCACTATACAGCGTGCAGCTACTTGTCCCGGAGGCTGGTAGCCACTATACAGCGTGCAGCTACTTGTCCCGGAGGCTGGTAGCCACTATACAGCGTGCAGTTACTTGTCCCGGAGGCTGGTAGCCACTATACAGCGTGCAGCTACTTGTCCCGGAGGCTGGTAGCCACTATACAGCGTGCAGCTACTTGTCCCGGAGGCTGGTTGCCACTATACAGCGTGCAGCTACTTGTCCCGGAGGCTGGTAGCCACTATACAGCGAGCAGTTACTTGTCCCGGAGGCTGGTAGCCACTATACAGCGTGCAGCTACTTGTCCCGGAGGCTGGTAGCCACTATACAGCGAGCAGTTACTTGTCCCGGAGGCTGGTAGCCACTGTACAGCGTGCAGCTACTTGTCCCGGAGGCTGGTTGCCACTATACAGCGTGCAGCTACTTGTCCCGGAGGCTGGTAGCCACTATACAGCGAGCAGTTACTTGTTCCGGAGGCTGGTAGCCACTATACAGCGTGCAGCTACTTGTCCCGGAGGCTGGTAGCCACTATACAGCGTGCAGCTACTTGTCCCGGAGGCTGGTAGCCACTGTACAGCGTGCAGCTACTTGTCCGGGAGGCTGGTAGCCACTATACAGCGTGCAGCTACTTGTCCCGGAGGCTGGTAGCCACTATACAGCGTGCAGCTACTTGTCCCGGAGGCTGGTAGCCACTATACAGCGTGCAGCTACTTGTCCCGGAGGCTGGTAGCCACTATACAGCGTGCAGCTACTTGTCCCGGAGGCTGGTAGCCACTATACAGCGTGCAGCTACTTGTCCCGGAGGCTGGTAGCCACTATACAGCGTGCAGCTACTTGTCCCGGAGGCTGGTAGCCACTGTACAGCGTGCAGCTACTTGTCCCGGAGGCTGGTAGCCACTATACAGCGTGCAGCTACTTGTCCCGGAGGCTGGTAGCCACTATACAGCGTGCAGCTACTTGTCCCGGAGGCTGGTAGCCACTGTACAGCGTGCAGCTACTTGTCCCGGAGGCTGGTAGCCACTATACAGCGTGCAGCTACTTGTCCCGGAGGCTGGTAGCCACTATACAGCGAGCAGTTACTTGTCCCGGAGGCTGGTAGCCACTATACAGCGTGCAGCTACTTGTCCCGGAGGCTGGTAGCCACTGTACAGCGTGCAGCTACTAGTCCCGGAGGCTGGTAGCCACTATACAGCGTGCAGCTACTTATCCCGGAGGCTGGTAGCCACTATACAGCGTGCAGCTACTTGTCCCGGAGGCTGGTAGCCACTGTACAGCGTGCAGCTACTTGTCCCGGAGGCTGGTAGCCACTATACAGCGTGCAGCTACTTGTCCCGGAGGCTGGTAGCCACTATACAGCGTGCAGCTACTTGTCCCGGAGGCTGGTAGCCACTATACAGCGTGCAGCTACTTGTCCCGGAGGCTGGAAGCCACTATACAGCGTGCAGCTACTTTTCCCGGAGGCTGGTAGCCACTATACAGCGTGCAGCTACTTGTCCCGGAGGCTGGTAGCCACTATACAGCGTGCAGCTACTTGTCCCGGAGGCTGGTAGCCACTGTACAGCGTGCAGCTACTTGTCCCGGAGGCTGGTAGCCACTATACAGCGTGCAGCTACTTGTCCCGGAGGCTGGAAGCCACTGTACAGCGTGCAGCTACTTGTCCCGGAGGCTGGTAGCCACTATACAGCGTGCAGCTACTTGTCCCGGAGGCTGGTAGCCACTATACAGCGTGCAGCTACTTGTCCCGGAAGCTGGTAGCCACTATACAGCGTGCAGCTACTTGTCCCGGAGGCTGGTAGCCACTATACAGCGTGCAGCTACTTGTCCCGGAGGCTGGTAGCCACTATACAGCGTGCAGCTACTTGTCCCGGAGGCTGTTAGCCACTATACAGCGTGCAGTTACTTGTCCCGGAGGCTGGTAGCCACTATACAGCGTGCAGTTACTTGTCCCGGAGGCTGGTAGCCACTATTCAGCGAGCAGTTACTTGTCCTGGAGGCTGGTAGCCACTATACAGCGTGCAGTTACTTGTCCCGGAGGCTGGTAGCCACTATACAGCGAGCAGTTACTTGTCCTGGAGGCTGGTAGCCACTATACAGCGTGCAGCTACTTGTCCTGGAGGCTGGTAGCCACTATACAGCGTGCAGTTACTTGTCCCGGAGGCTGGTAGCCACTATACAGCGAGCAGTTACTTGTCCTGGAGACTGGTAGCCACTATACAGCGTGCAGCTACTTGTCCCGGAGGCTGGTAGCCACTATACAGCGTGCAGTTACTTGTCCCGGAGGCTGGTAGCCACTATACAGCGTGCAGTTACTTGTCCCGGAGGCTGGTAGCCACTATACAGCGAGCAGTTACTTGTCCTGGAGGCTGGTAGCCACTATACAGCGTGCAGCTACTTGTCCCGGAGGCTGGTAGCCACTATACAGCGTGCAGCTACTTGTCACGGAGGCTGGTAGCCACTGTACAGCGTGCAGCTACTTGTCCCGGAGGCTGGTAGCCACTATACAGCGAGCAGTTACATGTCCTGGAGGCTGGTAGCCACTATACAGCGTGCAGCTACTTGTCCCGGAGGCTGGTAGCCACTATACAGCGTGCAGCTACTTGTCCCGGAGGCTGGTAGCCACTATACAGCGTGCAGCTACTTGTCCCGGAGGCTGGTAGCCACTATACAGCGTGCAGCTACTTGTCCCGGAGGCTGGTAGCCACTATACAGCGTGCAGCTACTTGTCCCGGAGGCTGGTAGCCACTATACAGCGTGCAGCTACTTGTCCCGGAGGCTGGTAGCCACTATACAGCGTGCAGCTACTTGTCCCGGAGGCTGGTAGCCACTATACAGCGTGCAGCTACTTGTCCCGGAGGCTGGTAGCCACTATACAGCGTGCAGCTACTTGTCCCGGAGGCTGGTAGCCACTATACAGCGTGCAGCTACTTGTCCCGGAGGCTGGTAGCCACTATACAGCGTGCAGCTACTTGTCCCGGAGGCTGGTAGCCACTATACAGCGTGCAGCTACTTGTCCCGGAGGCTGGTAGCCACTATACAGCGTGCAGCTACTTGTCCCGGAGGCTGGAAGCCACTATACAGCAAACACCTACCTTCTGGGCCTGGTAGAAAGCGACACTAGGAGTTTTTTCAAGCCTCTGTAGAGATAGATGACGCAAATGAAAAAAAATTGTCATCTACGCTTGGTTAAGGTACGGAAGAAAGAAAGAAAAAGAAGAAAAACACTTTATTTCCAATAGAGATGTTACAAAAGTGCCATCATTGGTTTGTAAAATATCTTAAAGTTAATACACTTAAGTGATACACACAATGTTCTTCTAAGACATGAAAAAGATTCTCTACTGTACGATTATCAGTAACAGAAAGATTAATGAACTTAAAGTCAGTAGTCTGCACCCGGTTGTCAGTTAGCAGGCGTAGACTATTAGATTTAAAAGATAATACGTGTCCTGTACTGTTTGTTTGAAAGTGTAACAATTGACAGTTTCAACAGTATCGTTTACATTACACGTAATTCAGTATGGTATCTCTATGGCTTTACTGAAACCTCGCCTGTACATTGCAAAGGACAAAAGTATTTTCATGAGTTACCTTTCTACTTCTCAATGCTAAGCATGACGTAAAGTTTTGAACACGTACACAACTATGGGCTAAAGCTTTTAAAAAATATGGCCAATCCCAAAACAATTGCAGAGCTTGGTATTTTGACGAACACAATACACTTTTTATAGACACTGAAGGTGTGGTCGCTTCTAGATAAAAGAGATATGAAGGAATACGAAATTCTCTACTGATAAAATGAGGCCATAACATTTGTCAAATCATATCTGTCGAAGGACGCTAGTAATATAACTTTAACCCCCTACACCCACCGTCGTAAAAAAGTCAATGATTTAAGAAATTCTCGAAGTATATCAACATCTAAAGATAATGAGTGTAGCTTCGTTCTCATGACGAGCTCCGAAAGGCACCTGCTTAATTTTCTTGGGGTTGTAAAAATACGGACAAATATCCGACGTTTCAAATTCTGAGTGAAATAGGTTCCAGTACGTGAAGGCCAATCAGGCCCCGTATTTATCTACACTTAATATATGAAAACACTGAAAACTGTTCTTGATGACCGTGATGCGCAGCGTAGAAATGCAACTAACCACGGAAAATTGGTCAATTGACTTCTTCTAATTCGAGGTCGTGCAAAGTTAACAAGTTCCCGAAAACTACATACATTTACGCGCGTTGGCTCCCACCGCCGTACAAAAGCACATAACTACTATGTTCGACCAAAGCCCAGTTCAAATTGTTAATATGAATTGCCCGAAGCCAGAAAAAAAGCGGATAATAATGACTAGACAAATCTGAGTCGAAGCTCTCATAGAACCTGGTCTGAATCCTTCTTCTTGGGAATTGATTCTAATAAAAATAACTGCTCAAAATTATGGTGTCAGTTAATTAATGTCTTGCACACAAAAATATGGAGCTTGGGGGCAACATTATAACTTTCATATGAACTTAAACTTCCAATTCGAATAAAAGTCAAATTAGAATGTCACCTTCGGTGAGAAGGGATGTATACACCACAAACAATAAAAAAGGTGCATTGCAGTTTAATTAAAACGAAGGAAAGAAAACAACACATTTGTAATGAGTTTATCGCGTAAAATATGCCACAACGATTGATATTCTTTAGAACGAGCACTGGAGATTCCCTGAGCTTTGGAACGTTTTCATCCAGCGCAGGACACAACGAAAAAGTTAAAGATCAAATCTCTTCAAGTAAATGAGACGTGCTCTCAATAGAGTACAATAAATTGGAGTACAATATTTAAATTAATTTGAGCCTTCAATTTTGGAAACGAGCGACATCAAATGGATGGCGTCTCCAGTTGGTTTTGATAATTTAAAATATGATGAAAATTAAAACTGACTTTCCATGAAAATTGAGTTCTTGACCACCGGTGGGTCAAACGAATTATTAAAATCCCCTTGTGACCACCAGTGGGTCACTTCGTAGACAACGTGTTAAGAGACCTCCTGAGAAACTGGCAGCCAATTTTTCTTTTTCTGATGCATCAGAGCCCAAAGAAAACATACTAGTGCGTATGTCACTTCTTCTAATGCTACTGTTCAACTAGAAGTAGTGTGTTTTTTTCTTCAAAATCTAGGATACAAGCTAAATGAGCTGAATACTCAGTCACTCACTGGAATGAGGATATTTGAAATCATTTCAGTATCTAGGATACAGTATCAAAACCTAAGTCCTGGAGCTAGTGACCGGCTTCTAGGCCCCATACTGGTATCATTTTGTGCATCTATAATGCAACCTCATTAAAGAAATTATAATTACCGCTGTTAATCCGCCACTGAAGAATGTCGTTGTCATTTTATACAGAAAAACCCGTTTCGCGGACGGCGAAGCGAACATGGTTCGTGTACGGTGAAGCAAACACGGTTCGTGTACGGTGGAGCAAACACGGTTAGTGTACGGTGAAGCAAACACGGTTCGTGTACGGTGAAGCGAACACGGTTCATGTACGGTGAAGCGAACACGGTTCGTGTACAGTGAAGCAAACACGGTTCGTGTGCGGTGATGCGAACACGGTTCGTGTACGGTGAAGCGAACACGGTTCGTGTACGGTGAAGCGAACACGGTTCGTGTACGGTGAAGCAAACACGGTTCGTGTACGGTGAACACGGTTCGTGTAGGTGAAGCGATCACGGTTTGTGTACGGTGAACACGGTTCGTGTAGGTGAAGCGATCACGGTTTGTGTACAGGGAACACGGTTCGTGTACGACGAGCCCGGTTGGTGCGGGGCGATGAAGACAAACGAGATTTACAGGAATTAGAAAGAAGGAGATTCCCCCTGCGAACAGGATGCCTCGCAGCGACGGCACGGACACGACCATCAGGAACATCCTTAACGAGAGCGCAAGGCCATGCAGCCAGCGTGCCATCTGCGCCCGGGAGGTGTAAATCCATCTATTCGCATGCACCACGTGTCGCAACGTTTAGCCATTTTGCGGTCAATGTCATGAAATTTCTTTCTTTTTAAAATAAGCTTCGCACACAAAGAGGCTACTGTAACTGAGAACCCTGTGCGCTTGCCAGATACTGGTAAACTGTACATGAACGAAGCCTAACTTTAGGATTTGGGCCTGTCAACTCAGGTAGAATTTTTAGATAAACTTTGTACATCAAGAGCGCATAGTAGCTTACAAACTAGCACGTTTGCCAGATACTATGAATTTTGATGCTCAACTTTACAAAAACAACGCCCAACTTCAGAATTTGGGCCTGTCAACTCAAGAGTCACCGATCTTTATGCTCCAGCTTGAAGGGGTAATAACTACACTGTCTCACTCCACGCAATCAGTTCCCCCTTGGACGCCGAGACCAGAATAGCGACCCTCATATACATCCCACACTGCAGACAAGCGTTTTACCGTCGTCATACAAAGTGCTTCTCAACCTCAGCTCTACAGATTGCGGTGTTGGGTCAATTGAATCTACAGCCTCTCTATTGCTTAGTTGCAGTCGAACAACCAACTTCTATTGTGTCCACAAAAAATGCGTCCACTCACCGATGTATGTACATATGATACCGAAACCACATATCGGAATTAAATCATTTTATGGTTCCGGCTGATATCATATATATATATATATATATATATATATATATATATATATATATATATATATATATATATATATATATATATATATATATATATATATATATATATATACACGAGTATATATATCGGTACGTGACTACGTGGATACATTATTTATGGACACCCTGTATGTATGGAGGCGTTGGTTAATTTCGCTGTCAATGTATTTACGAAACTAATTATCAGCTTCTTACCTCACATTCGTCTTAATTCATTATTTAATTAATTCATTGGGAGTGCTATTCATCATCCCAGCTACTCACTTAACCGTGGGTCAGCGATACCTTTTGCAATAAAAAATCGATGAAGTGGTTCCCACCAGCAGTTCATTACTTCTTTGCTTTGGTAATATTTTTCGAATAATGGTTAAAAAATTAAATGAATTAGTTCCCATCAGCTTTTGCCTCATTCGCTGCGGCGGCAATGCCTCTCGCACGATGCTCAAAATTCAATGAATTAGCTCTTTAGAACTGGGAAGCTGAGCCCAAGACCCGAAATTAGAGGTTTGTCAGGACTTGAGGCCAAAGTGGCCTGCTATACTGGCAAGAGCCTCGTAAACAAAAATCAAAATATCTTATGACGTCGTCAGGGATGTAAAATCCCATATCATAGAGCACTGGATCACTTTCAACACAGTATCTGACACTTGATGCGATGTTAATGGCTAGTCTCGTCTTCAGGAATGTTATATATTGGCATTCGATACCCATAAGTATTCTGGACTTTGAGTTCTTCTTTAAGAATTACTATTCTATTCTAAATAATTTTTGAAGATTCGCGATCTACACGACGTATTTACGCCACCAACCTTACACTACTCCACTCGAGCGCAGCTTGTGTGCTGTATCTGCCCTATTATTATAGAGGATAATACGAGAGGAAAGAGGAATGTACCCCCATTATTATAGAGGATAATACGAGAGGAAAGAGGAATGTACCCCCATTATTATAGAGGATTTTACGAGAGGACAACCTACAGTAGTCACACTGCTCGGCACCCTCCTCATATTCAGTTAGTCCCAATTTGTCAGGTTTAGAGTTTTCATTTATTGTTTGAATTAAGAATTGGGATTTTGCTATTTTAGTGGAAAATTATTGTTTAATTTATTCATTTCCTTGTTTTGAATTCCAATTTAGTGATATATTTTGATTTTCCGTAACTTTACTTGCAGTTTTTTTTTTATTTTTTCATAATAAAGCTCAATTTCGTTACCAAAATTACCCTAAGCTACACCACTCGGACGAGCACGCTAATAACTACTTGTTTGAAGCTTACTCATATTGGATTTGTGTCACATTGTTTTGGTTATGATAGATATTTTAAATCATAACTTACCCGACGGTTCTCTAAGTTCACCTCCGCCGCACAATAAAAGAGACGTTTTATCCTAACCAAGTTAATACACATTTCGTCAAAAATTAATTTTTAATATGCTCTACAACTAGTGCTAGAACGCAATATCTTCAATTAAAATCTTTCCGTTTCATTCAATAATTCAAGTCGCTCAACAAATAGCACCTCAAGATCATCCTGAAAAAAGGTCCCCCTGATACCTGAAATGTTAGCATCAGTGCGATTCCCACGACCACATCGCACAATCCACTCCGAGATAACATCTCCATTTCAGTCGAACTGTTTCACCGGATAAGCTATAATTTTAGCCGTCCGAGTATAGCTAATGCATAGGGCAGCTAAAATTATAGCGGCGACGGCAAAAAAGTGAGGCTGAAATTGATCGTTCTGTTTTAGCCGAGCATTGAAATCACTACCTTCAAAAACTAAACCTGTAAGTGAAGTTCAAATGCAGCTGTAGAGCAAGCGATGTCAATAAATAGATGATAGATACGTGGTGTTTTATTGGTGTTACTACGGGTAGCGAGAAATTGGGGGTGCTTTCGAATAGGCAAGATTGTAGCGCGTACAGAGGACAAATTTGAGCCTTCTGTCTCTGTGAAATCGTACCACCGGCGTAGAGTGGGGCACAGGCATCGCTAAAATATAGCGAACATGGAGGAAAATTGGAGCCATGAGACCAACAAAAACTACGGTAAATGAGCGAATCAGAGCCTCATGAAAGACCTATCTTACGATACTGGGGTAAGTTAGAGCATTGTTGCCGACCAACGTAATTGTAATAGTGCAGAACTAATAGGTGCAGCGCAAAAAATATAATGCCACAAAAACGGTGCCAAAAATTCACCCTTTAGAGAGCTGTGAATATAATGAAGCTTGTGAAAGCAGTCAAAAAGTATCAAACTTATAGAAGCGGAACTTATGAAAAATAGCCCAACACCTGGAGTCATAGCAAAATTATCAAACGTGCAGAAGAAGTTTCCATAGTTTAAACTCACAGAAATGCTGCAAATGCATGGAACGGGAGCGGAGCAAAATACTCCGAGAGCAGAGTAGTGGTGCAGATAAAGCAACAATTCTACAGCGCCAACGTAAAGTATTGGTGTAAAACAAGCAACAATTCTATCCTAGGAGCTCATAATATTGGTACAGGTAGCGCAATAATTCTGTAATGCCACCGTATAGTATTGATGCAGGTAATTCAACAATTGTACAGTACCTACGTATAGTATTGGATTGAAACGAGCAACAATTCTGCAGTGCATATACGTATAGTAATGGATTAAAACGAGCAACAATTCTGCAGTGCCTACGTATAACATTTTATTGAAACGAGCAACAATTCTGCAGTGCCTGCGTATAGCATTGGATTAAAGTGAGCGACACTTCGGCAGCCTGGCAACATGAAACATCGATATCGAAGACTTATAAAAAACGTTGCCCTTCCCGCAGAAGGATGCCCACTCGCCCGAAGACCAACAAGGTCTCGCGAGGTCCTCAAAAGACGGCCTCTGCCGACAAGGCTGCCTGCCTACGAACAAACAGGATGCGCATCATTTGAAGGCGAATGCTTTATCAACCAATAAACTCGGCAGCAAAAAAGGTAGTCGCCGCTGTATAGAAACAGCAACAACCGCACGACTGCTGCTTTGCATAAAGCATTAGTTTAGATGAGATAAAATCTATCGCCGAGGAACAAAGAGAATCTGCTGTGCCTTTGATTTCGATCGTTAGTCTGAAGGCTAACGGTATGCGGCTTTCATACGCCCGAATGTATTACTTACTGGTTTTTAATGGTACTTAATAATTCAGGAAATTTGTTTAGAATTTTCAAGACTTTCAGGAGTTAAGACTGGATAAGTAGTTGCAAAGCAGGTACGCAAATTAGAAAAATAACTTGAAATAAAAAGTTCAACGACAAAGTTACATTCTATTTCTTTAGAATTAAAACAGCTTACATAAGAGGAATGTAAAAAAATAATACTTGCGTTTCTTTCGCTGTTCAGACTAATATTAGCTCATTTATTCTTGGAAGTATTCGTGAACATTTTTACTCTGAGCCTTTTTTCGACATTTTCAATCTTTTCTGTTTGTTACATCGTCTTTCGTTTTGCTTCATTTTCCTGCGCTTCTGTGTGCCCCAGTTCAGTTGTATAAAACACAGAACCTATCCACATCACTACCATTAACCAACTAACTGCATCACTGTCATTACGTATCACCACTGTCATTAACTAACATTAACCTCACCACCATCATTATCAAATCAACAGCAGCACAATCAAGACAACCATCATTAAGTCTAACCACTATCATTAACTCCATTCCTATCATTAACAAATTTACGGCCACATAAACGGAACACAAACACAAGCTAACTAACACGCGTCCTAAGATCAGTTCCACCAAATAGCAGTCTCTACCTGCGAAAATTAAAAAATTTTAGCACGATTTTGCTAGAGGCCGTTCTCTCTCACAGGCTATATTGAGGTGATAAGACAGCTCTGCAAGCACGACTCCTCGCATTAAATGATACATCGTGTCGCTCTAAACAGCGCATCGTGTCGCTCTAAACGGCGCATCGCGTCGCTCTAAACGATTCATCGTGTCGCTTTAAACGACTCATCGTGTCGCTCTAAACGGCGCATCGCGTCGCTCTAAACGATTCATCGTGTCGCTTTAAACGACTCATCGTGTCGCTCTAAACGATTCGTCGTGTCGCTCTAAACGACTCATCGTGTCGCTCTAAAAGGCGCATCGCGTCGCTCTAAACGATTCATCGTGTCACTCTAAACGGTGCATCGCGTCGCTCTAAAAGGCGCATCGTGTCGCTCTAAACGACTCATCGTGTCGCTCTAAACGGCACATCGTGTCGCTCTAAACGATTCATCATGTCGCTTTAAACGACACTTCGCATTAAAAATTACATAACAATATGTAAAATGCTTGATGGAAATGTATGATTCATTGCGCGGTCGTTTCTTTAATGTTCCCGACGGCTCAATTCATACGGAAAGGAGATAACAAATTCTTCTTGACTTTGACTTCAGACAGACGCCTGAAATAGTTCCAATTCCGGTCATGTCCAGAAAGTGTCCCGAAATATTTTCCCGAAATATATACCGATTTTAGCCCGGATCCATTATAAATGAAAGCATTAGGCCTTCTAAGCATGGCTGTATGGGCCACCATAAAACTTATGTTTGGCAAGGTTTTTCGACAATTTTGATTTACAACGCATATGCCTAGCAAGGTTCTTTTTACAAGTCGGGTTCACAAAACATATGTTCGGCAAGGTTCTCCTAACAAATTGGGCTTATAACGCATATGCTTGGCAAGGTTCTGCTACAGCCACATTTATAATGGTTGGTAAAGCATTCGTTTGAAAATATTCCGCTTGAAAGAAAGAAAGAAAGAAGCCAAGAAACGTTTATTACCAAAAAAGTTGATATATGAGATGCATTACTACATATTGGATTTTAAAAATTTCTTAATGCAAAATTTCCCTAATTGGTCTCTCTGCAAGGAATGAACAAGGCCTAAGAACATCGTGTTTCCGACTTCAAAGCCCTGAATTTAATGCAGACAAAGAACAAAAATTTTAAAATTCCACGGTTTCCATGCGCCCCACTCCAGAGGTCAGAACTTCGCTAATGCAGTTTGGGGGCTAATATCCAGATAAAGGGAACCAACAGCTTCAAGGGGTGAGTGATAACGAGCTTCACGAAAGATAAGTTCCCATGTCTGAACAGAGAGTATGCAGACACTTAAGAAACAGCTGTAAAATATTAATACGAAGACTTTACTTGAAATCAGCATGGATGACATTGATGGAGTCCTTCAAGTCTAATGAATGGTCTCTATGGCAAGAAAACTATAACTCGTTTAATTTTAAAGATATTTTCTTTTCATCTTTCGTATATGAGAATTTTTTATTTTAATATTATTTTTTTCAGAGATTTTTCATATAGAAATAAATTTGCTTGCGCTTAGAAAAAAGATATATTGATTTTTGAGACATGAATGATTATAAAATAATATAGAATAATTATAATAATAAATTTTTAAAGGTTTACAAATTATTAAACATGTAAAATTGCAATTAATATAAAAAGTTTAATAAAAGGATCAGAAATACGAAATAATTCGAAATAAAAGCGAAGAACCTACTGCTCTTACCAACACAAAAACATACAGGTTCTTTCTTCTTAATTCAAATGTATCAAAATTTATTACCACAGGAGTCAAATTTCCAGGCTCCAAATGCATTTCAATACCAGCTAGTGTTCTCGCACCCTGAAAAAAAGACAGTCAAAAATTTATCTCCTGAAATCCTAATCATTTGTATGAGACCTAAGTGATTCAGTTAAGCTGGTAAGCAAAATATTTCATTAAATACATTTAACTATTTGAACAGCTAAACAACAGAAGGTAGTCTACTTTAACGATTAGAAGTTTGTGATGAGCGTATTAGTAATATTTACTTAGATACCTCCTTGATTCTCCCTATCTTAATCCATCAGACGCGGACACGAAGCAAATGTTTTGATTGAGATAAATTGTAGTTCAAAAATAGCGAATCCCAGTAACTAAGGACAGCTTAAATTCATATCCATTCAACAATGAGTGACGCAACTAAGACAATTAAAATACTCTTCATCGTTGTATTGTTTTCTTTGATTTTCGCTGCTTTTCAGCATTTCAATTTTCCTTGTAATTTAAGAAATCACAATGCTGGTACGGAGGGCGGAGAGACCAACCATGCAAGCAACCAACACGCCGCGTATCATTGCATGGATCAAAGTTTTGTCCTGACATTCATTCAACCCCAACGCAATCAAAATACCCTTAACTGTCATATTGTTTTCTTTGATTTATGCTGTTTTCCTTTATTTCATTTTCTTTGGAATTTAAGAATTCACAATGCTGGTCCGTAGGGTGGATCACTGCGTATCATTGCATAGATCAAAGTTTTGCCTGCAGCATTCAATCAACCACACGCTATCAAAATACTCATAATCGTCGTATTGTTTTCAGGGATTTTTGCTATTTTTCACTATTCCAATTTCGTCTGTAATTTTTAAGAATTCACATTACTGGTACGGAGGGCGGCGAGACCGATCATGCACGCAACCAACCCGCTGCGTATCATTGCATAGATCAAAGTTTTGCCTGGCATTCAATCAAGCACCAAAACAGGAATTGGCGCATTTGGGCGAGACAAGATGCAAACCTGATCCAACTCAGCTCGTTTAGCTCACAGCTAACGACCCTGAACTTGAGCTAACCGTGAACTTGAGGAAACGTGAACTTGATCCTGGTTACTTGAAGCCCGTCATAGCTCTGAACTTGGTCCAACTCAGAACTTGAGCAAACCCTGAACTTGAGGAAACGTGAAGTTGATCCGTGCTATTTGAAGCCCGTGATAGCTCTGAATTTGATTCTAGCTTGAACATGAGACAACGCTTTAATTCACAAGTCTACACGTCACCTAAAGCCTTAAATAAGCCCGAACATGACACGCTTAAAAAGGCTCCCCTAATACAAACTGCGTGCATTGCAGTACAGCCTGGAAAATTATGCGATGTAAATATGCTCCTGCTAATGAAGGTCCCACGAAAGATTATCTTCGTAAAATTCACAAACAGCGATGTAAAAGAAGACAATAAGGTAATAAATAATTCTGAGTGCATTCATCAAAAATTCTCGTGGTAATAAAATGGTACGAGCAACGCGCAAAAATCTTAAATGATAAGATCTTGAAAATTCTTTAACGAACGCCAATCATGCCAGGCGATGAAACTGAGACGTCGTGACGAAAAAACCAAAGAAAATCTTCCCAAATCGAGTCTAGTTTTTAGAAGCAGGTTTTATTTTTACAAGACCTGTCATGCGATGTCTTCAATAGGACGCTAACGTTGATGGAACAGCTTCGGAGCGTGACCACCTTGAGATGAATGGCTGCTTTAAGGGGGTATCTATCTGCATTCTTTGCCTTTACTAACTTCATATATAGGTAATTGTAATACGTTTCAATACATATTCGTGGCGTAAATCAGTTTTAAGAGTCGTTAATCAGCGAGCCTGGAACCCCGCGGACGCTCTAAAGTAGTGTTGAACTAGAATTTATGGTGCAAAAATTGACTCGTCATAGATGGCGACAACCATTGGTTGTTAAACACAAATGCAATGAAAACCGAATCGCTCACGACCAGATAACTGAGGTCATTCTGTAATTTTGAGATGTATAGCACAGCTCATACGCCTGTTGATGTGCAATAGATTCATCATAGAAAATTCTCCGGCACGCACTCCAGAAAATAATTATAAAGTCAAGCGTGTCACTGGTGAGCAATAGATGCTGCACCAAATGAATAAATGAACTTACAAATAAAATTGAATGAATGAACGAAGTAAATGCTGTAACAAATAAATAAATAAATAAATGAACTTACAAAGAAAAATGAGTAAATGAACGAAGTCTTAAATTGAACACAAGCGATAAAGCACCACTGGGCCCTCCAAACAACATCATTATTCCAGCGATAATGCAAAATGTCACAGGCGCTAAAGTTAATGTTTGCTGTTGGCAGAGACAGACATCCCTGTGTGATAATGGAGGCCATCAACGCACGTAATTTAACCTTGGATTGCGTATCGAACATGATGCGAGTTGCCCAGCAGATATATTAGTTCAGGTGGCGCATGAATCAGGAGCTAAATTTGAAAGATTTAGGTGATAGTTTTTTAACCAAAACATGAGCGAAATTTCGGTATATGCTTATTTTTAATTTCAATTCAGTGTGCACTCAGAACCGATAACGTTGTTCGATTAATATTTGTGGTGCAAACTCCAGATAACTCCAGATAAATCGTTTCTAAAGATTCATTGCGTTTGATACTGGAAAAGCTCAAATATGACGAAGTTCGCAGATTTCTCCGTCGAAAGATAAGTTAATGTTAATTTTTACGTTGACCGCAGACCTGCAAATTTTATACACAGATGTTATTTTTCGCGCGAAATATGCAGTGTGAGACCATGAAGAAGTGGTGAGGTCAGACGAACGCTTTTCTCAGATAATCTCGTTTTCCTGGAAGTCTGGCCCACAGGAATTTCCAGAGGCTATCATCACTGTTCTTGAAAAAAGGAAGGCATGAAGTCCAAACAGATTCGGAGTTCCTGTCACCCCTCTTTATGTGCCTCAGTCTCTGCCTAACGTTCTTCCTCTCTCTCTCGTGAATGTCTCAATCTTAATCTCACCTGCCAGGCAACAGCTGATTTCTCTTTTTTGGATGTTTCAATGTTAACCTCATCTGTCTTGCAACAGCTGATTTGTCTCTCTCTTGAATGTCTCAATCTTAATCTCACCTACCTGCCAGGCAACAGCTGATTTCTCTTTTTTGGATGTTTCAATGTTAACCTCATCTGTCTTGCAACAGCTGATTTGTCTCTCTCTTGAATGTCTCAATCTTAATCTCACCTGCCAGGCAACAGCTGATTTCTCTTTTTTGGATGTTTCAATGTTAACCTCATCTGTCTTGCAACAGCTGATTTGTCTCTCTCTTGAATATCTCAATCTTAATCTCACCTGCCAGGCAACAGCTGATTTCTCTTTTTTGGATGTTTCAATGTTAACCTCATCTGTCTTGCAACAGCTGATTTGTCTCTCTCTTGAATGTCTCAATCTTAATCTCATCTGCCTGGCTGATTTCTCTCTCTTTTGTATGTTTCACTGTTAACATCGTCTGTCTTGCAACAGCTAATTCTTTCAGTTACCTTTCTTACGTCGTACGCTGCTTCCGTTTCTGTGTACGCTTCTTTCTAAATACATAAAATGTACACCCTACCTTATTTAATTTCACGCTTATTGATTTCTTCTACCTTTTGACCTCTTCTTTATTAATTTTTCCACCCTTCTCTCCTTTCCCATGTTCATTTTTCCTTCTTTCTACTGATTCTTTTCTGACTTCTTGGTACTTTTCATCTTTCCCTCATAAATTATTTCATCCTTTTCACCTCTTTTCTGTGAGTTTCTTCGTCATTTTTTACCTCTCCTTCATCAATTCTTTCCCCTTTTTCATCTGTCCCTAATTTATTCTCCCCTTCTTTTCATCTCTGCCTCATAGATTCTTTCCTCTCTTCATTTTTCCCAATATTTTATCCTTCCTTTCCCTTTTTAATTATTGATTCTTTCTCCATTCTCATTTGTCCCTTATAGATCCTTCCTCCTTTCCATCTCTCCCTCATTAATTCTCCCTCCTTCCCATCTCTCCCTCATTAATTCTCCCTCCTTCCCATCTCTTCCTCATTAATTCTCCCTCATTTCCATCTATCCCTCATTAATTCTCCCTCCTTTCCATCTCTCCCTCATTAATTCTCCCTCCTTCCCATCTCTTCCTCATTAATTCTCCCTCATTTCCATCTATCCCTCATTAATTCTCCCTCCTTTCCATCTCTCCCTCATTAATTCTCCCTCCTTCCCATCTCTTCCTCATTAATTCTCCCTCATTTCCATCTATCCCTCATTAATTCTCCCTCCTTTCCATCTCTCCCTCATTAATTCTCCCTCCTTCCCATCTCTCCCTCATTAATTCTCCCTCCTTTCCATCTCTCCCTCATTTATTCTCTCCCTCATTTATTCTCCCTCCCTTCCATCTCTCCCTCAATGATTCTCCCTCCTTTCCATCTCTCCCTCAATGATTCTCCCTCCTTTTCATCTCTCCCTCATTAATTCTCCCTCCTTTCCATCTCTCCCTCATTAATTCTCCCTCCTTTCCATCTCTCCCTCAATGATTCTCCCTCCTTTTCATCTCTCCCTCATTAATTCTCCCTCCTTTTCATCTCTCCCTCATTAATTCTCCCTCCTTTCCATCTCTCCCTCATTAATTCTCCCTCCTTTCCATCTCTCCCTCAATGATTCTCCCTCCTTTTCATCTCTCCCTCATTAATTCTCCCTCCTTTTCATCTCTCCCTCATTAATTCTCCCTCCTTTCCATCTCTCCCTCAACGATTCTCCCTCCTTTTCATCTCTCCCTCATTAATTCTCCCTCCTTTTCATCTCTCCCTCATTAATTCTCCCTCCTTTCCATCTCTCCCTCAACGATTCTCCCTCCTTTTCATCTCTCCCTCATTAATTCTCCCTCCTTTCCATCTCTCCCTCATTAATTCTCCCTCCTTTCCATCTCTCCCTCATTAATTCTCCCTCCTTTCCATCTCTCCCTCATTAATTCTCCCTCCTTTCCATCTCTCCCTCATTAATTCTCCCTCCTTTCCATCTCTCCCTCAACGATTCTCCCTCCTTTTCATCTCTCCCTCATTAATTCTCCCTCCTTTCCATCTCTCCCTCATTAATTCTCCCTCCTTTCCATCTCTCCCTCAACGATTCTCCCTCCTTTTCATCTCTCCCTCATTAATTCTCCCTCCTTTTCATCTCTCCCTCATTAATTCTCCCTCCTTTCCATCTCTCCCTCAACGATTCTCCCTCCTTTTCATCTCTCCCTCATTAATTCTCCCTCCTTTTCATCTCTCCCTCATTAATTCTCCCTCCTTTCCATCTCTCCCTCATTAATTCTCCCTGCTTTCCATCTCTCCCTCATTAATTCTTCCTCCTTTCCATCTCTCCCTCATTAATTCTCCCTCCTTTCCATCTCTCCCTCATTAATTCTCCCTCCTTTCCATCTCTCCCTCAACGATTCTCCCTCCTTTCCATCTCTCCCTCATTAATTCTCCCTCCTTTCCATCTCTCCCTCATTAATTCTCCCTCCTTTCCATCTCTCCCTCAACGATTCTCCCTCCTTTTCATCTCTCCCTCATTAATTCTCCCTCCTTTTCATCTCTCCCTCATTCATTCTCCCTCCTTTCCATCTCTCCCTCAATGATTCTCCCTCCTTTTCATCTCTCCATCATTAATTCTCCCTCCTTTCCATCTCTCCCTCATTAATTCTCACTCCTTTCCATCTTTCCCTCATTAATTCTCCCTCCTTTCCATCTCTCCCTCAATGATTCTTCCTCCTTTTCATCTCTCCCTCATTAATTCTCCCTCCTTTCCATCTCTCCCTCATTAATTCTCCCTCCTTTCTATCTCTCCCTCATTAATTCTCCCTCCTTTCCATCTCTCCCTCATTAATTCTCCCTCCTTTCCATCTCTCCCTCATTAACTCCCATTCCCTTCCATCTCTCCCTCAATGATTCTCCCTCCTTTTCATCTCTCCATCATTAATTCTCCCTCCTTTCCATCTCTCCCTCATTAATTCTCACTCCTTTCCATCTTTCCCTCATTAATTCTCCCTCCTTTCCATCTCTCCCTCAATGATTCTCCCTCCTTTTCATCTCTCCCTCATTAATTCTCCCTCCTTTCCATCTCTCCCTCATTAATTCTCCCTCCTTTCTATCTCTCCCTCATTAATTCTCCCTCCTTTCCATCTCTCCCTCATTAATTCTCCCTCCTTTCCATCTCTCCCTCATTAACTCCCCCCTCCCTTCCATCTCTCCCTCTATGATTCCCCCTCCTTCCCCTCCCCCCGCAAGCCCCCGTCCCATCACATCCTGCCCCACTAATGACCACAAAAACACCCACGTGCAGCTCGAGGCACGCCTCCGTCCCTGAGCGCACCGTAGCCTTGGCCGTGGCAATGGGACGTCACCAAGGACACGCGCTGCTGGCCAGATAGAAGAAGACACGACGTCTTCAATTCGATGCACGAAACCGCACCAGGGGCCCGATTTAGAAACAATTCACGACGTAGCTTCAGCGTAATTTCTTCAGTGTTGATTCTACCATGTCAAGTGATTATCGATTTGGCTCTGTCAAATGATACATCTCATAGAGTAGCCAAGTTTACTTAGAAACTTATGCCTTGAGCTTTCCCGCGACGGCACTTGAATCGTTTGGATATCTGGCACCAGGTTTGGGCGTGTTCGATCCAACGCGTTCCTGCGAGATTTGCTGCTTGGGAATGCTGTGCAATTGGGCGGATCACGTCACTAGGTTCAGTGAAGAGGGATGGGTAGGACTAAATTTGACGGAAATCTTTGCATAATAGCATGCGAACAGTCGTTTTTGTTTTACACTCATATAAGGATTTCTATCACATCAAGATTTGATGCGAGCTTAAATTTCGTGCATGGGGCTCGTTACATAAAAATGTATTATAAATGAAGACGTAGGTTTCGTGAATAGTTATTAGATAGGGAAAATTCCTTAAGAATGGAGATGTAGATTTAGCCACATGTGGTCAGATCATGTTGCGTATTGATGTCGGAGGATACACATGCACGTTGAGTAGTGGAGAAACGCAGCGCCTCAACGCTGAAGAAGTTCAAAACTATTAATGGCTGGTTTGGAAATTAACTTTGTCAGACAGCACCTCGCATCGACATCGAATTTTAGAGCGTCAATATATAGGGCTTGGTTAGGAATTACATCATTTACAAGTATTATCGCAAGAGGGGATTCTTAAGAACTTCAATATTAAGGGCTTGGCTAGGAATTACATCAATAACAAATAAGGGGCAGTTGTCTCGGCAGCGACAAAGACCGAAATGATCAAATAGCGAAAGCGTAACTGATCTTCATCAGGTGCCCTTGCACATGTGAGATGCATCGTATACGAGGCATTAGCCCTCACACCAGGGTTTGAATTGAAAAACCACGAACACACATGCACAATATAAAAAAAATTTAATCTACATTAAAACCTTAGCTTGAGACGCGAAACTAAGGGCAGCTTGGAAGGTGCAAACATTTCCGGGCCTAAAATATTATTTTATCGTACGAGATTAGATAAGTTGCTTTTTGCCTCTCTAATCGCAACGCCAAAGTGAGGAACAAGGAAAGTACCATTTGCCGTAGAGTCAAGGGAACGAGCTGTCTATGCACAAGAAGTGTTCCCGCACAAGATCACATGTACATAGAAACCGCAAATGAGGGAATCAGTTTGTAAAACAAGATAAAAGTTGGAAAAGAAAGTAAAACATGCTGAAAAACAGGACTGTAGATAAGCACAAACAATATGCTCCTTAACAAAGTGAAATATATACCTATTCTATATAAACAAATAGAATGCCAACCTAACCATATCATTGGGATCTCACATCTTCCACCTAGGAAAGCTAATTCTCATGGAGACAATAATTGCATCCCCCTGAGAAGTATTCTCTAGTATTGTGTTTAAAATATAGCCTTTGTTCGTTCTTCTTTGAGACACAACTAACATGAGGAGTAGAGACAATAATTGTCTCCCCCTGAGAAGTATTCTCTAGTATGGTGTTCAAAATTTAGACTTCGTTCGTCCTGCTTTGGATTACGGGAACCAACATGAGTTCAAAATCTGCACACGAGGTGCGATGACAAGAAACAAGAAACAAACAAGAAATAATCACGAAACAAGTGAGTGTTGTGCAGTCAGCGCATCAAACTTCATCTCTCCGTACACTTCACAGGTCCGGCTACCCGCACATCTAGCAACGAGAAAACTCCATCAAATGTACAACGTGATGTGGAATATCCATGCGATCTATTTTTAAGTATATTTAAAAAACGATCCACTATTATCAGCAGATTCCGACGAGTGCAAAAAGTTGATCGTGAAGGCCGTGTGGTAGAGCACTTGCATGCAGCTCAGCTCAGGATGAATTGTGTGAAGTTTATTTGCCAATTTCAGGTGGCCTTTTTTTACAAAGGGCATAATTTGAAGATTGTATTACCAATTAACTCAAATTAGCGGCCGTAAAGAATATAAATACACAGCTTACTTCCTTACGGCGTCCCAGGTCGAAAATAATTTATCTTTTTCCTCACAAATTTTGGTAGGTTGTGGTAATAATGGATATTTTAGAGATGTTAAAAGGAAATTATGACTCGAGTACTACGTCATAAGAGCATCAAAAATATTTGTATATAGAATCATGTTTCCCTTTATGAAATGCAGCCTAAGAACAGAGATGTTATTTTTAAAACAAACTAAGAAAACGCTTCACTGAGTTGACTCAAACTCCAGCTGCCAAGCGGATGTCTGGCTGCAACAAAAAGTGTACAATTTTAGCTCTAATGAAAGAGTAGTTCGGTTTTCCTCCCACGATTGCACAAAGTGATGAAGCCTTGCACAAATGCCGAACATAAATTGCTGCTACTATAATCCACAAGTCCTCAAAAATGCTCCTCATTCTTGGAATTTCAGTGACATTCTTCTTCGCATCTCAAACTGAAGCTCGCGTCACCATCATTTCGTATCGCCTTTTTTATTCATTTCCGTCAGCGTCAGGTATTTTTAGAACAGTTTTTCTTAACTTTTGCGGGATAAAAAAATTTTCTTCTCTGCTCGTGATTATTCCTTCTACTTTTTGTGTGATAAAAAGTATAATCTTTTTTCACTGGAAAATCTTCCTTCACAGTATTTTGCGAAAAGCAAAAACCTCGGGGGATTGGTATTTTTGTGTTGTTCGAAAATTTTCGTTCATCTTCTAGGGAGATACAAATAATAAAAACTGAACTTGAAGCAACACCCTATTTTAAAAAATATCCATTGCTTCAGAAACGGCTCAAAATACTGAATATAGACAAAGACTCGAACGTTATAGATTCTTAAGTTAGATATTTTGGAAGAGATATGGAACTTTTTCATGCGCGCTCTTGAATCAAATATCCAACCTGTTCTGTTTTTGACCATTTTTCCAAGCTAGATCCCTTTACGAATAAATGCAAGAATGGAGTGATCAATAAAAAAGCATATTATGTACACAAAATTACTCGAATAAAGTTCAAATGAAATTGACCTTCGTTATTGACGCCTTTGAGGTGCTAAAACGATATGCTTTGGCTTGGTATCTTCACACGGAACATGCCGATTTCTTTAACACACAAACCAGCGCCTACCGTTCGATAATGCGAAAGATTTATCACATTTCCTTCATTTGAATAGCAGACACTGTTGTAAGCGAACAAATTGGTCGCTTGGAGTTTTACACGCTCAACAGGCAGCTCACTACAATTATGTAAATCTTTCGAAAATCGCACGTCAGCGTCGATAGTCTCGCCCCTCCGTAAAATGATTATGTAAATCATGGATACGACCTGTTGATCTTCACATCACGGCTTAGTGAGCTTTGAGGATTGATGGTTCAGATGGGAGCAGGGTCGTTGGATAGCCGCTTTTTCTGAGCAAGTTTCGAAATTTTGTTCAGAAAACAGTTCGATCTGGCGATTTTGACTTGAATCTTGCTTTTACATGGCAGAAATCAACCAGACGATTCAACCCATGAATCGTTATGGCTCCGGCGTAGCCTGACTGCTACTCTCTTTAACTGAAGTATAGAATAGCAGTATCGAAAGATAGAGTTTAGCCTGGGTAAAATATCTTCAGGGTAAATATTACCCTGATAATAACTGCCCTGGTAATATTACCAAGATAAATATTACCAGGGTAGTTATTACCAGGGTTAATATGACCAGGGTAAAATATTACCAGGGTAGTTATTACCAGGGTAAATATTATTAGGGTTAACATTACCACGGCAATCAGGCTTATCCACACTCTCCACTGTTGATAAGCTACAGTAACAAAGATATCAAAGACTTTGAAGAATATTTGACCAAATTGTGAATCTCAAGGTGCACACTTATCTTGATCATCTATACATGAACAAATGTTGAGTAAAATAACTTTTGAGTATAAGGACTCAAAACAAGCACAATCACAGTCTTCATAAAGTTCACTATTATTTGTGTAGGAGATTTTCTTTTACACCTTGCGGCACTCGGTAACGTAATTGTCTTTACAATTAGAATGTATATTTTAAAATTATAATTTTGAATGTCAAGACCAATGGAGTTGGAAACTCCACTCGTTTGATGAGAATATTTTTAACCCTTGCATATTGATGAAAAAGAATGAACAGATGGTTTTAATAGAAAGAAATGTGCAAAAAACTGTTTTATAAATTGAAATTTTTTGAATTTTTAATATTTGAAAAATTGATTAATTCAATTTCATTTATTAATGAACATTAATAATATTTTTCCGTTTAACCTATGGAAGGATCCTAAATGTTTTTTGAGCTGTTAATAAAGAGGCACAGAAAATGATTCAACCCACAGCCCTAGCTATTGTCGCTTAGAACAGCGCACGATCGTGATGATGCAGTTTTTATTTCACTTTTCACACGCGAAACATTATCAATGCTCAGCTTATTTTCTCTGCGCTTGACTTGAGATAAATGTGATCAGGCTTTTCTGGGCTTTTCTTATCTTTTGTGTTGTTTATGCGACTTTTGCCATAATCCTAGAGGAGCGCGTAGGCGTTTCGGCGGAATTTATCCGCGCTAATTTAAGGAAGGGCCCCGAAACGAGCTTGTAAAACCGCTTTTTAGGCACGCAAGCATGATGGGATCATAACCTGTTCCTGAAAACTTGTCAGTTTTGTGGGGTTGTAACGCGGCTGCGTTAACCTTGCGACTTTTGGAACTAGGAAAGCTGCCCTGTGTCGGGAGTCGCAACACATACCTGCATTCACGTCGCCTAGCTCCACTAGAAGTACCTCAACCAGTATGTATTTCGGTTAAAGTTATTACTACTATATAGTGTTCGCGGCCAGTCGTTCCTTCCTTCAACCAGCAAGCATTCCTGTTTTTCTTATTTCTACTAGTGTACGCGGCCGGCTAGTCACAAACTGACGGAATTTGATTTAATTCATCATTTTTTCAGACGGGAATGACGAACAAGTTTATCCATCTTTATAGTACCTGCGAATTAAATATTCTTGTACTCGCGCACTGGTGAAATTCGTATCACAGATACGGTCATTAAGCCTCCTTACGAGCTTGACAGAAAGACCAAACAGCCAACCAATCAACCATGCAACCAAGCAACAATTGTGTATTATTATACATTGGATGGATTATTACTTTGTATGGGGTTATAATAGCAAATAAGTTTACAATACCATTTCATTAGCGTGTTTAGAATTCAAAGAGTAGATTTCATTTCAGTAGTTTATGGTAGCCCTGGAAAAATCAAGCGCATATTTGATAGTCGTAACATGAGACACTCATGACCGAGTAAATTATGCATTTGATTCTCGATGCTCGCATTAATTGTTCTCAACTAACAAAAGTATTCATTTGATTCACAAATAATGGCATCATATACTCCTAACAAAGTGCAAAGGTGCGCATAAACACATACGTAATACCATTTGGTCGACACGTTTGGAAACGAATCATCTTTGGAAACTAGCTCCAGCGAAACAAAACAGTTCTCACAAGCAGTGTTCCTGCAAGAAGATAGCCATCTCATTACTTGAACGTGAGTTGAAAACTATAGACTCGCGCATTCAGCTGCCCCGATTGCATGCCTAGCTCGGGTAACTTATTCCATTACACGTGTCTTAAGCTTAGTGGTCAGACGGGCGGTGCTATGAGGGTAACTTATTCCATTACACGTGTCTTGAAGCTTGGTGGTCAGACAGGCTGTGCTATGAGGGTAACTTATTCCATTACACGTGTCTTGAAGCTTGGTGGTCAGACGGGCTGTGCTATGAGGGTAACTTATTCCATTACACGTGTCTTGAAGCTTGGTGGTCAGACGGGCTGTGCTATGAGGGTAACTTATTCCATTACACGTGTCTTGAAGCTTGGTGGCCAGACGGGCGGTGCTATGAGGGTAACTTATTCCATTACACGTGTCTTGAAGCTTGGTGGCCAGACGGGCGGTGCTATGAGGGTAACTTATTACATTACACGTGTCTTGAAGCTTGGTGGTCAGACAGGCTGTGCTATGAGGGTAACTTATTCCATTACACGTGTCTTGAAGCTTGGTGGTCAGACGGGCGGTGCTATGAGGGTAACTTATTACATTACACGTGTCTTGAAGCTTGGTGGTCAGACAGGCTGTGCTATGAGGGTAACTTATTCCATTACACGTGTCTCGAGGCTTGGTGGTCAGACGGGCGGTGCTATGTGGCGGAGGTGAGCGTTGTGGTGCGTGGATATTTTTCATAATGCTCATCCTCGGCTCATAGCGCTCATCGATGAGCGGTAAGAGCCTGGGGTAACGTACGGGACAGGTATGGGCGTTAAGAGACTAGCGTAAGTGTTTTGGTACGGGGATGGACGTTAAGAGCTGAAAATGGGCGTTGCGAGGCATGAGTAGGTTTTAAAACCCAGGAATGGGCGTTATGGCGCGGTAACAAGCATGAAAAAACAGAGATGGGAGTCGACATGCTGCTTGCGATCCGACTTATCGATGGGTGGTGCGGAAGAGTGTTAACAATCTCTTATAAAAATATTTTTTAATGGAACCAGTTAATATTTGTTATTTACAAAACTGCTAACACCTTTCTACTTTCAATTTGAGTTGAATATTGAACATCAGTTTGACCCATAGCAGTCAACGTGTTAAGGTCTGAGGAAAAGCGTTAAGAGACAGAGACGTGCGTTATTAGTCGGGAGTGGGCGTTACAAGCCTGCGACGAGGTGTAATGGGCCGGAGGATTATAATGGGCCGAGAGATTATGATAGGTCGAGGGATTATAGTGGGCTGAGGGATTATAATTGGCCGAGGGATTATAATAGGCCGAAGGATTATAATGGGCCGAGGGATTATAATGGACCGAGGGATGATTATGCATTAAGTACTGGAAGATTATAATGAGCCGAGGGATTATAATAGGCCGAGGTATTATAATGCGCAGGATTATAATAGGGATTTTAACGGGTCGAGGGGTTATAAGCCGGAGTGAGACAAATTCTATCCCAATGCATGAACTTTACGTTAACATAAATACTAGTTCTAAAATTAAAATAATATAGGGCTAACAAATAACAAAAATTTATTATTATGATGAGAGAATAAACGCGCTGGATGGTGTTTATATTTTGCCTAACTCCTCCAATGGACCTCCATGCAAAGCGCCTAAAATATTTGGTGACTTTAACTCTACGGAATCCACTCCTCGCTGTTCAGAAATCTGCCCAGTCATTCTCTTAGCATTGATGCTCAGGTCTGAGTAACTGTAAATATATCCGAATAAGTACAGGCTTTAGAAGCCTTGTTGCGATACGTGCGACGTGAACACAAGGCGTCAGGGGTGCTCGTACTGAGTGCACTCGACCTGCTCTCTACTGAATGGGAGCGTCGAGGAGTAATGGTATTGTATGGTGCTTCTTCAGCGGAGAGTAATGTACTGGCGACTCTGCACTAACTGAATGAAATCAACTCTAAAAATTATTTTTTTGTATGTGTTTTAGTGTAAAGAATACATTATTGTCATAACACTGGTTGGTTGTGAGTAAATTTTTTATTTATGTTTTGACGCAGAAAATGCTATATAGAAACTGTACGAATAGTACGCATTTTTCATGAAATTGTATTGGAAATTATTCCTAACCAGACGTAAAACTTTATAAAACCATTTTTGAGCCATGTTAAACAAAGGTTCTCCGAGGTAATTATAGCAATATTTCAGTGCATGTTCCAAGTGGTCGAACGGGCTTAAAATTTTGTTCAACACGGATCTAACGCCGCGTCGGTCGATTAAGTTTATAATAATACAGATTACTTTCTTTAGTCGTTACAAAACTGGTACTCATTCCATTTATTGAACTAAAACTCTAACTATAAGATTTCACACACAAAAAAAATTAGAAAAACATTCTACTGCTTTAGAACGAGGAACATTAATATGAAATGTTACAATTTTGAGGTTAAATGTGAATAGTTAAGGAAACTGCGCACAATGTACTGATATTCAAAACAAACTACCATTGAATGTTTCAGGCACTGACATAATGAAAAAGAAAAAAAATATGCGTCACAATTATTTTTTTCTCGGCTCGGGTGGATTTTTTAGTTTTTACATGTTTTATCAAAACAAAGTTTCAATATTCTCACTTATTTATTTAAAATATTTCCAACCATAACCATGCCCTTAATTCAATATTTTCACTCATTTATGTTTAGTTATTCCTACCTTAATCGTAAGTTTTTGCTGTTCCATTCAGGACGTGAGCTCTCTTGAATTTTCAATTCCGTAATTAGCTGGATAACCAGAACAATGACGAAATGGAACTCATGAAAATTAGCAGCATTACTGAATTGTTATTTCTGCCGCAGAACAATTACGCAAATTTAACGAGGCATGAAAAAGTAGCAGTTAAATATTCAATTATACTTGGAATTTTATAAATCTTAATTAACTGATTCCCAGGGCAATAACCAAATAAACGTAGAAGCGAATTAGAAGTCATAAACTTCAGACTAAAGTCGTAAATGCGCACAACGACTCTTGAAACGACGCTTAATTTTTGAAGCAGTTAGAAGAAGAGTTACAGCGCGAACCCGAAGCGCGATAAGCTGTAAAAACTGCAGTAAACGTTCTAAGAAAAATAATAAATATGGAAATAACGAAAGCGAAAAAAAAAGTGTGGGATGGGTTATAAAAGTTAAAGCACAAGCTGTTCACTAAGAATTGAAAACCATCAAACCTACTCGTGCCATGAAAGCTTCTGATCCATATAAGTGCGAACTCGATGCATCAGAAAAACGAAATCAAATGTCAAAAAAACAGGACGCTTAAAACTTTACGAAGACGATTGCCACAACGTAACAAATCTTAAACAATGAAATCCAACACAGGAGCATAACTTTCCATTAACTACAAAATATTATACAATGAAATCCAACACCCTAAGGCCATGATGAGTGGACGCCTGCCTCATAACTGCACAGAGTAACAAGTCTATAAAATAGAATGCAACACACTGAAAGCGCATAAGAGTAACTGCACAACTGCACAATGTAACAAGTCTATACAATGCAACACAACACACTAAGAGCAGCATGAGTGGACAGAGGCAGCAGCGGCGATACTCGCAAGCAAGATAGGATGGCCGCAGCAACCAGACGCGCTGTAAATCACGATACATTTTTTACAAGAAGAGCACGTAGTGAAATCCAACAGTCTAAGAGCATGCATAAGTAAACGCTGGTTCTCAACTATTTAACATTTATTTCATAACGCGAGAATAGTACGTAGGGAAATCCAACACTCTAAGAGCATGTGATGACGCCTTGCTCATAACTGCACAACATTCATTCCATAACATTAGAGCATGAAGCGAAGTCCAGCACCCTAAGAGCACCATGAGCGGACTCAGGTAGATGATAGGAAGGACACGGCAACGAGACCATATGAATCACGAGATTTTTTACTCCATAACACGAGAGAATGAAAATTAACCCAGCATACTAATAGGCATGAGAGTAACTGCACAATATAACAAGTCTATACAGGGCAACCCAGCACCCTAAGAGCAGGAGAGTAACTGCATAACTACACAATGTAACAAGTCTATACAATGCAATCTAACACCCAAAGAGCATAAGAGTAACTAACTGCACAACATAACAAGAAACCTATACAATGCAACCCAACACCCTAAGAGCATGAGAGTAACTGCACAATTTAACAAGTCTATACAGTGCAACCCAACACCCTAATAGCATGAGAGTAACTGCGCAACATAATAAGTCTATACAGTGCAACCCAACACCCTAAGAGCATGAGAGTAACTGCGCAACATAATAAGTCTATACAGTGCAACCCAACACCCTAAAAGCGTGAGAGTAACCCCAATATAACAAGTCTATACAATGCAACCCAACACCCTAAGAGCGTGAGAGTAACTGCACGATGTAACAAGTCTATACAGGGCAACCCAACACCCTAAGAGCGTGAGAGTAACTGCGCAACATAATAAGTCTATACAGTGCAACCCAACACCCTAAAAGCGTGAGAGTAACCCCAATATAACAAGTCTATACAATGCAACCCAACACCCTAAGAGCGTGAGAGTAACTGCACGATGTAACAAGTCTATACAGGGCAACCCAACACCCTAAGAGCATGAGAGTAACTGCGCAACATAATAAGTCTATACAGTGCAACCCAACACCCTAAGAGCATGAGAGTAACTGCGCAACATAATAAGTCTATACAGTGCAACCCAACACCCTAAGAGCATGAGAGTAACTGCGCAACATAACAAGTCTATACAGTGCAACCCAACACCCTAAGAGCATGAGAGTAACTGCGCAACATAACAAGTCTATACAGTGCAACCCAACACCCTAAGAGCATGAGAGTAACTGCGCAACATAATAAGTCTATACAATGCAACCCAACACCCTAAGAGCATGAGAGTAACTGCGCAACATAACAAGTCTATACAATGCAACCCAACACCCTAAGAGCATGAGAGTAACTGCGCAACATAACAAGTCTATACAATGCAACCCAACACCCTAAGAGCATGAGAGTAACTGCGCAACATAATAAGTCTATACAGTGCAACCCAACACCCTAAGAGCGTGAGAGTAACCACAATACAACAAGTCTATACAATGCAACCCAACACCCTAAGAGCATGAGAGTAACTGCGCAACATAATAAGTCTATACAGTGCAACCCAACACCCTAAGAGCATGAGAGTAACTGCGCAACATAACAAGTCTATACAATGCAACCCAACACCCTTAGAGCGTGAGAGTAACCACAATACAACAAGTCTATACAATGCAACCCAACACCCTAAGAGCATGAGAGTAACTGCACGATGTAACAAGTCTATACAGTGCAACCCAACACCCTAAGAGCATGAGAGTAACTGCGCAACATAATAAGTCTATACAGTGCAACCCAACACCCTAAGAGCATGAGAGTAACTGCGCAACATAACAAGTCAATACAGTGCAACCCAACACCCTAAGAGCATGAGAGTAACTGCGCAACATAACAAGTCTATACAATGCAACCCAACACCCTTAGAGCGTGAGAGTAACCACAATACAACAAGTCTATACAGTGCAACCCAACACCCTAAGAGCATGAGAGTAACTGCGCAACATAATAAGTCTATACAGTGCAACCCAACACCCTAAGAGCATGAGAGTAACTGCGCAACATAACAAGTCTATACAATGCAACCCAACACCCTTAGAGCGTGAGAGTAACCACAATACAACAAGTCTATACAGGGCAACCCAACACCCTAAGAGCATGAGAGTAACTGCGCAACATAATAAGTCTATACAGTGCAACCCAACGCCCTAAGAGCATGAGAGTAACTGCGCAACATAACAAGTCTATACAATGCAACCCAACACCCTTAGAGCGTGAGAGTAACCACAATACAACAAGTCTATACAGTGCAACCCAACACCCTAAGAGCATGAGAGTAACTGCGCAACATAATAAGCCTATACAGTGCAACCCAACACCCTAAGAGCATGAGAGTAACTGCGCAACATAACAAGTCAATACAGTGCAACCCAACACCCTAAGAGCATGAGAGTAACTGCGCAACATAACAAGTCTATACAGTGCAACCCAACACCCTTAGAGCGTGAGAGTAACCACAATACAACAAGTCTATACAGGGCAACCCAACACCCTAAGAGCATGAGAGTAACTGCGCAACATAATAAGTCTATACAGTGCAACCCAACACCCTTAGAGCGTGAGAGTAACTGCGCAACATAACAAGTCTATACAATGCAGCCCAACACCCTTAGAGCGTGAGAGTAACCACAATACAACAAGTCTATACAGGGCAACCCAACACCCTAAGAGCATGAGAGTAACTGCGCAACATAATAAGTCTATACAGTGCAACCCAACACCCTAAGAGCATGAGAGTAACTGCGCAACATAACAAGTCTATACAATGCAACCCAACACCCTTAGAGCGTGAGAGTAACCACAATACAACAAGTCTATACAGGGCAACCCAACACCCTAAGAGCATGAGAGTAACTGCGCAACATAACAAGTCTATACAGTGCAACCCAACACCCTTAGAGCGTGAGAGTAACCACAATACAACAAGTCTATACAGTGCAACCCAACACCCTAAGAGCATGAGAGTAACTGCGCAACATAATAAGTCTATACAGTGCAACCCAACACCCTAAGAGCATGAGAGTAACTGCGCAACATAACAAGTCTATACAATGCAACCCAACACCCTTAGAGCGTGAGAGTAACCACAATACAACAAGTCTATACAGGGCAACCCAACACCCTAAGAGCATGAGAGTAACTGCGCAACATAATAAGTCTATACAGTGCAACCCAACACCCTAAGAGCATGAGAGTAACTGCGCAACATAACAAGTCTATACAATGCAACCCAACACCCTTAGAGCGTGAGAGTAACCACAATACAACAAGTCTATACAGGGCAACCCAACACCCTAAGAGCATGAGAGTAACTGCGCAACATAACAAGTCTATACAGTGCAACCCAACACCCTTAGAGCGTGAGAGTAACCACAATACAACAAGTCTATACAGTGCAACCCAACACCCTAAGAGCATGAGAGTAACTGCGCAACATAATAAGTCTATACAGTGCAACCCAACACCCTAAGAGCATGAGAGTAACTGCGCAACATAACAAGTCTATACAGTGCAACCCAACACCCTTAGAGCGTGAGAGTAACCACAATACAACAAGTCTATACAGTGCAACCCAACACCCTAAGAGCATGAGAGTAACTGCGCAACATAATAAGTCTATACAGTGCAACCCAACACCCTAAGAGCATGAGAGTAACTGCGCAACATAATAAGTCTATACAGTGCAACCCAACACCCTTAGAGCGTGAGAGTAACCACAATACAACAAGTCTATACAGGGCAACCCAACACCCTAAGAGCATGAGAGTAACTGCGCAACATAACAAGTCTATACAGTGCAACCCAAC
This sequence comes from Morinoia aosen, assembly GCA_030386875.1. Classification (NCBI taxonomy): domain Eukaryota; kingdom Metazoa; phylum Arthropoda; class Malacostraca; order Amphipoda; family Talitridae; genus Morinoia; species Morinoia aosen. Next base: position 68,358,067 of record CM059562.1, read on the forward strand.
ACCCTTAGAGCGTGAGAGTAACCACAATACAACAAGTCTATACAGTGCAACCCAACACCCTAAGAGCATGAGAGTAACTGCGCAACATAATAAGTCTATACAGTGCAACCCAACACCCTAAGAGCATGAGAGTAACTGCACAACATAACAAGTCTACACAATGCAACCCAACACCCTAAGAGCATAAGAGTAACTGCACAACATAACAAGTCAATACAATGCACCCCAACACCCCAAGAGCAAGATGAGCGGACACAGGCAGCTGCGCAGGACGACACAGGAGAGGAAGGACACGGCAACAAGACCAGCAATGAATCACGCGGCGCAGCGCGGCCATAAAGCAGCGAGAAGACGGCACAACCAGGCCATGTAAGGCCCCGCTGGAACATCCACGATGGATGAACTTGCCAAAAAACAACGCAATCAAGGGACGAGATACGGACTGTAAAAAACGTGCGGCTATAATGAGGGCTGCGCGTCCTGTTCTGACAACTCAGATCCTCCGTACAAAGTCATTGAAAAAATCCTCTATTTGAGGCGCGTTAAGGTGGATGTTTTATTCTTGAGGTCTTGGGTCTTGTTGCGAACGTCGAATCCAAAATCAAGCTTGCGTCTCTGGGATATGAAACCGGTCAAGTGCGAACTAATTTCTTTAGTTTTAAGTGAGTTGTTACTGCTGGGGCTAGAAATAAACTATAATTTTAAATCAAAATTCAAGGACTACAAGCTGAAATACGGATTTTATAGCTCAGAGCAGAAAAAATTCAGAGAACTAACAACAGGAAGACTCTTCTCGACTCACAAAAAACTTCCACAGAAACAATATGAGATGAATTAGTTTAACTTCGATCATGTATTTGATTAAAAACAGTACATTGACGGTTACATTGCAATAACTTAATCAACTACCCCCCGTCACTACACACAGAATACCTGAATTAGACGACACGAAATGTGGTGTACTCGAATTCAGAGTACAAATACGCAGCAGCCTCAAGTCTCGATAGAGCACATAAAGTCAAAAATCTCCAAATTGCTGCTGTGTGAATGCGAGTTTATCCTCAAATTGACACAGGGTAATTGCGAGTACATCTTCGAATGGCCGTGGTATAAATGTGAGCATATCTTCAAATTTCCGTAAGATAATTGCAAATACATCTTCAAATTGCAGCGAGGTAATTGCGAGTGCATCTTCAAATGGCCGCAGGGTAATTGCGAGTGCATCTTCAAATTGCAGCGAGGTAATTGCGAGCACAATCCGAAGATGGACCGCACGACCAGCTGAGTCAGATGGCCTTGAAATACAATAATGCAAGTCACCGCGCCGAGAAAAGTGCCTCGATTTATTTTCGTACCTCCTAGTAATAAGAATGAAAAATTTACCAAATGCCAAGTCTCTTCACACAACGGATATGAATGAAAATTATGCATCGCCTTTGAAATTGAGAAGGGAGTTTTTGTGTGGTCCTTAGTATGCGCGATAAAAATTAGAAAAAACACGATGATAGAAATAAACACGAAGATATAAACACGATAGAATCAAACACGACAGATAGAAACAAGATAGAAACAATCGCGATAAATACTAAGACGATAGATACAAACACACGAGTTGAATTTACCTGACTAGAAAAGGTCAACAAATGGGCAACATTTCAAGGCAAGCTCACATATTTAGGCAACAGCATCATCAATTTAGAACGATCGCAATATTTAGGCAACAGCATCATCCGTAAAAGAACGATCATAAATTCAATAGGAGGGCAAATTAGGAGGCTAATAAATAGCGGTCGAATGTTCTGCAAGAGTCCAAGTTGCGATGCGTAAAAGCGTCAAAAAGAAGCGCTCAACTATGTGTGGCTTTCAAGAAAATGTGTTGCTAGTATACGTGCTAACTGCTAGTATACACGCTAACTGTTAGAGCACATGCTATCTATTGATGTACACGCTAACTGCTAGTATACAAGTTAACTGTTGGTGTACACGCTGACTGTTGGTGCTCACGCTATCTATTGATGTACACACTAACTGCTGGTGTACACGCTGTGTACACCACAGTTAACACAGTTCTACTAGCCCTAGAAAATATAAAAAAAACATTCTCACAAATTGATAATAAACAGTTGAATAGATGCTAAAACTTCCATAACACAATGTTCCTCCGCTTAAGAAAGCAAGTCACTTTGTATGCACGTGTTCCATACATGGTTGTGAATCGGAATTATCAAATACACACACATGCGCACAACATGAATGCGCGATCAAGAGTAATATCTGAAGACAGAGTGACATGATTATATTCACTTATGAAGTATAGTTCATATGTGACACATCATTATAACAACGCAACTGTGGCTTCAACTTCTGCAGCGCTTTCTTTGGCAACAAATTTAATCGTAAAAAAAACTACGTTGTGCCTTTGCGTTTAGAAACTTCATTGCGCAGCAGCTTATTGCAAACTCATAGTGAAAGAATTTCAAAAACGGGCTTTATTGTTGGAGGCAGAATTAGCGACTATTTACCTTCACTCACTATCATGCAAGCGCAATACGCGAGAGAATATTGCAGATGCTCCAGGTTGGCATTAACTGTCACCTCCTCTAGACGCAGGCGTTTCTGCTGTGTGACAGCAGATAATTGTGGTAGATACCACAAAAAATTGCAGGAAATGCGGTCTCTCCATTTATTTCTACAAACTTGAGGAGCAATGAGAATCTTTCATCCTATCACAGGGTATTTTGAAGCTGGAATTGTACTCCAATAACGCCTAGTTCAACTAAATCATTCTCCGCTAAAAACCAATAAGCTGGAAGCAGGAAAATCGCTCTGAAACTGAGCTATGAGCTCACCATCTCGACAGCGGTAACCTTCATTGTTCTTAATAGCAGATCATTTTAAAACCCGATATTGAGAATACACCGCATCAACTTGATTGGAATGAAGCATCTTTGTACTCAACGTGTAATTCTACTCAAGCAGAGAGCCACGCACAGGAATGATGCGATTGCCGACCATTTGAACCGAGAAAAAATGCGCGGAAAAAACTGAGTCCAGCGGCTGGCCTTGGGCAGATGAGCGAGAAGGGTGCAGGTCTAGGAGCCGCATGGGAAGGACAGGCGCATGCAGGGAAGACTGACCTCTAAAACTTATGTAACATAAAGTAGACGATACCATTTTAAAGTGAAGAAAGCAAAGGAATTTTACGACAGCAGTCATGTCCAGTGGATTGTAATTGCGGGTGATGAATTAAAAGGACAGGAACACGCAGGGAAGACTGACCTCCAAAACTTACGTAACATAAGGTGGGTGATAATAAGTGAAGAAGGCAATGGTATTTTACCACAACGGCAGTGCGTCGTTGTAGGTGACGTATCAAGCATGGGAGAGACAGGCATACGCAGAGAAGACTGACCTCCAAAAGTTATACAACATAAGGTGGACGCTGCAAAGTGACGAAGGCAGCAGAATATTTACACAACGTAATGTTCAGTGCGTCGTAATTGTAGGTGACGTATTGAGCATGGGAAGGAAGACTGGCCTCCAAAAATTACGCAACATAAGGTAGACGAAGTGGCCATTATAAAGTGAAGATGGCAACAGAATTTTACGACAGCGGTCATGTTCAGTGCGTTATTATTGCGGATGATGTATTAAGCATGGGAAGGAAGACGTTGAAGAGTGATGATCCAAAACTTATGCAACACATGGTAGACGATACAAAGTGAAGACGGCAACGCATTTTACCGCAGGGATCATTGTCAACGAGTTTCGCTTCAACGTTGGATGATCCATTCAGCGGGTATACATTACTGGGTAAGTTTATGCAAATAGATAAGAGCATCCAAACAAAACAAGAAGGTGAAGGATGTATAAGTATAGACACTTTCTGCAAGTCGCTTGTACGACACAATGGTTCATCTGAGAGATAAAAAGGCTCATGGCAAAATATAGCAAGCACAGATAAAGTTGCTGCAAAAGAGTCTAGACCTAAATAATTTTTACACAATAAAGGTCCCATACTCAATTAATTTTGCGCCATTAGGAGGATATAACCCTTGCGCTTGTAACCATGCTGTAATACTTATCATACTTGTTATCATTCAGTCTCATGTCTTAGACACTGTTCTAACCGTGCCCTATACTGATCGTATCGCGACACACGCCCAAGCGAGGAACAATCTCAGAGCCCCTGATAAACCCTAATGTGCTCTCAACAGAGAACATCCTTTTCTACCACAGCTATCATGTCCTAGCTTCAAATTCAATATTGGAAGCAGCCCGTTCCTTTTTCATGGCTTCAGTGAACAAGAGCTTAAGATTACAGAAGGTTTTCAAATCCTGCCGCAGCCGACGCTGGATCAATACCAAAGTGACTGTTTTACGCAAAGAGGGAGGTTTTTTTTTTTAGTCGACAGCAGTTGTAGCTTATCTAAAGATCTTTTCAGCGTGAAATGAAGCAACAGTAGCCAGGTTTCCTTGGGGGTACAGAACGGAATGGAGTGCGGCGGCTACTTTTTCAGGTAGTAGAATAGAATAAATTAAACATGGTAACAGAAACGACCAAAGAGGACTCATCTCAGGTTGTCCCAAGTCCCGTGCAATCAACACCAATCACACTTAAACCCAAAAGAAACACATTCCCAGTCATCAGTCGTCAAGCGCAAGCACCATTTAATTATTTCAACACAAGATCTCCACGCGTAACCGTAAGCGTAAAGTGTTACCCATGATTTGAAAGTTTTATTCAAGAATATGGGCATCTTTGTCCCTTGCAGCAAAACCGATAGACGTATCATTAACATTATCAGCTGTAACAAAATGATTGAACTGGTAATTTTTAAATAATCGACATTTTAGTACGGCCCTTTCAGGCGTTAAAGTTGGCAAGAAAATGTAAGAAGAAGCACCGAGGAACAACCGCATAGGAAATCCCTGCTCACTAAGTTCAATTTTTTACTGAAGCGTAATGAGTTAGAAAACAGCATAGTACGATGAGTGTACGTGCACTGTGTCGCCACTTGTTTGCCCATTTTGCCTATGAAGAGAGAGAAAGGGAAAATCCCGCACACAGGTATTTGGCTCGAAAAATTCATCAACTTTATCTGTCTCTCTACAACTCGGAGTTTGACACGGAATTATTCATCAAACGTTGCTAATTCTAAGGTGGGTTAGAGCACTGGAAGAGCCATGTGATATTTACAAGTCACAGCTATAAATTATGTTCTTCTAATTAGAGACAAGCACAAATGATGAGGAGAAGTCGTTATATGTTGAAAACACATACAGATCATTTAAACATTTCGAGTGAAATGCTGTTGTAAACTGAATGGGACCCTGCATGGTCCACAAAAGTGAAATACTTTCCTACAATGGATGTGATATTGATAAACAGTGAGTAGAATGTCATTAAATAAATGGAGCCCAGGTTGACTGTGGATGGAATACTTCTCTGCAATAGAAGAGACACTGATGGACAGTGGCTGGAGACCATCGACGGACATTGATGGGTAGAGGATAGGTACCACTGACTGAAATTGATGGACAGATGATGGATACCAGTGATGGACATTAATGGACAGATGATGGATACCATTGATAGAAATTAATGGGCAGAGAATGGATACCATTGATGGATTTAGATTGGAAACCTTTGACGAACATTGATGGACATAGGATGAATGCCATTGACGTACATTGATGGACTGATGATGGATACAAATGACAGAAATTAATGGACAGGGGATGGGATACCTTTCAAGGACATTGATAGACAGTGAATAGAAAGAGACAGGTGGACAGTGCCGGGCAGGTACATAGTCAGCTCACGGCTGCATCAAGTAAATTACAGCAACCTAAGGCTAATTTACACCCTGAAATTCAAAATAATTTACTCCGAAACGATATTCTTAGTTGCGCTTCAACAAGCAACGACTTCAGCCTTGGAAAAAACAATTTTATATCGTCTAAATTACAGCAGTTGATTGTAACAGCAAAAACGTTTCCTCTTTTACAACGGATTTGTTTTCCACGACATTGTAAGTTATCTTCAAGCAGATCTCGGTCATCACTACTCTTAAAAGTTGTTGCCTGCTTGTAAGTAATTGGTATCTGAGATTTAGCAAGATGATCGATCATAATTACCTCGCGATATCAGATGCTTGCAAGACGCGATGCCGAGGAGCAAGACAGGCCCTTGCGCTCAAATAAGGGCTCCATCGTTGGTCTTTTCTAAACAAAATAATCAAATTTGATCTTCTTTCAAAAAAGTCTGACCATGAAAGTCAGTTCAAATCTGGTAACCTTCCATGGTTGCCAGATACTTGCCTTCATAATAAACATTCATTTCTTCATGCTAAACATTCATTTTTTCATGCTAAACATTCATGTCTTCATGATAACCAATCATTTAAATAAAATTGGAATTTTTTGGCCCGAAAACAAAATAATTTGGGTACCTTGCAGCATTGCCAGATGCTAGTCTTCATGCGGAAATTTCATTTTAAAATAGGAAAAAATGGAAATTTTGGCAAAAAAAGCATCATCTGGTAACCCCATGGCTAGGTTTCTGGTTGCGTGTGCAGTACCGAGCTTGGAAGTTTACATGATGTACCCATGACACGCAGATTATATTAATTATTATGCACTCTGAAAGAATGGCGAAAGAAACTTGGTTTCGAGATATCAGAGCAAAATTTTGTTCTCAATTATATGAAATTTCAAGAGGATTTTCAATTGATATATTGAACTGTCATTCAGAGAAAAATGGATTGGCTTTCAATTGGGCAAACGTGAGGCAAGAGAAATCCATATTGAGATGGCAGATTCCTCCGTCAATTTAGAACATGTTCTGTGCACTTGAACATCACAAGTATTACGCATGCAGTTCTGAACCTCAAATGTTCAATGTCATGTTAATTATACCGTTGCTGCATAATAATCCAGTGCATAATAGTGATGCTATTATACTGCATAATGATAGCAAAAGCAATGCAACTATTCAGAATATTTGTCAGTTTTCCGAATAATGATGCCGATAATCTACCAAACAACACCAGTGTACAGCATTATGGGAAAAAGTTTTAAAGGTGAATAAATTTAGTTCGTAAAGGCCTGCCATTTTAAGCCCACAACGGCTTTAGCAGAGCGACTTAACAGAAACAGTTTCAAGATTCACTAAATTTATTCATAAGAAAGATTTTTTCTCAAGCTGGTAAAGGCAAGCAAAGAAAAACATAGATGTCAAACACGGTCTAAAATTATTCTGAATAGTTTGTCACGTTTGGCTCATAAGATATTTTGAAAGCATGAATAGGTTCCGTATACAGAACAGGAGGCCATTTTCAACGGTGAGATTGAAATGTGAATGTACGAAAATGATTCAATAAACTCAATACTGCGAGAAAAACGCTGAAATTTCATTGCGTAAAATAGCTATAAACAGATTAAACACGTTTCATTAATGTTTTCAGTAGCATCAATTCTACGTGAAATATAGAAGATGAAAACACGATACTGCAAATTCCTCTTCAGGCTTCAGGTAATATGTTTTCAACTCTCAGGAAGATTCTTACGAAATTTGATAATTTAGCAATCATGTATGCTTGAATATCAGATTATTATTTTAAACAACGCCCAAGAACTTTAAGATGTGAATTTCCTCAATATTGTCATCAGCAATTTTGATGCATAGAAGAGACGTATTCCACTGATAAGAGACTAAGATTTCCATGGTTTTACCGATATTGATGTTTATTTTATTCGCTTTGAACTACATTGAAACTTAAGCAGCTTCATTAAAAAGAGTCGAAGTTAATGAGCTGTCGTGTACAAAAAAAAATTAATTCGAAGAATGACGCAGATTTAAGCATATCGTTGATAAAGATTATAAAATATGAGAGGCCCTCGGATAGACCCTTGTGGAACTCCAATGCTTATTTCAAAAAGTTCCGATTGAACGTCTCCAAAGCCAGCTTACTTTTATCGACGCATTATTTGAACCAATCATGCACAACCTCTCCAATGCCCTAACAAGGGAGTGTCGAGGGTAAAATGCTATTGTTTTCACTTTCAAATGATTTTAAAAAGTCGAGAAACAAAGAAAACAAGCTTTTCCTGATAAATATTCTAATAGAGGTATTTTAAATGAGTTAAAACAACTTGTTATACTGATTTTTTTAAGCGAAAACTGTGTGGTATATACTAGAGAAATGTTTCTCGTTCAAGTTTTATCAACATTTTCAAAAATGGGTGTAACTCGAGCAATTTCCAAACAGTTTAGGAGAGTACCTGGAGAAATGACTGGTTAATTACGTGTGAAATGATCAGTGTCATTATGCGAGCTACACCTTCTCGAACTTCAGCTGAGAACGTTATCTACCTCCGTGATTTTTATTTTTTAATCCGTAGATGCAGTCGAAGAAATCAGTTCCGTAGAGCTAGTACGCTGATAAAAGAAAGAGATGTGTTCTTGGGCCTCATCTTTGTAATCCAAGTGGTTCGTCGGTTCAATAGTATTTCTAATCGTAATTTGTTCATCCGTGTTTACTAAGTCAAGATTACAAGATTACATTACATTAATTTTACTCGAAAATAATATTAGATACGCACATTTAAAATTCTGTGAATTCTAATCGACGAAGATAACATGTTTCAAACTAATTCATTTGATGTACACATGTTCACAGTAAACTAAGCTATCATAACCACGCCTCACACACATCGCATTTTCACGCACCGCATCTAAATTCACATCAAAAACAACGACGCTTCCAAGCCAACTCGACGAGACACATATCTCACATCTCGCTGCGCACAAGTGAATACATTTAGATTTAATACAAGAATACCAGAACATTTCTGGTGCTCCAAAACCACCAACGCACGAGGTTCGCAACCCGCCATGTCTAATCGGCGGCACGATGGGGGTACCAAGGACACCTGTTCTATTACACAGACGTTCCACATTAACTCGTTCAAATTATGGGGACGTCCAACTCAACGAGAAATCGATAAACTTGGCATGCGAAATGCAACAAGTTCACAATGATGGTAGACCAGACATCGCTTGATCTAATCGGAAAAAAGAGAAATTTTGGTTACCCAAAAAGTTGTTCAGTCCAATTCGACTCTTTTGGAGAGTTGATTTTGTTTCAAAATCGATTTCGTTTCGAAATTCAACTTCGGCGTTTGGAAATTTCTTAGTCTGAATGCACCTTCATTGCTTCATGAAGGGATCTGATTTTAAAATAACCGGGCTCTTCATTCTCGCCCGCCTGGTATTCTAAGCCTGCGAGGATGCATCTCTTGATTGCGTCCGAGGAATCAGCTTCGGTTTAGGAAAACCTGTTTTTAATGCGTGGTTCTGATCGTGCCTTTTTCTTCCAGGTATTTTTCTTGGAAGATGCTCATTTTATTCTATTGTAATTCTATTGTACTTCATTAAAAGAGTCTCAAGTCACATTATTGAAGATGGGACTAATTCTTGTTACTATGAAGTAAAAATTTTCTAATGATCGAGTTCATTTATTCCATTTGAAAACGAAGTTTATAGAAGTTCAATTGGAGACGCAGCTCATTCCAGCTAATGTGAAGTACGTTTATTTTAAATTCATTTGAGAAAAAACTTCATTTTATACAGTGCCAGTAATTTTTACATCCCATTTATCATCAGTGGCCACCCGGTTGCGTACTCTTTTGCTGTGTTTCAACTTCGCTGAAATCATTTCCCTTTTCGAATAATTGGAACCAATATTTGAACATTTAATTTGAAACAAATAATAAATCCAAAATATCATTACTTGAGACCTTCAAAAAAACTCGAGAAACAATCGTCTGCTGTATTGATTGTGGTAAATGAATTGCTTAAAATTGTTGAATAATAATTGTTTACTGGAATAGACAATTTAGAAATAACAATTTATTCTAATTTCATCGACGTCTGGGACAGCCTTTTAAAGCGCTTGTTTATCTCCCTCATTTTCTCGTTATTTCATCTCTCACTCTCTCTTTCTTTAGCACTGGATGACGATTTTCTCTGTTGGGTATAGGGGAAAAATTCCAAGCCCAATACCCCACTCTACCCAGGTGTCTGAAATGGGTACCGGTCTTGACCGGGGGAAAGCGTCATGGCGTCTTGGTGTTAGTTATAAGGCATTTGAAAATCCAATGTACAAGGTGATATGTATCAGGCTTGAAATTGGAAATAAAGCATCCGTAGATGCCGTTGTTTGTTTGTTTGTTTGTTTATCTCTTCAGTCGTTCATTTAAGAGGCACAATTTTGTTTAACCAAGTACACATATCCGAGTCACACATCAGACATCACAGAATTCGATGTTTAAATTAATAATGTCATTTCAAACGAGCCAAGCAACAATAGTAAATCCTAGGACAGGTGTGTGATGAATTTCATTCCATAGCAAATTTGTGTGCTCCATAATTTGGATTCATTAGAAAAAAATCATTGCAACAACTAACGTCATCAATGCGTTGATAAAGAGGGCTCAAAGATTCGTTTTACAAGCCTCGTAGGTTTTTTTCAAAAATATCTGTAGGGTAGAGTGTCAACTTTACATTTCTGTAAAGGTAAAACTGCTGTCTAATAAAGTTTATGAATACTAAAAAAGGAGAAATTTACTTTAATTTCTTGTTAGATGAATGTGGTGAATAGTTTGAAAAGATAATGAATTTTATAAATTTTCTGTTTTCACCATTCTACGTTTTGTATAGAAAATTACACAAGGAAAACTGATGGAGATCAAAAAAGCAAACACTCTGAATTTTGAAGTTGATGTTTGTGTTTAGAGAACATAATGTTTGCTTCATAGCTTGGCTGTTAATTAGAATTCAAATTTACAAGACATATTAAATGCATAAAAAAGTTTCAATGATGTGCATAGTAAGCGTAGGTATAATACATAGAAGCTTACTCTGATTCACTCTAGGAAATATCACGCGTTCTCAATTTACCTGAGTCTCTGCTAACAAATTTTCTTCTTGACGCAAAGTTTTGTTTTCTTTTACAGTTAATAACGTAGACTGTCATAGAATATTTCAACCCCATGGGCTTGTAATGAACGAAGCTGAAGGTTAATATTACTAATTATCCCTAACACATATTATTTGAAAATAAACGAGTGTGAATGGGAATGATATCTTAAAATTTACATCATGATTTTTGCAACTGTAAGAGATATTTTGAGATAAAATACACTCGCAACTGTAGCTTATTCTCAAAGAACATTCTATTTTCAAAGTTGTTCGAAAAATTTCCCATGCAAAGCACATCCTTTTTATCAAAGTACAGCGTTAAATTTGATATCGAACCATACGTAGACAATAATGCAATAAGACTAGGTTTAATTCTGAACACATTCGAAGAAAGTCGCCACCGACCTCAAGATCCAAGACATGATCCATGCATTAAGCCTCCCATAGACGAGCAATTTAATTGTCAATACAACTGCCAATAATGAATATTTACAATTGAATTGATCGTCTGTGGGCTTGATTTACGACCGTCAAATAATTGACATAGTGGGCAACAAAAAAATCTCATCAATATATTGAGTCAATGATATTGACAATTAAATTGATCGTCTATGTGCCGCTTTAGACAGGGAGAGTCGAGTTAGACTCGACTCTCAACTACGAATTTTTTTACTAATGTAAAATCAGATCTTCATTACCAGACTAATAAAACTAAAATATTTTTTGCACCTACCAACCGAACATGAGTTTTTCTTCCGTGAAAAATGCGTAAAAGAATCCGCAAGGACCTCGGCCCGATGAAGTTTATGATAGTTTTTAGAAATCTGTGGACGTGTGTAAACATTTATAGTCGGCTAAACTAGACTAATCACATCAAAAATATCTGGTACAAAGTAAAATCTTCTCATATAAACCGAATTTCGACAGACATATGGTAATAAAAGTAGTGCTTTTCGAATAAGAATGCAAAACAAAAAAAGTAATAAAGTGTTACATTTGAAAGATAAAATTATCACTAGCGTAATTTTTCACGCGATTCTTACTTCTCTGATTCCCATGTTTTCCCCATAGATAAGACTTTCTCCTCAAATTTCAACAAAACATTCGATATCACCAAAAACAGCACGAGATAAAAACCTTTTGAGCGTGACATCTTTTCCAGACCTGGAACTGCGACAAGTTGCTTTCTGGTAGCAAGAAAATATATCTGCAACGACGGTTGCAGATATATTTTTTTTAAACGGTTTATTCCTTTTTTTATTTAACTAAGACTGCATATAAGGCTGCAAGAGTTCTTGTCAAAAGGGCATGCGTAAGATTGCGCTTATTAGTTCGATTGTAACTTACATCCTAACTGGAACATGAGCAGCTGAAGAATATTTAATTACCTGCACTGGAAAGAAAAGAAAGAAAAGAAAAACAGCTTATTTTCAATCAAACATGAAATGGAGCTGAATTGGCGTTTCCAATCATCGTACTGAACAGCTGGCAGCTTCTAAGATCTTCTAAGTCAACTTGGCTACGCTATATACTAAATTTAAACATTTCGAGCTTATGTATACCGTGGTTTTGAACAGCGAGTGTCTGTATATATTTATGCGAAAAAAATACAGTTCCGAGCATTGTAATTCCAACACGTAGGGTAGCTAAGCCGACGTAGAACTTGAAGGTTGTCTTTTGTTCGCTACGACGACTGCAAATGAACTAATTATCCGGTCCCTGAACTAAAGGGTAGCATTTTTATATGATGTTTATCAAGTAACTGGACTTGTAATGTTTTTGGAGTTACTGAAATATTCCGGCCTCCGGTTTTTAGGACATTAATGGAGTTACTAAGCGTGTTCAGGTACCCAAGTAGCTATTTAACCCTTTATATAGCAATAATTCCAATAATAATCATTCTGCCCAAGCAACGTCCGGTGCTAAATAAATTGTTTAACTTCTTTAAATTGGTCTGATGATGACTCCTCTGAACCACGCGCATAAAAAGAACACACACACTTTAAAATCCAATCGATTCAAGAATACGGTGTATGTTAATATTATTGCGGTGTATAATAATAAATATTTATATAATAGGGTGTATATTAATAAATAACATATCACGGTGTATATTAATTAATAATATATTAACACGTATATTAATCGTGATATTAACATATCACGTATATTAATCGTATATCGTATGTTATTAATTAATCGTGTATATTAAGCAAGATCATATCTAGCAGCTAGCCTAAAAAATAGCAATAATTAATAAAATTCTTAAATAGCTCTGACTCACAACAACCTCGCCAAGTAGAGTTGAAAATTTGCCCTGGTCATGCAATTAGTGCAATGTTTGATACAAGTTACGAAAAATAGAGACTAATTTTTGTTCGTAGGAGTTAAGGCTCTCGAGAAGTATGGTTCGAATATCGGCTGAGGAGTTATTTTAGCCAACACTGTCAATGGGAGCTGTCAAACAACTATAATATTAAATAAAGTGAATTAACTTGAAGATGAGCGACAAACTTTCCGAACATGCCTTCTCGCTGTACCGGCGAAACATCTGAGAGCAAGCACAGGGCGTTCGGTGCCGTAACAAAAATAACATTTTCACCAAAGAAGCAAGCACGGCGAGCGTTGAAATAAGCTTAATAGGGTCTGAATAGGCCGCTGTTCATGCGGGATTATGGCATGGCAGCGATGGCAGTTAGGATGTCATGCGGGTCGCTGAAACAGGGCATTATGATTATGATTATTGCTTCCCGACTTTGCCAACACCATCGCTGAAATAGGACGTGATGATGATGATTATTATTATGATTATTTCACGACTTTACGAACGCAACCGCTCAAATAGGGTAGCTCTGAACCAGCTTCTACGGGCAAGCTGTAACAAAGTGACTCAATGTGATCTGAAATGCAAGGGTGGATTATCTGATAAAAATTATTTCAATGGACCCCTCAAATTTCTTTCGGATGAGGCCCCAGCATACGACACTTACGTGGACAATGGTGTCTCATATCCCAAAATGAATGATTCATTTAAAATTTTCAAGTTGATTCAATTTTACCGTTTAGGCTGTTCTAACTTTATTAGTAAAATGACTTTACGCGCAGCGATTTTCGCCTTGTTTTTTCATTTTAAGAACCATACACATTAATGCGGATGTAAATTTAGATGAACGATTCGTTACTTAGTAATTTCCACGACTTGTGAAGGAATGCCAAGCCCAGCAGGAATTGATAAACAGGAGGCACTCACAAATTAATTCAAAATTTTAGCCTACTTTCTCAGTTCTATAACGAGAGACAACACATTGAATAGCTGAAACACACATGCATGCGAGTACATAATTGCTTGACACAAATTCTTTAAAATAAAGTTCAAAGAAATAAAGGAATTTTTGAACAAGAACGAAGCTGGAACACAGTTCAACTCACGGACAAGTTCGAAGGGACGGATCAAGCAGCACAAATGCAGTGAAAATAACACATCTATGAAGATGTAGGTATTAAAGAGCACTGTAGAATGTCCTTCAAATTGGGTTACTTATTTAAGCAATTTTCTGTAACAAATAACTAACACTTGAGCCGTTTAAGGACGCCTGTTGAGATAACATTTCATTTGACTCTGAAAAACGGAATCATTATCGAAAGGGGAATTTCATCATTCAAATATAGTTTGGAAGAAGCACGCAGGTGTTGTAAACAACAAAGCCCCCCAAAATATCAATAAAAAACACTTTACATGAACGCCTCCTATAAAAACAATGAACTTAGACCACTCACCTTGGAACGCTGAACAAAGCTCAACCTTCCGTCGGACGCTACTGATCTATCAGACACAGCTTGTTTGATTATTATCAAACCAGCTTTGCATATTATTGTATTTAATACAAGCATAATCATTTATAGTACGACCAAACTATTCTCAAGAATTGCTTCACACTTTCTGAGGGAATCTCTCGACAGGGCACTTCTGTACAATGTGCTTGATGTTGCTCTGATACGCTTTGCGCCCGACGGAAGGTGATAGAGCTGGGCAAATAAATCATGTTACAATACTTAATATCAAACACTCATGCAGTCGGCAATTTGAATAAGAAAACAAGCTCACACACTAACTTAAAACACACAAATTACAAACACACTTCGTTTAAGAAGTAATGCGGGGTTTTGCTTCCCAATCCGTCAAAAACAGCATTGTCTATCAATTTACGGCGTCGCAGAAGTTCAACGTAAGTCCACTCACAAAAATTTTATTGGCCATTTTTACAGTTACGACAAGTAGTAGTAGTAGTAGTAGTAACATTGGTTTGCTAGCGCTTCAGTTATTCAAACTATATCGCACCGAAGGTCACATACTGCTACGAAAACGTAAACAATTTAAGGCATAGCTCAAGATTAATATGGTTTAATCAAGCAATAACGTGAGAAAAAGAAAGATAGAACGCCCTCAAGCAATCTGTCACTGAAATCCACAGTGCGAAAATCCAATTTATTGGTTCAGTTGATTAAATAAATCAGACCGGATGAAAATAACGTTTACCTTCACGCACTTCGCTGTGATATTCATTTCTCCCACACCACGCATGTGCAGCGAAATTGGTCCTGTGTTTCAAAATACACGTGAACCAATGCAACTCAGTCATTTCTAGCTAGAGAATACCAGTCCTCATTCCACAGCTAACTAATCCAAGTCAGAAAAAGAAAGAAATTAGCAAAGGTTCATCACTTTAGCACAAGGCAGACGAAGGTTTTCTGAACAAATTAAGCACTGTGTAACTTCGGGTTCGAGGATACAAGTCCACATTTCAAAGTTGTCGAGAACCAAGTCCTGTAATCTGAAAACAAGTCCTCATTACAAAGTTGTCGAGAACCAAGTCCTGTAATTTGGATACAAGTCTTGATTACAAAGTTATCGAGAACCAGGTAAGCAAGAAAAATCGAGATTCACAAATTTTCACCCAGAGACAGCGTTGCGTCCAGTTTGAAAGAAGAGGTTAGCTGAGTAGAAGAAGGAAGAGATGCAGGCAGGCCGGAGGAGCGCGGCTAACTCACGTAGAAAGAAGACCTCCTCGTTCTCTTCTCCATCTCGAAGTTGAGTGCCTGCAGGTCCAGGCTCGTGTACGATGTTCCGAGGAGTGCCGTCTGCGAAATTCGCCCCATTGCTTTTATTTGAGCCTCACTGACTATCGATAGCAACTTTCTCCGATGGTGGTATTGGTAACACTTTTATAACACTGTTCGGGAACGTACCTCTGTGGTGAGATTGGAAATACTTTTAAAACACTTTCTAGGAACGTACCTCTGTGGGTGACATTAGAAGCACTTTTAAAACATTGTCTAGGAACTTACCTCAGTGTATGATTTTATAAATACTTTTCAAACATGATAAAGTAACGTACCTTTGTGGGTGATATTGGAAATACGTTTAAAACACAGTTCGATACCGCACAAATTTGGAATGTACAAGAAACTCTGACGCGGCTCAGTGAACAATATTTACATTAACGGGCACTGGTAACTCTGAATACTGTTTTGCTACATTTCTCGCATTCCTTCAAGAAAAATAAAAGTTTTTCTTTAATGCTCGTAATGGTTGGCCTCGAAAAGCTTATCGAACAGCGATTCCCGGATAAAAATATAATTCTTATCCGTACCACACTTCACACCACCCACACGTCACAGAGAGATCGTAAAACAATCTTCGATGCTCAATTCTTCTATTTAACATATGCACTTTCGAGGACGACAAGCAATAACACCACGCATATCTGATTCTTACCTCACCACATAAAACTCAAGCAAAACTGCGCGGAGAGTTCGTTATGGAGTATCAGAATTTTACATACACGTATGATTAACTTGACGATTGGTCATGCTTGTTTGCTTTCTAAGCAATTCTCTCATCGAAAGAGAAACTGTTTTAGTAATATGTATTTTTTTAAAAAGGTGCTTGTCGGCGTAATGAAAAATTTAAATATAAATTTCTCTAAAAATCATAAAGTTTTAAATTTAAAAATTTCTTCCTGGTCAAAATGTTCAACTTTTTCCTGGTCTAAATCTTCAACTTCTTCATCGGGAGAACATATAATGACCTACTCTTTAATGACCTGCTTTAATGACTACCACTCAAAGTTCTATTCGTTGAACAAAATTAGACGTTGAACAAAATTAGACGTAGAACAAAATTAGAAGTGGATCAAAATTAGACGTAGACCAAAATTATACGGTGCACAAAATTAGACGATGAGCAAAATTAGACGATGAGCAAAATTAGACGAAGAACAAAATTAGACGATGAACAAAATTATAAGTTTTGTAGAACAGATACGGCCACAGCTGAGTTGCCCGCGCGCCTCTCAGGTGGAGTCTGCATGCACGCCAGACCCAGGCCTCACTGTACTGGCCTCAAGACCAGCTGCTCCATAATTGGGTAGAAAGCGCGCAATGCTTGTATGTGAGTGCGCACTCATTGGCATGCCTCCATCAAGGTTTCTTTGATAAGCTCTTAATGCCCGCCTAGACCAGAGGGCTTCTTTCAGCGCAGGGCATCTTGTTCGAGTATCAAGTTCTTCTCTCTCATGGTTGGTGAGTTATTGCCTTTTACTCGAAGTTGAGATGCCTAGCTCTAAACTTGGTCTTCCTCTATTTGACGCTCTGTGTCATCGGAACACTTGCGTTGGTTTGAAGATGTTGGAAAATAGAAAACTTGCGGCATTATTTTGCACATTTAGTGATCCGGCATGTCTCATGCAAAAAGCCTGGCTTATATTATGTTAGGCGCAGATGAAGATCGTACATACCAAAAAGATATTCCGTAAAGGGCTTTTAATGTAATGATACTCAACATATCGCACCAGATCTTGAATTGAAGCTATGCGATTTTGTGAGATTAAAGTTTGCGAAAAACACGCATCTTACAGCATAGCTAATTCAATCCATAGAAGCGCGTTTCACAACCTACCTTTATATGTGATTGTATTGGAAGTGAATTTTGCATAAATTTCATGTACAAACTGTGGACAATGTTTGATGTTTGACATTGTTAAACATCGCACCTCTTTGGCTGTGCATTCTCTTTACCATATAGTTAGAATATCCTCTGGCGAAGTTACATAATTTTCCCTTCGCGCAGGAGTTTGTCATGCCATTGCAGGTGTCCACCATTCATTCCATAAAAATAATTCAGTCCATAAAAATAACGCATTCCATAAAAATAATTCATTCCACAAGTCCAGGAGCTCCCGCGCGCTGATACGAGCAGCATGCGGTCCGTACCCAGCTTGTTCAAACAAAAGAGTTTCTTCGACCTTCATCCCGCACGAGGCTGGGCAGTCCGTCTATCTAAATGAGATCTTGAAGAGCGTCAACGAACTGCCGGAGGCTCGTCCTCTACCGCAGAATGGCACAAATGATACCACGTCTGAAGTGTCTTTTGTTCCGTATGCCGGCCTATGTTTTTGACGCATTTAAAATAAAACACAAGTTATAAGTTATAGGTTACTTGTTCAGTATAAACCACAAGCAATGAACAACTTTAACCCATATGGCTTTTTGGAAATATGAGCCCGGCATTCAGCGAAAAATATTCCGAAGGTAAAGTTCATTTTCCTTCGGGGAAAATTTTACGAAGGAATTTTAAGCATTTTACGCGCACTAACACCACGCAAGGTTATCTATCACAAGTACTTCACACGAAGCCCTGTTTTATTTGAGTGCGTTCTCACCTGACCTTAAAATACATTGAACAACAAGAATGTTTTTCCATTCAGTTCTTATGGTTGGCTCCTGATAAAACGTTGACTGCCACATCTCTGGTGACTCATTTCTAATCAGCGCAAAGCGTCTCATGGGTTGAATAAATCCCCAAGATTTAACGAGGGAGTGATTATTGTTTTGCGTATCAAGGATACGAAAATTCTATCTATTGGGTAGACTGCGACGTCTCTGGTGACCATGGAGCTAGGATATATTATAGCTCCATGCTGGTGACTCATTTCTAATAGCTGAAACACACATGCATGCGAGTTAGGAGAAAATATATATTATATATATATTATAGGATATATTATAGCTCCATGCTGGTGACTCATTTCTAACCGGCACAAAGCGTCTCATGGTTGAAAAAAGCTGCAATATTTTACGAGTGACTATTGTTTTACATATCAAGGATCCGAAAAATCCATCACTTGGATACTTAAAAGATACGAGGGCTATTTGAGGAAATGTCGTTTCAAGTGCATTACATTATTTCAGATAATCCTTTCGAAGTGGGATATAAATCAAAGCAATGAAAAGACAAAGAGTTGTAAATGCTTCAACTACAAAGCAATGCGATTTAGAAATCAGTAAGTTTTTACATGCTGCCAGATCATTTGTTCATAAGGTTTAGTTGGAGCTACAGGGATGTGACGGCAATCTTTTCTATAAATCAATAAAAAAAAACATTCTGAACGCTCTGAGGTCACTGAAACACCAAAGTTTTTACGGAATGTTGAAAATATTATCGATGAGGACCCCGGATGATCGATAGAGACCATTGCCAAAGAACCCCTGGTAAGACAGTAAACAATCAGAACTGTGGTGCATCACGACATTCGATACAAGTCAGAAGTACTGAGAAAAGATCAATTCATTTCAGCAAAACCCAGAAAAACCGTCTCATGTGTTCAACACGGTTATTTAAAAAAATTTGTTTGTTTTTCTGACGAAAAAACTTCGACCAGGATCAGAGAAACAGACGAAATGACAGGCTGCAATCTGCAGATCCTTCTGAAATACTGTGGGTTATGGTCACCAAATATCCGGCTACTATCATGGTTTTAGGGATTTTTTTTTTTTTCGTTTTAGGGATTATAAATAGTGAAGGTCATGTCATGCCCAACATTTTTCCCACAGGGTCTTATGGTTAATGCTGCTTGATACATTGACGTTCCATATATAATTATAGAGCCTCGGATAAAGAAAGTATCCAATGGAAGTCCATGGGTCTTTCAGCAAGACTCATCACCTTCTCACAGAGCCATATTACTAAAGACCGATCATCAGAGAGTTTCAACGATCATGTGACGCCACGTGTGGCACCCAAACTAGCCAGATGTAGATCCTAAACACTTATACGCGTGGAGCGTCATTGAACGGGAGACTACTGGATATCCTCGTAGTACCGTAGCTTTACTGAAGGCTTCCATTGTCTATGTGATATCCACAATAATAAGGACCGCTTAATTTGAGCTTATCAATGGTTTCGCACCTGTATAGAAGCAGTCCTTGAAGCGAAAGGTGCTTGCAAAGATAAATTTTCAAAAATATATTTATCTAGGATATTTGCATACTCGTATATATAAGTGTATACATTTTTGCTGAAATATTATTCTTTATATAATACGGCAAAAATGTTCTCAAATAGCCCTCGAACCCAGTATTCAAGCCGGTGTGGCAGTGGAACCCGTATCACTGATACGCTTGTCAAGTAAACACTTTCATCTATACCGTCAAAACTTTTAATAAAAATGTACAACAAATGTATGCAAATGTATATGTGTACTGTATACCAGTAAATATCAAGCGGTAACTAATACAAAGGATTTCGTAACGTTGCGTATACTTCTTTCCCACACCTCACGTATCTTTGTTACAGTTTTCTTACTTCTTCATTAAGAAATTCTTAAATTCTAAGGTTTTCTCACAGTACTAACTCTTGTTCACCACACACATGTCGGACTTGAGCAAAAATTTCGCCGATGAGGTGAAAGAAAGGCAACGACATGTTTTTTTAGCGTAAGGTTTTACCAGGAAAGCATGATGCGTTTCAAATAAGAAAATATTAGAAAATTTAGACGACATGCAGATATACGTACTTATGGTGTGTCGAAGATGCCCGTCAAATGTAAGGCAGTGGATGTCTAACTTCGTAACGATAAATCACTTCCATAGTTCTTGAAGTTCAATCATTGAATAATGTGCAATTTAATTGTGTTCGGCAATTCAACATCTTCAATATCATCGTTTACATGGAATTTTCCATTGGAAGAATGATGTTGATTCTGTCGAGGCATAGACGGATTTTAAAACATCTGTTTGCTTCAAATAAGCTCCTCGGAAAAACATTGGCTGAGAAGAAATTTTCCGCAGGTAAAAGTTCTGAAAACTGGTCAAGTTAGTGCGCAAAAAGCACGAACAGAAGGGTAGATGTGCCTTAAATAATGTATGGTCTCATGCGCCTTAAATAATTTACTTACAATTCAACATGGTGTTCATTTCAGTTTATTTATATGATGTTTTATCTCTTTGATTTCAATTCAACATGCCAATTTTTAGATTTTTATTCACCACAAGGTAACAGTTCCAACCAAAAACACGTTCTAAAAATTTTTAAAAAATATAAAAATGTAAACTCGCAATTAAATTCTAGTTAGTTTACGAGCAAAAAACAAAGTAGATTCCAGTTTCAGATAGTATGTTACCTTTCTATAATAGAATTGAGCATAATCGCACAACGTTTTTTCAGGCTGGTTATTTATTACTTAAAAAATCTTATTCCCTTATAATGATGTCTGTTATATAAATCAATATTAAAAAACCTGAACCTTTTTGATATTACTGCCATTTCTACTCAACATTTACAGTCTCACTTGAATGATAGCATTGATTAGAAAAAAACACAGCGAATATCCAGCGAACACAATGACGGTTACCAAAAACAGGCCATATAAATCATAATACCAATAAGTAAATTCTGAATCTTCATTTTGTACAGAAGTCGCCATCAATAAATATAATAAAGATAGTATATTATTAGCAGCAGCACCAATAATAAATTAGGCTGAAATACCAGACGCATCAAGTGGTGCAGAACAAGCAGAACAGATTCAGTTTTACTGGCGTTGGGTAGACCACACACTAAACCCCATTGGTTGCCCAAAATTCATGTAAAATAACATTGTTATTAGCGGAACGCTCTAATTGTTAACATCTTTACAAGCACAGAGACATTTGTAACCACGAGGACTAAATATGACTTGTATTCAAAAGCTGGCAATTGAACAAGCTCTAATTTATTCATTCATTCCCTATTTACCAATCGAATATTTATACATGGCGATTCTCGACATAATGGAACTTTCAACTGACGCCCGCATGAGGACGAATCTTTTCCCTTCTTCTCAGGAATAACCTATGTCTCGCGGACACAGCTTGCACTTTATACAGCAATGGCTGTCCTGCACAACCCAGCCTTCTAAACCTATCCTTGACAGTCGAATTCTCAAACTGACAGGGAATGACGTCAATTGATCTAAAAACTGGAAGGCGAGAGGTGAAACTACTGAATTATTCATGCATCCGAAAGGCTGCCCAGTGTCAGTCTCACATGCGAGTACGAATCTAAAATGTCATTCTGTTTTTTTTGTCGACCGTGCATTTTTGCCTTCATTTATATGCTACCATTTTTTTCACGATGAAATACTACAATGGTTGAACAAGATAATGTTGACAATATATAGGTGAAAGGAAAAATTGGTCTTCCGGTTTTATCTATAAATGAATTGGTCCGCCTCGTGATAATATCTATTCTTCGTACGAACTTATAATATATTAAAAAGAAATATCCTGCTGTTTTAGAAAAGACAGTTGCATCTCTGTTGAAAATTACGGGTGAAAAAACTTATTTTAAGATCGTCTTTCAACAAGTACCGTAGTTCACTACAGTGAAACACTTCGAGCACAAAAGGCCACTCGAATGTGCTACATACTCTCACACCGTAGCAAAACTCTATCGAGCCAAAAAGGCCAGTCATTGTACCGCATTCTCTCACACTACACTGAGACTCATTGTGCACAAAAAAAAAGTCATTCGAATGTCCTCATGTCATTCTCCTTGCACCAATTCTGCACGGCATGAGCTCTGAACAAGGCGCATCGTTATCACGGAAAATGCACTCAGCCTGGAGGAACTATGCTTGCCTTTCGGCATGGGCTTGTCGCAGCATTTCCAGATAATCTTAGTACATACTCATACGCATACGAGGCAAGGATAAAACTCTTTCTATGATAGGGCTGCCCAATTATCCCTGACCCTTTCTAGTACTTCCGTGCAGCACAGAGTAGGGGCAAAGTTGAAATGAATATTGGTTGTCTCCATACTTTCATTTGCATGGCGGGAGAATTTCAAAAATCTGATTTTCTCATGGAAACTGGAGACGTTTTATTGATTTCTCTATCAGCTAATCTCCGATGGTTCACGCTTTAATCGACAACGATGTGCATGCACTGCTGCATACAATCTTCTGCATCCAATCATACAATCGATGCATTCACAATCTTTCATGTTTTAATGTGTGAAGAACGTACATTAAGGAACCGATATGAGATGGTGAAAGTCCCTTTGAGGTGAAGGTTATTATTTTCTACAGGAGTACAAAAATAAGTTTCTGCAGAACTCGGCCCGCTATCATTGACAATTTCTTCTCTGACGGAAGAGTTAAAGGATGGAAATTGATAAATTATCAGAGATGTAATAAACAACTCACTTCTAAGGAAAATCACCTAATTCTTGAATAGTTAAAATGATAAAAAGATAGCTAAACTGAAATTAAATTGTGATAAAAAGTGGATTCTTGAAAGGTAAGTTATTTTACAGAAAATAGCATCAGTGAAAAAATTACTTCCGCATGTATTTTTCATCAACGACAATTTTCAAGGCTGTAAATGCAAAGACTAGGTTAACCTGACCTACATGGCCAACACGCACGATCTATGGAGGGTATCGGTAGTCGTAGTAACAGCAGCGACTGTCAAGATACATTCAATCTTGGCAAAATGGAGTCGAACTCTTCATTGTTTTGAAGCAGATAGAAAGGGGTGAATAACGAGTAAAAGGTGAGCGAAATAAAATCAAACTCTTCGGGTCTGTACTCATCGTCCGCATATAACTAAGCCTGAAACAGTAGTTATACTCTTTGAAGTTCGTACTCTACTGAGAAGGTATGACTACCGGTATAAGCCGGCTGGCAGTGAACGTTCATGTGGAATGTTATGGGTCGATATTGACAAGAATATCACTTTGACTACGACGTGACCCACTGGAGGTCACTGAGGGGATTTTCATAATGCTGCTGACCACCAGCAGTCACTAACTCAATTTTCACAAATACTCAAGGAAAACAAAATGATGGCACGATCTGTTTAACATTCTGTTTTCAAAATTGATCTCTAAAACTAACTCTAGCCTGAGTTGAATGTTGAAGTTCAGTTTAATACTTGACCCGTTAAGTGACTGTGTGGAATGGAAACATCATAAAGAGTCAAAATGTCGCACCCTTCAGTCTAAGCATTCTATGCCATTTTCTGCATACATTGACGCGCCACTTGTGATGAAGCATCACAAATGTGAACTGGATCGACACTACGAGAATTCGAAGCTGACCGTTTAACACGTTTCTTAGATTTTTATCCTACGAAAACTCCAGAAAAAAGTCTTACTTATCTGTAACCCGTAAGTTCATTAATGTCCTAAATATAAATTTACCAACAAATATTGAAGTGTCATCAAAAAAGTGCTCCAACTCTACGATAAGTTTGCAACTTTCGATTTCTCAAAATATAAGACTGCACGAGCGCACACGGTAATGCCATAAATAATTTAAATATAAAAACTGGAGTTATGTTGGCTCGTAACGGAATAAACAAAATTTGAATTGAAGTCCCTTTGTTTCCTTGTTCTGAGAAACGAACTCTTTCCGCTGACGCGTCGCATTGTGATGCATTTCTCAGTATAACATGGGCAGGTTTGTTTAAACAATTTGCCGCGTCGCAGCGGTACATCTGGCAGCGTGAGTTCTCGCAAGTGGACTTAACTACAGAAGAAAATTTCGAGCCTTGTCGTTAAAAACAATTACTTGAGTTATGCGAACGAAACTTAAAGGCAACGTCTTCAGAATAAATAATATTGGGGGTTGGCAGCTAAACTCAAGAGCCCTGCAGCCAAGGCAGCACCAACGAAGCTTTACAGCATCATCTTGAAAGATAATCATATTGGGGGTTGGCATTTAAGCTCAACAACCAACACGCGTACATGCAATTGCATCAATATATTTGAGCATGAGTTAGTTTAAGTCTCGCAACTCCAACAAACGAACGTGCTCCCCAGAGAGGAAAGAGGAAAGTACCATTTAATATGAAATTATGAGTGGAATTTACAAATGTGCGAGGTGTGCCAACCCACACCATACTCACAGAAACAGCAATATTGAAAGCAGCTTATGAAACAAAATAGAAGTTGAAGAAGAAAGAGGCAGGTGCTAAAAAAAGACAGCCATCAATCTGGAAAAATGGTCCGCAACAGAATAACATGTTCTAATTCAACAAATAGAAGGCCCGCCTAACTCTCAGGCTGGTACCATATATCTTCTCCCTGAAAGAGATCGGCATCCTCAATTCCATCGTATTTAAACAATTTAAACAATTTAAACAATTTAAACAATTTAAACAATTTAAACAATTTAAACAATTTAAACAATTTATTTACCACAGGTGGTACAGAGGTATAATGTTTCTTAAGTCTAGTACAATGATCAAATTTGAGTATAGCTACCTGTGTTTGAGTATAGCTACCTAACGTTTCAATTAATGAAATTGATTTCGGGTACTCAGTAGCGGCAACAAGAAATTTGTTCCAACAAAATAAACTTTTTAGCGATCGATTGAGTGCTTTGTGTCCGGACACATACTGAGACTGTATTGCATCTCAGCACAGCACTGCAGCCAGAACGCGTGTCACAGACCCCACAGCACAGCACTGTAGCCAGACCACGTGTCACTCACCCCACGGCACAGCACAGCACTGCAGCCAGGCCACCTGTCTCTGACCCGACAGCACAACACTGTAGCCAAATCATGTAACACAGCACAGCACTGTAGCCAGACTACGTGTCATTCACCCCACTGCACAGCACAGCACTGTAGCCAGACCACCTGTCTCTGACCCGACAGCACAACACTGTAGGAGTGTAGCCAAATCATGTAACACAGCACAGCACTGTAGCCAGACCACGTGTCACTGACCCCACAGCACAGCACATCACAGCAGCCACAGGCACAGAGCCTCTTAGGTCGATGCCTGTGATGGACTGCCCGCTGGCGCTACCGACGCCCTGCAGACTGCGCTGCTTTAGTAACCGTAATTCATGCACTCGCTGTAGATCAAATGGACAACGAGACGAGACTTTTGATGAAAAAACACCGTTTTTACGATAACAGCGTTTAGTTCATTGAAAAAAATGTTCAAAGGTTTAGCCTTTTCTATCGGATATAAAGTAATAACTACAGGTGTTAGTAGTAATTTTCCGATTGCGAAGTATGAGCGCGTCTGGTAACTATGATATGCTGAACCAAACGACGCAAAGACACCAGTTTTTTTTGCGAGATTCAGGGAGCAGAAAAATTTCGGGCAACGTTGATGAAGCGAGCTCTTTTTCGGGGTTTGATTATTTATGAAGATCTGTTCAAAAAAATGAAAGCATGAACCAAAGCAGAATTAAGCATGAACCAAAGTTACTCGTAGTAACTTTGTGACGCAGGCAAATGCAAGCATTTCCTTTATTACAGCGCGTTCATTGACGGCTTTGAGCAGTTACTGCGGAGGATGCTAGATACCGGCAACGCACTTGACAACACCAAATGCTGTTGATGAAATTTCAACAACAACTGATATTGAGTCACCACGACCAAAAATAGTTTATGCATAACAAGATAAATACCACGCACATAAAATTATTCAAATTCGTTTTCAAATCGTCCTTTCTCAATTAAGTACCAGCTACTGCTTACGTAATAGAGCAAAGTTTGTGAGCAAAGTTTGCCATCAAGTTGAAACTAGGTAAACTATTTTAAACGGGGTGGTCTACGATAGATGCCATTTTCTCCTAAGCTTAAGAGTACAGTTACGTTAGAGTTAGAACCATGAGTACATGAAATGAACTTTTAGTATGAGCTGGCATGGTTCATTTTATGCCATGTTAATCAAGTCAGTCACAATCGCGGTAGATGCGAATCCGAGACAAAATTAAAGTTATGTTCAGTTAAACCTGTGTGTTGAATTAAAGTGATGTTCAGTTAAACCTGTGTGTTAAATTAAAGTGATGTTCATTTAAACCTGTGTGTTAAATTAAAGTAATGTTCAGTTAAATCTGTGTGTTAAATTAAAGTGATGTTCAGTTAAACCTGTGTGTTAAATTAAAGTGATGTTCAGTTAAACCTGTGTGTTAAATTAAAGTAATGTTCAGTTAAATCTGTGTTTTACAGAGACATTGTTCCTTCACATATTTACACTGTTTCTAAAATAATTATAGAGCGCATGCCCCTAGAACGAATTTTTTCTTCGTCTCATCAGTGTTAACAATAAATAATAATAAATAATTACATTGCTAGTCCTCTAGAAAGTAGAAACAATGAATGAATTTTTGTCAAACAGATCTCTTTGCACACAGATATCCGATAAATTCTGTGTATTGCATTTACCTTCTTTTTAAAACAACAGGCTAAACTTGCATTCCCATAAGCAATTCAAAATATCACAACTAATCTTAAATGCATTTCCAACCATCAGCTCTCTTCTCTACTCAGCGGAGAAGGAGCCGAGGCGAGAAACGGTCGAATAAATATAATAAACAAGATCTTCGCATTATTTCACCAGCATGTTGAAGTGACATCTCAGCGACGTGGCAGACACGATAAACAAGTAAGAAGGTTGGGTGAGAGTTCAGTGTTTGTACAGAGAATGGAAAAGTAGGAAGCATGCCTCAGCCGTGAACAGGTGCTAAAGCCGAGGAAGGGTTTTGAAGAGGTGCGAAACTGGATTTAGGGTTAAGAACCTCTGAAATTGGCAGCGGGAGGGGTTAAGAATTTCTTAAATTGGCGGTGTGATAGGTTAAGAGCCTCTGAAATTGGCGGCTTGGTAGGTAAAAAAACCCTGAAATTGGTGATGTGGTAGGTTAAGAACCTTTGAAATTAGCGGCGTGATAGGTTAATAAACCCTAAAATTGGCGGCGTGGTAGGTTAAGAAACCCTGAAATTGGCAGCGTGGTAGGTTAGGAAACCCTGAAATTAGCGGCGTGGTAGGTTAAGAAACCCTGAAATTGGCGGCGTGGTAGGTTAAGAAACCCTGAAATTGGCGGCGTGGTAGGTTAAGAAACCCTGAAATTGGCGGCGTGGTAGGTTTAGAAACCCTGAAATTGGCGGCGTGGTAGGTTAAGAAACCCTGAAATTGGCGGCGTGGTAGGTTAAGAAACCCTGAAATTGGCAGCGTGGTAGGTTAAGAAACCCTAAAATTAGCGGCGTGGTAGGTTAAGAAACCCTAAAATTGGCGGCGTAGTAGGTTAAGAAACCCTGAAATAGGCGGCGAGGTAGGTTAAGAAACCCTGAAATTGGCGGCGTGGGAGGTTAAAGAACCTCTGAAATTGGCGGTGAGTTTGTGTCCTAGGTACTACGAGGTTCATCACAACTCTACAGAACAGAGACAACATCGCGATGTGCCATTCTAAGGTGGTGACACTGATCGAACAGGAGCCGACTTGTCATCATGCAAATCAGTGAACTTGTGCTTGTATGCAGCCTGCCATATCATTCGCATCATGTTGCTTCAATTTGGTAGCGACGTAAAACAAGAAAATCTGTTGTACTGTATTTACTCTATTGTAAAATGAGTTGTTCATGCCGTATCTACGATACAACCTCACTGAGATGAATGTTCGAACATTTTCATCAGTGCGTCACTGGTATAAAGTTTATTTTGGTCTTTATTACTTGAAATGCATTCACAAATTTAGAACAACCCATTAGAAAGAATTCATTTTTTGTAGTTTCTCGCAATCATTTGTTCGACAATTGAGACGGGTAATACGATCCCCATGTGTGTTAACCAACTAAGGATCTTTCTCTTTAAAAACAATGATAGTTTTTGTACCATCTTTATTGCAACTTGACCATTTTCTTTCTTTCTTTCTTCCTTTCTTTTGTTCTTTAAAAGTATGCGCCAGGGTAGCGTCGGGTCAGCAGCCTCAGCACCTGACCTATGCTGTGGACTGACAGCACCTGACCTATGCTGTGGACATCACGCAGTGTGCGTGGTGCGTGACCTTTACCAACACGCAACACGGGTACGTGCAGGCTGCCGTATTTAGCAGCAGGCGCGACACTATGCTAAGTGCTTTATGGAATCACCCCGCGCACAGTCCATTAATCAAAGTCCATTAATCCCAAGACTATTAATCACAGTCCATTAATCCCATGAGAATATTTCTTCCTTTTTTAAATATTTTTAGTTTTTTCCAAGTGGACTTCACACCCAGAAAAATGTACTTCACACCCCGCACTTCACACTTCACATTTATACATGAACAATTGTGCATCTAATAAATTTACCTGATAAAATGTCGATGAGTACATTGATTCATTTGTTCTTACATCAATACATGTATTTTCTCTCAAGATTATATGTGAATGGAAACAAAATATTAATAAATACTTCTACCCGCTTACAAAATAATTACTTCGAATCAAGTCATGGCAAGAAAAAGTTTATATTACGTCATACATTACAAGTGATCATTACAAATTTCATTTCCTTAAGAACAAGCCAAAATGACTATTTCCATCAAGTCAAATCTACAAAAATTTTAATTTTAAACACAAGACCGTACGTTGCAGAACGGGTAAACGTCGACCTAAAAAAGTCAAATAATGAAAACAATTTTCACTCTTTGACTGACAATAGTTCATCATCCTTGTGTTACACTGTCTTCTTTAGATCGAAAAGAACAGACAGTTCACTTCATTCAAATAAAAAATTAGTAGAGGTACATCATCCACAAAACGCTATGATCCCCATATTTCGTTTACCATCTTCGTGCAGCATTGATTTCTTTAGACCAGTGATTTTAAAATTTTTATTTGCCGCCCCCCCCCCCTTTCCCCCCTTCCTCGGGAAACTTTTTATCTACCGCCCCCCATGAGATCTTGCCGGCCTCCTAGAGGTTAATTATATTAAAATTTTAAAGTAAATTATCGAAAAGATGAATTTGCCATGCACACAAATTTTTCCAAGACAGGCCACCTACAATTCCTTTTAAGCGCTTCTACACAGCCCCTACAGCCTCTACACCAGAGGGCAGAAGCGTTGAGAATCACCGCTTTAGACCGAAAACAGCAGCAAATTTACTTTATTCATACAAAAAAAACTGATAAGCTACTCCATCGACAAAGTGTAAACTATGATACAAGCCCTATCTAGCGTCCAGCCCCCGTGTGGCTAAGGGAGTACCGTCGTTAGTTTGTTGATAACATCGCGTGACCTGAGAGACTGCATGGAGGGTCACACTGTACCGTAAAACCTACAGGTAGCGCTGGTCAAATTATATCAAAAAGCGTCTTTATAGCAGCTTCGATTTCTTGTTAAGACTCAATAATTCCTCTTGTGAACTTCTAAAACGTGCCCAAGTCATAACGAAAACTGATTGTACAGCAACTGTAATTTTTTGTGAGGACTGAATAATTTCTCTCAATGCTGGAGTGATCTTCTGAAAAATACCAAAATTAGAACGAAAACTGTCCTTACAGTAGCTGAGATTACTTGTGAGGACACAACAATTTCTTGCAATGCTATCGTCAACATCTGAAACGGGCGCAAATTATGGCGAAAACTGTCTTTACAGCAGCCGCAATATTTTGTGAAGACAATTTCTTGTAGAGAACAATTTCTTGCAAAGTTGGCGTCAACTTCTGAAGCATTTTTTGTTCACCCGGTCTGAGCATCGTACGATCAAGTTAATTGCCCTGGTTTTGAGGTGAATCAAATTGTTCTTAGTTCGACCATACAGTGGAACAAGGGGGAGTGTAGAAATGCCGTTTTTAAACCTTAAACGCAAACTTGCGTTCGCTAAGTGTACCGCCAGCTTTATACCAGTGAAAAATTTTCATCCTTTGTGTAATAAAAAGGTAATTGTGTTTGAAAAATGCGCGTTCTTCTTTTCCTAACTTGAACTGAAAAAGAATCTTAATATTTCCACGATTTGTGCAAGAGCTATAATTGTATGAAAAAGCTGTATGTTCTATTACAAACTTCAACTCAAAAACACTCTCCAAATTTCCACTTTAAACACAATTTCCCATAAACAGAATGGCGTCTTTATAGTTATGGCCAAAAAACTGTACTGAAGTAATCGGTGTAAACGGGAGCAGAAATGTTATAATAACCGGTGACACAGCGGTCAAAATACTCTAATAACAAATGTTCGATGGTAACAAAAATTTTTATTACTTTAACACTTTGGGATTTAGTATCCTTAAAAAAAAGGTTTCACATCCTAGCCACCAAGGGCCATTATTCCAAGCTCGGCTGAAACTAACCATTGTGAGAATCTCTTAACAGTTTTCAGTCATAAAGCTATAATTATTCATGATATTTATAGCGGTCCAATTTCCATTTGTGGGTAACTAGTGCACCCGTGCAGTAGCGAGAGGTATTTTTTGATCGGTGAAAAAGCATATTGTTTTAACTTACATCACCTTACCTAAAATAACCTGGATTTTATTAACTCATTTTAATTTAATCTAAGTTATCTTAGCTTATCCTGATATATCCTCACTCGTGCAGCCGTTAGTAGCGTTTTTTGATCAGTGAAAAAGTATTTGGTTTAACTTACACAACTTTACATAAAATAACCTGAGATTTATCAACTTATTTTAATTTAATCTGAGCTATTTTAACTTATCCTGAAATAACCTAACACCATCTATCTGAAGCTTATCTATTCCTTCTTATACGAAGTTAACCTAATATAACTTCCTTCCTGTAAGCTATCCCAACAAAACCTTTACGATCCTAATATAGCCTAACCTAACCAAACATAACTTATCTTAACTATCACAATCTAACCTATCAAACCCTAAAGTCACTTTTCTCATTATTACAGTAGCTATTTCATGCAATCCCACTCCCACGTAACACATCCCATCGCAACCTATTCTGCCCTCACTAAACTCAACATGACTAAAAAATAGAATTACTTAACGGCACCATGCAGTTTATCTTACATTCCAGAGTGGGTGCATTCGAGTGCTTGGCATGAAAGAACAAATATAAATAGGCCAGTGTGCGAGGCCCGTCAGAAAAAACGACGTTCGATACCATGATCCTCGATAAAACGCGTAACACCTAAATCATTCACTTTTTAAATGAACAGAGGAAACATATTAACGCTAATGTACCCGTGCACGGACTCGTATGAGTTGAAACTTCTATCTGTGATGCAGACTTAATGTTACGTTTCTCAAGTGTGATGGTATGGATTTTTTGTGTGCGACACTTGAATCTTTTTGAATCATTAGTGCTCGAAAGTGCTTGATGCCATACAAGTTTCACTACCTAAAAAGCATTAATCTAGTTTTTAAATCAATTATGAACATTATGATAATAGATATATTTGTTTCCTGTTCGCATTTGAAGGATTAAAGAGAGGAAAAGTGGTGAAGCCTGCGTCACAGAAACGCTCATCTCACAATTTCAGTTGGCAATGTGCTCAGTGATCGAGCAGTGCATTTTCATATCATCATTCCATATGATCCGAAACTTTATTAATAATTTAAGAGCGCGTTATCGAACCTTATTTAAAGCCGTAATTTTGACGGCCGTGGTCACCGTCGCCACAACTGGTGAAGTGAATTAATCCCCCTGTTTTTCGTTGTCAGACATTTATGCGACCTGGTATTAGTTATAAGATATTTGAAAAAAACAATGTGATATGAATCGGACTTGACTGGAATGAAGCATCTATCAGTCAATAACAATGCACGTGGGTCACCACGCTAGCAGCAGCAAGGCAAGACAGCGAGATGATGCACGCTGCGGCACAAGCACCTTGACATGATAATGATTTTGTTCCGCGTAGGAAAAATGAAAATGAATGTTCCGTTTCATTTCCGAGGTGCGAGTCCACGGCCGCCAGATTGGCCATTTTCTGGCCAATTTTCCCTCAAATTTCACCAGTTTCACGTGAAATTTGTGCATAAAAACCTTTCAGTGTCTGTCAACCCGTCAGTTAACCTGAAAATGAGTGTTTTATCTTGCTAAATTTCACGTAAAGAATATGCTTCACGTAAAATTTGTCAGAGTCTGGCGAGCCCGTATGTTAACCTGAAACTGAGTGGTTCTCATGGCTAAATTAACGCGTAAATACTATGTTTTACGTAAAATATCTGCATAAAACATTTCAGTGCCAGGGCACCTGCTGAAACCAAGTGCTTCTTATGGCTAAGTTTTTCGTAAAAAATATATTTCCCGTAAAATTTTTGAATAAAACATTTCATTGTCTGGACACCTGCAGGTTTACCTGAAACTAAGCGCTTCTCATGGCTAAGTTTCAAGTAAAGAATAGGGTGAAATGATATAATTTTGGCTAGAAAAAAGCCAAGCTAGCGACCCAGGAGGGCGCGAGGTCTGCAGCGAGCGAGGCGTGGGGGCAGCCTGGGCTCCAAATAAGGCGCCAGGAAGTGCTGCCTGCTGGGGTACCACGAATATTCATGATGATTTCAGCGAACCTTTTCTCATGCATTATTATTTTACTAGCGCACACGGCCCGTTTAAAATGACGGAATGAAATGTTTTCTTTGAATTAATTTTTCCAGATCTGATCATGACGATTTCAGTTAACCTTTTCTCGCTTCAATTATGATTTTACTTGTGCATACGGCCCTTCAAAAATGGCGGAATTAAATATTTTTCTTGAATAAATTCATTAATTTTCCATATGTAGATGACAAAAAAATATAACTAGCCTAATAGTACTCGCGATTGAAATATTCTTGTACTTGTGCACTGGAGAAACTCGTGTCCCAGATTCTCAAGCATCTTTCAAATCAAAAAGCTGTTTCTCAAGAAGCGGAAACCAATCAAATAAACAAATAAAAACATCACAGGTATTATCAGATAAGAAAGATCATTATGACTTGAACATTTTTTAATTAACATTACCTTACTCTAAACCTCATGAATTATGAGGCATGCAATAGCACACGTGAGACGGTAGTGAGAAATTTATCTAATTGATGCGGTATGAGTAATAAAAATCGCGATTGTTTTCTGGACTTATAACTCAGTCACACTCTTTGACTTGGAGTGCGTCGTATTTGATAGGTAAAAGAAAACGTGTCAACACGCGAGATAAACTTACGCAAAACTATGGGACTTAGAATGCTGAAGCCACTTTGGATAAAAACTTGATTTTCCATGAGACATGCCCCTTATTCATCTCTAGGCAAAAAACAGCTCCCAGATGAGGTAAAAACATGTCACCTCGAAACCTTGGCTCATATTAATAACAACTGCACGGACGATTAGGTGCTAAATTGACGTCTTCCTCCACCGGAAATACGATCAAATGAGTTTACTAACGTCGCCCTGCTCGCATTCTCGAACGTCTTAGAATTCTTCACCAGAATAATTTTCGGTGGAATGCACGCGCAAGTTCTGTTGTAGAATGTGCGTCGCCATCTGTGTGTTGATTAACTATTCCCTTTTGGAAGCACCTTTGTATTTTAAGGTATTATGAGTCAATTTTTCACCCATTTAAAAGACATTTTGTTTAGAAGGCACCAATGATAATACAATTCACGATAAAATTCGCTCAGCACTGGTCTGAAAAGTTCCTTCAAAATTTTCTGTTTCTCATTTTTTAGTAAAAAGAACTGAATAATAAGAATAGTAAAAGCTATCGTTTTCGATACCTTATTCAAACTCACTGGAACACATAAGAACGACATTACTATAATATTTTCCGCATCTTAAACAAATCATTAATCAATCGTTAGGGTACAGTGGTACCAGTAAAAAGTTTTCATTAAGGACGCTTGACATAATCAAGCCCAGATGCCATTCTACGAGATGTCATTCTACGAGATGCCATTCTACGAGATGCCATTCTACGAAATGCCATTCTACGAGAACTGCAATGCGGAAAAACAAAGCACTGATGCGGAACAAAGTAGATATAAATAACGCTGTAGCTTAAACTGGGACTTTTTTGATGCTGAAAAAGTTCCGAATGTCCAGTAAACAATCCAAGAGAGTGAATAGCGTCTGCCACTAGTAAATTTGGAGTATTTTCTTACTAATACATGGTCGATCAGAGGGTGAAAAACCATGCATGTGAAAGTGTAGGGTACCAAAAAATTAAGCAGTTACTCAGACAAGAATTAACTCAAGCTAAAAGTTGCATTATTTTAGTTTTGAGCTGTGAGTGTCAAAAAGTTTGACATGATAATAAATCAAGGCAACGTTACTGGGTTTTTCACAGCACTCCAAGAATAACAGTCAAATCCATTGTATGTATTGATTTTTTTAAGGCAGGATAAATCGTTATTTTGGTTTCGAGCTGTAAGTGTAATAAGGTCAACATAATAATTAATCAACATAGCTGGCTTCCACACACGGTAACAATGGTGAAACCCACTGTGTTTCGGAATTACTTGACGGCAAGATACATCGCTATTTAGGTTTCGAGCTCTAACTGTCAAACCTGTCGACATAACAAATCAACGTACCTGGTTTCTACACACCAAGAACAACAGTGCATTTTCGAAATACACTATTGTATTGTAAAGACACTATTGTGTTTCGATATTTCCCGAAAGCAGTACCGAGCACTGCGAAATCCCAGAGCATCTCCAGCGGTCACTTGACAAGCAAAGGGGGCTTCCTGTACACACCTCACGTCAGTACGTGTATATGCTGGAGGGCGCACGTCACGGTCTGTCATGGTGCACGTTCATACTTTCCTGAGCACGACCGGCGTCAATGCAGGCTAACGCGAGCTTTGTATTGCAATCTACGCTCAAAGAAATTACTTCAATTCTGACTCTAAGCTGTCGCATTGGCTTAATTCGTTACTGTAAGTCTTAGTATTTGCAGAATTACATTCAGTAGATACAGTTTTGGCTAT
The DNA here is from genome assembly GCA_030386875.1 of Morinoia aosen. Classification (NCBI taxonomy): domain Eukaryota; kingdom Metazoa; phylum Arthropoda; class Malacostraca; order Amphipoda; family Talitridae; genus Morinoia; species Morinoia aosen. Next base: position 68,394,040 of record CM059562.1, read on the forward strand.
TCTTTCACCGTTACCCGAATATTTTCGGGTAACGGCTAAATCTCATTTTCCAAAACGTAGTCTTAGCTAAACCTCATGCTCAAAGGCTTAGCATTGACTAAATCTTATACTGTAGACGCAATCTTGCCTCAATCTTATCCTCAAAGCCACAGTATTGCTAAAGTCCTATAGTCCAAGACGAAGTCTCAGCTAAATTCCGTACCTAAAACTCCAACATAAGCAAAATCTTACGCTGCAACTAAATCTTACGCTAAATCTTATGCGTGGCTAAAGACTCGCATTCACCCCGCTATGGCAGACATGAGCGAGACCGCCCGTGTAGCGCCAGAAGCAGCTGTCGCCACTCTAGACACGACCACAGAGGTTCTAAGGAGCCATGAAACGTAAGTGATGCCCTACAAAGGTCAAGGAGTGTAGGCTTTAAAAACAGGCAAACACTGACATCCTTCGTGGACGGGACCAAACGAAATAATGGCAAAATTGCACGCCCTGACTCAGAGTGAGTAAATCAATGTAAGCAAGATTGGGCGGCTCATGCGAGTGTTGTGGAAATTGGACATGAATAAATTTGTGGATTTATTATCAAGTGTAATGTATCGCACATGTATTGGGGGTAGATGCTGGCAGTTTGTTTTATCAGCAATTGTATGAGTTTTGCTCTCATCTTTATTTGATTTGAATGCGCTTGAAATTGAAACTATCTTTAGCGTAACTGCTGAGCACCACACATCCGTCATCATTCGTTTTTCTATCAAACACAAAGTTTTCATAATTTGCCTTGGGACCAAACTTCAACTTCCACCGCTCACATCAATATTGAATTTCACCTATTCCTTTCTGCTTACTGCAATATCCTATCCACTTCAAGAATGGGAACCATGAAGCAAAGTTTGAGCATCGAGATGGCGTCAAAAGCCAGGTTTTCAAACGATTTGCCTACTTGTAAATAGGGGCCACAGCCGACAGCTTAAGTTCTTTTCTCAATTTGGCCACCATACGTGCTGTTTTTGTGACCTAAACCGTTCGAGCGCTGGGTAAATAGAATTTGAGCAGCTACGCTGTTTTATTTCTTGGCCCGCAGAGTTACCAGATGCTGAGCGTTTAAACTTTTTGAAAATCTCCAATTTGGAAGTTTTCCTCAGAAAAACAGCTCGTAGAGTAGCCAAGTCGAGAGAAGACATTGCAATGCCAGTAACACCGCTCCGCAAATTATTATTTGAACATTTCGGATATGATGGAACAGCCTCACGAACACGGTGTGTAGCAGCTGCTCTCCATGGCAAAACATCCGAGGAAACTAGTCAAACGGCCGTGGGTTGGGGCAAGCAGCGCTGCAATAGAACTCGGTTGTTTACAAACAACAGTTTGCTTGTCAAGCACATGGCGCGCAGGGAAACAGGCAGACAACCGCGACGAAATGATGCGGCAAAATATTGACATTTCAAACATTCCAGGCACTAAAGTATGGACACAAAATGAGATGTTGGACGTGAAAATTTTGACACTCGACTTTAAGGCGCGACGTGTTGCAAATTTTTGGAGAGGTATGACTGGAGGTAAGTTTCTACGCAATTAGGGTAGTTGCGAAGCAGTCGGGGCTTAACACATTATCTAATTTGGAAGTGAACAGTAACGTTCCAACACGATTAGAATAAAATATTGCAATCAAATTAACAAAGTTTACAGATTTTTTACAGCTTTCTCGTTTTGGACTGTTCTTCAAATCTGGATAAAAAAGGGAAAGCTGTGATGAGGAAATTTAATATGTTATATACAGTAATTATCTTACAAGAAATTAAATATCAACTGCATCAAAATTAAACTTGTAGTCTTGAAACAGCGTAAATAGTGTTTTTGTTAAACAAAATATGTTATATATATATATTATTTCTAAAGGCAAACATTTCTGTTGCTTTTTCGTCAAAATATGTTGAGAATCTCATTTCAATTAACTTTTTATTATATGATTTAATATAATTCATGAATTAAATCAAATCTTGCTTGAGTTGATTATTATATTAAAAGGACCTTATTCACGACTCATGTTCTTAATATTATCGCATGCTACCACAAGTATTTGAGCCTCATTAATTTTAAATTTCCAATACCTATATTTGGAATTTCCGAGGGACGCAGGGCCCTCGATTCCCTCTCTACCGAGGGAAAAATGACAGAACAGAGCATAGAAATACTCGTTCACGTTACTTAAAGTATGAATGAGTCTATCAATATAGATAAAATTCCCAATATCAATTTTAAGAACAGTCAGTGAATGTTATTAAGAATAAATACGATAACAGCATCAAGATTCTGATAGCCATTTAGAATAATAGCGTCTAAATGTGTGATTACTGAGGTTCACGCCTCAATTCTGCTCATCACATAATCAATTATATCAAGTTAATTACCCTTCATAATTTTGGGGCATGGATTCTACTGCAGGCAAATGCTGTAATCTGATATGAAATATAAAAAGTATTTATACGTATCGGTAAAAACGAGTTTCAGAAGTCACCCTTTCGATGACGCAGAGCGAACATCAGTACCAAAGGCAAAGAACCAAAACCTTTTTACAACACATACGTGGTCCATTGTTGCGAGGGTGGAGCCGAAGTCAAAAAAAGTCCATCGTTCACCCGTTTCCAACCGGTATTGATGCTCTAATAAACAGTACAAACACTCCAAATAATGTCACTGTGAGAATTAAAACAAGAACAGCGCTGTAAAGAGCAGCAATAGAGGTTAGTTTCTCATGCCTACACCACCTTGCATTTACTGTTTTACTATGAAGAGTAGCGAGAAAATCTCATTTCTCATGTCTACACCACCTCACAATACCTTTCTCATATGCCCTACCCTGTTATCGGCTTCATTTTATTTTGAAGGTCACCATTAACTCGTTTCCGATCCTTCTGAATAAATCTCTCATGTCTACACCTCCTCGCAATACCTTTTTCAAATACGCTAAAATCGCCCTCATTTTATTTCGAAGATCACGATTAACTTGTTTCCGATTCTTCTGAGTAAATCTCTCATGTCAACACCATCTCACAATAACTTTTTCATATGCGTTAAAATCGCCCTCATTTTATTTCGAAGATTACGATCAACTCGTTCCTGATGCCAGTGACCAAAGAAGAACAGCTATCCAAAAAATAATGGAAAATATCATGTGTGCGACGAATCGCTCGCTCCCCATATTCGAAGAGCGAGCTAAAACAGAGCACTCTTCAGGGTGAAAGTTATTGTTCAGGAAATGACAGCACTCGATAATGTTTATAAAAAGAATAGCGATCTCTTTCGCAAGCAAATTTATGATTCAAAATACCGCTTATATTTGACGAAGTTTCAAGCAAAATTCTGCAACAGAAAGAGTGAACACAACTTGATGTTGAGGTATTTTTGGTGTTTTATTCTTGGCTTAAATTATATCCGTATCAGTAGCAGATAGTAAAGTCATCACAGACAACCAAAGATTCCTGTCTGAGGTCGTTTTCTCGTCAACAATACAGTTAATGAAGAGCTAGCTTTCCTATAATTTGATTACGAATTCAATGCCGAACACACCGATACACTTAATTACAAAAAACCTTAACAAAACAGTCACTCTCCAACAACCTTAAAACAAAAACGGTCACTCTCCAGCAACGGTGAAGTTTGGAGTAGCTCAAGTCTAAAATTTCTTTTATTGAGGGTTATTTTTATGAATTTATATAAATTAATGATTTTTCAGATTATTCCTCCACCATGTGTGAAACTCATTCGAGATCATTTTTTGCACGGACAAAGTCTGGTGTTAGGGGAAATTTGGTAACAATAGGGGGATGATTAGAATTATTAATATTATTCATATTAAGAGGAGTAATTAATTCAGACTTATCAATAACAATAAAGAACCCAAAATTATAACAAAGACGAGCCATTCGACCAATTTTCAGAGGGTTGAGGGACAGTAGAAGAAATACAGGGGTCGGACTTCCAGATATTTATAGTCGTCGTAGCTGGACTGCCGCCAACGAAAATTCCTCTGCCAACATTTTTTACTAACAGCAAAACCAATCCAAAGAGGCAATAACTAATTATTAATGCTAATAATATTAAGATGAGTAATTCGTTCGCATTCATTCACGACCCCGCAGGGATGCCATATGACGTATAATATATTACAAACACCAAACCCAATCCAGACCCCATCATTGTCGAACAAGACGTAAAAAGAAAAGTGAAACTCCCACATTATTCCTAAAATCAAATTTTGTTTGCACCGAGCATGAGGACGTTTTGCTAACTTCACTGTTGCCTCAGCCCTCCATCACACGAAACTGAGGATATCAATTGTACTGAAGCTACGGTCTTAAGAAAGTCCCGACCTTGTCATGAGGTCGGCATGTCGCGATACAAGCGATAAGAGCAGTAAACTCTTCGAGAGGACATCTTCCTCGTTCCTCCCTCAAAACACAGCGACGTGTGACGTTTTACGACAAAACTTATTCCGATATTCTTACGGAAAATGTCCTGTCACATGGAATAAATCACTTGCCATTACTCACTGTGCCCATTGGGAAATAAATATGTGTGTATGAACCTAGTGTAACGAAAAGCTGAAGTCTAGGTTCCGGACTGCAAGTTCAAATTCAAACATCAATGGGTTTTAAATCTGAGCCATCATTATTCATAAAATGAATATAACTAGGATAAAAAAACGCATATTTAGCGGTATTGTACCTATTAGTTATTTTGAAACTCGTTATTAAATTCCATACCAAAAATCCTACCACAATACACTCAATCTCAATCTAGGGAGTATATCACTGGGGCACGAACAGCCATTTGGAAACATCTGCAATTCACATGCAGACGATGTTTGCTGAAGTACTTTGATATTACCATTCACAGGCCATACCAAGCACTAAATTCAAGAAAATTTACGCTAAGAAATCGCCAGTTCAGACTACGCCAAAAAAAGCGACAATTACTCAGGATGCTCGGGCCGAGACGAACAGAAAAACTAGCCCTGCTTTACCTGCAAATACCAACACAATTTCGCTAAGCATACGTTTTTTGTGGCGGACCTGCACGAAATACGACTCGTGGCCTGCAATTTGCGCCTCGTTGAACTTTGCGCTGAGTTGCCTTCGCCGAACTGGGGAATGCGATTGACACGATGATGCTGCTCTTGAAATGGTGTTGATATTCTTGCTTCAACATGAAGGCTTCAACATGAGGGCTTCAACATGAGGGCTTCAACATGAGGGCATCAACATAAGCGCATCAACATGACCACGTCAACATGCGTGCAACAAAATGAGTACGTCTATATGAGTGCGTCAACATGAGTACATCAAAACCCATGCATCAACATAAGTGCTTCAACATGAGTGTGTCAACATGAGTACATCAAAACCCATGCATCAACATAAGTGCGTCAACATGAGTGTGTCACCATGAGTGTGTCAACATGAGTACGTCAGCATGCGAGCATCAACGAGCGTGTACAAAAATGCGTCTAGTAACATGCGCGTATCAACATATGTGTACCAATGTACGGGCGTCTCTAAGCATGCATCAACATCCAAGTACTAACATGCGCGTATCAACGAGCGTGTATCTGCAGCTGCGTATCAACACGCACAAGCAGAATAGAAAATAAAGAAATAGAAAATAACAAAGGTTCCGGCATCCAACATGCGTGTGGGTAGACACGAAGTTGAACCACACCACACTCGAGCACAGGCCATGAAAGCAAGGGAACGCTTGCTGCCCTTGGCAGATAATACACGCTTATCGCGCACGAAATATTTGAGAAGCTTTCTGTTCCGGAAATCACATGGGTGTCGGCGGTCTACAACCTGAGAGGTGAAACAGGGCTGCCACGTTGGCTTTTTCTGACTAAATTGGCAAATCTTGTCTTTTTCTCGAGGATTTTTGGCCTTATTGAAATGCAAGGCTATCCTGTTTGCACTTTAAAACTGAATTTCAATTGAAAAAAAGCAAAACTTGAAAATTTTGGCGAGGAAATGGCCAACTGGTTGATAGTTTCTTCACGCAATTATGCAATTTGAACATGTCATTCACCACAAGCGTTGCATCAGTACAATCATTGCTTAAATCTATAAACAGTAATAGGTAGAGATAAAATCAACTACTTGAGGCCTCGAATGAGTTCAGTGACTTCTGACGCATCTCATACGTTAACCATTTTCTAACTAATGCAGTTGTGCTGGATACAATGCCTCACGTAAACATGCCCTGCACAGATTTAACAGACTTTGAACTTGAGGGAATGGGAAATGGTTTATTTATCAACAGTATGTTGATAATTCTTGAGGGTGCTGCATATTTTGAATAGAACATCAGGTAACGTGAGGTGATTTTTTGTCCCATGGAAACCCATAGAAAAAATGCTGTCGCTTTTTAGGATTATAATTTCAACATGAAATGGAAAAAATAATGATGTTAATATCATCATGGAGATAGTTAAAAATGCAATTTATTTATGATGAATTATTTGATTACAGAATGAAGCGGATCAATTATATAATTTTTCTTCGGATATAAAATAGAAAGTGCAAATAACAAAACCTCTCATGTAAGATTTTAGTTCAGTTTAAAACAGAAAAATTTATTTACAAATCGGAATAGATTAATAAGCCTTCATCATTAAACTCATGCAGAATTTGTGGGTTAATGAGTTAAAAACACATTCTAACACATCAAAAACCTCACAAATTGACACATGATAGCCAGACATGGAAATAACAACCCCCAGGTTTACAGGAGGTGGCTTGATGATCCATCCTTTATAGTTTTACATCGTCCAAGACAGTCAGGAAGAAATACACCTACAGAGAAGTCGAGCTACAGTTTGCGCTGAGAAAAATCCTATGATTACTTATTGTGAGATAAGCATTGATTCAACCCACAAAATGATATCACTAATGTCATAAAATCAAAACCCCAAAACTATAAGACCCTAAAAGCGTAATTCATTCAAAATCAGAGAAATAAAAAGAAATTGTCCCTGCACGACACCCAGCTCTCCCAAAACGAGAGAGACCGTAACGAATTTGAGGGCGTCTAGAACACACTTGCTAGGATGTATTTGAAAATGTATTTGGGATGTATTTCACCCTCTGTATATTTTGAAACAGCTCATTTGTTTTTTTTTCAAGTAGGTGGCCATTGCGGCCTCGTCAATTGAGTTCACATGAGGCGTTGTTTCATGCATAATGCGTGCAAAAATATCTCATTTTAATTCCGCTCTAAGCATTTTCATTCTTATGTTCCTTGTTTTCCATGGCATCTCATTTCTCGTCGCGCATCACTGTTATACCGCTTGGACGGTCGGAAGTCACATTAAGTTATCTTATTTTCTGTTCTAATCATCCAGTCGTCAAGTCATACATGGAACATTTTTACCTCATTCATAATTCCAGTACTATCTTTTCTAAACATTACTTAATCATGTTAATCGCCAAAATCAATTAAAGGGCTTCCATTTTCACACTGGTCGAGGATTTGTTTCTTCAAGTGTAATCTCGTCAAGCAATGACGTAGACAAGCAATTTTGCATGAAAAGCGTGGACGATGAAGAAGATGATGAAGCCATTTTTACTACAAACAAAAACCATATTAAAATGATTAATAAATATACGATACACGAAGACCGCACTTCCCAATCAAAATTGCCAATTTACAGCATTACAGAAGTAAAAGCATTGTTATGATCAATTTACGAAAAATGCTGCATGAATGTCTTGACGAGAAATTGCACGAGAAAAGAAACCAAAATGATGCAATATAAGTTAAGGCCGACCAAGCTTTACAACAACGATGCACTTCAAAGTATAAAATAACCCGGAAACATACGAACGAATAAAGAATAGTGGCAGCGGTGGGATTGAGTGTGGCAATCCAACACCCAAATAGGTGGGGTGCCTGCTGTTATCCTCCCCATGCCTAACCCTGACCAAGGTTGCCAGTATAACGAACGAGGTAAATATAGTGGCAGCGGTGGGATTAAGTGTGGCAATCCAACACCCAAATAGGTGGGGTGCCTGCTGTTATCCTCCACATGCCTAACCCTGACCAAGGTTGTCAGTATAACGAACGAGGTAAATATAATGGCAGCGGTGGGATTAAGTGTGGCAATCCAACACCCAAATAGGTGGGGTGCCTGCTGTTATCCTCCACATGCCTAACCCTGACCAAGGTTTCCAGTATAACGAACGAGGTAAATATAGTGGCAGCGGTGGGATTAAGTGTGGCAATCCAACACCCAAATAGGTGGGGTGCCTGCTGTTATCCTCCACATGCCTAACCCTGACCAAGGTTGCCAGTATAACGAACGAGGTAAATATAATGGCAGCGGTGGGATTAAGTGTGGCAATCCAACACCCAAATAGGTGGGGTGCCTGCTGTTATCCTCCACATGCCTAACCCTGACCAAGGTTGCCAGTATAACGAACGAGGTAAATATAATGGCAGCGGTGGGATTAAGTGTGGCAATCCAACACCCAAATAGGTGGGGTGCCTGCTGTTATCCTCCACATGCCTAACCCTGACCAAGGTTGCCAGTATACCACCCTGAGCTGGCGATGAAAGTCGAACTGCTGAAGTCAAACTTGCTCGTTTGGTCGAGATTTAATAAAATGCATAAATCTTCCAAACGTACATGCAATTATGTCTGCATGAAACCTTAGCCATCGACTGAATTTATCAAAAAATCTTTCTAAGCCTCTTAATTTATTGCAACGATATAGAAAGGAGTGCTGGAAGATGTCCTGGATAGTAGTTATTAAAATCCCAAGAACCTGAGCGCAGATTTTAAACATCCTGAACAACATTCTTGAAATGGCTTCGTTAAGAGAGGAAGACGTGTAGAATACTCGAGGTGTGAGCGTATGACGAGATTGCAGAAAGCTTGTGACGTATTATATCACCAATGAAGAATGTCAAAGTTGTTCTCCTAGAACCAAATTACCTACACAGGTATGTCGATATGCTTCTTTTATTTGTCAATTAGCGCAATAATTTTATACAAAGACGCGGCCAAGATGAAACAATGACCGTGAAAAAGAACATTTGTACCTTTTAAAATTGTACTCTAAGGAGTTCGTGTAATATCAAATCACGAATCAGTAAGGAGCACCAGCGAAAACACATGATGTCGACAGCGGTAGGAGTGAGACACAACGCACACCTAACACAGTGGTTGTTCATTCCTTATGACAAAGGTTAAATAATTATCTCTAAGCACTGAGGACTAAACTTATCTAACATTTTCAGCCAAAAACGCGTCTCAGGGATGCTTTCAGTACTATTTCACGAGAACCAGAACAGCACGAAAGTTCACACACATGAGTCTGTAAATTGATCATACCCTAAATAAAGTGGCACATTTATTCAGGGAAATTCTTCTGAGTTTTATCGATGTAAAATACACATTAAAAGTGAGTATTTCAAGTCTGAACACTGGATTGAAAATTTGATAAATCATACACTTATTATTCACTGAGCCCAACTGAGCCATTGTACCTCAATGTGGCACCGTACCGTAGCGTGGCATAAGCCTCTGTATGGCAGTGGCCTCAATACGGCAACGTACCTCAATGTGGCACTGTACCAATGTAGCAATGTACCAGATTGGCACTGTACCAGTATAGCAATGTGCCAGTGTGGCGCTGTACCAGTGTGACACGGTACCAGTGTGGCACTGTACCAGTATAGCAATGTGCCAGTGTAACGCTGTACCAGTGTGGCACTGTACCAGTATAGCAATGTGCCAGTGTGGCGCTGTATCAGTGTGGCACTGTACCAGTGTGACTCTGTACCAGTGTGGCACAGCACCACGTGTCACTATGCAAGTGTGGCACGCTACCACAGTGTGGCGCTGTATCGGTGAGGTGCTTAGCCACAGCACGGCGCTGCACAAGCGCCACACGGTACCACAGCGCGGCACTGCACAAGCGCCACACGGCACCACCGCGTGGCACTGCACAAGCGCCACACGGCATCACATCGCGGCACTGCACAAGCGCCACACGGCACCACAGCGCGGCACTGCACAAGCGCCACACGGTACCACAGCGCGGCACTGCACAAGCGCCACACGGCACCACAGCGCGGCACTGCACAAGCGCCGCACGGTACCACAGCGCGGCACTGCACAAGCGCCACACGGTACCACAGCGCGGCACTGCACAAGCGCCACACGGCACCACAGCGCGGCACTGCACAAGCGCCACACGGTACCACAGCGCGGCACTGCACAAGCGCCGCACGGTACCACAGCGCGGCACTGCACAAGCGCCACACGGTACCACAGCGCGGCACTGCACAAGCGCCACACGGTACCACAGCGCGGCACTGCACAAGCGCCGCACGGTACCACAGCGCGGCACTGCACAAGCGCCACACGGTACCACAGCGCGGCACTGCACAAGCGCCACACGGTACCACAGCGCGGCACTGCACAAGCGCCACACGGCACCACAGCGCGGCACTGGACAAGCGCCACACGGTACCACAGCGCGGCACTGCACAAGCGCCACACGGCACCACAGCGCGGCACTGCACAAGCGCCACACGGCACCACAGCGCCGCACTCCACCTCAGAGTACAAAAATTCACGCAGGAAACTCCCCTTTTCACTCGTGTCTATTTATAGCTCATAAACTATGCACCAAGTATTTTCCAAATTAAAATTAGACGCCGTACTTAATGTCTACTGATTTATAATAAAATGCATATGAGTTTCCGCAACAAACGTGTTTTTGAACCAATTTTACGAGCACTGCTAAAATTCAATTTCACGTGCACTGCCAAAATTCAATTTTACGTGCTCTGCTAAAATTCAATTTTACGTGCACTGCCAAAATTCAATTTCACGTGCACTGCCAAAATTCAATTTCACGTGCACTGCCAAAATTCAATTTCACGTGCACTGCCAAAATTCAATTTTACGTGCACTGCCAAAATTCAATTTTACGTGCACTGCCAAAATTCAATTTCACGTGCACTGCCAAAATTCAATTTTACGTGCTCTGCTAAAATTCAATTTTACATGCTCTGCTAAAATTCAATTTTACGTGCACTGCCAAAATTCAATTTCACGTGCACTGCCAAAATTCAATTTCACGTGCACTGCCAAAATTCAATTTTACGTGCTCTGCTAAAATTCAATTTTACATGCTCTGCTAAAATTCAATTTTACGTGCACTGCCAAAATTCAATTTCACGTGCACTGCCAAAATTCAATTTTACGTGCACTGCCAAAATTCAATTTTACGTGCCCTGCTAAAATTCAATTTCAAGTCCACTGGTGAAATTCACAAACGTCTCTTCGAACCAATTTCCCGTGCACTGCTAAAATTCAGTTTCGGGTGCGAGGCTACAATTCCGGGCAGTATCTTTCTAGGAACTCATAAATTTTTCAAGTTCACCAGCAGGATGATTTTCAAGGACGCTAGCTAGACCGGCGTTGCGGTGACAAGCGCCTCGAGCTGTGCCGGCAAGATGCTTTTTGTTTTACTGGAACATTTCCGGTCGTGCGTTGCGTATTTTTAACATAAGGTGCCGTACCCTATGGCATGTCTCTTCTCAGAGCTAAGCCTTTCCTTGCAATCGCGTTTCCTTTCTAAGAACAGAATTCTATGCAAGCAAATATCTCATTGTCTGAAGTTTCAGAAATTTCTGGCCGGTTTTGCGGATAAATTTTCCCAAGCAACGATTTCAATCATTCAACGCATTGCTTGACAAATCCTGTGGAAAAGATACTACCAATTCACACACGCAGTTTGCTGGGCACTGCTAGCCGCATGGCACCATCCTCCTCGGCACCTCAGCTGTAACTAACCCTAGGTTGAATTGATGAAAGCAAAACAGCAGGGCCACAGGCTCCCCTCTTCGTGGCGCTACTTCTGATTTGGAAGATGAAATTTCAAAGCTTGAATCGTATTCCAAACACAGTGTACTTAATATGAAAAATAGCAAATTTTTACGCGTTATGCTAGACCGATTGATTTGAAATTCTACTCTCATACGAGTTGGAGAAATCAGGCTCACTCGAGTGAGTCACCTTGCATGAATCTCGCTAGATGGCGCAATATTTTCGTGGCACCTTGGTTACAAAGAAAACATGACTTGTAACGCACTGCGCTCTGCGGCGGCACTTTTCGTGGTTGAAGGGGTCACCTCAGCTTCAGATACTCCGAAAAGAAAAGAATAAAAATAGCGTTTCCATTTAAGTTGATACAAAAAAGGAACAATGAAGGCACAGTTTGCATCACTCAAGTCATGGCAAGCTTTGAAAGCGGTGTGATGGTCTTCTCTAGGAGATAAAACGGTGCCTAACAGGGGCTTGGAAGAAGCAGGCTTTGAGATGAGCGCCTCTGAGGTTGCAAAAGTAGCCCCTTTATAATAACTCTTTATAAAGCTGGGGTTGTACAAAGAAGCCTTCTTGGAGCATCTTTAGAGGTTTTCCTTAAAAGAACTGATGTTTCAAATATGGCCTTTTTAAAATAGCCCTATTTATTTTGAATTAATATAGTACTTCATGAAGTTTGGGGATGCAGAAATAACACTGTCAGAGCGCTTCTTGAGATGAGCACTTCATAAAATTGGGGTTTCGAAAAAAGCCTTTTGAACAGTCACTTTAAAATAAGCCCTACATTGACCTTGGTTTGCAGAAATGGCCCTTCAACAAAAATAGTCCTCAAAATTGTTGGAAAAAAATGTAGTTTCGCCTTACGAAACTTGATTGACATGAAGTTTCAACTTCAAGAGAACATGAGTACACCGACCCTAAAGATGTTCCGGAATTTTAAACGTAAAATAGCAACAGATTTCTAGCCCCTTTAATCCATTAGAATTTCAAAGGAAAACGATGAGGCTGAAGTTAAAGGAACAAATATAAATTCAAGGCAAAAGCTCAAGAGATGTAGGGTTATTTTCAGTGCAGTATTTTTCAAATAAATAAGATCAAGATCATCACAAGCAAAATTGTTATTATCAGAGAGAGACTCTCTGTACTATATAGCTCCGAAGCTGCCAGATTGGCATCCTTCTGGATAAATTTCTCACATTCGTTGTTTTTCAAAGAAATTTGACCATGAAGCTTGTCCATCAACCGATACCATCTCACAGTTACGCCGATTTGCATTATTCTTCAACCTATACTTGAAGAAAGCCCAGCATTCTTTCAGTGGCAGTATCCGTATTATGATGAGTAAAATATTTTACACTGATGTAACATTTGCGACAAAAATGTATACCGGTTCATTCCAATAAAATAGCCTCACGCTAGACAGCAATTTTTACCATCGAAGTTAAGGGAATCTGCTAATCATAGCTTTTGTGCTTGCTTTATTATTATTATTATATAAGAAAGTTTTAGCCTCCCTTAACAACGACAAAGATGTTCCAAGAGAGGAAAAAGGAAGGCACCATTTAGTATGGAGTTGAGGGAATATGGAATCTATGCACAAGGTGCACAGAAACAGTAAGCTAGGAAAGAAGTTCATGAAACAAGAAAAAAGTTGAAGAAGAAAGTAGTAGGTGCTGAAAAACAGGACAGCAGTGAACCGAAAAAAGATGGTCCATAACAAAACAAAACCTATTCTATTTCAACAAAAAAGGAAAGCCTACCTAACCTTTAGCTCAGGCCCTTACATAGTCCCCCTGGGAGCGCTAATTCCCATAGATACAATACCTGTATCCCCCTGAGGGGTTTTGTGCTTGCTTGCCACGACTGATGATAAATTCATAGAAGCGTTACCCTAAAATCGTGAAAGTGTTACCCCACATTATAACTTCAAACCACTTACCTTAATTTCACACCCACAGACGTTGGAGCAGCTGAAAATTTATTCAAAGAAATGGTTCAGGCTACAGATCTTCTCCAAATAAGCCCCGCCATTAATGCAACACATGAGTTCACCCACATGTAACTAAAAATAGTTCACCTATCGACTGCAAATTGTAAATGAAACGAAACATTAAAACATTCTTTCGTTTGAGAGTAATTTGAAGTCGATAGATGCATTATTTCGAAAGTTACAAGTGGGTGAACTTATGTGTTGCACTAGTGGCGGGGCTTTTCCATAAAAGATCCCAAGCTACAAATAACATTTTTTTATTACTTACCTTAATTCGCGACGGGTAGTCTTTTTGGACTTCTTGCCGCGCTGCAAGCAGCGGAACTTTCGCCGACATCTTGACCACAGTTTTCGTTGACATTCGCTTGGATTAAAATTAGTTCAAATAAATTGAAACTTTCCGCTACACAGTAGTGAAGTGCTGATTTTCGGTGCGATGAGTTTTTCAAGATATCCCTACAGTCTTACTCTGACACCATTAGACGTGCGAAAAAGTCAGCCTATTTTACAGTGAAACACTCAAAAAAAACTTGGCACTGATAATGTAAGATAAATCTGCGTGCAAATTGACTAATTAAGAATAGCAATCGGAAACACCTGAAAACTAATTTGCTAAAAATTATAATGCTAAATCGTACCTATGCAGATAACAGAAGCAAATGGTTGTAATAGAAGCGTAACATCAGCTAGCGCTGCTCAGGTAGAGGAGAATACTTTACTTCAAAAAATCCCTGACAGAAAAAGTTGTACTCGAACCCATGCATGTAAACTTCTCTACTCAAATACTTTGTTGAATGTTATTTAATTTCTTCATCATGAAATAAACGTCAAAATTTCTCCATAAACCTAAATACTTTATCTAAGTTGATCAATTAACAAGAAGTGAATAGAATATGATTACAAAGAACTAAGTACTCGATGTTCCAGCGACCTCAGACATCAATGCAACGCACTCACAGTCATCATTTCTCAGGAAAAAAAAACGATATATTTTTTATGACAAAATCTCTGAACAGTTTTCGTTGCATTATTACTAATATTAAAAACAAAATCACTTTGTTTTTTTTTTTCACTCGAGTTGACGCTACTGCCCGATGAGGTAATACAAAGGGATGGTAAATGAATTCGTATTAAGATCCGCGGTTCCAGACAAGGCCTACTGAGTTGCGCATATAATTATTCTCTTAAAATAACTGACAACATGTATCCTACAGTCAAAAGTATGCCGACATAAACGGTATTGCTCAGAAATTCAGATCGGCATGGCAAAAAATTAGACGTAGAAAATTGGCAGTTTTAACATTTGAGTTAAATTACATGCTATTCGTGTATATCAATATTTTTACAATTGATAAAAACTTTTGTCTTTTTCTCGTGTTTACCTTTTGAAGAGCTTGCGTAACTTCATTTTGATTGTTAAATTTTGAATAAACAGAAAACTAAAATGTACGTACAGTAGAAGGGAATGAATTTAGAAAGGTAACATTTTCACCAATACACCTAAGCTTATATAAACTGAACTGACTGCGATAACGGCTTGAAGTGTAGTGGCGTTTATGATGTCAAATGTTTTAGAAATTTAAACCCCTGATTGTTTTCAGCAATAAATAGTTTTCTTTTCATTGCTTCGCTTAATCAATAAAATTTCAACCACGAGAATGAAATTTTAATTTATTGAACACTTGAAGGTATAGTACATCAAACTAGCAAACGAAAAGATTATTTTGAAATTTTGAACAAGCAAAAAGATTCTCAAGTTAATCCCAGAAGTTTATTACAAAAGTTCCTCACTGTGTTTTTGTATGTAACTCAACTTATTCAAAGAATAAATTAATTAGTATAGTTCTCTATCAGCATTTTCTTGCATCACCTTGTCAACAACACGATAACAGTGATCCATCAAACCCAAACGTCAAAACGCTTTCTTAAATTCTTTTCGAACACAACGACCTGAAACACTTCACCTGAAGTCTATGAACTAATATAGCCTTCATCTTCATTGGTCCAAGTACGATACTACCGTCCTTCACCGTTCCTTTGAACTTCACTCTCACACCACGAAAGGCCAATCTTGCTTTCAGTAACTCGACTTGACTGTTGGTTATGACCAACTATGACACAGTGGTGTGAACGAAAGCGTTCTGTTGAACCGTCACTGACGCTCTGCACACATCACGCTTCACTGCACGTGTATTAAGTCGTCAAGCCTCTGATGCGTATCGCCTTATCAGTTACACTTAGAAGAAACATTGACATAGATAACCGAAGCAATTGCAAACCAGAACAGCACTTCAGAGGGCGAACGTTCGAGCAAGAACGTCATCTTCCAAGGACACGAGACACAATAATAAAGGACACAACTGCGGCCCGACACATTCTGTCAACAGAAGTTTCTATTTAAAAAGTTCATTCATCTCATTTTGTTTTCAAATTCATAGTTTATTCTCATCTTACTTTAAGTTGGGAAGCCTAAAGTCCAAGTTAATTAATTACGAAGGAATCTCCAGATTTT
The DNA here is from genome assembly GCA_030386875.1 of Morinoia aosen. Lineage (NCBI taxonomy): Eukaryota > Metazoa > Arthropoda > Malacostraca > Amphipoda > Talitridae > Morinoia > Morinoia aosen. The sequence continues at coordinate 68,410,429 of CM059562.1, forward strand.
ATAACTTACCATCTCCGTTTTCTATGCATGTATACCATGATGCATATCACCTGAGAGAGCTCTTGATCCCGCAAATTTCCACTCAGGCGAACTTCTTTTTGCACTCCGAACATCTGTTATTCTCGCTCAATTAACTGGCTTGAGGATGTGTCCTTCCCTGTTTTTCAGTTGGGGCTGAATCTTTCACTGTAACCAAGGATGTTTTTATCATTTTAGTGCCCAGTACTCACGGTCTTCTGACACACTCGAAAGTTTAATGCTCTGCCCTTGCGTCACGAAGAGCGTTGCTCTCGCGGTCCAACCTTGCGTAGTGCATCGTCCCTGTCGTGTAGTTTGGACACGGACATGGTAGAATGAAAGCATACAAAACTCACGTCTCATTCGTTGCTTATATTTACGAGCTCTAGCTTCGTTATTGTAATATAGTAACGAGGATATGCGGGTATGCGTATCCATATATGCATTTCATTCGTTGAAGATTTTTACAGGCTTTTACCTCGTTATTGTAATATCAGTAATGTCTCAATTGTTAAAATAAAGGACGTCTTGGTAGTGAAGTTTCCATTTTTTCAAAATTTTGGGATCAGCAAAGACAAATTTAATTTTTTGACCCAAGCTTACAGTCGCCCTTGATCAATGATTTTCGGCTTGCATGTAAAAATTTAAAAAAACGTTTTATATACTAGATACCCGCGGATACCATAAGAGGTTTTGTTTAAAAATACATCGTTCCCCTGATGACGGCTAGAGCTAATCTAGCCGAAAGCTTGGGTCAAAAAATTAAATTTGTCTTTGCTGATCCCAAAATTTTGAAAAAATGGAAATATCAGTAATGATAAATGTCGGGATGCGTATCAAACATACGTCTCATTCGTTACCAATTTTTACGGGCTCTTGCTTCGTTATTATAATATCAGCAAGAAATACCGTAACTTATGTGAATGAGCTTTATGCTATTGCAATGACAGTAGCATGAAGCTCTTTCACAAAAATTACTGTATTTAACCGTTTAAACCACCTGTTTAATCGTTAAGACCGTTAACTATTAACTGTTTAGACCGCACATCATCTGCCAACTCTGGACGGCTCCCAAAATAAAATTGAAAGCACTGCTCCTCGTCAGTAAGTGCAGTGCTTCATTTCCAAACTTCTTTGTGTGAGTACTTCCCAAAAACATAAGCTTTCATTTTAATTGAACTGACTTATTTACACAAGATATCATATTCTGTGTTAGTTTTTAGGCTTTGATTGATGTACGAAATGGCGCAACCTAAAGGCCATTGTACGAAATTTAACGTGGCTGCAATTATGCGAAAAGAAGGACGAACAAAACTGCATTTATGCGAAAAGAAGAACAAGCACAGGACTGCAATCGTGCAAAAAAAAGAAGGACGAACAAAACTGCATTTATGCGAAAAGAAAAACAAGCACAGGACTGCAATCGTGCAAAAAGAGAAGGACGAACAAAACTGCATTTATGCGAAAAGAAAAACAAGCACAGGACTGCAATCGTGCAAAAAAGAAGGGCGAACAGAACTGCAATTATGTGAAAGAATGACAACCAGACACAGAACTGCAATTACGCGGAAAGGACAAACAGACACAGAACTGCAATTACGCAAAAAGGACAAACAGATACAGAACTGCAATTACGCGGACAGGACAAACAGACACAGAACTGCAATTACGCGGACAGGACAAACAGACACAGAACTGCAATTACGCAAAAAGGACAAACAGACACAGAACTGCAATTACGCGGACAGGACAAACAGACACAGAACTGCAATTACGCGGAAAGGACAAACAGACACAGAACTGCAATTACGCAAAAAGGACAAACAGACACAGAACTGCAATTACGCAAAGAGGACAAACAGACACGGATCTGCAACTATGGGAAAAGAAGGACAAGCAAACACAGAACTCCAATTATACGAAAATAAGGACCAACAGAACTGCAATTGTGCGAAAAGAAGGAAAAATGAACCCAGAACTACAATTATACGAGAAGAAAGACGAATTGAAATGCAATTATGTGAAGAGAAGGATGAGCAGAAGTGCAAGTCACTGAGTAGATGTGATCAGTTATCAGGCGCGAAGAGGAGCTCAAGGATGTCCTGATGTGCCCTCAGGGACGAGACAGAGTGCAAAAGAGATTCTAATGACCACTTGTATCTTTAATGTCAGATTCTAATGACCACTTGTGTCTAAAATGTCAGATTCTAATGGCCACTTGTACCTCTAATGACATGGCACAATCACGCTATCGATTCCCTAATTTGTGGGCCAGAAGGAAATATAGTTAAAATCACCTGGTTATAATCATATGATAGTAATTGCGTTGGGCCATTGTTAGATACAGAGGTAAATTATACCACCTCACTTCCATCATATGAAGTAATGTGTGCTCGATTCGATAATTAGATATATTATTAAAACGGAAATTTAAACCAGCTGGTTAAACGCGTAAAATGATTATTGCATTGGACAATTGTCAGAGACAAAAGATGTGTTAAACACCTCAGTTGACTGTCATTTTTTAATTTGTACTTAATTCGACTAAAAATACACAGAAGTATGAATAAAGGAAATTAACATTAGCTGGGTAAATGTCATATGATTGTAATAGCATTAGGATATAGTTAAATATCAGATGAGTAAAAGGAAAGTGTGACAGTGTAGATCAAACAGGTCGAGTTGATTTTATTTTTCACTTCTGCGTATAATCAATGAGTAGCGTTCGGTTAGTTGGTTAATTAGATAAGTTTAGTTAGATAAGTTAGTTTAAGCCTCCCTAACCGCATCAGAAATGTTCTAAAGAGAAGAAGAATGAATAAATTATTTATTATGGAGTTAAGCGAACGCGGAATCTACGCACAATGTGTGTTCACACAAGATCTCTTACGCATTGGAACTGAAAGTTGAGAAGGATGGGTATGAGACAAAGTAAAATTCAATAAAAAGTTAGAGGTACTGAAAAACAGGACCGCAGTAAGCCTAAAAAGATGATTCTTAACAAATCGAAACACATATTCTAAGTCAACATGAAGATGGCCCACCTAACACTCAGGGACCTCACATTAGCACTCGGGTATACAAATGATGGAATCAATCGCACTGTGAAACAAATAGATTAGGTTTAGTAAAATGAATCACGTATGTGGACGCTTGAATGAGAACACTAAAACATAGCTCATTTAAATAAAAGTTGATATGTAAAATGCGCTACAAACGATTTGATGTTTAATTTTTCCAACAGAAAGGTCATAAGTTGATTAATAAACTGTAGTAAGTAGACAATGGTCATATCGGTGGTTCAGTAGATAAGTGAGAAAAAAAATGAGATATATATTCTCGCATTTATTTCTTTCTAGGTTTGAATATACATAAATATTGACTGGCAGGCCGCAGCCGGTTAAGTATTGGCCACAAATGAAAACGGTGGTGACTCTTAAACTCATTGACTCTAAAACTCATCGATTCTGCGATAATAAATTTTTTTTTAAATATAACGAATGGAAATTAACGATGGTAATTTTATAAAAACGAGAAAATGATTAGTGCTCAGAAATTTGAAACTAACTTTTTGTGCATACATGGTAAAAGTGTGTTTAATTCCATAAATTTTCTAAAAAGCTACGTGAATTAGACTATGAACATTTGTCAGTATAAAGGTATGTAATTGATAGAAATACTACAGCAAGTTCTTTAATATCCATGACTGCAGTTTAATTAAGAGCCAAACAGTAAAAATGTTTTATATTTGTTACCAATGGGTTAAAAATTAGTTAGATTAGTTAATTTTAAGGGCTTAGTTCTTCCATTTATTTGAAATCTACTTCTCATAGATAAATGAAACAAATTTTTACTCGTATCATGTGGATTTTGAAAAAATTATTTCTTAATACTTTCCTGCTTAGAAACAAACTGTATACATAACTCAATTAAACTTCCTCTTCGTCTCGACTGCCACTTTTCATAACAATTCGCTTCATCCATAGGTCAGCATAAGAACAATTCTCTATATGCATTTGGAGCAAGATTTTTTTCTCAAATAAATCATTGAATATCTAATTTCCGTCTAAGCTGAATTTTGTCTGTTGTTAGATGATATATGAATGTTTTATTCTTATAAAATGACATACCAATCGGTTTAAGATTTTTTTCTGCATGTACGTCTTAATGTTTTCGTCGTTTTACAATTCTTTTGCACGTTATGTCATCCCGTCAAACTTCATTATTGGAACCGAAGAAAAAGACAACAAAAGCATAAAACGAATGCCAGTGTAGCGATGCCAGTGGAGAGGCTGTGATGACGTCTTGATAGTTGTTTACCTGAAGTATGGAAGAAACTAAGATTATATATCACATAGATGATGAAGAAACTCCGTACCTTGTCAAAATTCCCAAAGCCCCGGAGAAAGTGACTCTTGGAGATTTTAAAAATGTTCTCAACAGACCCAATTACAAGTTTTTCTTCAAGTCCATGGATGATGATTTTGGGTGAGGGGGCTAGTCTGACTTGTGTTTAATTGCGTCTAATCAGCTGTTTTCCTTTGTACGTTTGATAAATTATGCGTTGCTGTATTTTGAGAGTGTAATATTTCATGATTGTAGTTTAACATAAATAGTGTCAGGTGTGACATTTTCAAGTTTACAAATCTAGTTAAATTGAGGTGATATTGGTAGTTGAGATAACTATTTGAAAGATATTCTACCTGTTGAGTTCAAGTATTGACATATAACAGAACTAAGTATTCAAGCCAACTGACCAAAATTGTTAGGATATCTTGAAGGCTAATGTATTCTAATAATATGTAACATAAATATATTTATTTATAGTTTAATGTCTTGAGAAATATTTTCAACAATAAGTTATAAGGTTTCAATGAGTTATATCTATCAAATTTTTTAAATGAAGATCAATATTTGTGTGGATAGTGCTTTTTCTGGTTTTGTTAGCTTATTAGAATTTTCTATGTTACAACCAATGTCAGTGTTCAGTGTCTGCAATTTATCATTCCACCATTGTAGGGTTTTATTGATTGTTAGCATATTGATAAAGATGCTGGAAAATTATATGTGATGCTTTATTATGGTCAATGTGAAGTTTAATGCAACCACGGAAAATAAGAATTCCAATCTTGGGAATCACTGGTAAATCTGAAGGATATGTCAGTTATTGATTTTCCACTTTATGATGCCTGAACCGAATTAATTGAATCAAAATAAACAAGTTTTCTTCTATGCACTTTCCGTCTCAAGTAAGTATTTTACGATTTATAGCGGAAAGTTTAGTTTCGTCTATGATGACGAATGCGCTCGAATTAACAGCTACTCATCGGTTTTTTAATTTTTGTTGCTTGAATCGTGGTAATAACATCGAAATAAACAACTTTTCTTCTATACACTTTTTTCGTCAAATGAGTATATAATGTGGTATAGCGGTAGGTATGGTTTTGTCTTTGATGACGAGGTCAATGTGAAGTTTCATGCAATCACGGAAATTGATAATTATATTCCAAGCAATCACTAAAGGAACCCATTTAAGAACGTTTTTCATGAACGACATTCTGCTCGCTGATGCGTTATTTTCGAATTATTGAACTTTGAAGTTGGCCGTCGCGCGCCCAAGGAAGCGAGCGTAATTTAATTAAAAACGGAAGATAACCCCCTAATACAAACGTAAAGAGGTTGGGTCGTGAGGGGTAGCCACAGTTCTTTTAGTGAAAAGTATAAATAAAGCTTCTAAACCACCCATTAGGGTAACGACCGGAATCTTGTTTACATCGGGTCTAACATGGCGACCACCATGGGCGCCGCCATTTTGGACCCGATGTCAACAAGATTGCGGTCGTCACCCTAATGGGTGGGTTAGAAGCTTTATTTATAATTTTCACTAGAAGAACTGTGCCTCCCCCTCACGACCCAACCTCTTTACGTTTGTAATAGCTTCCGTTATTAATTAAATTCCGTTTCACGCGCTCGCTTCCTTTGGCGCCAAGGCCAACTTCAAAGTTCAATTATTCGAAAATAACGCATCAGCGAGCAGAATGTCATTCATGTAAAACGTTCTGAAATGTGTTCCTTTAGTGATTCCTGGGATCGGCATTATTATTTTCCGTGATTGCATGAAACTTCACATTGACCGATGACGATCGCACTGGAAGCGAGTGCGCATTGCAGTGTTGCTGTCCGACGTTCTCCTTGAATTACTTGCCGCTTCAAACACTGGAGTTGCGGCAAGTCATTTACCGCTATAACTAATATAATACTCATTTGAGACGGAAAGTGCATTGAAGAAAACTTGTTTATTTCGATCTAATTAACTATTTTAAGGCATCAAAATTTACGGAATCGATAACTGACATATCCTTCAGATTTACCGAATCACTAAAGGAACCCATTTAAGGCCACCGACCAGTCAAAAATCAAAAATCCATCATATTTTTTTTTATTGCTCTATTCGATTGAGAAAGTCTTAAACTTCATTCCTGCAAAGCGGCAGAACGATCCGTCTCACCAAAGTATGTCAAATGGGGGTTTGAAAGGAGGGTGGAGGGTAGCTCGCCCGGCCAGCTCATGCAGATATGCCACGCTGGCTGAGCCCGTTGGCGCTGAGTGTCAGTTTGTTCATAATTAGGTATGTATCTATCTCCTTGCAAGTCAACACTTTTGAGATTTGGCATGTTGAATTCTCGGTACCTCTACCCCTCCCTCGGGAGTAAGAAAGAGGGTGGGGGGAAGCTCGCCCGGCCAGCTTGGGAAGACGTGCCAAGTGAGCTTAGTCGGTTGCTGCCGACTGTAGGTTTGTTCATAATTAGGTATGCATCTATCTGCTTGCAGATCAAGACTTTTGAAATTTGGCAAGTTGAATTCTCGGTAACTCCACCCCTCACTCCTTCGGGAGGAAGAAGGAGGGTGGGGGAAGCTCGCCCAGCAGGCTGGTGCACATGTGCCAAATAAACCGAGTTAGTTGTTGCTGACCGACGGTTTGTTCATAATTAGATATGCATTTATCTGCAAGCAGATCAAAATTTTTGAGATTTGGCAAGTTGAGTTCTCGGTTCCTCCACCCCTTCCTCCCTCAGGGGGAAGGAGGGTGATTAGTAGCTCGCCCGATCTGCTTGCGTAGTTATGTCACGTTAGCTGATCTAGTTGTTGCAGACCGACGATTTATTCAGATTTAGATGGCTTTTTTTCTATAGCAGATCAAGATTTTTCTGGATTTGACGTTGATTGCTTGGTACTTATGTAGTGATATAAGCGTTTGGCTCTGCGTGGCGCTTCCATATCCTATAAGAGGAGCCCACGAGGATGCCAAGGACGCCCCAGCTTATGCTCCTGGTGCGTTTTAGACATTTTTGGTACCACTTGTGGTACTGGTTCCTTCAAGGAACCACAATAACTTCCAAAAATGATATTCAAAACGTCAACACTACCAATTTCTCCAAGAAATGTAGCTTGCAAACAAAAAAAGCCTGTCTCGGCACTAAAACGCGTTTTCTGAGCAATACAAATGTCAATATTCAAGCTTCTTCTTCTCAAAAAGTTGTTATCGTAGAGCAATGATTTTGGTATCATTAGATGCGCAAAGAGTTGCTGCTTAAAGAGTCAGAGGATTATATTGAAATTCACAGAAGATTTTCAGTTACATTAAAAAATCTACGGAAAAATGAATGACACTTTAAATTTTTTTTTTTAAATTCCATAACAAATAAATTATTGGGAGTTTCAATATAATCCTCTGACTCTTTATACAGCAGCTCTTTCCGCATTCAATGACACCTAAATCATTTCTCTACGATGACTACTTTTTGAGAAGAAGTGGCTTGAATATACCCCATTTTTTCATTACATTTTTTTCGTTATCTCCGTAATTACGGCAAAAATGGAAAAAGTGCCCAGTATAACCCTTATTCATTTTCTAAAATACCTACGTATGCAAAATTTCATAGATCCAGATACCGTACAAAAAACGGGACGGCCATTTTCTTGATTCTGACTAGACGGTTCCCTTAAGAACATTTACAAGAATGACATTCTGCTCGCTGATGCGTTATTTTTGAATAATTGAACTTTGAAGTTGGCCTTTGCGCCAAAGGAAGCGAGCGCGTGAAACTGAATTTAATTAATAACGGAAGCTATTACAAACGTAAAGAGGCTGGGTCGTGAGGGGGAGGCACAGTTCTTCTAGTGAAAATTATAAATAAAGCTTCTAACCCACCCATTAGGGTGACGACCGCAATCTTGTTGACATCGGGTTCAAGATGGCGGCGCCCATGGTGGTCGCCATCTTTAACCCGATGTAAACAAGATTGCGGTCGTCACCCAAATGGGGTGGGTTAGAAGCTTTATTTATAATTTTCACTAGAAGAACTGTGCCTCCCCCTCACTACCCAACCTCTTTACGTTTGTAATAGGGGGTTAGCTTCCGTTTATAATTGAATTACGCTCGCTTCCTTTGGCGCGGGAAGGCCAACTTCAAAGTTCAATAATTTGAAAATAAAGCATCAGCGAGCAGAATGTCATTCATGTAAAACGTTCTTAAATGGGTTTCTTTAGTGATTCCTAAGATCGGAATTCTTATTTTCCGTGGTTGCATTAAACTTCACATTGACCTTTATTATTTATGCTGTTATTCATATAAAACATTCTCAAATATGTTCCTTTAGTGATTCTTGGGAACGGAATTTTTAATTTCCATGAAGGGATTAAACTGCATGTTGACCCTAAGTTTCTTCATATTTGTGACAAGATGCTAAATTCAAATAATAAACTGTGCTGAGCTAATTTTGTATTTTAAATTATATATATATATATATATATAGATATATATATATATATTTCGGTCAATATTGAGTTTAGGGGATCCAAGGAAATAAAGAATTTTATTCCAAAGAATCACTAAAGAAACCCATTTAAGAACATTTTACGAGAATGACATTCTGCTCGCTGATGCATTATTTTTGAATTATTCAACATTGAAGTTGGTTTTGCGCGTCAAAGGAAGCGAGCGTGCCAAGCGGAGTTTAATTAAAAACGGAAGCTAACCCCCTATTACAAACGTAAACAGATAGGGTCGTGAGGGGGAGATACAGTTCTTCTAGTGAAAATTGTAAATAATGGTTGTAACCCACCCATTAGGGTGACTTCTGCAATTGTGTTTACATCAGCTCCAAGATGGCGGCAACTGTACCGGGTGGCCGCAATCTTGGAGCTGATGTAAACACAATTGCGGACGTCATCCTAATGGGTGGGTTAGAACCTTAATTTTTAATTTTCACTAGAAGAACTGGGGCTCTCCCTCACTACCCAACCTGTTTACATTTGTAGTAGGAGGTTAGTTTCCGTTATTAATTATTTCCGCTTGGCACGCTTGCTGCGTTGTTGGAACATCCTGTCCTTTGGTGCACGAAAGACAGTTCATGAACGATGCTTCTATAACTTCAAAGTTGAATAACGCATCAGCCAGCAGAATGTCATTCATATAAAACGTTTTTAAATGGGTTCCTTTAGTGATTCTTTGGAATAAAATTTTTAATTTCTTTGGATCCCCTAAACTCAATGTTGACCTATTTTTCTAGTGAATTACTATTTTCATTGTTGCTTATTTTTCTGTAATTTTTTATGATTAATGTACGAATTATTTCCCAGGGTGGTGAAAGAAGAAATTGTTGATGATGATGCTCCACTTCCAGCTTTTAATCAACGAGTCGTGTCTTGGGTAAGAAATGATTAGGTAACATTGTGAATAATTTGCTTCTCAGACAATTTTTGTTGAACCATACAGGCATAGCTTTATTATTTAGTAAATCTAAATCATTAAACTTTTATCTGTTTATATTTGGTATCTCTGTAAATTTCAAACTGTGAGAGAAATTCCATCTTTGAAAGAAGGAAAAGTAATGTTGCTGCCCAGAGCAATGTTAATGATGGCATTTTTCAAGTCTACTACCTGTGATAATGTCTGCAGTTTGCTGTTCAGATGCAAGTTTTTTTCTTCTGGAAGCTTAGATATTGTTTCTGCCTCAATTTGTCAGAAAAAATTTGGAAAAATTGACAATTCTCAGGTTTAATGATATCATTAGTAACTGTAGGTATCCAGTATGGTTTTTGTAATTTTTGTTTAACCTTCTAGATAGGTTTTGGTTTCAATCAGTAGGACTTAACACAGGTTAGACAGAAGTGATACTTGGTTTTCCCTTTTCAAGATGCCTGGCAAATTAGTTACTCTCATATGCATTTTTTTTTATCATTCTGAGCCCTAAAGTGACAGAAGTAAACAGCGTTATGTATGGATCATTAAATTATTAAATTGCAAAACTGAGCTATTATGTAAGTTTTTATATTAGTGTTTGTTTCCTTTTAGAAAAGCTTTTGTGTAAATCACTAATGTTCCTCTTTAGTAATAGCAATCACAAAACTGTAATATATCTCATATAAGCTAACAGAAGCCTGTGTGACTAATGATCATGCTAAGAATGTACTAGGAATTAATCTGTGTTAATTGAATACCAAGTTTCTGAATTAGTTTTAAATGAATATTGAAGATTTGTTTGTAAGGAGCTCAATTTCAGTTTTTGTGTGTCAAAACAGTAGAGGCCAAAACCTTGATGAGTTCCTCTTCAAAACTTGAAAAATTATGGAGACATTTCTATTTCTTAGGGTTTGTGTGCAATGCTTTCAAGTTCTGTACATAAGAGTTATTTGACCAGAGAAGTGAATGGAGTGCACATTGGTTGGCTACTCCTTGGTGGAGAGAATAGGCTATGCTGGATAGATAAGTAGATAGAAGTGTCAATGTATGATTAATCTTTAACCTTAGGGAGTCACCACAATATAATGTACTAAATATTCTGTAACTTGTGCAGATTGTGTCAGCAGACACAAGTGTGGCTGACAGCTTGTCACAATGTGGAGAAGAGGGAGCACCCAAGCATCAGGCTTACCAGTGAGTTGCTTTTCTTAACATCCGTTGAATTTTGTTCTGTGTTTGGAATGCTTTTGCAGTACTTCTTGAAGTACATTTCAAGCAGTACTTCATTTAATTTTACTTTTTGCTCTATAATTTATGTTTCAAGAAGTACTAAACAGGCACAATGCTTACAAGAGCAATGGTAATTTTAGTCTCCAAATAAATTTTCTAACTGCTTTGTTAATTCAGTCCAGTTCATTGCCTTGTGTCCATTATTATCACTTTTTTGCGCTCTTCTCTTATAGGGAAGTAAGGTGGTTCCTAATTCAAGCTATTTTTACTACCATTAAAATAAGCACACATCTGTTGTATTCACTTGTTCAGATTTACTATACCACTCTTTGTATTTTTTGTGCAAAAGTCTGATACTGTACAGGGAGTGGAGCTGTCATAGAGCAAGAAATAACTTTTGCTAGTATTAACACTTTGACTGCGACTAATAAATATCAAGTTCAACGCCAAACTCAAATTTAAAGTCAATTGTAGTAAACTATTTTGAAAATAGCAAACATGAACTGGATCGTGCTGCCATCATTTAGCTTTGGTTAAGTATTTAGGAAAATTGAGTATGTCACTACTGGTTGGTCAGTAGAATTATGAAAATTACCTCCGTGTACCTCCTGTGGCGCACATCGGTCAAAATGTTAAACGATCCAATAATTATATTGCATTAAAAATGTTTCCAGGGATTTTTGATACAGATTGTGACAATAGTTGAGTGGGAGTACTGAGTACTTCAGTGTATTTTTTTTACTTCTATGCTCAAAGGATTTAATGCACTATTAAAGGAAATAGATTATGCATGGCCTTGCAGTGGCCGAGTGTACAGAGCGCTTGCGTTCTGTGCTTCATGCACGGGTTCGAGCCCTGTGAGCGGCAGTTGGCGAGAAAAATGCTGATGCGGCAAATCAGGGTCGTTGCCTGCAGTGTGGTCACTGTCCTCAAAGAATGTTACCTGAGCACTAAACGAGAGGAAAATGTGGCCTAAAGCTCGGGCGTGACTAGGGGCCTGGGAAACCCCTATCATGTACATTCCCTGTAAAGTATCATGTCAATGATGCTAGCCACCCTCTACTAAAAAGAGGAAAAGGCTTGGTATATACTATACTAATAGATTATGCATACTATTGTTAGTGATTATTAATGTTGATTATGGAGGAGGATATGAACTAAACTTTTTTAGCTGTTGATGTAAACCAAATAGAATTTATCATTAATTTCTGAAATAGTCTTAAGAACTCTTGAAAGTTCAACATACAAAGTATCCCTACAACAAAAACTGGATTTATATTAACATATTGTAGGAATTTAATTACTTGGTAAGAAATGTTATCAAACTGATTTGAAACCTTGCGCAATACTTGTGTGACCAGGAGCAGTGGTGGCGAGAGTGGCGGAGGTGGCGGACTGGACGACACAACCTGCACAGAGACCGAGAGCGTCATCTCCAGCAGACGAGGTTAGTCTTGGACTTCTCTTTTTGAAATGTTTAATGGCATGCATGAGGGTTGTCATAAACGGCTGTTTTCTGGCCTGAATTGTTAAATTGGTCCTTGCCTGAGAGCCACTTTGCTTTATAAAATTTAGGAAAATATGTTTTTAATATAGCAATTTTTGAGTATTATAATCAGAAAAGTCAGACAGGCCAGGGTTGCTGATTTTGGGAAGAAGCATTATTCATTGATAGTTGTGTGAAATTTTTTCTCGAGATATGTTTGTGGAAAATATGGTTGAAACTAGTTAAGGTCAACTTGTTCTGTTGCTTTAATATTTTAATTTTTGTCTCCAAATTTCCTTGATTTTATGCTGTTATTATGTTTGCTTTGTTTCACAGGTCCTGTGGCAACTGTTTCAGCAGTTGATTTAGGAAGTTAAGGATTTGCTATTATAAATATGGGAAAAGTTACCCTGCAGAAAATTTTAATTCGTTCATTTCCCTAAGAGCCTTTCCACTGTGAAATCATTTCATCAACAATGATTTTAAACATATTTAGTCTCGACCTTTTAATACACATTCTTTCTTTGTCATGTATGCAATTGTGTGTAGAATTACCTTTGGTGTGGAGCACGTGTGCTGATTCACGAGAGGTTTGCGTTTTTTGAATGAGTTTTTTCTTTTCCAGACCGAGGGCACCTGAGGCCACCTCGTCTGCCGAAGTTTGATAAGCCACAAGAAAGACCTTTTCCTGACAGTGAGTCCTTCTTACTGTACTGGCCTGATGTACACATACTTAGTGTCTTGTTTGTACTTAGCATTAATTTTCTTCTTACTGCTTGTACTCATGTACTCTTATACTCAGTTCTTCGTAAGTCATCCACCAGATTTTTAAAATTATGCTTAGAACTAGTGCTTTGATGGTACTGATGCACAAAATTCTTAAAATCATGTGTTAAGAGTGCTTCTTTTGTGTTGATATTGCCATTGAAGAAGTTCTTATATTCAAGATTTTGCAATTTATTACTGTCAAGTCAGATACTCATGAACCCCTTTATTTTATGTAGTACCGTTAATGGAAGAAATATATTAAGGCAGACATTGCTGCTGTTTTGCCCATTATCTTATTTCCTAAACCTGATCTAGCTACCTTCTATCATTGTCTAAAGCCATACACGCCTACAATAATTCGTTTGGGGATTATTGTTGTTTGTGAGACTGTATTGCTGTATTGTTTGTGAGATTGTATATGCTGTATTGCTGTATATTATCAACACAGCATACCTGGCATTTTATTTTGTCTTCACTTATGTAAATTGTATAGGTAAAAATTAAGATGATTTCAATAGTCTCACTATCAAGGGATGTGCTGAGAGAAACTAATAATTGCGTGTCTCACCAGGGATGAGAGTCAATGGACACAACGGGCCAGGAGGCAGAGGGTACGAATCTTCCTCCATGATCAGCTCAGACCTCGACACCACAACCTTCTTCGACTCTGATGATGATGCCTCCAGTAGAATAACCGCCACCACCACAGGTAATGTTATTCTGCCGTGAGTGAATATGATCATGCATGTGTAGTGTTAGCCATGGTCTTCTTATTGTGTTAGTTTTTTGTATATGTTCCAGGGGCTAATTCTGCACTCCATCCTGCAACCTATTTGAGGACCAAGTTATCTTTGGTTGGCAAAATGCTGCGTAAATTATCATTCTTGTGATGTAGTAGTGTGTGAACATTTTAGAGAAACATTTATTATTTTAGAGAAACAATTAGTATTGTGGAATTTTTGTAACCACCGGTGATGAAAATAACTGCGTGCTGATTAGTTGTGGAAAATGAGATAAGCTTGCTGCTGGGAATTTGGCGCGATGTGTCCTATGTTGTTGAAGCGCTAGTAACCTTTTTACTAATATTACTACCTCTAGTACTGTGGTGGATCAACAAACCGTGTCATGCCAACCTATCCACGTTCAGGCAGCTCAAGTGTGTCCCAAATCCACGCCCGGAACCGCCGCAAGAAGCGGCGGCATCCCGGGGGCCCGGGGGGCAGCCACCGGCACCCCCACCACCCCCACCATCACCAGGCCCTGTCCCACGCCTCCAGCATCTCCTCCATCACCGACAGCACCATGTCCCTCAACATCATCACTGTCTCCCTCAACATGGACTCCGTCAACTTCCTGGGCATCTCCATTGTGGGCCAGTCCAGTAAAGGGGGCGATGGTGGCATCTATGTTGGCTCCATCATGAAGGGGTGAGCCTTCTCATCAGTTGTGAATGTTTACAAAATTATTTCATTGTGTTATGGCAGTTGGTGCACTTGCGAGTGTTGAATAAGTATTCTTAGGTTCTTCGAAAAAGACGAGGTGCACACAATCTGGAAACAGATGAGTTACTCCATTGTATTCTGAGATACCTTCAACTCTTCAAAAATCTGTTGTTAGAGGCTTAATGCACTCCCGTGCTGTTCAGCGCTATGCCATAAATTCGTTAGAATTAATAAAATATTTATCAGTGAAAGCGTGTGTGTGGCCAAGATCTATGAGACTATCCTGGGTTCTGAAAGCTTGAAATCACAATCTAAGGATTTGGAGAATTCCCTAGGTAACCAACGGTGGGTCACACGTATTGTGAAAATTTTAAAACTGCTGGTGGGCCACCAAACTGTCATGCCAACCAATCTGTGTTTGATGATCTACATGCTTCTATCAGGTTTCCACTGATGACTGCTGGTGGGCCACCAAACAATGTAATGCCAACCAATTTGTGTTCAGTAATAAACTTACATCTGATATCTAGGTAAGAATTGGTTTGTGTGCGTGCAGTGGAGCGGTGGCGCTGGACGGTCGCATCGAGCCGGGCGACATGATACTGCAGGTGAACGACATCAACTTCGAGAACATGAGCAACGACGGCGCCGTCAGGGTGCTCAGGGACGTCGTCCAGAAAACTGGGTGTGTGGGGTGCAATTACTCTCGTGCTCTCGTGCATGTCTCTTCATATGCGTTCTAGTTGCAGTAATTGTGCTGTTTTGATTTTCATTCTTCCAGTTCTTGAGATATTCATTACCCTCACGCATTTCTCTCCTAATACAGTTGTTGCTGCAATAATTGTGCTGTCTTGATTTTCGGAGTAAATGGGTGGTGTCTAATATGCATTTGCTGAATGTGAAGATGCATACTTATTTAATAGTTTTGCAGAAAGCTCAGATTTATCATACAGGATACACCAATCCTGACCCTAGCTCAGATTCAATTTATCATCTAGTGGAAATTTTATGTGCTCATTTGTAGTTCTTCATCCATTTGGTTGAATGCATAACATGAGGATCGAGCTACATACTACTGTTCAATAGTATTTTATATTTTGAGTGTGTCTTCCAGAAGTGAATATTCACAACGCGAGCATGTCTACTTGTGTTCAAGTAGTTAAAAGTTTAAATATGGAGTTTAGAGAATTGCCTTCCTTGTATGGTTCTTTTCTGGCTTGAACAATCACAGCCCAATATTCATATTTCATGCATACACCAGCAAAGCTCTGTTGATACATTGCTTTTTGCTGCGTTCAGGCGTAGTTGCTAAAATGTAAGCAACATGTGGTAGGGCCTTTGGACTCCAGCAGCTACTTTTGACAGTATATTTCTGTTGCTGTACCAGACCAATAAAGTTAGTGTGAGCAACATGGGTTTGTGCCTTTGGACTCCAGCAGCTACTTTTGACTGTCCATTTCTGTTTCCGTGCCAGACCAATAAAGCTGGTGGTAGCAAAGTGTTGGGACCCACACCCCCCGAAAGGCTACTTCACGGTGCCAAGAGCCGAGCCTGTGCACCCTATTGACCCCGAGGCCTGGATCGCCCACACTCAGGCCTGCCTTACTGGTGAGGGTAAGCCTGCGTCTTGCGCACCGTAGGTCATGGAGCTGTGTCAGGTGACTGAAATGGTACGAGTTCGATTCAGGATTTGCTGCGATTACTCGCATGTGAATAGGACTCATTGTTTTTAGTTGGGGTGTGGTGAGCTGGATGGACTTATTTTAGGTGCTCTATTTTTGGTTGCTGAAATGTGTGTATGGTTGTTGTAATGTGGTGAGTTTGGTTACTGGAATGTGGTGAGTTTGGTTGCTGGAATGTGGTAAATTTGGCTACTGAAATGTGGTAAGTTTGGTTACTGAAATGTGGTAAGTTTGGTTACTGAAATGTGGTAAGTTTGGTGATTGAAATGTGGTGAGTTCGGTTGTAGAGTTTTGGTGTTAGATTGTTGAAACGTTGTGGGTGAAGTTGTTGAATATGTTGAGAGTTAGGTTGCTGAGTTCATTAGACAGGGAAGTAGCCATGACTTCACGACATTTCTGTAATTTGATCGCTCTGATTTAGAGAATTTTTCTACCGAGTCCTTCAGTTTTGCCTAAGTCGTGATTTGTTAAGCATGGCTCCTATTAGTATTACTAGTCAACCCCCTTTATTTGAAATAAAAAAATAGGCGAAATGCGAGAAAGGCCGTAAGAAATAGAAAAATACAATCTCTCGAGAGTTGATGAGGCCGCGTGAACACGGCCCGTCAGAATATATAGGACCGGAGCTTGCATCACAGATACGCTCATCACACGCTGCAGGCTGGCTTCGGACAGACCGACGGACGGCCGCGGCTCTTATTATGGTATAGATTGGTTGCGTTTTCATGAGTAGGTTGCTTGTGTAAAAGTTAGTATCATTAGAGATGAGTACTCTAGCTTGTGGGAATTGTCAATTTTGACCTGCGTTATTACTAAAAGCTGAGCTTTGAATTTCGTGGTTGGTTGCAACTGCATACAGATTGTGAACAGTTCAACTGAGCAGGAAAACGAAGTTATCAGAGTTTCAAGCTTTGGAACATTTTTGTTGTGATTAAGAAGGATTAGACTAATTTATCAAATTAGTCGCGATTTATTTCTGTTGGTGTAATACAGTTATATTTTTCAATTACTTTGGATTGTACATGACTTGACAAGACGCTCTCTGTTCGCCATGATGACTTGGCGGAACTCTGAAGTATCTGGTCTTGGGAAATACGGGATGTAGCTGATATTTTGTCGTATGGGACGAGATATCTCTTTCTGAAATTTTTTTTGAGTTGTATTAATTTTATTAGGATTTCTGGTATCACTAATGAGTGTTAGACGTGGGTTTGAAATTTTAATACAGATGTATAAGTATAACACTGAACCGTTACTTTATGGTTGGTTTTTTAATTCCTGATTGCAAATATCAAATTAGAATTTTGCAATTTCTGTTTCATTTCTCACGTGATCTTGAAATTTTATATGCATGCCTATGATTGCATTGAACATCTTGGTCTCAAAATTTATTCTATGTGCCACTGTTTATAAATTATGAACGCTAAACTAAATTTTTCAAGGCATCTGTGCACTTCCTGAAGTTAATAATACAAATACATGACGGCTATTGTAAACAAAGAATCTTGGAGGATATTGTTATAGTGCAAGAATCATTGCATTATTGAGTGCGACAATTTTACTAGTATGCTTTTTATGATGATGGCGCAAGTAATAATCTTTGTCAATATTGGTAAGAGGATTTCTGAATATCAAATTTGTTTAGTTTTGTGATGAAAGCCATTTCTGAACAAGTGAAATATCGTTTTTATTTCATTCTTAATTCGCACATATTCAAGTTACAAAAAATAACTCTTGATATTCACATTTGCCATGTGCAGGACTTGAACTATGATTCCTTCACTTCTCGTATTTGCTTAAGAAAGCCCTATTGCGTGAATTATAAGTGAAGTCTTGTTTCATGTTTCACAAATTTCTTACGTTTTTTGAAAAGACGGTACTCCAGATGTATAAATGTCTTCGTTTTTCTGGGAACAATGAAGTTAAGATTTAGACTGAATCGTTATTCATGTTCCAGTGGATGAGTACCCTGTGCGGCCTCCCTCTGCCTCGACGCTAACGTCGAACACGTCCTCACTCGCCTCCTCCGTGGTCGACACTGAGCGTGAGTAGCGGGCACCCGTGCTTTTATTTTTTCGAATTTTTAGAAAAATTAACAGTAAAAACCCCTCAGCATGGACATATTATTTAGTTTGGAAATGTGCAAACTTTATTTTGGCAGGAAATATTAAGTTTTGCAATTTTAATCAATGTAAAGAAATTCTACATAGGCGTAACTGTCCACTGAAACGGTTTTTAACTAAGCAAATTTTCACCATCACATTTGTGATACTGAAGTGACTGCTCCAAGTAAGTCTCACATTTACGTAATTGCCAATTGTATTTTTTCAAGCTAGTAATAACTTCTATTATGCAAGGTGATGGAGCTGTAAATTGATTTGTTAATATCAAAGTAGCTCAAGAACTACGTGAGTGATATTGAAGCGTTCACAAGCCCTAAATACCGTGAATGATTTGTGCGTAATTCAATACATCGATATTGTTATATATGACGTCTCACCACCAAAGACGCTACAGAGGCGCTTCATCAGTGTATCTGATGTTCCCCAGTTTGGCAGCTTTACCGAGTGTTTGCAAAAAAATGTATCCACTGATTGATATATGCAAATATGATACCAGAACCATTCAACAGTTCAATTCTGATGTATGGTTCCAGTATCAATATACACACATCGCCCAGTAGATATATTTTTTGTGGCCACCCTGTTAATTAAGATAAGAGGAGGGTTTTAAGGCCGCTAGAATCATACAGTATCAATGCGGCAAATACATCTAGCAAAAATTAGATCTGTATACCGCTCTTATCCTCAAATTTTCCTTAAGAATTTAAAGAAAAGTTTAAAAGAATTTAAGAATTTCCTTTAAGAATTCAAATTTTCCTGTGTTGGGAGATTTAGTTGTAGGTACGGGAAGATAGCTACAAAATGTCAAATACCTCCATAAGTTGCTGAAATGTGATACTTTCTAAGTCAAAGAACTTTGATGCAGTTTTCTGACATGTTTAAAAATCGGCGCTTGGTACCGTGTTATTCTAAGGGCTTCATATCAATTCTGTTATCGATCCCCTCAGGGGGATATAACTGTTGTATCTATGGGAATTAACATTTCCAGGAGGAAAATATGTGTGGGCCGAAGCTGAGAGTTAGGTAGGTAGGTCTTTTTGTTAAAATAAAATATTTTTTTTTTGTTATGTTGAGGGCCACCTTTTTTCAGTTCACTGCTGCCCTGTTCTTCAGCACATATTACTTTCTTCTTCAACTTTTATCCTTTTTCATAAATTTCTTTCTCAACTTACTGTTTCTATGTCCCTTCTGTATAGATTCCGCATTCCCTTATATCCATACTAAATGGTGCCTTCGTCCTTTCTCTCTTTGGAATGCATTTTTTTAGTGGTTGGGGAGGCTTAAACTAATATCTAATCCATGTGGACACCCTTTCATATAGGGTGGAGATCATTTCTGCTATCAATGTTATCTTGCAGGGCCGTACGAAGAGATGAAGCTGTCAGTGACGTCCCCTATGACAACCGTGGTGCGGGCCATGGCCGCCCCTGACTCTGGTCTCGAGATCAGGGACAGACTCTGGCTTAAAATTACCATTCCTAATGCCTTCATTGGTGAGTCTCGGCTACATCTAGTGCCTTCATTGGTTACCATTCCTGATGCCTTCATTGGTGAGTCTCGGCTACATCTGGTGCCTTCATTGGTTACCATTCCTGATGCCTTCATTGGTGAGTCTTGGTTACCATTCCTGGTGCCTTCATTGGAGAGGAGAGTCTTGGTCGCCATATCTGATGCCTTCATTGGAGAGGAGAGTCTTGGTTTCCATATCTGATGCCTTCATTGGAGAGGAGAGTCTTGGTTACCATATCTGATGCCTTCATTTGAGAGTCTTGGTTACCATATTTGATGCTTTCATTGGAGAGGAGAGTCTTGGTTACCATATTTGATGCCTTCATTGGAGAGTCTTGGTTACCATATCTGATGCCTTCATTGGAGAGTCTTGGCTACCATTCCTGTTGCTAATGTTTTCATTACCAAATAATTAAATGAAAATTGTTCAGTAGTTTGTGAGTTTCTCATTTGTGTATCGTGGTAGATTTCATTAGCTTGTTGAATAATCACCATGGCATGCTTACTGCAGTCATGGGACAGGTTTGGGTGAGAAGCAACGCACTTCATCCACGTTTTAATTCTAGCAGACCATTCCTCCTCGCTCGACATTCAGACTAAACCAACTTCCCTATTTTACCAATTTGACTTTTTGTACGACTGGTAATGAGATAGCACATTACGAGAAAGTGAACTACCACAACTAGTACTTTATTCACTTCAATTCTTGTACGTCAGGCTACGAGACAATAGGCCTCATCATGCACCGCCTCATGCGTTCTGTTCGTTCACCTCAACTGCCGTAAATCAGGCAGTTAGATAATTGGGCACAAAAGAGCATCATAAACAAACAAGCACATACATTCTATTCACGCCAACGTACCTCAGGCAGTAAGATAATAGAACACAGAGGAGCACCATACACAAGCAATTGCATTCACGTCAACGTCCATCAGGCAACAAGATAACTCATTACGGTAGAGCATCACAAACAAGCCCGTGCGTTCTATTCACTTTGAGTCTGGCTCACCAGGTAACGAGGTGGTGGACTGGCTGCACCAGCGCGTGGAAGGCTTCAGCGACAGGAAGGACGCTCGCAAGTACGCAGCTCAGCTCCTCAAGAGCGGCCTCATCAAGCACACCGTCAACAAGCGGGACTTCAGCGAGCAGTGCTACTATGTGTTCGGCGACTTCTGTGATAGTGAGTCCCTCAAGTGCGCGCGCTCGCCTTGTGTCTCGGGAGTTCTCACCGGTCGTGCTTTTATTTGGTGCATACTTAGCTACAGCTGATGTACTGTTCTGCTTCTTCTGACTGGTCATGAGATGGTGTGCTTTGATTTGGTGTACGCTCAGCAACATGTGATGTATTATACAGCATGCTCTGATAGGCCACAATATTACATGCTTTTATTTGGTGCACACTTTACTACAGATGATGTATTGTTCTTCTGCTTCTGACCGGTTACAAGATGACGAGCTTTCATCCGCTTTACACGCAGTAACAGCTGATATTTAGGGTAGTTACACAGTAACCTCATGAAAAGAGATTGTTGAAAATGAAACCAAATAAACATGTTATATCTGTTCCTCTAAAACAGGGGAACATACTACTAACATATTGTAATGTACGTACCAGGCTTTATATCGTTGCCGTACCGGTGGTGTACTTAGTGCTTTATTTGGATCTTCCAATGGGCGGTGATTTTTTATCCATTATATTGATGTGTTATTCGAACGTTCTGACATCCAGTTCTCCATTGTTCGTTTTGATTATAGTTCTTATTATTGAGAAAAATTATCCACATGAATATTTTATAACTTAATTACACGAAGTACTTTATTACAAATGAAGAAGTTATTGTTTAGTCTGAGTTAACCCTTTAACGCCCCAGAGGACACCAGTGTCCTCTTTCAAAATTCCCCTTCAATATATTTTATTTCTTATTCAATTAGTTCCCTAATGTGTTCTTTGAAGTTCTCTGCCGAGTGGCAGTTCTTATCCCATCCTGATATCGGTGACTGCCAGATGCCAGCGCCAGTTTAGTGACGGTGGTTGTGTTAACGGTAATATGAGTACAAAAATTCGGACGTTAAAGGGTTAATGAATTATGGTAATAAACAAGCGCTTGTTGTAGAGCATTAAAACCACAATACTCCAAATTCTCTTTGCTTATAAGTAAGAAAACGAATTTCGATGGTTTACTGGACCCTTAAGAGAAATAATTATCACCTAAGGAAAAAAAGCAAATAATTCAAATTATTTTCGTGTTTGCGCAGGTCTGGCGGCACTGAAACTGGACGGGGAAGACTCGATCAGCGACCTGGGGCTGCCTCCCCCCTCCGCCACCTCGCAGTGGGGGAGCAACATTGGGAGCGTCGCCCCCCACGTGCAGGGGGCCAACTTCCCCCCCGCGCCGGTGGCGGTGGGGGGCTACATGCAGCCCCACCAGCCCCCCAACTTCAACTACACCAACGAGTCCTACATGTTCAACAGGGACAGTGGCTCCGGTTTGTGTCAAATTACGCTAAATATTCTACTTTTACCTATTTTGTGTCTAAATATTCTATTTTCTAACTATTTTGTGTCTTAATATTCTATTTTCGAACTATTTTGTGTCTAAATATTCTATTTTTGAACTATTTTTTTGTCCGGGGTTCTTTCAAATTAGGCTAAATATTCTATATTTTTAACTATTTTGTATCTAAATATTGTATTTTTTAAACTATTTTGTATTTGGTTTATTTTTCAAATTAGGCTAGATATTCTATTTTTGAACTATTTTGTATCTAAATATTCAAATTTTTAACTATTTTGTATCTAAATAATGTACTTGTTTTCAAGTATTTTGTGTCGTAGCAACTGGCATACGTTACTTCAGTGTGCTGACACTGCTCAATAATTTCATGCTGAGGTAACAAAGAAAAAATAGTTGATAAGAAATTGTTTGATGTAAAGATTAAAACTGCAAACCACGACCGAATTGTCGCCATGAAATCCACGAATGTACTTTTACATGCAACGTTACGTTGTGTTGTGCAGTGTTTCGCCCAAATGTTTCATGTATAAAATGAACATTCTGCTGAAAAGTAAGCTTACCAACACAAACCAATTTTTCGTGTTCTGCTTACATATATGGTGCTGTAAATGTAGTCTTGTTTGTGGGCCAACGTGTGTTACTATCCAGAAAATATTTTGGCTGAAACAATCGGCAGCAGTAGATGCTTTTGATTAAAAAGAGAATAAAATTATCGAAAATTTTGATTTTCTTCGTGGTGTTGCAGCCAAAAATGTTCAAGTTGTTTAACGAGCAATGAAGGGAAGAAATCATAGTTTAGTTTTTCCATAGCTCTGCAATGAAAAAAGTATAATTTTGCATTTTAGCACAAATCAGCAGGCCAATGTGAGTATAGATCGTTACTGATAGCAATTTCATAAAGGAGGGTCTGTGCAAGTTTTATGTGAAAACAAAAGAAACTACATTTTCAATTTTTTTTACGGCAGTTCAGCCGGCAAATGTGAGTGCAGATCGTTAATGATGAGCCATTTGACGCAGGCAGGTCCGGGTAAGTTTTCCATAGAAACGATATAAAAACCTTAGTTACAAATATTTTCAAAGCAGTTTAGAAGGCAAATGCGAGTGCAGATCATTACTGATGAGCCATTCACCACAGGCGGGTCGAGCAGCGGGACAGCGAAGAAAGCCAGCCAGCACCGCAGTCCACTGCAGAGTGGTGGCAGTGACAGCGAAGCTGCGAGTCAAATAACTGCTTCCTCTGTGCGCCTTCCTCCTTCTATGGGGGGCGGTGTTCCCCCCTCCATGGGAGTCGGTGTTCCCCCCTCCATGGGAGTCGGTGTCCCCCCTTCCATGCCCTCAGTCCCTCCACAGCAGCTGATGATGCACCACCACCATCACCACTACCAGCCGCGCCCGCCTCCCCCTCTGCCTCACCAGCCCCTCCCCCCTCTCCCCATCACCAACGCCTCGTCACAGCTCATGACGAACACGACTTCGTCGTCCCCCCTGGTGCCCCCCAGCAATGGGAGCTGTGCCAGCAGTGGAGGGGCAGGTGGGGGAGGAGGAGGGGGGTCTAGTGGGTCGGAGCGCTCCCACGGGGCGGCGGGTGCCCCCAACACGGGTCTGTAGTGCCGCGGTTAGTGCCTCCCTGGCGGTTGTGTAGGTTTTGGTTTTGTCCTCATGGTCTTAATGTTTTGACTGCTCATCTGGAGCCTGTCTGGTGTTGCCTCTGACTCAATGTTGTGGCTTACCAACGAGCCATATGTTTTGACTGCTCATCTGTGGATGTTCCTTATGGTTTGACTGCTCTTCTGTGGATGTTCCTTATGGTTTGACTGCTCTTCTGCGGATGGTTTTATGTTTTGATTGCTCATGTATGGCCTGTCCGGTGCCGCATATTTCTGACACAGGGCTGGGGCCTGTCAAGTTGCCACATGTCTCAGACTCATGGCTGTGGCCTGCCATGGTGCCTCATGTTTCTGACCCAGGGCTATCTCTCTTGTCGAGGTGTATTCAGTATCCCCCATCTGCCCGGGTGTACTTATGGTTCTGATCTCGGATGCAAGTTACCTATACCTAGAGAGGTGGATGTTGAGTTTAGACTTAGGCTGCCCTCCTTGCGCTGGACGCTTCACTCGTGTGTTGCTGGTGTCATCTCCATTGTCTGGGTGTCATTCCTTCTTTGTGTGTGTTAGCTTATTCTTAGACAAATCTATATATCTGCTGAGAATTTGACCGTTCCATTCATTATGTTTTATTTGCATCGATCATTGTAAGAAATGTACCTCAGTTATCTGAGGTGCGTTTCCTTTATTCTTTCAGTTGTATGGTTTATGGAAGAAAGGTTTAGGTAAGAATTTGTTGCAGGTTATCCGTGCAGAGGTGATGGTCTCTAACCTGCCTGCACCTTCATGAGGTGATACCGTAGGCATACCCGCTCTATTTTCTGCTTGGAAAGTGATCCTTTAGTTAGCACACTGCACTGTTTTGTATGTGTAAAGCTATTCGTATTTTAATGATCATCGATCTTCATTACGGCAGGAAGAACCGATGCAAGGAGCGGAGCACCTACCGTACTTTGATCAATTCAAAATTTTCCTCAGTTACAGTGGGGTAATTGTTCTATACGTATTACTAGTTGTGAAACGCCAAATTGTTGGTTTTGATGCTTTTTCTTTTGTTTCTGTCGTTTTGTCAATTAAGAAGACAAAAACATTGAAGGAAATAAAAAGTTTAATTCCTCTTTCATCCAAGAATCAATTTACCTCAGAAACTGGGAGAGACTTCAAGCGGTGGAAGAGGTATGCCCGTAACCAGGGGAAATTCTCACTAGCCACATCGGCATACTGTCACAACCGCAGGGAACTTTGAGTAGATTAAGACACATGTGGATGCAACGATGCGTAGAATGGGAAAAAGGAGTACGAAAATCCTTCGGACGCAGCTACCCTCACAAAGGAAGACGTACATCAGCATTAGATGTTGGAGTGCCTGATCAAAGTGTAGTAAGAGAGGTTGGTCGGAAGGACGGAGTGTTTGCTGCCGACGCCGAACTTACTTCCCAACTAAAGACAGGTTAAGGAGGCTGGAAGTCTCCATCAAAATGTTGCGGAAGTTGGAAGTCTCAAAGTGTTGAGGAAGTTAGAAGTCTCTATCAAAATGTTGATGAAAGCATTATTTTCTCAATCTTTTCCAGCATTAGGTTGGTACTAAAAAAACTGCAATAGGAAAAAATGTCGAATTAACAAGTTGTTTTTGGTCCAATGGGTTTCCGTTTGCCTCTGATTTAACATGGTGAAATTTACTCCTGAAGCGAAGCAAATTAATTGTCCGTTGGTAGTAAAAACACAACTATTTTCACTCATTACTACCTGACAAAATCATTAATAACAGAAGAGAAAGTTTTACACTCCATGTAAGAAACGATAGGCATGGGCGAGTGCTGATGATATCACGGCCATCAGTAAACAAATGTGAACGACTGGTTGCTAAATTTTTCAATTGAACGACAATGTTTGCATTTACAATCTTGATTTCCGCGAGGAATAAATTATAGAATAGATGATGAATGCTTCGGAGAGCCGCTTTAAACCTACTGCAAGTGCCCGTTTTAAGAAAAGTAAGTCCGCGCTAACGACGAGAAGTTACGTGGTGTTCGCTCTGCTTGGTTCCATTCCTGGACATTGCATCATGTACACGATAGTGTTATTTGATCAGCCTTTCCAATTTTCTAATTTTTCCTTATTTCTTAATAAAAAGTTGACCAAAACAAACTAGCATTCGGCAGCCCTGTGTTCAAGGTTGCTAAATGTTAAATGCTTCTTAAAAGGAAATTTTGTTTGAGGGGTAAAAAAAGGCAAATGTGCACAATTTTATTGGAAAAAGGCCTATCGCGCTCATTTTCGTGAGTGGGAAAAGTTGGGTTTGTTTTTTGTTGTTGCTTCCTAGCCTTTTATTTGGTTCTGCTAGAGTTTGGATCTTGCACTTTCACATTGTCACGTTTTCTAGAGCCTTGCAGTCACGGCTTTCTGGATTTTATTTTCCCGGTTTTGATTCAGTTGTTTTCTCTTGTTTGTAATGAGCATTTTGTTTTGAATTCTTCATACCTTCTCAAGTGGCCATAAGGCACATGTTTTTGTGTTCTGTTGAATGTTAAAGCAATTTCTTGATTTTTTGCCACTTGGAAATTTTTTTTCTATGTGTATGTAATGGAATAATGTGTTGAGTATCTGTTTTTTTTTCAATATCGTTTTAAATTTTAAGTTTTGCAAATTTTTTATGCGCATTTTCGTATATGTATTTTAATGAACATTCTACTGATATCTGTGATATTTTTATTGACTTATATGGGATATGTTTATTCTTTAATGCTAAAATCCATTCGTTATAAGTGTCCTTTCCAATAATTTCCTCACTGCAAGTTTTGAGTTCATTCATATACTTCGTTTTATAGCATTCATTTCATTTCTTGTGTTATATATCCAATTTGTTTCAATTTTTGAAATTCATCTACCACATTATACATCATTTTTATTTATTTCTGGGTGTCATAATGATTCGTTCGATTTTTTTCAATTTTGATTTCGCTCGAGCAGGACTGAGCTCGTCCATGGCGAGCTTCAGCTGTGCCATGGCCAACCCGTGTGACTACTTCATCGACTCCGTGTAGCACCTCCCCCTCCCTTCCTGCCTCGTCTGTCCTTCTGTTATGTAGCCGTGAGATTTTTTATTTCAAGAGTCCGTGTTTGCTGTAAATTTAAGAGATGACTCCACAGCTTGCAAATGGAAAACTCGTCTGTCCTGTTCTGTAGCCGTGAAAATCTTTTATTTTCAACAGTCAGTGTTTGCTGTAAATTTGAGGAATGACTCCTTAGCTAACGACAGAAAGAGAGGAAAACTCGTCTGTCCTTTCGTGTAGCCATCATAAACTAAGGGTCCGTGTTTCCTGTTAATTTGAGGGGTGAATTCACAGCTAGCGAAAGGAAAACTCGTCTGTCCTTCTCTTGTGTAGCCGTTATGAACTTTTATATCAAGATTCCGTGTTAGCTCTAAGTTTGAGTGAGGACTTCACTGCTAGCTAGAGAAAGGAGGAAAACTCTTAGTAATTTTGCTTTGAACGACCTAGCGTTTGAGTTAGGAATACTTTTTCTCGATTATTTAAGACGTGGCCAAGATTGGCAACATTATTTAACTCACCCATTTTCTTGCTGCCAAATTGACCTCAGCAGCTCACGAGTTCCATCAGTTTTTGGGATGTGGCTCGGTTCAAATGATAATAATTCGTCTGCATCATTTTTTTCATTATGTAAAAAAATCGAGCTGTGGGAAAAATGAGAAGTTCATTTTAAAGCTTAGCTAGTGATTTCTTACGGTGTGAGTTAGTCATTAGTTATCCGTACTGGAAATCATCAAAGTCAACTCATAGAAGCCTTGAAATCTACCCAAGATAATTTCGTCTACCGACGTGGGTTTGGTTAGATTAGGTTACCATTTATCTGGTCACACTTCTGTGATTATTTGTCACTTTTATCTTTTTTTTTAATGTTGCTACTTTGCTGTTACGTAGTTAGGCAATTGTGCGTAACTCTTTTGCGTTTATAAAGCTGTTGAACGATAAAATACGAGTCCATATTGCTGTTCACTTGCATCAATTTATATCAATACTTGCGTAATATTGCATGATGTATAGGTTATTTTTTGTTCAGTGGACTCGGGCAAACCCCTGGTCGAAATGTTTACGTTGGAATTTCGAATTTGCCATGGACGATGACGTGTGCATTCTCTGTACCTTAATTAACACTCCCTGTGCTATGATTAATGTGACCTTATATTCTCACGAGAAATCTTAATTCAAGTAGCTCTATTTTACTAATATTCTCTATTTTTATAAATTTTAATTCGTATTACTATGCTTTATTTTTATATTATTCCTGATTGTGTTACAATTTTGTATGATTTTTCCTACTTCTGCTGTTACTTTAATCGAGTTCATTTTTAAATGAAGAAATAATTTCCCCAATTTTTAAGTCACTGTGATCGGCTTCATCATATAGAATTTTTATTTTATATTGCTTGCTGTTGGGTCTAAGTCTGGCTGTTGTTTTGCTTTTTTTTCATCTTCATCAGGATTTGAACTTTTTCTAGCAAGTTAGGCCAGATTTTTACATCCTCAGTCAGCCTCTGTTATTTCCGTTCTCAGCAATGAATGCAGTATGTGATTTATTAGTTCATTATACTCTAGGGACTTGTATATTCTGGAGTACAGTGCTTGACTGATGTTTTCACACCCATTTCCAGTGACGTGTGTGTGACTGGACCTATGTTATAATCTCCCGTATTAATGCTTTGCTCCGGGTGCTGTTCACTTAGTGTGGGCCCGAGCTAAAGGTTAGGTAGGCTTTCTTTTTGTTGAAATAACATAGGTTTTTGTTTCGTTTCGAACCATCTTTTTTCGGCTGTCCTGTTTTTTCAGCACCTTCTACTGCCTTCTCAACTTTGATCTTGTTTTATGTTTATGAACTTCTTTCTCATATTTCTGTTTCTGTCCCCTTTCTTCATAGATTCCACGTTCCCTTAACTCCATGCTAAATTGTGCCTTCTTCCTTCCTCTCTTTGGATCACATTTGTTGAGGATAGGAAGGCTTAATTAAACTAACCAATAATCTAATCTAATCTGCTGTTCACTTACATTTTCTCCGCGTGAGAGCTTTGACCAGCCATTTCCTGTTCTATTTAAAATGAAAGCATTCTATGTTTGTATAATGGACCTAGACCTAATGTCACCTCAGGCTTAGGTTGTTGAAACAACGTGTTATTCAATTATTTTGTGCGAGTACTTGAGCTCGGCCGGTTTTGAGTTAGGCTTTCTTTAATATTGTGGAAGATGCCTAAGAGATACATGTTAAAAGCAACAGACCCTTATTACAGGGATTATTCAACAGTATTATCTCAGTCAAGATAGCAAGGTCAAGTGGGCAAAACTGACGAATCTTCAAAGAACTTGAAACTTGAGATGAAAGACTTCATTAAGATAATTGGGAAGAGGTTAGTGTTAAGAATTCACATGAATGTTATCGAGAAATTCAGTCTTCCATTTTTCTGTCCCGCAAGTCATGCATCAGTCCAGTCATCACAGTAGCATATCAGGTGATACCAATGTTTTCCATTGGTGATTTTGGCATTGCTGCGCAGCAGCTGTATTGAGGCCATTCAGGTTCTTAGAATCACGTTTGTGACATAAAACACATTGGTCTGTATTGGTCTTGGCTTACTGTCACTCTTTTCTTTGGTAGTTCCCCTCAGGGGGATACAACTATTGTATCTATGGGAATTAGCGCTCCCAGGGGAACCATGTGAGGGCCCGAGCTAAAGGTTAGGTAGGCTTCCTTTTTGTTGTAATATAATAATAGGATTTTGTTTCGTTACGGACCATCTTTTTTCGGTCCACTGCTGTCCTGTTTTTCAGCACCTACTACTTTCTTCTTCAACTTTTTTCTTGTTTCATGAACTTCTTTCCTAGCTTACTGTTTCTGTGCACCTTGTGCATAGATTCCGCGTTCCCTCAACTCCATACTAAATGGTGCCTTCCTCTTTCCTCTCTTGGAACATCTTTGTCGTGGTTAAGGGAGGCTAAAACTTTCTTATATAATAATAATAATAATTCTTTGGTAGTTGTTGCTGAGTCTACCTGTGGATTGTTAACGATCTGGGACCGAATGTACGAAAAATTCTCGAAGAAATGAATTCATAAGTGGAAAGTGCAGGGTAAACGAGGATGGGCCTAATCACATTTCTAATTTGGCTTTATAACCGCTTGAAAAAGTGTCTTGACATTAAAATAATAACTTTTGACTGTGTGTTGCAATCAAATATTTATCGACGTTGCTTGCGCTGCCGGCCAAAATTTGTGGCTAATATTCACGGTGCTTATTCATTTGAATGAACGGTTAATTAATAATTAACCGTTCATTCAATTGATGCGCATGTTTGAGATCTCTAATTAATAATGCGCATGTTTGAGATCTCTAATTAATAATGCGCATGTTTGAGATGCGTTCAAAAAACGCAGCTCCTTAGCTAAAGACAGCTGGCTAGTCGGCCTGTGAGAAACGAAATGGTGCAGCTTGAAGTTAATCATCAATTTCTCTGTTTCATTTTATGTGTGTGTACAACAGCTGTAGGCATTCTAAATGATTCTAAGGGATTTATTTTTTATGTTTAGTTTAGTTTCTGCTGTGAAAGGAGCAGTTTCTAAAGCTGAACAATAATTTATTATTCGAAAAAAATTTTCATCCTGTTCAAGGTGCAAAAGGATTATTTTGTAACTGATATTACTTCATTTAAATTATGAATATTGCGTAACTGCTCTTGAATAAGAAGTCCTCGTCACTCCTCATCGCACAGCCGCTCTTATGTGGCCTCCCGAGCAGATTACAACAGCGGCCCTGGATGTGAAAATATCTATAGGTACAATGGAAAATTGGATGGGCCTTTTAGGTCCAAGTTTATTTGTTTTCTTACTTTAAAGAATCTGATAAATATTCTAGTTTTTATGTGTTGCTTCTGCAACCGACGGGAGTAAAGGACGTTTTATTTTTGGTTCCCACGCCATAATCAGTCTTATCTTAACTCTATATCGACCACCGCCCTTTCTGAAAGACATCGGGAAATGACTCGCATCGTTCTTATTTTCCGAATGCTTTGATGGACATTCCACATTTACTGCGTTTCATTTATGATAATTTAAGAGAAATTACCGTAACACAATTTCGTTTGAGACCCAAAAATTCGGTTGTTAGAGCGGTTATTAACTGAGGTCGATTTTGAGATAATTAACGTGGTAGCTTGGGAAAACCCAAAAATAATAATTAACGTGGTGGCGGTACAGCAAGCAGTGAAAGTTATTTCAAGTCAATGGTAACGCGATTGTCGGAGTAGCGTGATGGCGCTTAAATCGCTTTATGGTCGACTAGGCTGTGCTACTTGCCTGCGGTACATAGCGTACTCAAGTGCATTTGAGAGAACTGAAGCTGCCTGCAGTACTGCCACCATAACGTGAATTGTTTGGAAATCTTGCCCTGCACGGGGTAATATTTAAATATAAACTCAGTCTGTAAACAATGTGCTACTTTTCCCCGTTGTAAATGTCTCTTTGCATTCCGTCACACATCGGTGAAGATAGGCTAGTGTAAAATCTTTCTTGAGTGTGTTTCTCATACTATGTGTCCGCGTGCTTGTGTCGTTTATGAGGGTTTTGTCCATCTTATGTGTATTCTCATTCGTAGTTTATTTAAAAGAGTAGTCAGTATTTAAACTAATTATTTTTGCCCTTTGTTTTTGGTCTTGGATCATTTTCTTTTGCTTCTGTTCTTAGCTCATTTCCTTACCTTGGTATATTAATTAGTACGTGTAGTATTCATCACTCATTTAAACCCTTCATGAACGGTACTCATTATGTTTTGAATACGATATAAATCCCGTGTCGGGGCGCAGTGATGAAATGCCTTATTGATGCGGGGACCCTTATCCAAAAAGTTTCCCTTGAAGCACATGAAAAAGAGTATTTTGTGCTGCCATGCTGCGAATTGCTCACGACGTTAATGGCTCATCAATAGAAATAATTCACCCGTGAGCTCATCCAACTAGGACTCAGTGGCCCTTAACCAGGGTCCGGCATGCTACAGTTTGTGCACTAATAAAGGATATAGTTATATACTTTTTTTCAAAATTTTGGGATCAGCAAAGACAAATTGAATTTTTTGACTCAAGCTTGCGGCTAGATTAGCTCTAGCCGTCATCAGGGGAACGATGGAGCTAATCTAGCCGAAAGCTTGGGTCAAAAAAATTCAATTTGTCTTTGCGGATCCCAAAATTTTGAAAAAAATGGAAACTTCACTACCAAGACGTCCTTTATTTTAACAATTGAGTTATATACATATATTTTAAATTTAAAATGAAAAAAAACATGTTTTTTTTTCCAACTCCGAAAGGTTCGATGAATGTATGTATGAAACTTGTGGGATCCAGTACATCCAACAAGGTTGAGACCCACTGAATTCTGGGTGCTGCGTTAGCGTTCTGGTGACGTATCCTGGCTACGGAATGCACCGAGTGTTGGAGTGTGCATGCGTGTCTCTATTGGTGTATTTGTAGTTTATTATTTGCGTCTCCCACTGTAATAGGCTCGCTTCGCCCGGCCAACGCACCTAGTGTGAATTGCTGTAATATTTGTGTGCTTGACGAGTGTTTCTTGGCGATCCATACGCGTTTGTTGCGTGTAGCAATAACTGTCACCACCTTGGATTTAGGATCAGGCAAATGAAGTGCTCTTCTTTCATTAAATTTAGCGCATTAATACGGCCGTACATGTCACAGGAACCAGGAACCTGTGCGGTCATGGGTGTCTCGAGCTACCAGCTGCTGCATTGGCAGCCTTACTCTTGGAAATATGTGAAGTGAATTTAATTTATTTTTTCTTTTTCCGTGTATCCGGGTGGGTGGCCCATTTTTCTATTCCTACGACCGTCCGCAAGAGTGTCTTCGTCTCCATTTCTGCACTTTTTTGATGTGTTTAGAGAGGTCTGAATCACTTGCAGCAGCTCATTTTTATTTATAAATATGTAACTATTTTTGCATGGAATATGACGCTACTAGCGCGTGTAATATTAATATGGCACATTAACTCTAAACGCCATAGTAAAGATGGATATTATTACGCTAAAGGAGTAGCAAAATTACCAATTAAACGGTAAAAATGTTTCGGGGTACTTATGTCCCTCTGTGAGCCGTGTCATATATACGAGTCCCATTGAGGCTTGTATTACTTGTTGCATCGAATGGCCTCAATTAACGCATGTATTGTAAATATAGTACGTGTGCTTCACAATATTTCTGTGAGAGCTGTAACTTACGTATTGGGTTGATCAAAGGCAGATGTGTCAGCAAGTTGTCTGTAATTACTGCTCAAATTTTGTTCGCGAGACCATTGCAATCTTTTATCTCTGAGAAGTTTACGTATTTTGAGGAATACGATGTTGAATTCTGACTTTAATGGTTTTCATCTGAAGTTTCTTCTCTGCCGAGGCTTGCTGAATATAGAAAAACATGATAGCAGAAACGAGCCAAGGGGACTTTTCTCTTTTCTTCCCAAGCGCTACGCTTCGTGACCCCACGTCTAAATTTAACGCTAGGTTTCTTTGATTTTCGGGATTTCGAGGCACTTGTAGTCTGCCAGCCGTATCTTGTTTACGTCCCGATGAGGTTTTATAATTCGAGTTTTTCCTCTCCTGCTTCGTCCATATTCTAAGATACGCCTCATGTTGAGGATGTGCGAGGTACAGCTGATTATAAGCAGCGCTCTGCGCGATTTACTTGACGCGGATTTTTTATTCACGTGTACAGGTTTTCATTCATTATGTATTGAAAATTGCTTATCCACGAAATGGTCATCCACACTTGTTAGGAAACACAAGCGTCATATAGACCAACGTTTTTCGGGGGTATTTAATTCTGGAACTGAATTATTTTCATCACGTGATAGCTCATTGCATGTTGTTCGAAGGCATTGTAGAAAAAATATTGCTCTTTTATTCGTAAAATAACAATCGATTTCTCTATTCTAAATGCTTACCGCTTCACAACTCTTTCATCCGATTTCTCTGACATGTAGCTAGTAACATGGATTGAATGCCCTTGCTCAGTTTTAATTATTTTTTCTTGTTATGACAACTGACCCAAACTGTTATTGTGACCCAGCGTGTCCGTTCTCTGGAGCGCGTCACAATTGTCCCAGAAGATATTGCATCACACATGATGAAGAGATACCCGGTTCCGCGAGGTTTCCCAACTAAGCCTCCTCCCGCAGTGCCAATACATACGTGGGATGATAGACCCACAAGCCCCGTGCCGCCTGATCTAGCAATCGCCCTGAGTGAGGGTGTTGAAAAGGACTCCACGCGTGCTAAACCTCAAAAGGGTAAACCATGACCACCTATATCCAATGGAATATTAGAGGATTTCGCCGCAACTATGGAGATTTGAGGGCCCTCCTTGAGGAGTACCAACCATGTTGCGTTTGCCTTCAGGAGACCCTTCTTGGAAACCTGAACCCTGCACCTCCAAACAATTATTGTATTGAGGTTTATTCCCCGGTGCCTAACCCGGTGCCCGGAACGGGACTTGCAATACTTGTGCGGAGAGATGTTGGCTACAGTAAAATAGCAATCAATACTAGATTGCAGGCCCTGGCCCTTCGTATGTGTGTTGGGCAGCGTATGATCACGGTCTGCAACATCTATACTTCACCAGGAGATCCCTTAACCTCACAGGACCTTACCCTCCTTAGCAATCAACTAACAAGACCTGCTTTCATCCTTGGGGACGCAAACGCCAAACATGTTCGCTGGGGCAATCTGATAAACGATCGACATGGAAGAGCGGTGGAAGAGTTTTTGGATGCTACCGAGTTGTGCCTGTTGAACACCGGAGCTCCCACTCATTTCCATGTACAAAGCGGTACCTCCTCTGCAATCGACGTCAGCCTGTGTACGCCCGACATCTTTCCTGATACTCAGTGGTCCGTGCTTGACGATACGTATGGTAGTGACCACTTTCCCATCCTTTTGTGTGTCGCACGGTGCCAACCTGTGCCCACGGATCCACGCTTTAATTTCAAGAAGGCCAACTGGAGAGACTTTGAAACCGGCTCGCGAATGGAAGAACCCGATGAGAGATGCAGTGTTGATGAGCTAGTCGAACGTTTTGTCATAACGGTGTGTGCAGCTGCCAACGCTGCCATCCCAAAGTCTCAGGGAGGCTGCCAGAAACATCGTGTTCCATGGTGGAACAACGAGTGTGCAGTAGCCAATAGTGAGCGGAAACGAGCCTTACGGCGCTATCAACGAACCAAGGAGCTGGCACATAAGATCGCCTATAACCGAGCCAGAGCCCGAGCGCAACTAGTCAAGGATGTGGCGCGTAAGACATCGTGGCAGAAGTATGTCTCCGGCCTGAACACTGATACCCCCATGGCTAAGGTATGGCAAAGAGTTAATAAAATGAAGGGAATTTATGGACACAGGCGACCGTGTTTGGAAGTTGATGGATCTCTCACCGCAGACCCGGAGCGTGTAGCAGAAGTGTTGGCCCGGAGTTTCTGTCGTGTTAGCAGCGGACATGCCACCTCGGCTCTCAGACGTCAGCAGGAACGGCAATTGCTAGATTTTTCGACTGACTCCACCTATTCGTACAACGATCCCCTCACAATGATGGAATTTTATTGTGCCTTGAAAAAGTGCAAAAACACAGCCCCCGGACCTGATGGCATTCACTACCAAATGATGAAGAAAATGGACCATACGGCGATATCATACCTTCTCTATATTTACAACAAAATCTGGACCACGCACATATATCCGCAGCAATGGCGAACATCAATAATCATGGCCTTTGCAAAGCCCAATAAGCCTACCACCAACCCTGATAACTATCGACCCATTGCCTTGACTAGTTGTCTTGGAAAACTGATGGAAAAGATTGTAAATGTCCGGCTTACGCGATGGCTGGAGACTGAAGAGCTGGTGAATCCTGTACAGTTCGGCTTTCGTCAACACCGCGGCACCGTAGACGCTCTGCTGCGCCTTCAGAACTACCTAATAGCTAACCTCGCAGAACGTCGCCAGACTATATGTGTTTTCTTTGACTTGCACAAGGCCTACGATACCGCGTGGAGATATGGGATCCTCAAATCGCTGCATGGATATGGACTCCGCGGTAATATGGCTTTGTATATCCAGGAGTTCCTTGGTGAGAGAACGTTCCGTGTTAGAGTGGATGGTACGCTCTCCTCACTGCAGTTACAGCGTGAAGGCTTGCCTCAGGGCAGCGTCATGAGTTGCACGTTATTTAATGTTGCCCTGAATGAAATTACTACAGTCCTTCCCCCTGGCATTTTGGCCTCGCTGTATGTGGATGATTTTATGCTCTACTCTACGTCTGCATTTCTGCCTGCGGCGACCCGTAGAATGCAGAGAGCCATCAACAGTGTGAGCAACTGGGCTCTTGAGCATGGCTTTACTTTTTCTACTGAGAAGACTGTAGGCCTTCTTTTCCAAGGTCGCGGCCGCTGTGATCCTCCACGACTGGTGCTGAGGGAGGGACAGATAGCTTTTGCGCACAGTGTAAAGTTCTTGGGGATGACTGTGGATGATAAGCTCACCTGGAAACCCCATCTGGCTGCTCTCAAGGTTGAGTGTGCTCGGAGAATGAATCTCCTAAAGTGTATATCTGGAGTAACGTGGGGAGCAGATCGAGTGACGTTGTTGCGACTGTACAGAACCCTCATCAGGAGCAAGATAGACTATGGCTGTATAGTATATCAATATGCCAAAGAATCCTCACTCGCTAAGTTGAATCCAGTGCACAATGCAGCTATCAGGCTAAGCACTGGTGCTTTTCGATCCTCACCCTCTTACAGCCTGTGCGTGGAGAGCGGAGAGCCACCCCTGTGGCTCCGACGTGTGCAACAAACCTTACAGTACCTAGCCAGGCTGGAGCAAGTCCCTTTGTCTCCTGCATGGGCCAGTGTGCACGTGCCCCTTGGTCGACACCTGCCTTTTCCACATTTCATACCCGCATCTGTGGATTACCCAGCGATTACGGCCGCAATGCAATTGAGACCCATGCGAATACTCCCAGTACTCTTGGACAACTCTGCGACATGGCGCGTCCCTATAGAAAGTTTTTGCCCAGGATGCCGGATGCCCAAGAAGGAATCCATGCCCGACCACATCCTGAAGGGAATTTTCATGGACCATGTACTTGAAAAGCACGCAAACTCCGTGAAGTT
This sequence comes from Morinoia aosen, assembly GCA_030386875.1. Classification (NCBI taxonomy): domain Eukaryota; kingdom Metazoa; phylum Arthropoda; class Malacostraca; order Amphipoda; family Talitridae; genus Morinoia; species Morinoia aosen. The sequence goes on from CM059562.1 coordinate 68,447,772, forward strand.
GTACACTGACGGATCCAAAACGGGAGACGCCGTGGGATGTGCCGCCGTGTCTGGGGAAAGGGTCAGTGCAATGAAACTACTCCCAGAGTCATCAATTTTCACAGCAGAATTGTACGGTGTGATGGAGGCACTGAAATTGATTGAGGACTACCCATGTGGCTCTTTTACAATTTTTGTTGACTCGAAAAGCGTAATCGAGGCCACGCAAATGTATAATAGTACACACCCACTCATTGCTGAGATTCTCGTAATGTTAATAAACCTTGCGAGTAGACATAAGAGTGTCACGTTATGCTGGGTGCCCGGACATGTGGGAGTATCGGGCAATGAGCGAGCTGACCGGGAGGCTAAGCGAGCTGCAGAGACAAATGGGGAAACGTTGAACTTGATGGTCCCATTCCGAGACTACTACCCTCGGATAAAGGCTGCAGTGAGAAGTTTGTGGCAACAGGAGTGGGAAAGAACAATTAATAATAAATTAAGAAGTATTAAACCCACCGTGCGTGAGTGGATATCTTCTAGTTGTCGCCCTCGTCGGATGGAGGTGATACTCTGCCGCCTTCGTATTGGCCATACCCGTTTGACGCACGGGCACTTGATGGAGCGACAGCCACAGCCACGATGTGAGCGGTGCCACGTTCCTCTGACTGTCAAACACTTTCTTGTTGAGTGCCCTCGACATGCAGCTGCCAGGAATGTGTGTTTCCCGAGACTGCGAGGTTCTGATGAGGATGTAATGATCGGAATGCTCGGGGAAATTTTACGCTCAACTTTCGATGTATCAGCGCTTAAAATGTTCCTGGAGAAGTGTAATCTGATGTCAGAAATTTAACCAGAGAAAGAACAGCGTAAGCAAGGAACTTCTTCACAACTGAGATGTGGAAGACTAAACTGTAATATGGCCGGGCGCGCTGCGTAGATGCCTCTGGGGGTTTCAGCGTGGGTAAGGCGCCCGGCCATAAATGGGTGGGCAGCTGAAATCCCCTATGGGGCCTTTGGCTGCCCGTGCTAACAAAGTGTGCGTGGATATGTAGATGATCTCTTCAAAGATCAACTGGGGCTTTTATAAGATGACAAATGTGGTTTGAAATTAGAGCGGTTTTTGCGATGGATGTTGCTATGTCTCCATAATGGTAATTGTGATAAACTTTGAATAGAGATTTATATAATGTGCTTTTGCTGAAATGATGTGAATGTTGTATTTTTTATTTTTATTTTTGAACTGTGAGACCTACGGCGCGATATAGTACGAATTACTGAAGCGCTAGCAAATCGATGCTAATACTACTACTACTACTACTATGACAACTGATTAAAACTGAGGCTAATAGGGGTGACCAAAACTGTCAAGTTTACCCAGAAATTGGCCAGCCAATCTGGCAGCTCTGAATCGGCAGCATCGGGGCACGATTGTTCGTGTTGCCTGCAGCAAAAGTCAATGAGAAGTCGTGTAACCTGTATATTGGATACAGTCTCGCCATATAAACTTGCCGAGTTAAATCCATAGACCTAACAAGCACGTTTGGTCTGCTGCACTTGATATCTTACACATCGCTTCATGTCAACAGGTGATAGACGAGTAATGCGGTAAGGTGTGGCGTTTGGGATGAGAATTCTGTTGGAGTTGAAGCAGAGAATCCGAATCGTAGTCATGCCTCCAATGTACTTGGATAAATACTGAGCGAACTTAGCTGGTGGCTGAAGGAAGATACGTGTGACAGATGTGCGGCTTTTGTAATGCTCGATTGTTTTAGATGTGCTCACCCATATAATATTTTATAGCTTTCAGGTGTTCTTTTCATTGCATTAGACGCCTAAACGGTGCTTGCTGGTTAAATTGATGTGCTAGATAACTTCAACGGAAAGAATTACTTTTCCAGGTTTCTTCGTTATACACGGAGATTCAAATGCTGCGCCAATATTTTTTCTAGCACGTTGATTGCTCATTCAGAATGACGGAAAGCTCTCTACTTTTCAACTTTTTTGGGGCGGCACTGGATATATTTATTCATGGACAAACCCCGGAAATCATCACGGAATGCTACGTGAGCCCCCGTCCACGATGACATAATTAAAATTAGAGAGAGACCGTACTTCACCGCTCATGGTATGGAAAATGTCGTGCTGTTTGTCAAATGTGTCAAAAAAAATCTACAAAACAAAGGTTTGCTTTATCTAAACTTCACTTCCGGACTTTGTCATTCTATGCTGTTGACTAATACCACGTACTGTATTTGGTGAAGTCGAAGTAAGAAGCCTTGGGACTAATGTTAAGGACGGACCTAAAGTTGCAATGGGACAAGACTTCTTGTCAAGGACGTGTGCTGTATATTAGTCAGTGTACTCGTACTGTATATTGTATATAGTGTGTGACGCCACCGTAGTCACACGAGCCACTCTGTATTGATCAACGAATTGGATCACAAGGGAGGCTAGTTTCATTTAAAGCAAATGCTTTCCATTAATTAAATTTAGCTGAGTACGACAGGTAATCCTTTTTTATGGCGGTAATATAGTGTGAAAGTTGTAGTGAGGCATCAGACGTACTCTTTTCTATTCCGATGGTCCGTTTTTGTTGCCTTCATTCCCATGTTGATTTGTGTTCCAAAGTCACAGGCATTTCTGGCATAATTTTATATTTTGGAAATCCCGTAATGAGGCGCAGTATTTCAGGATGTTTATGTGGACTTTGGATAACTGGAAATTTCCTCTCGAGGAATCCTGCTTTGCTTTTGTGAAGCCGTTTTAATGTTTTCGTTTCGAGTCACAAACTGATTTAGACGTGTTGCTGCAAGCTTGACTAAGTAATCCATTGTAGGCATGTAAATAACATTAATTGTAATAACTGTATCGGTAATACTTTTGTGTATAGCCATGTCGACCGTCGGTTTCCGTCTAACCAATTTACGACTAACTAAATAGGTTTCTTATGACTCTCTTGCCAATTAAATACAGTTTATTATATACAATACATTGCTTAATATAATTCGTGTTTCCTATTCATCCTTGATGATTTGTTCGTAGATTCTTTTTCGTCGTGGGTGGTGAGTGAGAAATCTTTACGATTTAACAGAATTTCCTTAATTTATTTCGTTCAAGCAAGGTTTAACTACACGAGCCTCGCATCAAAAATTTATTCATATTTCAGAAATTAGAACCGATGTAGAAATGAACAGAATCTTAGTGGAACATTTTACGCGCGTGATCGAGAATGCTGACTAGATACGTTTCTCAAGTTCCTGGTGTATCCTGAGCGACTGCATACAATCGTCAGGAGCTTTTTAAACCAAAATCCATAATTTAGCTTATTATCTAACTTCATTTGTAAAAGAAAATTTCAATGGGGAGACAATTATAATCTTGAGTTGTAATTAAATCATGATGATGTAATTTTTGATGTTCATATAATGTTGATGTTCACCTTGCGTGGTAAATCGGAAAAGCCTGATACCGATTAAATTATGTGACCTTCGGTGCGATATAGTCTAAATAACTGAAGCGCTAGCAAACCTATGTTACTACTACTACTACTACTACTACTTCTAAAAGATCTAACGAAAAGATTTAGGGTGTAAATGTCAGTCTCGCTTTGGAATTCTCTGCGCGTTGTTGGTGTATGGATTGTTTACGAATCGCGTCTTTTGCGGCTATGAATAATAAAATTTTTGCTAATACCAAGCATTTCACGCTATTTTTTTTTTATTTACGATGCGAACAAGATGAGCTTGAATGGAATCGAAAGTTTGCATCCTGAGTTGATATGCTTATGTACATATGATAGACAATAAGTTTATTCTTACATTGCATAGGCAATATGTTTATTCCTACATTGCATAGTCAATAGGTTTTCTCTTACATTGTGTAAGCAATAGGTTTATTCTTACATAGAAGTTATAGGTTTATTCTTGCGGAAGATAGGTTCAAGTCCCCTGGCGTCTTCAGGGAAGGTACTGTGAGGTTACCTCAGCTCAAGATGGCTTTCAGGAGTAATATCTTTCATGCTCAATTTACTTATTTTGTATTTAAAACCTTCTCTGCTTATTCTTGGTTTCCTCTTCCATATTAATATGCTGTTTCAAGGCAAAACATTCACCTGTGTATTCTGCATGGGATTCACTTTGTGCATAGAATCCCCCATTTCTACGGTCGGTATCTAATGGCCCCTTCTCTCTCTTGAGATCGCTTTTGTTGTGGCTAGGGAGTCGAACTAAAATAATAATAAATGAAAATAGTAGAAAAAATTTCAATGAAATGGTAATTATATTAGTAATAAATATTAATCGTAATAATAACGATAATGATGTTTTTGCGTCATTGAAGTTGAGCGAGGCTAACTGCCACCGTGTCCTAGAACGCTTGATGTTCAGTGTATATAGAATATTTTTGCCGAGCCACCAACTTTTTTGGGAGTTGTTTGTGATAAGCGATGAGCTGAGGCTTGTTGAAGTCCTAAACAAGTGGCTGGCAGCGTGAGAAGATCTGCAGAAAGTATCACGTTGCGTCGGGCCCCTCGTAACTCTTCAGATATTTGCGCCGTGCATATGCGTGATACGCTTCCAAACGCCAAGGTATTTTTGAGTGAGCGAGTCGGATTTCAAAACACTACTTTTGGTGTTGGGTTTGCAGAAAATATAGGTTGGTTGGTAGATGAAATGCTTACTTGTTCGCCAAGTAAGTTGGTTTCATGTTTTTGTTCGTGCCCCTCTGGGATATGCAACTAATGTATCTATAGGTTATTAGCTCCTCTTGGGAAATGATGTGAGGTCCCGAGATTTTTGTAGAAATGAAATAGGTTTCTTATACGGATTTTTTTCAGTTCACGGCTGTAATTTTTTCAGCACCTTTTAGTTTTTTCCAACTATTATTTTGTTGCATAAACCTCATTCAATATGACTTTTTATGCACGATGTGGAGGACAAATCTAGTGCGTCCTAGAATCTAAACCTGGTTCCCTTAATTTCATACCGAATGATGCCTTCTTCTTTTTCATCTTGGGAGCACCTGTATTTTGGTCAGAATGTTCTGTATACGTCAAGAATCGCCATTCCACCGCGCATCTTAAGAAGAGTTATACGAGTATACGACAGTACAAAACTCTACAGGATCAATCTAAAAAATTTACATTAATGATGACGTTACTCCTTGGTGAAATTGCTAAAAATGAAATGAAGGGATAAATTTAAAGCATTCATCACCCGTCAAATAAATGCCGCTTGTACGCACGTATATGAGCGGCAAATTGAGTGCTTGATTTAAATCTAAATGTTGCACTTAAGAATACAACGCCCGGCAAGTGTACGCACCATAGGGGCTGCCCAAATAGGCAAATTTTTGTCAGAATGAGATAGTTTTACCATTTTTGTTATCCGAGTCTATTTTAAAAATGCCAAAGTTTGAGAACTTTCATCAGAAAATGGGCTCATTAAGGCAACTGTGACCAACCTCAGGGGAACAGCGTGCCATCTCTGCACAATACACACAGGGTGTCCGGAATAAAATGTATTCAGTGACTTTAAATATCTATGATACCGTTCAACAGTTTAATGTCGATACATTGTTTCAGTCTTTATCCAAACAAAGTACAGCTAATATTTTAACCAATGTATTGTTATACATTTCATGTATCAACTTTTTTGGAAATGAACGGTTTTTCTTTCTCATCTTTTCTAAAACAGCTTTGTTAAAATAACATTGCACCATAAATACTCCAATTCAGTGGATACGCGGACATCCTATTCATAATCTAAAATAACTCCAGCGTTGATGCTGCTAAGCTTGAGAATAAAGAAAAAAAATCGCAACACGTAAAGTCATCCTATTCATCACACAGACACTTGCCGCTGCTTTCATGTTAGGAGCGCCTGCGTCGGAACCTTCTTAATTATGAAGCGCCAACTGACTTAGAGCCATGTAGAGCCCGAGAGATGGTCGTGTCGCGCCTCCCGCTCCCACCGCCAAAACACAGGCTTCGTCTGAGCGCTTCTTTACAATCAGTTCGTTGTGGCCGGACAAGGGATGCCTCACAACGCACGTCGAGAGCAATACTGTTTGACCGCTCGAGTCCCGTGTTTGTACGGGCAGTACTTGAGGGTGTTTGCTTGAGGGCGTTCGAGCAAACAGTGCTTGACAGCTGCACACATGACCGACGAGTAATTGTGGAGATTTCTAAAAGTACATAGTACTGCTCATACCAAATGTACTGCTCGGCACATTTCTTAATAGATATGCCCATTTTAGACTTGGGTGCTAGCAAGTACTCACACTACTGACAAGCGTGTCAAATAACACGAGGTTGCACTAGCATGAAGGTGTCGCCGACCTTTTTCATTTTTTATTTATTTAGCAAGCACTTGTACTTGGGCCATTTGATAAAAACATTGGTACAAAGAATCGGCTGTAGGACAGACCTTATTTTTATTTAATGCTCATTAAAAATCACCATTTGAGGGAAACCAACACAAACCTTCGGTATTTGGGATACGACCACAGCGATTTTTCAACAAAAAAGTCAGTGATTGCTTTCATTGGCTAAGCAATTATCGCCTACTCTGTCAAGTATGCTGTATCTTGCGAACGCTGAAACAAACAAAAATGATATAATGAAAAGGCCTTTTTGGGTTCTTGAATCCATATTTTCTTTGATACCCCCTTCGGTAAACAGTTATTTTGGCTCACAACCTGAAGAAACTTTCCTTAATTAAATCAGTATCTGATCTGAAAATTTTACGGTAAAGCCGCCACGAAATCAAAAACGCACCAAGACACACTTCTGTATAAATAGGCAGGTACGTATGTGTGCCTTTACAAAAAAAAAAAACAGATTTCCTCACTTGGAATTCAGCTATCCTTTTGAACCCCATTAGATATACAATTAAAATTTAATTCGAATGCTTTAATGTGAGACTTTCATCGCATAATCTTTGAATTCCACTCATAAAACACCTAAAATTCGGCTGGATGAGGAAAAAGTTTTCTAATGACAACAAACCCTCACTCGGAATTACACAACATCGATGGGCTTGAAATAGTCGTGTGTAGGGTATTCGGGAGCGAAGGATCTAAGCACTCAAGTTAGCAGATACCGAACGCCTGATATTGAAGTGGAAAACTCAACAGCACTTGACAGCTCCAAACGCCATTCCACGGGAATATAAATAATGAGTTGCTTACTCGTTCGAGCACACACATCCTCACTCGAGATCATCTTTCGCAGCTCCAATTGAAAACCGAACGTCTGGCTGCGCATGCGCTTGCGCCGTACTGCGACACACTGCACCATACTGAGTCAAACTGCGTCATATTACGCCCGATTGCACCGTACTGTGTCATATTGCGCCATATTGCACCGTACTGTGTCATACCGCTCCATACTGCGCCGTACTGTGTCATACTACTCCATATTGCGCCGTACTGCGCCATACTGCGCAAGCGCCTCGACATCTCCGTAGCATGTTGCGAACACAAATAGAGCTTGTTTTTCTCATCATCTAACTACACGGGTCAACATAAGCCCTTCTTCTTCGGGGAGGGCGTGAATAAATATTCTTATTATTTTGCAAGGCTGTAGCAATGGCTCGCTGCTCTTGAACTTGTAGAATAAAATTTAAAGGAATTTCATTGAGGCACTCGGTGTTGAGTTAACATAATCTGTTAAGTGGTAAAAAATAATCTGAGCAGAGAGAAAAGTTATTGATGTTATTTAAACTCTACCTCTTCTTGAGAAGCTATTAGGCTTACGTTGCTGATGTTACGGTGGTTAAGGCTGCGATAACCGAGGCTAAAGTGGAAAAATGTAAAGATAAACATAATGACATCGGTCATTAACGTCATTAAAACTAATGCCCATTAACGTCATGATGACTGATGTCCATGTGACTAAGAGTATAACAACTAAGGTTAAAGGCCAAGAGAGAGAGAGAGAGAGAGAGAGAGAGAGAGAGAGAGAGAGAGAAAGCAGAGTCTGAAACTTTGTCGATTGATATCATCCAAAGCGAACATTATGCATACGCGTGAGATCATTTCTTTTCGTGCTCTCCCATGATTCATCACCCAAAGCGAGTATTCAGAAATTCGCATAATTCTTCACCCAAAGCGAGTATTCAGAAATTCACATGATTCATCACCCAAAGCGAGTATTCAGAAATTCACATGATTCTTCACCCAAAGCGAGTATTCAGAAATTCACATGATTCATCACCCAAAGCGAGTATTCAGAAATTCACATGATTCATCAACCAAAGCGAGTATTCAGAAATTCACATGATTCATCACCCAAAGCGAGTATTCAGAAATTCACATGATTCATCACCCAAAGCGAGTATTCAGAAATTCACATGATTCTTCACCCAAAGCGAGTATTCAGAAATTCACATGATTCATCACCCAAAGCGAGTATTCAGAAATTCACATGATTCTTCACCCAAAGCGAGTATTCAGAAATTCACATGATTCATCACCCAAAGCGAGTATTCAGAAATTCGCATGATTTTTCACCCAAAGCGAGTTTTCAGAAATTCACATGATTCATCACCCAAAGCGAGTATTCAGAAATTCGCATGATTCTTCACCCAAAGCGAGTATTCAGAAATTCACATGATTCATCACCCAAAGCGAGTATTCAGAAATTCACATGATTCATCACCCAAAGCGAGTATTCAGAAATTCACATGATTCATCACCCAAAGCGAGTATTCAGAAATTCACATGATTCATCACCCAAAGCGAGTATTCAGAAATTCGCGCCTAGATGGAAAAATCTTACATATCTACGCGTTTTCGCCAAGCCCATCGGCTAATAACATCAGTTTTGCAGAAAATTCTTAAGCACATTTATTTTGTTTCCTCTCTTACTCCTCGATGTTTTACCCAGTTCCTCTCCGATGGACGAGCTGATGCATCAATTTTTGAAATCAACGTGGTTGATTTCAATTCTAGAAAATGTATGCAACAGTTCTACGTGCCTCAAAAGCTTTTCGTAAATACTTTAGGTCAACGTGTGCAGTTTATGTGACACAGTTATAATGTACTTGTGAAGGTGGCCTTATTTATGCTCTTATCAGGGCTTGTTTGGATAAAAAAGTGACCTTATCCAACAGCGTGGCTCAAGTTCAGCACCTACTGGATTATTTAGCCTTTACTCAACTCTGTCACGTCATCCTTAGTCACAATATCCTTAATCTACGCAACATCAAGTGCCTTTAACCTTAGTCATTATACTCGTAGTCACATGGGCATTAGTCATAATGACGTTAATCGCCGGAGTCATTATCTTTATCCTTATATTTTTTCCGCTTTACCCTCGGTTACCGTTGCCTTAGCCACCGTAACATCAGCAACACAAACCTATTAGCTTCACAAGAAAAGGTAGAGTTACAATAACAATCACTTAGCACTCGATCGCTGCAACCTCAAAATTTTACAGCAATATCTTCCACTCGATCAGGAGGCTGATTTTCAGACGATTGACGTCGTCGTTGCCCTGTTACAGCTGGTTATATAGTTCGTCTGAGTGGGCTCAAGTTTGAGTGGCACTTTGACTGCGACGTGACCCACTGGTGGTACACGAAGGGAATTTTCATAATACTGCTGATCAACCAGTAGTAAAAACTAAATTTTCACCAACGCTGAAGAATGAAAGGCATGATCCTCTATGGAAACTGAATGAAGTCGTGATACAATTAATGTTCGCTATTTTCAACATTATTTACGACAACTGACTGTAAATTTGAGCTGAATATTAGATTTAAGTTCCGCCTATCTTAAATAGTCAAGGTGTTGAATTGGTTGAAAATCCGAGCTCTAATCAGACGCGCCTGAGCCATCTTGTTTGATGCCACGGTTACCATTTAACTTCCCGTCTAGCGGGTGTAAAGCGCAAGCAATCAAGAAACTGGAGGAAGTGAATCAAAACTAATTTCATCACTGCTGTAGCCACCACTGGCTCGAGAGGTCTTGACTCATTTCCAGACTCATCACGCGACGCCGAAAAGCCTCCGCTGAACTCGGGCAGGAAGTTGATATTTGCAAATACTGACGTGTATTATAGATTAACTGCACTTAAGGACTTCATGCAGACGTGTGAAGAGGAAAAATTCATGCCAGCTGCGCTGTTGACAAGGATTTCCGTCGTATATTGCCTGGATAACATTTCGTTGAGGTGGTAGTGAATAATGATGCCTGCACGCTGATTCAGAAATCGACTTTCGAAAGCTAAATCAATCCGTCAGTCAGCTGAGTGTTTTATCTCAGGACAATAAGTAAAATGGTGTTAAGGTGTAATACGTAATTCGAAATTTGATGAAATAATATAAAAAATATAACTTTTATCTAGACCTCGTCGCTCAACCAAAGAACGTTAGTCTCACAATGTACGTGTAATTTAGCACGTACTTATCCAAATCATCCATTAGAGAAAGTCTTCGTATGATTAGCCGAAGAGACATAAGTACTTTCATGATATCCTTAAATCCCTATAATTTACTATATAATATATAACATTGATTTGAGGTAAGCCTCGAAAATATAGGTAACTCCTTCTAATTATCTACTCGGGTTTCTCATTGATAACTTTAAAAAAAGTACAATTTAAAATGACCAGCTTAGAGATTAAATTTTCCATCTAACACTCACTATCATAAGAAATATTTCATTATGCTTGTGGGCGCAAGTACAAAAATGCTCCAAAAACACGATGGCTGACGCGCGTAAATGTGCTTGTCAATACCAACTTCACAGTCACCATAATCGTCAGAAAGCAGCGCTGGTTGGAGCCCTGCTTGGCTCTGCCGACGCTACAACTCCCTTTTTTCCGGACGTTATAATTTCCCGCGATAATTTCCGGTGTTTGCTAGGCGTCAATCGTCGTATGTCACCGCCAGAGCTGCCTCTCCGTCTCGTCTAGTGGATTTCCCCCTAGCTGGCAAAGCGTCCGCTTGCTCGAGAACTTCATCGGCGAAATTTATCAGGATTATCGTTGACGACTGAAGTAGATGCTAAAATATTGACGTATACTGTGAACATTCAGCTATAAGAATGTAGTGAACGAAGCTAGTAGAAGAAATAAACCAATCGAAAAGACTAGATTGGATCGTAAGTTACTCTACTTAGCTTCGCTAATCAGATTAAAGGTGTTTCAAAGAGAGGAAAACAAAGCGAAAATTATATATATTCAAGAACGAAACATATAATACATTTATACATGCATGACGGGCAATAAATGGAATGTACGCCATATCGAATGCAGATAACTTATTTTTTAACATTTCCTTGTAAGTACACAGTGCTGGCAAAAATTTGAGGAAATAACTGCATCATTCACAGCACACTTCTGCGACTGCAGCCGAAAATTCAGGCTGTCCCAAAATAAGGCGGCAGATTGGCTGACAACCGGAAAGGTCGTTCGACCACCATTGGATGTAAGTAGCGGTATTACCCAGGTGCAGGCACGACTTTCCGTCGAGCAGGTGTGAGTGAAAGCAATCAAGAAATTTGAGAAAATTAATCAAGATATATTCCAGCAGCTCTTATACAATATTACAAATCCATTAGATATTTATCCACGTATTCGATAAGAGAAAAAAGCTAGCGCAGGAGCTCTCAACCTGGGGTGCCCGCGAGACGATATTCCAGGGAGTACGAGAAAATTCCAGATAAAATAAGATATTGGCTATATGTTGTCATTTTTCTTTCAAGGGGTGCGAGTAAAGTCCAAGTAATAAATAGGATATTGGCTACATGTTGACATTTTTACTCTAGGGGGTGCGAGAAGAATTCAGGTAAATAATAAATTATTGGCAATATGTTGGAATTTCATTTCAGGCGGTGCAAGTAAAGTCAAGGTGAATAATAGGATATTGGCTGTATGTTTGCATTTTTATATCAGTGGGAGGGAGGTTCGAATGGAGTTTTTTAGGGCCATGGGGCGAATAAAAGGCTGGGAACCCCTGTCCTAACGGGAACCAAATGAGGGACCCGTTCATGGTTTGCTACCCAATTGTCCAATGCCATCAAAGACTAATCACGCACAAGCACCTTGGCTGAAGTAAGAAAACAAAAAAAAACAGCTCATTTTCAATAAAGCCAAGATGGAATTTATGATAGCCATGCCAATGATTAAAAAAAGATCAAAATAAAAGCCTAGAAGTAAATTCTCTTGCTTAGGCTATTCTAAGTTTAAAGAGGCTCATAAATATTATTGCGAGAAAAAAGGTGGTGACGCATTGATGAAGAACGCCTTGGAGGACAACCTCCATTTGCATTGACACGTGAGCTTACGTTGCCGATAGTCGCCGATATTTTTTACGGATTTTGTAAGAAGAGGTAGCGCAGCAACTTCTTCATCGTAAGAGTTATTTGACTCTGTTTGCTGTTATTTCAAAACGAAGAGTTGGTTCAACAGTATTTTACTGTTGCTGAGATGACTTTAGTAAATAGGAGACTAGTGTGAGAAACCGGAAAAATTAAAACGCTTTCAACGTGATAATATGTGATTTTATGGAAATTTGTTCGACATTTTTTGTTCAAAGAGATTGGTTATGATTACTCGTACATCAAATAGATAACTCTCCTAGAATCCTTTTTTTTGGCGATTTGTTAACATGTTTACTTACTGATTTATTGACAATACCGATCTATTTTGCCAACTGATGTATTGATCGTACTGATCTTTCATAATACTGACCAGTTGTAGATACTGACATATAGGTAATACTGATCTATTGATAATACTGACCTATAAATAAAACTGACCAGTAGATAATACTGACCTATAGACACTACTGATCTATTGACTGTATTGATCTAGTGTACTAACTGATCTACGAGCATATCCTATCTAAATAGATGCTTGCAGCAGCGCTAAGTACAGTATGTAACTCAGAACACACAGCATTTCTGCGTGCCTGTTCACCATGATGTTTACTGCCAGCCTAGGGCCTGTTCACCATGATGTTTACTGCCAGCCTAGTGCCCGTTCACCATGATGTTTACTGCCAGCCTAGTGCCTGTTCACCATGATGTTTACTGCCAGCCTAGTGCCTGTTCACCATGATGTTTACTGCCAGCCTAGTGCCTGTTCACCACGATGTTTACTGCCAGCCTAGTGCCTGTTCACCATGATGTTTACTGCCAGCCTAGTGCCTGTTCACCATGATGTTTACTGCCAGCCTAGTGCCTGTTCACCATGATGTTTACTGCCAGCCTAGTGCCTGTTCACCACGATGTTTACTGCCAGCCTAGTGCCTGTTCACCATGATGTTTACTGCCAGCCTAGTGCCTGTTCACCATGATGTTTACTGCCAGCCTAGTGCCTGTTCACCATGATGTTTACTGCCAGCCTAGTGCCTGTTCACCATGATGTTTACTGCCAGCCTAGTGCCTGTTCACCATGATGTTTACTGCCAGCCTAGTGCCTGTTCACCATGATGTTTACTGCCAGCCTAGTGCCTGTTCACCATGATGTTTACTGCCAGCCTAGTGCCTGTTCACCATGATGTTTACTGCCAGCCTAGTGCCTGTTCACCATGATGTTTACTGCCAGCCTAGCATCACGGGGTTCAGGGACCAACCATCATTGAACCATGCAGAGGTCGTGGCGAGATTTCAACGAATCAGCGAATTTTCTTGCCAAAAGTCGTACACACTCGTCTTCACTTTTGGTAAAATCAAATTGCTTCTTGAAAAATTGTACATGAACCGTTAGCACTTTATTGATCTTCTTAAGGAATAATATGATATATTGAACTCGATAACGTACCTAAATTTAGTACCTGTGAATAATTTGTTCATTTGAACTGCATCTCTTGTGCAACGAAGGTGAATACGCAAAAATTTTTAATTCGTGGCAGGGCAGGAAGATTATAGCTTTTAAAATAAAATTTACAGGGTATTAAATACATTGCAAACTGCAGTATTGAAGTGTCCAAGAGGATAAAAGAATTTGTGAAGAAGATATTTGCGGAGCATTTGACATAGGGGAAGGGAATAAAGATGGTTTGAACATTCTTTCATTACGCCCCCTCATTCTTTTTCCTCACGTAAGGGTATGTAAGAAGTGAAGTATCATTCCGCCTAAGAGAAACGAATTTTTTGATCTTCCAAGTCCCTTACTACCAGGGCATTCGGCGAGTAGTATATTTTCAGTAGTATATTTTTTTAGTATATACTAGTATATTTTCAGAAGTAGTATATTTTTAGTATATTTTCAGAACGAGCGGAACGTAACCACGGTAGATTCTCTACTGTGTAGTGTGTAGTGTGTACGCAACAGTCGCAGTTTAGCTCTAGCTGAGTGTGGATGTGCGTCGCTGTGCTGCGAAGTGGCATCACTGACCGCATGGCCAAACATGGTCGAGATGAAAACTAATACATGATAAAAACCCAAACGATGTTCCTGGAGTTTTCTGTGTTTATGCAGTGACGTTTAGTTGGCGCGCTTCGTTGTGCCAAAAATGCATGAAGTGATTTGCTCAAAAAAAAATCATAATTACGTGGTAAATTCCTTAGGCCCTTGGCGATGCAGTAGGCGGGATCAGATGAGACACAAGTGTTTGTGTGCACTTGTTATCTGTATATATCATCTCTCATTTAGTGTCTAACTAATTTAACTATCATTAAGTCAGGTAAGTTATTGTACAATAACAAGGTTGTATATAAATGGTTAATATCTCATATGGGAGTATTCCTGTTAAATGGTCTGTCATTCGGCCTTGAAAGCAGATATTCAGAAAATCTTCTCTATTCACTACGTTAGTATTAGTAATTTCAGATGCTTTGGCTTTTTTTCAGACTTAATTGAATTTGTAAACACTTTTACGTTATGCGTGCTATATATTCCCTGCTATTAAACATTACAGCACAGAACATGAATGTTGGCAAGTGTTCAAACATTCATACGAGGCTGGAGTCCTCACATAGCGGGCATTTAAGTTGGTGGTCACCAAGGGCGAAATGTATAAAAAATCCTATCGTAAAACAGGCTGCGCTTTCCGTCTTTTTTCTAGCACGCAAAATTTCGTCGCTTTACTGCTACGCAAACGCGACCCAGTCTAACTTTTTCACCGCCTAAGTGATTTAATCGCCTAAATAGCTTAGGCGGCGAAAAACATACATGCAGGCGTCAAAAAAGTTAGGCTGGGCTATACCTCTTCTTTTAAGATGAATGAGAGAACATCTTTCATTCACAATAATCCGTCACTCGGCGGAGTCTTTCTTCTCAGTAAATCTATGTAACATAGCCTATGCATGAAATTGGGAAATCTGTTTCGCGGTGTCGTTATCTCTTACTGGTACATGTCTTGTAGGTATATTGTTATTTTTTAATAAGCAATACGAACCATAAGTGTAAATTTGTACTAGGCCCATGTGGCTACTGTGTATTTCTTATTGGTGGTGTATGTGATACCAATGCACCGTTTTACAAATAAATCTACGATCCGGGAACGTAGTGATGCTGTTGCATTTGCGGTACCGAGGAAATAGTGGTACCTGCGATACACATTCGGCTGCGATACATACGATATACCATAAGTGGTGCAGGTGGATCGATGACGTCGTAATTTTTGCACAGTCATTTAAACTCGTATTACGCCGTGAGACATTTCTAAATGGTCAGGTCTTGTTCTGCCTGTTGCCTTTAGCGTTATCATGGAAAGGTTGGAACGTTAATTGTATTATTGCATTTTTTATGACAGCTATCTATTTCATTTATTCATTTAATAAATAATAATTTAATTTATTGAAGCAATGACAGCTACTCTGGATGAGAAGCTGCGATTTAGTTTGGCTCGCGTTTTCTAAAAACCAACGCACGCAAGGATTCTCTCGTAGTAATTTCAAAATCTAGTTTTTTATCCGCACACAAGGCAGATGTAGGGGAATGTTCATGCGTTTGGTGTATTATGAATTTTAGCGGTGAATCTCTCTTCTCAATTTGTATAAATTTGTTTAGGTTAATGGTATTTGGTGGATTTTTGAACCTTATTATTACGTAGTGACAATACCAAACCTTCAGCATCATTATCAGGAAGTCCTATTGTAGTTATAATAAGTTAGTGCTTGATGTGTTTCTATACGCGGAATTTCCGGTTGCGCAAGCTGCCCCATTTCCAACGAACGCGATCGGTCGTTGGCAGCTTCTACATAAATTATCTACAACGTTTCAATTTTAACTATTCTCGTCTCCAAATGAAAAACTAAATACCACATTTTCTTCTACATCAAGTACCTCAAATATCAAATCAAAGAGTGGAAAATTTCATTATTTGTCCAACATCAACGCTCAGATGTTATTGTTTTCAGCTGTTCCACTTCACCATTTCAATTCTTCACTTCGATCGTTCATTTTATGGCCTCTATTATCGGAGGTACTCGGTCACATCTCTCGGTGAGGCACTCGGTAATTTTCCTGAAACTCTATTTGGCAGTCGTGCCGGTTGTGGGTCGGGAAAATCCCGTTTTTTTTTCGGTGTGAAAACATGGACTTTGCACCCATCCACGCAGCGATCTGTAATGTCTCGCGTGATGGATAAATGTTGTATCACTTAATGGAGAAACTCATGAGAAGCTTTAAAATTTCCTTCTCGTTTCGTGAAATTCATGGGTAGTGTACCAGTATTTGATTAGAAGTCAGGCCAAAAACCTTCTATAATAAGGCAATTTTTTACACAAGCATGCAATGAAAAACGAAGTGTATTTTGAATTTCTGTATTGAAATTAACGTATTCAGTCACAGAGAAAGCCGGTGTCGAAGTCGTGGCTTCACGTATGCGCGAATTTGGGCAGCTGACTTGTGCCATCAAGTGGTACGTCTGACTCTGGTCACAGCGCAGGAGAGTAGTGTTGAAATAGCATCCCTTCAGGAGGCAAACTGTAATTAACGTTAGTTGCGATGGGTTAAACTGCAGTTCAATATTCAACTTGAATTTAAAGGCAAAAGTGATAAGCAAATTTGTAAATATTAAACATTAACTGGGCCTGTTAAATACCATTAATTTAGAAAGGTTGTTTGAATTTTTCAAAACGACCCATCGATGGGTCGTTTCGTAGCAGGAAAAACCTAACTACGACCCACCGGTGGGTCATACCGTAATGAATGTGTTAAGTAATAGTTTCAGGCAAGTCAAATTTCTCTATCCTATGCTACGAAGAGTGGCACCCCATTACACGTTGACTGCGATGGGTTAAACTGAAGTTCAATATTCAACTCAAATTTGAAGTCAAAAGTTATTGAAAATTGTATAAATGCCAAACATTAACTGGGTATATTACATACCATTAATTTGAAAAGATTGTTAAAAAAAATTAAACGACCCATCGATTAGTTGCTTCGCAGCTGGAAACACGTACGCACGATCCAACGATGGGTCGTATCCCAAGCAACGAGTTAAGAGATACTGTTAGGTTACTGCAGCTATAGTTTTGTCTGTGGGACTTCAGTCTTTTGAGTCTTTTTGCTCTTTATTAGTTTCCATGACTTCTTCGATGTCTCTTTCTTTGTTTTTTCCTCTTCATCTCCAGGCTGTTGTCCCAATAGTCAGGGCATCCTGTGTGGGAATATACCTTGTGCCTAGATTCTCCCTGCTCTGCGGTCTACCCCCTCAGGGTATACACTTGTGTGATTGTATCAATGGGAATTAGCGCTCCCAGGGGGAAAATACGAGGTCCCAAGCTAAAGGTGAGGTAGGCCATCCTGTTTTTAAAATGTATTGGTTTTTATTTTGTTACGAATCATATTTTTTCCGATTTACCGCAATTCTGTTTTACATCACCTGCTACTTTCTTTTTCAACTTTTATAGTGTTCCATAATTTTTTTCTCAACTTACTCTTTCTATGCACCTTGTGCATAGTTTGTGTTTCCTGTTGTCCATACCAAATGCTCCTTACTTTTTACTTTCTTATTATTATAATTTTTTGGGGGCTAGGGAGTCTCAAAAAAAGAAATATGATAGCAAAAAAGAAAATCATACAAAAATAGGGAATAATTACGAAATGATTGTGTAAACTGGTATGGGAAAGGCTCATTTTATTCACAAAATTGTGCGTTTTGAACGATAAATAAATGAATAAATAGCTTACTTAAGTTATAATATGCACTCGTACAAATATTGAGCGGCTATTTATAGTATACCTGAAAGTTATCGGAGAAAATGTAACGTGAAATTACTTAAAAACCTTTTGATAATTTTGTTACGTTCAAATGTTCAGATGTTGGAAACATTTTGGTCAGTGTGTGTGTTGCAGTGGCATGCTGTGGTCATAGAGACATGAACTGCTTATTATTGATAAAACAATTATTTCAAATAAATTATGCTTCTAACAGGCCACCCATTTTGACCGTTTCCTATGTATGCTAGTATTTTAAACATTTCTAGGGAATAATGGTGTGTAATTGCGCTTCCTAGTAATTGGTAGGACAACTATTTTACTCTCAGGAATACCAGATTTTGCATGAACACACCAAATTACTGCTAGAAATTCCAATTTGCTGGTCAACATACCAGATTGCTACAAGAAATACCAATATGCTTATAAACATGCCAGATTGCTGCAGAGAATATCAATCGGTTGATGAACTTACCATAAACATTCCAGTTTGCTGATAAACATACCAGTAAACTGGAAAGCGAAGCAGTTTGCTGTTATGAATGCCAGCTAGTGCCCTACAGATACTAGCATACTTCAAGGATGAGCAGGCTGCTATTGCGAAACCAGAACGCGTTAAAATACGTTGTCTCCTAGAATAGAGTTTCGAGAGCCTCCGTAATATCCTTACTCTCGACACAATAATTTGCAATTCGCCTCTGGCCTCGCTACCCGACCAAGAAATTATTTAACCTAAGGTCTGGCGGTGATGAAGATTAGCGCGTACTAATGTACTGAGGAAGGCCAGCGTACATTAGCGCCATGAGGAGGAACAGCGCACGCTAATGTACGCTTGTGCCGTAGCATAGTGTTCCATGTAGGCGGTGGTACACGCCTTTGCTCAACTGCGTGTTGAGCTTTGTGTTAACATCGACAGGCGGCATACGATGAGCTGTGCGGCTTGTTTTAGCTCGAAGCCTTCACCGTCAGTAGTGAATTCTGTGAAATATTGCAGTCGGATGTGGGTTGTGAACATGGAGTTTGCAGAAATGCTGTTTCATGTGGTATGATTTAAACATTACCTTGTTGAAGGATTTAGATCGATCTTTAGCATAATTTGAAATCGCGGAGGGAATAAGCTGGAAGGATGCTAGCTCTGCTTATTTTTTTCTAACTTCTCTACCATACTGAATTTTTATAGTTCATCGTGTGTTGAAAGATGATGAAAATTGCTTATCATATTAACTAAACCTCTAAATCTATATAATTCATTATCACTGTTTGCTTGAAATGCAACGTTTTGATCTTTCTGTCATCATTTTCAGTCCGACGGTATATATATGTAGATGTTGTGCAATATAAACTAATTTTCTGGGGATTAATATTCCAGTTGTACAAAATTATTCTTATCCGGTCATCTTGAAGTATGATTTTCTCTAAATCGGCCGAGGAAGTAACCCAATAGAACTCAGAATATTAGAATCTCTTTTCATTTATAGACTAAAGCCAAATCTCAATGATATGCAGTCTGCCTATCCCCTACAAATAGTTTGTTAGCAAATGTTTCTAATTTCATGTTTGTTTTTACCATTGTGATTTTCTGAATGACGTCTGATTTGTAATCTTTACTTTTACAGTGTTGAGAATGACCACTGCTAGTTGGTCGAAACGTTCACTTTTATCGATTTTATCAACCAATTAGTACAAAATTAGTACAAAACGAGTCTAAGCGTTGTGTCATTAGTCTTCCTATTTTTAATTAAGATCTCCAAGAATTGGAACCTTGACTTCTTTCTCTAATTTTATATACGTCTCATTTTGCTTGAGCATTGGAGGTGCATTTCTATTGAGTGACGGTAATTTTTTCCTATTTAGTTTCAGCTTGAAGATGATGGTCGTGACATCGGAACGTTGCTTTTTATAAAGACAGGGATGTAGAATTTATTTGAGTGTTTTAGTTAATATGATGAGACAATTTGTTCGTCTTTTAACATGCAATGACCTAGAAAAATTCCTCAAATTTTATAAAGATTCGTCATAACATTCCTACGATGTTTACAAACCTCGTTAAGTAAAAGATCGCCATTGGGTAACATTACATTTGAATTTACAGCCTGTCTACAAGTGATGCGCTTCTGTTCAGACTTGACTTCAAGAACAAAGATTTTTTGTCTTCGAGTATTGTAGAATTTGTGAGCTTTTGTGATCCAGTTTTGCTTTGCTTCAAGTTAATTAACCATAAAATGAGGAAGTGTCTCCGTTCAGCTTAGACTTAAATTACTGGTCACTGAATTCAATGACGTATCTTTTAACACTTTGACTGCGACTACTAAATATTAAGTTCAATGTCAAACTCAAATTTAAAGTCAATTGTAGTAAACTATTTTGCAAATACCAAACATGAACTGGATCGTGCCTTCATTTATCTTTGATTAAGTATTTATGAAAATTGAGTTTGCAACTACAGACCGGTCAGCAGCATTATGAAAATTACCTCCGTGTTCCACCGGTGGCAAACGTCGCAGTCAAAGTGTTAATTCAGTCTCAATGAATGCACTCAATCGTTTATTATTACAATTCAATCGTTCGCATTGAATTAAATCTTTTGGCATTCAATTGGTTCATTGGTCATTGGGTGTGGTCAATTTACCCTGACTTCTTTAACATGATTTTTTGTATTTTTTGTATTCGCGTTTGTATTTTTCAGTTTTCTACTCCCAAGATGGCATTCATCACAACAAAACAAAACGTCTGGCACAAGTCAATAGGACATTTGGGCTGTCTGCTTATTGCCGGCCTTCTGTGCAGAAAATGTCTGAATCCAAAAGGCAGAAAAAATTTCTGATTTCAAACTTTCCTACGGACTTTCCATGCAAAATCCACACGACGAAGTTACATCTAAAAATATCCTAATTCGCTAACCGGTGAAAAATCTCACGTTTTTTCTAACTACCCCGCTGTCACCCAGCTCCATTTATTTACAGAGGCACCAAAAAGCTTCTTATGCGCCCGTAACTTATGAGCGACCCGCCGACTTTTTACGCGAAATTTTTACGCGCGGTTTATGAAGGCCTGTTCAAATAGACCATGTTTGATGACCGGAAGTAAAAATGCGTTAATATTGCTTCTCGTGTTTGGAAGGCGGTGCTCTTGGCCTTAATTGGGGTTTGGGTTGCAGCTCATTGTCAGCTTTAACGAGGTTTGCTGACGCAAACCCGTCTAGAATTCTCAAGGGACTTTTCGCGTCCCAAATTTTTACACCCGGGATCGGGTTTTCGATCAGTTAATGTCGTCACAGCGATGCAGCTCGCAGCGCGAGTTCGTATCCCCGCTACGTGCTTAATTTCCCTTCGTCAACTTTTATCTTGCATAATAAACTTCCTTCTTGACGCACTGTTTCTATGTGCACGGGATCTGTGCGAAAAAGCGTGCACCTTGTGGATAGATTCCGCGTTCCCTTATTAACTTATACTAAATGGTGCCTTCATCATTCTTCTCTTTGAACATCTTTGTTGCGGTAAGGGAGGCTAAAACAAACTGATCAATTTGAAAACCTATTTCCATATTGTTAATTCAGTCAAACTTGTCATCTTAGCGAGAAGAAGCTATCGCTAAAATTTGTCCATTGTGAAATTTTTTAAATGATTGTATCTAATGACGATATCTAGTGAGCCTCTCCAGGTGAATACGACTATTGTATCTATGCAAATTGATAATTTTGAAGGAAGATGTGAGGTCCCGAGTTAAAGTTAGGTAAGTTTTCGTTTTAATCGAGACAAATTAGGTTTTCGCTTTGTTAAGGACAATTTATTCGGTTTCAGCACCCATTTATTACTGCCTTATTAAACTTTTATATCGTTTAACTTCTAACTTCTCCTTCTAACATGCTATTTCTATACTCAGGAGGGTTTGTGAGGGAAACCACGATGCGTATTTCTTATCTCCACACTAAATGGTGCCTTTATCCTTCCTCTCCTTGAAACACCTTCACTGTAGTTAGGGTTGCTCAAACTAGTTCCTAATCTAATCTAATCTAATCTCATCTATACGGGTGATGTAAGTAGGCTCATGAATCTTTCTGAAGTTGGTATACCAGAATTACTAGATTTAGTTCATTAAGCCTCTGGATAGCTGCCGTCAATAGAACTCGGCTGTAAAGGCGATTACCGTCAAATCAAAAAATTAAATCACTGGTCAGACTTGTACTTTTTTGGAAAAAAGTACATGTCTGACCTGTGATTTAATTTTTGTTTTATTTCTTCTGAACATCTTGAGCCAACTGGAGTCCCAATCATTCGGTTATTCTGCATCATCATTGCACAATTTTGTGGGCAGTCCTTTCCCAATTAATTAACCCCTCATATATTTTCTATTGCTGTGCTCGAGGGTTCCTCTGGGGAGAGCGGCTTCCTCAGGGCGGAAGGGGAGCGTGCTGGGAGCGCTGGGGATGACAGGCACGGACGCAGCACAGCAGGGCGTCCATACAGCGCTGCACCGCTTCTGAGCTGCAGTCGAGGCTTTCACTTTCTGTGACGGCCTGCAAGTGCTTCACGTTCCTGAGTGAAAAGGATTTTTGGTAAGGTTCTCAGCCTCGGTAATGTCTGGTTACTTCCTTTGCCCTGCTAGTGCTTTACGTTCCTGAGTGATAAGGTTAGGTAGGCTTTCTTTTTGTTGAAATAACATAGGTTTTTGTTTCGTTCCGAAGCATCTTTTTTCGGTTTACTGCTGTCCTGTTTTT
Source organism: Morinoia aosen (assembly GCA_030386875.1). Lineage (NCBI taxonomy): Eukaryota > Metazoa > Arthropoda > Malacostraca > Amphipoda > Talitridae > Morinoia > Morinoia aosen. The sequence goes on from CM059562.1 coordinate 68,470,589, forward strand.
TCAGCACCTACAACTTTCTTTTTCAACTTTGATCTTGTTTCATGAACTTCTTTCTCATCTTGCTGTTTCTATGCCCTTTCTGCGTAGATTCCACTTTCCCTTAACTCCATACTAAATGGTGCCTTCTTCCTTCCTTTCTTTGGATCTCATTTGTTGAGGATAGGAAGGCTTAAACTAACTAATAATCTAATCTAATCTTTCCTACGAGGAGACTCACTGGTCTTCACTGAGGGGATTTTCATAATGCTGCTCATGATGAAAGCTAAATGAAAGCTAATTATAATCTTCCGCAATTGACTTCAAATTTGAATTGAATATTGAACTTCAATTTAACTCATCGCAGGAAGCGTGTTGGTATTTGTGCTAAAAAGAATCCATGCGATAACGGCTCGTGCTGAATGAATTTCTCTCATCCTTCTAGAGGGGCTTTTGCAGATCGAGTTTTCATGCGGCTCACTGATGGCTCGATCCTGTATGCTCCATTTTTCGCGTACAGGATCAGAAGTGATGCGACTTTTTCCTATTCAAAAGTAACTCAATTTCACTGAAGGTCTGCTGGTCATTCACTTCTGATGAATTTGTAAATAAATTCATTACAAATGCATACCTCGAAAATAATTGTGGTAGGAGTAAAGCAAGTGTTCCTTTCTCTATTGACCAACTCTCTTCTCTAGAGAGTTTACTGATAATTGTATACTTCAGTGCATCTCAGGTATTCGACACTCCTCTATACTGCGATCAAATAATTATAGGTCTTATCAGGTTGAGAGTTAAGCTAACTATTGACAGGTCAAGCAGCACTTGTTTGTTTGCTTTATTGTTGGTGTAGCTGTAGAAATAGTCGATTGTTTTCCATTATAGGGGGTTGCATTGATTGTTTTCCACTACCCATTATCATTATCGTTTTCCTTTCTCGGTTAAGTGGCTCCGGCATTGTCTGTTGGATTTTAAGAGCGTATTTACAAATATAGCTGCAAATATTTACCGCCTGTGTGCGGCTGAACTGAAATGCGTAAATTTTCCAGCTGTGCTTGAAGACTTACCTCGTTCTTCTGACCCTCTTCATTAACGTATATGGTTCTTGATCCTTGAAGCATATCTTCCACACACATATTTAATCTTTTGGAAGGCGTTCTCTGAATTAATTAAGGAAAGTGAATGAAAATGTCATTTTCTAACAATGTTTTGCACCTAATTTTCACATCACATGTCTTTGAATCACAATATTTCATTTTCGAAAAACAGCAATGAACTGACGTTCATCGATACACCCGTCATATATTTTCAGTGGAAGGGTCCCGTGATTATCTATAAATATTTATAAGTATATGTATAAATATTTATAGAAAGAGATACTCATATGTACATACGTACACTCCAGGGCAGATTAATTCAAATTACTCTAAAAACTACCAGTCGGATAAACCTCGAACAAGTCAACGCGTAGTTTCATTAGGCAAGAGGCTTGGCACAACTCCTGTATTTCAGGCCGCCCTCTGCCCTCAAGCGCCGACAAATGCTCCTGAATGAGGGTCGAGAAAGAGCCGCGTACTCGCCCATTACTCATGATCAGGGGTAATTTATTTGCAGTCACGTACGTCGTTGCTAAACGGTCGACTTGATCGTTAGGCGGTACTTTTTTGGCGCGCCTGTACCCGCATGCGTTACTGGTGTGTGTCTGAAATTGCTGCTACTCGAATTTGGTGTCTACTTGCGCTCTGTACTTGTAACTTTGTGAAGCTTGGTTCACTCGCCCGTGTTGTGCTGATCTATGCTTCTACTTTAGAAGGGAGCACCCGTAGATATTCTTGTCGCCGCTCATATGTGATGAAATATGAAGATTGCGTGTTCCATAAAGCTCCTCATTCGCTCTGTGAGCGCTCTCTGTATATGACGATATAGTCAAAGTTGATTTGCAACTAGATTCTACAGACCCTGCAAAAACTTCATATCCTATTCAGATATGGAACTATAGAGCCTAATTTGCTGGTCCAGGGAGTTTATATTTTCGTATAAAGTGCTGCATTTTAATGCTTGTTCCTCTATTTTGTAGTCTGGGATTAATGCATGATCGTCTGTGACTTGGATAGTCGCCTTATAGAGCGGGCGACTCGCGTTTTTTTGCCGGCAAATCTTGTGCTCTACAGAGGGTCATGTTTGGCAGTCTGATTGTTGTAGGCCAAGTCCAGCGAACAAAGCACCAGTGCACAGCTGTGACGGAGCAGGAGGCTGCTACGTCATGAATCATAGTAATTTAATGGAGGATATAGGATCCCAAAGAGGGATACAGTTGTTATATCTAAGGGAATTAACACTTAAAAGAGCTTACTGTGCCAGCTGTGCTGCTGTAAGTTGTCTTCAAATCCGGCTCAGGACTTCAGTGAACTGCGACTCTTTGGCACCACCCATCGCTGGACGCGGGGAATTTTTTTTCATTCGTTCCACCTTAATGGAGAAATCCAGAGCCTTGAGAGCTGCATGACATATCCACCAGGGCGCAGGAGAGGTAGGTCAAGGTTCACTCGGCACATCACAAGTCTGTGACACACATCCGGTAAGAATCCCCACCTATTGCAGCGGTGCAGTGGAATGGGATCGTCATTTCAGCTTATCTTTTGTTCACGCTAATTGTGTGCCTTAGGAATGTAGGCCACCTATAGGGACCCACTTGAAGTACTCGCGCTCATAATTTCATGCAAGTGACACTCAGAGATGTGAATGCTTCTTGCTTCATCCTGTATCACCGATACGCTCCACTGGAGAAGTATAAGTAAGACCGCAACTTCACTTGCCGCAATGGAAATCAACGGCCGAAGTAGCATCAAAAGGTGTTAAATTCTCATTGAAATAGAAATGTCTACAAAGGATTCATGCGCTGCTGAAGCAACTTTTATGGTAGTCAAACGTAAAAATCTTGTGTGTGCAGTTGATCCGGATGGAATTGGACGCAACGTGTTCTGTTAAATCGAGCAGAATGTTAGCGATCGCGATTTTACTAATTCCTCTCCTTAATCTCATAAAAATTACGGCAATAATATTTTCCAGTAAAGTTGTGAGCTTCTACTCGATTTTAATGATACCTCTGTTCTGAAAGATTTTCGTGGTGGAAACGTTAAAAGATATTTTCAATATTCTACGTTTTAATCGAGCTTAATAAATTTCATCGAGATGTTTCTGTTTTATGAACTAGATAAAAACTGTTACAGGGGTACCTCAAACGATTGGTAAATTATCTTCTGTAACCTATTAATACATTGTATTGAATGAATTCATTCAATCAGTTATTAATGTCCATGCATAACTTAGAGTTAAATGAACATGTAGTACTCGGTACCAGTTGTAGCGTGATGATGAGTTCTCAGGCTTCTGTAGATCGTATCGGCGACATACCGACGTGTAAGTGTATAACTTTCTGAGCAGGTCTTGCTATCCTTCAAGTCTTTGAACGTTGCGTAACATGTTTTTAATGTGCTATTGAAAGGGTTTATCCTTAGTGGTTTTGTTCGGGTAGCTTAATTTTGTGTGAAGTCATTGCGTTCAAAGCACTGACGTCACACCTGAAGCTTCCTTTTGGTCTCGCAGCTGAGAATGTCAGGGCAGATGGCGCATGATAAAGTGCAGCTTACTTGCCCGTAACTACCCTGTACGTCGCGATACAACGGAGTTACGCGATCAGATGACGCAATTTTCTCCACTTGAACTTTATTGTCTTGCGTCGAGCGTCGGATGTGATCGACTCGATCTCACCGGATGAAAAAATAAAAATAAAAGAGAAAAGCAGCAATTTTTTAAAGAAATTGACGCCTAAAATTCAAGTCAACTCGTAGGTTTTAGAGATTCCTCAGACGCAGAATATGTCGTGCGTCAGTTAGTGTGTGTGTATATATATATATGTATATATATATATATATATATATATCCACACACATACTAATTCCAAAACCATTTCTATCGCTTCTGCACTCAAATATTTTAATGAACTAACGGTAATGACAATACAGATGGTTTCTTATTTCTTTGTATAGTTTGCGGCGCCGCATTTCTTTTGTTGAATACGTTCTGAACGCTGGATACTTCTACGATTAAAGGTTGAAATATGGTTTTCTCTTCGTTTGCGACTTACATGAAGTAAATTTACTAAATATTAATTGAATTTACTATCAAGTATTAAAACCAAGAGTATTTTGATAGGAGATATAAGCTCTAAATTTCTAGATACAGTAAATTAAAACTAATATACTAATACTGAAATATTGATGAATTAATATTCTTTTGCAAACTTATAAAAATTTCATTTCCAGTTGGCTAATTTCCGGGCCATTGAGGGAAACATCAGACCCTCAACGACGATAACGCATGACTATGCATGTACATATGTAGTCAATTCTTCGTATTCGTCTTGCTACTCACACACGCACACACACACACACACACACACACACACACACACACACACACACACACACACATACACACACTCCTACGCACTATCGCTTCCGCTTGTGACGAGCGAGGTCCTGTCCATTGGTGGCGACTTGGGGAATCCCGGCGTTGGGAACTGCTTCCGTTCTCCTGTTCTTGGAGGGTTTCAGAATACTAAGCTATTTTATTTCTCCACAAAGTAAATTAGTGTTTGATATTAAGCTGATACTTGCTCTTAAATTCCTCCTGAAAAATTACCCTAAAATCCATCCGTCGCATAACCCTCGAACTAATCAACATGTAGTTTAATTTGGCAAGAGGCTTGGCATAACCCTTGTATTTCAACCGCCCTCTGCCCTCAAGCGCTGACAAATGCTCGTGAATGAGGGTCAATAAATGAGGGGCTTTTAGATCTTGTCACCTTCTGCTCGCTCCAGAAGTGGACCCAGAAAACTATTGTATCTATGGGAATAAGTGCTCCCAGGGAGAATATCTGAGGTCCCGAACTCCAGTAACTGCTCCCCCTGATATGGAATATGTTTGTTTCGTTATGGACTATCGTTTTTTCGATTCACTAATGTGCTGTTTTCAGACCCTACTACTCTATCTCATTTCATAATCTTCTTTCTCAACTCACGGGTTTTATCCACCTTGTATTGTATCTATGAGAATTAGCGCTCTCGGGGGAACAATGTGAGGGCCCGAGCTAAAGGTTAGGTAGGCTTTCTTTTTGTTAAAATAGAATAGCTTTTGTTTTGTTACGGACCATCTTTTTCGGTTCACTGCTGTCCTGTTTTTTCACCACCTATTATTTTCTTCTTCAACTTTGAACTTGTTTAATAATCTTCTCTCCCACCTTACTATTTCTATGCCTTTTGTGCATAGAGTCCGCGTTCCCTTTACTCCATACTAAATGGTGCCTTCTTCCTTCCTCTCTTTGGATCGTATTTGTTGCTGCGGGTAGGGAGACTAAAAATAACGACTAATCTAATCTTTATCCACCCTGTGTTTAGATTCTGTGATCCCTTAACTCCATTTGAAATGGCACCTTCCTCCTTTCTCTCTTTCGAACGCCTTTGTTGGCGTTAGAGAAGCTCAAACTAACATATAATGTAATATGCTCATTAATTCATGTCGCTTTCAAATCGATTTTTACTCTTTGACGTTACTGAATTTCTATGAGTTCTGAATTAGAATTTGCCTCCCAAGTGTCTTCCCCTCAGGGGGATACAACTATTGTATCTATGGGAATTAGCGCTCCCAGGGGGACTATGAGCTGAGAGTTAGGTAGGCCTTCTTTTTGTTGAAATAAAATGTTTTTTGTTATGTTAAGGACCATCTTTTTTCGGTTCACTACTGTCCTGTTTTTCAGCACCTCTGACTTTCTTCTTCAACTTTTATCTTATTTCATGAACTTCTTTCCCATCTAACTGTTTCTATGCCCTTTCTGCATAGATTCCTCATTTTCTTAGCTCCATACTAAATGGTGCCTTTCTCCTTCCTCTCTTTGATACGCTCTATTTTTGCAGCGGTTAGGGAGGCTTAAACCAACTTCTAATCTAATCTAATCTCAGCCTCCCAAGTGTCGCACTCTGCAAAATGATAGCGTGAAATTTCTCGGTAGCCCCAAGTTTCTGATGAGCAGTTCTCTAACAATTTTGTGTGTGACTATCGACCAAGCCATGGGCTTACCTTTTAGTGCAGTATATCTTCATAAAATTTATGGACCTGAAATATGAGGTAGGGCAAAAAAATTAGTGTGAAGGAGGGGAACTAGATGGAACCAAAATTTTCAGGAGTGTTTAGTGTCGGAACTTAAGTTGCACTCTGCGATGATGAACTCTTGCTGTGGAATAGCAGGTACTCCGAGCAATGATTTCCCTATATTTCAATTTTCGAGCTAAAGGTGCGACTCGCAAACATGCCATGCAAATTGGGGCACTGAATTCGAGTAAATTAAAGACCACGGAGAATTGTTTGTTTCAGCTCACGTCGGAAATGGAGTATCGTTCAGATAAGAGAACAACACTGTAGCCATTTTCGTCATCGACTTTTCCATTATTGATAAGAAACAAACTTGGCCATAAATTTATGCTCTCATAGCCTTCAGGTGAAGCCGCAGGCTGCTGTACCCTTCATTCCAGCCTAGCCTTCGCTTATTACCATGACCCAGCCCCTTGATCTGTATTTCTTTAACGTCAGGACTTCGTTTCTCCAATGTCAATACTGCCTTCGTCTAACGTCAAGACTGCTATTCATTTACGTAAATATTACCTTTCTTTTTACGCAAAGATTGCTTCTCAACGCGCAGATTGCTTCCTGAGCTTAACGTCAACAGCAACACAAATTCATTAGAGACCGTCTTGCGAAAAACAAATTTCCGTTAATTTTTAGTCGTGATTTCTTATCGAAGTTTATTTATTTATTTTATACTGCAAGATGTGCTGCAGTATTTTTTTTAAAATAAAATATTACAAAAAAATAAGTACGAAATGTTCATCTATTTATATTCCATTTTTCACGGTAGGGACTATAGTTGTGAAGAAGGTTAGCCCGTGAGTGACTCGCGTTTGCTTGGCTGTTTTCACCATACATTGCATGGGATTTAGCAACATTCGTTTCGTGTTTCCAGCGCTGGAGTGCAGCTATTATAGTAGCAGTAAGTCAGGTCTTATGACCGCATACTTCAAAGAGACTTTAGGGCACCAGATTGTGCTACGGCGCATTTGTAATGAAAGCCTACGCCGCTCGTTGCTCAGTTATTCTCTTTTCAAACTGTTGTAAAACTTCATAATCCCATGCTTTATTGGACTCACTTTGTGATGTGCTTTTGTTGCATGTTATAGTAGGGTTTTTTTTAGTTACGGGAGGCTACAGCTCGTGTTTTATTTTCAATTTTTAATGTTTGGTGCTCGCTGCAAAGCGCAGTCATGTTTCTATTATGTTCTGGTGGTCTGTCACACATTTTAGGGAAGTCTCCGAAATACGTAGTAATTAACTCCGGTCCTTGTACTGAGGGAAACTTTAGCTCGATTATAATCAAGAAGGTGATCGCTTAATGTAAGTTTTTTTTAATTTAAACAATTTGAATGTCAATTTTTTTGCGAAACACTGTGACGCGAGTTTCCCAAATTGTCAAAACTTAAGAATTACAAACATAAAGATTACGTGAGGGGAAAAAGGTTTCTTTTAAAAGTGTTGGGAGAAACTGTTCTAGATATCATAGGAACTGAAATGTATGTTTGCTTAGAAAACTGCATTAACAATTCTCAAATGATTGAAATAAATAAGAAGTTATTCGATTTCTCGAACATAAAAAAGTATGCTGCAAAAATCGTGAAAGATTTATTGATTTATGGTTAATGTCCATATTTGGTATCAATTTATTTGTATGAAAACCTTTGTGAGACTTTTGCATAAAGCGAGTCACTCGTATTTAACTTTTAAGTTAGCAAATTATACGTACAATAATTCTTAATATTACTGATTTGTGAAGAAACTGGCTTGTAACAACATTGTTTCATTGCTGGTCGTGAAACCTGTAATCGAAGCGCTTCAGGAGTTGGTAATGCAGCAACAAGTTGGGCTATAAATTGCTTCGTATATTAAGCGTAAAAAATTAAATTCAAAAGATTGGCCTTTAATTATTCCACAATAAAAACTGTTTGGTGTTGAATTTGGTTGAATTCCCTCGATATCGATCGTCCTGGAGTGCGTACGTATTCCGTGTGGAAAAATTTAATGGTTCGATAGGCCTCTTGGGGATGCAAAAATTGTGTCTGTGGGAATTAGCGCTGCCAGGAGAAAGTGTGAGGTCCCGAGCTGAACATCGGGTATGCCTTCCTTTCATTGAAATAGATTAGGTTTTTATTTTGTTCCGACCATCTCTTTCGGTTAATTCCTATTTTTTATCCCGAACTTGTTACTTTTTTCATCAACTCTAACTTTGTTTCAGACACGCTGTTTCTAGTCTCAGGATGTGAGGACACATTTCGTGCATAAATTTCCTGATCGCTTAATTTCATAGTAAATTGGTCTTTTCTTCAACCTATCTTAGGGACGCCTTTGTTGTGACTAGGAGCGCCTAAATTTACTTGTAATTTAATCTATAGTTAGAGCCCCGCAAAGGTCACGACATAAGGGCGACGCTCGCAAATACTTATTTATGGAATTCAGGTCGAGGGGACTTAGGCGTTTACTTTGGAACCGCAAATTTCAATGTTTGATGACACTCCTGGTCAGTTAACGGTTTGTCATAGTATACCATTACGTACCGCGTTTTTAAGCTACGCTGTTCTTTCATGTATTTCAGCTCTAACATTTGAACTAGCATATGCACGAGTGGAGTTATTTCATCCACTTTAGTAAGAAACAATGAATTGTTCCAAGAGTCAGTGGTCGATAATATAGATAGAGCGCAGCCTTCAATTCTTCGATGGAGTTCTTCGATGGAGTTCTTCGATGGAGTTCTTCGATGGAGTTCTTCGATGGAGTTCTTCGATGGAGTTCTTCGATGGAGTTCTTCGATGGAGTTCTTCGATGGAGTTCTTCGATGGAGTTCTTCGATGGAGTTCTTCGATGGAGTTCTTCGATGGAGTTCTTCGATGGAGTTCTTCGATGGAGTTCTTCGATGGAGTTCTTCGATGGAGTTCTTCGATGGAGTTCTTCGATGGAGTTCTTCGATGGAGTTCTTCGATGGAGTTCTTCGATGGAGTTCTTCGATGGAGTTCTTCGATGGAGTTCTTCGATGGAGTTCTTCGATGGAGTTCTTCGATGGAGTTCTTCGATGGAGTTCTTCGATGGAGTTCTTCGATGGAGTTCTTCGATGGAGTTCTTCGATGGAGTTCTTCGATGGAGTTCTTCGATGGAGTTCTTCGATGGAGTTCTTCGATGGAGTTCTTCGATGGAGTTCTTCGATGGAGTTCTTCGATGGAGTTCTTCGATGGAGTTCTTCGATGGAGTTCTTCGATGGAGTTCTTCGATGGAGTTCTTCGATGGAGTTCTTCGATGGAGTTCTTCGATGGAGTTCTTCGATGGAGTTCTTCGATGGAGTTCTTCGATGGAGTTCTTCGATGGAGTTCTTCGATGGAGTTCTTCGATGGAGTTCTTCGATGGAGTTCTTCGATGGAGTTCTTCGATGGAGTTCTTCGATGGAGTTCTTCGATGGAGTTCTTCGATGGAGTTCTTCGATGGAGTTCTTCGATGGAGTTCTTCGATGGAGTTCTTCGATGGAGTTCTTCGATGGAGTTCTTCGATGGAGTTCTTCGATGGAGTTCTTCGATGGAGTTCTTCGATGGAGTTCTTCGATGGAGTTCTTCGATGAATTTTTCAATGGAGTTAAACTTCCATACTCTATTTTGACATTACACGCTTGGAGTGAGCCGTGCCCTGAGCACTTGTCGGCGCTGTAACCTCATTACAGGCGGGGTAAATGGTTCACTGTCTGCCTTTAATTCGCTGCTGGCGCTGTGTAATTTGCAGCACACTCTCGTGAACCTCAAACGCGGACATCGCTGTGAACAAATTTGCTTCAATGATTTCGTTCAACTTTGATGATCCAGGTCTACCTGCGCTGTAATCTTCTAGTTGAAGGGGCTGTAATTTGAAGTGTGAAACAGTCGCTTTTCTGCCTGACTTATTGTGTTTCTGTTCAGATAGTGCCTGGCCTCTTGTCGTGTGCGTATACACGATTGCGCATCGATATTTTGCTATTCGAACGCTCCAAAGTTTCTTCTTACACCCACTACTGCTATGAAACTTACGGATTTTGCGAGAGGTTATATTTTTAAAAATTTGAAGAATTCCCCATCGTATAACTAAATATCTTCAATGGAGTTTCTATGAATATTTAATGCTTCATTCGCCCGTCCTGAATCTTGCATTTTAAGTTCTTTGATGCTTTCTAGTCTTTTTGAAAGAGTTATTTAGAAACAAACTTTCATAATTTTGGGCCATTTTAAACTAAAACGTCGAGTTTTTTTCTGTTTGAAGACATTTACGTTTGTCAGCATGAAAAAATTTGAGTAGTATGTGCTTCTATTACAAACGAAATTTGAATTTCCAGTCTGACGCGTTTGTTGTTAGAAATAAAAAGAGAGAAGTTAAACGGCGAGTTCAACTTATATTAAAAAAAATGCATCAGAAAATGTATGACGAAAGTTCAGTGCAGTTGGTGGCAGCTAGTTGTTGCTCTTGCGCACTAAAAGGATCGTTTTTCTCAATAGAGTTTTGCGTGATGCGCTCTGAAGTTCTGCACTGCTTCAAAAATGTGCGGCTTTGTCATTCTCATTTGCTCATTTAATGTCTTGTGTTAATTTCCATGTGATCTCGCAACCTCTTGTGTTAACTTCCATGCAATCGCTCGCTCGCTTCAAAGGGCAACTTCGCTGAACTTTTCTATTGTTTCTGCTGAGTTCAGTGAACGAAGGTAAGTTTTGCATCCCCACTTTGCCGACTCCAGTTTCAGGAAAGAAATCCTGGACATTTTCCACGGCTCATACGAAGCCTAAGGTTTATTGTTTTTAATTATCGCCGACATTTTATGAGGACACTTTGATTCACGGTACGAGCTGTTAATTAGCAGCTGGAATTATCTCGCAAAGATGAAAATGACACTCGCGCACCTTGATATTTCTTGTTTAAATTGATCTTTTTATAATTTTCACTTATACTCATATGGTATGCTTAATTATTTTTTCATACAACGAAGTATTGGGTAAATATTTTAGTCCTCTCAGCTAGATATAACTATTGCATCCATGGGATTAGATTAGATTGAATTAGGTGTTAGTTTAACACATTCATTGCGGTACGACCCACCGGTGGGTCGTAGTTAGGTTTTTCCTGCTGCGAAACGACCCATTGATGGGTCGTTTTGAAAAATTCTAACAACCTTTCTAAAGTAATGGTATTTAACAGGCCCGGTTAATGTTTGATATTTACAGATTTGGTTATCACTTTTGACTTTAAATTTCATTTGAATATTGAACTTCTGTTTAACCTATCGCAGTTAACGTGTTAAGCCTCCCTAACCGCAACAAAAGTGTGTCAAAGATAGGAAGGAGGAAGGCACTATATGTATGGAGTTAAGGGAATGCAGGAACTATGCACAAGGAGCATAGAAACAATAAGTTGAGAACGAAGTTTATGAAACAATGTGAAAGTTAAAGAAAAAAGTAGTAGGTTCTGAAAACAACACAGCAGTGAATCGAAAAAAGATTGTCCCTAAAAAATGAAAAACCTGTTATTTTTCAATTAAAGAAAAGCCTACCTAACCTTTAGCGCGGGACCTCACATATTCCTCCTAGGAACTCTAATTACCGTAGTATACAATAGTTGTATCTCCTTGAGGGCTCTCAGTTATGCAACTTTCAGGGGGCATGCATAACTATGCCGATAGGCGCTTAAAAATTCCAGAGAGCAAATGTGAGGTCCCGAGGTAAAAGTTATGTTTCTTACTGCGATAGAATAGGTTTTTGTTTGGTAAATAATCGTTTTTTCGGTTCACTGTTGTCTTATTTTTCTATGCCCAATTCTTTTTCCTTCACCTTTTTTTTCGTGTTTCGCAAACTTTTTTCCTAACATGTTTCTATGCTGAGGAGATCTTGTGAGTGAACACACCTTGTACATGGATTCCACATTCCCTTCACTCTATATTAAATGGTGTCTTCATCATTCCTCGTTTTGGAACACTTTTTTTATAGTTATGGAAGCTTAATTCTTCGGGCCTTGTCATAAGCTAGGCCTAAAGTGAGAGACGATCGTCCGGGCACGTGGTTAGCAGTCAGTGATCGTTGAGACGTGGTGCCAGTCGGTCTTTGTGTGCGTTCGCAGTGAAGATTAACTAGTCGGTGAACTTGTATTATTTAACTAGATTAATATCAGATTTAAAGTTGTCGCGGTGAATTTAAAAGTTTAACTGCGGGGCATAGATGCTTGTTACCCAGCTTTTCATTCAATTCTATTCAAACAATAGAATTTTGCCTGGAAAATCAGCCTTGTGCCTGATTAAATAAACTAAGCACCAGGTTTGTCTCCCTCAGGCGTGACAATACTAATTACCTGGGTAATCTCCCTTAGGCGTGATTACAAGCTTTTATGACTAATAACCGGGCTAGTCATCCTCAGGTGTGACTAAATTTGTATTGATAAGCACCAGGTTTGTCTCCCTCAGGCGTGACAATTACTAATTACCTGGGTAATCTCCCTTGGGCGTGATTACAAGCTTCTATAACTATTGACCGGCTAGTCATCCTCAGGTGACTAAAATTGTAATATTAAAGCACCAGGTTTGTCTCCCTTAGGCGTGACAATTATTGCTTACCTGGGTAATCTCCCTTATGCGTGATTACAGCTTTAATTTAACCTGGTAAAACCTTTGTAATGGAAGTTTTATGCTCTTCTGCTGCTCTAGTTGTTTTTGAAAATAAGCTGGGTGATCGTTGAGACGTGGTGCCAGTCGGTCTTTGTGTGCGTTCGCAGTGAAGATTAACTAGTCGGTGAACTTGTATTATTTAACTAGATTAATATCAGATTTAAAGTTGTCGCGGTGAATTTAAAAGTTTAACTGCGGGGCATAGATGCTTGTTACCCAGCTTTTCATTCAATTCTATTCAAACAATAGAATTTTGCCTGGAAAATCAGCCTTGTGCCTGATTAAATAAACTAAGCACCAGGTTTGTCTCCCTCAGGCGTGACAATACTAATTACCTGGATAATCTCCCTTAGGCGTGATTACAAGCTTTTATGACTAATAACCGGGCTAGTCATCCTCAGGTGTGACTAAATTTGTATTGATAAGCACCAGGTTTGTCTCCCTCAGGCGTGACAATTACTAATTACCTGGGTAATCTCCCTTGGGCGTGATTACAAGCTTCTATAACTATTGACCGGCTAGTCATCCTCAGGTGTGACTAAAATTGTAATATTAAAGCACCAGGTTTGTCTCCCTTAGGCGTGACAATTATTGCTTACCTGGGTAATCTCCCTTAGGCGTGATTACAGCTTTAATTTAACCTGGTAAAACCTTTGTAATGGAAGTTTTATGCTCTTCTGCTGCTCTAGTTGTTTTTGAAAATAAGCTGGGTAACCGCATTGAAACTTTTAAATCGAACGACCAATCATTGTATGAATAGAAATTAACTTAGGTTTGATCAAGCTAAATTGTAGATCTAATATCTTAAGATAATAAAATTTCGTTTGAAAAATTATATTGTGTTTCAGTGATTGAAGATAATCGTAATTAGAAAATTTACTGAAATGGCTTCTCTTGCGGACCTGGTGGGAGTTGACCCACCTGCAGAAAGTGAAACAAATTTGAGTGTGGCGGAAAAAGTAAAAATTAGTAAACGAAGTGAGAAGAATAAAGATAATTCTGTGTCCCAAGAGAGGAAAAAAGATGCTGAAATTTCTAAAAGTGACAAAGCTGGCTCTGCCGCGGGTCCCAGTCATGTAAAGAGTGCTGCGGGGAAAAGGAAGAATTTGGAGGGGAATGGAGATTTGGACAAGATCTGCGAAGTTATGATGGATGGGTTTGCCAAAATGAATGAAAATATTTCAAAATTAGGGAATTCTATAGCTCAGAATATAACTTCCGAAATTATGCCTATGTTCGAATTGTCTAATGAAGAGCAATGTTTTAAAGAGGATTCTCTGGAAATTGAACAAGAGAGTGTTGAGGAATCTCTTTTAAGCAAGATTGAGAGAGAATTTGACAACGCAGAATTAACTGGTCCCAATATTAATGATGAAGTTTCTTCATTGATCGCGTCGATGATTTCCAAATCTAGCTCTGAAAATTCTAAAAAACGAAGAGAAGAAACTCATGTGAGACCGGAAAATTGTTCCTTCTTAGAAGTTCCTAAGCTGAATCCGGAAGTTTTTAACTATTTACCCGCAAAAACTAAGCAACGTGAATGCGAGTTGCAGAAAATTCAAAAGAGCATCCTAATGAGTTTGACCCCAATTGGCAGATGCATGGAAAAAATTTTTGGAGCCATTAAAGAAGATTCTCAGGATAATCTTGATTTAACTCAGATTGTTAAAGACCTTTCAGATTCAGTTGCTTTTATTGGAACTGCTAATCTGGACCTGGTCAACTGCAGGAAGGAGGCTATGAAGCCTGATTTGCCTTCCAATTGGGCAAAGCTCTGTAAAAGGGAAGAATATTTTTCTGGCCTTTGGTTACTAGGAGAAAATTTCAGTCAGAAAGTGAAGGAAATTACGGAGTTGAATAAAATTTCCGCTCACATTGGGCAAGATAAGTTTTATAGAGGTAATTTTCAAAGCAGAAGCAGAGGAGCAAGTTCTAGATTTCCCAGTTTAAGAGCAAGGTGTAGCTCCACTGGAAGAAGAACGGGTAGATTTAGTCCTTACCAAGTTCAACGCTCGGGAAACGGTCGGCGCCCCTCCGGAGATGCTCGGAAGCAAAGGGCAGAAATTATTAGAACAGGTTAGTTCTCCTGTAAAGACTTGTGGTTTCAATGATGGCAATGTTAAAAATTTTTCAAAGGTTTGGAGTACCTTAACGACAGATAAATTCATTATAGATCTTGTATCTGGTTGTGAAATTGAATTTTCTGATAAAGTGCCCTTGCGTGTAATCCCTCCTAAAGAAATAGAATTTTCGATGAACGAGTCCAAGCTTGTTGACGAGAAAATTAAAGAATTCCTTGAAACGGGGGTAATTGAACCTGCTGTTCATTCTGCTTTTCAGTTTGTGTCCAAAATATTTATGCGTCCGAAACGCGATGGTGGGATCAGAATAATTTTAGACCTTGCAGAATTAAATAAGTACGTAACTTACAAGAAATTTAAAATGGAGACTTTGCAAACCACTCTTGGTTTAATTGAGCAAGGAAATTTTCTGGCTTCGGTGGACTTGAAAAATGCATATTTTACTGTCCCTGTTGCTAATAGATTCAGGTGTTTTTTACGTTTCACCTGGATGAATCAGCTGTATCAGTTCGCGTGCTTACCGAATGGGCTCTCTTGTGCGCCCAGATCGACTCTTCACGGAATTATTGAAGCCAGTTTTTGCTTCATTACGGTCTCCAGGGTTTCTGTCAACGTATTACCTGGATGATTCACTGTTGATTGGTACTTCTTATCAGGAGTGTTTGACTAATGTCGCATCGACCATTGAACTTTTTGAGAGTCTTGGGTTTGTGATCAATCATGATAAGTCAAATTTAATCCCTTCTCGAAATATTCAATTCTTGGGGTTTCGTATCGATACAGTCAACATGAAAGTTTATTTGACGGACGAGAAAAAAGTGAAGATTTATAATCAGTCACTCGAGCTTCAGACTAAGTCTAGAATTAGCATTACAGACTTGGCAATGTATATTGGATGCTTGGTGTCTTGCTTTCCTGGAGTGTAGTTTGGAGCTCTCAACTATAGGTCTCTTGAGCAGAACAAAAACTTTGGGCTAAAACTAAGTCGAGGTGAATTTGATGCTTCGGTTGAACTATCAGAAGACTCAAAAATTGATATAAGATGGTGGATTGAGAATGTGTTTAAATTTTTTTGTCCTATCAAGCATGAAGAGTTTAAAGTAGTGATATACACTGACGCGAGTGCAAGCGGATGGGGGTGTGCCGAGATGGTAATTGCGATGGTGGCCCATGGTCTGAGATTGATAGTTGCCTGCATATCAATGCACTTGAGATGAAAGCAATCTTGAATGGGCTATATAGTTCATGTAAAAATGAAAATAATTGCCATATTCGAATTAAAAGCGATAACATGACAGCTATTCAATATATCAATCATATGGGAGGTTTGAGTTCCCTCATTTGCAACAAGATTTCGAAAGAAATATGGAATTGGGCTATTAGAGGCAATATTTGGATATCGGCAGAATTTATTCAAGGCTCGGAGAATGTGCTAGCGGATAAAGCTAGTAGGATATTTCATCACGCTACTGAATGGAGTATTCCTCAAGAAGTTTTCCAACAAATTACGGATTATTTAGGTGTCCCAAATATTGACCTCCTTGCATCGAAACTAAACTTCTCCCCAAACATGTATTGAAACTCCCTTTCTCGGAGAATCATCATGCTCTCCATTCTCAGATGAGACTGATTGGAGGTCGCGTATCAGGGGATTGTGCGAAAAGAGAGGCTTTTCGGAAGACGTTACCAACACTATCATGTGCTCCTGGAGACCTTCAACCCATAAGCAGTACAAAACATATATTGGAAAGTGGATACGTTTCTGTATTTCAAGGAAAATTGATCCCCTTGAAT
Organism: Morinoia aosen; assembly: GCA_030386875.1. Classification (NCBI taxonomy): domain Eukaryota; kingdom Metazoa; phylum Arthropoda; class Malacostraca; order Amphipoda; family Talitridae; genus Morinoia; species Morinoia aosen. The sequence goes on from CM059562.1 coordinate 68,487,260, forward strand.
ACAATTTGAATTCTGTTCTGAATTTCTTGCAAAACTTGTTCAATAATGATGCAAGTTATAGCGCCGTCAATTCTGCGAGGTCGGCCTTATCAAACTTTATATTTCCGTTAAACGACATTAGTATCGGAGAGAACAAAATTGTGACGAGATTTATGAAAGGCATTTTCGAAAAATCTCCACTGAAGGCTAAATATGAAGTCATTTGGGACGCCAGTATTGTGCTGAATTATTTAAAAAACTTACATCCATTATGGGAGCTTGATCTTAAAACTCTAACGCACAAACTTGTTATGTTGCTGGCTCTCATTACGGCCCAGAGAGTACAAACTTTGTCTCTGTTAAAAATAGACAATATGAAACGGGGCGACTCTTCGATTTCATTTTTTATCAAAAGTCATTTGAAACATCACTCTCATCGGAATAATAGAAATAGAATAATAACTCTTAAATCATACAATGAACCTTCATTATGTGAATATAAAACTTTATCAGAATATCTCGAACGCACGAAGAAGCTCCGTAAGGGAGAAAATCAGATGTTAATAAGTTATCAAGCTCCTCATGCTAAAATTGGTACAAGCACCATTAGTAGGTGGCTAAAGAAAGTTCTATATGAAAGTGGAGGGGATGTCGACTTCTATGGAGCACATAGTACCAGATCTGCCGCTGTTTCTAAAGTTTATAATGAAATTGGGAACATGGATAATGTACTCAACACTGCAGGATGGAAGAATTCTGTGACATTCGCCACTTTCTACAACAAGCCCATCACGACTGATGAATTTGCCGAAATTGTTCTAAGCTCGGGGCAAACCTATAACTCGCTTTAAAATCTCACTTTAGGCCTAGCTTATGACAAGGCCCGAAGAATTAGACAGTTAAACGACACTTACCTGTAAGTGGATGTTTGACTTGAATTCTTCGGCGCCTTGTCATTGCGTGGCATAAAGTGCCCGCCCATGTTAATTTAAGAGTTATTAATTATCACCCATCCCTGCTATGCCACGCAATGGAGTTATTATATGCCCCGGACTACTAACTTTGAAGACTGACTGCTAACCACGTGCCCGGACGCACAGGGTCTAATCTCGCAGGATTTCTACACCGCCCAGCCCTCTCCCTCCACCTCCAACCAGCTACAGCACCACCTCCAAGCAGCCTCAGAAATGTTAGGTTAAATTAATTTAGGTTAGGTTAAGTTAAGTTAAGTTAGGTTAAGAGGTTAGGTTAAGTTAGGTTAGGTTGGGTAAGGTTAGGCCAAGTTCAGTTAGTTTAAGGTTAACTTAAAAAAGTTAAAAAATGCCTGTTTTGCGCGAGATGGAATTGGCGCGAATGGCAACCTCAGTACCTGCTCGGAGGTGGAGGGAGAGGGGTGGGCTGTGTAGAAATCCTGCGAGCTTGGACCCAGTGCTGCCCGGACGATCGTCTCTCACTTTATGCCACGCAATGACAAGGCGCCGAAGAATTCAAGTCAAACATCCACTTACAGGTGAGTGTCGTTTAACTGTCTAATTAAACTAACTTGCAATCTAACCTGTCGCAGAAATTTTCAAATTGTAACGCATATACTTCAATCTCAAGGCTCATTAAAGTCTCCCCTTGAGTGGAGGTGATAAAGTTCATTTTGCCTTTTCCCATTCATCGTTTCAGAGCTTATGATTTTAACGACGTTTTTAATTATTTTATTATACGTTTCGACGCGTATGATTTGAACGACTGGAGTTTTGCCGTCAGTTTCCGTAATTTTACCTTCTCGCCTCTTTCCTCCAGAACTGAGGACTTCACGCTGCGTGAGGGGTACAAAAAGTTACGACTCGAGTGTCTGACCTTCATCCAGTTGTAGGCGTTCAGGTATCTTATAGCCAAAACTGACCAGGTATTCTTTTGTTGCTCCCTGAGACATTGCACCATTTCAAGTCACTATCGATGTATTTCTTCCTTCCTTATGCTTAATTGATGTCAGAACTTGAGAACGTTCCCATCGGACTTGCGATCTTTCGTGTTGACTTGAATGGGAATTCCATCACGATGAGCAGTGTGCGCAAGTGATATTGGGTCAATGAACCTTCAGAAAATTTTCTTTGAAAATATTATAGTTGAATTTGAATGCTTACCATATTGTGAAGCTTCATTTTGTCCTATTTTCACAAATGTAGTTCAATATCTCTGTGTATTTTTATTAAAAGTGATATAGAGATAGTGTTAGGTTGAATTTCTAAAAGGTCATTGGATTGGAAAAACACGCTCAGGATCTCAGTATGCAGCAGTGGGCGAAGCTGCGACGAAACTGCGGAATCCTTCCTGATCTGTGTAAGCTCTCTTGCTGCGTCTAATGTTGCTGCTGCTGCTGCTGCTGCTGCTGCTGCTGCTGCTGCTGCTGCTGCTGCTGCGTCTAATGATGTTGTGACTGCTGGTGCTGCTGCTGTTGTTACTGCTGCTGCTGTTGTTACTGCTGCTGCTGTTGTTACTGCTGCTGCTGTTGTTACTGCTGCTGCCGTTGCCTGAATTGCTGCAGCTTCGACGACTGCAGCTTTGCGCGCTTATTTCGTTTTACTTGTTCAATCGTCCTTGATAGTCCTGACGGAGCTTCAGGAAAGGATTTAGTCGTCTTTCACTACGATTTTATTTGTTTCTCTTTTCACCTATTCTATGTTCTGGGGTAGCTTTATTACTATTGTTAATACGCATTCTGTGCATGGTCTACTCGTAATAAATCACTTCGTTTTTAAGGAAATTACCACTCCCAAGGGGAAAATGTGAAGTCCACAGCTGGCAGTTAAATCTTCTCTTTGTTGAAAAAAGTTTTTTTTGTTTCGTTAAGTAGTATTTTTTTTGCGTTAACTGGTGATTTTTTCAGCACCTCTAACTTTCTTTTTCAATTTTTACATCGCTTCTAAGCCTACCATCGTAACTCGTTTTTTTCTGTGCACACTAGATCTTCAGTGAGAACACACTTTGCGCGTAGATTCCGTATTTATTCAACTCCAGATTAAGTGGTGCTTTTATCCTTCCTCTCTTTGGAACGCCTGTCTTGCGGTTAGGGAACCTTAAACTTTTATCTAATTACACAATCTTAGGAAATGAAAAAAAAACTTACGCAAACCATAATCTAGGTTGTACTTTGATTCGTTGGGTCAGTAGTTGAATTGATGGGCAAGAAATGTCTCAAAAACATTTAGTTTAAAAACGTATAGCTTTGGCTTATCCTCAATTACGACACCTGCTCGCGCTTGAAGAACACATTAATGAAGAACACATTAATGAAGAACACTTATTTACGATCTCGTGAAAAAAATACCTTGGCTTAGTCACAATCAATTCATATCAAATACTTTCATCACGTCTAATTGGAGATACTTCACTAGCTTGCTCGAAATTTTCTCATGATTCTTCAACAACTTCCCGTCTTCAGCGCAAATTTGCCGATTTCTGAATGAAACCTTGTGACGTAATTCGACCATTATTACAGAAGAAACTCGAATTTTTTTAACCTCTATTGGTTAGATAATATTGATAAAAGTAATTTTTAATCTCCTTGTGCAATTCTCGTTATATTGGGGAGATTGGCGACACCATCCGTATCCGCTTTTCTTGTATAGCTAAAAAATTTTCCGGTCACTTATATTTCATATTTTAGATAAGTTGAGGCAGATCTTCGTCGTGGAAAACTGACTTCGGGAACTCACTGATACGAGATAATTGTGGCTGACCCCCCGGGCAAACTGCAGTTTGTATTTTTTGCAGAAAACTTGTGTTTGGAGTAAATTTTTACTAAGATGTTCATTCGAATCTCTATTTTCATTCTCGTGGATATAATATAATTGTGTCCAACGCCTGCGCACACCGCAGTATTTCTTGCTGAAGGCTTGTGAGTTTATAGTTTATAGGGCCTGAGATGTTTGTTTGATTCTCTATTTTTTTCTCGGAAAGTATGACGTCTTACACAGCTACAAGCAAGGAGACTTTGATGTTCTCGATGTTAACACGTTGTTAGTGATGTGAGGCGCTGGTGTACACAAAAGGAATTTTCAACCGACCAGTAGTCACAAACTCAATCTTTATAAAGCTAAACGCACTAAAGCGTAAGCAAAGCTAAACGTAGGCACGATATAGTCAATGTTTTCTATTTTCAATATTGTTCATCACAATTGACTTAAATCTTTTAACCGTCGAAGTTGATTTCGAAATCTACTTTCATGAACAGATTTAATATATTTTCCTTCCTTGTGAAATTTGTGCCCTACTCTTTTCTTCGAAGTTCATTGTCAAGTGGCAGTTATTTCCTCGTTGTGATGTCGGTGACTTCATGATGCCGGTGCCAGTTTAATGATGGTGGTTGTGATAACAATTTGAGCGTAAAATGCGGAGATTGAATGATTAAATCTCCCAGGGGGACTATGTGAGGGCCTGAGCTAAAGGTTAGGTAGGCTTCCTTTTTGTTGTAATAAAATAGGTTTTTGTTTTGTTACGGACCATCTTTTTTTCGGTTCACTGCTGTCCTGTTTTTCAGCACCTACTACTTCTTCAACTTTTTTCTTGTTTCATGAACTTCTTTATTAGCTTTCTGTTTCTGTGCACTTTGTGCATAGATTCCGCGTTCCCTCAACTCCATACTAAATGGTGCCTTCCTCTTTGCTCTCTTGGAACATCGTTGTCGTGGTTAAGGGAGGCTAAAACTTTCTTATATAATAATAATTGAATGAATAAATTTCGGTTGAAAATTGAACTTCAATACAACCGATCGCGGTCAACGAGTCAAGCCGGCCGCTTCATCCATCAAGCACATCGTCTGCTTGAGATATTTTCCCCACTTACAGCCTTGCTGGCCTTGCATTATCTAGTTTGCTGAACATCTGCTGTATTTGAGCCATTATGACTCAATCTGCATCGCCTATCCTCACTTTAATACCCTGAATAGACGCCTTAACTTCTCTCGGCCGCAGAAACCACGTCTGTCGCTGCTAAAGGCGATTGAACCTGCCTCTCCTTTCCGACGACCTGCTGTGCTTGTCGTAGATTTGAGTGCTTAATACACCGTTAAATTATAAAATCTTCTATTCACTGGCTTGCGTAGAGCAAATTAAGCACGAGAGCATCAAGGGTTCCTTCGACCGCTCTGGTAATATCGCATGCATCGAGCTGCCACGCTGGTGCAGACGTGAATGTCAAAGGATTTTGATTAGTAATACTTGGAAATATCATACCCTCAACTCTTGCTGCAAATCGGAAACCTTACCTTTGCCGCGCCCATCTTGCTAGCTTGTCAAAATCTTGTTTTCCGACTCAGCGTGTCGTACTAGCACTAATAAAAGCGCCCTTTCTCGCGAACTTTTTTTCAGTCATTTTCATGGCTATTATAATACCTACTCGTATGTGTGTTTATCAACTAAGGATCCTTATGTTAGGATTTTTTTAAAACCAATGTTGTACATTTCGTGTATCAACCTTGTTGGCGAAAAACTGGTTTTCTTTTCCTCTTTATTGTAATTCTTTCTTTTTCTTTCATTCTTTCTTCTTTCTTTTTTTCCTTTTTTTCTTTCTTTTTTTCTTTCATTTTTTCTTTCTTTTTTTCTTTCTTTTTTTCTTTCTTTTTTTTCTTTCTTTTTTTCTTTCTTTTTTTTCTTTCTTTTTTTCTTTCTTTTTTTCTTTCTTTTTTTCTTTCTTTTTTTCTTTCTTTCTTTCTTTCTTCTTCTTTCTTATTTCTCTTCAAATGTGCTCCGTCCCGAGCCGGAATTGGACCTTGAAATGTCAATGTGTTTCAGTCGACAAAAGAATTTCGAGGCTAAGGATTTAACAAGGACGAGTGTGGTTCGATTACAGTATACGTGTTTCACTGACCAGTGCACTTTCGAAAGAATTTCCACATTCGCGTGAGTATTTTCTAAGTGAACTGCATTCTTCGGTATTTAATTTTTTTATTTCCGCAAAAATGCATGCCAAAATTAGCACTACAAAGAGTTCTAACATAAACGAACCTTGATGTTCGGCGTTGTTGAAGCTCTCTTTGACAGCAATGATGCTCAAACCAACATTCATTTACCACTGAAGCACGTTAGTCTCAAGTATTACCAACGATATCATTGCTCTTATACAAATAATTATAATCTTTGTAGCTACTTTTCTTTCCGGGAATATAGCCTATGGACTCGAGTAACTGATCTCTCTAAAATGAAGCAACACTCTGGGAACTACGTACCAGTCTTGCATGCTAACGAGACTCCGCAGTTCTTTTCCTACTGATCACTTTGTCATGAACTAACCAATTTTATTTTTTATTTTTTCAGACTTACTGAAAATGGAGCTGGTCTCCGAAACGTTTAAAATTGACTAATTTCGATATTTTGAATTTAGCTTCGTTTATTCTATTAAATATCCGTGCTGTATTCTTCGTCTTTAAATTCTTGATACTTTGACTGCGACGTGCGCCACCGGTGGTACATGGAGGTAATTTTCACAATGCTGCTGATCGACCAGTAGTCGCAAATTCAATTTTCATAAATACTTAATCGAAGCTAAATGAAGGTACGATCCAGTTTATATTTGTTTTTTTCAAAATAGTTTACTGCAAATGACTTTAAATATTAGTTTGGTGTTGAACTCAATATTTAGTAGTCGCAGTCAAAGTGTTAATGATAGTCCGACTAAGGATTGTTAATTTTACGGAATCCGTAACGAAAGTATCAGTCAAGAGTTTACTAATGATGTCTTCCCACTCCTTAATTTTACCATGGCACGCTCCGTGAAATTACCGTCAAATCTACGATAATGAATGGAGCCATGTGGAAATTGATGGTAATGCTTTGTAATTAATGGATATGTTTGGAAATGTGTTTAAATATTATATTCGATGAACGACGCCAATATTTAGCAATTAATGGAAATATTTAGTAATTGATGGAAATATTCGGTAATTCACGGAAATATTCGGTAATAGACGGAATGTTCAATGACTAACGGAAATATGTAGAAATAGACAGATATATTTGGTAACTGACAGAAATTCCAATCTTTTTTTCGGTTCACTGCTGTCCTGCTTTTCAGCACCTACTACTTTCTTCTTCTACTTTTATCTCGTTTCATGAACTCCTTTCTTCGCTTACTGTTTTTATACACCTTGTGCCCTTGTGTTTTTATTCCACCTGCCCCTAATTCCATACTAAATGGTGCTTTCATCCTTCCTCTCTTTGAACATCTTTGCTGTGGTTAAGCGAGGCAAAAATTTTCCAATAATAAATCAACTGACGGAAATATTCGGTAACTGACAGAAACCTTCGGTCGGTAACTGACAGAAGTTTTGGGTAACTGACAGAAGTTTTGGGTAACTGATGGAAGTTTTGGGCAACTGATGGAAATTTTGGGTAACTGATGGAAATTTTGGGTAACTGATGGAAATTTTGGGTAACTGATGGAAATTTTGGGTAACTGATGGAAATTTTGGGTAACTGATGGAAGTTTTGGGTAACTGATGGAAGTTTTGGGTAACTGACGGAAATTTTGGGTAATTGACGGAAATTTTGGGTAACTGACGGAAATTTTGGGTAACTGACGGAAATTTTGGGTAACTGACGGAAATTTTGGGTAACTGACGGAAATTTTGGGTAACTGACGGAAATTTTGGGTAACTGACGGAAATTTTGGGTAACTGACGGAAATTTTGGGTAACTGACGGAAATTTTGGGTACCTGACGGAAATTTTGGGTACCTGACGGAAATTTTGGGTACCTGACGAAATTTTGGGTACCTGACGAAATTTTGGGTACCTGACGAAATTTTGGGTAACTGACGGAAATTTTGGGTAACTGACGGAAATTTTGGGTAACTGACGGAAATTTTGGGTAACTGACGGGAATTTTGGGTAACTGACGGGAATTTTGGGTAACCGACGGGAATTTTGGGTAACCGACGGGAATTTTGGGTAACCGACGGGAATTTTGGGTAACCGACGGGAATTTTGGGTAACCGACGGGAATTTTGGGTAACCGACGGGAATTTTGGGTAACCGACGGGAATTTTGGGTAACCGACGGGAATTTTGGGTAACCGACGGGAATTTTGGGTAACCGACGGGAATTTTGGGTAACCGACGGGAATTTTGGGTAACCGACGGGAATTTTGGGTAACCGACGGGAATTTTGGGTAACCGACGGGAATTTTGGGTAACCGACGGGAATTTTGGGTAACCGACGGGAATTTTGGGTAACCGACGGGAATTTTGGGTAACCGACGGAAATTTTGGGTAACCGACGGGAATTTTGGGTAACCGACGGGAATTTTGGGTAACCGACGGGAATTTTGGGTAACCGACGGGAATTTTGGGTAACCGACGGGAATTTTGGGTAACCGACGGGAATTTTGGGTAACCGACGGGAATTTTGGGTAACCGACGGGAATTTTGGGTAACCGACGGGAATTTTGGGTAACCGACGGAAATTTTGGGTAACTGACGGAAATTTTGGGTAACTGACGGAAATTTTGGGTAACTGACGGAAATTTTGGGTAACTGACGGAAATTTTGGGTAACTGACGGAAATTTTGGGTAACTGACGGAAATTTTGGGTAACTGACGGAAATTTTGGGTAACTGACGGAAATTTTGGGTAACTGACGGAAATATTCGGTAATTGACAGAAATATGTGTTGATTGAATGAAACGTTTTGTCGTTGAATGAAACGTTTGGTCGTTGAATGAAACGTTTGGTCGTTGAATGAAACGTTTGGTCGTTGAATGAAACGTTTGGTCGTTGAAGTAAACGTTTGGTCGTTGAAGTAAACGTTTGGTCGTTGAAGTAAACGTTTGGTCGTTGAAGTAAACGTTTGGTCGTTGAATGAAACGTTTGGTCGTTGAATGAAACGTTTGGTCGTTGAATGAAACGTTTGGTCATTGAATGAAACGTTTGGTCGTTGAATGAAACGTTTGGTCGTTGAATGAAACGTTTGGTCGTTGAATGAAACGTTTGGTCGTTGAATGAAACGTTTGGTCGTTGAATGAAACGTTTGGTCGTTGAATGAAACGTTTGGTCGTTGAATGAAACGTTTGGTCGTTGAATGAAACGTTTGGTCGTTGAAGTAAACGTTTGGTCGTTGAAGTAAACGTTTGGTCGTTGAAGTAAACGTTTGGTCGTTGAAGTAAACGTTTGGTCGTTGAAGTAAACGTTTGGTCGTTGAAGTAAACGTTTGGTCGTTGAAGTAAACGTTTGGTCGTTGAAGTAAACGTTTGGTCGTTGAAGTAAACGTTTGGTCGTTGAAGTAAACGTTTGGTCGTTGAAGTAAACGTTTGGTCGTTGAAGTAAACGTTTGGTCGTTGAAGTAAACGTTTGGTCGTTGAAGTAAACGTTTGGTCGTTGAAGTAAACGTTTGGTCGTTGAAGTAAACGTTTGGTCGTTGAAGTAAACGTTTGGTCGTTGAATGAAACGTTTGGTCGTTGAAGTAAACGTTTGAAACCTGACAAATTTCTTGCGTAGTTGGCGGATGTATCATCCGTAGGGACATCTGATGCCCTGAGTGATGATGCTCGACGCTCTCGGTGCTCGGTGGATGTACCGTTAAAGTGCATGATTGGTGAGTGAAACTCGAGAAAACGCTTTGGTTCTCATTGAGTCGTGTTTTATAATTGTTCTTCCGTTTGTTGAATTTCCTTTTATTACAATGAATAACGCTCATCATATTTCTTCTCCGTTTATGCAGGAGTCATTTTAGTCGTGGTTAATTTTGTTGCTTGTTGTGTGTTTTTCTTATCTATGAACTTTGATTCGTTTTTCAGTTGCTGTAGCCTGTAGCTTCTGATTTCGACACTAAATTCGTCTTTGATTGTTGTAGCAGCATTGTTGATTGCTGTTGTTGTTGCCGCCGCTGTTGCTGTTGTTGCCACTGTTGGCGCTGTGCGCGATAGCTGCTATTACTGCGCAAGTGCTGTTCTTTGTTGCAGCTGATGTTGCTCCAGCTAGCTGTTTGCTGGTACTGTAGGCACGTGTTGTTGCTCCATTGATGCTGATGTCGCCGCTGCAAGTGCTATAGTTCATTGCACTTAATATCGCCGCTGTATGTGCTGTAGTTATACTTCATTGAATATTTACTACGTTTAATATCTTCGCTGCAAGCACCGTAGATGCATTAGATGTCGCCGCAACATGTCCTACACACATGCAGCTGCAGGATCGCAGGCACGGCCCCACGCACGTCAAATCTCTCCTTGAGATCTCAGCTCGGTTACTCATGAAGCAAATTAATGGATATTTTTTTACGCCCCGGCGCCACCTGAGCCGACGCTTGCGTCGGGCGATGATGCGAAGCTCGGAGTCTGAATTAAGCTCACGTGCGACGTTGCATCTATGAACTGTTGCGTCCTATTCATGCTAGAGCATAGGTATTGGTGGTGCTTATATTTGTCATTCGGTCATTGAGCATTCATACTGTTACGGTGACTCGTTCACTCACTCTGTTCTTCACTCGCGTGAGGTGCTGCTCTCTCTGAATCTTATCACTGATCGACACACGACACCAATGGGAGGAGTGTAAACACGCTCTTCTGAACTTGAAGCTCTTCACCACCTAAGGGCAGCGGTCGCATGGAGTTGTCCTGTCCTGTGTTCTGGGGACTTGGAGGCCCTTGTGTTCACGGGGAATTTCCAGCCGCATTTTTAAGCAATTCAATTTCATCGTGACAGATCAGCTTGCACTGCATTTTTAAACGATTCAATTCCATCGTAAAAGGGCAGCTCCCAATGAAGTTTATTCCTAAGTTAACTAAATTGCGCTACGTGCCCTTACTTCTGGAGCAAAAATCTACAGATTTTTATTTTCGCTTTTACACGAAAACTGTACAGCACGTAAATGCTTCAGCGTAGCGTTCCCAAGTCCACTTTGAAGCACTTATGGTTCGTTGCTATGACATTTTCCGGTATAGCTTTTCCTGATTGGCTTAATTATTTTTGACAAACTAAAACATGAATTCAGAAGTTTGGTTTCTGATCGGCATAAATTCTTGAACAGAATTTAAACGCAAGCATTTGTTTGGCAATTATATAATCGTTGAAGCTATTTTAGAAGTCGTGCCCCTAAGTTCTAAACTCTTTATTTTAGATGCCTAACCTCTGAATAGTAAGCTTTAACTTTTTTTTATGTCTGTGCCCGTAGCTAACAATTTTTTATCGTATATTAAATATATTCAATCTTATTCTCGGATAATTTACGTACAATTTTTTTTTCGATTGCCTTGGCAATTTACGAAAAACTCTGGAAACTCCTGGAGTTTTAAAAAATTCTCAAGCTTACTGTAGGTAGACCTCCGTACTCTTGTAGCCGCAGCAAAAACGATGTATATATATCGTGTAAAAAATATCTTGCCCTTAACCCTTTACTGAAATATTACCGCCCTTAACTCCTTACCGGATTATATTGTTTTAAAGTAGTGTTTGAGTTCAGTACGCCATCAACCACCCATTGGTTTTGTTGTTTCGGTTCAAGTATAATTTTTAACTTTGGTTTTGAATACCCACTTGCGAGAATTATGTGCTCAATTGAGTTAACCACTCAAGTCCTGAGCGATATGTGGCGAGGGAAGTAAAAAATGCTTTGAAAATTTGTGACAAGAGACCTTCAGTTCCTTCGTTCAAGGTTAAAAAGCTCTAATTGGGTTGTGTGAAGATGTGTTTATAAAGCGAGGCTTGGCAGAGACCAAGTTCCGTGAGCATGTGTGTGACATCAAGTTCGGGCCACGTCAAGTCTGCAAAAGCATATTAAGTGCTGGCCGGGTGCGGGCCAGTCCAGCATTCTGAACTCTATTGGCCTGAGTTGCTAAGTGCGTTAATTAAGTGAGCACGACTCGTTAGAATATCAGAAAATGAGTCTCAGTCGCACAAAAAACTGTTGCACTGTTTCTAGTTGGATAAAACACTTTTTTAAATTTTTCTTTTGCCTGTGGGATTTAAAAATTTCTACATGAAGTTAGTGCTATCGGTGAGCTATCATAATATTAAAAGGTTTTTACCTAGGTTCATATTCATATGCATTACCAATCTTAGAACAACTTAACTAAGAAAATGCATTTTATGTTTTTGTTTCAATTATTGGTTCGACAATTACCCATGGGTATTTTAACACCCATGTATTATCAGTTAAGGATCTTAATGTTAAAAAAACAGTAATGTCTATTGAATCATATTTATCAGAATTGAACTGGTTTTCTTTATTTTTCTTTCTTGGAGTCTACCGATACCATGCATTATTCATTTGTAGGGAGCTGTAGTATAAAAGAATAGGAGGCTTTTTCCACGTGTAGAACTATCCTCACGCGCCGTGCAGCATTCCGGGAATACCTTCAAACGTAAGAACATTCTCCTACGTAGGACCATGCTCACAAATGCAACCTTCCTAAATTTTTTTTCTTTTTTTTTTCATTTATATTCTTTCTTCAAGGAGGATGCTAAGACAAACCATCCCCTGATGGCGTGGTGTACCCTTGAAGGGACAGGGCCCGGCCTCTGCTCAAGACACGATCGTGGCACGCAATTAAAGATGCCTACTCTGAAACTTCCTGGTATGCTTGCCTGTTCAGGGCCAGGATTTAAAACAATTTATGCTATCGGAACAGCACAGCATGGTAGCGCTGAGCTCTTTTAAGCTGCCTCAATTTGAACAATTTAAAGAATTTTAACAATTTATTTACCACAAGCGATTCTGCAGCAGATTGTTTCTTAGGAAAAGTAACTTACAGCACGTGCAAAAGTCAAGTCTACGTGGAGAGGGCACGTACGCTGTAGGCTGTATCTCTACGACGATGGAAATTGTTTTAATTTTTTTTTCAGGAAGTGATGTAGAATCTTTCTTGCGGTCCTGGCGTTAGGAGGGACTTCTCAAAACGAGTTTGACAGGTTGGAGTTGCCTTGGTTTTAGTTCGTGTGTCATCAAGCTTGTCACGTTAGTCATGCACGAGTCTGGCATTCACAGAAGAGTTTTGACTCATTGGAAGAGTTCGTTGAATTCGTTGTCATTTGCGCTAATCTGGAAAGCGCGTAAATTCCTTGGTGTGCCAATGACGTCACCGTGGTGTCCTCGTGACGTCACCGTCGGACTGGACGCCGGAATCCTGGCATCTTACGCCTCTGAGGGGAACATGACTATTGTCTCTATGGGAATTAGCATTACCTGGGGGAAAATGTACAGTCCCGAGCTGAGAGTTACTTATGCCTTTTTTTGCTGAAAGAGAATAGGTTTTTGTCGTGTTAAGGACCATCTTTTCAGTTCGTTGCCGTCTTATTTTGCAGCATCTTCTAATTTCGGGTTTTATCTTGTTTCAGATACTTCATTCCTAACTCACTGTTTCCATGCGCTGGAGATATTGTGTGGAAACACACCTTGTGCATAGGTAAACCGTTCTCTTAACTCCATATTAAATGCTGACTTCCTACTTCCTCTCTTTAGAACCCCTTTGCTGCGGTTAGGGAGGCTTAAACTAACATTACTGCTTAATCTTTCATCATGTGAGTAATCATTTCATTAAATTTCACATTCACATTCTTTGAATTAGACCCCTCAGGGGGATACAGGTATTGTATCTATGGGAATTAGCGCTCCCAGGGGGGACTATGTGAGGGCCTCAGCTAAAGGTTAGGTAGGCTTCCTTTTGTTGAAATAGAATAGGTTTTGTTTTGTTACGGACCATCTTTTTTCGGTTCACTGCTGTCCTGTTTTTCAGCACCTACTACTTTCTTTTTCAACTTTTTCTTGTTTCATGAACTTCTTTCTTAGCTTCCTGTTTCTGTGCACCTTGTGCGTAGATTCCACGTTCCCTCAACTCCATACTAAATGGTGCCTTCCTCCTTCCTCTCTTAGAACATCTTTGTCGCGCAATTAAGGGAGGCTGAAACCTTCTTATATAATAATAATTCTTTGAATTAGAATAATTAGGGCTTCGATTGCAATTTTTATTATGAATTTGGTAGTTATAAACACGCGCATTTAGAAAGTAATGTAGCTCACGAACGTAGTTTTTGCTTAGTTCTAAAAAGTTCAATTGTGACTGTGAATCGCTTTTGATTAACTTCCAAGTTTCTTTCAATTCAATTTTTCTTCTTTGAATTTTTAATTTGTTTTTTTTTATTTACATTCAAGTTTCTTTCAATTATAATTTTTTACCGTTAATTTGTGTAAGCTGTGGCATACGTTCAGGGTCACCGGCACTTTGTTAAACCAACTTTAAACGTAAAGTTAGGACCGTTAAAATGAACACTTCTTGCTCAATAGCTGTATGGTCGAAAATACTTCATTAGAATTACATGGAGTTAAAATTTAAAACATACTGGAAAAAATCATACTTTGCGAGTACCAGAGAGATGAAGTGTAGAAGTTAAGAAAGCATAACTAAATAACAACTCTAATTACTATGACCATAAGAAAATTTTTTAAAGTATCGGCCGCTTCGAAAACGATTAGTTGTGCCGTCCAAGTTTCTAAATTCATTAACAATATCATAAACTATAGACCGTGGCACGTTTAAGTGTTGAGATGGGTGTCTGATTGTGTAATTACGATTATATATTTTAATTGTTTGGATTGTACATCACTTGACTAGCATCTTTCTGCTCGCCTCGCCATGATGGATAGCAAAACTCTGAAGAATCCACTCTTGGAAAACGCCGGATGTAGCTAATATTTTGTCCTGTTTTTGCTAAGTTCTGATCATACGTTCTGAAAATACATTAAAGTCACATAAGTTATGATTTTGTTACCAATAGCTAAAAGGGGGGTGAAGAATCTTAAAACGATTTATAACATTTTTCGGTTACTGTCTGTTTCTGTTGTTTTGGAGATTTTGCATGACTTTACACGTGAATTCTTAAAAACTTATGTACACGCATATGATCACATTATGTATCTTGTCCTTGAATTCCATTGTGTTATTTTTCTTCTTATTCATTAAATACGAAAAATAAAATAATTAGAGTTGTCCGGAGACATTCTGACAACACTGTATGTGTATGCTTATAACAACGTTCGTAAGTTACGTTAATTTTAACAGTTACTTGTGTTACAGATTTCATTCCAGAATGCGTTTCACGCTCGTTGTGGCGAGTCTGTTGCTCGCAGTTAGTTCGGTCTCGCCGACCATTCTTGCCTACCAAGCAAACGAGCTTGATTTCACTTCATTAAATACACAATCGCTGTTATCGAGAGCGACGAGAAACACTGAGCCTGAGCCCAACAGCCTCTATGACTCCAGTTCCGACCCTGGCCTCTCTGACCTAAACTACCCAGTCGATGAGTTTGAAGACGCAAACCCTAAACTCAAAAACTCGGACGTGGACGTCTTCGATCCAGATGCTGTGTCTTCGCACGACAGTAAAGAAAATCTTGGTCGGCAAAGCTCACAGAACGGAGTTAATGGGCTGTCTCACAAGCTACCAAATAAAGCTTCTGGTAATTTGACTCAAGTGAACTACTGCTGTGAGCCTGATGAAGTGTATGACTTTTACAGCATGCAGTGCACACCCGCAAACTCGACGGCTACGCTCAAATTTCATGATCATGTGAGTAATCTATTCATGATTTTTTGAGGTAGTGTCATTTCTTCAAATAGGTCTGATTTTGTTCACATTTGTTGGCTGATTTTTTTCAGTAACTTAACGTGGACGATCGTATTTGATAAGCAGTTATAGCCGTCAACATTTTTGAAGTTTCTACAGGATTTTTTCGAAGGAATTCCGACACTTAACTTGGAAAATATTTTTGTCAATTATTCGTGTCGTTGAAAAGTTAATTTTTCGTTTTTCGCAATGCTAATTTGTATTTATCACGAAATTATGTGGTCAGTGTTACTCTCCTGACGTTTGCAACATAATATTTTTATTAATTGTTTAGCGCTTGTGTTAGATCCCATATTTGATTGAATTTAAATGAAATTGTCATTAATGTATTAAGTTGGTCACAAAGTTTGTTCGATATTTAAGGAAAACTTGAACGAAAAACGTCCAGGCCATTTGATTAACAGAATATATCTTTTTGCTTTTGCTCTCCAATTGTTAGGTGGCAAAACTTGCCAACCTTAAAATAGGGAAATTCAAAGTCGATTCTAAATTTTATTGAGAGAGTGAAATCCCTTTTAGTTCAGCCAAATTCCTGAAGTAATAAAAAGTGCAGCTGAAAAAACAAAAAGTGGGAAATATTTACCTCGGGCCCCCTCAGGGGGATACAACAATTGTATCTATGGGAATTAGCGCTCCCAGGGTAACCATGTGAGGGCCTGAGCTGAGTTAGGTAGGCTTTCTTTTTGTTGAAATAAAATATTTTTTGTTATGTTAAGGACAACTTTTTTCGGTTCACTACTGTCCTGTTTTTCAGCACCTCTGACTTTCTTCTTCAACTTTTATCTTATTTCATGAACTTCTTTCCCATCTTACTGTTTCTATGCCCTTTCTGCATAGATTCCTCATTTTCTCATCTCCATACTAAATGGTGCCTTCCTCCTTCCTCTCTTCGATACGCTCTATTTTTGCAGCGGTTAGGGAGGCTTAAACTAACTTATAATCATAATCATATTTGTTTCGGGGCAAATAAAACAGTTTTAGAGGTTACAGTACAACATATTTAATTAAGTTTCTGTATTGAGCAAACCCTTTGAAGTTGAAATGCATTGATCAATAGCGAGGCTTTTGTAATTTTTGCACGCCATATTTGTGCGGCGCGAATTTTAATTAATTCGCATCGCTTTCACACACGTGAAATATTCTCCTCAACTCTTCGCTGATCAATTTTTTTCAGAATAATCTCAACATACGTTCACATTAATAATTTGAATCATGACTAGGGGGAATATATTTCGTGTCCCACAAAATTCTGATTGGTTATCTGTATTTAATACAATTCCCGATTGCAGACGGGTTCCCCTGTCCGTATTTAATTTACTCCCCAATTGCAGACGGGTTATCCTGTCCGTATTTAATGTAATCCCCGATTTCAGACGGGTTCCCCAGTGCTGGACGTTTCCCATCACCCAGTTGTGGGTTTCCCCAACTGCAGCTTCTACCATCTCTCCCCGCATGCCAATGGGGAAGCAGATCAGTTCATCGTCTCTCCTGAAGGTTGGCAATGATTGGTCTATCATTTTTATGTGTGATGGCTTGTGAATTAAGAATTAATTGTTCTCCAGGAGATATCTAAGGGATAAATGAATGTTCTTGTTCTGTGAACTACAGCTGTGCAGTGATGGTAGCCGGTGCTTAGTTGTGTTCATGCGTGACTATTTAAATAAATCTATGCAGTGTGTTGTGGAACAGCTATATGAGATCAGTTCTGTGTCTCCCCATTGGTTGAGTGTCGTCATATCGCCAAGCAAACTGAAGATTTTGGCTTAATCATATGTTAATTTCGGCACGGTTCATGAAATTGGTTCTCAAAAGGCCGTGCAGAAGTTTCTTGTATATTTTACCGACTCTCCTGCAATATTGTACGCTTTCTTTGCTTTTATAGAAATTTATATACAACTCTATAAATTTTTGTGCAGTAGACATTAACCTCTTTCATGTGCGATTACGGTCTTAAACTTTGTTTAAAGCCAAAAATGTGAAGACACGTGGAACAAACATTTGCGTATTGTTTGCAGGATAATTCATCAGTTTATATAAAAAATAAATATAGTCGGAAGATCTGTACATCAACCGATATTAGCATCGGAACAGTAAAGTGAATGTTTGCATGTTCGGTAGAACATGGCGCAGTCGGTTCAACAAACAAAATACCTTCCAGCATATTACCACGCAATAAAACAGGCATAGTTCACAGATGTCTATCCAAGTTTATTTTTTATCGTTCTGTGTTGTTTATTATAAATTTTGATTCATAAAGCTTCGATTTTACAACACAATAACTGTTCATTACACTCACGAGTATTCTCCTGTTACTATTTGAGCGAATATATATTTTTAGTACAATACTACTTGTATATATTTAAACATTATTGCAATTTTTTTTTATACCGCCAATCTTCTATTCTGAATTCCGTGTGCAATGCTGTTAACTTGGTTCTCTTCCTAAGGGGAACTGATCATTGGGGAACTGAGCGCCAACACCGATCTTCCCCATTACAAAGTTCCTCAGGGCAGATATTGCCTCATCTTCCCCGACCCGGAGACAATGGAGACCGTTGCCTGCTTTCCAGACGAAAAACCAGTAAGTGTGGGGTAGCGGCACAGCTCTGGACGTGTCCGGTAGCAAAGCTAGTGCATTTTGAGAAGAACAGCGCTGTTCTTATTCAGTAGTGAAACTAGTGAATTTTGGGAAGAAAAACAGCACTGGCCGTGTCCAGTAGCAAAGCTACTGAATTTTTTGAAAGAAAAACAACACTGGCCGTGTCCAGTAGCAAAGTTGCTGAATTTTGGGAAGAACAACACCGTTCGTGTCCTGTAGCAAAGCTACGGAATTTTGGTTTTGGAGGAGAAAAATACGGTTCTTGTCCGGTTGCAAGGCTAGTGAATTTCGAGAAGCAGCCGGCACTGTCAGTGTTCTGTAACAAAGCCAGTGAATTTCTGATAGAAAAAGAATTTTTATGGAGATATTGGTAATTGGATTCCCTTAGAAAAAGTTGGTAAATTTTTTGGAAGGAAACGATCAGACTTTCATAAAATCCCCATTCAAGTTTCGGCGGGACGCTGACGAGAATCCTGAAGCAAAATTGGTGTGATCGTCAATGTTCAGGAGGTTTTCTTTTGGCAAAGGAGTTTTTATTTTATTCTCACGTGTCAACCTTTGCCTGATTCATATAGATCCAGGGATAATTCACTTGACTATCAGATTTCGAACTGTTTTTCGATTTAAACTATAGAAACGCCAACGATATCAGTCATTCAATGCTGGTGAACCATACGCAACATTTCGAATCATATGTATTCGTATTTTTATATATCCGTCTTAGTAACTCATGAAATAGTATATAGGAACCCTGAAATTGAGTTTCATGCTTAAACAAGGTTTATTGGTCGAAGAAACGTGAAAAGCTTCTTCTATGCGCCCTTGCAGCATTGCTTGCTAAAAACTGCCTTTAGTGTTCTTTGTTAGGAGTCCCATAGAGGAAGTTTTCGCTGCGTTCTTTTCATGCAGATTCAGCGTCTAACATCCAACTGAGTGTAGAGGAAAAAAAGGACATCCTTGTTTTGTTTAAGGAGAACTAATGTCTCCTTGTCGTTTATTTTCTTAACGTGGGTAAGTTGGCGAGCAGCGCCGTTGTGTTATCTTGAAATTATTTTCATTCTGACAACGACTAATGAAATAATTATCGGTATGTCTTTCAACTACGTTCATCCTTTTTTAATCAATATTCAGTATCTCACTTCCATAGGCGTAATTATTCCCTTGAATGTGAGTTACATATATATTATGATGCATATTCTCCATCGTTTTGCTTCACAAATAATTTCCTTTCAAGCCATTTCTCATCCCTCCATTTTATTTGTGCTCCTTAGATCAATTTTTTATATTGAAGGTTCATGTCAATGTGTTTCAAGTAAATATTTTTATTAATTTAAGCTTATATTATTGAAGCGCACCCGCACTCGTGGTGCCTACTGTCAGTAACATGTCTAATATTATGCCGTAGAGGTCCGGAACTAACGCCATACGCCCTAGTTTCTCGAGACAACAATAATTGATAGCTTAGTGATTTCCGTTATTTTTTGTATGAATGGATTTTCTGCGACACGTCGCTCCTTCAGGGCAAAAAGTCCAGACTGAGACGACCCGATTTATCTTTTTTGACATCTCTCCCACAGCGTTTTTTGGCTTGGAATCGCGAAAAGTCTTAAGGCCCAGCGAAGCGCAGGTGCGGCCCAGAGGCAAGGCTTTGTGATTAATTATACGTTTATCGAAGTGTTATCATTTGTCCTAAAATGATGGTAATACTTTCTAGGGCCCGGATTTTCGAACAATTTTCGCCGGCGAATCGGTACAGCTGGCAGCTTAAGGTCTTCCAATTTGACTTGGCTACGCTGCGGGTTAAAGCGCGTTGCGCAGCGTAGTTAAGTTTATTTAGAGGCTGCGTTGCGTACCGCTACGGTGTCGTGATTTGCTAGAAAATTCTAGACCCTTGTCAAGCGCGTCGAATGAAGCATTCTTCGAAAAAATTATTGATCATTTTACACTATTTATAAGGCATGGAAATCCATATAATTCTTCAGCCTCGTAGATTGTCTCCTAGCAGATAGTGCGCCTAACATTGAAGCTTGAACCTAAGTTTGAGGTTAAAATATGAAGGCAACAATTTTGCTGTTCTGAAGTATTTTTGCGATAAATGTACTTCACTTTTACTTAATTCTGTGAGATATCTCTGAGGCGAGTATACCTCACTTCCTCTTGTACGAGGTAAAGCTTTTGTTCTAAAATAGCGTTTTAAAAACGTTTACTACCATGTCGTTTTGTATAGTTTAAGTAAGTACTAATTCACATCACGATAATGGTAGAGGTAAAAATTCATTGAAATTTTTTGTCTTCTGTTATTGTTGCCAACCAATATTCGCTTTTAGCAACACTTGTTCTGTATCCGCATGTCAAGGAAGTGTTACGTGGGTTGTGAAGCCCTCGAGTCACCGTCGAGACACATTTTTAGGTTAACGAAAATTGAAATTTTTGTAACAATCTTTACTGAAAAATTATCTTCACATGTTTTCGTTCATCCTTACAAGTTTTCCATCATCCTTGCATTCTTTCCATTAACCTCACATGTTCCCATCAACCTCAATGTTTCCATTAACCTCACATGTTTCTATTCATCCTTACAGGTTTCTATTCATCCTTACATGTTTCTATTCATCCTTACATGTTTCTATTCATCCTTACATGTTTCTATTCATCCTTACATGTTTCTATTCATCCTTACATGTTTTCCTTCATCCCTACATGTTTTCCTTCATCCCTACATGTTTTCCTTCATCCCTACATGTTTTCCTTCATCCCTACATGTTTTCCTTCATCCCTACATGTTTTCCTTCATCCCTACATGTTTTCCTTCATCCCTACATGTTTTCCTTCATCCCTACATGTTTTCCTTCATCCCTACATGTTTTCCTTCATCTCTACATGTTTTCCTTCATCTCTACATGTTTTCCTTCATCTCTACATGTTTTCCTTCATCCCTGCAAGTTTTCCTTCATCCCTACATGTTTTCCTTCATCCCTACATGTTTTCCTTCATCCCTACATGTTTTCCTTCATCCCTACATGTTTTCCTTCATCCCTACATGTTTTCCTTCATCCCTACATGTTTTCCTTCATCCCTACATGTTTTCCTTCATCCCTACATGTTTTCCTTCATCCCTACATGTTTTCCTTCATCCCTACATGTTTTCCTTCATCCCTACATGTTTTCCTTCATCCCTACATGTTTTCCTTCATCCCTACATGTTTTCCTTCATCCCTACATGTTTTCCTTCATCTCTACATGTTTTCCTTCATCCCTACATGTTTTCCTTCATCCCTACATGTTTTCCTTCATCCCTACATGTTTTCCTTCATCCCTACATGTTTTCCTTCATCCCTACATGTTTTCCTTCATCCCTACATGTTTTCCTTCATCCCTACATGTTTTCCTTCATCCCTACATGTTTTTCTTCATCCCTACATGTTTTTCTTCATCCCTACATGTTTTTCTTCATCCCTACATGTTTTTCTTCATCCCTACATGTTTTTCTTCATCCCTACATGTTTTTCTTCATCCCTACATGTTTTTCTTCATCCCTACATGTTTTCCTTCATCCCTACATGTTTTCCTTCATCCCTACATGTTTTCCTTCATCCCTACATGTTTTTCTTCATCCCTACATGTTTTTCTTCATCCCTACATGTTTTTCTTCATCCCTACATGTTTTTCTTCATCCCTACATGTTTTTCTTCATCCCTACATGTTTTTCTTCATCCCTACATGTTTTTCTTCATCCCTACATGTTTTTCTTCATCCCTACATGTTTTTCTTCATCCCTACATGTTTTTCTTCATCCCTACATGTTTTTCTTCATCCCTACATGTTTTTCTTCATCCCTACATGTTTTTCTTCATCCCTACATGTTTTTCTTCATCCCTACATGTTTTTCTTCATCCCTACATGTTTTTCTTCATCCCTACATGTTTTTCTTCATCCCTACATGTTTTTCTTCATCCCTACATGTTTTCCTTCATCCCTACATGTTTTCCTTCATCCTTGTTCGTTTTTATTTAGTCCTTACATTATCCTAACATGCTACCGTACCTTATATTCATATCTGAATGCTCTCCTCCATCCTTACATTGTCTCCTTCCCCTCAACACGCCTGTTTCTGTGCCACCATAATTTCTGACTTCATGCTCGTCATAGCCGTGTGGCTTTCGGACCCGCCTCCGTGCGGGCAAACTCGGGTTCGAGTCACAGTGCTGGTGACGATTTTCTCTGTTGGGTATAGGGGAAAAATTCCAAGCACAATACCCCACTCTACCCAGGTGTCTGAAATGGATACCGGTCTTGACCAGGGGAAAGCGTCATGGCGTCCTGGTGTTAGTTATAAGGCATCTGAATATCCAATGTACAAGGTGATATGTATCAGGCTTAAATTTGAAATTAGCATCCGTAGATGCCTTCATTATTATTCTCCGGCGCCCAGGAGGAAGGCACCAGTCACCAGAGCTTCAAACTGGCGGTGTACCCCGCGTGCCTGATCGTGAGCGCTATTTTTATGCTCCTGACGGTGCTCGTGTACGCTCTGGTGAAGGAACTACGCTGCGACCAGCTCTCCATCTGCTTCATGTGCAGCATCGGCATGCTGGCCCTCGCCAACATTTGCATGGTCGTCAGCATGTGGGGCATCGAGAGTCTCATCACCGCTCCCGCCTGTATTGTGCTCGGTGGGTACACGTCCTGTGGCGTTTGTGAGGCGGGTTGGGTGATCGAGATTCGGGGTTTTGCGGGGGTACATAGCGCCTGTTATTCCGAATATCGTATGGTTTTAGGCTATGTTTTAGAAATTACTGTGGAAATTCCTCTGTAGGTTTTTGTTTTAACGCGTGAAAATCCTTCTCAAAACGACAAACGTGTGTATTGGCTGAATAGCTGATCGAGATATTGGATTTTGCGGGTTGCATAGTACTTGGGTAGTTTTTCCAAATATCGTGAATTTTGTTCAAGAATTTAAAGTTGAGAGTCCACTTTTTTAGGTTTTTGTTTTAACGGGTGAAAATTTTCTCAAAAAGGTGACCGTGTGTTTTCTTTCTTTTCTTTTGCGATGATTGCGTTTTTCAAATGAAGTATGTAAGTGAACAGTTGTTGTCTGTAGAGTATTGGAAACGTAGTTCATACTGTCAAATATTTGCATCCCATAATATAGCATTGAATTTAGCGGCCAGTTCTTTTCAAAATGAAGTTAAATAGTAACGCGTCAAAATCTTCTTCAGTGCTGTGAACTTTGAGCCTCTTATTAAAGTCAGGGCAAAAGAGAGGGAAAAAGACGATCGAAGCTCTTGATTTTGTTGATAATGTTCTCACGTGTAGAAACTGCGATGTTGCGCTGCTGTGGTTTTCCCTCCAGTAGCACAAGTAGAAAAAGGAAATTCAGTCTCAAGACGCAACATGTAGCTCTAGGACAGGGGCTCATAAAAACTTATTGTCCTATGTTTGGAAATCTCATACACGAGTGCTGAAAATTAAGCGTGGAACAGAGGTTAACTGTAGACCTGAAATATTTCACGCATGTACTTCCACTTTGCACGTTTCATTGACCATCTCCCCAGATATCTCCCTTATAGAATTATGAATGTACATATGTGCGTGCTGACAACTTTTTTCAGAACCACCCCGGCGCTTCATTCCAAAACAAATTCGTCAATTGATTCTCATTGCTTTTCCGTCTTACTCCTAGCATTGGCTTGAACTACATGGACATTTTTCTCCCTTTTAAACTCGGGAGTAAACTTCTTATAGCAGTGCATCTACGTACGTCACTCGGTATTTCTTGGTATTCGCACTCTACCGTTTTTTTCCTGGCGGATATTTACAGTGTCTGTCTGTTACAGCCTCTCTGTCACACTTCAGCTTCTTGTCGGCTTTCCTGTGGCTCAACGTGATCAGCATTATGGTGCTCAATTCCTTGTGGTGAGTGGTGACGGGCGGTACCGGGCGATGATATAGTGTGATGAGATATAGTGTGATTTGCAACATGGTGATCATTTCACTAGATGTGGCGAGTGAAAAATAAACTGCAGTTTTAAAAATCATTTCGATGAAAATTTAAAGCTCGATCTTTACAAAACAGGTGTAAATTTTTGCGACAATGATGGGATGTAAGCGTTTCGTTTCTCCATGTTGGGGTTGGTGGGAACTTCTCCTGCTTTGACGTACACAGCTTTGCTGAAGTTCATAGTTTGTGCTTCGTTGCCTCCTCCAAGAAAATTTTTTACTCATGCATTAGCTAGCATTTGAGGCGATGATTTCGCTGATATATTATTTTGTTCGGTCTTTTTGGTTACCGAAGAGCTATATTTTTTGCACACTTACGCACGCGCATATTGGCGTTATGGTTCAAGTTTCATTTGCTCATCCAAGTAGACAGGTAAGAACACAAGGATCAAGTCCTCAGTGTGTACGTCTGAATTACGTCAGAAGTTGGCGTTGCTCAGGTTGGCTTAGTTTTTCTCGGTGGTTTTGTGACCTGCATAAATTTATGCGAAGCAAAAACGACCTCCTAGACGATGTCATCGCTCTCCCGTCCCCCCAAGCTCTTTGGAAAAGTTAAACCACTTTCGGTTCTTGCTTTTTTTTAGCGTTTTTTTTTGCAACTTTCAAGAAGTAATCGCATGGTGATTTGATTGTGTCACGGGCAGAAAAAAAGAATGGTTCCTTAGCGGTTATTATTTTATGAAAAAGGCAAAACTGAGTTACCTTCAGACACTTCAATAGCCATTAGGAAATAGTGTTTTGAACTCTCCAGGTTGAATAATTTACTAAATTGTTAAAATGGAAATGTAGTTCACAAGCTAGTGTAAGTGCATGTATAAGAACGTCAGACTTTCAATTTGAATTAATTTTCATAAATAACATTCCACAATAAATTGAAGAATGCTTCTAGTTTCATTGCAATCGAAAACAAAAATACCAAAAAAGTTGAGTGGAATGCATCCCTTGCAAAAAGTATAAAACATTAAATTTACATCGTTGACTAACTGAAAAGGGTAAAAATGGTATAGTTTAGAGTTTCAAGGTAAAGGGTTACTATTTTCGTAGAGCCTGTACTGAAGTAGCAAGAAACGTAAGAAAACAAAACACAAGGAAGGCAAGAAGCAGCAGCTCAACACAAGAAAAAGGTTTCTACCCAAGGAAATCCGTCATTCCAGTAGCGTGTAGTTTCGAATTCATAACTCAGCCTCCCAGCAGATATGTACGCGTCCAGCTGAGCGCAGAGGCGCACAAAGAAGCGCGCAATTCAGCCCTGGAAGTGTCAGACTCGCAGCTCCACTTTCGGAGACGCCGTTCAAATGCCCCGTAAATTTCTAGGAGTCTCGGACGCGTTTCTTGCTCGTCATTTTTGATGTTCAGAAGAAGGACAAGATTGAAAGGAGGCGTTCTTTTATTCGGCCGAGATTTTCTTGGGCTGATTCTTTGGAGCGGCAGCGAGCTAAAAAATCTTCATTAGCATGTGAGAGATGCACGCCGCGCCGTGAACGAAAGAAGTAAATACTTGCGTTCTTTTCCGCGTCCAGAGTTGCTTGAAATGAGAGCTGGTGTTGTGTTTTCCGAATACGTTTACTGAGGGTTATGAAAAGAAACATGAATTGTAATTTGCTTCTTGAGAGTGAGCAATTTTGGATTACGGACGTCGCTGTTGCTGATGCTGCTTATGCTGCTTTCATAAGAAATGTTGGAACTTTTCATCGCGGTTCAGAAGTGCTCTACGATTTTTAACAATGAGATGTGAACCCTGAATGCTGCTTTCCGAACGAAAATTCTTTTGTCTACTAGGAAGAAAATGGGAGAGTTTAGGAGCTTTCCACGGACTTAGTGAAACTTATAAATGTTTTTTCTTGTAACAAAATTTCTTAACAATCGGTAAAAACGTTTGAAATCATCGGATTTTCTTTTTGGCAGACGTTAAATTCTACCATCAATAAGAAACCAATTTTATGCTGGAAATAAATGCATGGTGAGTGATACAAGTGGGTAGATTTGAATATTTGAAAAATGGTGATCTATGTGAAAGCGTTCATGGATATTTCAGATGAGTTTGTCTTCAGTCGTGAATTAAAGCTATAAAATTAAGAAAAAATCATGTAACTTGACGGTGAAAAATGATTTGGGCTCGTAGAGTCTCGTAAAAGTAATATTATGTTCAAAAATATTTCTGAAAATATACTCCCCTCAGAGGGGTACAAGTATTATATCAATAGGAATTAACCCTCTCGACGGGAAAATATGAAGTCCCGCGCTGAGAGTTGAGTAGGTCTTTTTTTGTTGAATTTTTTGTGTGTGTTTGTGGTTAAGGGCCATTTTTTCGGTTTACTGCTATCTTGTTTTCCAGTGCCTCTGAATTTCTTCTTCAACTTTTATTTTCTGTCAAAACCTTCCTTCTTAATTTACTTTTTCTACGCGCACGAGATCCTGTGCGGGAACACACCTTGTGCAGATGCTCCACGTACCCTTAACTTCTTGCTAAACGGTGCCTCAATCTTCTCCTCTCTATGAACGTCTTTGTCGGGGTAAGGGGGGCTGAAACTAACATATCAATCTCTGATTATACTGCCGGTAACTGTGTTTGTACAAAGTTTGGAGGCGTTATACGTGAAAAATTTCTAACTAAATCAGAAAATAATTTTATTCGAGTTCCCCTCAGGGGAATACAGATATTGTATCTATGAGAATTAGCGCTCCCAGGGGGACTATGTGAGGGCCTGAGCTAAAGGTTAGGTAGGCTTCCTTTTGTTGTAATAAAATAGGTTTTTGTTTTGTTACGGACCATCTTTTTTCGGTTCACTGCTGTCCTGTTTTTCAGCACCTACTACTTTCTTCTTCAACTTTTTTCTTGTTTCATGAACTTCTTTCCTAGCTTACTGTTTCTGTGCACCTTCCCTCAACTCCATGCTAAATGGTGCCTTCCTCTTTCCTCTCTTGGAACATCTTTGTCGTGGTTAAGGGAGGCTAAAACTTTCTTATATAATAATTTTATTCGAGTTCTAAACATTTCATTCTAAACATTTCATTTTCACTCATGCCTGGATTGGGAAAATCTTGGTGAAAATAGTGCCGCTCCATATGGAAATGTTTCCGCTCAATGTCCGATATTATGCATGACTCCACGTATATTTACTTTATAAACTGACCGTAACTATCATTTGCAGTCAAAATTTGAAGTAAAATGCTAGTGCAAGAAGGGCTTTGTATCATTTTATGTAGAATGCACATCATTCACTTCAGTTAACATTCAAAACAATACCCGAGACATCTTATCTATTTCAAATCTTGAATCAGAGCAACTTTGCTTAATTACCATTATGGATTTCTCCTTTCTGTTTTGATGTCGATAATAATGTTCAAATGAATCAGTTATGTCATTCAACTTCCGCTTGTAACTTACGCTACCATGGTTAAGAACTCAAAATTTGGATCTTTACAACAAGCATAATTTTTCAAAACGATGCTGCATCAGTGTTAATAAAATCACAAAAGCATTATATAAAAACATTTACTCTTGGCATTCAGACCAGCTGGTTTCGACTAAAACAATGTCATTATCAATGAATACCATCTGTAAAGAGAAAAAAACATAAACACCGTTTATTTGAAGTAGAGAAATATATAACAGTGAAATATAAAGAAATTCTAAGATATAGTGAATAGAGGAGCGGCAGATTGGTCAATATTTAAAACAAGCCTAAGTTTAAAAATGTACAATGATTCTAAAATTCGCAAATCAGTATTAGAAGTACAATCTAAAATTTTAAAATGATTCAGAGTTAGAGGATGATTGGTGTTGTCACAGTGCTGTCTAGGGGATGAATGAGGTGCGACTGAAAGCGGGAGTTTGGTTCGGAAAGATTTGCCCAAATGTTGGTAGAACCTAATGGCGGACTGTTTTTGCGTACTCCCAATGTAGGAGCTCTGGCAAGCTCCGCATTGAAATTCATAAATAATATTGGAGAGTAACACAGAAGGCAGCCTGTCTTTGAATTGAAAAAAGTTTTTAATAGAGTGATTATTCTTTAATGATATATGGAAATCCAAATGTGGGTAATACTTCGCTAAAACATTACTAAAATATTTGGTCATTGAGTATGAATTTGGACCAATGAATGGCAGTGATACGAATATCTTCCGCTTATCCACTGTGAAAACCGGAGGTTTCGGTACAAAAATTTTGTTAAGGAATTTACGAAAAATATTATCGAACATCGTATGTGGGTAACCATTATTTTTAAAATAGGCCCGGAGGATATCAGCTTCTTGTGAAAAAATGCTGAGGGAAGATGACAATGAATATGCTCTATGAATAAGCGTTTTGATACTATTGATTTTGAATATCATTGGGAAGAAACTGGAAAAACTGCACCCTAGACCAGTAAAAGTGGGCTTCCGATAGATTGAAGTGGAAAAAGTTGCATTAGATTTTTGAACTTTGACATCTAAAAACGCTAGAGAGTTGTTTGATTCGCTTTCCATAGTAAAATTTATATTCGGATGATACGTATTTACAGTGTTGATTTTGCATTTATTTTGGATTTAACCTTATGATAATTTCGAATATTAATTTCAGTGTCTAACTTCAATGTATTTTTAACAGCCTCTATTTCGGCCATTTCGATAATCAGCACCCGAGTAGCTTGAGCTATTATGGTAGCGAAGTGAAACGCTTACGGAATTTTATGCCTACGGAATTTACGTTCTAAATTTTATGACCAATTAAGCTGCGGCTTTGATGACAGTCGTAAACTGCCCCAATTACGCCATGCAGGCCTTCCTTATATGTACAAGACCACCAGCGCAGTTTGCCTAATTTATCGTTTAGAAATTTATCGGCTCAGAATTTATCACTGCGTTCAGTTACGCATTTTGCGCCAAAGCTGAGAATCACAAACGGGCGAGCGTTATGTGCGTGGATTTTTTTTCTGAAAATCAGTTAAACATTTCGTAAAGTCAACACTCGTTTTCAACTCGAAACTTGATCTTCTATTTAACGCAGAATTGTCATACCCATCTCCAAGGGGGAAACATGTGAGGGCCCGAGCTGAGAGTTAGGTGGGCCTTCTTTTCGTTGAAATAAAATACTTTTGTTATGTTAAGGACCATCTCTATTTCGGTTCACTGTTGCCCTTTTTTTCAGACCTACTACTATCTTCTTCAACTTTGATCTTGTTTCATAATCTTCTTTTTCAACTTTCTGTTTCTATGCCCTCTCTGCATAGATTCTGCGTTCCCTTATCACCATACTAAATAGTGCCTTCCTCCTTCCTCTCTTCGATACGCTCTTTTTTGTAGCGGTTAGGGAGGCTTAAACTAGCTTATAATCTAATCTTTTCATTGCCTTTCGCGCTAAAATATCTAAATTTTCAAACATTTATTGAGTTTTTAGATTACGTTTCATTCCAAGTTAGAGGGTACAATTTTTAAATGACTGCTTTTACAATTTAAATGAAGGCACAACACGTTGCCTAATATAAAAGAAACATGTTAATTCATCAGAAGCATGAAATTATTAAATTCGCCTGATTATGTACACTTTGTTGTATTTATATTCTTTATCATGAAAGTAACAAACTCATTTTATTTTTAGTGTATTTATCTCTATTACGGTGCGCATAAATTTTAAAAAAATTTTGGGGAATTTTATTATTGTGTTCAGAAATGAGCCCGAAGAACAAATTAAAAGTAGTAGATATTCTTGAGATCTTTCCATAAGCTGTCAGTCATTCACTGAACAAAATAAAGCAGCATTGGTTGTGGACATTTGCTGGCAGAATTGCTTGATTTTATTTTTCTACTTCCTTATCAACGACTGAAAAGGTCAGTGCGTTTCCGATTGGTGCACTGTACCCCGACTGCTTTCACTTCTACAGCGCGTTTTTCTTTCTTTCAGTGCTTAGAGACCGTTCATTGGTTTCAATACTTTTTCCGACAAGATGTGCGCAATTGCTTCAGTATCATTTAATTGAAGTCTTCCTCTCCCAATCGTCTAAAAAATGCTTTTCCAGGTTTCGTCAGTCGTATTCGGTCTTTTCCTTAAAGATTGTTCTATTTCCATTCGTGTTTCTTTGGTGCAGTTCTGCTGTTGTTCCCATTATGGTTGAGATTTCAGCGGCTCAGAAATGCCGCACTCGGCTAGAATATGAAAATCTCGCTCAATCAGACCAAAGCTCTCGGCCTTGTTGTGGTTGTGTCAGTGTTCTGCCAGCCTGGCCACTTATTCAAAAGATGCACGATCACATGATGATAGGCCTGAAAGCCTGTGTGTATCTAAACGGTGTTCATGAGGTTTTGTATCCGACTTTGAACACTGCAAAATAATGAAAATTGACCTCCGTTCAACCTTACTATATGTATAGTCGTGAGTAGGAAATGAAAGAAGGAGAATACAATAGGAAGTACGTATACACTGATTTGGGATAGGCAACAATTACTCGCCATTTCGGAACTCTACTCTGCAACACTTCTAATTGTTTTGTTTATGCATGCTATCATGCTTACTAGCGTCCATAGCTCGTCAAAAATAACGGGATTCGATAATCTTGTGAAACTCGTATCTCAGATACGGCCATTAAGCACATCCAGCTTGATTCCAGTGTGACAAATTAATAGTCTCTTGCTATCATATATTAACTTTAATATTCCTCTCTTATGTAAACCTTTGAGAACGTGACGGGGAGACCAACCAACCAAGCGAGCAACCATTCGTGTCTTATTATTTAGTGGAAGAGTGGTGAGGGCGATTATGCCGGGAGACAAGGTAGTGCTGCCTTCAGGGAATATTTTGGATCTGCCAAGACTGAAAGGATGATTGCGTAGGTAAAAAGGATTTGCTCTTAATGTTCTGCACTGCTGCCACTATGTTGTGCCTTCCTCGTGTGCTTTAGTGCTGCCGAATCTTCGAATGCAGCGTTGAAGTTTAGTGGATGCTGCTAGTGTGAACCTCGTGCACTGGATCAATTTGTTAATTTAATAGGATCTGATCTAATATGATAGATATTTTGTGCTCTGGCTGCTCAATATAGTTATTTTGGCATGATATTGGGCCATTTTGTGTAATATCGACATTGCTTCTTGCTTAAGTAACGTTATAACTATTTGTTATATTTTCCTCGGGAAGTTTTTATTTTCCCGTCAAGTTTTACTCAGCGCTCCAAGGAGGAAAACTTGAGATCCCGAGCTGAAAGTTAGGCTGGCCTTCTTTTTGTTGATATGTAATAGGGTTTTTGTTTTGTCAAGGATTATTTCGTCGGTTCACCACAGTCTTTTTTTTTCTGCTCCTATTACTTTCTTCTTCAACTTTCATCTCGTTTCACGAAATTTCTTCTCAACTTACCATTTCTACGCGCAGGAGATATTGTATAGAAACACACCAAATAAATAGGTTTCGCGTTTTCTCAACCCATACTAAACAGTGCTTTTCAACATTTTTTCGGGGTTAGGGAAGTTTACAAGAAACTTACGAGCGATCTAAGCACCATCATTTCCTTGTATTAGAGTAATTTATCTTATTCGTGCCTAAACAAGTTCATATTTTATCTAGTCCTCAAGTTTTAGCCTTACTTTTCTCTGATGACTTTATCAGGAGGTCTGGGTCGCCGAGTTCGTGCAAAGGCTGCGGTGTGCAGTTCTATTGGAAATGCCTCTACTGCTTCGGTGTGGCCGGACTCATCGCCGCTGCCGCTCTTATCCGCCAACTCGTTCCGGCTTTCCACGGATCTGTGCTGCCGGCCCCGCACTTTGGGGCGGTGTCGTGCTGGTTCGCAAGTACGTCATGTTTTGCAGGATGAAGAAATAGTTGAGAATTTTATTTTGAACATCGCATACAATTGTGCAAATATGTGTTATTTCGTAAGTACGTCAAACTTTGCAGGCTCTTACTCGTGAAAATAGTTCAGAATTTTGTTGTTGAGCACCGTATAAAATTTTGCAACTGCGTGTCATTTGAAAAATTGCTTTGTTGGGCTTAGTGCTGTCTGGCGTGCAATAGCGTGCTGGATGCAGCGTAAATAATTTCTTTACTCTGACAGTCGGCCATAATATTCACTATTGTAGAAAATTAAGTAGAGGATGCCGACCTTACTAAAATGACTTCATACATGAAGAGGAAGAAGAGGGATTCAATCGTAGCGTCGATTGTTATTTTTCGGTTCCAAATTTACAATCTGTATTTTTCAGCTAAAGAAATAAAATTTGAAAAATTGGAAAAATTTAAACATACGCATTTTGTTAAAAATATAGTTCATAGTAAATGTATTAAGTTTCTTCATGCGAACAACAATCAAACTCGAGCTTTAGATTCACGTTGTAAGCGAGAACGATGAAATTATCAAATTTAGTATTTTACATCGTCACTTTGTCTCAAATTCATCTCTAAAATTGTGTTGGTGTTGCAGAATCGGCAGCGATGGCTGTGTATTTATTCGGTCCGATTACCATCCTGCTGGTGATCAACCTGGTCTGCTTCTGCCTCGCTTCTTTCAGGATCTGCACACTCCTGAAGCGCTCCGACCGCACCAACACACAGTTAGTGCTACCGACTCCCTCATGATATCTAGCGGACACTTTGGTCTTGAGTGCAATTTATTATTATACATACTAATGACTGAATGTATAATTTACGTAATATATGTGGTCTATATATTATATGTATAATTTACGTTATACTTATGGTATACAGTGCATGGTATAGATAATTAATGTACTATGTATGGTTTTAGCTTAACCTCAATGCTCACGCAATATTGACTCGAGTGGAATTGTTTTTACAATCTGCGCCAGCATGCAAAAATGTCAGAATGTCAAAGTCAGAATGTCAAAGTCAGAATAAAAAATGGAAGTGAGTGAGAAAGAAAAATATAAGTTCTTCATGTGATGTCGAATGGAAATTGCACATTTCTGGAACAAGTTTTCTGCTCCAAGTTACCTAATACACCGATTTATTTTTGACCTACGAGAGCTAAAAGTACTTTTATGCAACTTCTCAGTTAAAACTCAAAAACAACGAACTAATAATGTGTAAACGAATGAAGATTTGATGCGATTTGTCTAACCTAAGATCGGGTGGCCTATGTTTTACTTTCTGTGTTCCAGTTTCGTCCAATACCTGAAGCTCTTTTTACTGATGGGCGTATCCTGGATATTTGAAGTGATCTCCTTCTTCGTTGATGGATCTGGCAACAGTTTTTTGTCTTACGCTTGGTGAGTTCAACATCTAAAATTCATTATAAATTTTATTGTGCACGTTAACTAGAACATTAATTTCTGCTATGCTAAACTTGAATGTTGAATATTGAAATTAAATTCTAATCGCAAATGATGGAAAATTTGACTTTTCAGAGTAGGAAGGTTTTGTCAAATTAGATAAATATAGTTTTATTACAGGTTCATTTAGTGAGGTGAAATTTATTTCCATTTTTCATTGGCCTCATCCACTAACTTATGAAAAAGAAAAGTTAATTACTGTATGTTTATGTCCCCCTCAGGAGGATACAATTATTGTATCTATGGAAATTAGCGCTCCCAGGGGGACAATGTGAGAGCCCGAGCTGAGAGTTAGGTAGGCCTTCTTTTTGTTGAAATGAAATGTTTTTGTTATGTTGAGGACCACCTTTTTTCGGTTCACTGCTGTCCTGTTCTTCAGCTCCTACTACTTTCTTCTTCAACTTTGACCTTATTTCATAATCTTCTTTCACAACTTACTGTTTCTATGCCCTTTCTGCGTAGATTCCGCGTTTCTTTAACTCCATACTAAATGGTGCCTTCTTCTTTCCTCTCTTTGGATCGCATTTGTTGCTGGGTAGGGAGGCTAAAACTAACGACTAATCTAATTTGCATGTTTATGCCAAACATTTAGAAGTAACTCAATAGAAGCATTTGAACTAAGGTGTCAGTTTTTCTCCGTTGATTGTTTTCATAAAATTTGGGGCAGATTTATTGGCAATTTCAAATCCTACCCTTTTCATTTCGACCTTTGTTTTTATTATTATGAAGTTATATGAGAATAGCCTTTTTTCACAAAAACCGAATGCCCCTGGGATTAAAGTTCTTGAGGTGAAAAATAATCGTAACTGGGTGACGTAAAAGTTGTGTACGTATAAGTCAAGAAGCTCAGAAACATTTCGTGTGTAACAAATGGGAAAAACCTTGAAACCACATTTTTTGCTGATTTAATTTCGTTTGTCGGGAGATGTTTTTCATTTTGTCGGGAGATGTTTTTCTTTTTGTCGGGAGATGTTTTTCTTTTTGTCGGGAGATGTTTTTCTTTTTGTCGGGAGATGTTTTTTCATTGTGTCGGGAGATGTTTTTTCATTGTGTCGGGAGATGGTTTTTCATTTTGTCGGGAGATGGTTTTTCATTTTGTCGGGAGATGGTTTTTCATTTTGTCGGGAGATGTTTTTTCATTTTGCCGGGAGATGTTTTTTCATTTTGCCGGGAGATGTTTTTTCATTTTGCCGGGAGATGTTTTTTCATTTTGCCGGGAGATGTTTTTTCATTTTGCCGGGAGATGTTTTTTCATTTTGTCGGGAGATGTTTTTTCATTTTGTCGGGAGATGTTTTTTCATTTTGTCGGGAGATGTTTTTTCATTTTGTCGGGAGATGTTTTTTCATTTTGTCGGGAGATGTTTTTTCATTTTGTCGGGAGATGTTTTTCATTGTGTCGGGAGATGTTTTTCATTTTGTCTCGAGATGTTTTTCATTTTGTCTCGAGATGTTTTTCATTTTGTCTCGAGATGTTTTTCATTTTGTCGGGAGATGTTTTTTCATTTTGTCGGGAGATGTTTTTTTTTCATTTTGTCGGGAGATGTTTTTTTTTTCATTTTGTCGGGAGATGTTTTTTTTTCATTTTGTCGGGAGATGTTTTTTTCATTTTGTCGGGAGATGTTTTTTCATTTTGTCGGGAGATGTTTTTTCATTTTGTCGGGAGATGTTTTTTCATTTTGTCGGGAGATGTTTTTTTCATTTTGTCGGGAGATGTTTTTTCATTTTGTCGGGAGATGTTTTTTCATTTTGTCGGGAGATGTTTTTTCATTTTGTCGGGAGATGTTTTTTTCATTTTGTCGGTAGATGTTTTTTCATTTTGTCGGGAGATGTTTTTTTCATTTGTCGGGAGATGTTTTTTTCATTTGTCGGGAGATGTTTTTTTCATTTGTCGGGAGATGTTTTTTTCATTTGTCGAGAGATGTTTTTTTCATTTTGTCGGGAGATGTTTTTTTCATTTTGTCGGGAGATGTTTTTTTCATTTTGTCGGGAGATGTTTTTTTAATTTTGTCGGGAGATGTTTTTTTCATTTTGTCGGGAGATGTTTTTTTCATTTTGTCGGGAGATGTTTTTTTCATTTTGTCGGGAGATGTTTTTTTCATTTTGTCGGGAGACATTTTTCATTTTGTCGGGAGACTTTTTTCATTTTGTCGGGAGACTTTTTTCATTTTGTCGGGAGACTTTTTTCATTTTGTCGGGAGACTTTTTTCATTTTGTCGGGAGACTTTTTTCATTTTGTCGGGAGACTTTTTTCATTTTGTCGGGAGACTTTTTTCATTTTGTCGGGAGACCTTTTTCATTTTGTCGGGAGACATTTTTCATTTTGTCGGGAGACATTTTTCATTTTGTCGGGAGACATTTTTCATTTTGTCGGGAGACATTTTTCATTTTGTCGGGAGACATTTTTCATTTTGTCGGGAGACATTTTTCATTTTGTCGGGAGACATTTTTCATTTTGTCGGGAGACATTTTTCATTTTGTCGGGAGACATTTTTCATTTTGTCGGGAGACATTTTTCATTTTGTCGGGAGACATTTTTCATTTTGTCGGGAGACATTTTTCATTTTGTCGGGAGACATTTTTCATTTTGTCGGGAGACATTTTTCATTTTGTCGGGAGACATTTTTCATTTTGTCGGGAGACATTTTTCATTTTGTCGGGAGACATTTTTCATTTTGTCGGGAGACATTTTTCATTTTGTCGGGAGACATTTTTCATTTTGTCGGGAGACATTTTTCATTTTGTCGGGAGACATTTTTCATTTTGTCGGGAGACATTTTTCATTTTGTCGGGAGACATTTTTCATTTTGTCGGGAGACATTTTTCATTTTGTCGGGAGACATTTTTCATTTTGTCGGGAGACATTTTTCATTTTGTCGGGAGACATTTTTCATTTTGTCGGGAGACATTTTTCATTTTGTCGGGAGACATTTTTCATTTTGTCGGGAGACATTTTTCATTTTGTCGGGAGACATTTTTCATTTTGTCGGGAGACATTTTTCATTTTGTCGGGAGACATTTTTCATTTTGTCGGGAGACATTTTTCATTTTGTCGGGAGACATTTTTCATTTTGTCGGGAGACATTTTTCATTTTGTCGGGAGACATTTTTCATTTTGTCGGGAGACATTTTTCATTTTGTCGGGAGACATTTTTCATTTTGTCGGGAGACATTTTTCATTTTGTCAGGAGATAATTCCGTGGTCATTTCCTAGTGATACCCATTCTTTAAGAAGTACCATATTCAGAGGGTTTAGTGAGCATATCAATCGTTCTTGCAGTGTTTCAAAATACCCTTTTATGCGCAGGATATTTTTCGACTTCGTGAACATCATGCAAGGAGTGTTGATATTCGTGGTGTTCGTGTGTCGGCCGAGCGTGCTGCGTCACCTGGCCACGACGCTGTGCGGGTCCGCCTGCGCCGCGCGCTGCTTCGCGCCCCCTGAAGAGAAGGATCGCGACGACACCGAGATCGCTCCGTGCAATACAGTCGTTTGAAATGAATGACCGGGGGTGAAACTTTTGTCCCAATATTTCATTGCTCTGCGGTTTAGGAAAATTAAGAAAATCACCGGGATAGAAGTCGCGAGTGTAAAAAAATTGGCTTTCCTTGAGAGCCTAAATTATTTAATGTCATCAGGCG
Source organism: Morinoia aosen (assembly GCA_030386875.1). Lineage (NCBI taxonomy): Eukaryota > Metazoa > Arthropoda > Malacostraca > Amphipoda > Talitridae > Morinoia > Morinoia aosen. The sequence goes on from CM059562.1 coordinate 68,524,332, forward strand.
TCAGTGAATATGTTGACATTTTTACAGAGACTGAAATGGGCGGGAATGCCTTTAGTGAATGGTCAAAGGAGCCATATTACATGAAATTATTTCTTATTCAACATCTCATGCATATTCGGATCCCATGTTGTCGAGTTTGAGGATCCCTTGCATATTCGGTCTACTCTCGACAGCATTGACAGTCTTCTAGCTGAGTTTAATACTTTGCGATCGTATATAAGATCTAAAGCAGTCGTTTTATTCGTAAGTTAAGCATTCATGTATGTAATTGAAGTTTACATCTATATTTAATGTCTTATGTTGTTACGAACAATGCAAAAGTTATGTAAAAGTAATCGTATTTTTTAAGATTGTACGAAATTCAATTCTAGCGTTGGTTTTACCATATCCAGGTTCGAGAACATCCTTTTGTTGCTTCAATAACTACTCAATCATTATTTTATGCTGAATCTGATTTTTTGTAAGAAAAAGGGCATTCTGTTACGTATCTTATGGTTGTGCATCATATTTGAAACGATCTCCTACTTGAGAGAACTGAAGCTTAACCAAAAACCAAAGAAAGTTGTAGGTAATTTTGATTTTCTTCATGAAAGCAGCGCTCGGTAAATCAGCACCTTCTCCCATAGCTGTAGCGGAAAAAGTTGTATTGTATATAAAATAAAGGAGGATCATAATAAAGGCTTCAAAATAATGAAATATTTGTAGGAGAAAGACGGGCATAACGTCTTAATGGTGGTTTTCCGTTTCAAAGTTGTTGCGGGAAATTATTCGGGATTGCAACTTTTGTAGAAATCTGAAAAAAGAGTTGTCATAAGACCAGGTTTTGATCGTTGAAACTATGTAAATAATTTTACGCACGAAAACAATGATCGAACTTTTACTCTATTATGTCCGCCGTGCTTTGATTGCTTAAGATTTTTTATTCAAATGTTAAACACTGGCGCTGCTGCTGTGGCGTTTATTTTTCTCAACTTATATTTTTATGCAACAAAATATCGAAATTGAAAAAAATAGGATTTAGTGTAAATAATTATCGATGTAAAGTGAACGATCATGTACTAAGGGAGACTTTATGCGCTGTCTGTATCTGTGTCGAGACGCAAATCACCAGCTGTTCAATATTAACTTGACAGGATCCTCTTGTTGTACGGCATCTAATACATCAACTTACACTTATAAAAATTAGTCCCAGCTATTTATAATCTTCATGAAGCATCGTATTAATAGAACAACTGGGGCTATTTTTCCTCCATGTAAGCTAAAGTTCGAGCCCGATGTTTCGCGATTGACAATTGTTGAGTTCGCTTGTTGCTTCTACAGTGTGCTTGTCTTGCTATTCATAAATCCCTTCTTTAGCGACCTTTATTGGAAGAAACTTTTCGCATTCAGCCAAACTTTTATATTTTTGTGAAGATTGTACAGTCAGTTGAGACGGGCTCAACCAACGTGTAAACGAGCGTGTTGATTTTTGTTACCTTGTAATTGTGAACAGTTCGCTCGCCACACTTTGAAAACGACGAATTAAGTGGAAAAGTTGATTAACGTATCGTACGATCCATTCGTTGCTTCGAGTACAATCGCCTGCAATGGTGCCCCGCCATACGAAATTGGTCAGTTCCGGAGTACGAATCTTGAGGCAAAATCGTCATATGGCGGGTAATATTAATCGGCATCTTAATGACGCTAACCAGAATCAGACCATACTCTTAGTGACGTATGCAGTGAAAAAACTCCACATTCCACGTCGTAACGTTAAAAAACGTAAGTTAGGGACGCCGTTACACGGAGGATTTTATTCTATCTGTTCTGTACCTATGCAAAAAAACGCATGTTGAGCTCTCACATTTAGTGCGAAACAATAGTGTAATGTAGTTGTATATTTGTGGCATAAAATTATTCTGCTTTATCCATTTTCAGTGTTGTGTGTTCATGTTACAGCAACCTTCGCAAAGAGGTTATGTCGAGACTAATGTAAACATTCAACTTGGGAGTAACATTTCTGTAGGTTGTAGGTTGGCATTAAGAAAACCTGATAACTCCAGCTGTTAAATTATAATTGCCCCTAAAAGAAACAATGTGTTATACGTTAAAATACCATGGCCAGAACCTTTCAGCGGTGTTGTGGAGAGAATAAAACGGAACCGAATTGTGAGACTTGAATTGGACGAGACTTTCTAGCTGGAAGGGGGACTGCATGGTTAGTTATTAAGTTGTTGTCGGGGATGGACAAATTTGTGTGTTGCTCGATTAATTTTGAGTGTGCGCTGTAAATAAGTGTTGTTCCTAATAAACCTGCTGGACGATTGATTTTTGTTGCCGTAACAGTTCGGTAGGAGTAAATTTTTCCTGTTATATGAGAAGAGACTAACAGCAACGAGTTGATTTCGAAGCTGCTTTACTAAAAACGAGACATTTTCAAATCGATAGAATTTGAACTACGAGATGACACGTGACGCACTTCCTTCAAGTTGAAAACAGCGCAGGTTTAGAGGCAGGCTCAAATTTTGCAAAATTGAACATAGACCCTCATAAAATGTTAGTTACTAACTACGGAGAGAAGAAGAAAAAGCAAGAATCACTCTTAATATATTTAAAAGCGTTTTTCCTTATATTGATAGATGGTGAGAAGAAATAGAGAAATGAGTCCCAGTGTGTAACGAAATTAGGTCGGTTTCTAATACAAGATAAAAGCAATACGTTCAGCCATAGGTTCCGAGCGCACAATGTATATCTTTCATTAATAATACCTGCACTATTACCTCCATTGTACACTAGTAAGAACTGTTATATCCAATAATTAACCGGGTACAAATAAAATGTGTTGCATTACGTATATCTAACTACACCACAAGCGAATTAAAGTAATTTGTTAAAACTACGAAACGATAAATATATTACCAAATTTCCATTAAAAAATGAACAGCAGAGCCCACCTGTAGCTGAAGAAGGAAAGGTAGATTTAAATAATTTTTTCAGAGCTACGAATCTTGAGCTCGAACGAATCGAAGCAGCTGAAATCACGACCACTAGTTCGAGAGTTCTGCACCCGGGAAAATTTGCTAGCGTTCGTTAGGACGACTAACCTATGGTGTAAACTCTTACGCTTGCATAAGAACAGTCAAGCAATCGAGTAAGCAGTGTAAGTGCGTAATTTTTATAATGCATCACGTCCCTAGAGGTAATTGGAAACACGGAAAGGTATAAAATGGAAGATAAAGAACATTTTTTGAAGAACTTCGTCTGAGATCTGTGAAAAGAGATGTAAATTTACGTACGCATAAGTACTGTATAGATGCAAGGATATCTTCCGAATAGTGCCAGAGGGGAGCAAGTTGTTAAGAATTACGTGACTTGCTTAACAAACGGTAAGTGGCACTCGCAATCAATGAAAAGTAACCAATCCTGCCGGAGAAGAAACAAGAAAATTGCTCAGACTCATTAATTTCAATGCATGACGAGTAACCAGCGACCAGCAAAAAAATTAACGAGCAAGAACTCTAATCTATGAAGGGCAAGATATAATTTCAGATCTATATCAACAGAGGCACTCGGAAAATCATAGAACAGAATTTTCGATGTTACAGACATTTCGATGTACGTTCATTACAATAGGCATTTGTAGAGACTTACAAAATAGTTGCAAATAACCACAAAACGAGCACATGGAACCGACAAGTGGACGATTCAATTGTCTTCAAAGGCACTTACATGAAGGCTACGATAAACATAATCAGCTCAGTCTGACGCAACACAGCAACCTCACACCCCAGCTCAGTGCTGTTTGTCTCCGGCCTGTAACGTTCTACAAGATATGAATTAGTCTGTACCTGCGCATGCATTGCAGAGTGAGTGTCTTTTCCAAATAAGCCCCACCACTAATGCAACACATAAGTTCATTCATTTGTAACTTTCGAAATAATGCACCCATTGACTTCAAATTACTCTCAAACAGACGAAAGATTAAAACATTCCTTCGTTTGACAGTAATTTGAAGTCGACGGGTGCATTATTTCAAAAGTTACAAGTTGGCGAACTTACGTGTCGCAAAAGTGGAGAGGAAAAGATCCCAGAGTGAAACCAATAATTCCAAGGTCTCCACATGCATGCCTGAAGGATTTCAAAGTCTTCTAAAAGACAACGCTCGCAGAATATGTTTACACATAGAGACAATCCTCAAAACGCAGACTCGTGCCAGGTTGGCGAAGAATTACTTCTTAACAGCCTTGCAGAAGCGATTTCTGACATATAATGGTGCTTCCGAGAATAGTTCACCGTTTTTACGCTTAATTAATATAAATAGCTGCCATGCAAGGGCCTCATGTGGAGGTCTGAACAGTTCTTAACTGCTCCTAACTCCTCATTCATAGAGTAACGTATGTACATGAAATTATTTTCTACCAGATGCTACAATTGCACACCTAAATATTATCTAGAAGCAGACTTAAGATTTCTCTCGGTTGGCACAGCGAAAATAAGCAACTGATACACAAAAGTGAGCTCACCCATTCAAGTACTTAAATTTAGTGTTTTGTTTTTCATTCATTCGTTAGCAAGTCTCACAAAGTGACAAATTATCATTTTAATTATACTAAAATAGTTTAGCGCTAATAACAATCTAAGAAACAAAACGAACACAGAAGTTTTGTACAACAAAACAACTCAACGAACACGTCACCTATTCTTAAAAACTGAATTAGTGACCAAACTTGAGAACGAAGGACAACTTAGCTGTTAGTTTTTGAGTGTGCTTAAAATTACGCCTCATAGATGTTCATAAAGATGAAAATAAATTAAGAGTAAAATTCGTTCTCGATTGTAACAGGAATCGAGCTAGAAATTCTTACGTTGAAATATTTTTGTGTGCTAGTTTTAAAACCAGCAGTCGATTTGGCAACTGTTTTGGCAAAACAACTCAACGAAAACGTCACCTAGCACGCAACTTTTAAAACGTTGCCCATGAACCAAGCATGCAACGTTTGAATGTTAAAAATTCAAAATTCAAATCAATGAATGTCGCATATCTCCGGGTCAATGTCCCCATTACTTATGTGTACTACAAAATCATAAAACCTTGAGAACAATTTCAAAAATTGAGTGCTCAGTTTTGAAGAAAGAAAGTACTTTATATCGTCACAGCGCTAACTACAGAAATGAAACTTAACATAAAATGAAAGATTTTCACGGCTGAGAATCTATCATTACCGAAACCGAAAAATAAATTATGGACGAGAAATTGAACACAATCAGCGAGACTACACTCCAAGCTTTACAATATTTGTTTCTACAGCTTCTAAATGGTCAAACGCTTTTATTTAAATTCTATATAGTTAAATTTGGACGTTCTTATTATTTTTTTTTATGTACCTTCTGTTCCGCACATTTACGGAATCGCTAGCTTTCCTGGCTGTCAAAATGAATATGCAAAATAACTTTCTACATCACACCATACTCACAGCAGCTTCCATGAAAAAAATCTTGCATCATGAAAAGATTTCTGTGTCCTGTAGCCGAACATCACCGTTTCTAAAAGTTCTAAGAAAACGTTATGAAGGATAGCTTACCGAGTTAAATATGGATATTGAGACCAATGAGTCTTCAAACCCATGAGTCAAAAATTATTACAGAGCAACGGACTTAAAATTGAGAGCGTATTAGTTTGAGATGGAACTTCATGGCTGAGCTGCTAATTTGTAAGTGCTGCGAGAATGCAAGTAAATGTCTTCAATAAATATTACGTTACATGAACCTGAAAGGGAATTTTGGGTACAATCATTACAACAAAAGCGTAAACAAAGATTTGTTCATTCTTACACTGGACAAGTGCCGGCGTAAGCGCAGGCTCTGAGGCCACCAGTCAATGTATCGACTTGGGTAGTGCACACTTTACAGTATTTTTCAAGTTTTTTGGGCAAACTATTTTCATACTGAGCGACGCTGTCAGTTCCCAAGCGCAGTATTTCCCGGTGGCACGGCTGTAATTTTCACTAGATGTTTTAATCCAGGAGCTGCTACGGTACTCTGAAGGAGATTAAATTTTCTGTCAGTTAGTGAGCCGCACTCAACTGGTTCTGAAAAACCTAACAGACAATTCCCCATCCTCTCGCTCGGTCTTCTAGAAAGGCTGCGACTGGCGACCGTTTCAAAGACGGTCCCAAGTCACTGACTCTTCATGGTCGATATCTGTCTATTTCCATATCCAAGGCATAGCTATCTGTAAAGCTGCATATGATTTATAACAAGTAGCCTCTCATTTCGATACACGCCCAAGAGACGGGTCTCGTGATACGCAGCACAAAAAACTCCAAAATAGCCTCTAAAGATCCATCGGCCCTCGCTGTACTCACACATCTAGAAGTTCTTCACTTAATAAAACCTCAAGCATCACCCTGAGACAGTAGCGGGCAAACTTTTTCAGGGCGAGGACCGAAACAGCGAGGCAGTCATAGAACTACAGTCATAAAGTCATAGAACTACACGTTTCGCAATTGGGCGGTGCGCTTTAAAATAACGCAACATTTAGACAGAAAAATTCCTTGATTTTCTTTTACTTGCTGCAGGTTTGCGCTAGCCGCAAAAAGTCCTGTGGTAGGTCGCACTTTGCCCACCACTACCGCAAGGTAAAGCACCGCGTTAGGTCGTACAAGCGTCTACTCAGCAGCGATGAGGACCTAAGACACAATGGCAACAGCTCGAGGTACAAAAATCAAAGTTGTAGCTTAAAAATAAAGACCGTACAGCAAAGTTGCATAAGGCGGCTATTCCGCAGCGATGATAGAATGGCAACAGCTCAAGGTGGTAGTTTGAAAATAAAGACCTTAAAGCAAAGTTGCATAAGGCGTTTATTCCGCAGCGATGATAGAATGGCAACAGCTCGAGGTATAAAATCAAGGTGGTAGTTTGAAAATAAAGACCGTAAAGCAAAGTTTCACAAGGCGGCTATTCCGCAGCGATGATAGAATGGCAACAGCTTGAGGTATAAAATCAAGGTGGTAGTTTGAAAATAAAGACCGTAAAGCAAAGTTGCACAAGGCGGCTATTCCTCAGCGATGATAGAATGGCAACAGCTTGAGGTATAAAATCAAGGTGGTAGTTTGAAAATAAAGACCGTAAAGCAAAGTCGGACTGAGAGTTTACTCCGCAGTACCAGCACCAGCGGCCGGCTTCTTGACCCTGCAGTTGCCGCTGTAGAGGACGCACTTCATGAACGCCTCCTGCGTGAGGTGGTAGTCCTTGAAGGGAGGACACAGGGCGCTGCTCAGCTGCTCGAGGTTCTCCTTCAGGAGATTCTCGGCTTTCTCGATGTTGAAGGCCTGCAGCTCTGATGTCGCTGCTTGGAAAGTCTTCTCAGAGTTCTGTCAAATTGATACTGATATTAATACACTCACGGTTGAGCATAAATTGAACATGGATGTTACGTAAACTTATTCTGAGATTGGAATCATTTTTGAGCTGTATGGTAAGAAAATAAAAACAAAAACGTATGTTACGCAATATAGGGATTATTTTGGGCGCTACAAACATAAGTCATTATTTAATTTAACACATTTGCGTGAATACAATCACGGTTACTATCGACTTCTCCAAGCTTTTCATTCAATCTTTTGTTTCGACTATTGACGCGGGTATCGTGATCCCCTCGATCACGATACCCGCGTGCGTATATCAATCAAAGATTTTAATGCTGAGACATTTTGAAAAACAATGTTACACATTTCATGTATTAAATTCATTGCAAATAAACCGTTTTTTCTAAAATATTCCGTACGATGAAAATATCTCAGAATTACAGTTCAGATGTCTTTTCAAAAACCCCAAGAACCTCTTAGCTACATCTACATCAAGTTCGACGAAAGACATGCAACTCGATGACTGCGGTAAAGACATGCAACTCGATGACTGCGGTAAAGACATGCAACTCGATGACTGCGGTAAAGACATGCAACTCGATGACTGCGGTAAAGACATGCAACTCGATGACTGCGGTAAAGACATGCAACTCGATGACTGCGGTAAAGACATGCAACTCGATGACTGCGGTAAAGACATGCAACTCGATGACTGCGGTAAAGACATGCAACTCGATGACTGCGGTAAAGACATGCAACTCGATGACTGCGGTAAAGACATGCAACTCGATGACTGCGGTAAAGACATGCAACTCGATGACTGCGGTAAAGACATGCAACTCGATGACTGCGGTAAAGACATGCAACTCGATGACTGCGGTAAAGACATGCAACTCGATGACTGCGGTAAAGACATGCAACTCGATGACTGCGGTAAAGACATGCAACTCGATGACTGCGGTAAAGACATGCAACTCGATGACTGCGGTAAAGACATGCAACTCGATGACTGCGGTAAAGACATGCAACTCGATGACCGCGGTAAAGACATGCAACTCGATGACTGCGGTAAAGACATGCAACTCGATGACCGCGGTAAAGACATGCAACTCGATGACTGCGGTAAAGACATGCAACTCGATGACTGCGGTAAAGACATGCAACTCGATGACTGCGGTAAAGACATGCAACTCGATGACTGCGGTAAAGACATGCAACTCGATGACTGCGGTAAAGACATGCAACTCGATGACTGCGGTAAAGACATGCAACTCGATGACTGCGGTAAAGACATGCAACTCGATGACTGCGGTAAAGCTATGCAACTCGATGACTGCGGTAAAGACATGCAACTCGATGACTGCGGTAAAGATATGCAACTCGATGACTGCTGTAAAGACATGCAACTCGATGACTGCGGTAAAGACATGCAACTCGATGACTGCGGTAAAGATATGCAACTCGATGACTGCGGTAAAGATATGCAACTCGATGACTGCGGTAAAGACATGGAACTCGATGACTGCGGTAAAGACATGCAACTCGATGACTGCGGTAAAGACATGCAACTCGATGACTGCGGTAAAGACATGCAACTCGATGACTGCGGTAAAGACAACAACTCGATGACTGCGGTAAAGACATGCAACTCGATGACTGCGGTAAAGACAACAACTCGATGACTGCGGTAAAGACATGCAACTCGATGACTGCGGTAAAGACAAAAAATTTGATGACCACTGTTCGTACCTGGAGGTTGCGCAGAGCGGAGAGGATGTTGGTCTGGTCGCCGCACTGGACGCACTTGTACAGGGGGTTGGGGTTGTCAATGGGCACCAGCAGCGGCGCTTGGCACTTGTGGCACTTGAACTTGAGGCGGGAGGCGTCCATGTTCGCGTACGTCGGCCAGTCTTCCACGCAGGCCTGTCGCAAAAATAACATAGCAATCATCATTAAAATTTTGGTTCCACGACCGCTGTAACTTCACAAAGTCAGCGTCACTCGGTATAAAATGAGACGAACTCGAGAAAATATTTACTAATGGTTGAAGATAGTGTGTTGATACTTAAACAATGGAAGCGGAAAATATAAAAGTAGAAAGTACGAAAGGTAATTGAGCTAGAAATCACTAAGACACATAGGTCACGTCTACACTCACAAAAGCTTCCAAAACTTTCCCACAGGTTACCTTCGGCGAATCATTATATACCCAAAAGAGTTTGTACGATCAATTTACTATTGATAACTTATTGAGAAGTTTATTAAATGAATGAATTTCCATTGTAGAAATCAACTTATTTGTTATGAGAATGAATTAATATCGAGTCTCACCTCACACTGGCAGTCAAACCAGTAGCGGTCGACGAGCTGCAGTTTACGGTCAGCCTTGGCCTTGGTGGAGTAGCATGGGCCGTAGTTCTCGGGCACCATCTCCCCTTTGGCGATGGGGCGGATAGCGCGGGTGATGACAGAGTTGCCGCTGAAGTATCTGGGGAAATGGTGCGCTATTCAGTGTTCAAAGTTTCGAGTCTATCGGAGAGAAACCACTGATATCTGAGATAAAAAGGGCACTGGTCATATCTGAGAGAAAAAGGGTACTGGTCATATCTGACAGAAAAATGTCACTGGACATATCTGAGATAAAAAAGGCACTGGTCATATCTGAGAGAAAAATGTCACTGGACATATCTGACAGAAAAATGTCACTGGACATATCTGAGAGAAAAAGGGCACTGGTCATATCTGAGAGAAAGAGGGTACTGGTCATATCTGAGAGAAAAAGGGTACTGGTCATATCTGAGAGAGAAAGGGTACTGGTCATATCTGAGAGAAAAAGGGTACTGGTCATATCTGAGGGAAAAAGGGCACTGGTCATATCTGAGAGAAAAAGGGCACTGGTCATATCTGAGAGAAAAAGGGCACTGGTCATTTCTGAGAGAAAAAGGGCACTGGTCATATCTGAGAGAAAAAGGGCATTGGTCATATCAGAGAAAAAGGGCACAGGTCATATCTGAGAGAAAAAGGGCACCAGTCATATCTGAGAGAAAAAGGGCACCGGTCATATCTTAGAGAAAAAATTCACCGGTCATATCTGAGAGAAAAAGAGCACCGGTCATATCTGAGAGAAAAAGGGCACCGGTCATATCTGAGAGAAAAAGGGCACCGGTCATATCTGAGAGAAAAAGGGCACCGGTCATATCTGAGAGGAAAAGGGCACCGGTCATATCTGAGAGGAAAAGGGCACCGGTCATATCTGAGAGGAAAAGGGCACCGGTCATATCTGAGAGGAAAAGGGCACCGGTCATATCTGAGAGAAAAAGGGCACAGGTCATATCTGAGAGAAAAGGGGCACTGGTCATATCTGAGAGAAAAGGGGCACTGGTCATATCTGAGAGAAAAAGGGCACCGGTCATATCTGAGAGAAAAAGGGCACCGGTCATATCTGAGAGAAAAAGGGCACCGGTCATATCTGAGAGAAAAGGGGCACTGGTCATATCTGAGAGAAAAAGGGCACTGGTCATTTCTGAGAGAAAAGGGGCACTTGTCATTTCTGAGAGAAAAGGGGCACTGGTCATTTCTGAGAGAAAAGGGGCACTGGTCATTTCTGAGAGAAAAAGGGCACTAGCCATATCTGAGAGAAAAAGGGCATTGGTCATACCAGAAGAAAAGGGCATTGGTCATATCAGAGGAAAAGGGCATTGGTCATATCAGAGGAAAAGGGGCACTGGTCATATCTGAGAGAAAAAGGGCATTGGTCGTATCAGAGAAAAAGGGTATTGGTCATATCAGAGGAAAAAGGCATTGGTCATATGAGAGAAAAAGGGCATTGGTCAAATCAGAGAAAAAGGGGCACTGGTCATATCAGAGAAAAAGGGGCACTGGTCATATCAGAGAAAAAGGGGCACTGGTCATATCTGAGAGAAAAAGGGCACTGGCCACATTTGAGAGAAAAAGGGCACTGGCCACATTTGAGAGAAAAAGGGCACTGGCCACATTTGAGAGACAAGAGACTTATTGTATCTGAGAGAAAACAAACTTATTTCCGAGAGAAAGGACCCTAACCATATTTGAGAAAAAGTTCGTAACGTTAGGTTATATATGTAAATATTTATTTAAAATGAATAATAATGAACTTGATACTTTTCTTACTATTCCAGTATTGCTTATTTTTATGAAGTAATTACTTTTGTAAAGTATTATCTCGCCTCCCATATAATTACCCTCATAGTGAAGTATTTCATCGGTTGATTTTTTCAGCTCTTATCCCTAAAACTACATAAAGCGTATGGGGTAGAACTCCTTCAGGTGAAACGTCATGGCACCTCATTAGTGAAGGCTTATGAGCATGACAGACATGCTGCGAAATTATGAGTGTCAAAACCCACAAGTTTGCTTCAACACATAGTTGTTACTAACTAGGGAAGTGAGCTCATGGTATTGGAACTCACTACTACCTATTGTGGTTGGTAGTTACTAATTGTGTTTCAAATACTGTGGGCTTACCTCACTTGCGCAGGGTTGCAGGAGTGATTGAAGTAAGCGAGTGTGGGGTAAATAGCAGCGCCCAGGCTGCTGTTCTTGGAGCCGTCGAAGGTGGTGGGAGACGCGAGGCAAAACTCGGACACTTCGTGGGCGTTGAACTGAATGATCTGCAGGAACCGCAGCAGCAGCCCTCCAGCCAGAGATTCCGCCTCTGTCAACTTTAGCTCGTTGCCTAAAAATAAACCCCTCATTTAGACGTCGATAGAAGTGTTGCAGCTCAGGCTAGGGAATTTATATTGGCTTTGAGCGATAACATATACTCGTATCTTTATATTGGCTTTGACCGGCAACCTATACTCATTCTTTATATTGGCTTTGAGTGGCAACCTATACTCGTTCTTTATATTGGCTTTGAGAGGTAACAATTACTCTTATTCTTATGTTGGCTTTCAGTGGCAACATAAACTCGTATTTTGCGTACTTGAATAAAATGCTTTAATAAAATATGGTGGCTTGAGAGCTTGGTACAGAAGTTGAAACTAAAAAGAACTTGACGCTCGTAGAATATGATGCATTAAAGTAGCAGCCTGGAACGCGTATCAATATTTTTGGCATTATAGGCAACAGTATTTATTGCTGAGCTGCTAAGTAAAAATAAATTATTGAATGAATTGAATCAACTAAAGCCCCACGTTCATATGGTTACTTAGAAAAGATTCTTATGTGATCTCAGAAGCTGAAGTTCTTTGTTCCAATTCTAAATAAGCGAAAAAAAAACATTTTATTTCCAATAGAGATGGTAGAATAGGAGATAGTGCATTGACTAATTTGACCGCAACACAAGCGCAGAACTAATGGCTATAACGAAAAATGCTGAGTTGGTGAATACACCAAATAGCAACGTAACTGAAACTATACTGCTGTGTACCTATCGGTAAAGTTCAGCTAACAAATTATGGATGTTTGTACGAGAGTACAGATTTTAATTTTAAAAACAGTTCTTTCGATTTGATTTTCGACTCTATGAAATTAAAAGTTCATTTAAACCTTGCTAATCTCAAAAAATATGCTCCTCAAAGAGGAATGAGGAAGACCCCCATAGTTTAAAATTGAAAGAACAGAGAATCTATACACAAGTTTGTTCTTACACCTGATTCTTTGCGGATACAAACGACAAAATTGCATGAAATTTAAGACCATAAGTTAAATATTAGAGACGTGTAATAGGTACTAAAAAAATGAATAGTGGGTTACTAAAAACATGACCTGAATTACTTCTAAAAAAAACATTTTTCGTCAACACAGAAAAAGCATCATCTTTACCTTGAGAACGCTAATTTTTATAGTTACGATAATTGTCTCCACTGAGAGGATAGCCTCCAAAATGTACCTGGATCGGCAGGATACGAAGAGAAAAGACAATTCAACTCATAGCCAAAGAGAGCGTGAAAAAATTACTCCGGAAAACTTCGAAATAAAGAACCAACGATTTTTTTCTGTCTTTGAAAGTGTTTATCAGCACAAACGAGTATTATTTTTAAGCCCAAAGCCAGAACAAAATAGCACATAGCAAACAAGAAATTACTTACTGCGGACACGGACAAGATCTTTTAAGGTAAGTTGTGTCAAAATACAGCAAATGTGAATTCCATAGGCAGGAAAGTTATTTTTCATGGCTACCATTAGTCTAAAAATTACATAGGCTGTTCCTACTCTAATTTTGAACGTTGTGGAAATTATTAAGGACAAAAAACTTATTTTTTAAACAACTGGTGCTGCTTCAGGAGGAACAGACTGGTAAGATGTCAGTTCAACGTCCTGCAATGATAACAAATTTGTAACTGAAATTTGAAAAAATGTAAAACTCCACAAAACTAAATTTTAATTTATTTGTCACTTTATTAAAAATTATACTCCTCGCATTAGGTACAGTAATTATCACAAACTTTAAAAAAAGGGTAGAAGCAACAGTTTTCTGTCGACTAAAAAATAGAAAAATTAAATCAGTTTCGTTGATCAAAATATAAAATCAAAATCCAGCGATTATTTTTTGGCGTCATTATTATACAAGCTTTCTACATTACGAAGCGTTATGTTGTTTTCTCTCTACAGCGGAGAATAAGAGTTATGAAAGAGTGCCTTAGGGCAGGTATGCTCTCAGCATGGCTGGTCGTGGGCATCTGAACAACTTTGACTTCAACACGTGGCGTAGCATTTGGTGTCCATAGCTTATTTGTTCTCTAATGAAGGTTCTGCAAGTTAGCAGCTTTCGTAGCAAGATTTTTACTCGTAAAATCTACACGGATAACAGATTTCTTTAACATACGGTGAAATAAGTGTTTCGTAAATTAATAGGCTTTCGCAGCAAGTTTTCTACTCGGGAAATTCACTCGGAAAGTCGATTTTCTGTAATATACTGTGAAATAATTGTTTTCTAAGTTTGCAGGATTATATAGCAAAGTTCCTTTTCAAGAAATTTGAAGGGAAAATAGATTTTCTTTAATATACCCTGTAAATACTGTACTGTGAAACTAATGTTCTGCAAGTTTATAGAGGTTCTTGTAGCAAAGTTCCTATTTATAAAATTTGTAGGGAAAATAGATTTTCTTCAATATACTGTGAGACTACTGTGAGAATGAAACGTATGACGGGAGCTTGGTTTTTGTTTAACTCCTAAACGGGATTCAGAGAGCGATAAATGCCGACAAAGTTTGAGGACAACGTTCAGCCTAAAGCTCTTTTTATTCATAAAATCTTGGAAAAGTTTCTAAACAGCAAATTTTATTGCATGCATTTTTTTCACAAGTTGAATCCTCAGCGTTGAGCTATTTTATTCATAGAGCAATTGCAACATAATTGCCTCAGAACAATTTGTTATAATCATTGCACTTCGAGTGCCTTGAATTGTTTTTTCAGAACCTCAAAAATATCATTTGCTATCGTAACTGATGTCATGGCGTTCATCAATTCTTCAACACCAATGGTCTCAAACGTACTCTAATTTTCTGAATCAATTCTGTAACGCCAATCACCACTATCGTACTCAAAACTTCTAAATCAGAGGTTACCAAACTTTTCCTCGACCCGTACTCCAAAAAAATTTCATTCGAACCTCGTACCCGCCTGAAATAACAAGCTCAACACATTGCCAATATCTTGTTATTTATTTGGATTTTTCACGTACCCCTGGAATATCGTACCGCACCCCTGGAATATCGTATCGCACCCCTGGAATATCGTATCGCACCCCTGGAATATCGTATCGCACCCCTGGAATATCGTATCGCACCCCTGGAATATCGTATCGCACCCCTGGAATATCGTATCGCACCCCTGGAATATCGTATCGCACCCCTGGAATATCGTATCGCACCCCTGGAATATCGTATCGCACCCCTGGAATATCGTATCGCACCCCTGGAATATCGTATCGCACCCCTGGAATATCGTATCGCACCCCTGGAATATCGTATCGCACCCCTGGAATATCGTATCGCACCCCTGGAACATCGTATCGCACCCCTAGGGGGAGTGAGCACTCAGGTTGGGAACCCCTGCTCTAAATCAATTCCGCAATGCCGTTCGTACAGTCCGCCCTGCCACCAGCCATGCAAAGAACATTCCTGCAACAAGGGCTACAGCGGCAGTACCGTAGCCCTTCACTACGTACGTGTTTATTGATTTTCTTTAAACATACCTGGCGCGTTTTGGAGAATCTTGACTAGAAACAAAGTGAAATATTGCGTCAATCATGATGGAAAAATTTAAATGGCACGTAACGCTGAAAATTCGATTAATTGTAAAATTATATTCCACTTAAATTCAAGGCAGGTTCAAGTGCTTTGCTTACGAATAATCCAACTTTCCAAACAGGAGCAATTGTAGTTCAAGAGTACATCCGTCACTCCAGAACTGAAGACAGTACTGCAGCAAGCCGCGATTTCCTTTTCAAAGATAATACTCTATAGTTTTCTATGAAATCAAAAAGCCCTTAAAACTGCCTCGACTTTAAACTGGAATAAATTATGCAAAACTCCAGATGAACAATGCTAGCGCTATAAAAAACTCTAAAATCGAGACAAAAGGAGAAAATTTTCCTGTACCAAGATGCACGAAAACAATGGGGGATATCAAATATTTTGATCTCGGGTCGTTCAAGAGAGAAAATGGTCCAAATGAGGGATAGGCTAACTTTACAATTGCAGAGCATCACGTACGTTATTAAATTTCATGAGAGAGATACTGTAGAAGGTCTCATTTAGTGCTCCTCGTAGACAAGCTCGGTAGGCTTTTAGGGAAGCGTGGTGATGAGTGTGTTTGCCATCAGGACGAAACCTACACCGTTCAACTTTTTCGCCGGGACGTCAATGAATTTAGCCGTCCAAGTTTAGCTTCTGCGTAGGGCGGCTAAAGTTGCAGATGCAACGGCGATAAAGTTAGACTAGGTTAAGTCAAGCCTCCGCATTCACTGCGTATCACGTGAGACACACCGAAAAAGATGGGATATCTTCAGTCTTTGACATGCGTTCAGAAAAAGAATAAGGTGAACGTCCTCAATAGCCAGAAGCCTTTCATGTTCATACAAACGTATGTACATATATGAGAGTGTCCACCACGCATGTTAATCAGCATGTATGCGGGACGCTGAGCTATGTACATTTATACACGAATTTTCACTGATTTCTTAATCAACTTGGATAAAAATTTGCAAGCAATCATGGGCATGAGTTTTTATCACTGAAGTGTAAACATTTGTTCTATTTATCCAGTAATTTCCATTCAATCACAAATTAAAGGAAAATAGAAACGGTGCACCAATGAAACACTGACTACAGAAATTCCAGATTCAAATCAAATACGGAACTGACTATTGCGATGAAACCTTCAATAACGCCTACGTACAACGTATACAGTATATGTTCGTATTATGACTCCAATAGATTGTTGTGTCTTATCACAAATTAAACACAAGAGCCGATTTGGGGAACCTTCGCTAAAAACTAGGCAAAACATTAAGGATAACAACCCAGCGATTTTAAAATTTTGATCCGATTCATTTGAAATTTGGCCAGTCATCGTATTTGTTGAAAAAAAAACATTTTATTCGTGTAAATTTTTCGATTTAGGCCTTTTTTTATATACGAAATATTAGTTTTTTTGGTACATTTTTATGGCTATTTCAAAAGAATAGAAATCAATGAGTTTTTTATGCTAGAACGAAATCAAAGGCAGTTTTCGAATCCTTGAAGCATTTCTAACAAAAGTAAGGTAGAAAATTGGAACATTTGAAAATTTTTTTTGTGATAAGCTATATTTTATCATTACATAAAAAATATATTATTTGGGGGTTTTGAGCTGTATAATTTTTTCCCTCAAATTTGGAAGTTTGCTAACGTACTTTTGTTAGAAATGTTCCAAGGATTCTAAAACTGTCTTTGTTTTTCCTAGCATAAAAACTCACTGACTTCTATTCTTTTGAATGTCAAAATGTATGATTTTTCAAAAAAGAGCCCCAAAACAAACAAAAAAATGTGTTGAATTGTAATATCATTGACAATTTTTGTACTTGAATGCTGTTTCCATTTTCTATTTTCATCTACGAATAATCTGCACACATACTGTCATATTCTCCGTGTAAATTTCAAATCACATGTACGAAATACCTTTCATAAATTGCATAGAAATATTCTCTTTTATTTGAGTCAACCCAGCAATTTCAAAATTTTGATCCGATCCGTTTGAAATTTGGCCAGTATATGTATTCGGTGTAAAAAACATTTTATTCGTGTAAATTTTTCGATTTGGGCCTTATTCTTTTATACACGAAATATTAGTTTTTTTGAAATTCGGCTATTTTAAGGCTATTTAAAAAAATAGAAGTCATTGAGCTTTTATGCTAGAACAAAACCAAAAACAGTTTTCGAAACCTGGGAAAATATTTCTGAAAATATTTCTGCAAAAAAAAATTGATGAATTCGGCTGCCTTCAGACCCCCTTCGGACCCCCCTGGGGGGAGGGGTTCTAAAAATTTTTTTTTCAGTCATCCGAAGCCCGGGGGCGAAATTTGGCCTGGGTTATTCTCCTTAAATCAATCACGATGGCAAATTCTAAATGGGAAATTATCAAATGAATTATTCAAAATTAATATTTCGTTCCACGTATATAGAAATGCAAGGTCCTAGCTCAACTCCTGTCTAGAGCAGCACTCACCGAACCCGGTGCCCTTGAAGTCGTCGAAGTATTTGGTCTTCCTCAAGGCCTTGAGCATGAAGACCGCCATGACGGTCCTGTGGAAGTAATCCTCGACAGTCCTGTCCTGGCTGTGCCTCACCAGGTTATAAATCCTCCAGAACATCTCTTCCTTGAGCCTCTGCTCCTCGGCTCTCTTCCTGCGCGCCTCTTCAATGCGCTGGCGCGCTTTCTGGTACTCTTGCTCCTCAGCGAGCATTCGCTGCTCCTCCAGCTTCTTTCTCTGTTGTTCTTCCTCCGCCAATAAACGTTTTTGTTCTTCTTCAGGGAGATCTTTGAATTTGATGGGGTCCATCTTTTCTTTAGTTTCGACACCGTTTTCTTTATTGTCTTTGTTCTCTTTGTCTGAGTCTTCGCCGGTGTTGCCGTTCACGGAGTTGGAGTTGGTCGTATCCGGTGATCCGTTCTGAGAAGAGGGGGACAGGGGGGCCTCTGGAGACCCTGGAACGTTCAAAGTGTCCGGAGCAGAGTCTGTCGTGGTCTGGGGGGTGTTGGCATTGCTCTCGTCGCTGGACTTCGCTTTTGGCTTCAGTCGGAGCACCGCCTGGATTTGAAACAAAGCGAAATTATTTTTTTTCACCTCACCGCTGATACTAATTTGTGCATATTGAGAATGGGGTTATTAACAACCTAAGAATTTTCTGGAGATGCTAATTGAAATATTCTTTACACCAGCATTAATGAACACTTATGCACTTGTATAATAAATAAATACGAGCTTTGCGAAGATTGCGTGTATCTATTCAAGTCTCCAAAAAATGTGTAAAAAATCTGAAAAATTAGAACCAAAACACTGAGTACAGGACAACACCTTGAAGAAATCAGCAGAACAAGAAAAAGGATAGGCAATGAAAATTGTCATCAATATCGGTGACAACTTGCATACGCCTTAATTACTAAAAAAATCCGTAAAAAACTGAAAATACTTAGCCAGATATGTATTCTTTAAACATCGATCGTTGTTTTCACATTCGTTTTGCTTTTTTCGCTGACATGGGAAGTCCCAAAGTGGTTGCGCTAACAGAAAAATTGTTAGAATATAAAAAACGCATGTAGAACAATACGAACTCGTATACTCGTAATGTCCACCATAGCTCACATGCATTCTAGTAGCATTTATGAATAGATTAGATAGATAAAATTAGCTAAGTTAGTTTAAACCTCCCCAAGCACAACAAAGGTATTTCAAAGAACTGAAGCAGGAGGGCACTATATTTGCTGTGGAGTTCCGAGAACGCAGAAGGTGTGTACCCACGCACGATCCATCCCGTATAGAAACAAAAGGTTGCGAAGGAAGGCTTATGAAACAAGATAGAAATCGAATGAGAGGTGCTTCAGTAGTAGGTACTGGAAAACAATACAGCAGTGGATCGGAAAATGATGATTCTAACGGAATAAAATACCAATTCTATTAAAAAAAAGCCCAGCTAACTCCCTGCTCAGCACCTCACATCTTCCCCTAGGGAGCCTTAGGTCCCATAGATGCTATAGTTGTATTATCCTGTGAGACAAGAAATAATTGAGAATACAGAACAGTGCTCATACAAAAATTACAAACTCTCACCATTAAAAACTTTTTCTTGATAAAAATTTTCCGTTATTTCTACAAAACTGCTCGCACTACTGCTTTAGAAACACCCAGACGCAGCCTGCACTTCATTTAAATTTTTTATTCCCAAGCTAGTGTCAGCGATCACTCTCACGCCTTTCCATGACCGTGAAGGAAATGGAATCCCTTCCAACAAGATTAAAGAAGAAACACAACGCATGTCAAGTCAAGTCTGTATAGCCAGATTAGCACTCACTTCCGGGTCTTCCTCCTTGCTTAGCTGCTCCTTATTCTTCACGAAGAAGGAGAGCGGGGTTTGTGAGAGCATCCTGAAGGCGAGGAAGCAGTTGATGGACATGCCGGAGCCGTGCAGGAGGTCGTTGATGGAGCACTCGACCTTGTGGAAGTAGGCCGTGTCGCGGCAGTCGGACGAGCAGAAGACCACGCCGGAACACGTCGTGCACGGGATCGGGGCCCTTGTGCTGTAACGACAGGGGTTCATTGGAGCGTCTTTTACTATTAAAAAACAAGATTAGATTATAAGTTAGTTTAAGCCTCCCTAACCGCTACAAAAAAGAGCGTATCGAAGAGAGGAAGGAGGAAGGCACCATTTAGTATGGAGATAAGAGAATGAGGAATCTATGCAGAAGCGGCATAGAAACAGTAAAGTTGAGAAAGAAGTTCACGAAACAAGATAAAATTTGAAGAAGAGAGTCAAAGGTGCTGAAAAACAGGACAGTAGTGAACCGAAAAAGGTGGTCCTTAACATAACAAAAAACATTTATTTCAACAAAAAGAAGGCCTACCTAACTCTCAGCTCGGGCCCTCACATTTTTCCCCTGGGAGCGCTAATTCCCATAGATACAATATCTGTATCCCCCCGAGGGGCTATTAAAAAACAAACAAAAAACCGAAAGCATTGAAATCATAAAGAAAAGTTTTACGAAACATATAATTATAATAAGCAGTCAGTGTCAATTCACGAAACGTTCTGGAGACCAGCTCCATCTTCAGTTAGCAGCCTGAAAGATTGAATGTGCTAGGCTGTGTTCTAGAGCAATCACATATTTGTGAGGAGAAATCGAGGTGCGCCGAACGTTTTCGGCTGTCAGAAATTAAACCTCGGCGTGCCGAGAAATGTTAATTTGCGTGAAAACAATGTGCTGAAATTGTGTTTAGCGGCAATGCACACGGTGATAGGATATTGCGCTCAAACTGTACGTGGATTGATTTTCACTGATGCGAAGATAAGGTTCTCAAATTGCACATCTGAAGTAATAATTCCTACGCAGAAGACTTTTGTGATGAAATGCACTGTTGTTAAAAATGGAGAATGTAAAATACTGCTCATGCAGCCAGGAAATCAAAAAAGTGAGCATGAACTAGCTACATGTTACTCAAATAGCTATCGGTGATATACGCAACGCTTCATCGCTACGAAAGCGAAGAATTAAAAAAAATCTATTGTTTCAACTTAACCTAACGAAATCAATCTTGAGCATCTGCATTCAAAGGTTGGACATAAATAACTGTGGAAAGAATCACCAAGAAATTCAAGTATCCAGCTAGAGTAAAACCAATTGCATGAACATACCATACCCCCCAAAAGATTCCAGCATTCATATTTCTATGTGGCATAAACATTCATTCTATGCACACATTTATATTCACGCATTCAAATCTACACAAATTTGCCGTGAAATGCAGCGCTACCTCATCGCTGCACCTCAATTCGATTGAGTCGCAAAGCTCAGCTGGTCACCACAGCAACAGGCGTCGCTGCACCCCACACCGCCATAAGCTACGTGCTCCGAGAAAATAATAGCGTTATGGACGCTCTGTGCATCGTAAAGAGGAGCGGGCGGGCGCGCACAGACTTCGGGCGGCGGCGCGCACAGACTTCGGGCGGCGGCGCGCACAGACTTCGGGCGGCGGCGCGCACAGACTTCGGGCGGCGGCGCGCACAGACTTCGGGCGGCGGCGCGCACAGACTTCGGGCGGCGGCGCGCACAGACTTCGGGCGGCGGCGCGCACAGACTTCGGGCGGCGGCGCGCACAGACTTCGGGCGGCGGCGCGCACAGACTTCGGGCGGCGGCGCGCACAGACTTCGGGCGGCGGCGCGCACAGACTTCGGGCGGCGGCGCGCACAGACTTCGGGCGGCGGCGCGCACAGACTTCGGGCGGCGGCGCGCACAGACTTCGGGCGGCGGCGCGCACAGACTTCGGGCGGCGGCGCGCACAGACTTCGGGCGGCGGCGCGCACAGACTTCGGGCGGCGGCGCGCACAGACTTCGGGCGGCGGCGCGCACAGACTTCGGGCGGCGGCGCGCACAGACTTCGGGCGGCGGCGCGCACAGACTTCGGGCGGCGGCGCGCACAGACTTCGGGCGGCGGCGCGCACAGACTTCGGGCGGCGGCGCGCACAGACTTCGGGCGGCGGCGCGCACAGACTTCGGGCGGCGGCGCGCACAGACTTCGGGCGGCGGCGCGCACAGACTTCGGGCGGCGGCGCGCACAGACTTCGGGCGGCGGCGCGCACAGACTTCGGGCGGCGGCGCGCACACAGACTTCGGGCGGCGGCGCGCACACAGACTTCGGGCGGCGGCGCGCACACAGACTTCGGGCGGCGGCGCGCACACAGACTTCGGGCGGCGGCGCGCACACAGACTTCGGGCGGCGGCGCGCACACAGACTTCGGGCGGCGGCGCGCACAGACTTCGGGCGGCGGCGCGCACACAGACTTCGGGCGGCGGCGCGCACACAGACTTCGGGCGGCGGCGCGCACACAGACTTCGGGCGGCGGCGCGCACACAGACTTCGGGCGGCGGCGCGCACACAGACTTCGGGCGGCGGCGCGCACAGACTTCGGGCGGCGGCGCGCACAGACTTCGGGCGGCGGCGCGCACAGACTTCGGGCGGCGGCGCGCACAGACTTCGGGCGGTGGCGCGCACAGACTTCGGGCGGTGGCGCGCACAGACTTCGGGCGGTGGCGCGCACAGACTTCGGCCGGCGGCGCGCACAGACTTCGGGCGGCGGCGCGCACAGACTTCGGGCGGCGGCGCGCACAGACTTCGGGCGGCGGCGCGCACAGACTTCGGGCGGCGGCGCGCACAGACTTCGGGCGGCGGCGCGCACAGACTTCGGGCGGCGGCGCGCACAGAATTCTGTCGTGAGTAAGGCAAGGCTCATCTGTAGACGTGATGCAACACGTCTCCTTGCATCACCTGAAGCTGCCGGCCACTTTGATGTGACGTAATATTATGAAACCAAGTCCAGCTACTAAACGGTTTGGCCGTGCAAGTTGTTAGACGGAGTAACGACGTGCATTGAATAGCTGAGGCTCACCGTTACACAAAATTGAAAACGACGTTGAAGAAACGCGCATCGGTTGTTTGATAATGAAAGTTTTGAACGCATAGCGAACTGTTTTGTGACCCATCGTTCAAGAAATTATGACTTACCGTCTTATTCACGTGGTATGAATACGAATGAGACGGTAAAATTTAGGTTGTTTGAACACTTGGCACCCCACAACTCACACAATGTCGCGTTACTCACAACTACTCACATAATGAAGCAGTTCTGGCAGTGCGTGCCGAACTCCTCCCAGAGCAGCACGGCAGCGTAGGGCTTCTCAGTGCACACGACGTCCCCAACTTTGATGTCCTCAGCAGCGACGACGTAGCGGCCCTGCACGGGCGAGTACTTCATCTCCAGCTTGCGGGACAGCGACGGGAACACCGGGTGAGGCCCCTTCGTCAGCGGTGGCACTGTGGGGAACAGCTTCACTCGGAAGTCTCCAACTGGAAAACGAGGAGTTGTGTCAGGGGTTTGAGTTGTAACATATGGAGATTTTATGCGTTTTTTTGGTGGTTTTTGGTCAGTATGAGGTTCGAATTAATCGAAATAAGGAGTTTTTTGACTTTGAACTTAACTTTGTTAGTGTGCTATATTTATCGACTAGTGAAGCTAAACTAAGCCACTGGTTCTATTTAGTATCAAGCTTTTACAGTTACCTATAGGAATGGTAGAGGAAACAAGGTAGGGTCATTTCTATGGGGGAAAATATTTCTCCACTTGTTCGGCCAGCCAATAGAACGCCTTCATTTCAAGTGAAATTTATGATGTCACCATTGCGGGATGTCGTTAGGCCATTAGTGGGATCAGGTTTGGGGCTAGCTGTGTTGCCAGATGCAATATGAGCGCTGCTATTGGTCCGTTGTCAATGACGTCATCATCGTCCCACGGTCGACGAAATAATAACTGCTTTGGTCCTACCTTATTTATTCTACCATGCCTATAGGTCACTTCCCTGTGAAATTACTAGTATCTTGTTAAGTAAGGTTGATTGTTAAGTAAGTTTTTCAAGCTCAAATTCAAAATAATCAAAAATACAAAATGGATACAACAGCAACGCGAATGTCCAAAAGCCTATATTAGCGAGTCTTTAGACTATATAATAATAAAAGACATACTTCAACTAGAATTTCAATATCTTTGTATTATCAATAACAATTCATGCATTCGAGTCCACTTGAATTCAATGGCTCCGAAAATCTCATTTTAATACTTTTACATTGAATGCATGAGGCAAGTAATTGTGTCGGGAATAAGGACACGGTGAGATCGTATTGTTGAACGGATGCAATCGACACACATAATGAAATGCTGGACATGAAGGATTCAGTTGTATTGCTGGACATGACTGATGCACTGAGTTTCGGTTCAGGGTGCACACCGCAGCGGTTTTATACGCCAAAGCGGACACAACTGCCGTGTTATAGGTCCAAGCGCACACAACTGCCGTTTTATAGGTCCAAGCGCACACAACTGCCGTTTATAGGTCAAAGCGGACAACTGCCGTTTTATAGGTCAAAGCGGACACAAGTGCCGTTTTATAGGTCAAAGCGGACACAAGTGCCGTTTTATCGGTCAAAGCGGACACAACTGCCGTTTTATAGGTCAAAGCGGACACAACTGCCGTTTTATAGGTCAAAGCGGACACAACTGCCGTTTTATAGGTCAAAGCGGACACAACTGCCGTTTTATAGGTCAAAGCGGACACAACTGCCGTTTTATAGGTCAAAGCGGACACAACTGCCGTTTTATAGGTCAAAGCGGACACAACTGCCGTTTTATAGGTCAAAGCGGACACAACTGCCGTTTTATAGGTCAAAGCGCACACAACTGCCGTTTTATAGGTCAAAGCGCACACAACTGCCGTTTTATAGGTCAAAGCGCACACAACTGCCGTTTTAAAGGTCAAAGCGGACACAACTGCCGTTTTATAGGTCAAAGCGGACACAACTGCCGTTTTATAGGTCAAAGCGCACACAACTGCGGTTTTATAGGTCAAAGCGGACACAGCTGCGGTTATATAGGTCGAAGCGCACACAACTGCGGTTTTATAGGTCAAAGCGGACACAACTGCGGTTATATAGGTCAAAGCGGACCCGATAACGACGCAACAACTCAATGTTGACACCATACAACGATTTACTGGTCTACAGCTCACCATTCTTGACGACTTTGCCGCTCTCGAAGATGCTGAGCCACTTCTGGATGTCCTTCTGCACCTCCATCCGCTTGTCTCGGTCCATCTTGGCCCAGTCAAGCCATTTGAGCGCCTGCCGGAACGAGTCGCGCGCCTCCAGGTGCCTCTTAAGGTCCACCAAAATGCGGGCTTTGCGCTTGTACAACTTGAACTTCAGCTCCTGTAACGTGAAAATCCATTAATTTTTTATTATTAGTTTTAAAATGCCTTTACTCAAATTACCAAGATGTATTTTTTCACATTTTCAACATACTTTCACACAAAATACAGAGGAACAAAGTTTGGGACATGCTGCCATACTTGAGAAACATCAACAAAGCGACTGTGAGAGACGCAATCAACTTGTCTATCGTAGCAGCTGTTCAAGTCCACGTCTAGTGTCGCTACCGCTTATTCCACGAGTCTTGCGCCAGCTTCTCAAAATCTCCACTACGGAGACATATTCGTCTTCAAGAAGAACCCTTTCATCTAAGTTCATGGGGCTTATGGAAGTTCTGCGCAGGGCCCTACATTTGCTGATTTTTTAAATGTCAGATTTGGAAGATCTTGTAAACAAAACTGCTTTAAAATCAGACCAATATATGTGAAGTGTGTCGATCTTTGAGTGACTTTCAAATCTGAGGCTCACATCTGTTATTTTAGCAATAGATTTCAAAAAATTTGTTTCACAGTTTACCATGAAGAAATAACAGTTTTTCAATTTTTTGAAGTGGACTTAAGTACAGACTGAGACGCACACCAAAAGGTGAACAGAGTATCCAAGAAAAATGAACTCATCCTTCGACGGACGATTACTCTTGTATTTTTGGTTTTTGTCTCAAGCGCATTGAAGTTTTTCTTCCCGACGTTCAATTTTCTTCAATTCATTGTTATTTTTTGTTATTCTCATAATAATCGTACGAATGTCAATAAACGCCTGCATCTAAAAATAAAAACAATGTATAAGTACTGAACCGCCAAAGAGTACATTTTTTGGGACAACCTTAATACTTCAGACCTACCATTACAGGCACCAATACGTCATTGTTTGTTTAATCACCGTTTAAAAATCAGGAATCAACAATTTGCTTCAGAGAATTGAAAAATTTGGTTTGGATTGGTTTTTAACCCACACTGAGTCAGAATGGTTGATCAGAAGCTTTATATTACTAAATATCCCAGGAATACTTTTTGGAAACAAAATTAAAACTCGCTTCGAAATGCTTTAGAACAAATTATTTAAATAATTTCAATGGCATTGTCGTCACAAACAGCTGTCAAACCGCCCAGCTTCCACCCAAAAATAGCAAACTAATCAATTCTATCTGAAAGCAACAGCTGACGCTCTCATCTCATGGGAACACAAATGCTTCTAAGCTTTTTTCGAACCAATTAAAATACACTAGTTTCTTTACTAATTTTTTAGAGCGACTCAAATAAATCTACATTTGCGCTTCACACAAGTTTAGCATTCGTTTAAAATTAGCATTCGTTTAGCAATCGTTTAAAACTAAAATTTGTTTAGCGTTCGTTTAAAATTGACATTCGTTTAGCGATCGTTTACAATAAGCATTCGCTTAGCGGTCGTTTACAATAAGCATTCGCTTAGCGGTCGTTTAAACTTAGCATTCGTTTAGCGATCGCTTAAAATTAACGTTCGTTTAAAATAAGAATTCTCGCAACACTAAGGATGCACCACCACATAAATTATTTTAATACTAGATATAAAACACCAACGCACTAGTTAATACAAATTACACATCACTGCATTAAATACACCAGCCCCAGATGAATTACAGTAACATAAAATTCACGATTTAACATTGTGTTACACTCAAACTCAATAAATTCGAGCTCAGTACTGCAACAAGAATTGACCAGTTCTATAAACCATTAATCTGAAGAAACAAAAATTTCAATAAGTAAGAAACATTCCAAAGAACATTTACTCCAATTTTCCTTTACGATAGGTTCAGGCGAACGAAAAATCTAACTTGGTTCTGAAGCATTCGAAGGATCTGCTAATTCAATCAAGATATTCAATTTATAACTGCAGCATTAAATAGATCAGTTAATTGTTTCATAATAACCCAATTTATAACTGCAGCATTCGATGGATCAGTAAATTCTTTCAAGATAATCCAATAAATAACTGCAGCATTCGAAGGATAAGTTGATTCTTGAGAGGTACTTATAACTTCATGACTCACTTTAGGGTAATGATGCTCGAGGGCCTCATCAATATCCTTTACGCAGTAATAGAAGTCATTGAGGTGATAGAGCGCTGCAGATCGGTTGGCCAGGCAGATGGGGTACAGCGTCATCTTCCGTGGGTCCGCATTCTCCTCTGACGGATAAAAGAAGCAAATAAGAACGAAAATCAGAAAACCATTGCGAGAAAAATACTCAACTCTAAAGAAGCTCGGGCGACTAAAACAAAACAATGAACACGAAAATTGGAAAACTCATGCGAGAAAAATACGCCCAACTCTAAAGAAGATCGAAAAGAACGATCAAGACTAAAAGGATCGAAGATGTAGAAATAATTAGATAAGGAAATGTGCAAGGTACTGTGAATAAAAATTCCTACACTGCTGTTAAAACAGCAAATGAAAAGAAGTTTAAGAAAGAAGATATAAAGGAGGAGAAAAGAGTAATAGCCATTGGAAAAGGATAGAACTACTCCATGAAGAAATAGATTATTTGTAACACAAGTAAAAACTGATGCTATTTCACTAAAGTGAAAACTTACCTAACCTTCGTTTTGTGTAGAATTTAGAACGAGTTACGCTAGAAAGAAATGCGCGCACTGAACTGAAAGCTTTCATCATAAATACTCAACTAAAGTGTTCATTAGACAGTGGGAAAGAGTAATAGAGTTGAGGGTATATTCATCATTTAGTGGAGACGCCTAAGGATTTGAAACATATTGTTATAGTGAAATAAATGTAGTGTTACTATTTCTAACATTGTCGCCCATTTCAGTTGCTCCTATAGAGCTTCATGCCTGGCGTATACAAGTGACAACTGTGAAGGGCGTGGCTACTCATTAGTAAATCAAATCAGAACGATTTCAATTTGCAATTTACTTGCTTCTATATTTAGTCATTTATTTGTTTACGAAGCGAAACTTAGTTCTTTAATAATATTTTCACGACTTCACTATAGTGATTTTTCGAATTTATGTATTTTGTTAAGAGAATTTTTATGTGCTTGATACTTTTCAAATTCTGACTTCAGAAGAGACGCGTGGTTTAAAATTTTATTTCTCCCACGTCCTTTCAATACCAGGACCTCATGTTTGAATATTTTGTATGACGTATGCGTTCTTCCACCAACGTTATTGAAAATACTTTTCAAAGAAAGCAGCAGCATTTCTGCAAAATTTTAACCTACACAGAAACGACGCTTACGAAAATATCTGCGGAAGAAAACTTTTTAAAGAAAATTCACGTAACACATTAAGGAACACTTGGAAAGAAATAGTACACTCGGGTGCCTGTCACAGTGAAGTTCTCAGAGAGAGAACTTCAAAGAACACAAAAGGACGCAGCCATAACAACACTTCACTCACTGATCAATTTCCAATATTTACCAGATAACACAGGGGCCTTTACGACAGCTTGACTATAGCACTGTAACGCTTCTACGTTTTTTTTCCGTCCGAATGCTTTGTTTCCAGCCTCTTTTCTATCGAGCGCATCCCGTTCCGACTTTCCGTGGTAAAAAGTGCGTATTTCGATGTCGTGCACCGCGGGCACTTTCTCGTAGCAGAAGCGAACTTTTTCTTCATCGGTGGAGATCTTCGAGAATTGCTGGAGCAACTCGTTGGACATCGACTGGCGGACGGTCTGGTAGTACTGCTTGAAGAAGCCCGGTCTGTCCATGTCCTCCAGCATCTTCGTGGATCTGAAGAAGAATCATTGCGTTAAAATAAGGGCAATGATTGGACATAACAAGAAGAATCGTGGTAAAACAGGCGCAAACGGCACATCAACAGAAGAATCATTGAAATAGGCGCAAATACGGCACATCACAAGAAGAATCATGTTAAATCAGGCGCACAGGCTGCATATCACAAGTAACTATGTTCAACAAAACAGAGTTTCGTGATAGGGCTGCGAAAAAATTCATAGAGGTAGCGTTCAGCGAAATTTTCTAACGTTACTCGACATATGTAAGGAAACACGACAGAACGCAACTTGGTAACAGCACAGTGCGCTCGTCTTGGCAAATTCTGCATGAACTTATTATTATTATTATATAAGAAAGTTTTAGCCTCCCTTAACCACGACAAAGATGTTCCATGAGAGGAAAGAGGAAGGCACCATTTAGTATGGAGTTGAGGGAACGTGGAATCTATGCACAAGGTGCACAGAAACAGTAAGCTAGGAAAGAAGTTCATGAAACAAGAAAAAAAGTTGAAGAAGAAAGTAGTAGGTGCTGAAGAACAGGACAGCAGTGAACCGAAAAAAGATGGCTCGTAACAAAACAAAAACCTCTTTTATTACAACAAAAAGGAAGCCTACCTAACCTTTAGCTCGGGCCCACACATGGTTCCCCTGGGTTCTGCATGAACTGCACTCTTTGTTATTAGCATAAGTCCGTCATCCCAGCTTTTGGTTTGTGTATGAAAAATGAAAGCAGGTGTTGAAATACGTTACTTCACAGTAAAATACTTTCAATTGTTGACCACTGATAGAAACTCAAAAAAACAGCTACCATTTTCTGGAATTTTAGAACAAAATGTGTACACGAAGTAACAATTTAACTAAAAAATAATAATTACTGAGGCTTTAGCCTTGCACGTCCACGGGATCAGTAACAAGGATTAATAACGGGAGCAATAACGAGGATTTAACATAACGAATAATATCGTCAAAAGCCTAAAGAAAATAACGGGAGCAATAACGAGGATTTAACATAACGAATAATATCGTCAAAAGCCTAAAGAAAATAACGGGAGCAATAACGAGGATTTAACATAACGAATAATATCGTCAAAAGCCTAAAGAAAATAACGGGAGCAATAACGAGGATTTAACATAACGAATAATATCGTCAAAAGCCTAAAGAAAATAACGGGAGCAATAACGAGGATTTAACATAACGAATAATATCGTCAAAAGCCTAAAGAAAATAACGGGAGCAATAACGAGGATTTAACATAACGAATAATATCGTCAAAAGCCTAAAGAAAATAACGGGAGCAATAACGAGGATTTAACATAACGAATAATATCGTCAAAAGCCTAAAGAAAATAACGGGAGCAATAACGAGGATTTAACATAACGAATAATATCGTCAAAAGCCTAAAGAAAATAACGGGAGCAATAACGAGGATTTAACATAACGAATAATATCGTCAAAAGCCTAAAGAAAATAACGGGAGCAATAACGAGGATTTAACATAACGAATAATATCGTCAAAAGCCTAAAGAAAATAACGGGAGCAATAACGAGGATTTATCATAACGAATAATATCGTCAAAAGCCTAAAGAAAATAACGGGAGCAATAACGAGGATTTATCATAACGAATAATATCGTCAAAAGCCTAAAGAAAATAACGGGAGCAATAACGAGGATTTAACATAACGAATAATATCGTCAAAAGCCTAAAGAAAATATTTCATCATTTCTTCTTCTGTACTACTGTTATCACTACACATGTGTGTCTAGCGGCGAAGATTAAAATTTAATAAATGCACACACGCGTATTCGAGAAAAAAGCTTTCAAATATCGCTACAATGAACACAAATGTAGCAAAGCGCAAGATAAATTTTACTCAGTAGATAATCGGAAAAATTTTCCGGTATAATATTTCTGACTGGCGGCGGAGAACGAAAAAAATTGATTATTTTTTATTTCGAAAGATCTACAATCGTGCTTAGTACAGCACGGACATCATAACAAATGTTTAATAATAGATTTCTGAAGACCTACTATGACGAAAAATGGGAAAAAATCCCAGCTTGGACGTGGAAACAAACGTTCACATGCATTAAAATAAGTACAGCATAAAATGATATGATGGCACGTTTGAATGAATGTGTAATTAGAAATTTACTGGTATTATGAACAGAATCCAGTGAGAATTCTAACGACTACATTAAAATTTATTCCAACATTCCTGGTACTGATGAACCCTGTGCAATGAAAAGGAAATAATGCGGTAACAGTAATACTAAGTGGCGCTTAAAAATATGATTGCTAAGGTTCAGCTATGATATTCAGTTTTGTCAAGGTCAACAAGAAAGTTTTCGAAAACTCATAAAATCCACGGAGAACACATCTAACATTTCAGAACTTCTCCCAAACTTTCCATGTATTTTCGACCCAGATTAACACGGAGATGCTCAATGTTTCAAAACTCACTATGAACTCCACTACTTATCTTTAAGCGAAAACAAAGAGATTAATTTTACTAAATTTGCTTCCACCATAACTTGATTCTGTTGCTGTCCCAATTACAAGACTTCATCACATCACTACGTTTGCTTTACGTGAAAGCCTCCTATGAAAGACTATATGTGCCAGTCGCAGCGAAGTGGTTAAAAACCTACGAAACTGATACAGAGTGCAGGTCTGAGAATGACAGCGTGAGAATCTCGAACTTCTAAATGTGCTCAAGAGATTCTGCACGTATCTTTCGGGTCCGGAAATGCGTCTCCAAAAGCAAACCCTTTAACCCACAAAAAAAAAAAGAGTCAATCAACCTAAGTTAGAAAATCTACCGAGTACAAAAATACGGAAATTTGTTTCATTACACTAACAAGGATCAACACTTTAGCTCACGCTAGAATTGGAATGAAGCATGGACGTGATTCATTACATTTATTATACAAATTTCAACATCGCCATCTCTTAAATCTGATGTTGACGGTATTACCGAGTTAAAATATATCAGTACGTAAAGTTAGTGCGTACAAGTTAAAAGCTGATAAAAACGGCGAAAATAGAATAAGAGATGAAATTTGAGGTCGACGCCTGCCAGTTTATCCCATGCTCAAGAAAGGAGTGACTTGGACAGCTTTTTGCAATTTTAGTGCTTAAAATCCATTGCAATTCCCACAGTTTAGTTCAATGGCAACGTAGAGAGGACAAATAAAAAATTCTCTTCCATTTCTTTCCAGAATCGTCAAGAGTCGTATCGAATAACGTGATGCTGACTCAAAGAGGAGATGAAATTTTCTCGAACATTAACACCTAATCAAGAATCTTGCGTAATTTTCAAGGCACAACATGAAACAATTTAATCACAACCAACTCACTCATCAAAGACGCAATAGAACTCGAGTTTACCTTCGCAGGTACAGCAATTGAACAAATATTAAATACAGAAAATTAGTTTAGGCCTTCCTTATTTCAAGTAATGTGTTCCAAAGAGCGGAAGAAGGAAGATACAGATTAGTATGGAACTAATGGATTGAGTAATAAACACGTAAGATGCGCCACCACACTCAGCGCGTAGAAACAGCAAGATTGAAAAAAGTCTGTGGAACCAAATCAAATTTCGAGAAAATAGTAACAAGAGCTAATCATGACAACAATGAACCGCAAAAATGCTCCATAACGGACAAACACAGATATACGCTTCTTGCAACAAAAAACGCCTACTTAGCTTCCAGCGTCGTTAAATGAACAAGCATGTGGACTGTGCCAACAAGCATTTCAATTATTTGCACATCAATTACTTGCAATTCTTGTTGGTGACCGAAACTTATTTGTCTACGTGTACCCAGTATTCACTATTGCTATACCAATACTTATTACTGCACCAATAATTATTTAAATACAAATGTTTAATGATGTACAAAAATTGGTGGTAATCCAAATAATTCAGCAGCAGCAAAGACAAAGGACATAAGAGAGCAACAGCCGCCGATCGTCACTCCTCTTCGTTGAAAACCAGGTAAATTTAAATAGCTATGCTTATTGGTGTACAAAAATCGATGGCTACTAAAATAATTCAGCAGCAGCAAAAACAGAGCACAAAACTGGGCAATAAATACCGATCGTCACTTCTCTTATTTAAAAAAAAACAGTTTAAGACAAGCCGATGCGGCCACCCCAGCACACCGGCAGACACCTGTCGTACATCGCCGTCAGTTACGCAAGCCATGTAGATCGCGAGACGACGCGATTATGCTGCGCCAGCGTTCTTACGGAACTAGATTTTTGGAGGGCGGTTATATGGAGTTATAGATCACTTCATTGTGCAGTGAAACCACGAGCAAAAGAACTCACATAGCGTTCTGCTGCTTTAAATAAAATGTTAAACCTATTGGCATGTTACTGGTAATAAGTTTTTGAAAAACATCAGGAGACTTCAGCGAGACTGGTACCGGCAAAAATACATTATTTTCATCACACGGGTTAGTTCAACACTTCCTAAAGAAGTATAATAAACATCACCTAAAATACATCACGTACCACCTCAGTACAAGCAGCACACCACCTCAGTGCAACCAACATACCACCTCAAATACCTCACAGTATGTCTTGTGCTTTCCCCAGAAAAGGAAGAATGATTATTCACCAGGGAGGAGAGGGGCACAATAACCAAACAGGGGGGCACAATAACCAGACAGGAGGGAGGACACAATAACCAGACAGAGGGGGGGAGGCAAGGATGCAGGCCCCCGCCGTTGTGGCGCTGTCGATTTGCTTTGTTTGTCTCCAGAAGAAGAGAGCGGCCAGAACGACGCTATTTATTTGTGTTAGCTGAGCTCAACGTTCGGTGCTGTCATCAGAACTTTGTCTGCCTGAGGTCACCGTCATACCAATCGAAGGCTGAAATTGAATTACTTCTGGGAGTTGTAGAGTTGGTGTTTTCAAAGGGTAATTTTGATCGTCAAAGGAAAATAATGCAGGGAGTTGTTGAGTTAGTGTTTGTAGTGGGAACTTTAACCGTTCTTAAAAGGCTGGAATTGTAATAATGCTGCTAGTAGTTGTTGAGCTAGTGTTAATAAGGTGAATTTTGATCGTATTCAAAAGGCTGGAATTGTAATAATGCTGCTGGGAGTCGCTGAGTTGGCATTTTCAAGGAAAATTTTAACCTTACTCGGCAGTCACACCAATCCAAATAATTTGGAATTGAAATAATTACTCAAATTGAAATAATGCTACAGGGAGTTGTTGAGTTGGTGTTCATACGGGGAATTTTTATGGACGTGGAAGCCTTCATTACTCATCGTTGACGCTATTTAGTCCAAACGATAGTGCGGTGTGCGCTGGTGTTAAATGAACACCAAACGTAGGAAAATTCGCTCCATGGGGATAGTAAATTCATATTTCTGCCTCACAGAAGCCATCACTATTGCTGTACCAATGCTTACTGTCGCATCAAAGCTTATTTGGTCTATTCAGGGTAAGGCCAATAAAGAGCAACCTCGGCCTTCAGTAGGCTACTGTTTATTCGCACCACTCTTTGAAAAAAAGGTAAATACTCTTGCCATTGTTAACGTTAAATGTTTACAGTATATTCGTGTCTTTACCCGCACGAAATATTCTGCGAGTTTCAGTGTAAGTAAAAACGTTGTGTATCCCGCCTCTACTAAGATAAAATATATTGTATTTTGCATCATTAGGTGCAGAAGCTATTCATGTATTACTATTAGTGGAAAATACGTTTTCCCACCTGTGCTACCACACAACACTTCGTATTCTCAACACTACACGCATATATTTAGCAGCTGGAGCAGATGCAATCACCAGAGCATTCGCACAAATGGAAATGTTTAGAGAACTGAGCCGCATACGAGACGACTTTGCTGCTCACAAATGAGGAGAACTTTGCTTAATTTGCATCAGATCAGCAGCTAGTTTGCTCGCTTAGCTGAAGTGCTTATTGCTGCTTCGCTGGCAGAGTCAGCATTGAGAGACAGTATTTCAGGCAGGACAGGTAAAGTAAACGGGAATGACAAATATTTCAAGCAGAGCAGGCAAAGTAAGCAGTTTAAAAATGGTATTTCGAGCAGAGCGAGCAAAGTAAGCAATAAGAAACGGTATTTCAAGCAGAGCAGGCAACAGTTTTCTAGTTACTCGAGTCATGAGGTTTCGTTATAACTACAAGGCGCTAAATAAACTCCAAACATAGCCTGCTGTCGCGAATTAGTCCTCTGGTTGATAGAAAAATCGAATCGTGCCAAGCGCCTTGTCAGACACCACAGCATACGCAGAAAAACAACTGAATACAAGGAGAATTTTCGTTTGCTTACTGTGCAGGAGGTACGCAAAATTTTCGTCCACAGAACAGCATCGATACGGCGGAATAATTTTAGCCTTGGACATTCATTATAATTTTAAGAATTATATTTGCATATAAATTGGGATAAACTTCAGTTGTGTTAGCGGTCAAAAAGAGGAGTCATAATTTGAAAGCTATGTTCACAGTTCTTTCGTTCTGTGAAATACGTTTGTTTTCACCTATCTTATTACTTTCCCATCGTTTTCCTACCATGAGACAAAAGTTTCCATAAAGTCTACAACATTAATAACCCTAAGAATTTTAAATTTAATAGCTACAATATGCATTAAAATTTACCTGAACCTTCGCCTCCTGAACTAAGCTGATGAAGCTCATCATTACCATAAATTCATGTTGGGACATACGATAAATTAATAAATAAGTCAGGCAGCACTAAACATGAAAAACTTGAACTCAACGTTCTCTCATGAGCCGATAAAAAGACTGACCAAATGTTGGAATTTGACCTTGACAGCACCACTTCTTGATACGACATTTTCAAATGATTTTTCTAAATCAAAATTAAAAAGTGATCCGTTGACGATCAATGGCATTAGAGCATCCACGTAACACTCGTTGCGACGACGACATATTTAAATGATTTTAATCATGCATAAGTGACTGCAGATCCGAGACATTGACCCCGTAAATACAGCTTCTCAAAACGAGGATTTTCAAGAAATAAAAATGCAATAAAAAGCAATGCAGTTGCAGAAGTTTGCAACAGACCGAAGTCTAAGACTTTGTTCATCATATTCTGTTTATAAGACGATCAAAACTTTCAACAGTCTGAGGGAACCTATAAATTCAACGAACAAATAAGCAGTCTTCGATCCCCTTTGAAGTGTAACTGCCCTCGAAGGAAAACCTTATACTGAAAGCAACCACCTAAGC
The DNA here is from genome assembly GCA_030386875.1 of Morinoia aosen. NCBI lineage: Eukaryota > Metazoa > Arthropoda > Malacostraca > Amphipoda > Talitridae > Morinoia > Morinoia aosen. The sequence goes on from CM059562.1 coordinate 68,560,640, forward strand.
GTTACTTACTCAAGACACAGAAAACAGTTAATGCCTACGAGATCAATTCTCCTGTACAGAACCGGTTGACTCGAGAGTCGTAAATAAGGCGACTCACTCCACGGTACACCATCCACCATTCCCATAATGGTGCAATGCTCTTTTCTTAAGCATGCTTGTAATAATAATCCCCCTCCCCTCTCCACCCTCACCCGCATCAAACAGAGATCCTTTGAGCAGCGCACGCTCTGAGCGGCCGCTGCTCTGCGCTCACGTACTGTGCGCTCGTCATGTGAGTACGCACGCACACACGTGCAGCACACAGGTACACACGTGCAGCACACAGGTACACACGTGCAGCACACAGGTACACACGTGCAGCACACAGGTACACACGTGCAGCACACAGGTACACACGTGCAGCACACAGGTACACACGTGCAGCACACAGGTACACACGTGCAGCACACAGGTACACACGTGCAGCACACAGGTACACACGTGCAGCACACAGGTACACACGTGCAGCACACAGGTACACACGTGCAGCACACAGGTACACACGTGCAGCACACAGGTACACACGTGCAGCACACAGGTACACACGTGCAGCACACAGGTACACACGTGCAGCACACAGGTACACACGTGCAGCACACAGGTACACACGTGCAGCACACAGGTACACACGTGCAGCACACAGGTACACACGTGCAGCACACAGGTACACACGTGCAGCACACAGGTACACACGTGCAGCACACAGGTACACACGTGCAGCACACAGGTACACACGTGCAGCACACAGGTACACACGTGCAGCACACAGGTACACACGTGCAGTACACAGGTACACACGTGCAGTACACGGGTACACATGTGCAGTACACGGGTACACATGTGTGCAGTACACGGGTACACATGTGTGCAGTACACGGGTACACATGTGTGCAGTACACGGGTACACATGTGTGCAGTACACGGGTACACATGTGTGCAGTACACGGGTACACATGTGTGCAGTACACAGGTACACATGTGCAGTACACGGGTACACATGTGCAGTACACGGGTACACATGTGCAGTACACAGGTACACATGTGCAGTACACAGGTACACATGTGCAGTACACAGGTACACATGTGCAGTACACAGGTACACATGTGCAGTACACAGGTACACATGTGCAGTACACAGGTACACATGTGCAGTACACAGGTACACATGTGCAGTACACAGGTACACATGTGCAGTACACAGGTACACATGTGCAGTACACAGGTACACATGTGCAGTACACAGGTACACATGTGCAGTACACAGGTACACATGTGCAGTACACAGGTACACATATGCAGTACACAGGTACACATATGCAGTACACAGGTACACATATGCAGTACACAGGTACACATTTACAGTACGCACACAAATGCAGTAGGCACACAAATGCAGTACGCACGGTATGTAAATACGCTCGTACACACGCGTAGTAAGCACTCGTACGCAGTACGCACACACACACACACACACACACATGCAGTACGCACGTGCAGCAAGTACGTACGTGCACACTTGCAGTACGCACGTGCTATAAGTACGTACACACGCACAATATGGACGCACAAACAGGACACACACACACATGCGTAGTACTCACGCACGTACAGTAGCCACGCACACGCAGTACTACACACGCACACATGTGCACGGTGCAGGCAACGCATCACGTGACTATACACGCTTGACTCGACCACCTCAGCTTCTGACGCAGTCAAACGAGGGTAACTACGCACGCAAGGCACAATTATACACACTTTGCTTATTGAGAACCAGTTGAGAAGTTATTTGGAGAATTAATGAAATTAATTAAAATGACCATTCACGCAAAATGCAATCATAAATGATTTACGTGTTCAAAATCGGTTGATACGTAATTTAAAAAATGAAATAAATAAAGATAATTATTCACATAAAATAATTATATATATATGATTTACGTATTCAAAATTAGTAGAGAAATTATTTCTAGAAATGAAAGAAATATAGATAATTACTGACGCAATACAATTATGTATGGCTTACGTATTCTAAAGTGATTGAGAAATTATTTCAAGAAATTTAAGAAATTAGTAAAAATAATTACGTTGCAAGATACAATTACACATACTTCACGTATTCCTAATCAGTTGAGGTATTCGGTCACGTTGAAAGCACGCGCGTTCTGGCGACAGTCCAAGCAGCGAACGCTCAACCAGGCATGAGTTCACCGGCGCAAGCAGACACCCGCAACCATAATTAATTTCGCCGACAACAGAAGCACGGTATACATTTCAAGGCATTGGCTAATTTTCACAGGAGTCGCTTCAGTTGACTATGTTCACTCCACACCCAAAAAGGAACTCCCGGACGTTGTTACTAAGTCTATAGCTTCTTCTTATAGAACAATTTTAGCAAATCTTTCGAAAAAATAAGCGCACGGTCTACATTTCAAAGCTGTGACGTTCACCGTTCCGAAAGTCATTTCAATAGACTACATTCACTACACACACATGGAGAACGCTTACTCAATGAATGTTTTTACTAAGTATAGCTTTTTCTAATGAACCAATCAATGGAAATTTTTTGAAATAATAAGCTTGGGACTTCATAAAAACATTATGTACAATACAAATTTCTATAGTTTAGAAATTTGGTAGCAAATAATTTATATTTCCTCAATGATAAGCCGTAAAGAATAATAATACAGTAATAGATTGGGCTAGCAGGCCTAAAATAAAAATGATAACAAAGAACAAGAAAATGACAGGGAATTACATGAAAAAGGCGAGGAGTTAGTTTATTAGTTAGTTTAAGCCTCCCTATCCTCAACAATGAGATGTAAAGAGAGGAAGGAAGAAGGCACCATTTAGTATGGAGTTAAGGGAACGTGGAATCTATGCAGAAAGGGCACAGAAACAGAAAGCTAAGAAAGAAGTTCATGAAACAAGAAAAAGTTGAAGAAGAAAGTGGTAGGCGGTGAAAAACAGGACAGCAGTGAACCGAAAAAAGATGGTCCGTAACACAACAAAACCTATTCTATTTTAACAAAAGGAAGCCTACCTAACCTTTAGCTCGGGCCCTCACATTGTCCCCCTGGGAGCGCTAGTTCCCATAGATACAATAGTTGTATCCCCCTGAGGGGAAAAATGCGAGGAATGGTATGAAAAAGGCAAGGCATGACAACAAAAAGACAAAGTGACAAGGAATGACAAAAACAACAAGAAAATGACAAATAGGAAGGAATTAAGGAACTGAAGAAATTCGAAAGGAATCCGTAAGAGAAGGAAATAGAAGTTAGATGAGCATCACTAGGCCGTTGCTGTGAGCGGTGCGGAGTAACTCGGGCGATATCAGCACAGCGCGGCAGTCAAGCCTGAGTCGAAACTCAGGTTGGCACAAGTCAGTGAGGTGCTTTTGTGCGAGTCGACGCCCATCTTGTGAATGATGTGTTCATATGGTGGGATACTACGTCACTTCTTGACTCGTAAGTATGAGGCTATGAAGATTATTACGACTATCAGTCTTACGCACGTCGTTATTCGGTTACTTTTAATTATTTATTAATATTTTATTTATTAAAAATTAAATACATTTCATTTATCAAAACTTTAATTTATCAGAAATAAAATTATTCGTTTTACTTTATTAAAGATTATACCTACGCAAGTCGTTATACTATTAACATGGGCGTTACGACACCCATGTTAAAATATATCAAGTAAGGATCTGTAGGTTAAGACATTTTAAAAACAAGGATTTTTGTATCATATTTATTCGAAATAAATGTTTTTCCTTTCTTCTTTTCTTTTCTAAGGCTACGCTTGATTCAGGGAGAGTTCAAAAATACTGCAGATGTTGGATTAGGAATCTAAGTGTGAATTTGGACACTTCTAGTAGTAGTATTTATCTAAAAAATATTCATTATTTATAAGCATGTCATGTGACAGGTATACATTCATTCAGCAAACCAAAACAATTCAGTCTGCATAACGGTATCGCTTGGTACATTCTTCGCCGTGCGCTATTTAAGCACATATTTTGAATGAATAACTGTACACGCGTGATGAAAATAATTCGACATCTCGAAAAATTTTAGAAACCAGCAACACCGCACAACAACTGCAGCATAGCACAACACCAGCAACACAGCACAACACCAGCAACACAGCACAACACCAGCAACACCGCACAACACCAGCAACACCGCACAACAACTGCAGCACAGCACAACACCAGCAACACAGCACAACACCAGCAACACCGCACAACACCAGCAACACAGCACAACACCAGCAAGCAGCACAACACCAGCAAGCAGCACAACACCAGCAACCAGCACAACACCAGCAAAACAGCACAACACCAGCAACACAGCACAACACCAGCAACACAGCACAACACCAGCAACACAGCACAACACCAGCAACACAGCACAACACCAGCAAAACAGCACAAAACCAGCAACACAGCACAACACCAGCAACATAGCACAACAGTAGCAAGCAGCACAACACCAGCAACACAGCACAAAACCAGCAACACAGCACAACAGTAGCAACACAGCACAAAACCAGCAATTCACAGCACAACACCAGCAACACAGCACAACAGTAGCAACAAAGCACAACACCAGCAACACAGCACAACACCAGCAACACAGCACAACACCAGCAAGCAGCACAACACCAGCAACACAGCACAACACCAGCAACACAGCACAACACCAGCAACACAGCACAACACCAGCAACACAGCACAACACCAGCAACACAGCACAACACCAGCAACACAGCACAACACCAGCAACACAGCACAACACCAGCAACACAGCACAACACCAGCAACACAGCACAACACCAGCAACACAGCACAACACCAGCAACACAGCACAACACCAGCAACACAGCACAACAGTAGCAACACAGCACAAAACCAGCAACACAGCACAAAACCAGCAACACAGCACAACACCAGCAACACAGCACAACACCAGCAACACAGCACAACACCAGCAACACAGCACAACACCAGCAACACCGCACAACACCAGCAACCAGCACAACACCAGCAACCAGCACAACACCAGCAAGCAGCACAACACCAGCAAGCAGCACAACACCAGCAACACAGCACAACACCAGCAACACAGCACAACACCAGCAACACAGCAAAACACCAGCAACACCGCACAACACCAGCAACACCGCACAACACCAGCAACACAGCACAACACCAGCAACACAGCACAACACCAGCAAGCAGCACAACACCAGCAAGCAGCACAACACCAGCAACACAGCACAACACCAGCAACACAGCACAACACCAGCAACACAGCACAACACCAGCAACACAGCACAACACCAGCAACACAGCACAACACCAGCAAGCAGCACAACACCAGCAAGCAGCACAACACCAGCAACACAGCACAACAGTAGCAAGCAGCACAACACCAGCAACACAGCACAACAGTAGCAACACAGCACAACACCAGCAACACAGCACAACACCAGCAACACAGCACAACACCAGCAACCAGCACAACACCAGCAAGCAGCACAACACCAGCAACACAGCACAACACCAGCAACACAGCACAACACCAGCAACACAGCACAACACCAGCAACACAGCACAACACCAGCAACACAGCACAACACCAGCAACACAGCACAACACCAGCAACACAGCACAACAGTAGCAACACAGCACAAAACCAGCAACACAGCACAACACCAGCAACACAGCACAACACCAGCAACACAGCACAACACCAGCAACACAGCACAACACCAGCAACACAGCACAACACCAGCAACACCGCACAACACCAGCAACACCGCACAACACCAGCAACACAGCACAACACCAGCAACACAGCACAACACCAGCAAGCAGCACAACACCAGCAAGCAGCACAACACCAGCAAGCAGCACAACACCAGCAACACAGCACAACACCAGCAACACAGCACAACACCAGCAACACAGCACAACACCAGCAACACAGCACAACACCAGCAACACAGCACAACACCAGCAACACAGCACAACACCAGCAACACAGCACAACACCAGCAACACAGCACAACACCAGCAACACAGCACAACAGTAGCAACACAGCACAACACCAGCAACACAGCACAACACCAGCAACACAGCACAAAACCAGCAACACAGCACAAAACCAGCAACACAGCACAACACCAGCAACACAGCAAAACACCAGCAACACAGCACAACACCAGCAAGCAGCACAACACCAGCAACACAGCACAACACCAGCAACACAGCACAACACCAGCAACACAGCACAACACCAGCAACACAGCACAACACCAGCAACACAGCACAACACCAGCAACACAGCACAACACCAGCAAGCAGCACAACACCAGCAAGCAGCACAACACCAGCAAGCAGCACAACACCAGCAACACAGCACAACACCAGCAACACAGCACAACACCAGCAAGCAGCACAACACCAGCAAGCAGCACAACACCAGCAACACAGCACAACACCAGCAACACAGCACAACACCAGCAACACAGCACAACACCAGCAACACAGCACAACACCAGCAACACAGCACAACACCAGCAACACAGCACAACACCAGCAACACAACACAACACCAGCAACACCGCACAACACCAGCAACACCGCACAACACCAGCAACACCGCACAACACCAGCAACACCGCACAACACCAGCAACACCGCACAACACCAGCAACACAGCACAACACCAGCAAGCAGCACAACACCAGCAAGCAGCACAACACCAGCAAGCAGCACAACACCAGCAACACAGCACAACACCAGCAACACAGCACAACACCAGCAACACAGCACAACACCAGCAACACAGCACAACACCAGCAACACAGCACAACACCAGCAACACAGCACAACACCAGCAACACAGCACAACACCAGCAACACAGCACAACACCAGCAACACCGCACAACACCAGCAACACCGCACAACACCAGCAACACAGCACAACACCAGCAACACAGCACAACACCAGCAAGCAGCACAACACCAGCAAGCAGCACAACACCAGCAACACAGCACAACACCAGCAACACAGCACAACACCAGCAACACAGCACAACACCAGCAACACAGCACAACACCAGCAACACAGCACAACACCAGCAACACAGCACAACACCAGCAACACAGCACAACACCAGCAAGCAGCACAACACCAGCAAGCAGCACAACACCAGCAACACAGCACAACAGTAGCAAGCAGCACAACACCAGCAACACAGCACAACAGTAGCAACACAGCACAACACCAGCAACACAGCACAACACCAGCAACACAGCACAACACCAGCAACACAGCACAACACCAGCAAGCAGCACAACACCAGCAACACAGCACAACACCAGCAACACAGCACAACACCAGCAACACAGCACAACACCAGCAACACAGCACAACACCAGCAACACAGCACAACACCAGCAACACAGCACAACACCAGCAACACAGCACAACAGTAGCAACACAGCACAACACCAGCAACACAGCACAACACCAGCAACACAGCACAACACCAGCAACACAGCACAACACCAGCAACACAGCACAACACCAGCAACACCGCACAACACCAGCAACACCGCACAACACCAGCAACACCGCACAACACCAGCAACACAGCACAACACCAGCAACACAGCACAACACCAGCAAGCAGCACAACACCAGCAAGCAGCACAACACCAGCAAGCAGCACAACACCAGCAACACAGCACAACACCAGCAACACAGCACAACACCAGCAACACAGCACAACACCAGCAACACAGCACAACACCAGCAACACAGCACAACACCAGCAACACAGCACAACACCAGCAACACAGCACAACACCAGCAACACAGCACAACAGTAGCAACACAGCACAACACCAGCAACACAGCACAACACCAGCAACACAGCACAAAACCAGCAACACAGCACAAAACCAGCAACACAGCACAAAACCAGCAACACAGCACAACACCAGCAACACAGCAAAACACCAGCAACACAGCACAACACCAGCAAGCAGCACAACACCAGCAACACAGCACAACACCAGCAACACAGCACAACACCAGCAACACAGCACAACACCAGCAACACAGCACAACACCAGCAACACAGCACAACACCAGCAACACAGCACAACACCAGCAAGCAGCACAACACCAGCAAGCAGCACAACACCAGCAAGCAGCACAACACCAGCAACACAGCACAACACCAGCAACACAGCACAACACCAGCAAGCAGCACAACACCAGCAAGCAGCACAACACCAGCAACACAGCACAACACCAGCAACACAGCACAACACCAGCAACACAGCACAACACCAGCAACACAGCACAACACCAGCAACACAGCACAACACCAGCAACACAGCACAACACCAGCAACACAGCACAACACCAGCAACACAGCACAACACCAGCAACACAGCACAACACCAGCAACACCGCACAACACCAGCAACACCGCACAACACCAGCAACACCGCACAACACCAGCAACACCGCACAACACCAGCAACACAGCACAACACCAGCAACACAGCACAACACCAGCAAGCAGCACAACACCAGCAAGCAGCACAACACCAGCAAGCAGCACAACACCAGCAAGCAGCACAACACCAGCAAGCAGCACAACACCAGCAACACAGCACAACACCAGCAACACAGCACAACACCAGCAACACAGCACAACACCAGCAACACAGCACAACACCAGCAACACAGCACAAAACCAGCAACACAGCACAACACCAGCAACACAGCACAACACCAGCAACACAGCACAACACCAGCAACACAGCACAACACCAGCCACACAGCACAACACCAGCAACACAGCACAACACCAGCAACACAGCACAACACCAGCAACCAGCACAACACCAGCAAGCAGCACAACACCAGCAAGCAGCACAACACCAGCAACACAGCACAACACCAGCAACACAGCACAACACCAGCAACACAGCACAACACCAGCAACACAGCACAACACCAGCAACACAGCACAACACCAGCAACACAGCACAACACCAGCAACACAGCACAACACCAGCAACACAGCACAAAACCAGCAACACAGCACAAAACCAGCAACACAGCACAACACCAGCAACCAGCACAACACCAGCAAGCAGCACAACACCAGTAAGCAGCACAACACCAGCAACACAGCACAACACCAGCAAAACAGCACAACACCAGCAACACAGCACAACACCAGCAACACAGCACAACACCAGCAACACAGCACAACACCAGCAAGCAGCACAACATTAGCAAGCAGCACAACACCAGCAACACAGCACAACACCAGCAACACAGCACAACACCAGCAACACAGCACAACACCAGCAACACAGCACAACACCAGCAACACCGCACAACACCAGCAACACAGCACAACATTAGCAAGCAGCACAACACCAGCAACACAGCACAACACCAGCAACACAGCACAACACCAGCAACACAGCACAACACCAGCAACACAGCACAACACCAGCAACACCGCACAACACCAGCAAACAGCATCAGACATTACACACCAGTTCGTATATTCACACAGCGTACAAATCACACAGATGAGACAGCATAACTTGATCCCTGTATTAAATTTAGGAGTCAACACACGGTGAGCAGAGTCGAATATATTTAAAAAATCTCTCTGGATAATTTTGATGGTAATTCTTCGTAAGATTGTTGTGCTGGGTGAGGAGAATTTTAACGAGATCGGCCAAGCTTCTTGGTCACAATTTAATTCGAAATTAATGTTAAAATCTAACGCTCTTGTCAAGCAAAAATTCAGAACTTGTATATGACAGGCGGCGTATATTTTAGATACACCTATACCTCTTCAAATTATTGTGCTATGACGGTGACAATCGAGCATTATTTCTTTGAAGGCTTGTTATTTTGATATTTGAAATCTTCTTGATTGTATTGTGAAGTTTATGAGATCAAGCGACCCCAAGATAGGCAAGCAGGTTGTATCCAAGATACTCAAAATGCGGTCAAAATCGTTCCCCAAATTCATTTATCAAACAAGTATTATTTATACCAGAAGCTTGTACCTCAGGTACTCAGTGTAATTTACACCAGAAGCTAATACCTCAAGCACTCGGAACACCGTCACTTGAGCTACCAAAATGACCAAACCAACACCCAGTACTACATTGTAAAAGTACTCAGTTCTCTCCGACAGCATCCAGCAATAAATAATCATACATTAAAAATAAACCAGCGGTCATAAGTAAGTAAAAGAAATTCTGTTGTTCGGAATTAAACCAAACGCAAAGCGACGATAGTGTTAGAAATATTTGAAGGGTATTTTTTGAACCCCACCATTCTTCTAAAAACTTCAGCTGAGTAGCATGCGACTCCCAGCATCTTGAATACAAATGAAAGCCCAACGCCATCGACATGTATAGGGCGGCCCGTTAGTCACTTCACCAGTTCAAACCTTTATGACGCAAAACCTATAAAAGATCCAGAGTTCAGGTTTAGAGCGAGAGAAAAAAGAACACTGGGATTTTTTCCTAAAAATATAACAAAAAATAATATCGTACCATTGCGATTGAGTTTCCCCATATTCATAGATCTCAAATATCTCTATTCTGTGATCATAGACATGAAATTAGCAAAGTGTCATGAAATAAACGGAGATCAATAAAATATTTTCTCAAAAAATACGGAGACTTATCCTAATCTAAACCGTAAGTTATGTTACATGTAACGAGAACATTCAAAGAATCCTGTTAAATTTGTTCACCAAACGCACGACTTCTCGCGCATGAGAGCGCGCATCACGAGGAGCGAAGGAAGCATTTAATTACAGACCGAGACAGAAACCCAAAGCCTGGGGAGGGCGGGGATTTGGTGGGGAGGGAGCTACACAGTTGGGGATGATGTCATCCTCGTGTGGGAGTGGCGCGAAGGCCTGGGGATGACAGGGGAAGTTGGGGTGGAGACCGGAGTGGGGATGAGAAAAGTTCGGGAAAAGGTCGGCGAGTGAGAGGAACGTCAAAGAGAAACTCCTGTGAAACCAACACCCACACCTATTAATATTCAACACCTAGTAAGATCATGAAGTAACATTCAACTCGCATAAATCCTCGCTTATGCTTCAGTTAAAGCGAGGTGCTTGCGCACGCGAGACAGATACATTTATCGAGAACTCATATAGTGCAATTATAAACAACAGCATTGCAAAGTGGTTTTCAGCTTATTAACCGGAGGGAAAAAGAGCATAATGCAAGCTCAATGAGCAGAAAAGTTTCCTTCCTAACCATTTCCATCCGTTAATCACCCGCCCACCACCACCTTTTCCATCCGAGCCCGCGGCGAGGCTCAACCGCAACAGGCCTCAACCGCAACAGGCCTCAACCGCAACAGGCCTCAACCGCAACAGGCCTCAACCGCAACAGGCCTCAACCGCAACAGGCCTCAACCGCAACAGGCCTCAACCGCAACAGGCCTCAACCGCAACAGGCCTCAACCGCAACAGGCCTCAACCGCAACAGGCCTCAACCGCAACAGGCCTCAACCGCAACAGGCCTCAACCGCAACAGGCCTCAACCGCAACAGGCCTCAACCGCAACAGGCCTCAACCGCAACAGGCCTCAACCGCAACAGGCCTCAACCGCAACAGGCCTCAACCGCAACAGGCCTCAACCGCAACAGGCCTCAACCGCAACAGGCCTCAACCGCAACAGGCCTCAACCGCAACAGGCCTCAACCGCAACAGGCCTCAACCGCAACAGGCCTCAACCGCAACAGGCCTCAACCGCAACAGGCCTCAACCGCAACAGGCCTCAACCGCAACAGGCCTCAACCGCAACAGGCCTCAACCGCAACAGGCCTCAACCGCAACAGGCCTCAACCGCAACAGGCCTCAACCGCAACAGGCCTCAACCGCAACAGGCCTCAACCGCAACAGGCCTCAACCGCAACAGGCCTCAACCGCAACAGGCCTCAACCGCAACAGGCCTCAACCGCAACAGGCCTCAACCGCAACAGGCCTCAACCGCAACAGGCTTCAACCACATCGCTAACCAAACCGCGTGCCTGCTCGCATGACGTCAGCACCACACAGACCTCCTGTGTGGTGACAGTTTTAGTGCTAGTGCCCACCTGACTCATCTCTGCTGTCCCCAACACATAACGCACATTATATACGAAGACCTCACACATGTGCCTGACACAAACAGAACACTGACGTCTGTACACAACACACAAATGCATACCCTGCATCTATATAACACACACTCAGACGTAAACAACACATGCATAACACACGCTAAGGATACGACAAAAAAGATGACTGTTGAGCGTTGTGGCGTTCAACTCAATCACGAACAAGATACGTTGGGCCATTTTACATTTGTCAGTTGTACTAGCAGCATCGTAAGCGTAACAACACTTATAACATTAGTTACGGACGGAAATCATACCTTGGATGTCTCGTACAGCAGCTTAACACGTTGAATGCGATGGGTGAAACTTAAGTTCAATATTCAACTCAGATTTATAGCCAGAAGCTGTTAGCAATGTTATAAATACCTTAAATGAAATGGGTCCATAGATTCCATTAATTTAATAAAGATTGTTAAAATCTTCCAACCGACCCATCGATGGGTCGTATTGCATGCAACGTGTTAAGAAATCACTGCTTCATTCTAACCTCTAGAGTTGACCACAGTCATCAGAGCTGATTGGAACAATCGTGGAGAGGTTGAGCCAATCCCAGGGGTTGAGCCAATCAGATTTGTTTGCACACAGACCTCGGTCACTGAACAACCGCAGTCACGCCGTGGACTTCCGAGACAAGCCATGCCTGACGAACTTGCTTGCTCGTGTACTTTCATATCGGGACACTGCTCTAAAGCCACCGTAGGGTCGTAACTTTCACTGCGCAACACAGAGGGGGAGGTGACGGAAGTATCAAGGGCACCGTGAAGTTTATTTAATAAGAAATGAAATGTAAAAATTGTAACCTTATACCCTCTCCAAGGGAGGACTCTCCGTACCTTTTGGACTCGCTGAAATAAATGCGCTTAGCAGGACGATGCAGCGCCTCACAAACCCATAATCATGGAACACTGAGCGAGCCGTTGTAACTTATAAGGTCTTAAAAAAATGTACTCACTTTTTTGCCTGCCCATTACTCGTGTATTTTTTTTTGATGTTGTCTAATGCGTTTAATAAAAAAGAACTATCTGTTTAAACAGGGCTCAACCGCCCTGAATTTTCTCAAGTGAACTTGAGAAAATTTCATGCCACAAAAGAAATTTAGAGGCCCCTGTACCGAAAACAATAATACTTCAGTAATTGTTAAAGGATGATTGTACATTTTTGGGGGGAGACCCTGTATGTTAGCTGGTGAAGGTCAGTGATTCAAGGCCTAAATAAATGCATTGCGGCCTCTTCAGTAGCACCTGACCTGGGTCATCAATAAAGGAGGTAGTTTGAATTATTGATGCAGGTATGTGAACTTGCGACTGAGGCTGTGGAGTCGTAAAAAATAATGTTATCTTAAAATCGAGTGAGTAAGACTGTAACCATTGTAGCAGAAAAGAGTCGCTCAAAATTAAGCGTACTCCAATGAAAAGCGACTTAACACATTGACTGCGATACGACCCACCGGTGGGTCGTAGTTAGGTTTTTCCTGCTGCGAAACGACCCATCGATGGGTCGTTTTGAAAAATTCTAACAACCTTTCTAAATTAGTGGTATTTAACAGGCCCAGTTAATGTTTGATATTTACAAATTTGCTTATCACTTTTGACTTTAAATTCAAGTTGAATATTGAACTTCGGTTTAACCCATCGCAACTAACGTGTTAAAATCCAATCGAAATCAAAGAGAACCAAAGATAGCGATGGTGCTGAGCATATCCCAAAGAGAAGAGACCTAAATCCAATTGAAAATAAAGAGAACCAATGGCAGCGTTAGCGTTTTGGTCAATTCTGATCTAAGAAAAACAGGAAAAGGTAATACCTAACGAAGGTTATCTCCGCTAATTTCCAAACAAAGCGAGGAAACCCGGATGTTAAAACACAAAATCCCAAAAGCACGTTGTTCAATACGCACTGCATGCAGTGGGGCGGCCTACGAAGAGACGAGTAAGAGACATTGGAAGGATTCTCTGCAAATAATTTCACAATCATGAGTTCACACACCGGCGAAAATGCCTTAGTCATTTCGACCAAAGAGAGCTAGCAGAGCTTGTTGCTTTAGTCTTAAGGTTCATGTACTCAAGAACGTCTGTACAGCAAGTAAGAAACTATTTTATAAGTTGCCACTCTAGCTTGCTTTATCGGAAAAGGAATAATGTAGAACAAAAATAGAACGCGATATCTTTGCTCATCAAAAAGGACTCGAAGTCAGTTGTGTGCCCTTGGTACATGTTCTAAAACCCCCATGTGCCCTTGATACATGTTTTAACACCCCCATGTGCCCTTGCTACATGTTCTAATACCCCCCATGTGCCCTTGCTACATGTTCTAATACCCCCCATGTGCCCTTGCTACATGTTCTAACACCCCCATGTGCCCTTGCTACATGTTCTAACACCCCCATGTCCCCTTGCTACATATTTTAACACCCCCATATGCCCTTGCTACATGTTCTAATACCCCCATGTGCCCTTGCTACATGTTCTAACACCCCCATGTGCCCTTGCCACATATTTTAACACCCTCATGTGCCCTTGCTACATATTTTAACACTCCCATGTGCCCTTGGTACATATTTTAACACCCCCATGTGCCCTTGGTACATATTTTAACACCCCCATGTGCCCTTAGTACTTGCGTTAACGCTTCAGACGAGCGGCGGTTTTTACGACGTTTGTGTGTGTGTGTGTGTGTGTGTTTGTATGCGTGTAGAAACAAGGTTGATTCACTGGCTTTTTTTGCCGTTAAAATTCTAGCAATTAGCTTTAAAGTAGGATGACCGTCAAGTACGTGAGCAGAATATCGAGTAAACATACAGCGGTTACTTGACAGAATGTCACAAACTGCTCAGACTGGAGACATGAAACCAAATGAGATCGACTAATGTTGGGTTAGAACAGCCCCTTAGTATACTGAATGATCTTCATGGCCTAAATGTATTAAAAAATAACTAAATTTGATGCATTTCGCCAGTAAGATGGCCATTTCTGTAGTAGAAACTTACCCTCATCAAAATTTTTTATCTTTCCTGCTGAGCGGAGACGCTCAAGAAATGATTGGTGTGGCTGAAAAAGAGTAGTGAAATCGAGTAGCTGGTGACTGGGCTTAGATTGAATATGGTATTGAATATCAAGTCTCCTCAAGCGCAACAAAGGTGTACCAAAGAGAGGTAAGAGGAAGGCACCATTCAAGTATAAAGAGGAGGGAATGGGAAATCTATGAGTGTTCCCATACGAGATTCTCCTGTGCATAGAAACCTTAGGTTAGTCTGCAAGTTTATGATGTAATATAAAATTTGAAGAAGCAATAGGTGCTGAAAAATAAAACAGTAGTGAACAAAAAAAAAGATGGTTCGTAATAAAAGGGAAAACCTGTTACATTCATACGAAAAAAGGCTTCCCTAACCATCAGCTCGTGACTTCACATCTTCCCGCTGAGAGCGCTAATTCACACTGATCCAATAGATTTTTTACATTTTGGAACGTTCACTGAGATCGATTTTTCTGTTCACACTAATGGTAAGTCATTCCTGCTGCATTCAAAGTACATGAACAAAACACACAGTCTCACCATAAACTTTCCTGGACTTGGCATGAATACGACAACGTTTACTATAAAGGGTCATACTTGTATACTTCAAAATTCAAACATACCTGTAGGAGAAACGCGAGGATGGAAGCACCCACCTAACTTCAAGTTTCTCGAGTCCTATGTCTTCATAAAATCTTTCTCCATAATATAATTATGTACGAATTCACCCAAAGGTGAGAATTACCGGAATATTTGCACTGTACAGGTGAAGTAAACAAATGCACATTGATATCACAAAGTCTAGACGATGGATTTGGGGTGTAAATTCGGCTCCCACACGCGAATATAGCCTTCACGCGTATCGTAGATATCACGAAGTGGTAAGCCTTTGTTGCAATAATAAGATTGCTTTAAGGTGGCTGCCTTTATTTGGCTACCACACGCAAAATGTAGCCTTCACGCGTATCGTATACCACGAAGTGGGAAGCCTTTGCTGCTACAACGATACTCTCGCATCACCAACTCACCTGCACATAAAGCAGCAGAAGAATCAGAAGCATAAGTAAAAGTAGCAAAAGCATCAGAAAAATTAGAAGGAGCGAAGGCAGAATCAGAAACACAGAGGGGCGGGCGAGCAGGCCTGGAGCAGCTGTAGACGTAAGCTGCATGTAGCTGCAGCCACAAACCGGTCAGGCCGGTCACTCTTGCCTCTTGTGTAGGATAACCGCATAAATATACCACCAGAAAAAGCACGTCGTGCAGTGACTTCGCTGCAGCATCCAAGGCTGAAGACATCAATGCTAATGCTTGTGTTTTTATTTAACTTGAGTGCTTGGGAAAATATGTCCTGAGCATTCAATTTCTCTCTGTAAGTTGTCCCCGTTACAATTTGGTCGAGAATATAAAGCCGACGAATTTATGGTAGCACGTTAACTTATTTTACTGAATGAGAAATAGGAACTTCAGCTTTTTTTATTTTACTGATGGCTACAGAGTTTTTTCTCTTAGGAGAGAAGTAAACTTTTTCATAAATATGCACGAGTTCAAATGCAAAACTCAAGACAGCTGATGACCGTGAATTAAATGGAGAAATTTTTACGAGACACCTGTCCTGAAACTGCACCCGTGGTTGCATTTTAAAAGCCAATATGTTGTCCCGTATCTCATGTGCCATCTTTTTGGGAAATATACGTTTTTTTCTTTCTTTCTTTCTTTCTTTCTTTCTTATTACGCTCTGGTGAAAGATGGAGTGATGGAGTAAAAATGTTAAATCACAGACCTCTAATGCAACGCTAACCAAGATCTCTACACACTAGGGCAGAGTCCTTTGAAACAGAAATTTCAGGCTTGCATCTTTGAGGATTGAAGTTACGACATTATCTCCATCACACTAGCAGTAGCACAAAACAATGACGGAAGTTATAACAACGTACAAGCAATTTAACAAAACTTTACAGAACTCTCATCCTAACAACGGGTAAATTATTTAACAAAATTCTACACTGTTCCTATAGTTACAACATTAAACATCTTTCAACACAAACCAAAACAAGATATCTAACGCACTTGGCACCCTTCGTTTGGTTCAAGGGTGTTAATTATCCTAACATTTATCATCTTTTGAAATATCTAAAAGTATACTATTTTACATTTTTCTTCGGATTTAAAAGTAGTGAGGTATTTTTAACACGTAAAAACGATAAGTCAACTTTTTAAATTTACTTGCCTTTTTTCCGCAAAGTTTCCCATTTGAAAATGGAATATTACTATGCACTGCCTTCCAGCTGTTGATAACGGCTTCAGCTAAACCCTATTCGTTCATATTTACTAAACGATGTTGCCAAAACCACTTATTTATACTGTAATTTTCATTATGACATTTTTGAAATAGATACACTATTCAAGATCCTGACGAAGTTATTTGACGCATTTCGAGTTGAACGAAAGACCATCTGAAATTTGCTACAACCTCCAAAGTACACCAAGCTAATGAGGGCTCAAAATAGCCATAACGTCATTTTTATGACCGCCACAGCGGTATGACGGCTTCATACGACATGCAGTACTAAAAATGTCATTTTCACGTCCACCACTACGATATGACAGCTTTTCATCACACTCAGTACCGAGATAATTTACGTCATAATTTAAAAAAAGACCATTCGAAATCTACTACAACCTCCAAAGTACACCAAGCAACGCGATGGCTCAAAATAGACAAATAATTTATGTCATTTTCATGACCACCACAACGACACGACAGATGCCGCGCCGCGCCCGTAGCTGGGCCGCTGGTATCGTCAGCAGATCATTGCCCTATTTGGGCCGCCATCAAATATGGCTTCATTAGCTTCCTAATGCCCCCGCCGTCTGACTGTAATCATTAATTTGAACTTCGTTTATTTCAGTAGTGCCAATACAGTTGCTGTAGAGGGAGATATCACAGCGACTAATGATTAGGAATTACACTTGTAATCTTGTGATAACGGGATTTTTTCAAAGTTGGGCATTATAGCGAGGGCTTAGCTTTTCTCTGAAAACTACAGGTCAGAAGCTAGTCGGCAGGTTTTGAAAATATGGATAAAACGAGCCAATTACAACATCAACCATCGAAGCAAATCATGTATCCAGGCCCGAGATATTTCTGCACAGTATAACACCTGTAATTCAGTCTGTGGCGTTCAGCAGCCAAATACCTGCGTCCCAGCCCATGATATTTAGCAGTCCAAAACTAGCCGAGTTTACTTGGTGATATATGACAATGCTCGACATACATAAATACATTCTGGTCTTTCATACACCGCAATGCCAAGCGCCTTTATTCAAGTCTAGGACATTTTGCACTGCCATGCTCCCAAACCCAACACAATACTCACACAACACAGTAAACGTACACAAACATCGCACAACACAGTATGCGCACACAAACATAGCACATGCACAGCACTGTGCTCACACACAACACTATACACACACGCAAAAGAGCACACACATACAACACACAACACACACACAGCGCTACATGAGGCGTTGCTCCGTCGTGTAGAAGAGAGCCGAGAAGAAGGCCGTCGCTCGTGAGTGAGAACAAAGCGTCACTGGTATGAGTTCTCGTGCAATTACAGTTTTGTCGTACAAGCCAGAGGTTCTGTTCACAAAAAGCAAAGATCACGTACAACACGCTATGTTTAAAATGTGAATGCAATTGGTTTCAATGGATTTCATGACGCAGCTTCTTCGTAAAATAATTGTTTTTCTTTCGCTTTCTTTATTTTTTCTACAGAATACATGATTGGTTTCATGTAGTCTTCGCACTTAAGCCTACAATTTTACAGAGCGGGTTTTTTTTTACTGGAGTTGGAATTCTTGAAGTCCTGGCCGTTAGCTTGTGTGGAGGTAGAGCGCCCTGATTTCTTTACATTTTTCCCCAATATGAGAATTGTTACATCAGCTCTTCCTGCTACGCACAGGACGCATGGAAGAAATTGTCTGACGTCAGTGAAGCATTTCAAAATAATAAAATGATTCGCTTGTTGAGACCAATACACGGCGAAAATTTTACCAGCTGATTTGCCAACGAGAAACAACACGTATTATATGACTCTAACCCCAAAAAAGATATTCAGAAGAGAGGAAGGTGAAATAATATTTAGTATGGAGTTCAAGGAACGTAGAATCTATGCACAAGGTCCGTTCTCAGAAAGAGAAAATACGAAATAACCAATAAGATAAAATTAGGTTAAAATATAAGTTAGCTTCAGCCTTCTTAACCACGACAAAGGTCTTAAAAGAGAGTAAAGCCAAATCACTATTTAGGATGTAGTTCAGGAAACACGGAAATCTACGCACAAGATGCGTTCCTACTCAAACAGAAACATCTCAATGACTCAAATTAACGCTAGCCGGTATAGCAGAAGCATCATCATGAGACGACCGACATAGCATGCTAGGCAAA
This sequence comes from Morinoia aosen, assembly GCA_030386875.1. Lineage (NCBI taxonomy): Eukaryota > Metazoa > Arthropoda > Malacostraca > Amphipoda > Talitridae > Morinoia > Morinoia aosen. The sequence goes on from CM059562.1 coordinate 68,580,393, forward strand.
CTATCACAGTGCCACAACAACATGCAGCCGTCCAAGAACAAGACGCCAAGAGCGAAGTGCAACACACCTGAGGGAACCGACCGCCTGTTCAGCGTCACGTCTTCTGGCAACACTGCCGAACTTTTTTGTGCGGTGGCCTCGAAGATTAAGTTTTTAAGTGGGACACTTAATACAACGAACAGCGGACGTTTACGCCCCGTTTTGCATGTACAGGCTTACAATTCCACTACACCACAGATATGAAATGAGTCATATTTGAATTCCTTTTGAGGTTGTCATTAATGCGAAAATCACAAAAGTTCTGGACGTAAGGGGTGCTTGACGGTATCTAAGATACGAGTGTAAAATATCCGCAGAAGACGTGCTACGAAAATCATGCCAAAGCGTGGAAGAAATTTCTTCGAGTTGCGTGTTGAAGTTGTTCCATGATGTGAACAATGGAAACTTGTGTTCTATATCACAAGAAAATCACCTAAATGTCCCATGAATTTTGATATTCAATGGTCAAGGTTAAGTTTTAAACATGTCAAAAAAAGAATGAAATGACATTATTGAAATTTAATGCTAGCAAATATAGACGCTAAAATCCAACTCTACTATGGTGTTGGGAATCAGTGTATCACTGATACACTGACCCTTCTAATGACAGAGCCCACACGGAAACGAATTACTGAACCCTGACCACATGATTTCGAAATTCGCGTTTTTGCTACCTTTTGGACGAATTGAAGAGACAAAAAAAAAAACACCGCAAGCACAAACAGACTCGGAAAAATTAAAAAACGGCATAAGCAGAGACTGAAAAGAAATGAAAACACTTCAAGCACAAGCTTAGTTTGAAAAATTACAAGTAAAAACGACGTAAGCTGAGACATTTCACCCAACACCCAAGCATAAGAATAATAATAATCGTACTCCGGAAATTCTCGAGCAAGAGCTGCCGAAACGGAGCGTGAGAGCAACGTTAATTATAGCCCGCCGTACGGAACTGGGGCACGCACGCACCGTGCAGGTACTGCTCATGTTTCTGGGCCGGTCTCGTACGTGCAAGCTTTCTGGTGCGTGAGCGCGGCAGTTTTACAGCATTTTTAACGCTCTACTGAAAAATACGAACACTTCATTCAAGGCTGAATTTATTATATTTTTTATCAGATTAAGATTATGAGATTATAAGTTAGTTTAAGCCTCCCTAACCGCTAAAAAAAAAAGAGTGTATCGAAGAGAGGAAGGAGGAAGGCACCATTTAGTATAGAGATAGGAGAATGGGGAATCTATGCAGAAGTGGCATAGAAGCAGTAAGATGAGAAAGAAGTTCATGAAACAAGATCAAAGTTGAAGAAGAAAGTAGTAGGTGCTGAAAAACAGGACAGCAGTGAACCGAAAAAATTTGCTCCGTAACAAAACAAAAACCTATTCTATTTCAACAAAAGGAAGCCTACCCAACCTTTAGCTCCCTCACATCATTGCAACTGAGCCGAAATTCCAGCGTTAAATTGAGATTTTAGCTCATATTGCTTACAGTTGCTGAGAAAACACTACAACTTTGTGAAGATATTTTCCTGTGAAAATAAACGCGCGTAAAGAACAACAGCAACATATTTTACAACACTTTTCACTTTAATACTAACAAGGTATAAAATTAAAAAAAAACTCAATTCAGAAATTCAAATTCTTTGCTTGCTTTGGCCACAAGATTTGCGCTACAATCATAGGAACAAAATTGTCGGTAGCGCGAAAGCAAACTAATTTCAAGGATAATTTCACCTTGGAGTTTGACCACACAAAACAACTGCCCTATGGACTCAAAGGTACGAAGAAAGCTCGAAGGTAGATAAGACAGTTTCACTCCGTAAAAGGACCGTAAATTTGCATTGAGTAGGCCTAATTGTTGTAATAAGACAATTTCTAGTATGTCTTGGACCGCAGTGAGTGCACAGGGTTTTTTTAGACATTCGGATCGCATCATGGGAGCTGGCAAGACGCATTTGAACTCCTAAATCTTTTGCATGATTTTGTAAGCAATTTTGCACATGTAACTTCCTAGTTACCAAAAGTATACCCTGGTTTGACCGTTTTTGCCAGGTTTGACCGTTTTTGCCAGGTTTGACCGTTTTTGCCAGGTTTGACCGTTTTTGCCAGGTTTGACCGTTTGTGCCAGGTTTGACAGTTTTTGCCAGGTTTGACCGTTTACCCGCGGTAGAACAATAGTGATTCCGAATTAAATCGTTTTTGTTTCTCAGATTGTACTATGTCTTACGTTTTTTGCTGGCAGTGAAATTTAAACCGTGAAATTTCAGGATAAGTTCTTACAGTGTACGTTGTCGTACCACCCAATAGGTGCATTTTACAATGCTGGTCAGCAGATGGAATCATGGTACAGACAACCAGAGTAAAGTATCGGGGTACTACTCACTACTAACATAATATCAATGGTACTGATCACTAGAGCATATTTTACCACAACAAGGTTGTTTCCAAGAGAGGAAGGGTGGCACCATTTAGCTTGGAATTAAAGGAACGCGGAATTTACGTACAAGGTGTGACCCCTCACACACTGCGCAATTAAACAGCAAGGTTGAACTAATTTTATGAAACAAGATAAAAGTTAAACGAGAAAGGAATAAGTGCTGAAAAAGACAACAGTGATCCAGAAAAAGATGTTCAGTAACAAAATAAAAAACTAATTTCAAATCAATAAAGAGAACACAAATTTACCCTTCAGCTCAGGACTTCACATCATCGCCCTGGGAGCGTTAAATTAAATTAAATAGTCATATCCCCTTGAGGGACTACAGTACGACACCACGGTACTGTCAACTAATACAGCATGATTATACGAGGCATGACAACACAACAGAGTGTCGTAACTCGAGCAGCAAAGTGTCGTAACTTCAAGCAGCCGAACGTAGCAAACACGAAGCAAGTGTGAGTTATAGCTTGATGAACTACAGCACAGTAAGTAGGCCTGTGAAGCAGGACACGTAGTGTTTCATCAGCTCATGTTCATCATGACCTTTACATGTTCGTGAGCGTGTGAAAAGAGCATGCTCCTGGGCGTGTGAAAAGAGTATGCTCCTGGGCGTGTGAAAAGAGTATGCTCCTGGGCGTGTGAAAAGAGTATGCTCCTGGGCGTGTGAAAAGAGTATGCTCCTGGGCGTGTGAAAAGAGTATGCTCCTGGGCGTGTGAAAAGAGTATGCTCCTGGGCGTGTGAAAAGAGTATGCTCCTGGGCGTGTGAAAAGAGTATGCTCCTGAGCGTGTGAAAAGAGTATGCTCCTGGGCGTGTGAAAAGAGTATGCTCCTGGGCGTGTGAAAAGAGTATGCTCCTGGGCGTGTGAAAAGAGTATGCTCCTGAGCGTGTGAAAAGAGTACGCAATGAGCGTGTGAAAAGAGTATGCAATGAGCGTGTGAAAAGAGTATGCAATGAGCGTGTGAAAAGAGTATGCAATGAGCGTGTGAAAAGAGTATGCAATGAGCGTGTGAAAAGAGTATGCAATGAGCGTGTGAAAAGAGTATGCAATGAGCGTGTGAAAAGAGTATGCAATGAGCGTGTGAAAAGAGTATGCAATGAGCGTGTGAAAAGAGTATGCAATGAGCGTGTGAAAAGAGTATGCAATGAGCGTGTGGAAAAAGCGTGTTACTGAGAATGTCATAACGAGTATGTTCCTGAGCGTGTGCAGAAAAGTATAAAATAATACTCCGTCGTTGTGGTTTTGAGGAATTTCACGCGTGTTGTGTGGACGCGTTAGTGTGTGCAGGAGGTGCGCAGGTCCCCACACCGCGCCAGGCAGCAGCGGGACACATTGACGGCAGCCAATTGAGGCACAGCCAGGCTTTGTGACGCTAGTGCTCCGTTGTTGTGTGGCGTGTAGTCGGGGGTGTGGCATGTGTTGGGGCGTGTACGTAGTGTGCACAGAGTGTGTTGTGAGGTGTGCGCCGTGAGTATAACATTCAAAACTAATACAAGAACTGACGACTATTAACAGGAGGCCACTCAATAAATAGGACTGACGACTATTAAAAGAGCACTGACGACTATTACCTTAACCCAAAATTACTACAATGAGCAGTGTTCAGTGTGGAGGATAGTACGCCCTATTCAGCAGAGCGACCTACAGCTGTGGGAACAGTACGTGGGGGATTCTTATGCCGGGGCCATGAGAAGCAGTTCATTATTACTCATTTATGGGTCTCCAGGTCGAGACTTTTGAAACATTGGTACATTTCTTGGAGTAATAGCCTTTTCATTTTCTTTCATCCAAAAAGTCAAACCACGGTTGTCACATATGTCGTTATGCTCCTACCCACAACAACCACCACCAAGTATGTTGACACCACACCCCACTACCAAATCACACTACTACCACCACACACCACAACCAAATCACACCACCACACCCCACCACCCCACCACCACCCCACCCCGTCACCACACAGCCCGCATGTCCCCACACCGCTGCCCTCACACACAACTAGGCCCACACGAGACAGAGGGGCGGGTGTGCAGGCCGCGTGCAACTGTGTGCACGCGGCGTGTATCACTGGCGTGTCGACTACGATTGTAGCATCACGTGGGACACGTGCAACTGATCTCATGCGACTTGTCTCACTGGAGTGTAGACCACGAACTGTGCCGTGTATTATTGCAGCGTGTAGACACAGTGGAACAAGCCCAACTGTACATATGATGTAATTAACTATGGCGTGTAGACCACAATTGTAGCACCGTGTGAGACTCGTAACAAGCGTCACGGCAGCACAGGATACTGAGATTTTACCTCGAATTTAAATGCTGAATGTACCACAAAACTCCGGAAATCTAAGCTCTAAGCCTCTGACACTAACTAATATGATAAAAGTTAAAATCCGATTCAATTAGGCAACTAATCAGCACGACTGAACACAACAAAATTTAAAACTGTTCTCACTGAATGACAAACGAGTTATATGTAATAAAATTATGCAATAAAATAAAACTTGTCCTTATTTGTGTGGAGTAGCCCCTCAAATGAACATGAAAAACAAGAACTCCAACATTGTTTCGAGCATTCCCTCATGAGATTGAAAAAAATAAAAGCTCGAGTGTCGCTTTTCACGACCAGCGAAGTCCACTCCTTTGCTTGTCTGCTTCCTTCGCTTGTTGACGCTGCCTTTGGTTGGCACATGACTTGCTGCTCAGATATGAGCAAAGCAGCCAAGAAACACTGAGATGCTGCATTTACTGAAACCCTGCTTTCTAATGTCACGAATGGACTTAGATTTTACTAAACGTAACCTGATGATGTATAAAAAGCAAGGCAAAAATCGCTACACGTAAAGTCATTTTCGTTAAAAATGATCAAATACAATAAAAAAGCATCAAGCATATTTTAGATTATGTCAGATGATGGATGTTAAAATGATAGAGATATTGTAGCGATACTCGAAGTTTTTAAATTAACTCATCAAACATCAGTGTTAACTCTGGCGTTTTTTTTTTCGAATAATAAGAAAACGAGTATAGCATTTAGTGATGAATTGTTTTATATTTATGCAGCTTTTTACAGTCACTTGCAGAAGATGAGCAGGAAGATACTCGTAATGGTCAAAGCTCAAGATTGCACTCAAATTTTTCTGGCTATTATTTTAATCTCTATCATCAGGCTTCATTTCAATTTAGTTATCAACTCTACAGGTATGAATGGAGTTGTACAATAGTGTTTGAATAGCGCGAATGCAAACGTACGATAAATAAGTAATATATGACAAAGAGAGAGCGGATCTTCATATGGTAGATAGAGCAGAATAATCGATACGCAGAGTCTGATTTACAGGAACTTGATGGAACGCATTACAAATCTTCCGTATGCAGGATACAGCACGAGCCGCCTACCAGTCTACTGCACATGGCTGAGTCTATATGCCGACTGCAGGGGAACCTTGAAAACTGGTGTTCGGACTTGTGAGTCGGTGGTGTTCCGGCCGTGAACACGGCTGGCGCGTCTGGTCAGAAGCGCGGCGCGTCTGGTCAGAAGCGCGGCGCGTCTGGTCAGAAGCGCGGCGCGTCTGGTCAGAAGCGCGGCGCGTCTGGTCAGAAGCGCGGCGCGTCTGGTCAGAAGCGCGGCGCGTCTGGTCAGAAGCGCGGCGCGTCTGGTCAGAAGCGCGGCGCGTCTGGTCAGAAGCGCGGCGCGTCTGGTCAGAAGCGCGGCGCGTCTGGTCAGAAGCGCGGCGCGTCTGGTCAGAAGCGCGGCGCGTCTGGTCAGAAGCGCGGCGCGTCTGGTCAGAAGCGCGGCGCGTCTGGTCAGAAGCGCGGCGCGTCTGGTCAGAAGCGCGGCGCGTCTGGTCAGAAGCGCGGCGCGTCTGGTCAGAAGCGCGGCGCGTCTGGTCAGAAGCGCGGCGCGTCTGGTCAGAAGCGCGGCGCGTCTGGTCAGAAGCGCGGCGCGTCTGGTCAGAAGCGCGGCGCGTCTGGTCAGAAGCGCGGCGCGTCTGGTCAGAAGCGCGGCGCGTCTGGTCAGAAGCGCGGCGCGTCTGGTCAGAAGCGCGGCGCGTCTGGTCAGAAGCGCGGCGCGTCTGGTCAGAAGCGCGGCGCGTCTGGTCAGAAGCGCGGCGCGTCTGGTCAGAAGCGCGGCGCGTCTGGTCAGAACGTGCGTCTGGTCAGAACGTGCGTCTGGTCAGAACGTGCGTCTGGTCAGAACGTGCGTCTGGTCAGAAAGTGCGTCTGGTCAGAAAGTGCGTCTGGTCAGAAAGTGCGTCTGGTCAGAAAGTGCGTCTGGTCAGAAAGTGCGTCTGGTCAGAAAGTGCGTCTGGTCAGAACGTGCGTCTGGTCAGAACGTGCGTCTGGTCAGAACGTGCGTCTGGTCAGAACGTGCGTCTGGTCAGAACGTGCGTCTGGTCAGAACGTGCGTCTGGTCAGAACGTGCGTCTGGTCAGAACGTGCGTCTGGTCAGAACGTGCGTCTGGTCAGAACGTGCGTCTGGTCAGAACGTGCGTCTGGTCAGAAAGTGCGTCTGGTCAGAAAGTGCGTCTGGTCAGAAAGTGCGTCTGGTCAGAAAGTGCGTCTGGTCAGAAAGTGCGTCTGGTCAGAAAGTGCGTCTGGTCAGAAAGTGCGTCTGGTCAGAAAGTGCGTCTGGTCAGAAAGTGCGTCTGGTCAGACGTACCGGTACGTCTGGTCAGAAGGTGCGTCTGGTCAGACCTACCGGTACGTCTGGTCAGGAAAAATATCAGGTCAAAAAAAAGTCTAGTCAGAACGTACGTCTTGACAGAAATACAATTTAATTTCCCCAATAACGTTGCATTCATTTTCCCTATAATAAAACTACGACGGTATTATGTGCGTAGGTAATTAAGAAGGTTGATAAATGTGGCGTAATTCAACAGGAGACAATTTTCCAGCGCGTGCGTTACCATCCGTGGCCGTCAATATAGTTCGTAAAAGCGCGAGTCTGCAAGTTCTTAAGAGTACGGGTGGTCGGCCATAGAAATTGTGAACCACAAATTCGCAAGATTTAAAACGGAACAAAATTAAGAAAATATACACGAACAACAAAAAGGTACAAAACGAACATGGACAACAAATAATACTTACCACATGCCGTGCGAAAATGTACACAACCTCATTGAAGAATTAATTATTCCAATTCAAAAGTATAACAGCAAACGATGGCTAAATAAGTTCCGTTCTCTGGAATTAATTCTGTTGTCGAAAGCAGTTGCCATAACAATATTATAATATTAAGTGAAAACCGGTAACTAAGTTAAAATTATGTTCTCCAACCTCCGTTTCTAAAATTCGACCAGCTACGGAGGAAATTGGCAATACTGATGCATAAACAAATATGCACGTGTTTCGTCACAAGAAAAATAACCAAAGTACATTTGAAACGTGAACTCCACGTAGAAATAAAGCATACACATAAAATAAGTCATAAACAGACAACCAAAACACATTTGATATATGGACTCCATAAAGAAATATTTACGCTCACCCATAAAATACATCAAATTAACAGAGCCAGAACCCCAAACACATGTGAAACATGCACTCCATTTCGAAATATAACACACCAAATAGAAATATAGAACACTTTTGTCTTGAACCAGAAAAGAACAATACGAGGTAGAAAAACAGAGTCAACTGAACGTACGGGACTGGCTGGTCGGAGCAGCACACGCCCGCATCACGGAGCTGCGGCCGATGCCCCAACTTCTACATCGTTAATACTTTGACCGCAGCGTGCGGCAATGGTGGCCACGGAGGGGATTTCTATAATGCTGCTGTCCGACCGGTAGTCACCAACTCATATTTTCATAATACTTAATTAAAGCAAAATGAAGGCACGATCCCGTATGTTAGCTGTTTTTAAAATTGCTTGCTATAATTGATTTTACATTGGAGTTGAATATCGAACTTCAGTGTAACCCATTGCGGTGAAAGCGGTAATGTCAGCAACTAGTTTTGCTGCGTCACACTTCTAGCACACATGGGAGCAGGCTATAACGAAGGCATTAATACCTCAACCGCCATAGGTTAAACTAAAGTTCAATATTCAAATCAAATTCAAAGTCAATTTTAGTGAGCAATTTTGAAAATAGTTAACATTAACTGTATTTTGCTTGAATGATGTATTTATGGAAATTGAGTTTGGACAACTTGTTTGGACAAGCAAAATCATCATAGAAATTCCTTCCGTGTACCACCACTGGTCCACAAGACGGTTAACGTGTTAAGCAAACAAAGCGTGATTGTTAGTTGCACTCATTTTTGAAAAAATAACACGTCTGGGGATGAAGATCGCCAAAGCATCAAGCGTGGTTGTTAGTCAATGACATACTTAAAACGACGGCACAGAGCAACTAAAGACGATATTAATTTGAAGCTTGTAAGCAGAAGAGCCAAACAACTCAGCAAACTACTTATATTAAACAACGCACCGCAGTTGTCGCTGTTCTGCAAGCGTTCAGCAAGTAGCAATGCTGGTGTCAGTAAAAAGATTAGATTAGATGTTAGTTCAAGCCTTCCTAACCGCAGAAAAAAGCGTTCTGAAGAGAGGAAGGAGAAAGTCACCTTTTAGTATGGAGATAAGAGAACGCGGAATTTTAGTAATGAATCCTTCAAAAAATGAAGCCTAGTGGAAAAACACGTAAGGCATTACGGAGGATGCGGCGCACGGGCCTCTCTAACTCGAATGAACTTAGACAATCAGGCCATGTTAGACATGGAAGACTTGTGCGAGGGTTCGATGCAAGAGCTAGGAGACGTTTTTGATCAACTCAAAACAGAATAAAATGACTATCAATGGGCATGAACACTTCAGCCAGCATATAACTGATGCTAGCAGCAAGTTCTTATTTTTTGAAGCAGTGGGGCATGCCACCTACATTAGCGAGGACTTCAGTTAAATAAATATTACCTTTAGTATTAATTTTATTGTCATATTTGACGTTTCACCACCGAAGACGCTACAGGAGCGTTTCATTGGTGTATTCGATGTACCCCATTTTATTAGTTCCATATCATATCATCAAGTGGATATCATTTCTGCCATCGCCGTGTGGCGGCATAGTTGTAATTTGAAAGCAACGTTCCATTTGATGCTGGCATGCAACGCCGTTCAATTCGCTAGGACCAAGTAAGAGAACAAGAATTTTGGTTAAAAATTGGTACAGTCTTCATTGGTTTTCAGCAATTCAGCCCAGTAGGGCAATTTCAGGTCGATATAGAAGCAGTACATTGCACCAGATTAGATTAGATTATTAATTAGTTTAAGCCTCCCTATCCGCAACAAAGGCGATCCAAAGAGAGGAAAGAAGAAGGCACCATTTAGTATGGAATTAAGGGAACGTGGAATCTATGCAGAAAGGGCACAGAAACAGTAAGATGAGAAAGAAGTTCATGAAACAAGATCAAAGTTGAAGAAGAAAGTAGTAGGTGCTGAAAAACAGGACAGCAGTGAACCGAAAAAAGATGGTCCGTAACAAAACAAAAACCTATTCTATTTTAACAAAAATAAAGCCTACCTAACCTTTAGCTCAGGCCCTTACATAGTCCCCCTGGGAGCACTAATTCCCATAGATACAATAGTTGTATCCCCTTGAGGGGAGTACATTGCACCAGATTAGATTAGATTATAAGTTAGTTTAAGCCTCCCTAACCGCTGCAAAAATAGAGCGTATCGAAGAGAGGAAGGAGGAAGGCACCATTTAGAATGGAGATAAGAAAATGAGGAATCTATGCAGAAAGGGCATAGAAACAGTAAGATGGGAAAGAAGTTCATGAAATAAGATAAAAGTTGAAGAAGAAAGTCAGAGGTGCTGAAAAACAGGACAGTAGTGAACCGAAAAAAGGTGGTCCTTAACATAACAAAAATCATTTTATTTCAACAAAAAGAAGGCCTACCTAACTCTCAGCTCGGGCCCTCACATTTTTCCCCTGGGAGCGCTAATTCCCATAGATACAATATCTGTATCCCCCTGAGGGGAGTACATTGCACCAATAGTTCTCGGTGAAGTAAATGTCGACTGCAGATATTCAATACAATTATATCTACACTTGCACTGAAACATTCCATACTGCCGGAAGATACAGTAAATCAATAATAGGATTAACTGCGTAGCCACTCACTGCTGTTAGTTTTCGGGCAGCGGAGTTAACTGTTGGAATAACTAAATAGTACTGCGCCCACCGGCTGTGGTACTACGCCGATTTTTAATAAGATTAAGATGAGATTTTTCATGTCGTTAATAACTATCAGAACACACAAAAACAGAACAAGTCCACGGACATTGATGAAAACGTTAAAACTGTGAAAAACGTCTTAATCAACACACGCCAAAGAACATTTTCAGCGCTAAGAACGGTTATCAAAAGCAAAAGTGAAAGCAAATGACAAAATTTGGTTGGAAAATTGTCCAAAACGATGTGACCTTTTCAATACGGACGGTAATTTGTGAAGCAGTGCTGCCAGATCTACTTTTTTTTTAAATCCTGAGTGTGAACAAATGTCATTTACAATTAGGGCGAAAATTGATCATTTTACTACACAAGTGCTCACGAAAAATACTAACTTTTGTAACTTTCCTAACACAAAAAGACCAATTTAGCAACTCTACAGAGAGGTAGTGCCACGTTGACGTAAAACGAGGCACTTTAATTAAATAAAAATAACATTAAAATTTGTGCGCTGGAAAGAGGGTACACGTCTACATGACGTACCCTGCGGCACAATTCGGGGATGTCGGATGACAAAACATGCGTATAGTGGCGCTTGGAATTGGTAGAAGAGAATTTATTAAAAAACGAGGGAAAGGGAGTCAAAATCAACGGGAAAACCTGACCGCAAAACGCGCAAAGGTCCTGAATTATCAGGCTTCCGTATCGAAAAGACGGTCGAATATCGAGAAGCTTTCAGGCTTCGATAAGCAATTAATTGTACAGGGAAAAGCAAACTATACACTGAAATTCGGGGTCGTCATACAGAGATCGATCAGTCAATACAGGGAAACTATCGTAACAGGGGACACTACATTCAATTTCCGGAAAATATTCCAAGATATTTTTGAATTTGTTACGCCACACAACGAAAAGTAAGGGAACAGTGATTGGTTAAGAAAAGGGGTCGAAGTGACTCAATTTGTCATGATTGGTTAAGAGAAGGGGTCGAAGTGACTCAATTTGTCATGATTGGTTAAGAGAAGGGGTCGAAGTGACTCAATTTGTCATAGAGTTGAGAAAAGGGAAGATTCTGGCAACGCTTGGTCGACTGTTTGGGGGAGATTTACCTCATTTCTTTCCACGCCATCCTTAGAGAATAAGGAAAAAAGAAAAATCAATTAGAATACACGTAATCAATAACTTTTTTCATAATCAATGTGCGATGTGCACGCATATGAATAAGGTATAAATTACGCACAGTATATGTGTCAACTAATTTTGAAAGTTCAAATTGAGAAGTCTTTTGGACGACAGAATGTGCCACAGATGCCATGACATTCTTCTGATGTTCGAAACATTCCGTCCTGATAACCAAAATAAAATTGAAAGCTAGCCAAGTAATAAAACTTGGTTGTTCAAGCGAGTTTTCAATTTGAACATTCAGCATAAATAAAGTTATCAGAATTGACCGAAGGACATGAGGCAATTGGAGCGAGACACGTCAATACAGAGGTGTGGTTGAAGGCTCAAGTGTGGTGCGACAAGTCGGTCTCACTGTTGTAGGACCTGAAAGGGTACTAGCCTTAAAGAGAGTGAAGTGTCGCGTTCAGGCGCCTCTACACATGATTAACACGTGGGTAACTCGAAAGCAATCTTGTGAGAGACCTAATGTAACCAACTTCGTGAGCCAGAAGTACAGATACACAAACGATGTGTTCTTAGGAAATAGAGTAGATGTACCTATTTTGGTGCGCCAGAACGTGCAGCAAGCACCAAGAAGTACGGTTAACAGTATTTCTTCAGTGAGATCGTAATTATACACGAATTAATCATTATCTTCTAAGTAGTTGAGGTGCGTGGAATGTGAGACAACGCGGTGGCAGCTAGTTGATCTCCGATGTTTTGTTTATCATTTTACAAATACAAAAATTATGTTATAATAACATATGATTTACACTTATGACAATAATTCCTTACGGTTTTCTCACTCATGACCTTCAACAAAAACAAAATCAGATAGTGACTACAAAAAATGGTCCTGCTCTTTCGGAAGAAAAATTAAAGTAGGGTTCTTTGCTCTATAACTTAGCCGAAAGTTCATAATGGAACCATCAGTTAAACCTCTCCATTCACATGATAACATGGATGGTGATTTTAATTTTAAAGTATCAATTGAACCCATCCATTGTAATGATGAGTACATGGACGGATATTTTAAT